>CP139503.1:64196258-65676225 GCA_021014915.2 Artemisia tridentata subsp. tridentata | reverse complement strand
CCAAAGGGGTTGAGAAAGCCTGACTCACTTCTCACAATTTAGTTGAACAAATTTACATCATATTATTGTAACTTAAGGATGAAGAAGCTGCTAGAGTTATAAAAATATAATGAATATTGATTACCTTGTGACACACTAAATCGAATGTTTGTGCATAAAATCAAAACACTGAAGATTCACGAATGATGGAGAACCTCAAAATTAAGGTGTAGAGATTCAAGATTGTAACATGCTTTGATTTGTTGAATGGTTTGAGAGTTTGTGTGAGTTAAGATTAGGGTTTTTCTTTTCTCACAGACTCTCTCGGTATAAATGATATTGACAATCTTGGAGTTTGCATTTTTCTTAAAATATTACAGTTTGGTATGAAAATATTAAGTATTAAAGGGTTAATTACCAAAATGGTACTTGAAAAAAACTTTTTTCAAAAAATAGTATGAAAATAATGCCTTTTCCCAAAAGAGTCATGTGCGAATGTGCGAATGTACGAATCCACAAAAACTTTGACACGTGTCCACTATTTTAATATTAAAGTACAGTGGTTAGGTGGGGTTGGTGGGGGTTTGACTTTGAATATTTGATTAAATGACAAATTTACCCTTTTATTAAATATAAATAGAGAGGAGTTATTTTGCATACCAAACATTCTTCACATACCGAGGGACAGATCCGGACCATATATCTTCATATCATCCAACGGCTCAGATTAAAACAATAGTTATTAATTATATATAAAAAAAAGATACAGGGGTAGAAATGTAATTCACCACACACCCTCCTAACCCCACTCACGCTACACACAACACAACTTCATTTCTCTCACCAAAAACATACATTAAAAAACACACACAAAAACCGATCAAAAACCATGCCCTAGATCTTAGAAACCGAGCAAAGCAACCGGTGATAATCAGAAAAAACTGATATATCCCGACTAAAATTTGATCAAGCTAGCGTTAATCAAATGAATCGTTATTCACCGTAGTTGTTGTTAATTGTTCAAATTGTGTGGGAATTCATTAATTGATTGTGTTTTGATCAATTAATTGTGTAATTCAATTTGTGTTTAATTGAGATCTTGATTGTGTTCTGAAATTAGGTCAAAATTTGGGGAAAAGTTGTTATTGTTAATTTCCGCTGCCTGTTGTGATGGATCCAAGTAATCTTTGTATATTCATCCTTCTGATGGTCTGGTCCAGGATCATTGCCTATTCAGGAAAAGTTGATTGGTGCTCAGAATTATAGATCTTGGCGAAGGGCTGTTGAAATAGGATTGTCAACCAAAAGAAAGCTTGGATTTGTAAGAGGTACTGTTCTTAGGCCTCCTACTACTACTGTTCAAAATGCTGCTAATATTGAATTGTGGGAAACATGTACCAATTTGGTCATTAGTTGGATCATGAGTTCAGTTTCTGAGTCCATTGCTAAATCTATTATGTTCATTGATTCTGCATGTGAAATATGGATTCAATTTGAAACTAGGCTTTCTTTGAGTAATGGTTCAAGGAAATACAAATTAAGTAAGGAGTGTTTTGAGATACAACAACATGGAGGATCTGTTAGTGAGTATTATACTAAGTTGAAATATCGGCACTACTAGGCTCTGGTAATTGATTTTTGTCCACTTCTTAGAAAGAGGGTGAGAAATTAGATATATGACATAATTCTGCGAGATATTTTCTTGTCTTTGTTAAAGAACATTGCTAGTCTTGCAAACCTGAAAGCCCTGTGACATATTTGTCCTGGTTTTGCACCGAACACTATGTATTTATTGAGATAAATATGCTAGCAACCACTTATGTAACTATTGAATGCTGCCAGTGCAGGGATGTTCACTTCATGGTTTTAACCGTCAATAAAGTTTCATTCTTTTTATAATTTGCTCATCGTAGTTAGGTGTCAATTAACAAATGTGCAACTAGGAAGCAAATTAGATGGGTGTTTGAAAGGTCCATTTAGGAGTGCAGTCAAGGCCCACATTAAATATGACAAGGTTACAAAAACATATGTTGGGAATAAAATGATCAAAGTCAAAGAGCCTGCCAAAGATGAGAAGAGCCTGCTAGTTGATTTTGTAGAGTACGAAGATGTTCTACCAGTACCTTCTGGGTAGAAGGTACTGCTAGCTGATGAAGAGCCTGCCAAGCTTATGTCAAGTCGATTAGATATTTTGTAATAGATATTTAGTTGAATTATTAGTCTTTGTACATTGTTATACGTTATGTAGAAGTAGATTAGTCTTCTGTGGTGACAGAAGAATATATCAGAGTGTACATGGGTAGTTGTATTTAATTGTAGGCGCCAATATAGTCAAAGTATAGTATTATATTCATCTACTTGACAACATGTAATAAGATATCCTTATCTTATAAAAGGATATCTTAGAGACTTCTACATGCATGCATCTTTCACAACTAATAACCACAAACCAAACTATCTCTCAAGTAACTTAGTTACTTCGAATCACAAATCCTTTTTACAATCTTAGATTCAAGATTACTTTGTAATCCTGGTGATATTTAGATCATCCGTATTATTTCATCAATAATATTGAATCGTTTTGTTCTAACCAAAGTTTGTGTTCTTTGTTCATTGCATTCACACATTTACTTAAACTCACCACCTTGTGTTCTTTTAAAGTGTGTTGTAGTAGATTCCGCATGCTAAACACATTCAATACATAAATATCTCAATCGAACTATAACCAAAACGTTCCACAAGTGGTATCAGAGCTAGGCTTGATATTTACAAATTTAAAAGAAAAATGGATGTTGAACATATTCAGACAAATGTTGCAGCTAAACTTCCACTACTGAAACAAAATGAGTTTGAAATGTGGCGACTCAGGGTTGAACAATACTTTCAAGTGCAGGACTATGCACTTTGGGAGATTATTGAACAAGGCAATTCATTTAAACCCCAAATCACCACATCAACAGTAAATGATGCTCTTGTATCAACAATACAAAACCAACCATCAAATGCAGATGAAAGAATTCAGAAGAAAAATGATCTCAAGGCAAGGAGTATGTTACTGATGACTATTCCAAATGATCAACTTCTGATTTTCAACAAATACAAAGATGCCAAAACCCTCTTTGAAGCTATTGTGGCTAGGTTTGGTGGTAATGATGCTACCAAGAAAACACAAAAGACACTTCTCAAACAACAATTTGAGAACTTCACAGCCACAACCAATGAGTCTTTGGACAGTATGTTCAATAGACTTCAGAAGCTTGCAAGTCAGTTAGCCATCCATGAAGTGATGATAACTCAAGAAGATCTAAACTCTAAATTTCTTAGGAGTTTACCTTCAGAATGGTCTATGCATGTCATTGTATGGAAGAACAAGTCAGATATTGACCAGATGAGTCTCAATGATCTCTACAACAATTTCAAGATTGTAGAACATGAAGTTAAGAAGACTACTGGGTCAAGCTCAGGAAATATGGCATTTGTTTCATCCCCAAACACCTCAAAGGTTGATCATGAAGACAAAGGTGGCAGAGAAGAAGGTACTGCTAACACAACCTTTGGTACTGCTAGTACTTCTAGTAGCACCAAGTCTATTTTGGATGAAACAATTGGATGTGCTTTTCTTACATCTCAACACAATGGGTCTGTATTAACATTTGAAGACCTTCAAGAGATTCATCCTGATGATCTTGAAGTAATGGACCTAAAGTGGCAACTTTCACTTTTAAGCATTAGAGCTAAGCAGTTGATGATGAGGACTGGCAAGAAGATACTGATAGATGGAAGTGAGCCTGCTGGCTATGATAAGTCAAAGGTGGAGTGTTACAACTGCCACATGAAAGGTCACTACTCTAGAGAGTGTAGAAGACCTAAGAGGCAGGATGACAGAGGTAGAGGGTTTGACAATAGAAACCAAGGAAGCTTTGAGAAGAAAGGAAGCTTTGAAAGCAAGAGTAAAGTTGTTGAAGTTGCTGAGCCAAAAGCAATGGTTGCTATAGATGGCATGGGTTTTGATTGGAGTTTCATGGGTGAAGATGAGTCAACTTCTGATGAATTGGCTTTGATGGCATTCTCCACCCCTGAGGTACAAACTATCAAATGTTCTAATGATTGTGAATTTCTTAAAGAATTAGAAACCATAAGAAAAGCTTATGATACAGAAATCTTAGAACATAGAAAAACCCAGCAAAAATTATTTGACCACAAGTGTGGTATGTCCAAATTAGAAAAACAAATCACTCACTATAGAGAAAATGAACTTACCTTTACTGATGCAAAAAATGCTCTTCAAAGACAAATATTTTTGAAAGATATAGAAATAGAAATGGTAAGAAATGAGTGCACTAAAGTGACATTAGCTAGAGACAATATTCAACTGACTGTTACTAAATTGGAAAATGCTTCTGAGTGTACTAAAAGTATAGTAGAGAATCAGTTGAATAAGAGGATAAAATCAGGGATAGGATACAACAAATGTCCACCTCCTTATAGAGGAATTCCTTGTCCACAAGGTAGTGATCTTGCTGCATCAGGTTTACATGAATTTGTTGCAAAACCATTAGCTAAACCTGTAGTGATAGGTGAACCTTCTGAGAGTGTTAAGAATGTCTCACTCTCCAAGGTACTCACTGAGAAGAGACCAGATGTCCTAATTATTGAGGATTGGGTATCTGATGATGATGAAGATGAGACTATTCCTATTAAAGGAATCAAAGTAGGACCAACCAGTCCTAAGAAAGTAGAAGTAAAAGCTAAAGCCAAAACTGTTTTGAAGACAGTTGAAAGTTGTGAAAGATGTAATAACAAACCTAGGGGAAGCCAAAGAAATTGGAACAACCTTAAATCACAACAATTAGGTGATGACTTTGTTATGTTTAATAAAGCTTGTTATTATTGTGGTAGCTTTAAACATCTTCATGCTTATTGTAATAAATGGGTTTCTGGGAGTAAATCAAAAGCTAAAACAAATGTTACTCACCCCAGAAAAAGTTTTGTTAAGTCTAACACCACAAATGTTAAACATACTGTTAGACAAGATAAGCCTGTTATTGCAAAACCAACTAATAAGGGTACAAGAAACACTTATAAATCTGTACCAAAAGTTGAGAAGAATCCTATTCAAAAGATAAATGTGGTCAAAACAAAAGTTTGGAGTCCAAAAACCAAAGGTCCTGCTAGACCAAAAGGTCCTGCTAGACTAAATGGTACTGCCAAAATTGGTATTGCCAAAATTGGTACTGATAGACCAAAGACCACACAATGGATTAAAAGGGAAAGTGCTGTTAAGTCCTCAGCATGTTGGATTTGGAAACCAATCCAATCCAAAGGTGCATCAACAATCCTGAAAAGGTTTGACTTCATTGATGCAAGAGGCAAACCCAAGTCTGTCATGGCTTGGGTACCCCAAGGAAACTAATATGTTTATTCATGTGCAGGAACATTCAACTGATATTGAAGATCAAGGATATGTTGATAGTGGGTGTTCAAGGCACATGACAGGCAACATGTCATTCCTCTCAGACTTCAAAACTTTTGATGGAGGATATGTTACCTTTGGGGGAGGAATAAAAGGAAAGATCACTGGTAAAGGTACTATCAAAACCAGTAAAATAGATTTTGAAAATGTGTATTTTGTGAAAGAACTTCAGTTTAATCTTCTTAGTGTCTCACAAATGTGTGACAAAAAGAACAATGTTCTATTTACTGACAATGAATGTATGGTTCTTTCTTCTGATTTTAAGATGCCTGATGAGAGTCAGATCCTTCTTAAAATTCCAAAAAGGAACAATATGTATGTTGTCAATTTAAAGAACATTGATCCCAAGGAAGGTTTAACTTGTTTGGTAGCAAAGGCCTCATTGGATGAATCTATGATTTGGCATAGAAGGCTTGGTCATGTAAACTTTAAAACAATCAACACTATTGCCAAATATGATTTAGTAAGAGGTTTACCCAAAAAGATTTTCCAAAACGACCAAACTTGTGTTGACTGTCTAAAAGGCAAACAACATAGAGCTTCTTGTAAGCCCAAGACCCAAAACTCTATTTCTCAGGCTTTACATATGCTTCATATGGATCTCTTTGGTCCTACTAATGTGTGTAGCTTGAATGGAAAGAAATATTGTCTGGTTGTTACTGATGACTATAGCAGATTTTCATGGGTTTTCTTCTTAAGATCTAAACATGAAACTAGTGAGATACTTAAAACCTATATCACTGAGGTAGAAAACCAATCTGATAAGAAAGTCAAAATCATCAGGTGTGACAATGGGACAGAGTTCAAGAATAGAGTTATGGATGACTTTTGCAAGGAAAAAGGCATAAAAAGAGAGTTTAGTGTAGCTAGAACACCTCAGCAAAATGGAGTAGCAGAAAGAAAGAATAGAACACTTATAGAGGCTGCTAGAACTATGTTAGTAGACTCTAAGTTGCCTATTTCATTTTGGGCTGAAGCAGTTGGTACTGCTTGTTATGTACAAAACAGGGTTCTTGTGACAAAACCTCATAGAAAAACACCTTATGAACTTTTCTTTGGTAGAAAACCATCTTTAAGTTTTATGAGACCTTTTGGTTGTCAGGTTACTATTCTCAATACCAAAGATCATTTAGGCAAATTTGATGGAAAAGCAGATGTTGGCTTTTTGATAGGGTATTCCTTGCAGAGTAAGGCCTATAGAGTGTTTAACACTTGCACTAGGCTAGTAGAAGAGAATCTTCACATAGAGTTTCAAGAGAAACTAGCAAATGTGAAAGGAGTTGGACCAGATTGGATGTTTGATGTTGATAGGCTCTCAGAATCTATGAATTATGTGCCTGTTTCAGGTACACATGCTAATAATAATGCAGGTTCTAAAGAAAATGTTGAAGCTCCTAAAGATCAAGATTTCATCTGGATGCCAATTTGGAAAAGTATGGATCTATCTTCAAGTCAAGAAGGACCTTCAAACACAAGTAATGAAGGAAATGAAGAAGATCAAGGAACTCAGAATCAAGAAAATCAAGAAAGTGGTGCTAATAACAATGGTACTGCCAGTTCTTCAGATGGTCCTGCTAGTACAAGTATTGGTACTGCTGAGCCATTGAATGTTCAAATAGATGATTCTTTTCAAGAAGAGGTTGGGATTAGCAATCTTCCAACTACATATGAAGTTCCTAAAACACCAAACACTAGAATTCTCAAAGATCACTCAACTGATGATGTGATTGGAAGCATAACTTCTGGTGTTAGGACAAGATCTCAAGTTGGTTTATCTCAAGTCTTATCCTCAGATGAAGAAGGGTTAATCTCCTCTATTTATGAAGAAAAGAATAATGATAATTCCAATATATGCCTGTTTTCATGTTTTCTATCTCAGGCTGAACCCAAGAACATAAACAAAGCTTTAGATGATGCAAGTTGGGTGGAAGCTATGCAAGAAGAGCTTCTCCAATTCAAGATTCAGAAGGTTTGGATATTGGTTGATTTGCCCAGAGGTCATAGGGCAATTGGAACCAAATGGGTGTTCAGAAACAAGAAGGATGAAAGGGGTATAGTAATCAGGAACAAGGCTAGATTGGTAGCACAAGGATATACTCAAGAGGAAGGGGTAGATTATGAAGAAGTGTTTGCTCCAGTTGCAAGACTTGAAGCAATTAGGCTTTTCTTAGCCTATGCTTCATTCATTGGCTTCACTGTCTATCAAATGGATGTTAAGAGTGCATTTTTGTATGGTGAAATTGAAGAACCAGTATATGTATCTCAACCTCCAGGCTTCATTGATGCTGAGTATCCAGATAAAGTTTACAAGGTTACCAAGGCTTTGTATGGCCTACATCAAGCTCCAAGGGCATGGTATGAAACATTGGCTTGTTTTCTACTAGAAAGTGGATTCCAAAGAGGCAGGATTGATCCAACTTTGTTCATCAAAAGAACAAAGAAAGACATCTTGTTAGTGCAGATTTATGTTGATGACATAATCTTTGGATCAACAAACCAAGGCTTGTGTGTAGAATTTGAAAAACTTATGCACAGTAAGTTTGAAATGAGTTCCATGGGAGAACTTACTTTCTTTTTAGGTCTCCAAGTGAAACAATCCAAAGAAGGCATATTTATCAGCCAAGATAAGTATGTAGCAGAGATCTTAAGGAAATTCAATTTTGCTGATTCTAAGGTTGCAAGTACACCAATGGATCCAGACAAAGGGCTACTCAAGGATGCTGAAGGAGAAGATATGGATTTGCACAATTATAGGTCTATGATTGGATCTTTGATGTATCTTACATCATCAAGACCAGATATCATGTTCTCAGTATGTGTGTGTGCAAGGTTTCAAATACATCCCAAAATCTCTCATCTCACAGCAGTCAAAAGAATCTTTAGATATCTTAAGGGTCAACCTAGGTTGGGTCTTTGGTATCCAAGAGAATCATCTTTTGAATTAATGGCTTATTCGGATAGTGACTATGCTGGTGCAACACTAGACAGAAAATCCACAACTGGTGGATGTCAATTTCTTGGTTGCAGACTAATCTCTTGGCAATGCAAGAAACAAACAATGGTGGCCAACTCTACAACTGAAGCAGAATATGTTGCTGGTGCAAGTTGTTGTGGGCAAGTTCTTTGGATCCAAAATCAAATGCTTGACTATGGGTACAATTTTCTTAACACCATTATTTATATTGACAATAGCAGTACTATATGTATCATTAAAAACCCAGTTCAACACTCAAAAACAAAACATAATGAAATCAGACACCATTTCATAAGGGATTGCAATGAGAAAAGGTTAATTCAAGTTGTTAAAATTGATTCTGAAAAGAATTATGCAGACCTTCTCACCAAAGCTTTTGATTTAGGTAGATTCAAATATCTTGTAGGAGGTATTGGAATGATAAATCTTTGAAAATCATATGTTTTTGTTCATAAAATTAACTGGTATTGCATTTTTAACATGGTACTGCTAGTTAGTCAAAAGGTCCTGTTAGTTCATAATTGGTCCTGCTGATACAAAATTGCTATGTTTTGTTCCTATAAATGCTTGAATGTTTACAATTATATAGATCAAGTGTTCTACACTTTGTTCTTTTGGTTTGCAACTAACACATTTCAGGTTGATAACAAAACAAGAGTTCTTTCAAACAAAAGGGACAACAAAAGTTTTATTCATTTCAGGAGAAACAACAATCTCAGGGGAGGAATTTATAGTCCAGAATGGAAGAAAGACCAATTGATGAAAGAAAAGACAAAAGCATACAAGATGATGCAGAGTTGAAAAAGAAAGAGTTAGATCACATATCTAGAAGGGATGAAGTATTTCTCAAGGAGAAAGTTCTATCTAGATCAAACTAAGAAATGTTGTCAACTCAAAGGCATGCTATTAGATGATTTCACTTGTTGAGCCAATCATCCAAGATACACAGCATCATTGCCTGATTTAAATTTCCTCCATCCAAGGAAATTGCACCATCTTTTGGGCCATCATGGCTTTTGGTATTCATCTCACCAAGTTTTTACAAACTTAAGAGTTGACTAGTCCTTAAGCAAACGGCTTTTGGTAAAGACAAATCAAATCCGTTGATGGTTGATAGTTTACCAAAAACTATATGGTTGTTAACTAACCATACTTAATTGTAAATAGTTAACTAGTCCTTAAGCAAACGGCTTTTGGTAAAGACAAATCAAATCCGTTGATGGTTGATAGTTTACCAAAAACTATATGGTTGTTAACTAACCATACTTAATTGTAAATAGTTAACTAGTCCTTAAGCAAACGGCTTTTGGTAAAGACAACTCAAATCCGTTGATAGCTGGTAGTTTGCTAAAAACTATAAGGGATTTTTATAAAACTTTAAAAGGTACTGCTAGTACAAAAATGGTACTGCTAGAGTACAAAGGTACTGCTAGATAGCCGTTGAGCCTGTCAGAAAAAGTTTTAGCCTTTAGGCCTGGTAGTTAAAATTAGCCGTTGGGGTAGTTATGTAAATTACTGATGATTATATTATATTATATTTCACATATAAAAGATCTTTTTAACCGCCTTTTCAATTTCTTTTTATAATCTTTATTATTGTCGGTTAAAAGTAATTCTCTCATATCTTCTTTCATCAGTCATTATCATAATTCACATACATCTTTCATCTTCTACCAGTACTATCAAACAATCCCACCATCATATTCAAAATTTTCATTATGGCTTCCACAATTGATCTAAACTTTGTTCAACGTCACAATCAGTTAGCATTTTTGGAGAAGTCAGAGGATAATGCCTCATTTCATCAAGTAGTGGACTTTTTCAACAACTCCTACATCAGGTTTGCTTTGCTAGTCAATCCCACTATTTATGAAAAACAAATTTTACAATTTTGGGAATCTGCTAAAATTAAAACTTCTGAAAATGGGGAACAAAGAATAAAAGCCAAAGTGGATGGTAAACATTTGACTCTTACTGAGTCATCCATAAGAAGACATCTTCATTTGGATGATTCTGATGGTATTAGTCAGTTACCAGATACTGAAATTTTTGAAAATTTAACAAGAATGGGGTATCATGCTGAGTTCAATAAACTCACTTTTCTGAAAAAGCATCTTACTCCACAATGGAGATTTTTGATTCACACAATCCTTCACTGTTTGAGCCAGAAGAAAACCTCTTGGGAGCAATTTAGTGGCAACATGGCTTCTGCTCTCATTTGCTTAGCTACAAACAGAAAATACAATTTTTCTAAATATATTTTTGAAGGATTGGTAAACAATGTGGATAGTAAAACAAAATTTTTGATGTATCCAAGATTCATTGGATGCATCATTGGAAAATTACAACATGTGTTGCTTCCCACAGACTCAGTTTATGAAACACCAAAACTTTCTCAAAAAGTATTTTCAAATATGAGAATTGGTTTTAGAGGGGAGGAAGTTCCACTTTTTGATGAAATGGTACCACAACACCCAGAAGAACCAACACCATCTGCTGATACACCATCATCTAGTTCTTCACATGGTTTCATTTCACAAACACATCAAAAATCACCAACACCATCTCCAGTACCATCAGCAACACCACCACCATCCCCACATCATACATCACAAACCCAATCACCTCAGACAATGCAAGAGTTGAAAGACAAGGTGAAGTTCTTAGAGAAAGCTCTTAAACGTCAAAATGAAAGGTTTTCTAAGATCAACATCAAATTGGTTAAGAGGGTTAAGAGATTGGAGGGTGAAGTGAAGAAGTTAAAAGGTAAAAAGTCTGCAAAGGTTGTTTTATCTAGTTCTTCACAGTCAGATGCTGATAGGATAGATCACTCTTCCAAAAAGGGGAGGAAGGATATGTCTGAAGATGAGGAAGAAGAGGAGGAACAGGCTCAATTTGAATTCCATGATGGAACTCAAGTTTATGATGAAGAGCCTGTTGGAGCAGGGCAAGAGCCTGTTGGAGCAGGGCAAGAGCCTGCTAGGGCAGAAGAAGAGTCTGCCAGGAGAGAAAGGCTATTGGCTATGGGGTATAAAGGGTCTGCTGAGAGAGTGTACAAGAGAAAGAGGATTTTAGTTGCTGATGAGCAATCCTCTGCTCCAACACAAGATCAAACTCCAAAGGATAAGGGCAAAGGCATTCTAATTGAAGATGAGCCAAAGTCCAAGAAGTTGAAAAGAACTCAGCAAATTCAGATGGCTTTAGGAAGAAGAGGGGCCAAAAGAGTTCAAGAAGAAGAGTTAAAAGCTAGAGAAGCCTCAAGAATGCTTGAAGAAATGAAAGAGCAGAAAGAAGCTGAAGAAGCTGCTCAAGCTCTTCTTGATACTCAAATTGCTCAAGAGACCTTTGATGCACAGATGTTATGGATTATTAACAATGATCCAATTGTGAAAGGTCATGCAGCAAATATAGTAAATGACAAGACACTCAATTCTGATGAGAAGACTGAAGCACTTGAATCTTTCATCAACAAGAAATACAAAGAAGCAGCTTTGGCTGACATTTTTGAGAAGATGAAGGAAAGTCAGAAGAGAGGTTTTAAAGTGGGCAAAACTAACAAAGATCAAACAATCTTTATGAAGAAATTTTTGAAGAATCAGGCAAATTGGACTGATTATCAACTTAAGAAGAAATCTGCTGATGAAATCTTCTTTTTATATCTTCAAGCCTACAAGAATCTTTACTATAATGTTCCATCTGATGTACTCCCATCTAAGAAGAAGGAAGATGCTCAGAAGAAAGAAGTAGCAAAATTGGATCAAGGGCAAGTAAGTAAAATGTTGATTACTTTACCTACTATCATTCATGCTGATCCAATTAGGTCTAGACACCCTATAATTGATTGGGAAATACACCATGATAGATTTGGTAAGTCATGGAAAATATTAAGGGTTGGGGGACAGTCTGCTATCTTCAAGAATTTTGAAAATTTAGTTAGAGCATCTGATAGAGCAGATTTGGAAGAATTGTGGAATCTAGTGCAGATTAGGTTAGCCACAAATTCTAGTACAGATGCTAAGGAACAAGAGCTTTGGGTGGAATTCAATAGGATGTTCGATCCTGATCCCAAGGATGTTCATTGGAAATTTCCCTATTATGATCCTTCAACAACTTGGGAATTTCTAAGTCATAGCCATACTCATCATCTTTTCACACAGAGTGGGATAGAACTTTTTATGTTAGCTGAGAAAGAGTATCCTCTTAGCTATGAAGTGCTTAAAGCTATGATCTCCAAGAGATTAAGGTGTGACAAGGATGAAGAAAACTCAGAGATTGTTCAGAGTTTGCTGAGGAGCATATCTGAGCAATATGAAAGAAAAAGGAAGGATAGAAAGTAAGGTTTTTGGAAGAGTTCTCAAATCCTCAAGGTATGTATTTTATTCATCAGAAACTTGTGTATTTTAATAGAAATAACAAGTTTAGGGGAGGATTGTTGGGAATAAAATGATCAAAGTCAAAGAGCCTGCCAATGATGAGAAGAGCCTGCTAGTTGATTTTGTAGTGTACGAAGATGTTCTACCAGTACCTTCTGGGTAGAAGGTACTGCTAGCTAATGAAGAGCCTGCCAAGCTTCTGTCAAGTCGATTAGATATTTTGTAATAGATATTTAGTTGAATTATTAGTCTTTGTACATTGTTATACGTTATGTAGAAGTAGATTAGTCTTCTGTGGTGACAGAAGAATATATCAGAGTGTACATGGGTAGTTGTATTTAATTGTAGGCGCCAATATAGTCAAAGTATAGTATTATATTCATCTACTTGACAACATGTAATAAGATATCCTTATCTTATAAAAGGATATCTTAGAGACTTCTACATGCATGCATCTTTCACAACTAATAACCACAAACCAAACTATCTCTCAAGTAACTTAGTTACTTCGAATCACAAATCCTTTTTACAATCTTAGATTCAAGATTACTTTGTAATCCTGGTGATATTTAGATCATCCGTATTATTTCATCAATAATATTGAATCGTTTTGTTCTAACCAAAGTTTGTGTTCTTTGTTCATTGCATTCACACATTTACTTAAACTCACCACCTTGTGTTCTTTTAAAGTGTGTTGTAGTAGATTCCGCATGCTAAACACATTCAATACATAAATATCTCAATCGAACTATAACCAAAACGTTCCACAACATACAAGGTTAGCATTTCTCATTTATGAAATTAGATGCATAGTTACTATTTAATGATTATAAAAATTATTTTTTACAAATATAGGCCAAGTAAATTGAAGTTTTATGGAGCTTTTGCTTCCGTCATCCATGTGTTATACATCTCTTAAGATTTCTGTAACTCCTGTTTAACTTTTGAGTTTTGATTGGTGGAAGCAAGCCTAGGATCTGTTTCTACTTTCTAATTACTGGTCTCTTTATCTCTTAGTTTATGGCCCAGTAACAGGAGGAACAGGAAAAGTAAAACACAGTTATTAACAAATATAAACATATGAAAAATGTGTTGACGTAAGAGCCTTGACTTGCTTGTACTGAATGAGAAAATGTTCCCTCTGACTGATAGAATTTTAGTGAATATGTGTCAATTGTGGTAAGGTATTTAGAGCTTATGCCGGTTAATTAGTTAATGTGATTACGATTAACGTAGAACTATCGTCCGGAAAAAAAAGGAAATTGTATAAGCTTGTTGATTGACGATTAACGTAGAACAAGACGCCATAGCTGGTGTCACAAATGTAGCTCAAAACACATGGTAGGTCTATTTGCCTAATATCTTAATATCTTATCTTGTATCACAGGTGATACCTAATATCTTATTTTGTATCACAGGTGATACCTGATATCTTATTTTGTATCACAGGTGATACCTAATATCTTATTTTGTATCACAGGTGATACCTAATAAGTTATTGTGTATCACAGATGATACCCAAGTTTCTACAAGAAGGTAATTGATATGATTATTAGAGCATATGTGTACCTAGTAACTCTCTTTATTTAATACATAGTCCTTAACTTACTAATGGTCTAATAACTGATGTTGTTGATATGCTTATGAGAGTATAAGTATGTAACTAATAACTCTTTTACCCAAGGCTTTTGGGCTTAGTGGTACAGCTAGGTGTGCGAAAAAAATATCGCCTTTCAAAAACAAAACTAGTAACTCCTTTATTTTAAATACAACATCAGTTGGATTAGATAACTCAAGTTCAAGAAACCGTAGGCCCCAACTTCCTCGGTAGGGATCAATTTTCACCAACCTGTTGGTGTGTTTTGAGGGATCCATAGTGTTATCAGCAGAATTATTATGCGTACTATCAGAAATTTCTCCCACATGAGCGGGAATTTCCATTGACAGCAAGCGAGCTTTTACAAAAGACAATCCCTGAAAAACACAGACGTTTAAAGGAGTCACCAGGCGTCGACCAGGTGGCATGACACTAACACTTTCTTGTAGTTCTTCATGATCATCTGCAGGACCTGAGACAGAAAACAAGTAGCAAGGAAACTGGTAAATGCGATAGAAAACAGGTGGCAACTGGCAACTTCAACCCATTTACTTTCTGTCTCTATGATCTAATCAATCAGACATGTGAAAAAATAAAAAAATAATAATAAGAAGACTGTTCGTTAAATGGATTGAAATTCATCCAACATGTATTTTTGACACATAAAACTTTTTAAAATCATTTTATACAAAAGCCCAAAATTGAGATTTATGCTTGGATGTGAATTGTTATATTGTTTTTTTGTTGATTCGCATCTGTTACTAAGCTCTTAAATACACTTCATCTGATCCGCACTAGACCGAAAAAGAATTTTTCTTTATATTTAAGAGTCTTTGATTATGTAAGGCCTGTTTTAGTGGGATGTTTCTTTTTAGCATGTTGGTCACTGCTTGTAAAATTGTGAAGTAACTGCTGATTGCATGGAGCTCAATTTACTGTCTGGATTAGTTAACTGCTAATTTAAGGGCCAACTTTCTTGTTTATAGCATTTTCTAGTTGTTTTCATTTTGTTGGTATTGTTTTGGTAAATGAGCTGTATGCAACCAAGTGAATGAGGAGTTGTTATGTGGTATACTTGCTTTATTTTATATTATGTGTGGTTGGAGACTTGGAGTATCTGATGACAAATAAAGCTAAAGATGTCTTTTAGAAAGTTGGTATTTGTCCCCACCCTTGTTGACAGGTATATTTGCTTTTAAAATGATTGACATATTCTCCTTTAGAGTGTCTCTCTTTAGGATATACAGTTGCATTGGGCTCACACTTATCTTTGGTACTATGTTAACTTTCTAGTTTCCATAACATGCAGGCAATCACATCGTCTGGAACGAAGAAAGGTGAAGTGTTTCTTGCTGATGTCAATACCCAATTGAAGAGGATCAATGTTACTATTGATATTAAAGTGGACACAAACTCCCGTGAGGTAGTGAGGCACTTTGGAAAGGCTCCTGGTGTGCCACACGCACACACCAAGCCGTATGTGCGATCCAAGGGAAGCTTGCTGTTATCTATCTAATATTCTTTTTTAGTCCACAACAACTAAGCCGTGCTTGAATTATTTTTCAAAGGTAAACTTGCTGTTATCTATCTAATATGCTTTTTTAGTCCACACTTTGCCTAATATTCGAACTCCTATCACGTCTTAAGCTTATGATCTAGAACAGTGAGATTTATGATATGATGGCATAGATGTTTGTGTTACCTTCATCTTAGATTTTAATTTCTTGCCTTGTCCTTTTTGTTTCTTTACAGATGGTGGTGTCAAGAGAGATACAAGAATCTCTAGGCTTTCTCCCTTGGATGAAACTGGCGGTTATTTGGTAGCTTTAGATGTCTTATTAGGTATATAGGTTCAGCCTTGGACACGTTCCAAGAACAACGTTAGTCGACTTGTGAACTTTTTTAGATATTTATATCTTGTATATATTGAAGAACATAAATGTATTACTTCTATTCGAGTTAATAGAATTGTTCTTATCATTTCTCTTTGTTTAAAGTAATTTGCTATTCGAATAAACCTTGCTAGAAATACCTGTGATATCACATGTGCTATCACCTGTGATATCACATGTGATATCGTGATATCACCGGTGATATCACCTTTGATATCACATGTGATATCGTGATATCACATATCACCGGTGATATCACATGTGATATCACATATCACATGTGATATCACAGGTGTTTAAGCTTTTTCACATGGGATATCAACAGTTATGGAGTGTATATGTGTGATATCACATTTGATATCACATGTGATATCGTGATATCACCGGTGATATCACATGTGATGTGATATCACATGTGATATCACCTGTGATAATATCACATGTGATATCACATCACATGTGATATCACAAGTGTTTGAGCTTCTTCACATGGGATATCACCGGTGATATCACCTGTGATATCACACATATACACTCCATAACTGTAATACATTTATGCAATATGCATGTATGTTTTTTTTTTAATATATGTACATGGTATATGTATCAAGTTTTAACACAATTAAGCTCTTATGGAGATTATATTATTACACTAAGATGCAATTTGTAGAGTGAATTGGTAGTATTACGTTCTGTCGTTTTTTTAAACAGGATACAACAAGAATAATATTTGCTTAAAACATGAGAAATCTAACCGAATGCCGAAAGTAATCGAGAATGAATGTCATAACTAAACTGGCTCTGCCGCAACGCGCTACCGCCAACTTACTCATTGATTTATCATTTGTGATATTATACTTTAGTTTATTTTGTAGCTTGAATATCACAAGTGATAATACACATAAATGAAGAAAATATTCAAGTCACATAAATGATAGGGGTGTTTGTTTCGGCTTATATATGGGCTTATTAGCTTATATTAATTTTTGTGGCTTATTTCGTATAAAAAATAAGAAATCAAACTTCACCTGTATGCTAAATTGCTATACACACCAGTAAAATAACAACAGACATCAGCAACTTTCTTAAACAACATAATACATACAAGTGGGGTGCTGAAAATAGCTTGAACTTAACAAAACTAGGTGTTACAGAATCCTATGACCATAAAACATAAATCATATACTTGGCGCACTTGCATTGTAAATTTGTAATTCCTATAACAGATTGTTATAACAAGCATCACATACTCGTAATCCCAGGAAATCATTAAGAAAGATTGAAATTCACCAAAACAGTGAGCACATAGATTTATATACCCGCTACAAGAAAACACTAGCTACAAAGTTTTCACACAAACACAAAAAATTGTTTACTCAAACTAAATGAGGACACATTCAGAAAAGTGGTGATCCAATGACAGAATCAGCAGAAATTGGAACCATGTTTTCTATTGAAGAGAACGGGAGCTTCTTTTCTAGTGAAGCAAACGGAAGTTTGTTTTCTAGTGAAGAGTACGGGAGCTTGTTTTCCAGTGGGATATGACTTGAATTGAGTTTCTTTGATGGACGTAGACAAGCAAGGTGTTTCCTTCTAGTTTGGCTATTGTTGCATGTTGGAAGTTTGGTGGCAACCACGGATGCCTCGTCCTCTGTTGCCACTGGTGCGCCTGTTGGGTCCTGCATAATTACATAGAATAAAACTTAATAACAAATCTGATGAAGAAGGTAAGCGGTATATGTAGTTAATAAATGTATAGAAACATACCCCTCCGAGTGCAAGAAAGGTGAAATCTTGATTGTCAGCAGCAAGATAGATTTCAATGAGCTTCCTCAAGTCAGCAAGCGTTGAATCTTTTACCAGCCTTAGAGTTGTAATCACTCCCCCACCGTTTTGAACTGAAGCAGCCTCCAACTTGACAACCACTTCCACCACATCACTCTTCTTATTGTTTGAGCTGTTACTCAAGGTGGGGCTGCAATTTTCCTTTGAATCACACACAACTTGCCTCTTATATATCAAGTCTTTACTTGATGATATAAAAAAATACTCAAAAAAAATTGGTGATACACTTTTTTCGAAACTTGAGATGTGTTCTTGTACTTCGCTTCAGTGCCTTTTGAAGGTCTCACTTTTACTGAATATGACCAAAGGGCTGCTGCAAATATATCATTTTTAACAAGTTGATAGGGTACGGGTGTACGTATTTGCTCCATAAGTGAGATTTTAAAATTGGTAACCAAATAATTGACTTGCGAAGTTATGATAAAGATTCTTTCTTAAACCTTTGCTTTTCCATCACCTGACTCAAAACATATCATGAAGTTCATAAGTGTCGAACCGACATTTGTGAAATGTGAGCAATATAGTTCTCGCTAATCATGACATAATAATAGTAGTTTACCACATGTAATATGAAAATCATCTATAAAACTAAAATGATGTATCTAGTTACACAGATCTGAACAATGTTATATCGTGCGTGTTTCATGATTGATTAGCTTAAAATAACAACTCATAATATCTTTTTGTTCACATAGGTTCCACTACATGTAACATCACCTATCATATATCAGATATGATTTGAGAAAGCTTCTCTAAAACAACAAATTTTCACTTCTAGCTTCAAATCACATACAACAACTTTATCAATTTTAAATCTAACTAACCAGAAAATCACATAAAACAACTTAATCAATTTTAAATTTAACTAACTTCAAAATCACACCAGATAGTATAAAAAAATCAAAATTTCACTAATTCAAATAAACTGAATTGTTGCCATGAACAAATCATAATATTATTAATTGTGAACTTACCACTAGCAATTTGTACTTCTCTATGGTTGTCATATGCAATAATATTTTCCACACATTGGAACAGTAAGATGTGCCTCTTTTGTACCATAGTTTCATCATTTGAATTCATAAAACCTCATTTTGTTGTAAAAAAATCGAATCAATTCGCTTTATTACGATCGAAATACTCCAGTAGCTTCGATGATTAGCGATTTGATTGAGATCGATCAATTTCTAAAATTGGTTGATCGATCAGATCTAATGAAGTTGTTTTTCGTGATTAACGTGATGATACTGATGTTTATAAAAACAGATGAATATCATGATCAATTGACGATTTATAACCGAAATTAGGGTTTTGAAATGGTTATGAAGATTGGGTTTGCAACGAGAGAATTTTGGGGGAAAACACAGCCAAAAGTTTGTGTGTGTGAATTAACGGGAGATGGAAGGGAGGTGTATGGTAATTTTTGGTTTATATAGCTGACCAAAAGGCCCTTACAGTGTAAATATTAGATTTAATCATAGCCATCAGATTTAATGACAATAGACAGCGGGGATCAGTCCCTTCATACGTTAGCATTATTTGGTACGCAAATGATCTTGAATCATATAAATAAATACCAATTTCACATTCGCACATTTACACATTCGCACATTCGCACATTACTAAAATATACACATTCGCACATTCGCACATGACTAAAATACCCTCTTTTAAATGTGCGAGTCCTAATTTTATTACCATCATTTATTCCGGTCATCTCCTTATCACCATCACAAACTCTATCTTCATTCCAAAATAAAAACCCAGAAAAAATGAACATAAATAAATACCAATTTCACATTCGCACATTTGCACATGACTGACTAAAATACCTTCTTTTAAATGTATGAATGTGCGAGTCCAATTTTTTTAGTAAAACTCAGGCTACTCATTAAAAACGCATTGGACCAATCAAAACACTTTTCTATAATAGTTAAAGCTCAAGCTACCAAAGTAAAAAAGCATTTGACCACTTTTATGGGATTTTGTATCGATATCTCAATGATACTCAAAAGGGGATGTTTAGTGAAGAACAGTCTTCTAATGCCACGTTTGGAATATTAAAGAGCTCACCAGTATCTTGTTTATATACTAAGCTGAAAAATAACTGTATCTTATTTTTGTCACTGCAGTTAAAGATGCTATTGATGAGTGTGTAAATACTCATCATTTTTATACCCATTTAGACTAGAAAACGACCAAAAACACCCAAATATTACTGCAGATATTCTTGTTTTGTGTTTTTATTTGTTTCAGGTACAAAGAATTGAAAACGGAGCAAAAACGGGCATTTTTGGATCGACTCGACAACAATTGTGCAATTTGATCAAAAGTCAAGTCAAAAGTCAAAGTCAACACCAAAAATACCAAAATAACACAAATGGTCCTTGGAGTTAATTTTCAATTGTGGCAGCCTAGGTCCCTGAATTCTCAGTATTTACAAGAATGGTCCCTCAGAGTTTAAACCCATTTCATTTTTATCCTAAACTAAAATAAACCCAACCCATTTCTATCCTACAAATAAGCCCAGCCAAACCTTACCCTTTTTAACCCTCAACAAAACCAACTCACCGGCCCACTTCCCTTTTTATTTAGCTAATATAACCGGTCAAAACCGCCCTTCTTCCATACCACTACCGCCAATACCACCACCAATTCCCCATGTCCTCCCCTGACAAACCCAGACAACAATGTCCATGCTTTTCACTGCTTCACGCAACCCTCCCCCTCCTATAGCTAGTACATCTTCACATGTTACCATCTCCACGCTGGCAATCCATGTGGTTATTTTGGGCGCCAAAAACTGAATCTAGGGCTGTGATCTTTCCAATTTCAATCCAACGAATGGGATTTACTCCCAAGAAGCACAGAAGTGATTTGAGGCTGTTTCCCCTCACAAAACAAGCACAAAGGCATAAAAAAACCCTAGTTTAGCTTTTTTAGTATAAGTAGTTTATTTTGTAAGCCTTTAGAGGAGGTTTTATTTAGCTTTAATTTAGGTATTTTTCCTTTTCTTATTGTTATTTAGCTTTTATTTCCAACAATGTAATTTAATTTCAGTTGATTTAAATTTAAGTTTCTTGTTTTTTATCTTGGTCAACGAAAGTCAACTCTAGCTTATTGCTTATTTTCAGTGTTCCATTTGAGCTTATTTTCACTAGTTTGTGCTCACTCATGTCAGTTTAAGATTCCAGTTACTTTAGCTCAGCTTGATTTGGTTTTACTTGTTAAAAATATAAAACAGCCTTTGATAAAGGACTGTTTGGTTTAAGACTTGCAATGGGTGAAAATGGGTCAAATGATGCTATCACTGTTCATTTACCATTAGTGAGATTTGAATTGAGCTTATTAGAAGTTATTTAAGCTGTTTTTATTAGCACTTAAGTGGTTTTTATACAATTTGAGTTTTTTTTTTACTCATAAGTGAAATTGTAGGATCATGACTGCCATTGTAAGCTTAGTATAAGCTGAGCTTATTTAGGCAAGCATTTTTGGTATTTTCAAGTTCAAATTAGTGAGTTAAGTGTGTGTTCATAATATGGTGTTGTTTCATCAAGATTTGAAAGACTTAAGTTCAAAAATCCTCATCTGTTGCCTCAGAAAAAATGTGCAGACCTGCACATTTTTGTTACCATCTCAGCTTTTACTTGCCTTGTATTTACTGATCTAGTTGAACTCATTGCTTGATTATTGGTTTTCTAGGTAGTCTGTAGTATAGGTTTTTTAGTTCTGAGCTTGTATTTCATTGTTTAGCTTATTAGGTGGCTTATTTTTGGTCTGCAAAAAGCCCTTAGGACTGATGCTCAGACCTGCATCAGATTTGCTTTCTTTGAGCACCTGATCTTGGCCAAAAATAGATAAGCTTTTGATTATATAATTTGAAGCTTTTAGGTTTATAAGTAGTCTCTAGTATAAGCTTTTTGAATCAGCTTTTGTTTTCCCCTTATCAGCTTTTTACTAGCTTCTAGAGTTGCTTAAAGTGGGCTGATTGATCATTGTTTCTGTCCTAAATTAGCAACTGTGCAAACTGCTTATTGGCTTATTCTGTGTGTTTCTCTGGTCTTATTTAGTTGATTTAAGCTTATAGTAGTGTGCTTATCTATATTTGAGGTTTTGGTGAAATTTGGGACTGAAGTGCTTATTTCTAGTGCTTATTCCAAACTGCTTATTGCCCAAATTGCTTATTAATGTTCAGCAAAGTTCAATTTTCATTTTTCATAACTTCTAAATATCATTTTAGATTTTTCTGAAAAATTTCATAATTTTCCAAATCAGTTTACTATTTTTAATCATTTATTTTCTTTAAAATAGTTTTTAATTCATAAAAAATTAATTAAAAGTCAAAAAAATATAATTCTTTTTTCTAAAATTTTCTTTTATCATTTAGGACGTAGGAAAATTAAATTTGCATCCGTAGGATTAATTTTTATAGATTGTCACGTTTACGCTCGTTTTTAGATTACCGTTCGCGTTATTTTGATTTTCGTTTTAATAGATATTAGCAACCAAGTGACCCTCGTCTTTTCAAGCATTTTAATACCAAACCTCAAACGATATCCTCTATTCACGCCTCGTTGGGACTACGACCAGGGTATTCACTTATCCGGTATATTACAATCGAGTATCGCGTCGAGCCGTCGCGAGTTGACCTTTCTTCGTGAGAGGTTTGACTTGTGACGCGTTTCAAGCGACATCAAAATGGCGCCGCTGCCGGGGAGGTGTGTTGCAACAATATCATTACGGTTTGACGATTAGTGACTTGGAGATCCTTCCTCGTGAAGTTACGTTTTTACCTTGTGAATATTTTTATCAAAAATCCAAAAAAAATTGAAAAAACCAAAAAAAAAAAAAAAAAAAAAAAAAAAACCCAAAAATATTTTTCTCCATCCTCTTAAAAAGTTTAATTCTATTTTCTTAATCCTCTATATGTTTAATTCTGATGGAATCATTTATCCCTTGTGTCGGTTGTGGAGAACCGCTTTTTGGTTTACCGTGTCGTTGGTGTACGTGCGAACGGTGTGGTAATGATATTCGGGACGGAAGTTGTTTGTTTTGTGGTTCGAGGAATTCATTCGCTTATGATTCTAATCCAAATTCTTTCAATGAGCCGCCAAATTTCTCCGACTATCCTCCACAACACCAGATGGAGACATATTCTTGTGAATCTTGTGGTGGTAGTCCTCACCCGGGTTTTGATTGTCAAACAGGGAACACGTTTGTCTATGAGCAGGTTCCATGTAATCAAAACTTCGGTTATGACCACTATCCATATAATTCACCAAATCAGTCACAACAATCATATTGTTGTGAGTACTGTGGAGGTCCTCACTATAGCTCTGATTGTCAAACGAGGAACCCGCTTGTCTATGAGCATGTCCCTTGTGACAATTATGACTATTCTTATCATGACCAACCTCCACAGTATGAAACGATTCAAACTCAGCCTCAGCCATTTCCTCAAGAATCATTCCAAGAAATTCATAATATTAGGAATAATCTTCTGGATTCTGCTTTCGAAGATGTATTCCAAAAACTTCATGATGTGAGGAATGCATTTAATGCTTGGGCTGCTAAACAGACCCAAGAAGATCGTCATGGTGAATCTATGGAAGATTTACTCGCCATTGAACGTGGAGCACATAACCGTTTCTTGTTTAATAAGGCTTGCATGCTCAATGACGAAGATGACGACGACGAGGAGAGTACTATTCCTTTGAGTGATATTATTTCTCAACTCCCTCAGTCTATTGCAATCACATCCATCCTTCCGTCTATGGACTCCGAGGACTCTCTCATTATGGGGGACGAGCATTCTAGCACTATTCCTGAAAAGGAATCGGACGAATTCATAAAGTCTAGTGCTGAGAACCTTATCCCAATCCCAAGTGAGTCTGAGGATGCATCCGACAGTGAATGTGATTGTTCTATTTGTGATGATTATCCTCTCGAAATTGAGGATGATTCTTCCGGGATTTACTCTAACCCTTTTTTAAATTCAAATGATGATTTTTCCTCTAGTGATGACGAATCACTTTCTGATGAGGACGTTTCAAATGAAAGTCTCGAAGTCTATTCAAATTCTCTTTTTGTATTTGATGACGAGTACTTTTCTATCAATAATCCTCTCTTTGATGAAGAGTTAGAGAATGATGAGGTCAAGGACTCTTTTACTCATAAACTTGATGATATGACCTCAATTCCTAATCCCGAGATTCATAAGGACATTCTTTCTCCGACATATGTGACCTTGCCGTTTGAGGATCGCCATTATATTGATTTCACATATGTCGTTCGAGTTTTTCTACCTTTCTGTGCTTATAAGGTAGCTTGTCCTTTTGTTCACTCCTTCGGGAGTGAAGACAAAGTTTTTGACCCCGGCATCTGCATTTATCATCCTTTTGAGCCGGGTGTATCTCATCGGAGTGGAACTTTCAAGTACTTCAATGTTTATCCAAACATTTTGAATGAAAGTCCGATGGAGATTTTCTCTTCCACTTGCTCCCCCATGGACAAATGAATTCGGGGTCGAGTCAAGCTAGTGACTCGGTTAACAAAAACATTAGCACCACATGGGTGACAACCCATGTTTCTGACTTCTTTCTACTTTCTAACAACTAAGTGTGGGGGAATTCCTCTACTGTGCTTTGTTTTGTGTGTTGTTTGCTCTTGTTTGCAGGTTTCCCTTAGATCGTGATGATTGATGCGCCTGTTTTCAATCCAGCCGCCCAATATCCGATCTTGTTGCTAACGTTTATCTAGGGATATCTTTTTAATCCTGTTTGTGAAAAAAAAAGAATTCTGTTCCACACTTGGTTAGTGGTATTACCTTTTTACGTTCTAAGCGTCGGCATAATAGCCGGTACTTTGAATATTGAGGGCAATATTCAGTTCTAAGTGTGGGGGGGGGGGGGGGAATTCTGGCCGAATTTGATCACAATTGTACCTTCTAGTGCCCTAGTACCCCCGTTTTGGCCAAAAATTTTTTTTTTTTTTTTCGTTTTTAGATAAGAAATTGCATTGAAAAGAAAAAAAAAATAAAAATAAAAGTGTTTAGTCTTGATTAGGTTAGAACAAAGGGAATCCCGACTCTGCCAGAGTGTTGATCTGGCTGCTTCCTTAACGATTAGACTAAGGTTTTACGATTTGTGCAAATGAAAATGCTAAGCGTAGAGTAGTTGGTTCTCTTTAGAGCTTATACAAGTAATCTATGGCTTTTCCTCCCAGGAGCTCTTAATCTGACATATATACGTGCTGTTTTCAAACGTTTGAACGTTAAAATCATGTTGTTATGCAAAACAAATTTTTATACAATTTTGATATAGAGCCCGAGTTCAACTTTTTATTTTTATTTTTGAGAAAGCATATATGTATGTATTAAAAAAAAAAAAAAAAAAAAAAAAAAAAAAAAAAAAAAAAAGGAAAAAAATGAAAAAAATGAAAAAGAAAAAAATAAGAAAATGGAATGATATTGCAAAATGCAAAAATAGAATGATATTGCAAAATGCAATAAGTTTTGATGTTGCAAAAATAAAGATGTATATGTTAATAAATGTAGGAAAATTGCTTTCTCTTAAATTTAAATCGGAAGTTGAACTTGGATTCGTCAATTTTGTCATAAAGGTTAAACGGTAATTTAGTAGATTGTTGATTTCAAAGACCCCGAAAGCTCCGGTACTATTCTCTGTGAGGTGTCAAAAGCCTGGTCACCTAAAACCAATTGGTTTGGGATGTACCAAGAAGAAAGTCGTTACATGGAGTGATCTCACCTTTGAGTCTCTAATCTCTAAATGATCGTTTGTTGTTATCTATTTAAGTATTTAATACTAACGTAGTGGGAATATTCAAAATCTTTGAAATAGAAATTTCGCTGATTCCGGTACTATTCTATGTGGGGTGTCAAAAGCCTGGTCACCTAAAAGCAACTGGTTTGGGATGTGCCGAGAAGAAAGCCGCTACATGGAAAAGGCCCTTTTCGATCCTTAGATTTTTGAGGTTCCCGGTAAATTAGTATTTGACTTAAACAAATAACAACCATAATAAATGTCGATTTTTGCAGTCAAAATTTTGAAAATGAGCACAGTCACCTAACTTGAATAAATATGGGAGTGAAAATTTAAGTTTCGGCTTACATAGATTATTGGTATAAGTAGTGTTAGCATTTTACAAAAACATTTGCACAATGAGTTTAAGCTTAGTTGGGAGTATAAAAAAGAGGATGACGATTATAATTCCCTGGAGACACCCATTTTGTATGAATCCCGTTCCATGATACCATTTTTGAAAATCAAGCATTTTATCTATTTTTGTTCTAGTTTCAATTTCTTGCATTTAATAAAAAGTCAAAACGGGGTATACTTGGAATTCTTTTGATCCTTTCATTACTTCATATGATCGGATTGCTAGGGACTAGCAATAGTTTAGTGTGGGGGATTGATGAGTGTGTAAATACTCATCATTTTTATACCCATTTAGACTAGAAAATGACCAAAAACACCCAAATATTACTGCAGATATCCTTGTTTTGTGTTTTTATTTGTTTCAGGTACAAAGGATTGAAAACGGAGCAAAAACGGGCATTTTTGGTTCGACTCGACAACAATTGTGCAATTTGATCAAAAGTCAAGTCAAAAGTCAAAGTCAACACCAAAAATACCAAAATAACACAAATGGTCCTTGGAGTTAATTTTCAATTGTGGCAGCCTAGGTCCCTGGATTTTCAGTATTTACAAGAATGGTCCCTCAAAGTTTAAACCCATTTCATTTTTATCCTAAACTAAAATAAACCCAACCCATTTCTATCCTACAAATAAGCCCAGCCAAACCTTACCCTTTTTAACCCTCAACAAAACCAACTCACCGGCCCACTTCCCTTTTTATTTAGCTAATATAACCGGTCAAAACCGCCCTTCTTCCATACCACTACCGCCAATACCACCACCAATTCCCCATGTCCTCCCCTGACAAACCCAGACAACAATGTCCATGCTTTTCACTGCTTCACGCAACCCTCCCCCTCCTATAGCTAGTACATCTTCACATGTTACCATCTCCACGCTGGCAATCCATGTGGTTATTTTGGGCGCCAAAACTGAATCTAGGGCTGTGATCTTTCCAATTTCAATCCAACGAATGGGATTTACTCCCAAGAAGCACAGAAGTGATTTGAGGCTGTTTCCCCTCACAAAACAAGCACAAAGGCATAAAAAAAAACCTAGTTTAGCTTTTTTAGTATAAGTAGTTTATTTTGTAAGCCTTTAGAGGAGGTTTTATTTAGCTTTAATTTAGGTATTTTTCCTTTTCTTATTGTTATTTAGCTTTTATTTCCAACAATGTAATTTAATTTCAGTTGATTTAAATTTAAGTTTCTTGTTTTTTATCTTGGTCAACGAAAGTCAACTCTAGCTTATTGCTTATTTTCAGTGTTCCATTTGAGCTTATTTTCACTAGTTTGTGCTCACTCATGTCAGTTTAAGATTCCAGTTACTTTAGCTCAGCTTGATTTGGTTTTACTTGTTAAAAATATAAAACAGCCTTTGATAAAGGACTGTTTGGTTTAAGACTTGCAATGGGTGAAAATGGGTCAAATGATGCTATCACTGTTCATTTACCATTAGTGAGATTTGAATTGAGCTTATTAGAAGTTATTTAAGCTGTTTTTATTAGCACTTAAGTGGTTTTGATACAATTTGAGTTTTTTTTTACTGATAAGTGAAATTGTAGGATCATGACTGCCATTGTAAGCTCAGTATAAGCTGAGCTTATTTAGGCAAGCATTTTTGGTATTTTCAAGTTCAAATTAGTGAGTTAAGTGTGTGTTCATAATATGGTATTGTTTCATCAAGATTTGAAAGACTTAAGTTCAAAAATCCTCATCTGTTGCCTCAGAAAAAATGTGCAGACCTGCACATTTTTGTTACCATCTCAGCTTTTACTTGTCTTGTATTTACTGATCTAGTTGAACTCATTGCTTGATTATTGGTTTTCTAGGTAGTCTGTAGTATAGGTTTTTTAGTTCTGAGCTTGTATTTCATTGTTTAGCTTATTAGGTGGCTTATTTTTGGTCTGCAAAAAGCCCTTAGGACTGATGCTCAGACCTGCATCAGATTTGCTTTCTTTGAGCACCTGATCTTGGCCAAAAATAGATAAGCTTTTGGTTATATAATTTGAAGCTTTTAGGTTTATAAGTAGTCTCTAGTATAAGCTTTTTGAATCAGCTTTTGTTTTCCCCTTATCAGCTTTTTACTAGCTTCTAGAGCTGCTTAAAGTGGGCTGATTGATCATTGTTTCTGTCCTAAATTAGCAACTGTGCAAACTGCTTATTGGCTTATTCTGTGTGTTTCTCTGGTCTTATTTAGTTGATTTAAGCTTATAGTAGTGTGCTTATCTATATTTGAGGTTTTGGTGAAATTTGGGACTGAAGTGCTTATTTCTAGTGCTTATTCCAAACTGCTTATTGCCCAAATTGCTTATTAAGGTTCAGCAAAGTTCAATTTTCATTTTTCATAACTTCTAAATATCATTTTAGATTTTTCTGAAAAAATTCATAATTTTCCAAATCAGTTTACTATTTTTAATCATTTATTTTCTTTAAAATAGTTTTTAATTCATAAAAAATTAATTAAAAGTCAAAAAAATATAATTCTTTTTTCTAAAATTTTCTTTTATCATTTAGGACGTAGGAAAATTAAATTTGCATCCGTAGGGTTAATTTTTATAGATTGTCACGTTTACGCTCGTTTTTAGATTACCGTTCGCGTTATTTTGATTTTCGTTTTAATAGATATTAGCAACCAAGTGACCCTCGTCTTTTCAAGCATTTTAATACCAAACCTCAAACGATATCCTCCATTCACGCCTCATTGGGACTACGACCCGGGTATTCACTTATCCGATATATTACAATCGAGTATCGCGTCGAGCCGTCGCGAGTTGACCTTTCTTCGTGAGAGGTTTGACTTGTGACGCGTTTCAAGCGACATCACTATCTTGTAGCTGAGACCAAGAGATCTAACAAAATCAAAGAAACAAGACCAAATTGTTATTATATTTTTTCAGAATATATCCTTATACAAATTACAAGTTTTCATATACAAATTAGATTTGAATCTTTAATCAAGTCCTAATAACACATCCACCAAGATCTTCTATCCTCAAGATCTTCAAAAAAAAACCTTGACAAATCCACCAAGATCATCAATAAATCTTCAAAAAAAAAAACCTTGACAAATCCACCAAGATCTTAAAAAAAAAAAAAAAAAAAAAAAAAAAAAAAACCTTGGCAATCCACCAACAATCGGTTTCTTTGATTAAAAAAAAGAAAAAAAAAAAAGCATACCGAGTGAATCCAGATGTAGAACGAGCGGGCCCAACTCATCTTCCTTGTTAGGGATACATATAATCGCTAGGCTCCAGTGAGCACTGCACAATCAAGAACACAGTAAAGAAACTTCTTTGAATATTTATATTAATTCAGTAATTACCCAATAAAAGTCTTGTGTATCAATTTTATATTTGAGTTTGGAAGAAGATATGGATGGGGCTTCAATTTTAGATCTAGATCTGAGTTTTAGATATTAGTATGTGTGATGATAATTATGTGGTGAGTTTTAGATCTGAGTTTGTGATGTTGATTATTTTGTATAAGGAGATGAGTATATTAGTCATTTAAGCACTCAAACCCCCACCAACCCCACCTAACCACTCTATTTTAATATTAAAATAGTGGACACGTGTCGAAGTTTTTGTGGATTCGCACATTCGCACATAACTCTTTTGGGAAAAGACATTATTTTCATACTATTTTTTGAAATTTTTTTTTTCAAGTACCATTTTGGTAATTAACCTAATATTAAATGTCAAGTACATGTGTATTTTTGACTTTTTCATACATGAATAAATAAAAATGAATTTATAGTTTTTTTATGCCAAATTAAGAATTGGCTTGACCTTTTTTTCTTTTTAATTTAAAAGCGTTTCCTAAAACTAATAGTAATTCAATTACAGAAAGTTTCAAAAGTCTGTATGTCAAAAAGTTTTCTTTTATTATATAAAAGATATGATATAAAGTGTGAAAAGAAGTTTCGTTCTAAGAAAATATTTTCCACAATGTTTTGTGATTCAAAAAATACGAAGTCCTTGGAACTAGAACCTATGTTTGTGTGACCAAGTTAGGCTAATGCTAATGGGCGTGTGACCAGTCCTTGGACCACAACCCACCAAAGTGACGCGTCTCCCCCATTAGCTCGAACCTTTGGAACACGTCGCCCGGCAATTTTTTTGAAAGTTTCGTTTGCTTGGCCTACCGAAACAATTGCACTATCTCCTCTTTATTTTTTAACCGTTTAGCTATTCCAAAAAAAATAAAAAAAAAAAATAAAAAAAAATAAAAAATAAATAAATTAAATACCCTACTTATTCTCTATAAAACCTCACTTTATTTTAATTTATGAATAAAAGTTTAAATTAAAGAAAAAAATGGTGTTGTTTTTGTGGTCACCACTAGCTCTAGTTATGGTTGAGGTGGAGTTGTGAAGAAAGAAAGCTGAAGTGGTGGGGTTGCTTAGGTGAAGTTGTGGTTACCACTAGTTCTAGTTAGACCACTCACATCGGGCTCGTTAAAGCCACGTTAAAGGACGATTTTTGCATGTTAAACTTGCGTTAAGGGGCGTTAAGCGATGCGAGTAACGGGCGTTAACGCTGCGTTAAGGGTGCGGCACCCTAACGCACCGTTAAGGGTATGTTCTACAATTTTTTTTTTTTTTTTTTTTTTCTTTTCACTTTTGCCCCCTATTTCTAACCGTTGCAAGTTTGAATTGTTTCACTTTTGCCCCCTATAAATTCTAACCGTTGAAAGGAGCGGGCTTTAGTAAAAAAAAAAAAAAAAAAAAAAATCAAAACCATTTTCAATCCCCTATAAATAACCATTTCACACCATATTTTTTTTCTTCACACTTCCACAACTCAATACACTACATATTTACACTATCTTTTCAACCTTCAACCCAAAAAAAATGTCTCGATTCAACCTAAACGATGACGGGAACGAATCGTTCTTAGATCTCTTAAGCTCCGGGTTTAATAACCCCAATGTCGGCTCATCTTCAATCCCGAACGCCGGCTCATCTTCAATCCCGAACCCACTTGGCTTGTCGGAAGAAGAACTTTACCGACAACATCAACAAATGCTCTATTTCGAACAACAATCTAACCTAAACACCCAAAATTTCTCCAATCTCAACTTCTCCCAACATTCACAACAATCTCAAACCGCAACCAATGAAGTTCCCGAGACTCCAGACGGGCAGCCTCCAGACGTGGTGTGGTATATCAACCAAGAAAAAGCTCGAATTGTGGCAAAACACAGGCTCGGGCAGCCTCCACAGTAGATTTAGGATTGTTTTTATTTTTATGATGTAATTTTTAATTTCGTCGCTATTTTTATTTATTTCTTTAATTTCGTTGTAAGTTTTTTTTTAAGTGTGTTATGTTTGAATGTAATGTTATGTTTTAATACATGTTATGTTTTTAAAAAAAAATGAAGTAATTTATAAGTTAGGGGTTGAATTTGAAAATTTATGTGTAAAGTTGAGTTAAGGTGTGTTAAAGCTGAGTTATTGTTGTGTGGGTTAAAGCTGAGTTAAGTTAAGGGTTGAAAAAGCTGACGTGGCATGCCTTAAAATTTAAGGCTGAGTTAACTGTTGTGAGTGACCTTATGGTTGAGGTGGAGTCAGGTATTTTGTTACTTGTTTATTTTAGAATTACGTGATGATGTTTCACATTAATAAATAATAACTCTTTCTATAGGTATCCAATTGGATATCACATTAATAACTCACTAGGTATTTTAATCTTTTATTATAGGGTTTTCGCTAAATACTGTCAACTATGAAATGCTTAAGACGCATTAAAAAATCTGTTCTTTTCATATTTAAAGTAATTATGTATTTAATACACAATAAATGAACATAAAAATTAACTTAAAAATATTCCATTTTTGATTTAACAAAGTCTAAGTTTCCTTTTATATTATAAATATTATTAAACCACGTACTAAACGACGTCGTTTTAACCCCCAAAAAAACGCTGAGCTACAGTGCACTTTGCTACAGTACTACAGTGCTCCCACGTTATCTCTATAGTGCCCACTTGGACGACGTTGTTTCGAAAGTTTGGAAAAATGGCAGAAAATACCCCTGAAGTCGATGACTCTTTGCAAAAGGAGTCCTTTTTAAATGATTCAAAAATGGCAAAAAAACCCACTATATTGTTTGATTCACTAACTAAAAATGATTCAAAAAATAATACTAACAAATTGTTTAAATGATTCAGTATATACAAACCTATCACAATTAATTGAATCGTATATATAAATGATATTTTCTTTAGTTGTACTTTGGATTTCTTTGTATTCCTATTCAATATAATATGGATCTGGTAAAAATAATGATTGATCGTTATAAAAAACAAAGACCTATAAAGAAAGAACAAGAACAAACGTGTTCATATCCTTCCTTTGTTTCATTTACAAAAAAAAAAAAAAAAAAAAAAAAAAAAAAAAAAAAAAAAAAAGTCCTCTTGAGAGAGATCTTGAAGCCGTAGTCTTTGTGTTCTTCGAGTCTTAGTTCCTTTTGGGCTGTAACAAATTAGAAGAAACAAACTAACAAACCAAGGGAGGATGTATGTTGTGATTCGGTTCGAACACAAAGAATGAAAGAAAGAAGTAAATGGATTGTATGATATAAGATTGTGTGGTTGAGAGAGTATAAATATTTGTATCGTGGCTGCTATGAAATGAAAGAAAAGAGAGGCGTCTGGTGTGTGGGATGGGAAATTAGGATATGAAAGAAAAGAGTGGCTGCTATGAAATGAGAAGAATTAGAGTAATTTCTTTTATATAATAGGTTAAGTGTAATTTTGGGTTATGTGTTGGTGTTGGATTGTCCGAAATTATGGGCTTATGATTTATGGGCCGAGTATCAATGGGTTTTTTGCTTAGTTTGTCATGGTAAGATAATTATCATTCATCTGTGTTAAAACTTTTTGAAATAAAAATATAGTGCTATAATTAGAAGTTACTTATAGTACTCTGTATTGCTAAATTGTTTTGGCCAACATGGTTGGAAAAAACTGGTGTCAATCACCCTGGTGTAACGCGCGGGCTGATTGACTCGTTTATATTAAATATTGCCCAATAGGCTTTTTTTTTAACAAAACCCTTTATTATAATTCACAAGCATCATTCAAATGTGTTTTTATTTACCAAAAGATACCTTGTAACAATTCTTAAAGACAAAAATAGAACACCACTGAAATATTTCTTCGGTTCAACAAAAACCATGATAAAATGATATTACTAGCACATCTATCACTTGCATAATGTCCTGAGTTTTGAAATAAAAGAAAAAAAAAGAAAAAAGAAGAGAAGAGATAAAAATGGGTAAAAAATAAGAGAAGATGAAATGCAATTTAATTTTTTATACTGTGTTTCTAGGTTGAGAGATAAAAGAAGAGAAAACCGACGATATTACAATTATACCATTTGCTGAATATAAATTTTTTGAAGGCATTTAAATCATTGTTTTAATAAAAAGTTCCATAATATATCTTCCTCCAAAATCATCTCACTTTTGAAAGAAATTTTTGGGGAGAAATATAATTAAATTTCATGCCTTCTTCATTTCTCTTCTCTCTTGGAAGAAAATTAGGAAACACAAAATTATTACTTTTTTTTTCATAAATAAAACTTGGTAGCGCAATGTTGAAGCTTAAAGAGAGCTTACATGTTTTATATTGTACATATGTAAAATGAGTTGTTATATATATTATACTAGATCTCAAACCGGTCCGATACTCCGATGGACGGGCTAGTTCCATGAATTTTTATAATATGAAGTCAATATATTGAAAATTTATATTATACTAAACTTCAATTTAGATACATGCAACATTACATAGTAATTGAAAAAGTTTTAGTCACGCGTTCTGATGTGAGAGCATGAACTAGTAAAATAAATTATTCTAAGATAAAGTTTAAACTATTTTCATACAAATATGTAGCATATATTATCGTAGTAACATATAAAAATATACAAAGATAAATCTTCATACCAAAATAAAATTTTCAATAACATAAAATATCATATCTAACAATTAGGTACGATAATTTACACACATATAATATAAGTATAAAGTTATATAAAAATAATATTTGATTTTATTTTAAATAAAAAATAAAAAATAAAAAAAAAACACTATATGATATTTAAATATGATCATAATGTTGATTTTGTTATTATAAGAATAAGTGTATGATTGTCATATTGATTAATTTATACAATATATAATTAATCACATTATGAATATAAGGGTGTAAATAAAGGTTGAAATCTATAAAGGCCATTACACCTCCTACATGATTTTGCCTAAATAATGAACGTTTTAGGTATATAACAAATTATATATTTATATTTGTATTAATAGTGTGAAAAGACGAATATAATGAATATAATTTTACCTATTAAAAATATGAAATAGTATGTGTTTGTACATATTTATGTCAATTGTAAGTATATTTTAAATATAATTAATATTAAAAGTTTAATTGTAAAAAGTTTTGAAATAAAAATTTTCTGCACTAATTTAGAAAAAGTAATTAAAATCGTTTTTCAAATTATGTCCGCATCCAATGTAACCATCAATTTCATGCAGGATTTATTTTGTCATGTGATATTACATGCCATTATTCTATGTAATCATTAAAAACCTTCTATTATATAGGTTGTGATATTTAGAAAAAAATCTCTATTAAGGGGTGTTTGTTTAAGCTTACATGTGGCTTATGAGCTTCGTTGTGTTTTGGCTTATATTTTATAAGCCTCAATTTTCCATCTTATTTTGAAACTTGTGAGCTTATATAAGTTTTTTATGATATGATAAACTTATATAAGCCTATAAGTCTCAAAATAAGCATGAAAATTGAGGCTTATGAAATATGAAATCAAATAAGCTCTTAAGCCCACATATAAAATTAAACGAACACCCCCTAAAAACTTATTGAAAATTTAAAAATAACGAGTTCTGAATGGTTTATATATGAAAATGAAATTACTTCAGGACTTTGGTTTAGCGGTATGTGAGTTGCTCACGAACCTAAAAGTTGTTGATTTAAGCCTTGTTAGAGTCATTTGTGAGATATCTATACTATCTATAAAACAAAAATGGTTGAAGTGAAAGTTGAACAGTCAAGAAAGTGAAATGTGGAAAAAATTAAAAATGAAATGTTGAAACAATTAATTATGAGCAATTTCAACTATTAATACACATATGTTTCAAAAGTAAATATGTCATTCAGACCCGTGCGATGCACACGGGCTCATAAACTGTGTCATACTGTAATGTATGGTAAATATTTTTGTTATTAGGTTATAAATTCTCATGGTATAACATTTACGGGGTCATATACTTGGTCATACTGTAATGTACGGTAATTATTTCCGTTATTTCATTTTTTGTAATTCTATCTAATTGTTTACAGTTTGTCTTTATATTTGTAAGTTGTGATGTTATCACATTCGTTATTAGCTTTGTATATGACATATTAGTATTTATTTATGAATGTTATGTTTTTCTAAAATAGAACACTCAATAGTCATCGCAAACTCACCATTGCTTTTTCATTTGCTTACTAATAAATGTTTCAGTTAATGAACCATAATATAAATAACATACTGATATCCTCCTAACAACACATCTCAACATTATGTCAGAATTTACAAACATTCAGCATATGCCATCTCATATCCTAAGTCTCAAAAAAAAGCTAAGAGTTGTGCTCATCACAGATGTGAATCCAACCCAAGGGTTGTGCATTGGAACCCATCTAATTATCAAGCGGTTAGGACGATTAGTTATTGAGGCAGAAATCATCACCGGGACAAATGTAGGAGACACGGTTGCAATACCAAGAATTACATTCACCTTAACCATGGCTAGATGGCCATTCAAAATGTGATGTTATCACATTCGTTATTAGCTTTGTATATGACATATTAGTATTTATTTATGAATGTTATGTTTTTGTATCTATTTTGTATATTGTAAAGCCGGGCATTGCATAACTAACGCCAAGTAATTCTTTTTTTTTAATGTTTAGGATGATAACGGTATGCATTTTGTAAGTGATGGGTTTTTTTGTATCTAAAAAGTAAAGTTTGAGTGTTTTTTTGTTATATTTTGAAATAAATTTTGCATGAGAAGATGAACTCCCTATTTCAATTAGTACTTCAGTTACAATTTACAATCATTCATTGTAATTACTCTAAATGCCTATTTGTTTTCTTAGAACGTTTTTTTTTTTTTTTTTTTTTTTTTTTTTTTTTTTTTTGATTATAAATATCACATACATCCCTTAATATTAGGTCATCACCAAAAATCACCTAACTTTCTCAACAATGGCATCATCTTCAAGCAACAATGTATCTGCTAACATTGAAGTTAACACTAATGAACCCAACATCACTGAACTGAAGCAAGCATGTGGATCGAATGATTTAGCAACCTCTTTCAAGTTCTTATTTAATAGCCAGATACCTGAAGATGAAGCTTTTCTCATGAGGATGGGAGAGGAGCGCAATCAACTCCGTAGCAAGGTTGAGAAGCTTGAGATAACCACTGCTGAAGCTCGTAACCGTGGTCCATATAATGACAAAGCTGTAGATGCTCTTCGTTGTTTGGTTGAGACCCATAACAGGGATCTTGATAGGCTTCAATTGTTGACATCTCTTATCGCTGAAACCCGTGATGGTCTTGTGGAGAAGAGTCGCCATGTGAAGCTGATGGAGTTTGATGAAGGGTTGTCTGATGTTGAATGATTTGATGATTTTTATGGATGTATTTTGGAAGTCTTTTGTTGGTAGTCTTTTGTTGGTTTAGTTTGTGATCACCTGGTTAAGGTTAAATGTAATGAAAAAACATGAATGAATGGAAATAACATCTGTTATGCTTTTATTTATTTATATGTGTTTTCCTTTTATTTATTTAATTTGTCTATTATTAGTATTTATGAAAAATTGGTCGGCATTTCTCTCACACACACATGAGTCAACGCACACAGACTAATTAGATCTGGCGATTTTAAATTAGGGTTTACTTAAAAAATTAGGGTTATTCAATTTGGCATCATTTTTATTAAATCAAAACATATCATTAGTTTGATTAAGGGTTGTGGATTCAATTGTGAGGCGGTGAGGGCTCTGGATTATCTTGTTGCTTCGAATAATAGGTGACGAAGGGAGTATAATTTTTCTTGTTTGATGATTGTTTTGAGGGTCCTTTGATCCGTTTGCTTCTCAACAGTCAAGCCACCCCACCACCGAGACTTGGGTGGTGGTGGTGGTGGGATATTATTTGGATTACAAAAGTTTGAAGCGATCTTATATTAAGGTTTGTGTCATAAATTGATTAGCTTATGCTTGTATTTTTGTTTATTGGCTGATATGATTAATTTTTTATTTCTGTGTTGATTGTGCAAGGGCTGTCAGATGTTCATGTGATTAATGATGGGTGGAATATGGTGTGAGATATAGATGGAAGTCAAAACCCAGAAGACATATATAGATTCAGGTTAAAGTTTATTTATAGTATTAAGTTTCTTATAATCTCTGTTTCAAATCTTAATAATTGAACAAAAAGCATAGGGGCACTTAGGTTAAAGATTGTTTAGGTTAAGCTCAAGTTAAAAAGCTGATATCTTTGTAAGATAAGTAAATGAGTTTACAAAATCTTCATAAGTTGTTACGCCATACCTAAAGCTAATCCAAACACTCTCTTAATGGTTTAGTGGGTGATAGTTTAGTCATTTAAGGGGAGTTACAATAAGGTGTAACATATCACAGATCAATGTTTGTTTTGTGGTTAAGTTGTATCTAAAATTTATATAAAGGTTGGTATTATTCTGAATATGTTACATGTTATGCTTGTTTATATTCGTCATAAGGTTCCAAACATTGCTTTTGAAGTTGTAGAATCATAATTTTATTGGTCAAATTAAGTAGCAACCTAAAAGAGATGTGGTAGAGTTGCTGTAGAAACATGTGTTACATTGATAGTTTGTCGATATTCGTTTTGTTGTTAATTTTTCAATTTCTTTGTTTCAGGTATTTTCCCGCTGTGTTGTTGATTATTGGTGGAACTTCTTGATCCTTGGTTTATTTGGGAAGCTTGCGTGCACTGTAATTACCTCTCACGCCCTCTCTCTAGGTTTTTTATTAGGTTTTTGTAGAATTGCATGTGACGGGGTGTAGGTTAAGGGATTTTGTATTGAGAAGTTGAGATTGGTTGGAGCTATATGTGTTTGTGGTGTTAAATGGAGTTTATGTGGCTGCCCTATTTATTTTGTGTTAGTTATTTTTGTTCTGTTTGTCTTGTTTATTGGCTTATATCATTTGAAGTTGTAATAATTGAACAGATATATAGTAGGATTGAATGAATGAAAACAATATAAATTATTTGGAAAGTAACAGAACATAATAGATACATAGTAGCATCCATTCACTATGAGAATAGTATTACAACTTGTTAAATTAGGTTACTGAAAGTTTCCTTATAGACAATATTTCGTGTTCTGTCTTTGAATTCAACGTCTTCGTCTTCCGTCATTAGTATTTTGAGTCCCTTAGGGCTTGTGACTCTAGATAGTGCGACATATAGCTGCCCATGGCTAAACACAGGGTTGGGTAAGTAGACACCGACATACTTAAGTGACTGCCCTTGGCTCTTGTTTATGGTCATCGCATAGCATGGTCTGACAGGAAACTGTCTATGTTTCATTATGAATGGCCATTTTGATTGGGTCGATGTCAGTGTGATCCTAGGAATAAGGACACTATCTCCTACATGTGATCCAGTTAGGATTTTAGCTTGAATAACAAACTGTCCAAGATCAGTAATGATTAGGCGTGTTCCGTTGCATAAACCCTGGCTAGGATTAACATTTCGCAAAAGCATTATCGGGAGCTCCTTTTTTAAGCATAGAGAATGTGGAGGCATGCCTTGGAAATTTAAGGAATTCAAGAACTCAATGGGATATAGCTGATCTTGATCAAGAATATCAGTTGATGCCTTACATACCTCATCTGCACTATTGTACGTGACAGACTTACCTGCTAACTTTTTAAACATATGTTCATTTATTGCATCAGCGTCTTCGTTTTTTGGAGTCAGTATAGCCCTTTCCTTCAAATACGCATCTTCATTTTGCCTTGTTGTAAAATCAGGGAATGTTTCTACGACGATTTGTTCAATTGGACATTCGCCTGATTTTATAATAAACTGATGCGGAATATGAATCCAGCTTGGCTCATCCTCACCTTCTTTAATTTTGGCTTCCAAATTCCCGTTGCCTACATCCAACAACCATTTATTGAATTCTTGTTTTTGAATGTCAATGCTCCCGTTTTCTGTATACTCATTTACTCGCATACTGCGTGTAAGTGTAAATACGTTGCAAGCTTTCCATAGTTCTGATCGATTTATGCAAGCTTGAATAACTTCTGATCTTTTGGCCTTCGGGATTACTGGTAAAATTTGTCTGAAGTCACCTCCCAGTAACACTGTCATTCCACCGAATATGCGGTCTCTATTTTTCGGTTTCTCGTATCCCAAAATATCCCTCAACGTCTTGTCTAAAGCTTCAAAAGCATATCGCTGAGTCATTGGTGCTTCATCCCAAATTATCAACCTGGCCTCTTTCACTAATTCTGCGAGGTGGGTGTTTTGTTTGATACCACACGTACTGTTGTCCATTAATTCCAATGGGATAACAAATCTGCTATGGGCAGTCCTCCCTCCCGGTAGTAGTAAAGAAGCAATTCCTGGATTAATAATAAAGAAGCAACTCTTTAAGCAGTGTAATATTGTTGTAGTTCATGATATCTTATGTATAATAATTGAAAAACGCGTATTAAATGATGTACCTAAAGATGCAACTGCAAGAACGATCATTCTTTCTGATCTTAGTTTTGATATTATAGTCTTGTATAAAAATGTCTTACCGCTCCCTCCGGGCCCATAAACAAAGTAAAATCCTCCTTTTTGACTATATACGGACTCAATAACTCATTGATAGATCAGATGTTGCTCAGAGTTTAACATCGAATGAAGCTGTTCATGTTCAATTTTACTTGTTTTCATATCAAAGTCCAATGCTTCTCTAATCAAACGATTGTCCATGTTTGTTAGTAGCTTTGGGTTTGGCCGTGGGAGGTCTTCGAATTCGGCTAAAGATCTTTCAAATCTGTGTAACATTTCCTCTATCTCCACCAAACAATAGTTCTGAATCTGTTCTTCTGTAAGTTGTAAGTCTGGGTACCTGAAGTGTTTTCTTTTTTTATGTAGAATATCTTCCGATAAAGCCTCCCAGTTTTCTTTCCACAATTGCTGTGGCCTACTTACTTCACAAAACAACAATATTATAACAAATAAGTCCCTCAATTGAGGTGCTAATGCCCACAATCTTGCCTCTGATATAGCCTTGGTCCATTCTTTGTCATCATTGAGTAAACCATATGCAAAACACACTTCTTTAAATGTCCGATATGTTACTTTGTTAACCGTCATCAAGTGTTCAAACGATTCAGGACCTTTGGCTACATTTAGTACCATTCTGAGATAGTAACGTTCCCCTGATGCAGGATTGGAATAAACCATCCGTCCTATGCATTTTTTTTGTTTTCTAAGTTTCCAAATTCTTTCTTTTTCATGCCATACATACTTTTTTGGAATTTCAGCATAAGTTAATTTCCGAGCTTCTAGTTCACGTTTATTTAGCTCAAACCACTCAGTAAACATAGTTATGTTGATACCTTCCTTTTCAAGTAGTGCTGGTAAACTTTCAGAATCACGCAGTGTTATTGCGTTTTGGTTGGGTAGGTGGTAATTGAGCTTCATGACTGATGGGTAGTTGTAATTGATGTCAAAAGAAAAAAGTCTCCATACTGCTTCACATGGGGCTAAGTAGCGACAATTCAAGAAAATTTTAATTTCATCAACTTGAACAATCTGTGCAGGAACTCCTTTATCAGCCTTTTTTATGTTTTCTTCAATGACAATAGTAGCTCGGTCAGGTCCTTTGTTTAAGTATTTAAACAGATACTTAATTGCCCTCGATCTATTGCACCATTCAACATTTATGTGCGCCTGGTATTTAATCAAAAGATATCGATTGTATGGAACGACATGTCTGTTATTGAACGTGAACTTACCCTTTACAAAATTGGCTTTATTATCTCTACGGCGGTAAACAGGGTAGCCATCTCCATCAATTGTTGTTTATGGATAAAATGCTTTAGGGAAATGTTTTGAACATTTTCCTTCTATGTTGCATGGGGAGTTCTTTGCATCCTTCCCGCAGGGTCCATGCAACATATATTCAGTAACAACTTTGTATCCATCCGGATCATTTGTTGGGCATGGAATCTCTGCTGAGATTAAATCATCTATTTCAGCCCCCGTCCTGCACTTGGCGTAATCTTCGAGCCACAGTAAAATATGAGCATGGGGCAAGCCACGTTTTTGAAATTCGATAACATATACAACTGAAACGAAACATTTGAATAATATTAGGGATAAATCAGAATGATTTAAAGCAAAAGTGTCATTGACTCTAAGAGGTGACTTGTATTACCTGCAGAATAGTCGCCAAAAATCTGTTTTTTTGTAAGATCATCCAACAATTCAGTCAATTTAATTTTAAATACCCGTGTTCCAACTTCCGGTCGATCGTGTGCTTTCTGGCCAGGAATATGCGCAAGCATGTCACTAATTTCGGGCCATTTTGGATTGGAAGTGAATGTGATGAACAGATCTGGATTTCCATATGCCCTACATAGAGCCATGGCATCTTGATAATTCTGCATCATATACCTTGGGCTGCCTACAAAGCTTGACGGTAAAACTATTCTTTTTCCAATTACTGCCGCGTCTGTATCTCCTCTTGTAACAGCATCAAACACGTTATGATAAAGATCCACACGTAGGTTGTCTTGATTTTTTCTTGTCCATTTAAGCCTTTGTTCTTCAATAGCTGTATATGCATCGACCAAAAATTGTTGGAAAAGTCGCCCTCCTCTTAGCAAAGTAGTACCCTGGTTATTTCGTTGCTGAATTATGTACGCATAATACTCCTTCATTTTAACGAATCCACGTACAGTTTGTCGTGCACCTGTATTGTCATGATAAGGTATACTATCATGAAAACCATCCTCTCCGTATGGGAATAACAAAGGATATTGTAGTGCCATGTAAGATGCATGCAATTCTGATATTCTTTGCTTTCCCGTGTCTTTACAGCTTACAATGATATCTCGTGAAGGGATTCCCTGACCAAAATCATTTGTTATTAGAGCAGCTACTTCTGACACACTTGGGGTGTTGTATTGTCGTGCACTTGTTCTATTGCTAATAAGCCGCAACTGTAAGTTAGGCGTATCATGTGAAGCACACCAATCTCTCGCCATGCGAAATGCCTTGGCAACTGCGCTTGACTGATTTAGCATTGCAATGAGTTGCATGACTGTTGTTTCATCAATCTTGTGTTCTGTTTGTTTATCAATAAAAGCAGACATGCGATTGTGAGCTTCATTCTGTGTATCAAAGAAGTAAAGCTGAGCAAACTTCGGTTCTTCTCCTGTTGTTGGAAGCAGCGACCCAATTAGATGATAGTTTTGTCCGTTAATTCTAAATGTATATGGTCCCCGCCCTGAATTAATCGAGTTATCTATTTTTGCTCCAAAAGATGTAAAGCAAAACATACTATTGTATATTCTAATCTGATCTCTAAATTTTGTTGATGAAGAATCACTATAATCAAGAAGGTTCTTTAACAGCGTTGGTGCTTCATTGAATTTAGAGAGGAGCACTTTACCACTTTGGCAACAAAGGGAGAACAATGGATTTAAAGGCTTGAATGCCTTATTCGTTCTTTCTTCATACCACATGAATGCTTCACAGTTACCGCATTTATATGATGGTGGCCCAATGTTATAGTATGAGACAGCAACCCCTTGTTTAAAAAAGAATAATAATGATATATGATTGTGTTAATTACCTTTAAATCTGTGTAGTTTAAATAAAATTGAGTAAATTAATTGAAAAGTTACCTTTAGATGTGAATCCTATTCTTTTATTGTTCTTTTTAGGAATACGACGTTTCACTTGTTCTGGTATAAGATCTTTCGTTGGGAACTGGTAATTGGATGTAGAACCTGAAGATTTATTTTTTATGTTTAGCCGACTTGTTAATAATTATACCATACATGTACTGAAAATTTACCTTTATATCTTTTGCGGGTTTTTTTAGGTATGTTAGAAACAGGAACTGCTGTTTTTTGTTTAATATTTTCTCTGTTGTTTTCTGGAGTTGTCGACATTCCTGGATCAATTTTGTGAATATTTAGCATAGGGTTAGTGATTATTCATTGTACAAAAATATAGAGTTATTTGTGTTTACCTGCTTCTTGTGTCGTTATATCTCTTATTTTCAGACCACAATAACTCTCGATTTTCCCATCAGCTCTGATATTTGTATATGATTGAATCATTACAGAGTTGTTGATCATGTTTGATAAGGATGAAATATCGGTGTTCTTCAAAAGTGAATCTATAAAATAGATAAATTGATAATTGTTATTGCACGAACAATTTAAGTATATGAATATCTATTAAATTTAAACTCACCATGATCCATAGTTTCACAAAATAGCGATTTGTTTGTGTTGCATATGGTATTAAAGATCAAATATATATTTGTAGTTATATAGATTTATGAAGGTGAAAAGCTTGGCTTTTGGTATTTGGTTGTTTAAATGCTACATTTATTGATTATCAATATGGAGGATGTTTCAGATTTTTTATGGTATTTGGAAGATTATAGGAGTTATGAGTAGGTTTTGTAAAGTGGTTCATATTAAGAGGATATGTGTGTATTGACTTGTTTAAAGATTGATTAACATAGAGTCGTAATAGTTAGTTTGTTGCATGAAGTAAGTTATGATTAATTTTTTTATGGTTACTGCTTTCTATATAGTAGATTTATATAATCGATTGATAGAGGTTGCTATCTAAGTTTTCAGTCATATATAGTTGATAAAATAGAGCTTGTATTTTGGTATTTTGTGGTATAAATGTTATATTTATTGATAATCAATATGGAATATGTTTAAGATAGATGATAGGAATTATGAGAAGTTTTTGTAAAGTGATTCATATTAAATTTGATTAATTTAGAGTCACAATTATTAGTTTGTTAGATGAAATTATGGTTCATTTTTTTATATGGTTCCTGGTTTCTATACAGTATATTGCATCGAGTATGTACCTAATTTAGAGTTTCCAATATAATAGACTGATAGGCCTTGTTGTCTAATATTTCAATCATATATAGACGATAAGATAGAAAGATTGTATTATGGCATATGGAACCATTACAGAAGCACAAACAACACTCCATTTATTAATAACTAACATTGTAAACTCTAAGATTATGATTTTTCAACTACTATCACCATCCATCTCTTCAGGTCCTGTGTTATCAGTTGGATATATCACCTCCAACGGTGTAGCGTCAATTCCTATAGTTGGGTCCAAATTAAAGTGTTTCCTTCTACAAAATCTTTTTAAAGCAGTTAAACCAACATTAAGCTCCTTGGCAGCTTGCGTTATCGGCAGATGAAAATACATGGCGATCTCCTCTTTACTGAATGCCATTAAATTGAAATATAGATGGTGGTAGTTGTGTATAGTAGAGGTTAGCATGTGCCTTTTAAAAGCCTTACCAAGCTATTAAGTTTCCATGCAGTTACAAAATAATTTTGTAACTTCCACTCTCCCATAAAGTAAATTGATTAGGTATTCATAAGGTTTTATAACAAAAAAATCATAAAATATTATAGTATTCATTAAATAGAAAGACAAAATCAAACATGAGGTATTTGATGAATAATCTGTAATTCATCTTATTACTTTTTCCTAATTATCTATTTCAGAACGCTTGAATCTTCTTGTTCTTTATCACGGTCGACTCCAGGAACGTTCTCTGCAGCACATATTTTGATTGGAAATTGTGTACACTTCATTTTGAATGGCCATCTAGCCATGGTTAAGGTGAATGTAATTCTTGGTATTGCAACCATGTCTCCTACATTTGTCCCGGTGATGATTTCTGCCTCAATAACTAATCGTCCTAACCGCTTGATAATTAGATGGGTTCCAATGCACAACCCTTGGGTTGGATTCACATCTGTGATGAGCACAACTCTTAGCTTTTTTTTGAGACTTAGGATATGAGATGACATATGCTGAATGTTTGTAAATTCTGACATAATGTTGAGATGTGTTGTTAGGAGGATATCAGTATGTTATTTATATTATGGTTCATTAACTGAAAACATTTATTAGTAAGCAAATGAAAAAGCGATGGTGAGTTTGCGATGACTATTGAGTGTTCTATTTTAGAAGTGGTAAAAATGACTTTTGAGTGTTCTATTTTAGATGTGATAAAAAGATGGAAATATTTGGTGACAATATTAAGTTTAAAATAGAAGTTTAATATGAAGTATAGTTAATTACTTTGTTATTATTGATTTGCATTTGCTATGAAATTTAAATGACTTTTGAGTGTTCTATTTTAGATGTGATAAAAAGATGGAAACATTTGGAGACAATAGTATAGTTAATTTATTTGTTATTATTGATTTGCATTTTCTATGAAATTTTTACTAATGAATAGCATGATTAAATATAATAGAAGTCTAATATGAAATTTAATCAAAAATTGGAAACAAACATAATTCATTTAAAATATGAAAACTTATAACCAAACACAACTATTATCTCAAAGGTATGAAACTCCAGAATCCTATTAACTATTAGGATCCAATTTATTACATTTTTCCTAATTATTTATTCATTTCATGCTTCACTCATCAGCTGGTAATTATGCGTGATGCTTCCAAGATCTTCATTATTTGTTGTTTACTCCTCGTCCGAGGCTGCAACGACCATCCTAAGTAAGGTATGTAAGAAATTAAACTGTTAAGATTTGGAACAATATTAAGGCAATGAGATTATTTATATAGGGCACATACTTTTTTTTTAGTTTCTTCTTAGGATGCCCCACAGCTTTGTCTTTTATGTCTTGCTCTTTTTCATTGTCCGAATCCTCAATAACAACACTAAAATAATAAACCAATAAATACAATGATAGTCTATAAAATAACAAAAAGAATAACTGAAATTCAGACCTTCTTTTCTTAATCACTTCCTTTATTTCGGTGTCTGAATCCTCAATGTCATCCCTTAAATAATACAATTATAAATGACATGTAAGCAGCTATAGTATAAACTGTTTCGAAATGTGGATGAAGTAGCCATTGCCTAACCTTTTAATGATTTTGTCTTCAGTAGGCTTTGATGGAGTAGAGACTGATGGGTCATTTGATAATTTCTTCAACCGGCGCTTTTCAGTAGCAGCAGCTTGCTCATCTTTCTCTTCCTCTATTTCAGTATCTGATTGCTCAACATCATCCCTTAAATAATTCAAACATAAATGAGGTAAGCAGTAGTAGTATTTTAAACTGTTTAAACATGTGAATTGAGTTACGGTTGATTAACCTTTCAATGGTTTTTCCTCAGAAGGCTCAATTGGGTTCGAGTCAGAAGCAGCTGTTTGCTCGACCGTGCTAGAACTCGTACCTTCATCAGCAGTCTGCTCTGCACAAATTGCCGAACATGTGAAGCTCTCATAGCTTCCATGTTCATAGTAAGTATGTGTTTTTATCTCCAGAATGTGGGTACCACCTACAATATCAGCTATTGCACGCGGTAGCACAACGTGATCCTCCGAATCCTGCATAGGAAGATAAGGTTAGGGGAAATTATTACAACACTCTTTAACTCTTTAACATTAATTCTTTATCATTATGAATGTACCTCGGCCTCTGTCCCAAAAAGTGAGGCTGCTGAGTGTTTAACCACCTCTGTTGCAGTCTCGTCAAACAGCACAACAACAGTCTGTTCTGTCTCATCCGATACACCAAGTTCGAGCCTGTACCTGCACATCCAATATTGAATCGAAGTGGTATTCAATTTTTTGCAGTCTTTTAAAATTTAAATGAAAGCTAATAAATTTTTGAAAACAATTGCTTAATGTTGTTGTTGGATCAATGCATCCAAGTGGTATTCAATTTTTTGCAGTCTTTTAAAATTTAAATGAAAGCTAATAAATTTTTGAAAACAATTACTTAATGTTGTTGTTGGATCAATATTTTTAAAAACCAATCAATAACGATTGTAAAGAAAGAGCAATACCTTATAACCGGGTAGTCGATAGATGTGTTACATCCATCACACCAAAATTTTCCTTCCTGCCTAGTTAAACCTTTCTTGCATTTCTCACCTCCACATGATGGATAGTTCCACCCCTTTCTAGTTATGACATTGTTTATCCTTACTTTACAGTGGAAGGTTGAGCTCTAAAGAGGGAAAAAGGAGGTCAATAGGAGGCAATAGGATAAAATTACACTAACAGAATATTAGAATAGAAGATGAGTACATCATTCTTCCTGTTTCTTGCCCACATCAACACATTTTCATGAGTCCCAGGCTTTGGTATTGAGTGATCAACCGGCACGCCTTCCCTCTTTTGATTCACACCACTGTAAGAAAAGTTAAGGTTAGTGACTAACATGATTAAGGTGCAGGGAGAATGTAAGTTTGATTACCTAACGCCAGCTTTAAATTGTCTTAGGGCTGGAATGTCATCATCATCCAGAATGAGGGTGGAAGAGCTGCTCGACAAATAAAGCTTATCTGGAAGGTAAGTACACATAATCAGTTAATCCTTGATTGTTTTAAACCACGTAGAAACATTATGTTGAATGGACCCTTACTATTGTAGTGTCTAGCATTGACTGAGATTAGAACCACGGCACACAGCCCAGTATGTTTAGCTTTCTTTTCTATTAATACATTGCCTAAACCACCCCATATGGTAACCCTAATTGACTGGCCACTGTTCAAAGCAATATAAGACCAACAATTAGGATAACAACATATGATTAGTTGTAACAAACATGCAAATTAACACATACCTTTGGTTGGCAAGATAAAAATCAAGATTTCTTGAACCTGTTCTCTGGTAGGTGGTCCTACCAACATTGGTAATGTAACCAACAACATCTGCAAAGTGTACACAAAATTAGAATTATAGATATAATTTGGAAATCAGCTGAAAATATCTTACAATCATGGCCTTACCAATAAGAAATTTATTGCATGTAGGTTCAAGTTTCTCAAATGGTACCGATTGGAAAGGATGTCTGACAAAACCGTCCGCTTTGACTGCAGCTTTCCTTACGGACGTTGCTCCATCAAATTCAATCATGCAAGCAGAATCCTTCAAAACACGGTACTCATCCTTATTTGCTACGACACTAAAGTCTTTGATCGAGTAAATCACACCATCTTTTAATTTGTCAACAAAATTATGTGAAACATTGGCTTTTGCAGTACAGTGCATGATATTACCCTGCAATAACAAAATTTAAGTACTTTAGTGAATAATGTATGCATCCACCGAATCCCAAACCATATGCAAAATACATAACCTATGCATCTTTATAAATTTTAATAATTTTATACAAACTCCATTTCTAATTGTTTCTCTTTGCTTAACTTGCAGACAAACCAAGGGCTAACTTACCTTCCCATCAAAAACAATGAAATCCGTGCTTAAATAACGGCCGGACGTCGCATTCACATCTCATTTTCTACACACCATAACAACTATGGTTCCTGAGACACCCACATCAAGTACATCAAGAAAAAGTTGGCTGTTTGCCTGGGTGGAATTTTTTTTAGAAACTTTCTTAGTGGTTTCAGATGCCTGACTTGACCTGTTTGCCATTGCGAGATTAGATTCAGTTATGCAGAAGTGTAAGCTCAAGTTTGAGGTGTGTGAAACTTCAAAACTGCTGAGGAAATTTATAGAGATAACATGCTATGTGGAGTTGTGTAAGAGTTGTGTAACTGATAGATGCTTGATATTCTTAACATGTAAATGGCCATTATGTGAATATTAATTGAGATCTTTGAGTTGCTTGAAATCAATATACAATTACTAATTGAGATGTTTTGAGTTGCATGGAATCAATGTTGAAGGCTTCATATGATAGAAATCAATCCTTGGGACATTTATTATGACCACTTACATTTATAACACTACTTAAGCTTTTAGTATATAACATATGTTTCAAAAGTAAACTATTAATACACATCGAAAACCGGGTTGACCCGGGACGCTTCAAACCCGGCGGGTTGACCCGGTTTAATTTGACCCGTTTTTTGACCCAACCCGTCGGGTTGACCCGGTTTATATTGACCCGTTTTTCCACCAGAACGGTTGAACCACCCGGGTCAAACCGGGTTTCAAAACATTATGTTTAATCCCTAAATTATCAAACTTTTATTATTTTTGGTTTATAGTAAATTGCAGAAATGGTCCCTGTGGTTTGATCAGATTGCACGTTTAGTCCCTGGTCTATTGAAATTGCAGGTGGCCTCCCTGTAAGGAATTTTTGGTTTCGTTTTGGTCCCTGGCCTCTAACGAAGTTAGTGTCAGTCCGTTATCTTGGGACTATTCTTTTAAACCAAAGGGTATATTTGCCTTTCTGCATGTGGTCCCGATCTCAGATGTGTATAACTCAACCCCCAACGTCATTGTCCCCTAAATATATCCAACACCACTTCACACACACATAAACCCTAGAATGTTTTGCCCCTAAACCAATGAATTGTTTGTGTGGTAATCCATCAATTGTGCGTACTTCATGGTAAAATACAAACCCTGGACGTCGTTTTCGCTGTTGTCCCCAAATTGTAAGTTGTGTTTGTTAGGTAATTATCCTTGTCACGTTTACTTTACTAATTATTGTTAGTTATTCATTGTAGGGTACACATTGTCCTTTCTTTTCTTGGGTGGATCCACCTATGTGTGCTCGTGCAGTTGCAATTATCCCTAGTTTACTAGCTTCAAGAAATGCACTTGAAGAATCTTTTAATGCAATGGCTGCTGGAAATCGTAGACTAAAGATGTGGCTCATTTGCAGTTGGCTGTTTTTTATGATTTTCTATTTCATGTAATGCTATTTTAGTAATGCAAAAACTAAACTTATAAATTGACCAAGATAAATGTAATGGTCAATTGATTTTGTGTTATGTAATGAAGTTCAGTTATGGTAATGAATTTTAGTTAAGTAATGAAATTCAGTTATGTTAAGTGACGTGTTAAAACCAATAAGACTACCTGCTGCACAGTTTTAGTTAAGTAATGAATTTTAGTTAGCAACTGCACAAACATTGGCCAGTCTTGAAACAAGTAAGACAAAAAACCAAAAACAATTCATTGGCATTTGCCACAAGCAAAGACTGTCTTGAAAATGACCCAATATATGGTAAAAAGCACAGTCATGCATACATTGAAAAGATAACTTAACAATGATGGTCATACATTCATTGTCTTGAACCAAAACACAAAAACTTAAAACCAAATTCATGAAACCCAATCACAGTCTAGCAACACAGTCTTAAAACCAAACATAGTCTAAAAGCCAACATGATAACAGTCTTTAAACAAAACATAGAACTTAAGACAGTTGTAAACAAAACACAGCTGCAGAGATTACTTGGGTTGTTTCTTTGGAGTTAACCTACTAGCTGAAGTTTTGGTTCTCTTCACTCTTGCTCCAGTTGAAGCTTTTTCAGGAATTAACCTGCTAGCTAAAGTTTTGGTTCTCTTCACTCTTGGTCCACTTGAAGCTGTAAGCAGTTGACCTGGATATTGACCCCTCATGAATGCTCCATCCAAACCTAACAACTCTCTTCCACTAGCTTGAAACCCCTTTTTTAGAGAACTCAAACAGACATAGATCCTTCTAAAAATTCTTGTATTTATTTCAGGATCTTCTTCTCTATAGACATCAATCTTCACAGTGGTATATGGGTTGCACCTTTGTAGTTCAGTCAAATAATCCCTCAACAAAGCATATTGGTTATGAGCATCACTTCTCATAAGCAATTGTGCCTTTGCTCTAGCCCTAAAAGCTTTTGTCCTAGAAACACCAACATGGAATTTTTTCTGCATTTGTTCTTGAACAGCTAAAATAGGGATTTCAGGGTTTGTTTTTATGATATATGTGATGTGTTTGGAAAGAAAAGTGGAGGTGCAATGTTTAGTTTTCCTGGATTGTAAGCATTTATGCTCATCTTTAAATGTTTTAACAACCCACTTACCCTTATCCCCTTTAGAAATATACAAAAGCCATGGACATTCAAGTTTGTCTTCTTCTGCAGCTAGAATTACCTCCTTGCCCTTGACGACTTTTTTTTTGGTTGACTCTGCACTTTGTCAACAAAGGAATCTTTGCTATTCATACTTGGTACCACACCTTTACAAATCACCCTTATCCTATGCTTATCATTTTTCTTAAACTCTATGTTCCTTCTTGACTCAACTGCATAAGCTCTAATCCTATCCTTTGTTTCTTGGCTATTTGCAAATTCTTTACCAACAGATAAACTGTTCTTAATACCCTTTCTTAATTTCCTAAGTCCTTTTGTTCTAGCATTGTCTTTTTCATCATCACTTGGGCAAGAATCAAAATCTATAACCTGCAAATCATTTTCAGTTAAAGTAACATTGGGTTTAATTGTGTCAATCAACTCACCCTCACCATCAACTTCAAACTTAAAACCACTCATGTTCACTTCTACTTCATCTACAATATGTTCCTCATCAACTAAATTCTCAGCCTCATATTCTAACATGCCTTCAATATCAGTCTCATTAGACAAAGGCTTCAAGAATTTGTCTAAACCTTTTAATGGTATCTTATAGTGAAAAAAGAAATTTCCAGTAGAATCATAGCCTGAGGAGTTCAATACTGAATATAACACATCAATGTTAAATTGTTGCATGTCTATCATGTCCACAAAGGTTACCTCACCTTCAACATACTTCCTATTTGGACAGTCTGTGAACCTTCCACCATAATGGAGCTTCATTGAAAACAAGTTCTTATACGCACCTGTTTAATATTCAAAACAAGGATTAGATACTTAAAATGACACCATTTTTCAATAAGTAATATTGCATTTAATGGAAATACAAATTTAGTGCTATTACCATAAACAACTTGTGCATCAAACTTTTCCCCATCTGCTCTAATGAACAAAGATTGCATTTTATATGTTGTTAAATTTTGAAGAGTGAACTAGAATCATACAAAAAAATTTGGGGACGAGTATGTTTTAATTAGGGTTTTAATTTGGGGTTTTATAGTAATATTACCCTTTGACTTTTGGATCTCTTTGGATCGGGTTAAACTAAATAAAGTATTTGATCCGTACGTGTGCACCAATTTGTTAATTTGTGACCATTAATAAAAAGACAAATATGCCCTCTCGTGATATGCACGTGGATGGATTTAACGGACTGACACTAACTTCGTTAGAGGCCAGGGACCAAAATGAAACCAAAAATTCCTCACAGGGAGGCCGCCTGCAATTTTGATAGACCAGGGACTAAACGTGCAATCTGATCAAACCACAGGGACCATTTCTGCAATTTTCTCTTTGGTTTATAACCCATAAATAAAACTATCTACCGATATAAAATCCTGTTGCTATGCACGGGTATAAGGTGTGAAAAAATTGTTGTTAAAAAAATTAAATGAAATTACATTATATCTATATACTAATACACGCGTACTGTTCACCATAGCTTCATTTTAGCCCATTTAGGGGACCATAGGCCCAGCTCGGGGAAAAATACCCCGAACTTCATTCGGATCTAACCTACTCTCTCTCACGTCTCTCTCTAACCTCTTCTTTAACTCCAAGCTCCGGCTCCGAAAAAAAAACCCGACGGAGCAACTGCCTCTGATCCGGCTCCGAAAGATCTATAGTGATTTATGTGTGTGTGGCTACAGTGTTATGTACAGGAAATTAATTTTAAAATGGGGGAACAGTTCCTTTGTGAGAGGATCCGAATTATTTTCTTGATGTGTGGTTGTGTTTAGCCCATTTTTTATGAGGTACAATAACCCCTTATTTCAGCCACATCTTACTTCTTTCTTATCTTTAAAACCTTTTTTTAGATGATTGAGTTAGGTCATTTTTGGGGGATCATTTGGATTTGCTGTGTTTGATCAGATCATTGTTGTTAATAGGTCTGAAATTGTTGTTTTTTTTTCTGTCATTAAGTTCTCTGAATTTCTAATTACATGTTTGTTGCCTATAGTGTTAGGGTTAGCAGGTATACCATTTTATAGTTTAGGTTTTTGAACTGAGATTATGAGTATTCTTTAAAGTTTGATGTTTAAGAATAGTGTCAAATGCATCTATATAAAACAGTATGCAAACTTGGTAGGGTGGCCATTTATATTTACTTGAAATTATGAGTATTGCTTAGAGTTACATATTTAACCATTCTTTACAGTTGGGTGTTTAAGAATAGTGTGAAATGCATCTATATAAAACAATATGGAAACTTGGTAGGGTGGCCATTTATATTTACTTGAAATTATGAGTATTGCTTAGAGTTACATATTTAACCATTTGATTTAAAAGTTTCAGATTATTTTATATGAGGTCCTAACATTCTTTTGGTTGTCAACTGTTGCAAATTATTATTTAACAATGTCGCTTTTCTTCGTAATGCTTATGGCTGAAATAGTATTGTTTGCCACTTTTTGTGTTTATGTTTTTCGTGACAAACGCCTTTATCTTGCTGTTTTGAACTATGCCACCCAAATCAAACAATGGTTCTCACAATATTAATACTGAGTCTCCTGATAAACAAACATTAAACAATCTTCAAAGTCCATGGTTCCCTTTTATCTATGATTCGCAAAATGGTGGAATTCAGAATTCATGCACTAACACCAAAACGGCGCGGTCTCTTTACAATGTTCCTCATCCAAATGTTTCGGCAGGAGTTGCTCTTCCTACTGAAGGTTACTTCAAACTAAATTGATTATACAATTATTAGTAACGTATATGCCTTAAGAATCTCATGTTTTATATTTATTTTATGCAGGCCAATCTTCTCAGCCAACTTTCAGTCATGAGAATTCTTTTTTACAATCATGAATTGCCTTACATAAAAGAAAGTCAACTGGTGTTGGAGGAAATCATGGAAAAAAGCCTCAACATGTTACCCGGGACGTCAAGCAGTTTGCAGCACACTTTACCAAACGATAGTTGCACAGCTGTAGAAGCTACTCAATCTTTTCAGCCAGCGTTGCCTCCTGAGAATTCTTCTTTGCAATCAAGAATTGCCTGCCGTAAGAGAAAGTCAACTGGTGTTGGAGGAAATTATGAACAGAGGTGTGAAGATGTTACACGGAATGTCAGACAATTTGTTGGAACACAGAGTTTGCATCCCAATTTAGGAAAAGATAATTGCACATCCGTGGAATCACTTACTCATTGCCTCGATGAAGGTAAATATACAAACTTTCTACTAATGATTTTGAAATTTTTTAATAAACAAGAGTAACAAACACTAACGATAAACGTATGTTCAAGCAGGTAATACATGGCGTAACTTACCCATCAACAATACAATTTCTAATCAAGGTTCTGGGCCTACAAGGCTAGCTGCATCATGACAACACACTAGCCGATCATGCCAGAGAAACGCTCGAGGTAGTGCACATAAAGTAGCCCGCCGTGTTGGGTCACAGAATTCGCAGCCCAGCTTAGACCACAATGGAGCCCTCTCTAGTGAAGGCTTGCCTGTCCTGCCAAATGAAGATCACCATCTAACTTTCTTTCTTATGATTTCTGATTATGAAACAGTCACCTTTTTTCCTAAACATTTTTAAACAATATTTTATAATTATTAACTTTATATACTGGGTTTTATATAAATACGGATAACTACTTTAACAAGGGACAAATTTGCTAAAACCTTTATAACTGTTTTTTATGCAGAAATTATGGAAGGCAATTCAGCAACTGCTGTTGGAACTTCTAATGAACCTTTTGGCCATACAAGGTCAGCAGCATCACCGCAACAGACCAGCCGACGAGGCCAGAGGAAAGTTCGAGGTCGTGCACATAATGTAGGCCACCGTGTTGGGTCACACAATTGGCAAACCAGTTTAGACGACAGTCGAACCCTCTTTGGTGAAGGGCAGACTGTGCTGCCAAATGAAGGTGACCATTTACTTTTGTGTCTTATAATTTATGATTATCAATAAGTCATCTTTTTTTTTTAAACATTTTTTTAAAATATTTTTTAACTATGTTTATGCAGAAAATCAATGTCCAACTTCAATATTCAACGTTGCACATTCTGACGGAGCTTCTCAACATAGAAATCGAAGAAGATCAGGCTAACAAAGCAGGCAAAGAAGTCGGAGAAACACTGGAGGTAACACTCATAATGTACGCCAGCGTTTTCAGTCACACAATTCGCTAAACACTTCAACCCATGCTCCACGACCGACTGGTCAAGGGCCCAATGTTCCACCAAATGAAGGTAAACATTTAACTTCCTTTGTGAAGATTCTTCGTTCTGAATAGTCAAACTTTTTAAATAACAATGATTTTCTGCAAACACCGTCATTCATATGCAAAAATAACTTTATGCAGAGGCAACTCCTTCATATAAGGATTTAGGAGATTGTGATCAACAATGCCGTCACTGTCACGCAACTTTTTGGTACGAAGAACGTGTTATACATGGTTCTACCAGTAACAGAACTGAATACTATTTGTGTTGTAGAGATGGAAGAATCATCATGGACCCTCAACCAGATCCACCTCAGTATATCAAAGATCTTCTTTCAGACAACACTTTCATGGAAAATATCAAATGTTTGCAATGACTTCATTCGGTGCAAACATTGACAAGTCAGTCAACACTGGACAAGGCACATACGTGTTCAAAGTATCAGGTCAAATCTATCATTGGATTGGATCGCTCTGTCCTCTTGGTGATGATACGCCTAGATTCTTGCAGCTGTATATTTATGACACACAAAATGAAGTACAAAATAGACTGAGCCATTTCTCAACTTCTGAACGGGCTACCTTAGATCCAGAAATTGTTCAAGGTCTGATTCACTTCTTGGATACTCACAATGAACTGGTCCAGGTATTAAGAACTGCAAGAGATTTATGTAGTCAAGTAGACATACCAGACTTCAAAATAAGGCTTTACAATGCTGAAGGAGCACGTGGTTATGAGTTGCCAATGTCTAACACTCTTGGAGACATAGTGTTTGACAGCGGTCCTACAAGTGAAGCAGACTACGATGTCATTATTCAATACAAGGGTGGTCAACCAAAAAAAATCAACAAGCTGCATAAATCTTATATGTCATTGCAGTTTCCACTGATCTTCATCTTTAGCCAACCTGGGTTTCACATACAATTAAAATTAAGATCTGCAAACCCAGGTGAAAGAGCAATACGTGTGTCGTTGAACGTATTTTACACATACCAGTTGCATCCAAGACCTGATTCATATGATCTTCTTTTCTGGGCAGGCTGCCTTTTTCAACAATACATTGTCGGCTTATACTGTTGTATAGAGCAGAATAGGATGGATTTTTATAGAAAACATCAGAGTGATATTTGAGGTGAGTATCTATCAGGGCTATATGATGTTGTTTCAAGAGGAGATCGTGATGGTTCTTAAGATGGGTCAAGAATCATTCTTCCTTCATCTTTCACATGTGGTCCACGCTATATGTATAGCCATTACTTGGATGCACTGGCGCTTTGCCGAAAACTTGGTAACCCGTAATTCTTCATAACATTCACGTGCAACGTAAATTGGCCTGAAATTCAAAGATATATGGCAGAATATCCGCAGCTGAATGCTTCAGATATAGCTGATGCAGTATGTCAAGTTTTTCAGCAAAAGATTAAAGCATTTATCAGATTTCTAAAAAATAGACGGCCATTTGGATTTGTGACAGGAGGTATGTAACATGTTTTTTTATAATTGATTTTTATGTTTACCATATTAAATTATTTAATTTAACACAACCTTATATGAAGAATAATGTAATGGTTAGTTACAATTTAAGAAAGCTAAATCATACCAATAATGACTGCCTTTATTGTTCTAACTGTCCTACCTATGTTTTTGTTGAAACAGTTTTGTATACGGTTGAATTTCAAAAGCGTAGCTTGCCACATTGTCATACACTGTTGTGGATTAGTTCAGCCAACAAAATACAGGATGCCCGAGATGTTGATCAATATATCTCTGCAGAACTACCAGACCCAGTGGTTGATCCCCACGGATATAAAATAGTTTCAGAGATGATGGTTCATGGACCCTGTGGGTTAGCTAATTTGGATGCACCCTGTATGGAAGGCACAACCTGCACCAAAAATTTTCCAAAAAAATACAATCCTGAAACCTTTTTTGACAGCAATGGTCATGTGCACTATCAAAGAAGGCAAACAAAAGTATACACAACTAAACGCCAGATGAAGTTAGACAACACCTACGTCGTGCCATATAATCGGAGTCATTGCCTAGCATTCCAAGCTCACATAAATGTTGAATACTGTGGTTGGAGCATGCTCATAAAGTATATATTTAAGTATATTTCAAAAGGAACAGATCGGGTATTTGCAAGAGTTACTAGATCTATTGGTGAGGCATCTACTTCTTCAGCTAATCGAGAGCCACAGATAGATGAAATACAGAATTTCCTTGATGGTCAGTTTATATATCCTCATGAAGCATGCTGGAGGATTATGAAATTTAACATACACAGCCGAGAACCTGTAGTTCAAATACTTTCTGTGCATCTAGAAAACATGCAACATGTTACCTTTTGGGACAATGATAACTTAGAATCAGTTGTTAATCGTCGTGACCGTAAAGTGACAACATTGACAGAATGGTTTGCTTACAAAGCTAGCAATGAAGATGGCCGCCATTTAACCTATTTAGAGTTTCCTTCAGAGTTTGTTTGGTATCGAGACAAGAAAATTTGGCAGCCTGGAAGAACTACGCAATCATCTGTTGGGCCGATTAGCATACATACTTCCAAGTTTGGGTGAACTCTTCTATTTTAAAATGCTAATTTGCCATCAAATGGATCTAGAGGGTTTACAGAAGTGCGAAAAGTTAACCAAGTGTTGTATCCTACATACCGAGCCGCATGTGAAGCATTAGGCCTTCTTGTTGACGATAAAGAATGGGACAAAGCACTTGAAGAGGCATGTTTTTCAATATCATCATCAGAGCTACGGTCTGTGTTCGCCCATATTCTAAATTACTATAAGGTGGTCAACCCTGTCCAACTATGGGAGAAATACTGGAAAGAGATGGGCCATGACATACCAAGAATTATGTCACAAAGTGTTGGAATTCAGAATTATCATGCCAACGATCCTGAGTTAAAAGGTTACATACTATTTGAGCTCGAAGTAATATTAAACGGTTTAGTCAAATCATTACAAGGATTTGGTCTACCATCGCCTCCAAGAGAATTGCTTGATGAGTTGGAAAACAGGCTTCTAATGAAAGAAAAGAATTACAATCGTGAAGCGTTAAAACAGGAAAAGGATGAGAATGTACCAAAGTTAAATAGTGACCAATGGTATGTGTTAAAATACACATACTTTTTACCTAAGAAAACGAACCAAATAGACCAAAAACTAACCAAATATGCCAAATATGTTGTGTTTTTGTGTTTATGCATGTGCAGGTACAGATATGTGAGAAACGAACAAAAACGATGACAAAATGGACAAAACCGAGCACGAGATTGGAAAGTCGTCAAAAGCCGAAGCCGGGAAAGGAATTTCAAGTTTGGATCACATTTATGCTCAAGTTGTCAAAAGTCAACCCTCAAGAATATCAAAATGTCAGAAATGGTCCTTGGAAATTATTTTCAGATTTGGCAGAATTGGTCCTTGAATTTTCAGAATTGGCAAAGATGGTCCCTAAACTTAAAACTAATTCCAAAACTTATCCTAAATAACTATACCAAACCGGATCACTATTAAATAAACCCAACCCAATTCCAGCCCAACAAAAGCCCAATCCCATTATCATAAACCCGGATCCACCAATAATTAACCCAACCCCCTTTTAGTTAAATAACCGGGTCAAACCCCAGTCAACCAACCCCTCTTTCCCGCCAATCCACTCCCCTGACTTCCACCATCATTATCTCTGCTACACTCCACCCTCTGCTACACTCCACCACCCCCTCCAAATAGCTCCAAGACAAATATTCTTCACGTGTATTCCACCCAGCCAATTTTTCCCGCCAAAATCCCAATTAAAGGCTAAGATGATTCAAGGTTAATCGAAGGGCTCAGGAATGATGAGAGAAGCACAAGAAACCAAGAACCCTAGTTTTTAGACTCCTATAAATAGGATTTCATTTCTTCTTTGTACGAGTTAGTTAGATAGTTAGGCAGTAGAGTAGGGTAGCTAATTAATGTCGATTTTAATGTTATTGTTTTAAGATTATTGAGTTTTGTCTGTCTTTTAATTGTATTGTTCAATTCAGAGTTGTAATTTACCTTTTCCTTTAAATAAAATCTCAATTTTTCATTTGAGGTCATTCGTATGTTTTAAGCCTGGATTACTGTTCTTATAAGCTCACATAAGCTTGTTATAGCTTATTGTGAGTTTAACTGCTTTCAAATCTATTTTAATGCCAAAAAATCAGGAAGTCAACAAAAGTCAACTGTGACTCTAAATAAGCTGAATTGTGGAAGATAAGCTAGTAGGGAGGAGCTTATGGGGTCATTAGCTTGTTTTCTACAAGCTAGAGCTTGTAGATTGATAATCACTTCCTGTTTTGAGCAATGGTAGTTGTAAGTTCTTTTTAATTTCCATTTTTAGTCAAAATTGCTTATAGCTTATTCTGTATGCTTATTTGCTTTTTATTAGATTTTATCTGCTTTTCCTAGCTTATTATAACTATTGTTAGCTTAATTATAGTGTTTTCATCATTAGTTTAAGTTTTTGCTAAAAATCAATAAAAACCCCAAAAAATTAGCTTAATAATAGATTAGCTTATTTAGTGCTTAATCCTGGTTAAAAATTGTTCATAAGTGCTTATATAACCTAGTTAATAATCTGTCTTACCAATCAGCATATTAAGGGGTGTTTGGGTCAGGACTGAAAATGGGTCAAAATGGGTAGTACTGTTCATTTGCACCTTGGTATAGTTTGATTTAGCATAATTATACTTAGAAAAGCTGTTTCTAGATAGTGATAAGCTGTTTTGAAGATTGTTATTGAATTAAGTTGTTTGATATTGAATTGAGGTTGCTCACTGTTCTATTTAGCTCATTACTGAGATAAGTTGTTTTAAGGTCTTATTTTGCAATTTTTATGTTCATTACAGTGAGTTTAGTTGTTTGACCAAGTTTCATTAGGATTAGAGGAGTTTTGACCAATTTATGCAACAAGTTCTGTCACAGAACCATATAACAGTCTGCATAGCAATATTGCCCAAATCAGCATGTGTTTTTTTATTTTTAATCAGCTCAATATAAGCTCAAATGCTCTGAAATTTGGTACACATATTCTTGGGTACCTTATAGACTAGTTCCATATTTTTTAGAATTTTTAAGTTAGCTTTTTAACAGTTTTTTCTCATCTGCAAATTCTGCACTTCTTTCATAATTTTTGTCCAAATCAGCTTGAGTTTTTGATTTTTCATTTGTTCATTACAAGTTCAATTAAGCTGAAATTTGGTTCTTAAGTTCTTTGGTTGCTAGTACACTTATTCCACATTTTTTATATTTTTTTTATCAGCTTATTAGTAGCTTTTCATAGCTGCAAAAGTAAGACAATCGCCCAAATTTAGGCCTGCAATCAGTTTGAAAATTGCTTAATTAGGATAAGTGCTTATCTGCTTTTGAATGTGGCTTATTCTGAGATAGTTGGTTAATTTAGATGATGCTTAGTTAGACTTAGTTTATTTCAGTTTTGCTTTAGCTTAAAATTAGCTTAACAGTCATTTGCATAGTTCCCTTTAGCTTATTCTCTTTTGTAAGCCTACAGTTCTAATTTTGAGTCCTTATTCTGAGCTTAATTCTTAGTTAGATTTAGATAAATTTAGTCCAGATTAGCTTATTTAGTATAATTTAGCTTATTTTGGTTTTCTTCTAGCTTAGATAGCTTATTGGCTTTTAGCTTTTAGTTTTAGCTCTTTTATCAAAATCCCATATTTTTCACCATTCATGACACGTTTCACGAACTCGAATTCACAAAATTCCATTCATACCTTCGTTGGGAAAACGACTCGGGTTTACATATTTCCTTTGTAAATCCTTGGAGATATTTATGTATTGATCTCAACGGATCAACCAACGACAAATATATGATCTTATTATGGATGCTTCTGTAGCAAATTAAAAAAAACTAATATTTGTCTATGGTCATGGCGGAACGGGTAAGACTTTTCTTTGGAAGACCATCATTAGCAGTCTACGTTCTGAAGGCAAGATAGTGCTAGCAGTAGCTTCTTCAGGCATTGCTTCTTTACTTGTTCCAGCAGGTCGACCAGCCCACTCTAGATTCAAATTGCCACTTGAATTGACGGAAGAGACATTATGTAAAGTTAAAAAAAACACTCACTTAGGAAAATTGTTGGTGGACACAGATCTTATTATCTGGGATGAAGCGCCTATGAATGATCGGAGGTGTTTTGAAGCATTAGACAGAACTTTGAAAGATCTGCTTGACGCACCAGATGTCTTATGGTATGTGCTTAAACACATACCTTTTCTTGACCAAATTAAGACCAAAAAGACCAAAAACTAACCAAAAATGCCAAATATATGTTATTTTTGTGGTTATGATTGTGCAGGTACGGATATCTAGAAAAATGGACGAAAATCAAGAGAAAACGACAAAACGAGCACAAGAAATGAAAAAGAGCATTTAAAGTCGAAGCCCACATGAAGCCCCGAGTATACCGATGGAAAGATCACGGGAAAACGAGTCCAACGGATCCATCCCCGACCCGTGAAGTGAACCGAGTCTCCTCAAAACCGCTAGCCAAAGTGTTAATCGAATTATATATACAAAATTTGGTTCACATTTAAAAAAGGGTTAAAACATTTAATGAAGCATTAATTAACACAACTTGGCATTTGGCCTAGTGGTTTCAGCGTTGAGTTGCTAAGCAAATGGCGCGGGTTCGAATCCTATGCATGGCAATTAATTTTTATTGTTGTCCTAGCTGCTGCGAATTTTACGAAAATGCCCCTGAGTGGACCCACTTATCTTGGGCTCCAAGATTGGAATGTGGCTATAAGATGAGACCAGATCGAGCAGATCATATCTCGTTTTTTTTCTTCTTTCTTTTTTTTTTCTTTTTAGTTTTTTTTAGTTTAGATTTAATTTTAAAAATAGTTAATGATTGTATTAAACTTTGATATTTTAAGGTATTAGTCACTTTTATGTTTCTTACATCTTATAATTTTTACAAGTTCTTATCTCAATCTTTTTAGTTATTGTGTTATACCCACTTAATCTCTAGTTTTACCTTCTCTAATCAACTTTTTATATAACTTTCTTTTATAAAATTCTTAGTTGTATGTTTTTAAGTTATAAAGTTTGAATCTTTTTGTTTTAAAAGTTGGTTTAATCTTATCTTTTAACTAAAGTTTTAATCTTTTTAAATTTTTAGTGTTAATTTAGTTTTAAAAATCAAGTTTTTATTATTTTTAAGAGTTTTAGTTATAAAAGTCGCAAACTTTATTATCCACATCCACTTAAATTCACATAAAGTTTCAAGCTTTTGAAGATTAAGAAGATGATTATGGGTAAATAAGGAGTATTTTGGGTTAATTATGAGCTTTGGAGGGGTTTTTAGTTTAGTATGGTTATCGTCATCATTCTTGATCCATTCCGGGTGCTCTCTCTCCCTTTTCTTTACTTTCTTTTTGTTATGTTTATTGTCATATTTAGCTTTTTAAATGCTTTAGTTAGATTATTAGTTTAGATAATTATGATCATGTTTGTTGGATCATTTGTTTTGGTTAGCTTATTTAATATGTGTCGTGAGTAGATTTTTATATACTTGTTAAGTAGATTATTCCGGTAATTAAGTGTGGTTTTAAAAGTTAATTGGTTAGTAATTTTAAGTTACTTAGATTGAAATTTGGTTGTTTGAGCGGGCAAAAGCCGTGAAAATAATTGGGTTTTAATTTAGATATTGATATCTCTTTATGAAATTGTTTTCAAAATAAACCAACGTTGTGAGAAAATGATTATTTATAAAAGATATTAATTCATCAATAGAGGACTTAATTGAAATAATAAACCACACATAAGGATCTTGATAATTTGCTTAACAAGTATATATTTTTATCATAAATTTCTTATTTTGTTTAGTATAATCTAGTTTATCATTTTTTAGTTGTTATCTTTTATCGTTAACTTTAGATTATTTACTTGCTACTAGTTTTTAGATTAAGTTGCGTTTTAGGTTATTTGTGCTTTACATGCGTAATTATTGCTTTATGATTGGTATTCGTAGTTATAAAATCCAAATATATCTTTTATTCGCACTATTCATCTCACTTATTCACGAACCGAATCACAATTCCATTCACACCTTCATCGGGACAACGAACTCGGGTTTTGCATATTTCCTTTGCAATTCCTTTTGATTAATTTGTTTATATCAAAAATTTTGGCGCCGCTGCCGGGGAAGGTTGAAGTGAATTTTTGGTTCTCGTTTCTTGATTCGTGTTTTGACGACCCTTCTCCCGGGAAGTTATCGTTTTCTTTTTGAATATTTTTCTAAAAACCCAAAAAGATTTTCTTTTCAAAAATTTATTTTCCTTTTTCTTTTATGTTTCTCAATTATAAAAATCCAAAAATATTCTTTTTAATCCTCTTATTTGTTTAATTCTTATCTCTTTACCCTCTCATACCGTTTAATTCTTATCTTCTTATCCTCTTAACCGTTTAATTCTTATCTTCTTATCCCTCATATTATTTAATTCTCCACCATGTTCGATTCTTTCCCATCTCATCCCCATGATCCAAGGACCATGGAGGATTTTTATCGTCCAACGCTCATCGGTAGAGGAGGACCGACCGCTCCAACAAACGATTTTGTTTTGAAAGATCATATGATTGAGTTTATTCAACAAATCTGCCAATTCCATGGATTTGAACATGAAGATGCTAATCATCATTTAGACAAATTTCTATCGATCACTCAATTCTTCAAGCAGAACGGAGTCTCTCACGACAGCATCCGTTTGAATCTCTTTCCCTTCTCGTTAACCCATGAAGCCGAATCTTGTTTTACACTCTTAAAACCAATTCTATTCATACATGGGAAGAGATGTGCCTCAAGTTTCTTTAGAAATACTTTCCATATTCTAAAATGTTGCAGTTTAGGAAAGACATTCTGAATTTCCGGCAATTATCCAAGGAATCCGTATTTGAAGCTTGGGAGAGATTCAAATATTTGCTGCAGAGATGCCCTGATCATAGAATTTTACTCCTTGATCAAATCTTAACCTTCTATCATGGCATAAATATGATCGATCGAGACAAAATCATGTTGGCTGCCGGAGGCAATCTCATGCGGAAAACTCCTCAAGAAGCTTATGATTTGATCGAGAATATGACACAACATCACTATCAGTGGGATACTGGAGTCCTTTCTGACTCTACCCCTGTTTTAAGTGATCATCATTCCGATTACATTGCCGCAGAGATTGCACAAATTAAGGTCCTTGGCAAGAACGAAAATTATATAAGTCAACATTGCCAGCAAGGACCAGGTCATCCTAACACTATTCAATTTACATACTCTGATGAAAGTGATGAGGATGAACCTTTTGAAGAAGATATCGTTTAGAAATCAATTCAATCTCAGAGTGGCAATCCCACTCCATCTTCTGAACCTATCACTACCGACTCTTCCCTTTCTCTCATGCCGTTTGAGGGAAGTGATATCTCTATGGAAGAGCTCGAGGTTTTCTTCATTGAGGCTCCAATTTCGCCGAAAATTGTTGAGGCCGATGGTGATCCGGGGGGAGATGCTCCGTTATTAGAGAAAATGATATTTGATGAACCGTTATTTTCCCTCCCCCCGATGGATGTTATTAAAGAAGTTGTTGCTAAAGATAAGCCGTTAGATCCTCCGGAGCTCGAGCTCGAGGATTCTTTTCCCGATTATGATAGTTTTATCTTTGATACGGCAGAGGAGAGTAGTGGCAATCCCACTTCTCATCCTGATTATTCTCTCCCGGCTTTTGAAGCCTTTTGCTTTGATATCGATCATTCGGAAGAGACGAGTAGTGGCAGTACTACTTCTCATGCTTATCTCTCTCTTCCCGAGTATGACTCATTTCTTTTTGATAAGAATGATCTTTATCATGAGGAGTTCTCCGGTGAACTCTCTCATATTTTATCTCCTCCGGAATATGATCATTTCTATTTTGATCTTGAGGAAGATTCTAGTCTGGGGGGAGGTGTACATTCTCATGAGTATTTGCTTATTAAAGATTTCATCCCGACCCTCCCTCCCGAGACTTTTGTTGCAATTAAGAGCTTTAATGATAAATTTGTTTTTTATGATGAAGAGTTTTTTACGATAATCATAAAAATCTTTCTTCTCTTCATCACATATGATGTGATTTCTCCTATCCTTCACTCTGTCGGGAGTGAGGACACTATCTTTGACCCCGGTATCATCATTTATGGTTACTCTTTCTTAAAACCATGGGTATCTCGTCGGTGTGGAACTTTCATTTGTTTCAATGTTTATCCAAACCTCTTGAACGAAAGTCCGATTGAGAGTATCTTTTTCACATGCTCCCCCAAGAACAATTAAATTTGGGGCAAGTCTAAGCTATACGACTCGTTCAAAAACAAGCGCTTCGTGGGAGGCACCCCATGCTTATCATTCTATCTTCTTAATAAGTGACGTGAGGAGGGCTACCTCTTCTATTTGTTGTGTTTCGTGGTTGTTTGTGTATGTCCAGGATTTGCCCGAATAATGAAGACACTTGTGCTCGTGGTTTGCTTCTCTCCACTCGAGTTTCATCATTCGTTGCTCATCCGATATCCTAAATCTTATCGTCTAACATTTATCTTTGGCATAATTAATAAACGGCCTTAGATTTATGTAGGAGAACCCTTACCTTTAAGACATTGGGGACAATGTCTCGTTTTAGTCTGGGGGGGGGGTCATCTTTCGATTTAATTTTTGCCTTGCATTTTTTGCCGTTTACTCATGCAACCCCGTTTTTCCTCCAAAATTCCAAAAAATGAGAAAATTTAAAAAATTTTGCAAAAATATAATAAATTTTGACATTTTGTTGACTTTCCGCTGGTGAGAGTAGGAATAAAATTATGACTTGATCGGGCGTGTTGAGCCCTAGCTTGTCCCCTTAACTTTTCTTGGCTAAGCATTCGCGGATCTTATTATTTAAGATTTTAAATTTGCGAAGAACGAGAAATGATAGAGTTGTTTATAAGTTAGATTGCTAAGCGTGGAGTAGTTGGTTCTCTTTAGAGCTCATCGAAGTTACTTGTGGCCTTTTGCTCCCACAAAATTGTTTCACCGTATATAACTGTAAGAATAATTAAAGATGTTAGGTTTTGCCGATGATTAGTTCTTGGTCTTCTTAAAAGAATCCTTGCTTTAAAAAATTGGGTACACATCAAGGTTACTTAATAAATACGTTTAATAATAATAAGTTAAGTGCTCTAAGCTACGGATTCGAGATCGGGCCTTGGATCCTTATTTCCGGAAGGCGTTTAGGTCTTAGCTACCCTCTTGCACCGGCCCTTGTACCTCTAGTTCAAGAATGTGTGAGGTCTTGGTCTAACCACCTTGGATCCTCATTTCAGGAATGTCTAGAGTCTTGGAACACTCCGTTGTAATGGCCCTTGGATCCTTTATTCCGGAAGGTGTAAGGTCTTGGAACTAAACCGTGAAGCTCCGTCGTTTAGGGTACGCAAGTGAAAAGTTAGTGATAAAAAAAATGATGAAAAATGGAAAAAAATGGTGATGAATGAAAAAGAGAAAAATGCAAAAGTCAAAAATATAAATAAAAACCTTGATGTGGACCTCATTTTCAAAGCAACGGTTCTCGAGAGAAGATTGAAAACTACTTAGCGTCTTAATTTAGTATCTTTATCGGACTAAAAACCTATCGAAACGAGAAAATATGAAGCAATTCATTTCTCACCAAAAATAAAATAAATAGAGGCAAATTATGAAAATGGGAGCAAGTGGTAATTACACAAGTAACTTCCATGGGTAGTGCAGGCATCCAACTTGTAAATAACAATGATTTCGTTTTTAAGCTTAGTTTGGGGACTCGTGAAAAATCAGGGACGACGAATTTTATCCGTATGGCCATTTCTTTATGAGTCATGTTTCCTACTCATTGACCCTAAAAATTATTGATAGATAATGATTGTCAACAAAGCCGTCACTTGAAAATAAGAAAAATATAAAAATAAAATAAAATGGAAAAACGGGGAGTTTTTAAAATTTTGGATTTCTTAATCTCTTTTGAAAATTTTGCTACTTCTCAAAGTTAGTAAAAAGAGATTGGAAATTTGTGGTTTCAAAAACGTGTTTTTATAACATTGTGTGAGGACACTTCAATATCTTAGTCTGGGGGATTTTGGTATGTGCTTAAACACATACCTTTTCTTGACCAAATTAAGACCAAAAAAACCAAAAACTAACCAAAAATGCCAAATATATGTTATTTTTGTGGTTATGATTGTGCAGGTACGGATATCTAGAAAAATGGATAAAAATCAACAGAAAACGACAAAACGAGCACGAGAAATGAAAAAGAGAATTTAAAGTCGAAGCCCACATGAAGCCCCGAGCATACCGATGGAAAGATCACGGGAAAACGAGTCCAACGGATCCATCCCCGCCCCGTGAAGTGAACCGAGTCTCCTCAAAACCGCTAGCCAAAGTGTTAATCGAATTATATATACAAAATTTGGTTCACATTTAAAAAAGGGTTAAAACATTTAATGAAGCAATAATTAACACAACTTGGCATTTGGCCTAGTGGTTGCAGCGTTGAGTCGCTAAGCAAATGGCGCGGGTTCGAATCCTATGCATGGCAATTAATTTTTATTGTTGTCCTAGCTGCTGCGAATTTTACGAAAATGCCCCTGAGTGGACCCACTTATCTTGGGCTCCAAGATTGGAATGTGGCTATAAGATGAGACCAGATCGAGCAGATCATATCTCGTTTTTTTTCTTCTTTTTTTTTTTTTTTTTTTTCTTTTTAGTTTTTTTTTTAGTTTAGATTTAATTTTAAAAATAGTTAATAATTGTATTAAACTTTGATATTTTAAGGTATTAGTCACTTTTATGTTTCTTACATCTTATAATTTTTACAAGTTCTTATCTCAATCTTTTTAGTTATTGTGTTATACCCACTTAATCTCTAGTTTTACCTTCTCTAATCAACTTTTTATATAACTTTCTTTTATAAAATTCTTAGTTGTATGTTTTTAAGTTATAAAGTTTGAATCTTTTTGTTTTAAAAGTTGGTTTAATCTTATCTTTTAACTAAAGTTTTAATCTTTTTAAATTTTTAGTGTTAATTTAGTTTTAAAAATCAAGTTTTTATTATTTTTAAGAGTTTTAGTTATAAAAGTCGCAAACTTTATTATCCACATCCACTTAAATTCACATAAAGTTTCAAGCTTTTGAAGATTAAGAAGATGATTATGGGTAAATAAGGAGTATTTTGGGTTAATTATGAGCTTTGGAGGGGTTTTTAGTTTAGTATGGTTATCGTCATCATTCTTGATCCATTCCGGGTGCTCTCTCTCCCTTTTCTTTACTTTCTTTTTGTTATTTTTATTGTCATATTTAGCTTTTTAAATGTTTTAGTTAGATTATTAGTTTAGATAATTATGATCATGTTTGTTGGATCATTTGTTTTGGTTAGCTTATTTAATATGTGTCGTGAGTAGATTTTTATATACTTGTTAAGTAGATTATTCCGGTAATTAAGTGTGGTTTTAAAAGTTAATTGGTTAGTAATTTTAAGTTACTTAGATTGAAATTTTGGTTGTTTAAGCGGGCAAAAGCCGTGAAAATAATTGGGTTTTAATTTAGATATTGATATCTCTTTATGAAATTGTTTTCAAAATAAACCAACGTTGTGAGAAAATAATTATTTATAAAAGATATTAATTCATCAATAGAGGACTTAATTGAAATAATAAACCACACTTAAGGATCTTGATAATTTTCTTAACAAGTATATTTTTTTATCATAAATTTCTTATTTTGCTTAGTATAATCTAGTTTATCATTTTTTAGTTGTTATCTTTTATCGTTAACTTTAAATTATTTACTTGCTACTAGTTTTTAGATTAAGTTGCATTTTAGGTTATTTGTGCTTTACATGCGTAATTATTGCTTTATGATTGATATTCGTAGTTATAAAATCCAAATATCTCTTTTATTCTCACTATTCATCTCACTTATTCACGAACCGAATCACAATTCCATTCACACTTTCGTCGGGACAACGAACTCGGGTTTTGCATATTTCCTTTGCAATTCCTTTGGATTAATTTGTTTATATCATCTTATTTAGGGGCAAATCAATTATTTTAGGCGGGGATTTCAGGCAGACACTTCCTGTAAAGAAGGGGGCACCAAAAATGGAACTGATAGCATCATCTATCGCGAATTCATACCTTTGGCCGCGTTTTCGTCTTCTGACATTTAAACAAAATATGAGGTTTTTAAGGCCAGATTTAACTGAAGAAGAAAAGAACCTAGCTAATTCCTTTGCATCATGGCTTCTTGATGAAGCGAAAAGTGTACCGCTTTTAAGGGGTCATTTAAGCCCTAAATCGTATTTATTTGATCAAATATTGCCCTAAATCGTTCCTTTTGTCATTTTAGGTACTTTGGAGAAGAAATCTGGAAAAGGAAGCATTTTGGACGTTTTTGGAGCATAAAAGTGAAGAAAACGACAAAGTCTCAAAATCGGCTGAAAAGTACCTTTGACGGCGTCAGGAATTACCCTGGACGGCGTCATGGCTTGGCAAGAAAAAGGTGGATATGAAAATTACTCATGATAAGCCAGAGAATTTTGCATGAAAAATCTGACGGCGTCACCCTTTAATGTGATCAAGGTCGTCACGGCTTAAACTAAAGAGGGACGGCGTCAAGCACTAATCTGACGGCGTCAAGCCTTGATAAGCCAGAGCGGATTTTGGAGGTCTAAAGAGGGACGGCGTCAGGAAGGCCATCCGGGAACCCTAAAAGCGGCGAGGGTGACGGCGTCAGGATCTATAACGTGACGCCGTCAGCCCTTAAACTCTATATATAGTTTTGCAATTTTTTGTCATTAGTGTGGAACTTTGTGTGTAACCTTTTGGGAGGAAACCCTAAGACGATTTTAGCAGCTTTTTCAAGGCTTTTTGCCTTGAGATCTTCCATGTTACATTGAAGATAAGTTATCAATTAATCATTCAATATGTCTATGTGTTGTTTGATTCTATCTTGTTCTTGTCTTTTGTTTAACATGCTAGGCTAGATTTATCTTGTGTTTGCTTAGATCTAATGAAACCTAGCTATTGATTGTTGGTTATTAGTGTGTTATTAATTGTATTGGATGATTGTTCATCTATGTTAGGCTTAAGAAAACTGGCTAACTTCCTATTCGGTAACTTGCTTGAACGTCTTAAGAAACATGAACCAATGCGTACTAAGGTTTTTATGGTTGTATTTAATGCATGAGCGAATTCTAGTGATCCCATGTTAGGAGCTTCTTAGCCGGCTCGACATAGGAGTGAAGTAGGAGCTTATAGAGTTGGGGAAGTACGTACGCCACCCCACGATTGGTATTAAGGAATACACCCGTCATCTACGCGATTAATACACACTAATCAACCGGTAAAAGATAGTTAGGGAGTAAGGAAATCTAAGTAAACACATTTCTCTCCACATAAGTTTTACCACCTTTTCATTTTCAGTTATTTTATTTTATTTGCATTCGTAGTTATTTGGGTTAGTTGATTAGCAACTAATTCCGCCCACTCTTTCAAACCCGAGATTTTACTTGCTTTCATAAAATTATAAAAACATAAAAAGGAATCTTCTCTCACCCCTAGACCTATTAGAGTAGTTTTTCAATCCTAACGACACTATTCCTTGTGGAGAACGATCAATCCCCCGTACTTACCACTACACTATACTACATCGGTCAGGTACACTGCCTGGTGGGGTTGTAAGCCTCTTGAGATCCCTCGAGAGGTAAAACCTGTTGTAAGGTTGCAAAACCACGCATCAAGTTTTTGGCGCCGCTGCCGGGGAATAGTTATTGTTTTGGTTGAATTTTTATTTTATAGGTCTACTCACTAGATTCCTTTCTAGTGAGATTTTTATTTTATTTTTCTAGGTTTTCTTTAGTCTATTTTTTTTCTTCATTTCTGTGTTCGTAACCATTACCATCCGACATCATGGAAGATGGTAATATCCTCGATCCCAACATCCCACCACCACAACAACCACCACCACCTCCTAGAGCCCGTACCTTAGGAGACTACTCCCGTCCTAGCCACCAAGGCTATCGGAACACCATTGAGCTCACTCAAGGAGCCAATGTCACTCCCTTGCGATCCGACACCATCCGGTTGGTGCAAAGCGGATGCGCATTCCATGGACTTCGTTCCGAAGATCCTAATCAACATCTCAAGGACTTTCTCAAAATCGTTGATTCTATAGACCTTGATGTTGCCACTCGAGAGACGACCCGACTGCGTCTCTTTCAATTCTCTCTGCGGGACAAAGCTAGTCAATGGCTAGAGCGTCTACCCGCAGGATCCATCACCTCTTGGGATGATCTCACCACTCGCTTCCTTGCTCAGTTTTTCCCACCGGGAAGAACTACCAAGCTAAGGAATGATATCTTGATGTTCCAACAACGTCAAGGCGAAACCCTCTACGAGGCATGGACTCGATTCAAGGACTTACTCCAAAAAGTCCCTCACCATGGCATGGATCCTTGGCTACAAATCCAACGATTTTATGATGGCGTAAACCATCAAACTAGAAGAACCATAGATTACGCTGCCAATGGGAGGCTGAGCAGGCTCAGTGTCGATAAGTGATGGGAAGTCATTGAGGACTTAGCACAGTACGAAGAAGAAGAATATAAAGACTCAACGTTCTCGGAAGAAGGGATTTTAAATTGCATGAGTGCAACCCAAGAACAGCTGTTCGAAAACATAAAAAGGCAGGTTGAGAGATTAATGAAAGCCGAGACACCTACGGATGATGAAAATCCCGATGAGTGCGTGAACACAATTGGTAAACATACGTTTCATCAATTCTCACGACAAGATGAATTTGAAGGGATAATGCTAACTTTCATGAACAACCAAGAGAGACAGATCCAGGAATTAGAAACTCACTTGAAAAACACCCAAGATATGTTCATGGAACTAGCAGAAAAATTCATCTCGAGAATAAAAGAGAAAATTAGGGAAAAAGCTTCACATAAAAAGATCGAGAAGATCTTTGAACTCCCGGTCCCTAATGAACCATACAACGAATGGGGTGATGAAACCCCTCCCCCCAAGCCTTCACATTTACAACCCTTTTATCCATTTGGATCCCCTCGCGAGAAAGAGAATTCTCAAGATCATAGCATTTTCGTGGGAAGCATGGTTGTCACGCTCCCTAACTTTCATGAAGCTAGGAAACGATCTTTTGGCTTTAAGCCAGGTGTGAGAAGAACTCAATTAAAGCACACCCTCATTTCGAAAACCCCCTGGAAAAGTTCCTCTCACTCCCTGAATACCTGCCGTGATGGAAATTGGAACCTGAATGAGACGTCAACCGACCCTTTCCAACATTTTACTACATCCCGTGACAGTAACAAAACATTTGACCCAGGAGGAACTTGTTAACGAGACTAGCTATCAGGGTTATTGACCCTGACTAGCTGCTCCCTTAAAGTACAAGGGGCTCGTTTGTAAACTGGCACGAAGTGGTGAATTACGCTGGTCTGACGGCGTCAGACTATGAACGTGACACCGTCACCCCGTCTGCACAACAATAATAACTTTACTTCCATCACTTTCATCACAAACCCCACAAACCATATCCACTCCAACCCCACCCACGAATTTTCAAGGTCAAATTCACCGACTTTCGTTACCAATCTCCACGTGGTAAGTAATTCTTATTCATTCTTTTCGCTTTAATTACTCATAGGATTCTTAAATTTCGAAAACCCCCAACTCATGAAACCCTAGGATTGATTCATGCCTAGAACTCATAATGCCTTTAATTAGTGTTATTTAGCAATGATTAAAGCATTTGATGATTGGTAATCAAATGGGGTTTATTCACTAATTGGGTGGCCACGAATTTGAACCATAACCTATGATCCAATCACCCATTTTGCTGTAAAAAGGGGCGTTTGGTTTATAAGCTTGAAGTTTGGATATTGATTTTTCCCTCGTAATTTTGGATTTGAATTTGGTCGAACCTGACGGCGTCACCTAGCAAAGGGTGACGGCGTCAGACTTGTCTGATGCTCAACCAATTCTTTGATTCACAAATTAACCCTTTTTGTTCCTCCTTGCTTTGTTCCAGATAATGAGTAAGCGTCAAAGACCTAGCAGAGGAAGTTCTTCTAGATCTCAACAAGAGAACTTTGGCGACACGGTCCTCAGTTGGGGTGTCTTCGATGACGATGCTGCCACAACTAAATACGCCCAATTGCTACAACATAAAGTTGAAAATGGAGCCGTGATAGATTGGAGCTTTCTGAGGAGGGAAGGTCTTGAGCAAACCTTTCTCCAAAGCTTTCAGACGGATGAATTTACCGGCCCTCAGTGGGAAAGACTGTTTAGGATTCAAGAGCCGGTCTATGATGAATTGGTACGTGAATTCTTTGCCACTTTTCACTTTGACATGGCTGAGGCAAGGACCGATGTGGGCAGGACCACAATCTATTTCAGGCTGGGGGATGAGCTTAGGACATGCTCGGTTACTGAGTTTGGATGGAGACTTGGGTTGTATAGTCAGCATGAAACCACTCAGGTAGGGTTCATGAATAGGTTGTTGCATGGGGAGTCGATGAGGAATGATTTTAGATGTTCCATGTTCTGGCCGACTATTGGGGATGGGGTTTACACCTCGACTACTGTGGCATCTCAACTCAGGGAGCCTAGAGTTAGGTTGACCCATAGATGCCTCACCTACAGCTTGACAGGGCGCCACAACTCTCACCACCATGTCACTGCTTCAGACCTCTTCTACTTGTACACCATTTACTCAAATGAGGTTTACTGCAACATCCCATTTTGGGTTGCTAGCTTTCTGCATGGTGGAGTTGGGGAAAGGGAAGGAGACAGGATTTATGGTGGGATGTTTATCACCCGGCTGGCCCGATCTTTTGGAGTCCTCAGGCCCGAGGTCATGAGGTATTTGAGTGGTGATGCATGCAGGACAGTGAAGGTGAGGTCCATGAAGCAGATGGAGGTGGTTATGGAGATGCATGATGGGACCTTTATGTGGTATCATCCAGACGGAGCTGAGGATGATGATGGTGGGGATGATGAGGAGGAGGAGCATCAGCAGCAGCAGCATGGGGGTTATGAGGCTGGTACGGCAGATTATTACCGGCACATGAGCAGGGGGGATTGGCAGGCTCACCAGGGGGCATGGATGGGCCAGGTTGATACTTGGAGAACCCGGGTGGACGAGAGGTTCGACTGGATGTACGATCACACTGTTCGTCAGATGCAGCATCTATCTACGCGTGATCAGTTGGACCCACACCTGCAGATTGACCCTTTCCCGGGACGTGAGCAGGATTACCCACCATATGGGTACTACGGGCACCTCCCTCCAGGCTATGACTATCGCCAAGGTCCCCCACCCCAGTGATTATTTGATTTGATGTTTTGATGTTTGAACAATTTAATCTATGGTTGTATGATTTGGAACAATTTTATCTGTAATAGTTTAGGATAAGGCATCTGTTGGCCTTTAAACATTTGTGACATTGATTTTCTTTATTGCATGCAAGCCTTAGTTGTTTGTTTATTTATTTAATTGTTTGTCTGATTTTATTTGTTTCCGTATGTATGATTTAATTTTATTATTATTGATTCATGTTCAAAACTAATCTGTGAAAATGCTTTATCTTGTTTTTAACTTCGTCTTAACTACATATAAAGGTATTTTGCAAAAGTTAAGTGTAAGGGAAATCTAAATCGGTTTATTAGAACACAAATGGACATGAATCATAATAATAATTAATTAACATACATATTAGTATTTGTTTGAGTCAAATGCTTGTATCGAGTCATAATGATGTTTTGCAGGATTTCCAGGAAGTAAGGTATAGGTTTTTCCAAAAATTTTCCGGAAACTTAACATGAGAATTCTGTCAGATCATTTCTGACGGCGTCAGGTTTAATTTTCTGAAAATTTTTGAAAGTTTTGTTTTCATAAAAAAGTTTTTATTAAATCTCTAACTTATAATCTCCAGGAATCTGCAAAATTATCATTCCACAAGCATTATATCCTTATATATAGAGTTTATCCCGCCGATGTTATGCAGGTTTTCGTGTTTGTTTTCTCAGGTTTAACAGGTTATTTTGGACAAGGAAATGTTTGTTGGAATCAAGCTTTTGGTGATGCATTAGTCATGGAGCTTCAACATTACTTTGGAAGAAGATCTAACCATGTTACTTCATTATCCACCAAGCGAATAAGGGGAGTATTTGATTTCATTCTTTTACTTTATGCTTTTACATCTTGTTATTTGAACATTGGGAACAATGTTCATCTTAAGTGTAAGGGGGGGTAAAAGTACGATACTTTAGAGAATACAATTGCACTTGATTTTTGTTTGTTTAATAGTAGATGTGTAATAAAACTGAGAGAAATACCTGTTAGGGCAATTTTAGTGCCAAATTTAAAATTTTTTACAACATTTAGGAGTGAAACTTTGATCTTAATGAGCGTCTCATGGATAGGAGTTATATGACTAGCATAAAAAACCGTACCACTAAAAAATTTTCCACCCCCAAATATGTGAGGTTCGCCCCTAGAATTGGTAGGAAAAGCATTTATGCTATGATGTGTGTACCGGTAGCACTTAGATTCTAGAACTTGCGTTAGGACCATTCCGAGGCCACAAGTGAGACTACATTCGTGTAGTTAGATTTACTACATGATAAGAGGCATTAGGATTAACCCATTGTTTTACACCTGTGTTTTTGTTATTATTACTTTGGCTACATTGGTCAAGTAATTCTCCCACACCCTTTGCGTTGTACCCATTTTTGGTACACGATACCCCTAGTACACCCCTCAGAGCCTATCTTTTCGTTTCAACCTTTAAGCATTTTACTTAAAGGAAGAATTTGTTACACCCCACTAAAATGTACACCCAAATCGCCTTAGCCTACCTTGTATGCACTCATTTTTAGTGCATTATTGTGACAACATTTGTTTAAACCCAAGTTAATTATCTAATTGATTACATGGTTGCTAAGTCGAGTCATATCCTTGTACATATTGTTTTGGGACGATTGGGACTCATGGGTAAAGTACTAGTGTAATGGAGTAATGGGGAAGAACATCATTTATTACCCCCATATGTGCTAAATATTTTAAAAGTACTCCAAGTTTTTCAATTATCTTAATTCGAGTCATTAGAATAGTTATTTGTAAAGTTATGTAAAAGTTTAAGTGTAAGGGGAATGCAACGCCCCTATGATGTATTATTTTGGATGGTAGGGCAAGAGTGTATGAAAAAAAAAAAAAAAAAATCTAGAAAAATCAAAAAAAAAATGAGAAAAAGAAAAAAAAACATACGGACTACCATCCCGTTTTATTTTATGTTTATTTTATGTTTTTGTTATTTTGTTTTTAGCTTAAGATCGAGTCTAGTCTTGGCTTAGCAACATTGTATAGTACATGTAATTAATCAAGATCTTTAACTCGCCACCAGTAAAATATCCTTTATCCAACAAAACCGTGTTTCCTTTTCCCTACACCTAACGTTATAACCCATTTAAAAGCCCTCTTTGATAGTTTATCTTAGGTGCTTACGCCTAGTGGAGGAGGTTTTCGATCCTTTCCCAAGCCTATGGTAATCTATTTGCTATGACAGGTAGTGAGAGATATTATCCGTTTTCATTTATGAGATTTATTTTGATGACACTTGAGAGATGTGAGTATCTAAACACTACTTGTGAGGTGCTAGTTTGTAATCTCCGTGCTTATTATGATTAAAGTGGAACGACTATTTGTTGTAATTACTTTTATATTAGTGTTAAATGACCCCTATCTTGTATTTTGATTAGAATAAAGCGCATTTGCTTGAGGACAAGCAAATCTCAAGTGTAAGGGTATTTGATGAAGCAAAAAGTGTACCGCTTTTAAGGGGTCATTTAAGCCCTAAATCGTATTTATTTGATCAAATATTGCCCTAAATCGTTCCTTTTGTCATTTTAGGTACTTTGGAGAAGAAATCTGGAAAAGGAAGCATTTTGGACGTTTTTGGAGCATAAAAGTGAAGAAAACGACAAAGTCTCAAAATCGGCTGAAAAGTACCTTTGACGGCGTCAGGAATTACCCTGGACGGCGTCATGGCTTGGCAAGAAAAAGGTGGATATGAAAATTACTCATGATAAGCCAGAGAATTTTGCATGAAAAATCTGACGGCGTCACCCTTTAATGTGATCAAGGTCGTCACGGCTTAAACTAAAGAGGGACGGCGTCAAGCACTAATCTGACGGCGTCAAGCCTTGATAAGCCAGAGCGGATTTTGGAGGTCTAAAGAGGGACGGCGTCAGGAAGGCCATCCGGGAACCCTAAAAGCGGCGAGGTGACGGCGTCAGGATCTATAACGTGACGCCGTCAGCCCTTAAACTCTATATATAGTTTTGCAATTTTTTGTCATTAGTGTGGAACTTTGTGTGTAACCTTTTGGGAGGAAACCCTAAGACGATTTTAGCAGCTTTTTCAAGGCTTTTTGCCTTGAGATCTTCCATGTTACATTGAAGATAAGTTATCAATTAATCATTCAATATGTCTATGTGTTGTTTGATTCTATCTTGTTCTTGTCTTTTGTTTAACATGCTAGGCTAGATTTATCTTGTGTTTGCTTAGATCTAATGAAACCTAGCTATTGATTGTTGGTTATTAGTGTGTTATTAATTGTATTGGATGATTGTTCATCTATGTTAGGCTTAAGAAAACTGGCTAACTTCCTATTCGGTAACTTGCTTGAACGTCTTAAGAAACATGAACCAATGCGTACTAAGGTTTTTATGGTTGTATTTAATGCATGAGCGAATTCTAGTGATCCCATGTTAGGAGCTTCTTAGCCGGCTCGACATAGGAGTGAAGTAGGAGCTTATAGAGTTGGGGAAGTACGTACGCCACCCCACGATTGGTATTAAGGAATACACCCGTCATCTACGCAATTAATACACACTAATCAACCGGTAAAAGATAGTTAGGGAGTAAGGAAATCTAAGTAAACACATTTCTCTCCACATAAGTTTTACCACCTTTTCATTTTCAGTTATTTTATTTTATTTGCATTCGTAGTTATTTGGGTTAGTTGATTAGCAACTAATTCCGCCCACTCTTTCAAACCCGAGATTTTACTTGCTTTCATAAAATTATAAAAACATAAAAAAGAATTTTCTCTCACCCCTAGACCTATTAGAGTAGTTTTTCAATCCTAACGACACTATTCCCTGTGGAGAACGATCAATCCCCCGTACTTACCACTACACTATACTACATCGGTCAGGTACACTGCTTGGTGGGGTTGTAAGCCTCTTGAGATCCCTCGAGAGGTAAAACCTGTTGTAAGGTTGCAAAACCACGCATCAATCATGGCTTCTTGATGTTGGCGATGGTAAAATTGGGAACACTGCTGCAGAAGGTAAAGAAGATACATCATGGATTGATATTCCAACAAGGTATTGCATTGAAGATGATGACCAAGGTTTGTTGAAGTTTATAGAATTCATTTATGACCAACCGACACTACACACACCTTCAGCAACAAATCTTCAACAAAAAGCCATTGTATGTCCAAAAAACAAAACCGCAGACATTATCAACTCAAAAGTTCTCTCAATGGTTGAAGGTCAGACAACAACTTATGCAAGTTATGATGTGGCAATACCATCTGGGAACACTGGGGCCGAAACAGAAATGTTATACCCACCTGAACATCTAAATACGTTTAAACTCTCTGGCTTTCCTCCGCATCAGCATGAACTAAAAGTGGGAGCACCAATTATGCTCTTAAGAAACGTAAATGTGGCAGGCGGTTTATGCAATGGTACACGGATGATAGTCACGCATCTGATGTCAAAGCTTATTGAAGCGCATATTATTACTGGTACAAGAGTTGGCAAGAAGGTTTTTATACACAGAATCAATTTAGTACATAAAGATCCCAACCTTCCTTTTATATTCAAAAGAACCCAATTCCCAATAAAACTTTGCTACGCCATGACAATCAACAAAAGCCAAGGACAATCCCTAAACAAGATTTGTGTATATCTACCGGAACCAATCTTTGGCCACGGTCAACTGTATCTCGCTCTGTCTAGAGCAACTTCTCCGTACGGTCTGAAAATTCTTATGAAACAACAAGAAAATGAGGCAACAAATGTCACAAAAAACATAGTTTACAAAGACTTTCTTAAAAGAATACAACCCGACCAACTTTAAATATAACTTTTTGTTTTATATGTATATACTTTATGTGTCTATAATTTTTGCTTTTGCTCTCTTTTGCTTACATAAAAATATGATAGCGATGATTAGATACAGGTAAATTTACTATAGAAGGTTACTATTTAAGCTCTCTTATCATGTTCTTATTTGAATGGTGTATGTTTGCATCGTTATTACTCTTCAGTTTTCCTTTATAACTGACTTGGTTTCTTTATCTGTTAGCAGTTAAATGGAGCACACTACAGTTGGTCAGCTATAAGCCACACCTCATGACAAAACACTTGCAACTACTAGTACAAAGCAAGAGACAATGAACGCTACACTTGGTGAGCTACAATCCACACCTGGTTACAAAACACTCGCAACTACCAGTGCAATGCAAGAGGCAACAATTGCTGAGCTACGACCTACATTTTATGACAAAATACTTGAAGCTAGGGTTTACAGAAAATGGGTTGCAGTAAGTTACCAAAAAAAAATGGAAAAAAAACTGAAACTGGATTCTGCTGCATCTTGATAGATCGAGAGGTATGTAACAGCTCATGCACTATAAACAAAACATATTAAATATCGATTTTCGTATAACATCATATGAATATGAACAGGGAAATGTGATACAAGCCAATATGAATGTCAGAGATATTGACTACTTCAACCCAAGAATCAATGTAGGGTCAGTATACAGGATCTTCGAATATATGTGTGAACCTACCGACACTTACCAACAAACCATTGATAACAAAACAAGCATAAGATTTGGAAAAATCACAAAGTTTGAACCTATAACAGCAACAGACATTCCACACCACTACTTTAGCTTTGTTTCATACAACCAACTTCAATCCAGGGTCCCTAGAGAAGATGGATCAAGTAAAATACAGTACCTGATACTCACAAGTCATGTTTTAGTTCTTAACTTTTGTAAATATAACAAAAATTTAAAATTCTAATACTTATTTACTTACAGATTACATAGGATGTCTAGGTTTAGTTGGGGAGCTAAAAAGAAAAGGAGATGCCAACTAAGATGAAAATATCTACAGGAAAGTGGATATAGAAAATTTAAAGTGCGTACGCTTATACCAAATACTTCTATTACAAAAAAATAGTTTCCACCCCTTTTCATCTCTCTAATGACTTACTTATGTTGGCAGTGGTAATGTTGTGGAGTTCACAATGTGGGATGAGATGGCCAAAAATTTCGGAGAGGCGAGGCTTGACACAATGGAACAGCCAGTTATAATTGCAGTCAGCTCTTGCCGTGTATCAAAATACAGAGGTATTACATTGATACTTTAAACTAACTTTGTACACAAATAGAAAATTGTTATGACATTGTCAAACACTGTTTTGCCAGATTACCAGTTAACAGCCACATCTGCAACATATTATTACTTAAACCCACAGATACCAGAAGTTGATCAATCAAGAGCACAGTAAGAACCTTGAAACCCAAAAATCAGAATCACGGCATATCTATATCAAAGTTTATAAAAACAGATTAATTATAACTTTTGTATATGAAACAGATATAGAGCAAGGCACGCTGTTACTCCACCGTTACAGATTTGCAAGACCCCATACAAAGATGTTGAAAAAGAAAAATTCCGCAACAGATTTCCATTAAAGACACTTTTAAAACAAAGTCCACAGACTTACACGGTAAATGTTGTATAACGCATAACCAAATAAATTAAGAGCACGCACAAAAGTTAACAACAAACTGTCTTAGAAAATTTTATGCAGACCTAATCATTTGCACAACCATTTGCAGGGAGTAAAATTCACCACTGAAGCAACAATAACCAACATCAACATAAAAAGAGATTGGTATTACATGTCTTGCAATGAATGTGCCTCAAAAGTAAAAGAAGATAGTGGAATCTACCGTTGTCTCAACCATGGAAGACAACCACAACCATGCTACAGGTACGCCATATTGTAACCCAGGTTTATATCAACTTAGGAAACCAAAAACAAAAAAAATAAAAATAATAATAATCCTTTTAATTCCTAAATAATACACAGGTATAATTTCAAAGGGTTCATCACATATCCATCTGCAACAGCTGCAATCACTTTCTTTGCCCCCGCAGCAGATGATGTCACAGGATATTCATATTCAGAATTAATTGCAAAGCATAAAGCAGCAGACCCACAGGAAATACCAATCGAGATATTTGCAATCGAAGGCCAAAAAAATGTTTTCCAAATCCATTTCAACCCAACAAGCAGAACAACAGATTTCATCCTAGATCAGGTTTTCAACAAGAAAAAACGAGATGAAGGAACAAATGCAGCAATAGAAACAAACCCAGGTAACACCATTTTACTTAAAAGTTTCTCTTATTTAAAGATAAGATCTACATATGCAACTATTAACTGTTTGTTTATAAAAACTAGGAACACCACCAGCAACTCTCGTGATAACAAACCAAGAGGATCCCCAAGAAAAGACAGATAAAGAGAGTAGGACCAAAACAGTGAAGAGACCATTGTTTCAAGATGAACCAGCAGATCCAAAAAAGCAAAAAAGTAAGTGGCACAATTTTACTTAACATAAACGATCAGTTTTATTGAATAAAATATCTTACAATCAACTGACATAGACTTAGCACAAACATTACAACAGCACTCATAATAAAATTAAACACACATACATAATTGCAAATGCAAACACCAACATAAATCACACATCATAACCAACAACAGTTTTCTCCGAGTGTAGGCACACACTTAGAAATCCATCACGCCCTTAAGCTTCTGAATAAACAGATCCTTATTACGAGCATTTAGCTCCAGCTCAGCTGTCATTATGCGCATCTGCATAACCTTTTGGTCATCTTTTGCCTGGACCTCTCTTAGATACTCTGCCATTTTCTGGGCATAGGTATTCCCAACAGTCTCTAGCTCTTGAATAAAACTAACCCTTTCATGGATGACACCAAGCAGTCTTCCACAAAGCGCATTCATCTGTTGTGCCATTTAAATGTCTTCACCTGCAGATTGACGGCAATAGAGAACTAACATCTCAGACCAATTGTTAGAATTAGCCTCGGCTCTAAGCTGATCACACTTAGGACGCCTTGACATTGTGTTTTGTTACTTCTTTATCACAAGTTAAAAAATGAATTGTGAAAATAAATGTAGACCAAAACTGTCTTAAATAGGGAAACCAAAACCAAAAAGGAATTCACATAGTTATCTTTTTCACACATAAAAACAAACTGCCCACATGTATAAGCCATAATTTAATATTGAATAAACCATTGCCTGATTTGCATGAAAACAAAATACACATATGCACTACTATTTTGTATATTTCCTTTGGACTCATTTTCAACGTACCTAAATTTTTTACACAGACCATAATTGGATATTACTGTTTTACAGGTTCAGTTTGGACTCACTTTCAAAGTACCTAGATTTTCCTTACATTAATTGCCACTTCATTAGTTTCAAAAGAAAGCACAAATAATCCATTCACAGACTTTATTATTACTTTTATTACATAGAATATCTTAAAAATATATATTACACAAACATAAACACCATCTTTATTAAACAAACAGGAATCATAGCACATTGTAGGCCAACACTTAGAAATTCATCCACCCCTTAAGCTTCAGACTGAATACATCCTTATCCCCAGCACTCAGGTCCAATTCATCTGTCATTATCTGCATATGCATCACCTTTTGATCATCTTTTGGTTGAACCTCTTTTAGATGCTCGACCGTTTTTTGCGCATAGATATTCTCGACAGTTTCCAACTCCTGAATGAAACGACCCCTTTCAGTAATGACACCAACCAATCTTACACACAACTCATTTATTTGTCGCGTTATTTCCATATCTTCAATTGAAGCTTGAAAACTATAGAAAGCTAGAATTTCTGGCCAATTACTAGAATTGGTAGCAGCTCTAAGGTTATCACATTTACGAGACCTTGCCATTGTGTATTCAAGACAACTTAGTATTATGTTTTCTTAATTCTTTTTCACAAATTCAGTACTGCTTTCTGAAAATAAAGTTGCAATTAGGTTTTCTTAATTACACAAAGCATACCCAAAAAGGAACTGACAGACCTATCTTTTGCACACATAAAAACATATTAGCCAAATTTACATTAATCAAAAAACAGTAGAAAAGAATACCCAATCACAGAACATGATTACATATTGAATAAAACCCTTGGTACATCATCTCTGGCCAAGATACACCAAATCTTATCTATGCACAAAGATGCACTGTTCTTGCATTATCTCATTTGACTTACTAGCATCATGCATCAAAACAATACAACCATGTACAATACTTTTTTTTGCCACCTGCCATTCACCCTCACCACAAATGTTACAATTATATACACAAAGTCCCACAACAAAAAAGAACCTTTTAGTACAACATCTTTGTATCTATGCACAAGGGTGCATTGTTATTGCCTTATCTCCTTTGGCTTATTAGCATCATATAACAATTGAAATTTTTTTTGGAATACACCATCTCTGCCAAAGATGCAAAAGAACCTTATTTACACCCATTATAGCCATAGAAAGTGCTCGCAACTATTCTACTGTTACTTATTGCTGGTGAACCATACTAGCATCCAAAAGAACCAAAAATTATTAAGTTGCAGCATTTAAAAGTTGCCAGAAATAATGGACTGTTAACTATTTCTTTTAAATCATAGAACCATTTAAAAAAAAAGGTTAACTCAAGTGTCATCTGGAACTTTTGTATCTCTTGCTTATTAAAATACTTGATTATTACTTTTAGTATGCCTAAATAACATCTTATTAGTGACTGATAAGCTACTTATTTTGACATATGCAGCAACAGCAGAAAGCTCAACAGAAGAGGACTCAAAACCTAAAAATGTTCAAAAGAAGAAGTCGAAGTGAGCTTAAAGTAGTCATGCCAGCCACATACACCAATCTTTTGTTATAGACTATATCAGATGTAAATATTAAGACGGTTTGCTGCCATTCTAAGATAACAAAAACTGATTTATACATGTATGCAAGGCAGCTATGATCATCTATAAGTCAGGTAGGAAGTTACATGTAACCAGATGGTGTGTTGTGAAAAACTTATTTGCACTAACGCACACGCCATCTATAAGTTTTTCGATCGTTTTGAACTCTAGGTTGTTAGACCTTGATCTAGGGTAAACTATGATAAGCATAATGATAATATTGGCGGAATATTCAAATGAAAGAATCAATACTATCACAACAAGGTTTTGCCAAACTTTCTCTTTGTTATTAAACTTAGCCCCAATGCTATGTGATCAAGTATAGCACGATTACATTCTAATCAGGGATCAAGGATCCTTGAGGCTAAACAAACCTAACAACAACAGACCCCTTGTCTGATGTTCCCACACACACTCACTATTTTATGTTTTACATTTGTAACACACTTTGTATTTTGAGTTCTAAGCACAGTAAAACACTCTGGTGTCTTCACAGATAACACATGGTGAAGCACAAAGACACACTTAACTTCTAAGCTAAGATCTCCCTTTTATAGAACAAAGGAGATCATTAAAAATTTGATAAGTCTTATCTACTACTTGCTTGTGTGTGACAGTCATTAAGATACAACATGTATCTGTGTTTACAACTTGTTGACTAATAACATATCTAGATATTATCTACCGTATATAATTGACTCATATACAGAAAATATCTTTTTCATTCTTATCCATTTAGCAGTAGTATGACTCATTCCATCAGCAGTGTCTGATACACTAGCAGCAGCTTCTTTTGCCTAGCAGTAGTATCTTTGCACTAGCAGTAGAATAAAATACACTAGCAGTAGAATACAATACACTAGCAGTAGAATCTTTTATGCCTAGCAGTAGAATCTACTTGGTGTATTTTGCTTATCTTTTCAGTAATCCTTATGTTTCATTCTTCTTGTTTTTGATCATCAAATCTATGAAATATATAAAACCCAACAATCTTCCCCTATTTGATGATTACAAAACAAACAAATTCTTGTACGAATTTCCCTAGAAGAAGTAGAGAAATTGAGATAATTAAATCTCACCATGAATGAAACAATATTGTCTTTGTAACACCCCAACCCGATAAGGGTAGAAGTATTACGTTATGGTGACATATCAAAGCAAACAAAAGCATATGACTAAATAATAAAAAATGAATTTCAAAGGTTACAAAGAGAAAATCTGAAACTACAAGGTTACAAATGAATTACAATAATTACTAAGTCTAAAATATCGTCTCTTCTAGTCATCTCTAATCCGAAATAGCTTCTAAGTCAAAGATAATCTTCACTCATACCCAGCTTCCTACTAAAACCTGCCGCAGGAAAAGAAATGCGGCTGAGCTTTAAAAGCCCAGTGAACGGATATATACGAATAACAAATCATAAGGGTAAATAAGCATAAGCAACGAAGGAAAGAAAGATACGAAAGCATAATCATAAGTCATACGAATCAAAGCATATCAAAAGATAAGAGTGCATGAGAACTGAATAAGAACTGAATATAAGAACGAAATGGAAATAAGGAAAATGTCATATAAGGATGTGCCATAAGAACTCCATACAAAAATCCGTCAAATCATATCATATCATATCATAAAAGTGCACGAAGAGGGGAGACCTCTAAGTACCAAAAGTGTGAGAAGAAGTGTAAGGCACACACCACCTGGTCACCATAATCATACATACACATAAATCCTAGGATGCATCCATACGCTCCCATCAAAAGTATGTATGCCAGTACTAGACTGGTCACACACACGCATAAATGGCCAATAGTGATCACAAATAATACATACACATAAGGGGGAACGTCGTAGATCTATCACACCTCTACGGGAGTGTCATGCCTAGGGTGCCATCCTAGACATGGTCCTGGTACCTCCAGAACTAGTTAAGCTCAGGCACGGATCTATCATAGCATACATAATCATAATCTAACGAGCATAGCAAAAGAAACAGATCGTATCTCAAATAAGCATGGCAAACATAAGCATAACATAGCAGAGACATTTATACTAAATGTCAGAATGGATCACATAGGAATGGCAATCATACAATGAAAGCCAAGAATCAAATAAGGGAATCATAGCAGTCTTCGGATCATAAGAAAATATCCCTACTGAAAAGGGAAAGAATATATGTACGAAGCAAAGTGTCTTAGAGTAAGACAGAATATCCGTACCTTAACGAAATACGCAAGCAAAGAAATGAAAAGCAAATCAAGTAGGAGATCACTCCCTCTTCACCCGATCTACAAATAATCACAAGTTCTCTTATAAGTTCATATAATCATAGAGTTTCATTTTAGTTCTCCTTCCATGTTAAGTAACTTTGATTATTAACATTCTCGTATGTCAAATTAAAGTATTATAGATGATCATATTCGTAGTTTAAGGTTCATAATGTCTTTTACAAAAATTTAGGGTTCGTAATGTAGTTTCCATGCTTTTATGGTTTATTATGCAATTATCACAAGTTTAAGGATTAATATGCAATTCTCATAATATTAGGGTGTAAAATGTAATTACTATAAAGTTACAGGTGTTCACAAGTTAGGTCCATTAGTTTTAGCAATTAACCATTTAAACCCTTTAGTTTATAAAACAAACACAAAACACCTTTTAATTTCCTTTTTAACCTTTTTATAATTTCTCACAGTTTTATATACGAAATTATTAGGTTTTCAATAAATTGTAAACCGTATAAGAACTCAGTAATAAAATTCCCAAAAATTCCCAGAGATGCTCAAATGTCTATAGTATTTTATCAAATTTTTCCAGATTTTATTAAGTAGCATAGGTACATATTAAAAATCCATTTTCTCAACATGTTCTAAAATCGTATCTGATGGAACACTCGACAATTTCATACCTTTTTACCCATCCAAATAAATTCAAAAAAATCTATAAAAATTCCAAGAAGTAATAGACATCCTAAATATTACCCAGTTCAAAGGAAACCTTCTAACTCGACACGGTTTGAAAATTAAAAATCATAAACCCGGACTAATTTTCCAGACTCACAAATCCGATCAGACACATAATTTTCTAAAAATCAAAAAGTAACCTTCCAGGCCTCTAAAAATTACAAACTAAATTTTCCTAGGTAGCCATTTCATTGAACTTTGTTTTAGACTCTTAAAACACCCAAAAATTAGATTTCATCATTTAGTTATAGCCGGTTAAAGTCGAATAAAAATCCAGCTCAGAAGCAGTTATCACAGAACCATGTTTATCTTAGGGTTTTCGTCATTCCATTCATTAGTTCTTGACACCAAACGATTTTAGGTGAGTTCATAACATATTTAGGTCAATTATTAACAGGTCTTACATAATCAAGTCGAATGAATTCATCACATATATCCTGGTTCGATCTATACATATTGATTTTAGGGTTTTCTTTTATGATTTTATGTGACATTTTCTCATAATCTTTTGATCATAATTCGACTAGAACATAAGATTTACTATTAAGGTTTGAACAAAGATGAGTGATACGAATACCCTTGAAGACAAGGCGAATAATCACGAACAACACAAGATGGAAACACCAAGAATCTTCCTTCCTTCTCCTCCTGGTCGTACAGCAGCAGCACACGAAAAAAAGAAAGCAATTGTTCGATTTAGGTCTTGCAACAAGACACGAATGGATCAATGGGAACAAGAACTAAATTACCTTGATTCGTATGAGCAAGGAGTAACCCTTTTGTGGCTGTTCTTGGGTCGACAGCAGCAGCAAAATAGGGAGGGAGCCGACACTTTGTTTTTGAGAGTTAGGGTTTGTTTTGGTTGTTTCATTTGAGGATCGGTATACAAAAAAAAATAAATACCGGTTCTATTTTATTTTTTATTTTTTTGATGGGCCAATTAGGGAGTGATGGGTTTTATTTGGGCTAGGATCAACCAAGTTACATGGATTCTTATTTAGTAAATATGGGCCAAAAATTAGGAATATCATAGGTGCATAAGTTCACAAAATTTCGCCTAGCATATTAGATATAGGATTAATATTTTGTGTATAACATAAGTCTTAAATTTTCATATCACGTTCATATATTCAAGTGTTGGCGTGTTAGATACTTAGGTTAAGTTCACACGAGATTACTTATATAATTTCATAAATTCTTAAAAGTTCAAATTCAGAGGGTATTTTAGTCCTTTCATATTATGTTAAGTTTCGGGGTTTTACAGTCTTCCCCTTAATCCATGCTATCTACCACAATATCTCTTCTCCTTTTTGTTATCAACAAATAGAGAATATAAACAGTAAAAACTTGGTGTAGCATATAAATGGTTAAGCATCTGAACATTTAAGCTTCCCCTGAAACATATATGTTAACCATTTGAATCTCCAATTCTGTAGGCTTTTATGACTGATGAAGAAAAACCAACCATTACTAACTTGATGTTGAAGTGAAAGAAACCAACCTTGTGTCTTATATCTTGTACTAAATCTGACTTCGAACATATACCCAATCTCTTGGTATAGAGAGACCGCAATCTCTTGACAATAAACTCATCTCCAATGAGACACTGAGCACTACAATGTAACTCCTTTAAGTGTTTGTCAATTCGTAGTCACTTGAACGAACGACCAAGTTACCTTCTCACAAAAGGTATGATAAAACACAACCTTGAAAAATTCCACTTCATCTTCAAATAAGTAACAAATAACCTTCTTCGCCAATGAAAATAAATTCAAGCCTTTAATCTTTTAAGAACATAAACCAACTCTATTCTGTGTGTGATTTTTCCCTTATGTGTATGTAAACTGAGAACCTCTTGAAAGAAAACCAAAAATTCGATCATACCTCAACTGTTTCTGCAGCAGTTTTTAACGATGCATATCTTGCCATCTAAAGCTTAGATAGAAGATCCCTCTAGTGAGAATCTACTTTGATATGCCAAGAACCTTCAACAAAAATTTTAGCCCGATCCAACGGTTAACGAATGAGCTATAGCCTTTGCAAAACTGCTCTGCAGAAAGTTGCGAAAAATTAAACAAAAACGAATTTTTCTTCTTTCTTTAACTAAAACCTTGTAACATCCCTAGATCCAGAGCCCCCCCCCCCCCCCCCCCGCTCTGATACCAATTGTGAAAAACTTATTTTCACTAACGCACACGCCATCTATAAGTTTTTCGATCGTTTTGAACTCTAGGTTGTTAGACCTTGATCTAGGGTAAACTATGATAAGCATAATGATAATATTGGCGGAATATTCAAATGAAAGAATCAATACTATCACAACAAGGTTTTGCCAAAATTTCTCTTTGTTATTAAACTTAGCCCCAATGCTATGTGATCAAGTATAGCACGATTACATTCTAATCAGGGATCAAGGATCCTTGAGGCTAAACAAACCTAACAACAACAGACCCCTTGTCTGATGTTCCCACACACACTCACTGTTTTATGTTTTACATTTGTAACACACTTTGTGTTTTGAGTTCTAAGCACAGTAAAACACTCTGGTGTCTTCACAGATAACACATGGTGAAGCACAAAGACACACTTAACTTCTAAGCTAAGATCTCCCTTTTATAGAACAAAGGAGATCATTACAAATTTGATAAGTCTTATCTACTACTTGCTTGTGTGTGACAATCATTAAGATACAACATGTATCTGTGTTTACAACTTGTTGACTGATAACATATCTAGATATTATCTACCGTATATAATTGGCTCATATACAGAAAATATCTTTTTCATTCTTATCTATTCAGCAATAGTATGACTCATTCCATCAGCAGTGTCTGATACACTAGCAGAAACTTCTTTTGCCTAGCAGTAGTATCTTTGCACTAGCAGTAGAATAAAATACACTAGCAGTATAATACAATACACTAGCAGTAGAATCTTTTATGCCTAGCAGTAGAATCTACTTGGTGTATTTTGCTTATCTTTTCAGTAATCCTTATGTTTCATTCTTCTTGTTTTTTATCATCAAATCTATGAAATATATAAAACCCAACATGTGTTTTGTACAATATTTGTGCTGCAGAAGCCCAAATATGTATCAAAACATATCTTCCTTTTTTAAAACATTTGCCCCATAGCAGCACAAATGACTTATGTATGACAATGTTTGTTTTGTTGATTTGTACAATTTTTTTTGCATTTCCAACCTACAAAAAGTAGGAATGATGTTTACTAACAATCATTCTATCTAACCTTTGTGATTCAAAAAAGTTCATAAATATTTGTTTCTAGTCTTCATATGTGTTTCTGCCATGGTGGAATACTTATAACCAAGGTTTTATTCATAAGAAACCATTTTTTTACAGAAATGGCACAAACATAAGCAGTAACATCATCCTTAACTTAAAAAAATACATAAAACTGGAAACCTAAAGAACCTTGCTACCAACACACTTAACACCATCAACAGCCAAACCAAAACACCCTAATCCTTTAGGTCCATCAAACCGACATGACGTTGTTTTTCAAGCCTCCCTTCACGAGCTAAGTTCAAAACAGCACTCAGCCCAGCTAAAATCTCTTACTCCCTCTGCTGCGTCTCAACCATACAATCTAACCCATCAGTAGCCACATCATGAAAAAGACCAAAAGAATGCACCTCTTGAATCAACCCATCTCTCTTCTCAATGTTTGCTTGAAGATCAGCGCATTTCTGTCCAAGATACACGATAAGACCCTCATTTTCTGTCCATTCTTGTACAAAAAGAAACTTCAAACAATGATGAAGCTGATTAGAACCACAGGCCTGTTTTAGTTCGTCAAGATTTGGTGTTGCAACCATTGTTCTTTTAAGTTGAGTATGAAAAAAAACCAACGAAACTGAAACTAGCTACTTACATTGTTTTATAGCCACAACATAACAAATAGGAAAAAACCAAAATGTAACAGTACCATAACAAAACAACACACCAAAAATAAATCAATAAATTAAAAAAAAAAAAAAAAAAAAAAAAAAAAGACCAAACCAATACCAGCTAAAACAGCAAACAAGCACAACCGCTCAAAATCACTACTTGCAACCAGATTCTCTTCGACCTGCAAATGGTGATTCTACATCACCAAAAGTTAGATGACACACACGCACATGCTTAAAATATGCAGGAAGCCATATCAATCTGCCTTATACTTTTTGTTTTACAAAAATTTATATCACACCACCACTAACAATTATCATCCCAAAACAGCAAAAATAACAAAGGAGTAGCCGATTCTATGAAACTAATTCAAACCTCAAATACACATATCACATTTGTCACTAAAAATTATACTACAACACAGAACAGTTCATCTACATGAGATTGTTTACAAAACCAAAATTAGACTCTAAACAATGAAAGCAAAAATCAGTAACATATACTGGAACAAAGACAAAGTCGCCAAAAGGATATTGCACAAAACTTACTAACCTCAAGGTTGAATGCTACTTGATTCCACATGTTTTTGCAAACAGTCATCAACATCATGTGATTTTGTAGCACCACCCAAAGCAAATGACCCTAAAGCAGTAGTTAACGTCTCTGCACATCAAGTCTGTAGATCCACATCCACTCGCAGCCCCGTTATCACGAATACTGACAACCTGACTCACCTTTAATTTGCAATTCGCTAACTAACAGTTGCAGCATTCCCTTCCACTAAATTCCTCACACCCCATATACCCCACTCACGCAAGAACAGATTTTCATGATCCATAAGGCATTGCTGCAACAATAAGACAATCACATTTTTCTCTGTTATCTCATCTACATCACAAAGTAACTTCCTTTTGTTCCTTTTTTACATCCTAGTATACCCTCAGTATACTATATATAAATAACAGTGCAGACTTTTTATTACTTTGATCTTCTTTTCAAATTTGGATACACCCTTGCTATGTGGCTACCATCCTAATAAACACAACAAATCATAATAGGCTATTAACCAAAACAACCTAACATACATAATAATAATTATTTTTATTCATAAAACCATAACCGGTTGATTGATACATAAACCTGACACATATAGACTGCCGACACAAAACCATACTACCAAACGCTTTGATCTCTTCACTAAAGCCTAGGAGTTTAGCACAAACTACACATATAAAAATGCTATTCACAAGACCCAACACAACAGAGTACTAACACAAAGTTCGCCTAGACCATTGCAAACATACTGATCCACAAATTACTACAACATTACATCTTAACTTAAATCCTACATACCTAACTCCAAATTGTTTACTTAAGAAGTGACATCATAACCTTGGTCTGTGCAACCCGGCGTTGCTCACAAGCCCTTACCAGCAGGTTCAAATAGCCAATCTCCTCAATGTCTTCTTCCTCTGCGACCCTTAATCCTTCAATAGTACGAACAAACACAGCCCTTTCCCCAAAACACTCAAATTCCTTCATAATCCTTCGCCTAAAAGTCATACGATTTTCAATCATTGAAATCATGTCTTTGTAATACCTCACTGCATCAGTATTACTTTCCCACTCTTGCTTAAGAAGCTCCCCCAAGATATCATGCAAGCACTTAGAACCTCCAGCCTTATTAGAAAGTAGAGTGCATATAGGAAATCGAGATGGCATGATTGAAAGATCAGACAGTGTAACCTGCAATACAAATACGTGTTAACCAATAACAAAATCGACAAAATGATTTGCCCCCAATTTTCAGCACACGATTTTTTGACGAAACCCTAATCTATAAGTACCTTTTAGAAATATCAGAGAGAAAAAAAAAAAAAAAAAAAAAAAAAAAAACGCTGCATACCCACCAAACTTTTAATATATATATATATATATATATATATATATATATATATATATATATATATATATATATATATATATATATATATATAAAAGTTATAATTTTCAATTTGTAATACAAAGGGTATCTTACTTTTTAGATTTATTGCCTCAAAAACAACGACGTTATGCAAACGCTATATGGTATACGACAGTTTCTGTTACTATCATGTCATCTTACTATCGTGTCGTATTTATGTTAGTTATTAATTGTTGAACATGGATAATTTTCCTAAGACATGTTAACACTCTAACGCAACATGCTAACTTTTGACCTCTTTTTTTTACGGCTAGCTTACGTATACAAACACCCCGCGGCAACGCGCGGGCTTACAACCTAGTTACCATACATATATAGTCAAAGTGACATATTATTCCAAAGACTATAACTACTACTACTCACTCCGTCTCAAAATTATTGTCCCCCGACAAAAAATATAATCATTACTGCATCCTCTCTTTTACTTTTTTGCAAAATGACAGTATTACGCTTATGCAATTAATTAAATATTTGAATGATTTTAGTATCATTAGGTGTAATATGATAAACTTACTACATTCTTCATAACTATATTTGGAAAGGGAGAATAATTTTGAGAGATTACTAACAACGGAGGGAGTACTGTTTTAGGCGAAAAAAAATAATAAAAAATCCCTTTAGTCTTAGTTGCACACAGAGTATCATTTTTAGCATGGTATCAATGGTTCAAAAACGAGAGGGGTCTAGTCGTGTACTGCCATGATGTCTTTTGCTTGTTAATAATGTATCTCTGGCTCTCTGCTGCATCTTGTCTTTGGAACTAGTACCTTAAAAATTCTCTTGTTTTCCCTAAACCCTAAATTTTCAAAACAACAACATCAACAGGGGAAGCTAAGGTAAAATCTTATTCTTTTTAACTAGAACATTAATCTTTATATTTGTATGAATATTTGAAGTGATTCAACTTAAAATGTGCATTATGTATTTATGTACCTGGTTTGATTTTGGGTTTTGTTAAGTGAAGTTACATTTTATGTTTAAAAAAATATTGTGAACCTAGTCACTTATGGTACCGGGTTCGCCACGGGGTGTTATAGGCAAATTTTGTTACCTATTGCTTGTAGCCACTACACCCCTGCCATATTGTAGAGCATTGCGCCATCACCGCGCCGTGCGTTATGTGTAAATTTTTTTCTTCACTTTCTTGCACATGTTTGTGTTTGTATTTGTTATTGTGGGTCCTAGTGCACCTAGAACTCCATGTTACCGGTGAGGGCGAATTTTGGTACTTAGTTATAGGGTTGTGTTCAATGGCGGAGCTAGGAAAATTTTCTTGGGAGGGCCGAAACAATCTTTTTTCAAGTACATTATATAGGAGGGCCGAGATGGAAAAAAAAAAAAAAAAAAAAAAACATTTAACACATGAAATCGCGAAAAAAAAAAAACAATAACGGGCTTAGGCCTTGTGTGTGTGTGTGTGTGTGGGGGGGGGGGGGGGGGGGGGGGGGGGGGGGGGAATAGCTCCGCCCTTGGTTGTGTTGTAGAGGTAAAAACTAACATGACACGTCTATAACATGTTTTCTGGTATCAACCGCACCTTGTGCTCTTGTGCTGTGACATGCTACCCAACTAAGTGGTTTATTTCAAGTATTGTCTCAAACAAGCGGGTAGCATATTTGCAGTGTATATGGGGAGTTTGTTAGTTTGTCTTAAAAATTATAGTACAGAGTAATAATTAGTTTTGAGTGTCTTACTAAAAAGTGTTTATTCTCTATTGTAGACCAGGGGGTTTTTGGGATTACATATTTTTAACTTGTAATTATGGCTTTTTGGCACTTTGAAATGAATAGGCTACAGTAATAAGCTTGGTTTGTAACCCAGGGGTTTATGGGATTACATAATTTTAACTTGTAATTATGGCTTTTTAGCACTTTGAAATAAATAGGCTACAGTAGTAAAGCTTGTTTTGTAACCAGTGGGTTTTTGGGATTACATATTTTAAACTTGTAATTATGGCTTTTAGCACTTTGAAATAGAATGATCATCTCCCATGGGCTTATTTTCTTAAAAAGTTTAGCAAATTAAACCAATAAGTACTTAGTTATCCAAACACTTTAACCAAAATGTTGTAGGTTCAAGTATCAATCATGGAAATAGGTGTGTTATATGGTGCATAAGTATTTACCCCTAAAAAAAGCTCTCCAACAATTTGTAAGTTTTCTTTTTTCATTTGAAAAACACAATAACCATTTATTTATTTATTTATTTATTTTTATTTTTTTGGAAACGGCAAAAATTATATTACTTCACAAACTGGTACAAAGCAACTCAGATACAACCATCCACACAAAACTAAAATATCAAAATATACATAAAAGGTCCCTCACAACAAGAAAACCACGAGATGTGGAACATCACCCAGCACTATATGCAAATTTGCATAGATTTGGACTATTTACCCACTGTTAATCTACTCATAACTTTTTAGTTACACATCTTGAAACAATTTCTCACCCGCCTCAGATTTACCTTTAAAGATTCGATTGTTTCTGTTCTTCCACACTAAATAGCATGTAACCCAGACAACAGAATTCCAAAGTAACTTGCTCGTTTTAGACATTACCGAATTTCCACCATGTAGCACCATCTCCTTTATATTAAATGCATCAGGCAAACCTAGACCCCACCACTGGAATAATTTGTCCCAGACCTTCATAACTTCTTCACATAAAAGTAAGCCATGATCCACAGTTTTTTGGTGGTTATCACACCATGGACACAGAATGGTGTGGAGATCAATACCACGCTTATCCAATTCCACCCTCACTGGCAGTCTACCTTTTAAAGCCCGCCAAATGAAAATATTTACCTTGTTAGGGAGAAGTCTGTTCCATATTGTTGCTTGATTAGTATTTCCTGTGTTAATAGTATAATCTTCAATCATTGTTGTAAGCGTTTTGACCTTGAAACCCCCGTCCTCATCATATTTCCACTTCCATTTATCCCTGCAATCTTGAGACACAGTTACAGTTGTTAGTATATTGTTAAGCTCCACCATATCACCCTCTGTTCTTCCCCTAGGATTCCTTACCCAGTTCCATTTCCAACTCCATACCCCATCAACCCAATCTCCTCTTCCCCTCACCGACACCTCTTTCTCCCTTTCTAAACTATACAGTCGAGGAAATTTTTCCCCCCAACCCATCTATCATCCCAAAATATCGTGTCTTCTCCATTTCCCACTACTTTGTAAAACACAATAATCATTAAGTACCTGAAATGTGCAATCTCGCACATCCTCTGTAGTTTGATAGATTGGCAATCACAAATGTGCTTAAGTAGAATACAAGACATCACCTTAACTATTTGTGGGTGTCACTCACGTGTTAGTCATGGAATGCGTCAACGAATTAAGATGAAATAGTCATTGTGAGATGTATCTGTGTGAATATTTTGTGATTTAGTCTATCTATATAATCAAAACATAAGAGGGTTTGAATTTGGTTCCGTAAAAACTTAGAATCTATTTAAGAATGAATCGAGAGTATTAGACAAATACTTGCAGATATCTCGAAAGATAAAGATAGACAAGTACATGTTTTCAACTAGTATGGTTTAGGTAAAAAATTGATTTCTAACCATATAACTAATAAACATCATTTTTGGTAGTATTTAATTAGTACTGTAATTCAAAATGTGGGTGCGTTGTCGTTTAGACCTGTACCAACATGATCAAACTTCATAGACAGGAGCTACATTCGCCTGTAACTCTGCGTCTTTGTTTTTGACCCAAAAACAACACAACCACCATTGTGTCTGTTGTTTCCCCCATATCCTAGATAATCATAAGATCAAAGCAGGACAGCAGGACAACTAAGGTAAATCTTTTTTCTTTAACGCAAAAAATCTTGTATGTTTATGAATATTTGAAGTGATTAAGATCTTAAAAACATAAATAATCCTCCTAATTCGATTTTGGGTGCTGTTAGTGAAGTCGAGGTGAGTCACATTTTTTATTGTGGGTTCTAAAATCAGATACGTCAATGTTATGCACACAACAAGAATATATTATTATTATTATTTTTTTCCACTGACTGCTCTAAATGTGTGTTCATGTTCTGTCATTTATCATGCATACACGAATACATGAAGCTGTGCGATATATATTACCCATTAAAGTTTCTTTGACGGTTTTTGGGTAAATAATCACTTAAAAGTAAATAGAGTACATATCAATAAGCAGTTGTATTCTGTAAGCAGATAAGGTCATAAGGGGGTGTTTTGAATTACTTATCTTTAACTTGTATTTATGGCTTAGTAGCACTTGTATTTAAATAAGCATCTTCCCATGGCGCTTTTCCCCAAATATTTAGCAATATAAACCAATAAGCGCTTAGAAATCATAACACTTCAACCAACAGGCCTTTTTGTCTAGCGGTATCTTGTTGCCTCATCACTCAAAATGTCGTGGTTCAAGTCTCAATATGTGTACTATGGTTATAGTGGATTAATGGGTGTATAAGTCTTTGCCCTTTAAATTAGCAATCCAAATATTTTGCTAGTGTTTTTTATCATTTGAAAAAAACAATAGGCCATTAAGCACCTAAATATGCAATCTCAAACGACCTCTAAGCAGATATAATAAGCAATCACCAACCCGTTTAAGTTGAAAACAAGACATCGCCATAACTATTTGTGGCGTCACTCACATATTAGTCATGTGGATGTGTCACTGAAGTAAGATGAAAGAGTCATGGTGAGATATATCTTTGTAGATGTATTATGATGTAAATTGATGATAGATTCTTCATGTTCTCAGATATGATGCTGACCCGCTGTGGAGCCAAACGTTCAAGGGATGAAGCCCATAATAGGCCATTGCAATTTATTCCTGGATTAACATTGTCCCAACACCCTCCCGAACAAAGAAAGGACTTGTTCTTACAGAAACTCGAAGATATTGTCATAGCCAAGTCACTGCATCCCACAGAATTTGAAGGTTATACAATCAGAGAACGTTTTGCAAAAATGGGCTGGGAACAATTGCTTAATTTCAAGTGTGACAAGATCTATAGACGTGTTGTCATTCAGTGGACCGCATCATTATCAAGAAACGGGGATGAATTGACCGGTATAGTTGATGGAAAGCCATATACTATCACACCCACAATCATTCGAGACCTTCTCAAAGTTGACACACGGACAGATTTGCCTTATGTACGGTTTAAAGAAGCGGATCTTCAAACCACTACTGATGAGAACAAAAGAAGATGGATCGAAGCCTGCACAACGGTTTTTGGCACACATGCAGATTTGAAGGAGACACCTAACGGGTACGAGAGAGATAAGATGATCCCGCTAGTCCAAATCTTGTGGCGGATAGGGTTGTGGACGTTTCACCCACGTATTGAAGACATTTATTTCGTGAAGGCCCGTGAAATCTATCTCCTTCACGCGTTGTTCACGGGAGATTACCTATACAGCTTTGCACATTTGATGATCGATGACATATGGGATATGTATGAGCAAGAACATAGAAATTATATTCCCCATGGATACTACATCTCCTTGATACTCAATAAGTTAGGAGCTGTGTCTAAAGATGAATCTGTTGAGATGGTCCCCTCGATGTTCCGCTTAATATCGAGGGATTCGTTCTTTCCTGATCTTAAATTCTCTGAATCTCCAACAGAGTACATAATTGATGTTCGGGTGACACAACAAACCACCTTCCCGAAGAAAGTCAAAGTAGGAGAAGCTCCACGTCAACCTCCACATCAAATCCCACAACCACCATTCCAAAAAATGCCGTCTCAAATACATGTACCCGATCCACACGTGGACATGACCAAGCTCGAAAACCTGATTATCAAGCAATCATTTCAGTTTCAAAACCAACAAAATGCACTGATAATGATGGTTACCAACTTACAGAAGCAGTTGGAAGGTCAAGTATTAGAGGCAAAATGCCGAGAAGAAGAGATAAAAAAATCGCTGGTTAGCAACTTGCAAATGCAGCTGGAATGTCAAGCGTTAAAAATAGAGCGCCGAGAACAAGAAAGTGAAAAACGGGCAGAAGAAAGAGAAAAAATGATGGTTAGCTTCATGCAAAAGCTGATAGAATATCAAGCATTTGATGCAAAACAACGAGAACAAGAAAATGAAAAACGGGCAGAAGAAAGAGGAAAAATGATTGTTACCAACATGCAAAAGCTGATGGAAAGTCAAGCATTAGAAGCAAAACACCAAGAACGAGAAAGTGACAAACGGGCAGTGGAAAGAGAAAAATTGATGGTTACTAACATTCAAAAGCAGATAGAATGTCAAGAATCAGAGGCAAAACGGCGAGAGCAAGAATGTGAAACACGGGCAGAAAACAGAGAAAGGTGGATAGTTAGCAACCTGGAAAAGCTGATGGAATGTCAATCGTTGGAAGCAAAACGCCGAAAACAAGAAAGTGCCAAACAATTAGAAGATAGAGAAAAATGGGCAAAAGAAATGGAAAAATCAATGGTTGCTAACATTCAAAAGCTGATAGAATGTCAAGCATTTGAGGCAAAATGGCGAGAAGAAGAAAGTGAAACCCGGGCAGCAAAAAGAGAAAAATCGATGGCTAGCAACATCCAAAAGCTGATGGAATGTCAAGCAACGGAGGCAATACGCAGAGAAGAAGAAAGTGAAAAACGGGCAGGAGAAAGAGAAAAGTCGATAATTAGCAACATGCAAAAGCAGCTGGAATGTCAAGCATTAGAGGCGAAACGCCGAGAACAAGAAAGTGAAAAATGGGCAGAAAAAATAGAAAAAATGATTGTTAGCAAACTGCAGGAGCTGATGGAATGTCAAGCATTAGAAGCAAAACGACGAGAAGAAGAAAGTGACAAATGGGCAAAAGATAGAGAAAAATCAGTGGTTACTAGCATGCAAAAGCTGATGGAATGTCAAGCAACGGAGGCAATACGCAGAGAAGAAGAAAGTGAAAAACGGGCAGGAGAAAGAGAAAAGTCGATAATTAGCAACATGCAAAAGCAGCTGGAATGTCAAGCATTAGAGGCGAAACGCCGAGAACAAGAAAGTGAAAAATGGGCAGAAAAAATAGAAAAAATGATTGTTAGCAAACTGCAAGAGCTGATGGAATGTCAAGCATTAGAAGCAAAACGACAAGAAGAAGAAAGTGACAAATGGGCAAAAGATAGAGAAAACTCAATGGTTACTAGCATGCAAAAGCTGATGGAATGTCAAGCATTAGAGGAAACACGCCGAAAACAAGAGAGTGAAAAACGGGCAGAAGAAAGAGAAAAGTCGTTACTTAGCAACCTCCAAAAGCTTATGGAATATCAAGCATTAGAAGCAAAACGCTGTGAACAAGAACGTGATAAACGGGCAGAAGAAAGGGAAAATATGACGGTTACTAACATGCAAAAGCAGATTGAAGGTCAAGCGTTAGAGGCAAAACGCCGAGAAAAAGAAAGTGAAAAAAGGGCAGAAGAAATAGAAATATGGGCAAAAGAAAGAGAAAAGTCTATGTTTAGCAAGATGCAAAAACTGATTGAATGTCAAGTATTAGAGGAAACACGGCAAAAACAAGAAAGTGAAAACTCCATGGTAACCAACATTCAAAAGCAGTTGGAATGTCATGAGTCAGAGGCAAAAAGCCGAGAACAAGAAAGTGAAAAAAGGGCGGAAGAAAGAGAAAAATCGATGGTTACCAAGATACAAAAGCAGATAGAACATCAAGCATTAGAGGCAGAACGCCGTGAACAAGAAATAGAAAGACGTGCTGAGATTCGAGCTCACGCCATTATATGGGACATCGAGAGGCAACGTCACTTGTATGAGCAGGAGCAGGATCAGCTACGGAGGGCTTGGAACCAGGGCAACGCAGTCATCGGAGTGGATGAATTTCAGTTTCCACAGATGTCTCATACTTCATTCCATCCTCCACGAATGGGGTCCAGATATTATGACCCAAACCAAGGCAATCAAATCCCCCAGGCATTTCAGTCTATCTACTGCGATATTTATGGCCAAGAAGTTAAGAGCCAACAGGTATAGACCAATTATGTTTATATGATCACGTAGTACTTTGTTTTGGAGTTGATGATGCCCTGTACAAGGAGCTTATTTTGATTTGGGGTTAACGATGCTGTGTACATATATCTATGACTTGAACTTCCATTGCTAAGTGTTTACCTTTTTTACCGTTACGTTGCTTACTGAAAATTTATTAAATCTGATTTGGCGGAAATCAGGAGTGTAGGGTACGTTGCCACATGGCCTTCAATTGGTTAGTCTTTGAATCTGGTTGGGCATTAGTTCGTCGGTTAAGCTCCCCCTTTCAATTAGAGGTGTGAATAAACCTCATATAATTATGGGGCATCTCAGTACGTCGTTACAATATGTCAATATGATTTTAATTATCACTCGTTCCTCGTCCCACAACGTATTTTCAAGGCAATGTTTATCTTTTAGCCTCTTCACTTACTTTTAAATCCTTGTACGCTTTGCCTTTGACTTATTTCAATTTCATGATTTTGTTTATGGTTATGTTTTCCTACTTTTTGCATAATACTTTGGGTTTTTGTTTGATCTTTATATGAAAACGGCTCAATATCCGATATGAATTTTCTATAAATTTGTCAATCTGCATGTATTTTCATATATTTATGTTAAATGCTTCCCAGTGGATTAGTTTTTCCTATTTTGATCAAAGTAGCTTAAATCTGCTGAAGAGAGTATGGGGTATGTAATTTTGAATCTGCTTCCGGATAATCATTAGTATTGAAGTCTGATATCTGATGGCCTTGTGTATGTTTTATGCATAGATGTATGAGTAGTGGTGGTAAAGATCCATATAATAATCAAATTTCTAGTTTCAAAGACGCACCGGTGATTATTTGGTTTATAATGAATTCAATGTGCAATTTCATTTCTGAACCGATCATTCTTTTTCGCTATCCTGTGTTTGGTCTAATGGGAGATATATAGTGGTATCGTTTTGTGCAGAACTCAAACGTACACATGTAACAGTAATGGGGATAAGTTTTCTTTGTATTTGTTTCTCTACCAAAGTGTTCCAGGTAAAAAAGGGGAAGCATGATGTGGATTATAATTACAAGCTTTATTTGTTTGCTAGGCCATCTCAGCATGTAAATATTATTATCCGCACAAGGCAAACAAAAATAGGCCATCCCATTACATTTTGATTCATTAGTAATTAAAAAAATGTATAATCTCACCAAGTATACATGTTTTTGACACACAAATTAATCAAATACTCAAAAGCCTTTTTCTTAATCTGATCAAGCGTGAATCAACTTTAAAAGTCGACAACAATTAGCATTTCATAAATATCCAGAAATATCCAACATTATCGTTCATCTCATGATAGCTCTCCGATGTTTACTATTGATCTTTGTTTTTAAAAAAACAATAATCTTTAGATATATTTAAATTCGGGTTATTCAATTTTGGATATCCGAAATTTTGGTTATTTAATTTTGGATATCCAAAACTTTCTGATAGTAATTTTATTCTTAGATTATTTGCGTAGTGTGTTTTCTTTTTGAATGGCAATAAATAATTGTTTTTGGATAACCAACTTGATCTATGTTTGGCAAAACTAGCTGTAAGCTGTATGCTAAAAGCTGTAAACTGTAGGCTGTAAGCTGTAAGCTGCAAAGCTGTTAACATGAGCTACAAACTGTATCTTTTTTTTAATAAAAGTGTTTGGTAAGTTAGCTGTTAAATGTAATTATAAGATGTAAAATGACATAAAAGGATATATCTATAATTGTAAACAAATGTTTGGAGGGTATATCAGTAATTTAAAGTTTTAACAGCTCCAAGATGTTTAAAAAGCTTCATGAATCAGCTTTTCGTTTTGGAGCTATTTGGTTGAAATAAAAGCTTGAAGTTAATGTATCCAAACGGAGCTACTTAGTTTAGATGAGATTATTTTCTAACAAAAAGCTAATAGCTCCCTCAAAAAGCCCCTACCAAACAGGCACTTGATCTATGTTTATAATTCCCAAAATCAACATAAAATGGGTGGTTACCTAGGATTGAGGGTTTGCCGTTCAAAAAAAAAAAAAAAAAAAGTCTAAAAGTTAAGATTATCCATTGTCTAAATTAGGATAATTGTCATAAATTACTATTTATTGTCCGAGCTCAAAAGGAAACCTCATATCGTTGTTTTTGTATGTGTTGAAGTAAAACCTTACGGGTAGGTTCGACTTCTGTAAAGTATCCTTCGGAATACTCCTCCGGACTTCTTGAACTCCTACACACAAGAAAGAACCCATTAGAAGGGGTCCCGAGGCCGAAGCCCCAGGGACCACCCTCCGACGGTCAAGTCAGTACCTCTGGTTCTAGAGGATTTAGTATGAGTATGTAATGTACTGTATATGTGTGTGAGATGTTCTCAGATTATATGAGGTGAGATAATGTATAAATGAGGAAGTAGTATATATAGAGAGAGAAAAGGGGTAGGTACCAAATGGTACCTCGATATCTGTGCTGACTCGGGAAGGAGCGTGGTGTCAGACCACGTGCTAGGTGTCAGACCATGTGGGAGACACAATCCCGGGAAATCTGGGATGTCAGCGGTTGATGGGACTGGTCACTGTAAATGGCGGCGGTCCGCTCAGTAGGTGCGTCCGGAGATGAGATGTAGTCCGGACGAAATATGACGTCCGGATACGTAAGTATGGTCCGGACGAAGTATGACGTTCGAACACATACGCCAATGATCCGTACTAAAGTATATATATAATATCAGACGGACACACGTGATACGCGGGAATCGACAAACCAACCCTTTAGGAAAAAAGGTTAACTTGCAAAAACTCACGCTTGATATGTGTGATACCGGGCAAGTGATCACCCGGGTCGTGTCCCAGCGAGGTTGGAATCGAGGATCGTGTAAGGTTTAGAATTAAAGTGATTGATGATTGGAATATGGAATTTTGTATTTTTTAATTCTAATTAAGAAATGAGAAACAAATTCTCAAAGGAAAATTAAGATCTAAACAATTATTAAAACGTGATACGAGAATTATAAAAACGGGCTTACAACTAAGATATTTGGAAATCTAATCCTACAAGTCCCAAATTATTTTTCCTAAAATCTATATGACAAAAGAAAATTTTGGGAAAAAGATTTGTATTTTTCTGACTTTTATATTTTTTATTATGATTTAAAAACTAAATTTAAAAGAAAAATTAATTAAAAATACTAAAACTATTCTGAAAATTCTGAAATTTTTTGTGAAATTACTTAATACTAAAACAGTCCTAGGAAAAATATTAACAAGGTGCCAGCTTATTCCAATAAGCTGGTAATAAGCAAAGAAGCTCGGATAGGCTTAAATGGGAAAGTGACTTTAAGAATAAACTTGTGCAAAGACTAACTGAAAAAGACCCAAGGGCAGTTGGTGTTGGTGTGCTTGTGTGAGTCTAGAGACCAGGGTTCGAATCCCTTGGCTCTCTTTTTACTATTTATTTATTTTTTTGATTTTTTTTTTCTTTTACAAACTAATTAAGCACTTAAAAGTAAGCATTTTTACTAACTAAAACTTTTATTGAAAAGCTAAAATAAGCTCATAAATCAGCCAATTAGGCTGATCAGTAAGCTTTTCAAAGAAATAAGCTAAGATTTCAAGCAAAAGGCTGATTAAGCTATATAAAAGCTAAATGGCAACTGAAACAAACTAAGTAACTGAAAAATAAGCTAAAATGAAACTGAATAAGCCATAAGAACTAACAAATAAGCACTGAGATCAAAGCAAATCAACAAAAAGTCTGCTGATATGCTAATGTGCAGGGGAAAAAGAGGGTTTTTTCAAGCTGACCAAAAGCTATTATAAGCTAATCTAAAAAATTCATAAAAACTGGGAATGACTAGATAAGCTAGCCAACTCTATCTGTGCCAATTTATAGCTTATAACAACTTATATTGAGCTAATTAAAAATCAAAGAAAATCTGCTGAAAATGGGAAATTCTATAAAATGCAGACTGCTATGGGAAAACACTAGCCAAATCCTTTCTACCTAAATCCAACTCTTGAATTTCTTCTTAGTGAACTAAATGGAGTATAAAAACACCAAAATGTAGCATCAAATTAGCTTATTGCCACAATGAGCTAAGTTGGTCAGTCCACACCCTATAAATGCAAGAACAAATTCAAAACCTCAAAATCTTTAAAAACAGACCAAATGCTCCTACTGACAACTCCCATGTGCTGAATTAATCAAGATCAAAGCTTGGAAAGGTGCAAATGAACAGTTCTAACCCCAAATGACCCGTTTGACTTATTAAACAAAACAGTCCTTATGGGTGGGCTGTTTTTTATTTTCAAAGGCAAAAGCCAATTTCAACTATGATTACTGGTTTTTATTGATTCACTAACTTATTTTATCTATAATGAGCAACTTTCAAAATGTAAATAAGCACTAAATTAAGCTATACTAGATATGGCTATTTTTTGCTTTTATGATGATTTTTAAGTACAAATAGAATTTAACTACTAAAACCTAGCAAACTATACTCAAATATCAACTCAGAAGACAAATAAGCACAGAAAACACCAATAAGCACACAAGTAAGCAGTTGAATAGTAAAACATGAAAATTGGAAATTGCTTACAAATTCCTTTTAGCTCAAAACAAGGCCTGATAATCATTCACCACATCAACCTATTGCTTCCCAAGAAGCTCTAACCCATGGCCTTCCAGTATTTACCAGGCTCCAGCTTATATGACCAAAGCTGCTTATTTTTAGCTTATTTTGACTTTTCTTGACTTTTTTGGAATTTTAAGCTTTAAACTGATTTAGATTATTGTAAACTTATGAAAAGCTTTAATAAGCTTATATAAGCTCACATGAACTGATAACAAGCTTATACAAACACTGAGTAGCTTAATTCGATTTAACAGTCACCACTGAAACTTAAAAACTTGGAATTTTCATTAACTCTTGGAAATTGTACAAAGATTAATAGTAAACAGACTTAAAATAACTTGAAATGATAACTGGAAACTAAAATTGATAATGCTTAAACAATTAAACTACAATACGATTAAGCTAAAAATCTACTTGCCATTAAAGGCTACAAAAGGGTCCTATTTATACTAATACTGAGGTGGGATATCTCTTATCTTCTTCTCTGACCATTTTCCAGCCCTTAGATTAGCTTGAATTGATCTCAGCCGTTATAACCAATTTTGGCGCCAAAAAGATATGAGTGGGAAAAACCACTTGGTTCTGATAACTTGATGGGAACGAAGCATTAAATGCTTCTTGGATTGTTAGGTGAAGTGTAGAAGAAGCTTGGAGTGGATGGTGGATTGTCAGGGATAAGGGTGGTGATGGTGGTATGGTTTGGCGGCAATGGTTTTGGAAGAAGGATTTGACCAGGTCAAACTGGTATTAGCTAAGGGAAAGTGGGTCGGGTTGTAGGGTTTTGGGTTGGGTTAATTAATAAAAAGGTGGGCCGGATTTGGTTTTGGGTTTGGATGGGTTAGCTGGGTTTATTATTTGGATTAAAGGGTTAGATTTGGAATTGGATTTAACTTTGAGGGACCATTGTTGTAAAATCTGAAAATCCAAGGACCATATGTGTCATTTTGGTATTTTTGGAGGTTGACTTTGACTTTTGTCTTCACTTGATCAAATGCACAATTGTTGCCAAGTCGATCCAAAAATGCTCGTTTTCGTTCCGTTTTCAATCCTTTGTACCCGAAACACATAAAAACACAAACCAAGGATATCTGCAATATATTTTGGGTGTTTTTGGTCATTTTTGTGTCTTTTATAGGTGTAAAATGATGAGTATTTACACACTCATCACCAACATGTCCCCCCAGTATTGTAGTATCGGTTGAAGACCGATGGTGCAATACTTAAATAATATATTTATGCCTTTCGGCACAACTTCGGTCCAACGCGTGTCGTCCGGACACATACGCCAACATGTCCCCCCAGTATTGTAGTATCGGTTGAAGACCGATGGTGCAATACTTAAAGAATACCTTTACGGGCTTCGGCCTGTGCTCTTTCGGATACATAGTATTGCATTGTTGGTAAAATACTGATGATGTAAAACTTTAAAGAGTACCTTATGGCCTTTCGGCCTGAGTCGTTCGGACTAGTGTTGTATTTGCCTCCCGGTGCGTGTCCTTCGAACATATACATTAACATGTCCCCCAGTATTGCATTATTAGTAAAAGACTAATGATGTAATACTTTAAAAATATCTTATGGTCTTTCGTCCTGTATCATTCGGACATGCCTTTCATCCCAGTGGCCCATAAGCCGGTGGTTCATAAGATGAGTTGGGTCTTTTAGACCACATACGCCCTCGTCTGTTTCCTGTACAAATAAAACATAATTCCGGAGGTACAAACTTATATGTTTGATATACTTATTATTTAAATTAGTTTTTTCTAGCATTGTTTCGCTATAGCATTCCTTCCCGGTGTCTTTGCACCAAGGTCTTCCGGAGCAGACATCGACACACCGGCCGCTTTTAATTTGTCAACAATGGGTAGGTAGACATCGGCACATCGTCCACGTTTAATTTGTCTACAATGGGTAGGTAGACATCGGCACATCGTCCGCATTTAATTTGTCTACAACGGGTAGGGTCCGGAGTGTTTGCCACGATCCGCTCATGAGAGAGACGGAGTGTTTACCACGATCCGTTTGATTATATACGGAGTGTTTTCCACGATCCGCTCGTGAGAGAGGGAGTCTTTGCCACGATCCGTTTGATTATATACGGAGTGTTTTCCACGATCCGCTCGTGAGAGAGGGAGTGTTTGCCACGATCCGTTTGATTATATACGGAGTGTTTTCCACGATCCGCTCGTGAGAGAGGGAGTGTTTGCCACGATCCGTTTGATTATATACGGAGTGTTTTCCACGATCCGCTCGTGAGAGAGGGAGTGTTTGCCACGATCCATTTGATTATATACAGAGTGTTTTCCACGATCCGCTCGTGAGAGAGGGAGTGTTTTCCACGATCTGCTCATGAGAGAGATGGAGTGTTTACCACGATCCGTTTGTAGTTTTGGATGGAGTGTTTGCCACGATCCGCTCATGAGAGAGACAGAGTGTTTACCACGATCCGTTTCCTGCAATTGTTATGCATGTGGAACCTCATACAAATATTCCTGCACAATAAGGCATGAAAGGCTTTTTTCCTTTTCCCGTTAGATATGACAAACAAAATATTTCATGTATCCCAGAAAAATTGGGTTACAACCGAACTGTAACATAACCGATGGGGGTATCATACCACTATTGTTCCCCCAGTTCAACGGTGCTAATGTTTATTAGTATTGTTGAACTTAAATAAAACGGAGTATTAGACAACATAAAGGACGATTAATAACAATTGTTACCTGTGGGTGCTAAACATCCAAGATGTGGTGTTTTTCGCCCGGATGGTGACCACACTTTGATTCTCACCAGATCGTCATCTTATGTTTGTTGGTTCTGTATAATGAAACATGAAAGCTTTTTTGCCTTCTCCCGTTAAATATGTCAAACAATTCCTTGGCGTAACTATTACTTTCTTAGCCTACTACTGCATATGTTGTATAAGGCTCTTAATACCATGAAGCAGATTTAAGATCAGATATGAAGGAACTGAAGAAACAAGCTAAAGCATATAAACAAACAGGCTTATAAAGCCAATTTAAGCTAAATGAGAACCAGAAAAAGCTAACTTAGACTAAGCATAATCAAAATGAACCAAAGAACTCAGAATAAACTATAAGCACAAGCAAAAAAGTACTAGAACCAATAAGCAATTGTGGTCGGATATGCAGGGTCTATGTGGCCTACTGAGGCAAATTAGGGCTAAGAAATAAGCATCAACAGTTAAGCAAATTCCACAAAACCAGGAGAACATAAAATTCATACACCAATAAGCACTTAGGAAAAAATTCAGACCTTAATTAGCTTAATAAGAGCTTATAAAGAAGCTGAAATGGAGGCTACTCGGGCCAGAATAGTGCAGGTGCCGAACAGTCCAAAGAGGCAACTTTCTAGCTTAATTTTAAGCACTAAGGGTGTAAGCAAACACCACATGAACAGGAAATAAGTGAAACACAAATATCAATAAGCACGAAGCACAACTATCAGATCTATTGAAGCTTATTTGGAGCTTATAAATAAGCTTAAAATTAGTCCACTTAAGTCAATTGTGCACCGGGTGATCAGTGCACTATTGGCTTATCAGGCTAGTTTTGAGCTTATTTTTAAGCTGTGGATAAGCTACAAAAAGATTGATCTTTGTCAAGAATTATGCTACAACAAGCAATGAGCTCAGATCCTAAAGATTAAACACTAACAATCACAAATAAGCTCATAAATTTGACCTATAAACTGCTTATCTGATCTAGGTTATGCATGTATGAGCTGGGTTTTAAAAGCACATAACATAAACGTGTGTCTTATTGTAAACCAAGTTAAGTGTTCAGTACCTCAAGTAGGAAAGTTGAGCTAAGTACAAGTATAAATCAAGAGAAACGCTTACCTGACAAACTCGATAAGTTCTGGTTTTCACCTCTCTGGTGGTCGAACAGCGATTGCTGTAACCATAACAACTGGATAATGTAGATATTGCAAGTGGAACCAACTTGCTTGTTTCATTAGAGATATTCGATTGATGACTCCTCAAGTTGGTTCCCACTCTATTTGCAACTAGGTTATCATATAGTTATAGAAAAATATAGAATTGCATCGATGGAGATCGAGTACCCATCAGGTTGTGTTGCTGTTTGCTTAATTGTATAGCTCGCGTACATGACCTGTAAAACAAATCTATTCTGGTGTTGCCGCAAGACTTTGCAAGGGTCAAGATACACCTCATAGACCCATATTCGAACGGGATAGCGCATAGACAGTGTACAACGGACATTCAGACCGAACGTCCACAACCGAATGTCCACAACCGAATGTCCACAACCGAACGTCTGGAATATTATGAACCTCCATTGGGCTTGAGAGCCCATTTCACCCACCATATATATCAAATTGCATTGGGCCTGGCCCAATTTATACCAAGCGCACCCTAAAGTAAATACATGTGGGCTTTGGCCCAAGCTTGAGACCAACATATGTTAAGGAAAGGGCTTAGCCCTTTTAGCAACCAAACGCTAGCACCCATTTGGTGTTATGCAGGCCAAATATAATGATAAAGACAATCAGTCATATAGAGAGAGCAAGAGAGGTCAGCATCTGTTAATGACTAGAGCATAGTAAAAAATTCATACCATCGGCAAAAGACCAGGTCCCGCATGCTTGGCAATGAAATTTTCATCCTCGAACTTACTTCCATAAATGGATACACATCCGCTGCCATCTCTCTTCAGGAAATCACCAGCTTGTATCATAAAATCCTTGATTATCTTATGAAATTGACATCCCTTGTACCCAACAGGTAGTCCATTTTCCTAAACCCTCCGGTACAGAACTGGTGGAAGTTTTCAGCAGTTTTGGTATCATCCTACTTTACTAGTTCATCATCCCACTTTAACAGTGATGGTATCAAAAGTGAGGTTATTTCGTCCTCACCATACCAGACTTTCCCAATCTCAGATCCACCTTCATCCCCCACTAACAACAACAGTGCGTGGTCCTCCGCCCTTTCCTCACGTGCCTCACCGGCTCCACCCGACGCGCCTTCACGCGCCGTCGTCCTTGATATGAGTTCACCAAATGCGAACAGATCCAACTTTTTGAGGCCAAATCAGGACACCAGGAAGGTTCGAACCCACTTATAGCCGAGGAGCTGAGACGTTCATGCGGTGAATCGTTATATCTTCCCTCTCTTTCAGACCAAGATCTGAAACCGGGACAGGATTCACCAAACCCATCTACTATAGAGATTTCTAACGGATAGTGAAAGACTTGTAAGAAACGAAATAGAGATGGAACCCGTCATTCTTAGCTCTAGTAGACTGAATAACGGGTCCCACGGATGGCGCCAATTTGTTGAAGTAAAACCTTGCGGGTAGGTCCGACTTCTGTAAAGTATCCTTCGGAATACTCCTCCAGACTTCTTGAACTCCTACACACAAGAAAGAACCCATTAGAAGGGGTCCCGAGGTCGAAGCCCCGGGGACCACCCTCCGACGGTCAAGTCAGTACCTCCGGTTCTAGAGGATTTAGTATGAGTATGTAATGTACTGTATGTGTGTGTGAGATGTTCTCAGATTATATGAGGTGAGATAATGTATAAATGAGAAATTAGTATATATATAGAGAGAAAAGGGGTAGGTACCAAATGGTACCTCGATACCTGTGCTGCCTAGGGAAGGAGCGTGGTGTCAGACCACGTGCTAGGTGTCAGACCATGCGGGAGACACAATCCTGGGAAATCTGGGATGTCAGCGGTTGATGAGACTGGTCACTGTAAATGGTGGCGGTCCGCTCAGTAGGTGCGTCCGGAGATGAGATGTAGTCTGGACGAAATATGACGTCCGGATACGTAAGTATGGTCCGGACGAAGTATGACGTCCAGACACATACGCCAACAGTATGTGCGTTTGATTAGCCTCGAACCATACGGTAATTAGCTGCCATTCATTCACGATTTTGTATGTGATAGTTGAATACACACTAACGGTGTGGCTTTGATTAAAATTTTGACTTAAAATACAAGTACCCATTTCTGGGTACGGTACATTGCTATTGGTGTTTTCGAACCTTAGGGCATCCACTATAATAGTTTATGAAAAGGTTTATAAAATGATGAATAGGTCTAAGAACTTGTAAACCATAGTGAAGATAGGTTTATAATGAATAGGTTTATGATGAATAGGTCTAGAATATTAAACCTCTTCATAATTTAATGCATTTGAATTTTGTATAATTTTTATAAAGCTTTATGAGGTTTATACATAGTGAAGATAGGTTTAAGGTTTGTTAATTAATGTCATAATAAAACTATAAACCTTTATAAAGATTTAACATAGTGGATGCTCATTAGAAGGTTCACGGGTCCCCTTAATGTGTTTTTATATATTTCCATTGTGACATTCATATATTGAATGTCATTGTTATGAAGATAAGGGTGGTTTGTATTTGGCTACGGATACATACATAATAAAAGTGATTACTATCGTGCCCAAAAGTGTCACAAATATTACAATGTTTTTTCTGCATGAAAGAAAATTTTTTTTTTTTGAACGGCAAAAGTAATAACTGTTAAGTGTGCCAATAAATCAAAGGCGACTATCTTTGATGATTTGGTTTTACTTTCTTTTTATTGGAGTAGATATAGATGTAAAGTGTCGTTTAGTTGGGTAGATTGGTTGAAAAACCCGCATCTTGTGTCTTTGTTTTGATCTAGCTTCTTGCTAGTTTTGTGTTCAATAAATTTGCCGTTCAAAAAAAAAAAAAGTAATAACTGTTAAGTGTACCAATAAATCATGGGGTTTCTAATAGCATGCTTGTTTGTCAAATGTACCATTTACACGATATATAGCCATATTGTTAGATTATAAAGCATAACTTTATTACTCCCCCCTTCCTAAATTTATAGACGCTCTTTTCATTTTGGGTTGTCTCAAAATTATTGTCCCCTTTCAAATATAGTTGTAAATAATGTATCAAGTTTACCATATTGCACCTAATGATACTAAAAATTACAAATATCATTTAAAGATTTAATTAATTGCATAATAGTAAAACTGTCATTTTACAAAAAAGTAAAAGAGAGAATGGAATAATGATTATATTTTCTAAAACTGTGTGTTTTTTGTCGGGGGACAATTATTTTGGGACGGAGTGAGTATAACTAAATGAATAAGGGGGTTGGCAACCCATACAACACTCCCAACCAATCCCCTTATGTCACCTCATTCTCTTACATTTTCATACCACACTCTCAAATTTTGTTGGCATCCCATACCTCACTACAATTTTCTTTTCTTTTATTCAAAAAAAAAAAAAAAAAAAAAAAAAAAAAAAAAAAAAATTAAAAAAACATTACATAATATTACTAAAAAACATTAAAAAAAATAATATTACATAATACTTATAAAAAACATAAAAAAAAAATAAATAAATAAAAATTACATAAGACTACACGTCTTCATCGTCCGCCTCGATGTATGGTAAGTCTTGAGCGTGAATATGCTCCGTAAGATCAAATCGGAGGCGAAAATGTGTTTCCTCATGTCGTATCTCTTCTAAGGCTTCTTCGTCAAACACCGGTTGGATCGGAGGATCCCGAATATGAACTGGCGAGTTTGCGTTACCGGCGTCACGTATAATCATGTTGTGCAATATCACACACGCATACACTAGGTTTCTAATTCTGGCTAGTGTGTGTGGCCGTAAGGGTCGACTCAGTATACCCCATTTACCCTTGAGAACACCAAATGCCCGTTCAACATCCTTTCGAGCCGACTCTTGTACTTTCTTGAACTTTTTCTCTTTCGGGTCGGTCGGATATCTGAATGCTTTAACAAAAGTAGACCATGCAGGATATATGTCATCGGTTAGATAGTAGCCACGCTTGTACGTACGTCCGTTCACAATAAATGGGCACTTAGGTGCCGTACCATTACGCTCGGTGAGGAATAGCGGAGATTGCATCAAAACATTAATATCATTGTTTGAACCCGGCGGTCCAAAGAACGAGTGCCATATCCACAAATCTTGAGACGCCGCTGCCTCCATCATAATCGTGGGGTATTGATGATCACCCCTTTTATATTAACCCCTCAATTCGTTTAGACAATTCCTCCAAACGAACTATGTGCAATCTAGGCTACCGATCATACCGGGAATGTGATGTTTCTCTTCGTGTGCAATCTAGGCTACCGATTGCGGTTTACTACTTTTCGTTTCGACCTTGCCGTATCATCTTCCTCATCTTCCTCAATCGCGTTCACAAAAACGTCGAGACTACTATCGTTAGACGGTTAGACCACTCAAACGGCTCATCTAACAATATAGTCGAACCAATTCTTTTATCCATATATGATTGAGTTTTTTTTTTTTTTTTTTTTTTTTTTTTTTTTTTTTTTTTAAACATTGTAGTGTAAAAAATGAGCTGGGTATTTTTTGGATGTTAAAAATTGAAAAATGGTTTGATGATGTTGTGTACTCCCTCCGTCTCAATTTATTTGTCAGGAGAGAGAAAACACAAAGTTTAATAAAAGTGGTGCCACTTTAATTTTCAACCACTAAAATGAAATATTCCTTCACTAGATTCTCTAGTTTTTAACTAAATAAGGAAAGTGGACAATTAATTTGAGACATCCATAAAAGGAAATATAGACAATTAAATTGAGACGGAAGGAGTAGTTGTTTGTTTGATGATTGAGTTAAAAGGAGTATTTAAAAAAAATATATATATATAACCGTTGAAAAGCTTTCAACGGTCACCCAACGTCTCTTTTCCATCTCCATCTCGCGCGGCATCCCATCCCACAATTTCCATATCGTGCCCCATACCGTGAGGACGGCGGCGGTGTTCCCGCACGGTATGGGGTTCAAACCGTGTTCAAACCGCATACGTTGCCAACCCCCTAAGCTGATTAAAAACTTGCCACGGTATGGTAGTTTGCGGGCGAATCGCCTCCAACATGCTTGCTATATTCGTATTGAATACGACCATCTTTATAAGGTGTCATACAATATAAAATATAAATTTAGAAGCTAGGTGGAAATATATTAAAAAAATATACAACATTGTATCGTATTAGCTAGCCATTTAACTTAAAATCACCAACTTACAATTATAGGGCTCTAACTAACCAGGCCACAAATTAAGCGAAAATTACTGTGTCACAAATTAATCGTACATTTTAATTTAACGAAACAAATTTAGTACATCTAATTTGATTGTACCTTGGGAGACTTTGTTGGGATTTAAAGTGAATAAGACTGACGATTGTGGAGCGGCTACAAATTGGTTGTGTTTGTTTTTTTCTTTCATATCTGAATGGCGTCTGAAGTCTGATTTAGTCAGACGTAATCAGATTCAGACTGTTTGTTTTTTTTCAGATCTGAAGTCTGAATACATTTGAATAGGGTCTGATTCGTTCAGACATTGAATAACGTCTGATTACATCTGAAAAGCTTAAATTTTAGTGATACTTGTAACACCCCAACCCGACAAGGGTAAAGATATCACAAAAATGGTTTCATATCAGATCAAAACAAAGCATACATTTACAGTAATACAAGAATCTCAAAGGTTACAAATGAAATACTGAAATTACAAGGTTACAAATGCGAATACAAATTCTAAAAATATAATATCTTCTAATCAACTCTAATCCAAAATAACTATCAAGTCTTCTAAGTCCAAGATACTCTCCACTCATTCCCAGCTCCTTACTAAACCTGCCGCAGGAAAAGAAATGCGGCTGAGCTTAAAAAGCCCAGTGAACAGATATATATAAATGAAAACGGAAGCAAAAGGAAACGAACATATATGGTATAGTGCGATGGAATAACATAAGGTATAGACAAAGGTACAAAGTAAGAAAGGGAAAGGGGAAGGTCAGTAATCCACCACGAGCCCGAACACGAACCAAATATAGTAATCATGTCTTCATAATCATATAGAGGGGAGACCTCTCAGATAATCAGATAATATGAGGGGTGTCCTCATTCTTCAAATGGAGTAGCTAACTCCCGAACTTGTGAAAGACGTGGATTGCACCCAGCATCAGTCACCGAACAATATATAATATCAAATCATGTTAAGTCCACGAAAACGGACACGAACCTAGGATTGCAACCCATACGTCCCCCGAACAATAATATTGGCCATAATAAATAATAAAGCGCGCATGTCAAAATGGGGACGGTGTGAGAAATCACTCACCCACACGTGAGTCATGCCACTGGTGCATCAATGACACGGCCATGTTACCTTCATGGCTAGGAAACGAACTTGGCTCGGGTATCAAACTGAAGGGTCAAAGGTCAAAGGTCCAAATCATAGCAAAGGTTCAAATAGTCTAAGTCATCGAATCATAGTCAAAGTCCAAATATCAAAGGTTCATGGCAAAGGGTTCATATCCAATATCAAAGTCAAACGAATCCAAACGAACCGATCAAAGGTTCATAATCAAATGGTTCATTTAAAGAAATCTTTATCAAATGGTTTTCATCAAAAATGATCTTTATTAACTATTTTCACAAAAGTAGTCTTTAAAAGTAATTTTCATAAAAGTTTAGTAAGATTCCAAATAAAAGTGGTATCGCATATTTCATAAACATCATTTTAAAATAAGTTTTCCTCAAAGCATTTCCATGATATAATTGAAAAGGTTTTCACATCTAGTTACCAAAATCAAATGAACCTTCGAAGCATCAAGTGATACGAATACTAATATCCCAAGGTAACGAACGAATATCAAACGGATCATTATAGAGGCTCAAAGCAAAAAGGGTCATATCGAACATCAAAGTCAAAATGAATCAAACAAACGAACCAAAGTGTAGGAAAACATAGCAATGGCTTAGGGAATCTTAAAAACGAATCAAGATCAATGAGTCATGAGAAAGAAGACACCCTTACTGAAAAAGGGTAGAATATCTGTACCTTATACCGCAAATGCAAACATATCTAAAGATCAGAAACAAACTCCATCTTCAGCGAATCTACACGCATACATGGTCGTCTTAATATTAATATCATCTTCAAATCAGATTTATCATTTTAGTCGGCTTTCCACTTTTAGTAACTTTCCATTTATAGCAGGTTTCCAAAATTAGTAAGTTTCCATTTTTAGAAAGTTTCCTTATTTAGCAAATTTCCATAATTAAACAAATTCCACAAGGTAATTAGATTAAGTCATTAATTAAGCCTCATTATGGAAATAGGGTACATTTTAGCAAGTTATAAAAGTCAATGGTTAAATATAACAAGTTTTCATATTTTAGGGTTTTAATTGTAAATACACCAAAGTTAAAGGTTTAAAATGAAAATACCTCAGGTTACTCATTTAATACATAAGTTATTCAGAATTACACTTTTAACCCCTTTAAGTTCCTCACTTTACAATTCATACCCTTTTAATTAATTTAATTACAAAAGAAACCCTATAATTACATAAATCATAATTTAACCTTTACCATATTTATATTTACACATCAAGCCTTTAATTTTACCACTTTACACAATTACTCTTAAATTTAACAAATGGTACGAATTACCCTTCAATTTTACATAATTACAAAACAAGTCCCTTAATTTTATAAAACTACAATTCGGATCATAATTTATTCATAATTACATATTAAGCCTTTAAGTATCCAAAATTTCACATTACACTCTTTACATAATTTATTTTACGAATCACCTTCCAGTTTCAAGAATTTACACTTTTAGTCCCTCTATTTTAAATAATTACAATTCGAACTACAATTTACCAATTAAACCTTTTACTTGCAATTTTTACACATCGCACCCCCATATTATATTTTTCACGTTTCACCCCTGATCCAAAAAGACTTAAAAAAATATCCCACAAGTTTAGATAATTACAAAACACACCCTTTCTAGTTTTATTTTCCAATCGGTATTACTTTTTAATTATCAAACCCTAACCCTAACTTATCCAATCATTACAACATCATTATACAACCTTAAAATCACATTAATTAATCAGATCCATCACCAAAATCCAAACCCTAGTTCACACGATTTTTGTTTTTTTCCTTTTTATTTTCTTGCCGATTTAACAATTAACAAAATAATTCACAAACCATGGTTCTAGGCTTCAAATAATTTCGAATCCAATTTTTACAGATCTCAAATATCATATTACAGATCATAAAAATTTGTTTGAGGTTCATAAAATTAATATAGAGCCGATTATAGTTTTTGCACCTTTTTTTTTTTTTTTTTTTTTTTTTTTTTTTTTTTTTTTTTAGGGTTTATAACGCGTTTAGATCCATACGGCCATAATATCATGCATGGGTCATGGAATCCATTTTATTTAGGTCATATATGATGTAAAGAGAGTTGCAAAAATACCAGGTAGCCTTTAGAATGATCGGATGAGATGTGGAGGATTATTCCTCTCGGCTAGGGATGAAACACGAACAAAATTCAAAACCAACGAACCAAGCTTCTAAAATTCGATCTCCCATTTTTCTACCCTTCTTCTAACTCTAAAGTATTCGGGAAAAATAGCCAAGAGCCTTGTAAAAATTGGTGGCCGACTTTGGGAGTTTTTGTGTATCGTTTAGGGTTTTTGGAACAAAGGAGGAGATAAAATAGGTAGAAAACGTGTGAAAAGAGAGGAGGGGGAGATGATTTCGGTTAATCAAATCAAGATTGATATATTTCTGATTTTGCATTGCTTCCTTATTTACTTGAATGATTATCTTTAATTTTATACATTTTAAATACAAAACAAATAATTAAATATGTATTTTCGGCCTATATTGTATTTTTGTGTGTGATAAGTATTTTTATACATGTAAAAATATTAAAATGCTCATGCCCAAATTATCTTACTTCATATGTTGGTCATCTCCAAAGGTTTGAGATTTATTTGATGCTTTTATGTACCTATTAATCAAATTTTAAGTTACAGGGGCATTTTGGTCATTTTGCATGATTTAGATTTTTGGGTATTACAATACTTCTTTTCATTCCTTATCTCCTCATCTTGGTCTTGATTTTTTATTAATAATCACGAATGAAGGTTCGTTTGGTTTGTTTTATAGCGAAACGATTATTTTTTGTTTATTCAGACATTCAGGTTCAGACATAAAAACAGACAGTCTAAAATAATTCAGATTCAGACTTTTGGACCACTCATTCAGATTCAGAGGTGGTATTCAGATTCAGACATAAAACCTCTAAAAAAACAAACAACACCTTATTTTGAAGTTTAACGATTTGTATTTTCAGTATTTTGCTTTTACAAAAAACGAAAATTAAATGCTTCACAGAATAGGATATTATTATATATATACTAACAAGCGTTTATTTTTTGGTGGTTTTTTAATAATATTGATCTTTCAAAAAAAAAAAAAAACAAGCGTTTATGATGTGACATAAAAAAAGATCATTAACAACTTTAATCTTGAATTCTATTGGACCATATATCATATAACAGTAGGTTCACAGTACCATAAGGCCATTTGTTAATTTGCTATTGGTTCAAGAACATGAGGGAATAAACTGTTCACTATAATTGCAAATTAAACACCCTTACTATAGTTTATTATATCCATTCGACCTTTCAGGATAGTAAACGCGTCGGTTCGCTGATAATTTTAAATTGGCTGCCTAACACCATACACTAGCTAATATTTTTGAAAATCCCATACAATGGTAAATATGTTTTATAAAATCCATGAGTCGGTTAAAAACTTCATCCATCCCTTATACTATAAAATAATTACGAAAGATTCAGAGATAATTTCATATAATACCCGATCTAACATTAAAATGTCATATATATACAAAATACAAGCTTTAAATGCATGATGTATAATATATTTAAAGCATTTTTTGGGTAAATATAACATTATAGTGTTTAAGTCGAGTAAATATGGAATTGACCCAAAGTTTTATGGTGTTGACTTTTATAAAAAAAATGGTGTCGCACTCAAATACCAAAAAACGTGTACCAAACATTTTTTAAATCTAGTATAAAAAGTTGTTTTTGAGAAGTACTAGTTCCAAGGTTGGCGACCTCGGATGTGCTATTGGGTTATTAATGCATAATGTACTCACTATATAACTATTACGAGACCGGCGATGATCGTCGCGTTGCGGGTGTGCCTGTTATTTTGGTAATGTTTCGGGTGATTCAAAAATAATGAGAATATAATATTCATAAATTTAATAATACAATATAAAGCTGAAGTTTATACGATTTATAGTGTTGTATCGTTTGTTTAATGATGTTTTTTTTTATAAGGTGTTTTGTATATGAGAATGTGATATTATTTTTTATAATATGTGGTTATATTAATTTTTTTTTTTTTTTTTTTTTTTTTTTTTTTTTTTTTTTTTAAGGTGTTTTGTATATGAGAATGTGGTATTATTTTTTATAGTATGTCGTTATATTAACATTTTTTTTTAGTTTGTTATATTTTGTTTTTTAGTATCTAATATAATATTCATGTGTCTCTGCAGTTCATTGCTTTTATTGCATGGGAGAACTCATAGATGCACTGTTCTAGTTCAGTTTATCTAACAGTTGTGTTTATGCATTTATTGCAGGAGAGTTAAAGTGGAACCGATATTGTTCCAATTTCGTTGTATCATTTCTTTTTGTCAGGCTATATAATGAATAAACTGTTTATCATATTTCTTTATCTACTATTAAAATCTAGAAGTATTCCATTAATTATCTCAAATCCGAATCAGATAATGGCGTCTCTTCCACATATCGAACAACTTAAGGAGGCTTGTGGATCAGATCGTCTTCAAGATTGTTTTAGGTGTTTGTTTGGTCAAGAGAGGGCTGAGCTTGAGGTGCGTATTCAGCGTATTGGGGAAATATGCGATGAGATTCGCACGGCTGCTGAGAACCGTGGAGCGTTGACTACTGAGACCAAAACTTTGAGTCCATTTCATGAAGTAGTTGGAGATGTGATTGACGCGATGGATGAAACGGCGGATAGAGAGGCTGGGATGCTAGCTGGTTTGGTTGCTGTGCTTGATATTGCGAGAGAAGGAAGGGCTGAGAAGGACCACCACATCTTTGTCATGGATCTTCATGATTAGTGTGTTTCAAATATTATTGGGTTGGTATATTTTGTTATGATGTTTATGTTTTATGATGTTTATATTTTAGGTATCTGTAAGCCTTTGGGCAAATTTTGGGAAGGCATTGTATATGCCTGTATGTATAGACTAATGTTTTTAAGTTTTATTTATAAATATAAGTAATTAATCTAAACTTGAAAGCTTTTGTTGGATAGATATTTCATATATGGTGTTATTTATTGATGGTTATTGAGTTATATTGAAAAATTGTATTTTTTAAATTAGAAGTGGTAGGCTTATTTATATGGAAAGATCATAGATTATAAATGCAAAAATTTTGTGTCGATTCTTTGAGGCATTGTGAGATAAAGTAGATTGTTTAGGCGTACTCTGTGTATTACACTTATGATCTGATGTAGATTTAATTAACTGATATGGGATCACTTTCACTGATTTAAGCTTGTTATACGCTGCAAATGTTAAACTTATGCCTATATAGGCATTGTACAAAATACAAAATAACCTGATTATTATCGGTAGTAAGTAGTAATCATAGATATTTACATAAGTTAAAACTGATATGGGATCAGTTCTCTTGAATTAAGCTTTTTATATGTTACAAATGTTAAACTGATGCCTATATAAGCATTGCACAAAATACAAAATAAGCTGATTTTTGTTGGTACTAAGTAGCAGTCATAGATATTTACATAAACTATTGTTTTTAAAACACGCGTAAGTACTGCATAACTACGTAGATTATTGTACATAGATCGTCAATGATTGGGTGGAAGCTTGCAGTCATTAGTTTCCTTTTTTGGATTTCTTGGGAGTTGTTGCTGTATTTGCATCTCCGACTTGTGTGAAAAGGGATCTCCTAGCAGTTTTCCGGGTTGGTTCGGGTGTGGATTTTGATGTCTCGGTTAAATGGCTATGTTCCGTTGGTAATGTGGTTTTGGTTTCTAGGATAGTAGTGTTTGATTGGATATCGATCTCTTGTGCTGGTGGTGTTGTCTGACCTTGTTCGGTTTCGAATCTTCCACCTGCATCTGTTTGCAGAACGATAGTGTTCACTGGGGTATCTTCTGATTCTGGTGTGTTGATTTTGGGAGCATTTGTAGTGTTTTCAGTAATAGTATCAGCTGCCGATGTTATCAATGGTGTATCGTCCCAACAGGTATCGAGAATGAAAAGTTGATTTTCTTTTGTACCTTCTGGATCAAAGTGGAGTTGAAAAATCATCCTTTTTCCTACTAAAGAAAGCTGTTCTGCCGGGTATTCATAAGAGCTTTTGTTAGGTATGCTTTGCAGCAATTCTTTGCAATCTTTTACCAAGCAGTTTGCTTCGTTGCTAAAACACGTCATAGTTACATTGGCAGTGCCATCGGACAATTGTACTCTGAAGCAATAGCTATGTAAAAAATATATAGGATGGTTTTTAGTAAACATATTTGTATCTTATAAAAAGTAGGTTACATATATTGGTATAAGAAGGCAAGAATATTGTAGGTTACCTGTAAGTTATATTGCTTTCCGAAGTTGGCTGGTTGCAATGGGTGTGTGGAAAGCGTTATGAGATTTTGTGTTTACAATCATGGCATTTTTTGAAAAACCATGGTCTCCTTGTATCGATTTCGGCAATTGTAGCAACGACAGTAAAGCGAACATTTTGTTTTATTAAAATTTTAAATGTGTATTAGATTTTCATTTAAGTATGGCTGTAGTGCATTTGTTGATTACCTGGTGGTTTTGCGGATTTTCTTTTGCCAAATCTGCCAGGGTCACACGGTTTCTGTATCTTTCTTGAAGTGGATCTGCACATCTTTGATGCTGGATATTCAGTATTGTTGGTGGTTCAATGAATTGTTCATACCTGCATTATTGGATGATGTAAGTTTATTATTTTTTAAATTTAAACTGTAATATTAGTTTTTGGCTTTTTTACTTACACATTGCGGATTTCATGGCATTCGGGTATGTCTGGATTGAAATAGTAGCATGTTGCAACTGTCGGTGAAAGTTGTAATCATGTATTATTTTAAGTAAAGTTTAAGCAACAAAGTAAAAAGGTTAAATTTTAAACATAAAGTAATAAGTTTACCTCCATAGTTTTTTACCAAACATGAGCTAACTGCTATGATTACTGGTTTTTCTGTTTTTTCATACTCCATTTTCCTAAAATTGTGAGCATCTTGGTTCCATAAAGTAAAGCGGATTGTATGGCCACTGTTAGAATTAGAAAGTATCTGTAAGAGTGAATATAAATATAAATTTTTAGAGATAAATGTTGAGTAATTATAATTGTTTTATATGGGCGTGTGTTATATACCTGTTAGCAACCCTTCTTTTACATCTATTTTCGAATATAGGTCTCGATGATGACTGAAGTTGAAATAGTGGTTTGGGAAATCTGTATCTGGTATATCTTTAATATCTGTGTGTGTTCCCAAGACCAACGAAAGCGGGTGAGGGACAACTTGCATCCACGTTCTTGCAGGCTGAAAACCAAATCCGGTTATTTTGTAAGTTTTGTCAATTTGAAGCAGAGCATCAAATTTATTTTTTTCACGTAAGTTAACATTTGCTTGTATAGCTCCTCCCTGCAAACAGAATAGTAATCGATAATTTTAGTCTGGCTTGTTTTATCTTTTTTAGTTGGTATCGGACTGTGTAATTCTGTAGGTGGATCATAGAATAGTATTCTGTACCTGTCGATCAATTAACATGCAACAGAACAGGATTGGTTTCCCTTGCTTGTTTGTTGGTGTCCATTTTCGATATACTTTTACATATAAAGTTTTAGCAGTATCTGCTTCGTTTAAGCTAGTAAGGCTGATATCTTCTGATTGAACAACAATCTCTTTTCCTGTAGACTTGGATGATGTACCAATGCTAGATGTCTGTTCCATTTATCTGCACATTAAAAAAGACAACAGTAATGATAGATAGGTATGAATACATGCTAAATATGAAAAAAAAAAGCTGAGAATTCAAGTATCGATGTTAAAAATTACAAAGTTAAGTAACCATACAATATATGTAATATTCACTTATATAGAATAATAATAATACTAAGACAGTTGCATTATAAATATTCACTCATTCTATGAATGCATATCTAAAAGCTAAAAATAGAATAGACACAATATTTGCTTATATACATTAACAATAATAGCGAAACACTTAGCATAGGATTTTAAAAGTTATTGGTATAGGTGTTTTCTGATCGCACGAATGTATATTTAAAAGATAAATGTAATTATAAAAAACCTGTGCAAATGTGACCATATCTAAAAAATCTTTGTAAACAACATTTTTAGTGGTGTTTTTATCACTGCCTGGCTGTTGCTTGATTAGCATTTTCAATCCTTGAGGAGATGTTGCTCTTGACAGTGCAACATACAGTTGACCATGGCTGAAGATAGGTTCAGGTAAGTATACACCTATTTTATTTAACGATTGCCCTTGGCTTTTGTTGATCGTCATTGCGTAGCAGACCTTAACTGGGAATTGTTTTCGTTTAAAGATAAACGGTAGCTTTTCATCTTTATTGATCAGCAAAATCCGGGGTAAATAAACCTTTTCGGACATTCTGGTACCGGTGATGATCTTTGCTTGTATAAGCTTAGTAAATATTTGAGTGACAATCATCCGTGTACCGTTACACAACCCACCGCCTAAGTTTAGGTTTCTTAGTAACATTATAGGTGTACCTATTTTAAGTGTAAGCTCATGAGGGGGCATTCTTGAAAACGAAAGCGTGTTTAGGTATTCTTGAGGATATAATAGCTCTGTTGCTCCTCCATCATTTGTTTTCGGTGTAGCTTCATCTATACTTGTAAAAGTGTACGTATTTCCCTGTAGCATATTCAGGACAGTCGAATTTATGACATCTGCAGTTTCGTTCTTCGGACATACTATAGCTTTATCTTGTAATGATGTTGCATCTGGTGCTTGCAATGTTTGCTCATCGTATATAAAATTAATGAGTTCTTGAACACTTGTTTCGCTTTCGGGAATACAATATCTATCTGGTATCTGTATCCAAGATGAATCCTGTGGATCACTTTCATCTGGTTGGCCAATGCTGCCGTTTCCAACTTCAAGCAACCATTTAGAAAATGCGGCAGTTGCTTCACATTCTTCGCTTGAAAGACCTGTTCGTCGTAGGCGCATGTTTTGCTTAAGGCGAATGATTTCGAAATGCGGCCATAAGTATGAAAGTGTTATAGAAGAAGAAATAATTTCTTGTTTTCTAGCATTTTTCTTCACGGGAAGTGTCTGCCTGAAATCCCCACCTAAAACAACTGTTTTGTTCCCGAAGAAACTTGTCGGTGTATTCATTATATCTTTCAATGTACGGTCAAGTGCTTCGAAACATCTGCGATCGTTAATAGGAGCTTCATCCCAAATAATAAGATCAGTCTGCTTAAGTAATTCTGCTATCTGTGTATTTTTTTTTATCGTACACACTGATTCGTCAGTTAAATCAAGTGGCAGTTTGAATCTTGAATGAGCAGTGCGTCCTGATGGGAGCAATAACGCTGCAATACCTGAAGAAGCGACTGCCAGGACAATTTTCCCATCCGACCTCAGTGTAGAAATTATCGTCTTCCAAATAAACATCATTCCTGTCCCTCCATGTCCATAAACAAATATGAGTTTCTGCTGCTGATTATTAACAGCGTTTGTTACTTGATCAAAAATTCTTCATTATTCATCATGTTAATACAAATATCGTCCTAAAAACGTTATTTATATTTTACGATCTTTGCTTAGTTTTGTTAATGACAATTACAAAGTTTATCTTTAAGCAAAGCATAAATAAGATTAAGTCTTTTAGATTTATAGTGATAAGCATTTTACAAACACATTTTACATTACAAAGTTCACTAGGAATAACATATACAAGTTTACATGTTTATTTCTTAAAATGGAAACTTTATTAGTTAAATATTAGGATGACATCATGGCATGCATCATGTACACAATCTTGGTAAGATTTTGTGATATTTTGTTTAGATCTTCAAGCCAAAGAGTTGATATTTGAAGATATGGCAAGATTTGGAAAGATTTGAAGATCTCTTAGCTGGCCTGACACGACGGATCCAATTGGATACACGGACGGATCCATATTTAGGGATCTGCCGGATCCGCCGCCTGTTGATCAGCTTTGCCTATAAATAGCAAGCTGATCATTTGGCCATTTCATCACTCATACAGCTTAAAATACATACTCATTCATTTGCATATCACTAACCCTTAGCTTACTAACATTTCATAGATCTTTCCTTTTGTAGCAAAGAAGATCTCAACATATAAGGAGTAACAGTCTGTTATCTTCCTTCTAACATAGAGTTTATGTGTTCTTGTATTAGTCACACATCATAGTTAGTATCATTCATACAGTAGAGTCCGGTTAGTGTTTTAGTCCTCAAAACACATAGAGTGAACGGGAGTGGTTGTACCCTTGTAAAGAACCAAACGGGAGTGGTTGTACCCTTGTAAAGAACCAAACGGGAGTGGTTGTACCCTTGTAAAGAACTCGGTGTTTAGCTTAGTACCGGAAAAAGATTAAGCGACGTGTAAAGGTTTTCTCCGCCTAGAAGGGAGCTTGTTTCTTAGTGAAGATAAACTCTCGAGTTAGAGGCTCGAGGAGTGGAGTAGGGCAAGGAAGAGAGTCCTTGTAGCCGAACCACTATAAACAACTGTGTTGTGTGGTTTGATCTTTCCTCTCTTTACTTATTTACTAATATCTCTTGTTTGTGTGCTTGATTGTTTACTTGACTTTGAAATCACAATAAGTAACAAAGCAAATTAATTTTAAATGGTAAAACTATTCAACCCCCCTTCTAGTTTTCCACAATTGGTACCAGAGCGGTGTTACTCAAGATTTTCAAAATATATTGTATTTTAAAAACTTGAAACGATCATGGATTTTGAAAACTTTAAAGAAGGGCAATCTATGCAAAGACCACCACTATTTGAACCAAATTGTTTCATATATTGGAAAAATCGCTTTGAGACATATGTGAAGTCAAAGGACATAGATCTGTTGTATATTATTGTAGAGGGTGATTACAAAACCATAAGTAGTGATATTTCAGGTGGTCGGGATATAGGTAACTCTTTTATTCGTCATAGTGATGAACAAAAGAGGTTGATTGCTAAAAATAATGAAGCCAAAATGATGCTTTACAATGCCTTACCTAAAAAGGAATATGAAAGAGTTTTCATGTGTAAAACGGCTAAAGATATTTGGCAATCACTAATCATCACTCATCAAGGGAACTCACAAGTCAAAGATAACAAAATTGATCTTCTTGTTCAACAATATGAACAATTTGTTATCTCTGAAGATGAGACCATTGATAGTGCTTTTTCTAGGTTTAATACTATCATTACATCTCTTAAAGCACTTGATGAATCTTTTTCTAGTAAGAATTTTGTCAGGAAATTTCTAAGAGCACTCCATCCGAAGTGGAGAGCAAAGGTGACAGCTATTGAAGAATCTAAGGATCTTTCAAGTATGACACTGGATGAGCTCATAGGAAACCTCAAAGTTCACGAAATGGTGATGGAAAAAGACTCAGAAATAGTTAAAGGCAAGAAGGAGAAAATGAAGTCCAATGCCTTGAAAGCTAAAGTAGAGTCAAGTGATGAAGAGTCATGTTCTAGTAGTGAAGATGAAGAATATGCCATGGCGGTAAGAGATTTCAAGAAATTCTTCAGGAGATGAGGAAAGTTCGTTAGACCACCTCGTGAAGAAAAGAAACCCTCTCATGATAGAAAAGGAAAGATAGATAGGAAGTGTTATAGGTGTGGAGACTCTAGTCACTTGATAGGTGAATGTCCAAAGCCTCCAAAGAACAAGTCTCAAAGAGCCTTTGTCAGTGGAGCTTGGAGTGATAGTGAAGGAGATGACGACGAGCCTAAGAACGACGAAGTTGCTCTAATGGCTCATGACACAGAAGAGGTACATTCTGACTCGTCATACTCTTTTATTAATGATGACACATTAGATATAGAATATAACAAACTATGTGAAATCACTCTAAAAATCATAAGTAAAAATAAGTTCTTAAAAACCAAAAAGGATTTTTAGAAAACAAAATTCATCAGTTAAAAGAGAAAGCTATAAGGTTCGAAAGTTGTCAGACAAAACTCCAAATTCAAAAGACTAAAACTTGAAATAGATACATTAAAATCCACACAGGAGGTTCTTGTCAGACAAAACTCCAAATTCAAAAGGTTTGATAAACACTTAAGTAGTACTGATGATATAATGAAAATGCAAAGAATACCTCATGGTAGTTTCAAACCAGATTTTATGAAAAATGGAAACTTAAGTGATTTTCAGGAACAAACAGTAAAAGAAAAAGAGACTGTTCCAACTACTTCTGATAACTACGGATCTGGCGGATCCAAAATTTTGGTTCCGCCGGTTGTATCCAAAGGATCCGCGGGAACAGAAGATGAACAAAAGGGTAGAAAATTAGATCGTACAAATCTAGTTAATGTCACTAGAAAACCTAGCACTAGTACAACTATTAACAAACAAAAACCATCAGTCTCTTTAGAAAAAGATCAAAGTAAGTGTAGAATCAAAACAACTGTAGATGAAAGGAAACATGCATTAGGATACAATTTGTGGCAATTCCCTTTGATTATATGTGATGAACTCAAATAAGTACATTTTATTACCATATTATATCTATTTATTACTATGTTTTATTATATTATATATGAGAATTGATACGTTAATGTTTTCTTTTGTAATTCTCAGGTAAAAACAAGTATTATGTGAAACTTGGCGATTTTGAACTAATTATGGAGCAAAACAAGCAAGATGTTAAGAGTCTACTAAAATGTACAAGATCAAGACCCTTCTGCTCCAGATACGCCGCATCCTACTTCTAACATACGGCGCATCACTATCAAGATTTCACAAGTTACGGTCCAAGTCAACAAAGGACATGCGCCGCATACAAGAATGGAGTTACGCCGCATCTTAAGGCGGTGTACGAATATTCCTGAATATATTAATCTTGGACCCCACGCGAAGTTAAGTCAATGCGCCGCATCTACTTATCCTATGCGCCGCATCTAACCCTCAGACAGAAACTATAAATACCCCAAGGCCAGACGAATTTCGAGAGCCTAGTTTTAGAAGAAGACCGAAGACCACAAAACCCTAAGGCCGAATTCAGACGAATTAGCAGCACAAGACACACCCTGAACGGAGATACAAGAGCTGTAAGAAGGTCCTGCATGTATTCAATTCATTAAGTAGTTTTGTTTAATTGTATTAGTACACTTTAATTCATCAGGATTGATGGGCCGATTCCATGTGACTACGGAAAACCATGGGCACCCCTTAAAATTGCTTTCCCATTAATTAAAGTTTATATGTTGATGTCTTTGGTGACTTTTATTAGTGCATTGATAACCTCTGTGTCTAGCTGAGCATTGCTTGGGTCGCCATGCCCCTTCCTAGCCTATTTAAGAGACGCTAAATAAATAGGATAGACATAAGTAATCATTAAGGGTTTACTCGCCGATAAGATTAGAGCCAACGAGAAAGGGTTAATTACATACACTTCATATAAAACTAGCAATAAAACAAGTGACAAGCTACTTAATTATCAGGACAGGTCTTCTTATTGTCTCAAGTATCTATCTGTGTACGTGTGTGCTAATCGCTGATTCGTGCTCATTAGTTTAGTTTATTATTTAATTATAACCAAACCGTGCCAGTCTCTCAGGCTGAACCCCCTTGCGTTAGATTAGGTTGTATAGCTAACTTAAGATATTAAAATACTGATTAGAATAACTAGATAATACGTTCCACTCTTAGTGATCGACACTCTACTTACCATTATATTCATACTGATCGGGTACACTGCTCGTTAAAGTGTGTGTTTATTGATAAGTCAGCTAAATATAAATTTAAAACTTGAATACTGCTAAAACCACAACGACACACCGTGGATATAAAAATTAGAGCAATACACGCACACATCAAGTTTTTGGCGCCGTTGCCGGGGAGTGAATTGTTATTATCTGTTAATTTGATTAGTATTTTAATTAGGTTTTCTTTTTAATTTTTAGATTCTAACCGCTAATTCTGTTATATATTAGTTATTTTGCATTCATTGTATTATTTTGCATATTTTCTGTTTTTGTGTGTTTTTATTTTCTTTTAATTTTTGTTTCTTTTTGTTTGATTTTATTTTTGTTTTTATTTTTTCTGTTTTTCTGTATTTTGCTATCGTTGTACTGAGCTAATATAAACGATACGGCGCATCTGTTTTCACAGATACGGCGTATTGCGTTTAATTTTTATAAAATACAACGCGTTTAATAAATTCGATACGACGCATCTTTCCCCAAGATACGGCGTATTCTGTTTTTAATAAGAAATTTTTCTAAACCCTAACGCCATACGACGCATCTGTTTTAACAGATACGGCGTATTTTCTATTTAAATTAAAAACGGTTTTCGAATTATTAAACAGATACGACGCATCTTCTAAATCAAAAATCGGTTATATTTGCTAAAATTAGATACGTCGATTTTTGATAATTTAAACTTAATACGGCGCATTCTAAAATCATAAGCGGCGTATCTGTTTTCTGAATAAAAGTCTGATTAAATTTTAACGTAATAAGATACGGCGTATCCAACTTTCTGGATACGGCGCATCGTCTGCAGATATCAGTAACTTTTATTTATCCCGAACGGAGAAAATTCTAATCATCTTTCCTGTCTCTTAGAAATTTTTTACTTCGAAGCCTATTTGTTTTGTGTTTCAGGAATCATGATTGATATTTTCCCAAGCTGGTTCGGAGGACCGTGGATTAAACTTACAACCGATGAGATTGTATCTAAGTTCGCCCACGAATGTGATACGGAGCATCATGAGGTCGAAACTTTCATCAATGGACTGTTGCTGAAAGAACAAAACTATATGATTAGAGAATTGACGATTGAGGTGCACCAATTGTCGAAGGTGATTAAAGGAGTTTTGTTCCAAAGGCACGACCAGAATGGAATAACTACTAGAGGCGGATTAGTGTCAAGGATGTTCCAATTAGCGGAAAGAATGTTTGGTTACTTGAATATGGAACTAAGAGAGATATTGAGATGGAAGATCTTGCAAGAACAAAATAAAGAGCTGAACGTGAGTCTAACTTGAAGACTCTGGAATAAAGACAAGTGCTGACCGGGAGACAACCCGGAAAATTTTTACATTCTGTTCTGTGTCGAGTCAGTCAGGCCTGCAGAAGATACGGCGCATCTCCATCCTAAGATGCGGCGCATCGCCTGCACTGGTCATATCTTACTTTAATTTTCTGCATTTTTATTCTTGACTTTAAAACTTTCTGTCAGTTTTTTAATGCGGCGCATCCCTGGTTAAGGATGCGACGCATCTTTTATCCTGATTCGTATTTATTCCAGGCTCGATACGGCGTATCTTCTTCCATAAGATACGGCGTATCGACTGACCTGATGATTTTCAGTTTAATTTTTAAGTTTTATTTTTACTAACTACTAATGTATTATGCAAGTTTGAACTTTCTTAACTCAGGTGTATTAAAGTTTGAATGGTTTTATAGATTCCTACATTCTTGTGGATACATCATTTTTGAAGCTTAAACGTTCTCATCCACAAGAAAGTTAATTTTTGCTTTTATACAAATAATGGAGGATCATACCGAGCAAATCTCAGGGGAGTTTTTTCTGTTCTAATTCTTTTATTTTCCAGTTTTTAATCTTTGACACAAACAACGAGGACGTTGTTTAACTTAAGTGGGGGGATTGGAGAATTAAAACACTTACTTGTCCTAAACTTTTTCAAAATATGCTTAAAATGCGCTTAATATATCAAAATTTAAAATTTTTAACATGTTTTTGTTTAAAGTCTAAATTACATAGCTGCACACATAACATTATTTCCAAAAATTGTGAACTTTTCAAAATTCACAAATCTATGAGTGTGCCGGTGACTTGTAAACTTTAGAACTTGGCTTGTATACTATTCGAGACTACCATAATAAGTATTATCTTTATAATTGGAATGACTTGTCTAAATTGGTAAATTTCTAGGATTATACCCAAATAGCCTTTATATGTTATTTGATTTTAACTAACTACACTGGTTAGTTAACCCCCGTATAAACCCTTTTGTTACTCTCATTTTTAGAGTAAGATACCCCTAGAAAAACACTCAGAGCCATTCCTTTCATTTCTTACACCTTTGTTATAATGTTTCGTTACACCTTTACACCTTAGCCTACCCTGTAGATTAAAATCCGTGGTTGGTTAATTGCTTTAGGCAAAGTGTGTTTCCTTACATTACCTGTGTTCGCGTGCGTAATTCATTATCTTTGGTTAGGTCAGGAAATTGCACAATGCAATTAGTATGAAAGTAAATATTGTATATCTTTGAGTTTATTTTTCGTGTGTTTACTACTTTCGCTATTACAGTTATTTCTGAAAGTATGAAAAGTATGGAAAAAATTATCCGGAAAGAAAGTGATAGAAAAGTTGTGAAATTTCACACATATATGTTGATGTCAAAAAAAAAAAAAAAAAAAAAAAAAAATCAAAAAAATAGAAAAGAAAAAGAAAAAGGAAAAGTTGGATGTTTGTTTTAACCAACTTATGTAAAGTTTTGTATTAAGTGGTCGATATCACCACTATTTGTTGTATATTATATTTATGGATTGAATGGGAGTTGGCCGTTATGGGAACGCCAACTAAGGTTATTCTTTGATTGAGATCTTGTTGAGTATAATTCGTGTCTACCTAAAGTGTGTGTTTCAAGTGTTAAAGCGTGAGTTATTCAATGATATGAGTCTTATTCATGGGATGGTTGGGAAAGTGATTTACCACACTTAGGATTTTAATTTATCTGTTTTGTTTATTTTTCATTTTACACCAATTTGTATCCCAAATATTATCCATACCCTATATCATTCCTTATCTAAACCTTTGATTTATTGAGATTAGGGATTTGAGCAATCTTAAATATCGTAGTCATGGATTCGGCTATATATTTATGATTTTGTCGCCCTTTTTGATATAATATTATTGGTAAAGATTACTTGGTCCTATCTTTAGCCCATTCGAGTTAAGGATTTGAGCAATTGCAAGTATCGTGTTCGTGGATTCGATCATGTATTTGTGATTTTGTCGCCTTTTCTGGAATGTGAGATCGATAGAGATTAAGAAGAATGATTAACCCTTAACCAACAAACCCTTTTTACCGCTTTAGACTTGTTATTCCTTGGCTTTAGTGGGGGAGATGCGTATACTTGCCAAGCTTATGATAGAATATTTGTCATGACTGGACAGTTAAACGATTAGATTTGCTTTTATCAAAATATTTTATTTTATTTCTAATTCGTTAAGTGTTTGGTTGTGCAATTATGACAAAAAATGAATACATGCTTAAATATAAAAATAAATCCTAATATTTTTTAGGATACATTTTCATAAGATTTATTCTAACGTTTACTTGGGGACAAGTAAAGTTCAAGTGGGGGGATATTTGATGAACTCAAATAAGTACATTTTATTACCATCATTTATCCTATTTATTTGACTTGTTTTATTATATTATATATGAGAATTGATACGTTAATGTTTACTTTTGTAATTCTCAGGTAAAAACAAGTATTATGTGAAACTTGGCGATTTTGGACTAATTATGGAGCAAAACAAGCAAGATGTTAAGAGTCTACTAAAATGTACAAGATCAAGACCATTCTGCTCCAAATACGCCGCATCCTACTTCTAACATACGGCGCATCACTATCAAGATTTCACAAGTTACGATCCAAGTCAACAAAGGACATGCGCCGCATACAAGAATGGAGTTACGCCGCATCTTAAGGCGGTGTACGAATATTCCTGAATATATTAATCTTGGACCCCACGCGAAGTTAAGTCAATGCGCCGCATCTACTTATCCTATGCGCCGCATCTTACCCTCAGACAGAAACTATAAATACCCCAAGGCCAGACGAATTTCGAGAGCCTAGTTTTAGAAGAAGACCGAAGACCACAAAACCCTAAGGCTGAATTCAGACGAATTAGCAGCACAAGACACACCCTGAACGAAGATACAAGAGCTGTAAGAAGGTCCTGCATGTATTCAATTCATTAAGTAGTTTTGTTTAATTGTATTAGTACACTTTAATTCATCAGGATTGATGGGCCGATTCCATGTGACTACGGAAAACCATGGGCACCCCTTAAAATTGCTTTCCCATTAATTAAAGTTTATATGTTGATGTCTTTGGTGACTTTTATTAGTGCATTGATAACCTCTGTGTCTAGCTGAGCATTGCTTGGGTCGCCATGCCCCTTCCTCGCCTATTTAAGAGACGCTAAATAAATAGGATAGACATAAGTAATCATTAAGGGTTTACTCGCCGATAAGATTAGAGCCAACGAGAAAGGGTTAATTACATACACTTCATATAAAACTAGCAATAAAACAAGTGACAAGCTACTTAATTATCAGGACAGGTCTTCTTATTGTCTCAAGTATCTATCTGTGTACGTGTGTGCTAATCGCTGATTCGTGCTCATTAGTTTAGTTTATTATTTAATTATAACCAAACCGTGCCAGTCTCTCAGGCTGAACCCCCTTGCGTTAGATTAGGTTGTATAGCTAACTTAAGATATTAAAATACTGATTAGAATAACTAGATAATACGTTCCACTCTTAGTGATCGACACTCTACTTACCATTATATTCATACTGATCGGGTACACTGCTCGTTAAAGTGTGAGTTTTATTGATAAGTCGGCTAAATATAAATTTAAAACTTGAAAACTGCTAAAACCACAACGACACACCGTGGATATAAAAATTAGAGCAATACACGCACACATCAATATGCTAGATATTAGTGAACCATGGTAATATTGTGTCTAACCCAAACGGACCCATGAGATATTGGGAACCAAATATTTGAGCTTTTCTTGAACTAAGGTATGCTCAAAAGTCAAGTTAGAATCAGATAAGTGGATTAAAAATAGTAAGTGTTCAAGATACATGATGAGAAATAAAAGCCTTTTTCTCAACCTACCAAGTGTACGATGAAGGTATTATCACATTCGGTAGCAAGCTTGATAGTTAAATCATCAGAAAAGGTACAATTTCTCATGACTCTCTCACTATTGATGATGTTACTCATGTAGATATCTTAGGATTTAACTTGCTTAGGATTAGTCAATTATGCCGTGAAAAGTATAATGTCTTTTTTGTGAAAATGAAAGTAAAATACTTAAGGATGGCATAACCTTAGGAAAAGGTATTTTGAATAACGTTTGTGTTATCAAAACACCCAAAGACAAACGTTGTCTCACTTCTTTGGACGATATCTCAAATTTATGGCATCAACGCTTAGGTCATGTCATTATGAGATTAATTATATCATTATCATCTAAGGAACTCGTTAGGACCCTACGGAATGATTTTGACCCGTCTCTATAAATCCCTCAAACCCATTCCTAGAAATGCCTTAGGCTTTGCTAATCTTGAAAAACCATGTTTACTCAAGAATTATATGAACTTAAGCAAACACCAAAAGATTAGCTAATTGACTTAAGACTTTCTTAGCAGACAATACTCTCTACACCAAGAAAAAGGGATCACATGTTATCATAGTCCAGATATATATGAATGACATTATGTTCGGTTCAACTTGTCAAGTGCTATGCACTGATTTCTCACAAATCATGCATAACAAGTTTGAAATGAGCATGAACTAAACTTTTTCTTAGGTCTCCAAATAAAAGATGGGATATTATTAAACCAATCAAAGTATATCAAAGATATGCTTAAGAAATTTGGTCTTGAAGATTCTAAACCCATGAAAACACCAATCTCTTCCGAAACCAAACTCACCAAGAATGACGAAAGTGAATCAATAGATAGCACTAAATATAGAGGGATAATTGGTAGTTTACTCTACCAAACGGCTAGTAGACCGGACACTATGTTTAGTGTTAGTCATTGTGCATGCTTACAAGAAAATCCTAAAACATCTCATCTTAAAACCATTAAACGGATATTTAGGCACTACACATCTAGGATTATGGTATCCCAAAGGGACTGGTGTAAAAACCATAGTGTATGCCTACTTAGACCATTCCAGTAATTATGTTGATAGGAAAAGTATAAGCAGTGTAAGACATTGTTTTACTTCATGATTCACTAAGAAACAAACAGTCCTCGCAACTTCAACCATCAAGGCAGAGTGTGTCAACAAGGAGTATGGATGAAGCAGGCTCTCAACGATTATAACATTTCCCATTCTTTGTGACAACAAAGGAACCATAGATCTTAGCAAAAAACCAGTCCAAACATGCTATGTAACACCCCAACTCGACAAGGGTAGAGATGTCACAATAATGGTTTCACATCAGAACAAACACAAGCATATGACATAAATAATACAATAGAATTTCAATGGTTACAATGGAAAATCCGAAACTACAAGGTTACAAATGAGAAATACAATAATTACTAAGTCCGAGTATAAGCTCTTCTAGTCATCTCTAATCCAAATAGCTAATAAGGTCTTCTAAGTCCAAGGTACTCTCCACTCATACCCAGCTTCCAACTAAACCTGCCGCAGGAAAAGAAATGCGGCTGAGCTACGAAAGCTCAGTGAACAGATATAACGATAACAAAGCAGTAATGATGGAATAGTGAAGTAAGTGAAACAATGCAAAGTATCACAAGAGTTAGGAAAGAATATAAAGGTTATGCAGAGATATCAGGAATTAAGAAACGGTTACAATAGATAAGAGTAAAGGGAAACAGTAATCCCAACCCGAGCCCAAGTCATATCAAGTCAAGTCATGTATCAAGTCAAGTATCAAGTCAAGTATGTATTCGGAGGGGTGACCTCGGAATACTAAGTACAAGGTTTTAAGGTAAAGTAAACAGAAATCCACTACGAGCCCAAATCAAATCAAATATCAAATCAAATAGGTGTACGGAGGGGAGACCTCAGTACCAAACGCAATATGAGGGGATACCTCCAAAGGGTGGAGTAGCTAGCTCCCAAATATGTGAAAGACGTGTATCGCACACACCATCAGTCACCAAATATAACAAATAATATAATGGCAAAGCCCAAATAACAAATCTAGGATGCATCCATACGCCCCAGGTGGCCAAAGTCTGCCTCTACGTAACAAATCAAATCAAATCAGGGACGAGACAGGTCATCACTCTCCTGCCCTAGAGTCATGCCATCGGTGCATCAATGACATGGACATGAAACCCTCATGCCTAGTGAATGGCTCGTAGTCTCAAACTGTGGGTCAAGGGTCAAGTATCAAATGTCCAAGTATCCAAGTTCAAATTTCATATCAAGTGGTTCAAGTCAAATTTTCATTTCAATTATATCATAAGGTTCATATCAAATGGTTCATATCAAATGTCTCATATCAAATGGTTCATATCAAATGGTTCATATCAAATGGTCAAAACAAAAGGAATCATAGCAAAGGGTTTATATCAAAGGTTTATAAAGCAAAGTTCCATAGCAACAGTTCATTTAAAAAGGTTTCTATTAAAAGTCCATTTAAAGCAGTCTTTCAATAATGGTTTTCATAAAAATGATCTTACAAAATAGTTTTCATAAAAACTCTAAGTAACTTTCATTTAAAAGTAGTATCGCATCTTTTTAAAATAGCTTTTCTCAAACATTTTCATATATAATTAAGAAAGGTTTTCACATCCAGTTACCAAAATCAAATGAACCTTCAAAGTATCAAGTGATTCAAATATTCATGTTACAGGGTGACGAACGAGTCATATCAAGTATCAAGGGAACATGGCAAGGTTCCATTATCAAGGTTCACAAATCAAGGGAAACATAGCAAAGGCATAGATTAAATAAGAAAGCCCCAAATAAAAAGGCTCAGATCATAATCAAACCAATATAGACAGATGTAAGTGAAACATGAAGAACGAATCAAAGTATAAGGAAACATAGCAATGGATTAGGGAACCCTATAGTGAATCAAGATCAAAAGTCATGAGAAGGACACCCTTACTGAGAAAGGGTAGAATATCTGTACCTAATACCGCAAGTGAAAACACATCTAGAAATATAAAGATCGGAAACAAACTCCATCTTCAGCGAATCTACACGAATACATGGTCGTCTTATTATTAATATCTTCTTTAAATCAGATTTCTCATTTTAGTCGGCTTTCCATTTTTAGCAGGTTTCCTCAATTAGTAAGTTTCCATTTTTAGAAAGTTTCCTTATTTAACAAGTTTCCAAAAATAGCAATTTTCCATAATCAGACAAATTCCATAAAGTAATTAGGTTAAGTCATTTATTAATTATTATTATGGAAATAGGGTTCATTTTAGCAAGTCATGATAGTTTAGGGTTCATTATGACAACTTTTCATATTTTAGGGTTTTAAATGTAAATATGCCAAAGTTAAGGTCCAAAATGCAAATATTACAAGTTATTCATTTTAATCCATAAGTTTACCATAATTACAATTTCCATCCTTTAATTTCAACAATTTTACAAATTAAACCCTTTAATTAATTAGATTACAAATTAAACCTTATAATTAATCAAATTACAGTTTAATCCTTACAATATTGATATCTACACATTAAGCCTTCAATTATCAAAAATTACTCATTACATCCCTTACATAATGTTTATACGAAATACCCTTTATTTTTCATAATTTACAAAACAAGCCCCTCTATTTAATTAATTTCTAATTTGATTTAATAATATAAACAATTTACCATTTAAACCTTTTAATTACAAAATTTACACATAACACCCCCATATAATAATTTTTACGAATTGCCCCTGGTCCAAATCACCTTACAAAAATAACCCCCATGTTTATAAAATTACAAAACACACCCTTTATTTTTAAAAATCCAATCAGTATACCTTTTTCATGTATAAACTCTAACCCTAAATTTCCCAGTCATTTCCAATCATTAACACAACCTTAAAAACACATTAATTTATCAGATCTATCATCAAAAATTCAAAACCTAACCTGTTTGATTTTATTTTCATTTTTAACCCTTTTTCTTTATGATCCGGTTTCAACAAAAACTCACCAAGGATGATTTAAGCTTCAACAATACCAAGTATCATTTTTATAGTGTTATTTAGCACGAATAGGACTTGAGAAAAATAGTCTTGGTGGACACAAAATTCATAATAGCCGATTTACAATTTACTTTGTTTTTAGGGTTTCGCTTCATATTTTAATTCAAACGACTTGAGTAGCATGCATGGATTGTTATAGTCATTTTATTTAGATCATATATTATGTAAAAAGAGTCAAAAAATACCAGATAGCTTATAGAAGGATCGAATGGGTTGTGGAAAAATCATACCTCTCGGCAAGAATGGAATCGAACAAAAACTAAAACCGAGTGAACCAAGCCTTCAAAAATTGAACTCCCATTTTTCTACACTTCCTCTAGCACCAAGGAACTTAGGAAAAATGATAAGAACTCATGGAAAATTGGTGGTGGCCAATTTGGAGTTTTAGTTTAGATTTAGGGTTTTTAGAGTGAAATAAAAGGAAGATAATTAACAAACCGTGTATTATGGAGGAGGAGGGAGGTGATTTCGGCCCAATACTTATTGTGATGATATAATTCTGATTTTTCCAAAGTTTCCATATTTAATTTGATGTTTATCCTTGATTTTATACCTTTTAAATATTTAACAAATAATTAAATATACATAAGTATGTATTTCGGCCTACAATGTATTTTTATGGGTGACAAGTAATTTTTGGACATTGTAAAATACTAAAATGTTGCAAAAAAAATTATCTTACTTCATATGTTGCTCATTTCCAAGAGTTTGGGATTTATTTGGTGTTTTATGTACTTATTAATTGAAATTTAAAGTTACAAGGGTATTTTGGTAATTTTTCATGTTTTGAAATTTTGGGTATTACACGCTAGAACCAAACACATAGAAATACGTCACCACTTCCCTCATGACAATGTTCAGAAGGAAAACATCTCAATTGAGAAAGTTTCCTCAGTGGACAACATTGCTGATATCCTCACAAAACCTCTCAAGAGAGAACCTCTCAACTAGCTTAGACTTGGTTTAGGATTAATGGAACCTAGTGAGTAGATTAAACATTAACCCAAACCTTAGATCAACCAAACATGGCAAAAACCCAACCTGGGTTCTGATCCTGCGGATCCAAACGACAACAAGGGCGGAACCCTTGTTTGGGATCCACCGGATCCGTGGACTGATGAGACAGTTTTAAATTTATCAAAACAAACACCCTTTACTGTACACCATATTCCCCAAAACACACATCTCACTGAACTCGACCCATAACTCACCAAACTCAAAAATTAGGTCATTCTCAACAACCAATTTGTGCTTAATTCATCATTGTAAGTATCCTAATCCTATCTAATCTCTAATCTAAGTCTAGGATTCCTATTTATTGCACAAAATCAAAACTTGGGGTTTACTCATTTTTCTTGTAAAATCATGAGGCATGCTAAAACAACATAACAAATCATTTTCTTTGTAATTAGGAATTAGATATCATAGTTAGGAATTACATCTTATAGTACATTGTCATTATTCACTAAAAACCCCATGAGAAATTTTTGCTAAAATCTTCTCACTATTAGGAAAAACAAATTTTCAATCATTGTTCATACAAATACAAAAACGTTATGTTTTGAGCATCACTTGCATAATGTCTCTTGAATGCTAAAGGGAATACATAATTAATATGTATTTGCGGGTACATTCAATCGTAGCTACATTGAAGTAGGAGCGTTTGGGTTATCTCTCGTTTTATCATAAAACTTGCATAAACATAATTTTCATGCATCAAAAGGAGTCGAGATAACCGCACCTCCACATTGTCCCCATGTAGGCACACACTAGACATATATATACGTATGCTTGATAATTTCAACTAAACTATATATTTTTCATGTCTAGGATAACTATGCCTCCCGCAACCTATTACGATCACAAACACACCAAAAAATACCTACCTCAACACCTCAAAACCAAAGGTCTCACCGAACCTCAAGTTAATGTCTTCAAACCTTAGAAAAACGGTATGTTCACGAAGGTAGAACCGTAGACTCATCATTTTTAGAAGAAACCAATATCCGTGAACAATTAACATCCATCCAACTTGACTGTCTCCTTGACATAGATGAACCTATCATTCCTAGGTTTATTCTTGAATTCTATGCCTCCGTAAAACTTAGATCTGACGACTTTGGAGCTTTAAGCATCCATTTCAAAGTAAACCAAAGTCATTTCAGCTTTCCTTTAAATCAATTCGGAGAAGTTTTAGGTATTCCAAATCAAGGAACTTGTTTTTATTCAGACAAGTGGCCTTTGTCCATTTTAGAATGCAACCTTAGACGTTCACATCCATACGATACACCTCTCACTTCCAAAGAAATCATTCGAGACCATCTTTTCAATCCTAGAACCAACCTAACTAAGAAAATCCGAGGTAAACAAATAAATCGAGATCCATTTTCCATGGAGCTTAATGAACTCAAACCCGAATTTAAGAAACTAGAGGAGATTCTTAGAGCCAATGTCATTAGCACTGTTGGTAATAGGGATCACATGAACGCAAGCTTATGCTACATGCTCTACTGTGTATCTACCCACCAACAATTCAACTTAGCCTACTATATCGCCAAAAGGATGGCCGATATACCAGTCTTAGGCTCAACCGCCATGCCATACGGGATGCTTCTTACCCGTCTGTTTAGAGCTTCTATACATATTCCTCGAAATGAGAGCGGTTTCCTTCCTCTTTACACCGAAATCCCACACACCTTTGTTCCTCTTAGTGATTTTAGAGTAGCCGTAGCAAGAGGAAAACGTGCTCATTTTTCATCCTCATCTTCATCATCATCAGCTAGTGACGAAGACGGTTTGCCAAACTCTAGGATCCCTCCACCGGAATACTTGCATCAACTTCCACCGATTGCGAATGAATCACCGGAGTTCAAGCAAACCAAGGGGATGATGAAGAACTTGGGGCGTTGGATAATGAAACTTCACAAGGGTTACAAGAAGTTAAGTAAGAAGTTCAAATGAGAGGAGCGTTTGGGTCTAGACATTATTTGACAATTATGTGTTAAACATGTATGGTTCTTAACTTACTGTGGTAGTACTTGATGTGTATGTGAACTAACTGAGATTTGCAGGTCGATAGCACTTAGTGTTATCAATTTTCCGAGTTTAATCCCCCGTTTGGCTTAACTCCCTATATGGTAGAATATTATGATCGGATTTATTTATGTGCAAACGTGTGTTAGAATATATATATTTAGTATATTTGTACTATATATTAGCTATTACATACGTTATAGGAGAAATTTCGGGTTTTGGTCGGAAAACGCGAAATTTGCATTGCTCTCTGTTAAGTTTTAGCACATTCGGACGGCGGATCCGGCGGATCCCAGAAATTGGATCCGCCTAGTGTATCTCTTGGTTCCGCAAGTCCAGGACCTACGGATTCGGCGGCTCCCAAAATTTGGCGCCGCCTTTGTTGTCGATTGGATCCGTGGGTACAACAGTCATTTTTACAAAAATTCCCGACTCATTACGACACTTACATTTTAGGTTGTAGCTTGTTTAGATTATGCTCACTGATCATAAAACTCCTTAGAAAGCTTTAGGAAACTCTTAGAACATTAGGAACTCAATTTCCCACCAAAATTTGAATTTTCAAAATTTTCTTGTGAGTTACCATTCTAATACAAGCAAGGAACCCTTTTTAGGGATCCGTCAAATCCGTGGAAACATCTTATCATCAGAATTTCCACTATCTTCTTGCATTTACTACAAATCCACTTCATATCACTCAACTTCATCTCAATGGATTGACCTTGAGACATGACAAGCTTGATTTTTTGTTCCAAATAATTAGAAACCGACATTCTCCATTGGATTTACATCCAATCCAAACACACAGACCAACAAACCTTCTGCCTATAAATTAGTACCTTAGGATCATCACTAAACTCACTCACTCACCATTTTCTCTACTTTCTCTCCTGTACAACTTAGCAACCTTACTTCACCATGACTAAGTCAAACAACTCTTCCACCTCTAGACCTCCAAAATGAACAGCCCGCATTAGTGTTAAACCATGTTGTTTCATCAACTTAGCAAACTCATCATCAGAGGAATCATCTCCTCTAAATATCTCATCACCCATTGCAAGTGAGAATTTCCTCACACTTTTCACTCCAACAACATCCAATGTTGTTATCCATACACCACCACCAACCATTACTCCAATAGCCACTACTCCAACACCGGCTCCATCACAGCCTGTTAAATCACCATCACCCCCAAAATCACCCAAACTACAACCAATGGAGCTATTTAGGACTCCACCTTCATCACCACACCCATACCTTGATGACTTGGAAGACCTTCCACCAAGGTCAACCAATCCTCCACCCATGACCTTTGAAGGTCAACAACCCATGCTTTTTCATTCGGTTTACCCGGATATCCATGGTCCTTTATACCATGATGTACCACCACCTCAACCTCAAACACAACCTTTATCACCCACATCCACACTAGTTGCCATTTATGAGGCAATGTGGATCAATCTACCACAAACCCAAGAAGAGATTAGTGAGGAACTCACCCGACTCTACTCTCTTTCTAATATGGTTGGATCTCGCCTTGATGAAGCAATGGATCTCCAAAACATCTTATTGAACTCCATCCCCACTCCACCATCATCAATGTAACACCCCAACCCAGCAAGGGTAGAAGTATCACATTAATGGTTTCATATCAGATCAAACAAAGCATACATTCAAATGGTAATACAAAGATTCTCAAAGGTTACAAATGAAATACTGAATACACAGGGTTACAAAGGAAACAAAAGCTAAATACTAAGTCTGCAAATGCAATCCTTCTAATGACTTCTACTTCAGAATAACTATCAAGGTCTTCTAAGTCCAACAGTCTCTTCACTCATACCCAGCTTCCAACTAAAACCTGCCGCACACGAAAAGAAACGTGCGGCTGAGCTTAAAAAGCCCAGTGAACAGATATATAATAAACGGAAACAAAAGCAAATGGAAATGAACAGGCATATCATAATGAATGAGATATAGGAAAAGGAAATAAAGAGTAAGGTTTAGGACAGTAATCCACCACGAGCCCAGAATCATATCATATCATATCATATCATATCTTCATAATCATATAGAGGGGAGACCTCTCAGATAATCAGATAATATGAGGGGTGTCCTCATTCTTCAAATGGAGTAGCTAGCTCCCGAACTTTGTGAAAGGAGTGGATTGCACCCATCCCCAGTCACCATATCATATCAAAACGAACTGTCCACGAACACGGACACGAACCTAGGATGCATCCATTCGCCCCCCGAACAAATCATATTGGCCATAACAAATCATATAGTGTGCATGCATATCATAATCAAAATGGGGACGGTGTAGCCAAATCACTAGGGCTACACGCTAGTCATGCCAGTGGTGCATCACAGACACGGCCATGTTACCTTCATGGCTAGGAAACGAACTTGGCTCGGGTATCAAACTGGGGTTAAATGTTAAGGGGTCATATCAAAACAAAGGTTCATATAGTCATAATCATAGTCCAAATGTCAAGGTTCATATCACAGGATTCATATCAAAAGGTTCATATGCCAAAGGTTCAAATGTCAAAGGTTCATAGCAAAGGTCAAGGTCAAATCAAATCAGTGTTCAAGAGACTGAAGGCACCTTATTAAAAAGGGCAGAATATCTGTACCTTATTCGAAGCAAAAGCAACCAACGAAAGAAAAGTCACAAGATGAAAGATCACTCCCGCTTCACGGAAACTATACGAATTTAATACCAAGTATTACTTTAAGTCATGTGAATTTTAGTATGCTTTCCATTTTTAGTGATCATCTATTTTTATCACGTTTTCTGATATAATGACGTTTAAGGTTTAAAATGACCATTAGATAATTTTAGACTTAAAATGATAAATATTTTAGCTTAAGATTTAATATGACACCTTTAGAATTTTTAGGGTTTAAATGTGACTAATTGATAAAGTATGGGGTGAAATGTGAAATTTAGTGGAAAAGCATAGGCTACTCTACTTTGTTGTACTGCCAACAGTCAAGACAACTCACTCCTTTGATTTCTTTTTTTTTTTTTTTTTTTTTTTTTTTGATTCGAAAAGAAAGAATGGACAAGAAACATCAACCATGCTACACATCTACTAACATGCTACTCTTATTATAATATTACACCCATGCCTGTACAAGGACAAACCCATTTATTCTTTTGTTTTCCAGTCGACTGCTACCCATATTTAAGCCTAAACCTTAGTGATCTCTAACCGTTTATGTTATATATATTAGTCAATCTTTCAGACCCTTATGTCGACATTTAATCATGCTCCATTTTATGTAGTTCTAATCCAAATTTGTTTGCCATGTACATCGATCTATAATTCCCACATCACAACTGATTAGAGCAAAACAGTTTATGCTTATTATACTCACCATTTGTTCACATATTTCTGTTTGATTTCTGTTTGTTTTAGATTACCTAATTTCTATTTAATGTGTCCTTGCCGAGTGAGAAATAAGACCAAAAGGTGATACCTTTTTGTGTTGAATTCGAAAGAAAGAGTGGGACGGAAAGGACCAGAGATCGACCCCTACAGAATCGCCTTATACGAACCAAACCAAGTATCAATCGCGAACTAAACGTCTTCTTGCACCAACCACACGATCTAACCAGGGCCACGCCAACGATCACCAAGCACGAACCCACAACCAGGGCTCACACAACAGCTCCAATCGAGCCGTGCATGACACAAAGTTGAAATTCATACGTGCTCCTTTGAATGGTCACTCGTCCAGTTTATTCACATGAGTTTCTTACGATTTAATGAGTATCCCTTGGAGCGTGACACAAAGGAGAACGAAGCAGGATCGACTATCAGCCACACCATGTCGAACACGAGCAAAACTAACCGCCTTCGAATAGGATTAAACCCACGTACAAACCCTTATCAAACCAGCCATGAATCACAATCAAGCCTCTACAAGAACTACCAACGATACTCTCCCTTGCACATTGGAAATCGAACAGGAAGAGGATGAAAAGAACTAGCCGTCACTTATTTGATGGATTAGGGTTTCGTGGTGAGGTTTGTATTTATTTTTTTGATGTGTGTGTATGTCTTTCAAGTTCACAAAATAGGAGGGCCAGGAAGATAGGAAAATTTGTTTTGTGTTTCTTTAGTTTACCATTCGGTTTTAAAGAAAACAAAGAGAGGTTACTGAGTTTCAATTCATGGCCTTGTTATGCATGGGAAAAATATATAGAATTTCGTGTCCTCTTGCCAAAACGTGTAGATACAAGAAGGAATTTATGGAGTTAAGAATGGGATGTCGTGTTTTTGGATGAAGATTGAGACGAAATTGTAGGTTGTGATTATCCGAAAATCATGGGTGATCAATGGGTGATATTTAGTTACCATATTGACGTTGATATGGATCTTATATACACATATATTATTGCTATATAATATAAGCAAAAGGTTAGGCTAGTATGATTGCGATTTAATAAATAACAGTTAGGCCATTTGGGGTTGCTTTTGGTTTTGTAGTACACGACAGGTCCAAAAAGAAAGCAATGCAACATGACAAGTTGATTTTAGAGAGTGTAATATTACTTTGGTCATGTGGGTTTATATTTTATTCTAGTTGGTATTGCTAGCATGATGGATATTATACAATGGACATATTATATATTATATGATGGTGGATATTTTATATTTGCATGATGCTTCATTTAAATTAAAAGAATAATGGAACAATGCCTTTTATATTTTATAAATATTATTAAAATGTATAATATGGGTCGGTGATGTTTTATATAAGTATTAATTGAAATTTTAAGTTACAAGGGTATTTTGCTGATTTCAAACCTTGCTAAGTTTCGGGTTTTACAACTCTTCCCCTCTTAAAAAGAAATTTTCGTCCTCGAAAATTGAAGTCGCAAAGTTAAACGAAGTCATAGCAAGCCGCAAAAGATCGTCACAAACATTCTCACGCCCGAGAAGGTTCTTCCAAAAAGATCTTCAGACCAAATAGTTTCTCATGACTCAAATCAAAACGAGGTGGGTTCAAATTTCTCAAAAGGAGACAAAATAAGTTGATTTCTGATCGAAAGGTCCATACAACATAAAATGGACGATAGGTGAATCTTCAGGAAGCTCTTATGGAATACGAACAAGATTTCGAATCAAATTAACTGTTTCAATGACAGAGAGCTCTACAAAGAGTTTAAGATTTACAACTGAGGTCAACGGAATGCAAAACGAGAGTCCAAAATCATCCCGATCCTAACGAACGAAAACAGAGTATACGCATAGGTACAATGAACCTAAGTCTCACTAATCACGGTTAATTCAACGGAGATCAAATTCTAAACTTCCTCGGTACTCCCCAAGATATCCTATGCCCACAACGAGTGCACGTTATATGATGTAAGTATTATCACGTTGGCCAGACGTCATAATACTGGCATCATATAAATATGCCCTCATGATGGTCATACTTTATCTCAAGTCGTAATCAAAACCACCTATCTTAATCCACCTAGCACTTCTACAGTCTCAGAGGTCAACCAAAATCGAATGCCATAGTCAAGAGGGAAAACAAAACTATTCGCAAGAGTATCAAAGCTCCAAATTGCCTAACAGAAGTGAGGTATGCCATCACAAGCATCATATCTTTCACAATTCGCCAAAATCCCTCGAAACAAAGCCATCATCGAACATATGAAAAATGAACATGGAACTGAAATGCTTCTAGGGAACTTGAATCATTAAAGGATCTTATTGTTGTATAACAAAACTTAAGTGAATCATCAGAAGTGGAAAATTAGTCATCAATAACTTCGGTCAAATCAATTCTTCCAAACATAAAGGGTCTGTTTCTAAAATCCGTTCATTCAACACATCCAATCTCCTCAAGTCCGATTAATCTGTCTTCTTCTGTCCATCAATCGGGAAGTGAAACCAAAATCGGGAACTTGTGTCTGGTTCGTCGAGCCTCCTGCAGTTCTTCTTGGAATGTGATGGAGTCATGTGAATTTCTGGCACGCTTTTTAAATTTCTTCATCATCCAGTCTGCTTCCGCTCTCAATTCATCTTAGTACAACCAAGATGAACAGGGAAGTGAGACTTAGGGAAGTGAGACTGCATGTCTTCATCAACTCCAGGTTCTCCATCTTTACAAGAATTTCTTCTTCTGCATCGCCAACACTTCTGCCTTGTAAGTAATGTCTTCACTCTTCAGGGTAGCCACCGTTGTTGTCAACTCCAGGTCAGGTATTGAAGTAATTCTTCTGATGCGCTACTAGTTGTCCTGCTGCATACGGAAAGCCTTCTGTGCTGTAAGGGAGTATAACCGATTCTCTTTCCGATTTACCCCAAAATTTGCTCCGCCCGAGGGTGTGGAAGCTAATCCTTCTTCAACTTTTCTAAAAAATCCATTCTAAATCAAACTAAGTTGTTGCTCTCTGTTCACGAAATTTCTCAATGGTATCATAAGTTGCAAACATCTTCCAGCATTCTTCTGCAAGGTTCAAAAGGTTTCAGTTCTCCATTCTGTTATTAGTCTTGACCATGTGGCGATAGTTTTCAAAACTTGCGGGATTTAAAGAGATATCCTCGATTAAGAACATCGTTGCCTCAACAAATATCAATCTCTCAGTATACACAAATGATAGACGAATTCTCCTAACAAAGTGCAAAGATGATTTTCATGTTCTTCCTCGTCTCTGAACGTACTATTAAGTCATACAATGACCATTTGCCCAAGTACTCACGAGAAAACATCATTTATCAAATTCGCAAAATAGTCAGAGCTTTAGCTAATACTATTAGCGTCACTAACCGTTATAGCAGTCGTTACGAATACGGAAGGCGATTTCAAGAATAACCTCAATTCATACTTTCATCTGAAGGAAACTTCGCGCTCTGAAATTGAACAGATACATAGTCGTTTCAGGGTGGAGGAATAATGGTTCCTAACAGCAATACGGTTCAGCTTCCAAATCAATATATATCTCCTGTCACCATCCTTCTTCATCGCGAACGAAACTAAAACACGCCCAGAAAATACACTTAGGTAAACTCACTTCCTGGTCTTCGGTTGCTGCTCTTCCCGGTTGCTCAAATCAATTTATATGATCCCGGACACATCTGAAAGACACCTTCGCTTGGTGGCTAGACAATCTCTCGGTATCAAGTCAAATCCTACTTCACGCTCCGATGGAAAATTTTGGTGGTTCGACCAGGAATCATAATCAAGAAATTCAGGGTGCCAAATGACGTTCAAGATAAGGTTCATGTTCAGAAAACTCAAGGTGCCAAATAGCTCTCAAGATAAGGTTCATTCATTGGTGTACGAAATGGGCTCTAGGAAAACTTCATAACCGCGAAATTAACACACGAGTCTCCAGAGTAATAGTGATAGCAGAGGGTCTAAAAATCGGTAGGGAGTTCAAAATTGTTGTAACGTTAAAGGTGAAACGTAGAAGGGTAGTTGTCAATATTTGAATGCTCAATTCCTAATTCCTTGTCAGAATAAAGTCGAAGTTAACTTTCCAAAGTAAGACGGATCACAAATCAAATCTTTATCATTCAAAAGTGAGGGGGAAACATTCTTATACTCGTGGTTACACTCCAAAAGACTTCTCATAGGGACCGAGATGGGTGAAACGACATCAAATGGAGTCAGAAGATTCATAGATGCTTATCAAAAGCAAGAGACAAATAACAAAACATATCAAGTACATCGTCGTCATGGAGGTTCTCAGAGTGCCCGAGGAGGCATCAAAAGATTAACGAAAGGATCAGAGGTCAGAGTCAAAATCTGAAGATGAGGATTAATAGTGTCAGGCAATTATTATGAAATTTTCAATGCCTTCAAGATTTAATCAGGTTCAAATCTTAGGTGGTGCAAAGCATAAGCTTTCACTTTCCAAAAGTGCTATTAACAGGATCTAACCAAAAGCAAGGCACGAATCAGAGTGATACGAAAGCAATGATACCCAAACAAACGCCTTATAGTCTACCCATTCCTCAATGGTCAAAACTTATGTTCCTATAGGGAAATCTTAAAGTAAATTCTTAAAGGTTGTCTTACGAGCGCCTACAGGGAAAACTTAGTGGTCCTAACTTACACAGGTCAAGGGTAAATGTATTACGAATCGCAGCCTGTCTCTGATACCATAATTGTAACACCCCAACCCAGCAAGGGTAGAAGTATCACATTAATGGTTTCATATCAGATCAAACAAAGCATACATTCAAATGGTAATACAAAGATTCTCAAAGGTTACAAATGAAATACTGAATACACAGGGTTACAAAGGAAACAAAAGCTAAATACTAAGTCTGCAAATGCAATCCTTCTAATGACTTCTACTTCAGAATAACTATCAAGGTCTTCTAAGTCCAACAGTCTCTTCACCCATACCCAGCTTCCAACTAAAACCTGCCGCACACGAAAAGAAACGTGCGGCTGAGCTTAAAAAGCCCAGTGAACAGATATATAATAAACGGAAACAAAAGCAAATGGAAATGAACAGGCATATCATAATGAATGAGATATAGGAAAAGGAAATAAAGAGTAAGGTTTAGGACAGTAATCCACCACGAGCCCAGAATCATATCATATCATATCATATCATATCATATCTTCATAATCATATAGAGGGGAGACCTCTCAGATAATCAGATAATATGAGGGGTGTCCTCATTCTTCAAATGGAGTAGCTAGCTCCCGAACTTTGTGAAAGGAGTGGATTGCACCCATCCCCAGTCACCATATCATATCAAAACGAACTGTCCACGAACACGGACACGAACCTAGGATGCATCCATTCGCCCCCCGAACAAATCATATTGGCCATAACAAATCATATAGTGTGCATGCATATCATAATCAAAATGGGGACGGTGTAACCAAATCACTAGGGCTACACGCTAGTCATGCCAGTGGTGCATCACAGACACGGCCATGTTACCTTCATGGCTAGGAAACGAACTTGGCTCGGGTATCAAACTGGGGTTAAATGTTAAGGGGTCATATCAAAACAAAGGTTCATATAGTCATAATCATAGTCCAAATGTCAAGGTTCATATCACAGGATTCATATCAAAAGGTTCATATGCCAAAGGTTCAAATGTCAAAGGTTCATAGCAAAGGTCAAGGTCAAATCAAATCAGTGTTCAAGAGACTGAAGGCACCTTATTAAAAAGGGCAGAATATCTGTACCTTATTCGAAGCAAAAGCAAACAACGAAAGAAAAGTCACAAGATGAAAGATCACTCCCGCTTCACGGAACCTATACGAATTTAATACCAAGTATTACTTTAAGTCATATGAATTTTAGTATGCTTTCCATTTTTAGTGATCATCTATTTTTATCACATTTTCTGATATAATGACGTTTAAGGTTTAAAATGACCATTAGATAATTTTAGACTTAAAATGATAAATATTTTAGCTTAAGATTTAATATGACACCTTTAGAATTTTTAGGGTTTAAATGTGACTAATTGATAAAGTATGGGGTGAAATGTGAAATTTAGTGGAAAAGCATAGGCTACTCTACTTTGTTGTACTGCCAACAGTCAAGACAACTCACTCCTTTGATTTCTTTTTCTTTTTTTTTTTTTTTTTTTGATTCGAAAAGAAAGAATGGACAAGAAACATCAACCATGCTACACATCTACTAACATGCTACTCTTATTATAATATTACACCCATGCCTGTACAAGGACAAACCCATTTATTCTTTTGTTTTCCAGTCGACTGCTACCCATATTTAAGCCTAAACCTTAGTGATCTCTAACCGTTTATGTTATATATATTAGTCAATCTTTCAGACCCTTATGTCGACATTTAATCATGCTCCATTTTATGTAGTTCTAATCCAGATTTGTTTGCCATGTACATCGATCTATAATTCCCACATCACAACTGATTAGAGCAAAATAGTTTATGCTTATTATACTCACCATTTGTTCACATATTTCTGTTTGATTTCTGTTTGTTTTAGATTACCTAATTTCTATTTAATGTGTCCTTGCCGAGTGAGAAATAAGACCAAAAGGTGATACCTTTTTGTGTTGAATTCGAAAGAAAGAGTGGGACGGAAAGGACCAGAGATCGACCCCTACAGAATCGCCTTATACGAACCAAACCAAGTATCAATCGCGAACTAAACGTCTTCTTGCACCAACCACACGATCTAACCAGGGCCACGCCAACGATCACCAAGCACGAACCCACAACCAGGGCTCACACAACAGCTCCAATCGAGCCGTGCATGACACAAAGTTGAAATTCATACGTGCTCCTTTGAATGGTCACTCGTCCAGTTTATTCACATGAGTTTCTTACGATTTAATGAGTATCCCTTGGAGCGTGACACAAAGGAGAACGAAGCAGGATCGACTATCAGCCACACCATGTCGAACACGAGCAAAACTAACCGCCTTCGAATAGGATTAAACCCACGTACAAACCCTTATCAAACCAGCCATGAATCACAATCAAGCCTCTACAAGAACTACCAACGATACTCTCCCTTGCACATTGGAAATCGAACAGGAAGAGGATGAAAAGAACTAGCCGTCACTTATTTGATGGATTAGGGTTTCGTGGTGAGGTTTGTATTTATTTTTTTGATGTGTGTGTATGTCTTTCAAGTTCACAAAATAGGAGGGCCAGGAAGATAGGAAAATTTGTTTTGTGTTTCTTTAGTTTACCATTCGGTTTTAAAGAAAACAAAGAGAGGTTACTGAGTTTCAATTCATGGCCTTGTTATGCATGGGAAAAATATATAGAATTTCGTGTCCTCTTGCCAAAACGTGTAGATACAAGAAGGAATTTATGGAGTTAAGAATGGGATGTCGTGTTTTTGGATGAAGATTGAGACGAAATTGTAGGTTGTGATTATCCGAAAATCATGGGTGATCAATGGGTGATATTTAGTTACCATATTGACGTTGATATGGATCTTATATACACATATATTATTGCTATATAATATAAGCAAAAGGTTAGGCTAGTATGATTGCGATTTAATAAATAACAGTTAGGCCATTTGGGGTTGCTTTTGGTTTTGTAGTACACGACAGGTCCAAAAAGAAAGCAATGCAACATGACAAGTTGATTTTAGAGAGTGTAATATTACTTTGGTCATGTGGGTTTATATTTTATTCTAGTTGGTATTGCTAGCATGATGGATATTATACAATGGACATATTATATATTATATGATGGTGGATATTTTATATTTGCATGATGCTTCATTTAAATTAAAAGAATAATGGAACAATGCCTTTTATATTTTATAAATATTATTAAAATCTATAATATGGGTCGATGATGTTTTATATAAGTATTAATTGAAATTTTAAGTTACAAGGGTATTTTGCTGATTTCAAACCATGCTAAGTTTTGGGTTTTACAATCAAACCCACAACAACAACAACCATCCAACAACAACAACCAACCACCACCACAAAACCTTGAGACTACTCTTCCTCCCGGTTTTTCGAGTCATGATTGCTCACATTGTGAGAGAACGGCTCACTTGGACCAAAGGACCGACATTTTGGTCCATGAGCTCCAAAATGAGATGAGGTTCATCTTGAACCATGTTCTCGAGCATCTCAATGCAATCTCTCATCCTCCTCAATAGGACCTTTGTTAGTTTCCTCTTATAGGAACTTTTTAGGATGATGTTGTAGTATTTGACTTTTTAGGATTTATTTTTCTTGTTGTAATGTAACATCATTTTTGTGACTTTTGTCACATATTTTCAATGGATGATTGTTATGTGTTTATGCTTGTGGGTGATCAACATTAAGCATATTATTTCATTTTAGAATACTAACATCATTGTGTGGTTGTTTTAACTCCACATATTGCATTGATCAAATGTACATTAGGTACAAAAATTTGATCAGACACTTAATTTTGACTTTCTAGAAGTCAAATGGGTTGACCTTTCTTGGTTGACTATTGCATATGCGTATTGCTTCTTGATTGAAGTAACTAACTTTTCTTTTGTAGCTTTTCTCAACCTTGATTCATATACGTTGGTACCCTAGCAACAGAGAGTATAGATCGAGGGGGAGTATATCATGTACTAACTCATCATTTTTCGCATTTCTCATCCTTGAAACGTATACGTTGGTACTCTAGCAATGAGGAGTATACATCAAGGGGGAGCATATCATAGTCTAACCATTTGTTTTGTAGGATCATACATTATATCATACTCTTGAAATGTATACGTTGGTACTCTAGCAATGGGGAGTATACATCAAAGAGGAGCATAACATATTCTAACCATTTATTTTGTTGGGTCATACATCTTATCCATGTTACTCCATTTAGGGGGAGTATAAATCAAGGGGGGACTTTAAAGTTCTCAAAATAGCATTCCGTTACGCATATCTTCTTTTTGTTTCGACAAAAAGGGGGAGATAGGATTAAGTTTGCATCAACTGTGAAACATCACAGTACATACATTTTAGCTTAAAATAAATTTTAAAGCTTGTATAAACTAACTTAATCTATATTTTTAAAAGACTCATCCCTTATTTAAGCTCTCTACTTAAAAATACACTTTATGCTTTGTCATCAACAAAAAAGGGGAGATTGTTAATACAAATATCGTCCTAAAAACTTTATTTATATTTTACGATCTTTGCTTAGTTTGGTTAATGACAATTAGAAAGTTTATCTTTAAGCAAAGCATAAATAAGATTAAGTCTCTTACATTTATAGTGATAAGCATTTTACAAACACATTTTACATTACAAAGTTCACTAGGAATAACATATACAAGTTTACATGTTTATTTCTTAAAATGGAAACTTTATTAGTTAAATATTAGGATGACATCATGGCATGCATCATGTACACAATCTTGGTAAGATTTTGTGATATTTTGTTTAGATCTTCAAGCCAAAGAGTTGACATTTGAAGATATGGAAAGATATGGCAAGATTTGGAAAGATTTGAAGATCTCTTAGCTGGCCTGACACGGCGGATCCAATTGGATACACGGACGGATCCATATTTAGGGATCCGCCGCCTGTTGATCAGCTTTGCCTATAAATAGCAAGCTGATCATTTGGCCATTTCATCACTCATACAGCTTAAAATACATACTCATTCATTTGCATATCACTAACCCTTAGCTTACTAACATTTCATAGATCTTTCCTTTTGTAGCAAAGAAGATCTCAACATATAAGGAGTAACAGTCTGTTATCTTCCTTCTAACATAGAGTCTGTGTGTTCTTGTATTAGTCACACATCATAGTTAGTATCATTCATACAGTAGAGTCCGGTTAGTGTTTTAGTCCTCAAAACACATAGAGTGAACGGGAGTGGTTGTACCCTTGTAAAGAACCAAACGGGAGTGGTTGTACCCTTGTAAAGAACTCGGTGTTTAGCTTAGTACCGAAAAAAGATTAAGCGACGTGTAAAGGTTTTCTCCGCCTAGAAGGGAGCTTGTTTCTTAGTGAAGATAAACTCTCGAGTTAGAGGCTCGAGGAGTGGAGTAGGGCACGGAAGAGAGTCCTTGTAGCCGAACCACTATAAACAACTGTGTTGTGTGGTTTGATCTTTCCTCTCTTTACTTATTTACTAATATCTCTTGTTTGTGTGCTTGATTGTTTACTTGACTTTGAAATCACAATAAGTAACAAAGCAAATTAATTTTAAACGGTAAAACTATTCAACCCCCCTTCTAGTTTTCCACACATTATTTAACTGATTGACTAATCTTTCACTTTCACTCCTCAACAGTTCACGGTTGTAGGACCTTTCTTCCATTATCGCCCTGTTATTTAAGATCTGCAATAAGTGAGGTGGAGGCAGCTGAAAACCAAAATCTTTAACTGATCTTCCATAGAAATTAAGAATTGATTGCAGTTCATACATAAGGCCGCCTTCTAAGTCTTCAGCACTAACATGAAGGTCTGGTATATGTAATACTTCTGAAAGTATTAAGGGAATGTCTTCTGACATAGAATCGACGTGTGACTGTAACAATACAGCCGGATTGGAAACGTCACAAAAGATTAGCATCTGGCAAAAAAGATTCCTCATTTGAGACAGAGTAGCTGAGAAAGAAGCTTCCTGTAAAGCAATATTCCATTCTTAATCACCACCTAACAGGCCCATCGCTTCACACGCTGCTCTATTTGTAGGATAAAGAATGTCATTAACTGTACGGATATGACGGAACGACTGGCAACCTTTTTGATGACAGAGTAAGAGGCTCAAATAGAATGCATCTCCGGAGTTAGGATGCACATACGTCAAACGCCCGATAGCTAAGCTGGTAGTACGGCGTCTACGTTGCCAATATTTACCATCTTGATACCATGCAAACTCTTTGGGAAAATTTAAATATGTTAGATGCCGTCCATCTGTATTGTAAGTGTTGTACTTTAACCATTCAGTTAGCGTTGTTCTTTTGTTATGCTCACTGTCGACAATCGCTTGCAACTGTTGGTGCCTTCTAAAATTGATCTTCTGCATATTTTCAAGGTGAACTGCAAGTATTTGAACTGGAGGATCTCTGCTATGTATGCTGAATCCAAGAATTCTCCAGCATGCCTCGTGCGGTCCAATATATCTAGCATCTTGGAAATTCTTAATTTCATCAATATGCAATGAACGCTGAGCTATAGATGGCCCTGCATCTCCAAGTGTTCTTGTAATATGAGTAACTATCCGATCGGTGCCTTTAGAAATGTACTTAAAGAGGTATTTTATAAGCATTGACCACTCACAGTATTCAACATTGATATGTGCATAGAACCGCATGCATAGAGACCGGTTATGTGGAACAACGTACCCGTTATCAAGGCTGACATTCTGTTTTAATACTGTTATGCCTGAGTCCCTTCTGCGGTAATGCACATACCCTTTTTTATCAATAAATGTCGCTGAGCAAAAAGGTTTAGGAAAATTCTTAGTGCACTCAGGCCCGCCTCGCATACATGGTGCCGATGTATTGACCAGTTCGCATGGACCGTGCATCATAAACTCTGTAATAACTCTATACCCTTCAGGATCAATTGCTGGGTCTGGTAGCTCTGCAGAGACATATATATCTACATCTTCATGCGTTTTTACACGATAACTTTCTTTCACCCATAGGAGTAAATGACAATGTGGCAGACCTCTTTTTTGAAACTCAACTGTGTATAGAACTGGAAGAAAATGATTGTTAGTAAAGTGTTGATGAAGTGTAATATTTTCATAGTAAGTATGCAAATACATAACTGAAATGATACCTGCTTCTACACATCCAAAAGGTTTTGAATCTCGTAAGAAAGTAATTAAATCATGTATCTTTTTTTCGAAGACACGATCTACAACGTCAGGTCTGTCAGCAACTGTGACGTGTGGAAAGTCTTCCATATATTCTTGGATTTCCGGCCAGTTAACGTTGCACATGAACGTGATAAAGAACGATGGATTTCCGTAGACACGACATATAGCCAAAGCATCTAAATAATGGCTATACATGTATCGCGGACCTCCTGTAAAAGATGAAGGGAGTATTGTCCTTGAACCGACATCCGAGGCATCTCGATCACCACGTGAGATAGCATCATATAATCCGGCCATGTAGTCATTGCGAATGTCATCTTGGTACTCTCTTATAAAGTCAATCCTTGACTGCTCGATGCTACAGTAGGCTATTACAACATACTGTTGGAAAAGTATGCCACTCCTTGTGAGTAAGCTATAATGATTAAATCGATCATGTAGCTTGTATGCATAGTACATCTTCATTGTCATTTTTTTTCGGTGCACCGGACGATGAACTTCTGCTTAATAATGTACGACCTAAATGATATCCATCTTCGCCATAGATAAATATCAGCGGAAATTGCAGTGACATATAAGAAGCGTTTAATTTGTTTATGCGTTGCAATTGCCGATTGTGTTGTTCAATGACGACATCAAAATCAGTTTGCACATCTGGTCCACCTTCAAAAACAATTGCACCAATAGAATCTCCTGCAGGCAATTCATGCTGCCTCGAACCAACAACACCAAATAAACGGACAGTGAATGGTGGAATATTAGCTTCGGCCATTTTATTTCTTGCTGTTCTAAATAATTGGACTAATTGATTATGCTCGTCCAGAAGTTCAATCAAATTTTCTACAATATCTGCTCGTAAGCCATGGCTTGATCTCTGAAAGTTTTTCCAACCAATTTGCAACTTCATTTTCTGTATCATAGACATATAACTGTAGAAACTGCGGACGTGCATCTGCTTGCGGACACATGCTTTCTATTTGATGGTAAATTTGACCACAAATTTTGAATACATAAGGACCACGGCCCGTGTTTATAGAGGTGTCTACTTCTGCACCCAATGATGTCATTACAAACATCTGATTGTATGCGCGAATATTCTCCATAAAATGGCGATCAGTGAACAGATCTTTTATATATTCTGGATATTCACGACGATCATCCACCTTAACTTTGCCACCATTGCAGCATTTATGATATTCTAGGTTGTTCCTATGACTGGAAACAATTCTTTCATCATACCAGAACCGTGCACTGCAATGATGGCAGATTTGGTCACATCGACCCATATATATGTATGTATCCGGAGGACCTGCATTGGAAACAAAAAGAATAAAATTGCATGAAAAATTCCTGAGTAAAATAAAAATAACTAATTTATTTTATGCTTAAAAGAAAACAACCCAAGGTGGCAGCATACCTTGCCTAGATGTTGTGCCTCTGTTACGCGAATTATGTGGACGTTGCCTCCTATTTGCTGAAAAATGTATTGGAGCTGGAATAAATAAAACAAAGGGTATTAAGTAAGCAAAAGTTGATATGAAATTACAAATTTTAAAAAAGTGAAAAAGTAACAAAACCTTGAGAACAATGTTGTTGGTTATTCGTCTGCAGATAAGTATGGGTTTGAGCACTTTCGTTGGATGAAGGAGTATTGTCATTTGAAGTGTAAATTCTTTGCGTACCTGACAGACGCCCTCTCCGTCTGTTACGTAAGTTAGGTGGAGCCTGACTTTTATTTAAACTCTGACCACTTTCGTTGGATGAAGGACCATTGGTATCTGGAGTGTAAATTCTCACCGTACCTGCCGGACGTCCTCTAGGTTTGCTAGGCGAGTTATATAAATACTGGCTACGATTTGATAAAGACTGCATTGTATCTGGAACCAATAAAAAAAAGTAGTAAGTAAGCAGAAGTGAGTTTAAAATTATACATAAAAAAAAAAGAAAAAAAGAAAAAAAAAAGTAAGAAAACCTTGAGAACAACGTCCTTCATTATTCGCTCGTAGATTTAGATCCTGCTCGCATGTTAATATACTGTGAGTCTGAACATTCTCATTAGATGTAGGGGCAGTGGCATCTAAAGCAGAGCTCAAAAGTAAATGATTACTGTTGTGTCTAAGATGTTTAGGCATAATCGCTGAGTCGTTATTATTCGTTATAAAAAAAACCTTGTGTATCTGTAACAAAGAGATATAATACGGTTATAAATCTATGGAACAACATAATGAATATTAAATGGAAAGGAAAAGCGCCTGCAAATTACATATCAATTGTGCACTGTTGTTAATTTCAGAATACGATGCAACATCATGTCCTTCTGTAACCGTTTGATCTTCATTAGAAACTTCATACATTTTCCGTTTTCCTTTATCTACAGAAGCTGTAGGCTGCACATGACATGAAGTATTTCTGTCATGTATTTTCTCAGCTGTACATTCACCTGAAAAACAGTAGCAGAAATCTTCTTGTAAAACACTACCAGGTTTAAAAAGATTTTTAACAGATAACAGAACCATAAATATAAGGAACAGGATACGCACTTGGTATTTGTGGAGGTGGACCATGAAATACATTAGTAACATCATATTGAATATCTCTTGCATCAGCTGTAAAGTCTTCTTCATTGGCAACAGAGTGCATACTTTGAAACGGCTGGTACGATGATATGGTACTTGTGCGACCGCACACATAATTTACATTAAACGTATTACAATTCTGAGAGTTCGATATGGCTGTCTGTTGATCTATAGAGGTGTTACCAGTGCAAACATCACTGGTAACAGGCCAAAAATTACACGGTTTCTTACTAATCGAATCTAAAAATGGATCAGCACTACGCACATCACTTACCAGTCTCTTTGGGAGTAGATCTACATTATAAGATTCCTCCCCTTGAAGAAACTCACAAATATTGGGAAATTCTAAACAACCATCAGAAGGAATTCTACGTATAGCTTTTTTTTTTAGTCTTCATATTCAAAAGATGTAATTCTAATCTATTGCATGAAGCCATAAGCTAATAAAGAAAGCATAAGATACGCATCAAACATACAGAACAACATTTATTGGCATCATATACACGACAAATCTACATGCATTTGTTAAAACCGAAATCCATAAAGCATTCTTAAGAACATATACATGCAAAGCAAAAATAAAAAGTTAAATCAAAAAACATAATGAATATACATAACTGAAGAAAACCATAATACACACCTCGTCGAAAGGATGCTGATCTCTCTGTTCTTGTGTATGTTTTTTTTTGGTTCTATTATTATTTTTTTTCCCTCCCCAGTAGTTTAGCAGAAGCAGCAGTTTTTCCTGGAAAATAAAATCGCATAGAAGCTTCCATCAGTACTATAAGACAATGGATAATCGACAGTTGTACACTGTTAACACAGTGCACGATTTTTGTTTTATAGCAACCGATAGTCGCCACGTACGCAACAGTTATATACATATAGCAGATAGCAACTAAGAGGCGCAGCAGCTTCTTGGGCCAAAAGAGAACAAAAAAGGAACGCAAGTGGGCTAAAGGATGCTGGCCCAAACTAAGCGCACTGTTCAAAAATAGCACAATATTATGAATAGTAAACTGAAGCCAAAAACGGCGTCGTTTGCTTTGTGATTTAATATATATAGTAATTACTTACTCCCAAACTATTATTACTTACTCCCTCCATCCCAAATTAATAGTCCCTCTTTCCGTTTTGTGTTGTCCCAAAATTATTGTCCACTTCTAAATATAGTTGTGAAGAATGTAGCAAGTTTACCATATTGCACTCTATGTTACTAAAAATTACAAAAATCATTCAAAGATTTAATTAATTCCATAAGAGTAAAAGAGACATTTTACAAAAAAGCAAGAGAGAGAATGCAGTAATGATTATGTTTTCTTAAACTGTGTGTTTTTTGTCGGTGGACAATAATTTTGAGACGGATGGAGTATTTATTTTTCACAACATTTTAATGCTAGGGGCATTTACATACATCCCCATATACAAATCATTATTTACATATTTCCCTTAATACTAGGAATTGAACCATAGACCTTTCATGTATTTTTTTGAGTTCAACATAAATATCGAGTTCAACATCTAATTGTTAATGTAATTTTTTTGGGTAAAAAAAATGCTAAAAAGAGAATCCACTGCTAAAAAGAGAATTGAACAATAGACCTATCAACTAAATCCACTGCTAAAAAGAGAATCCACTTACCAACAGTAGCCTCCGCCAGACATATAACTGTTAGTGTAAAATTACACATATAAATCAATAGAATTTGAAAATGTATTTTAAATTGTAATGTTTAAAAAATAGTACTAAATCGTAAGAGTGTTTCGAGAATCGATCTTGACACCTTCTGGAAAATTTTGGCAAAAATAACTGCAGAAAGAACAAACTTTGTATCTTAGTAATCTAGATGATTTTCTAAAGAAAATTGATGTAAACTAAAAATGTAGAGTGTTAAGTGAGAATTTTAAGATTGTATAATTATTATGTTGAACTCGATAACAACCACCATGACTTCTTTTATGTTGAACTCGAGAAGCAAGTGTTGGCATTGCTAGACAATCATGATCACTAACAATTAATGCATGCAAATATCCAGAAGTGTCCAACGTTATTGTTCATCTTATGATATCTCTCACCGATGTTTACTTTTGATATATATTATAAAAATATAGTTCTCTTTAATTTATGTGTTGGTTGGCAAGTGAGGTTATGGTCCATCCAACTTTTCTCATTTAGATATATATATGTATATAAATCCGGGTTATTCATTTTTGAATATCCAAAAAGTTCGGATGATACTAGAAACTTCAAAATTCTAACGGCTTTCCATCCTACAATTGCAAGTTGTCCTACATCCCGGTCGAATTTTGCATGTCGTGTTGCTACTAGAAACTTGCCTTCATGCAACCTAAGATTATGTCTAACGTCTTTCCCTCCTACAATTGCAAGCACCCTTAACGCTTCATTTCCAACAATATCTACAGTAAATTCCGAAGCTCCTTTAAGACCCGTTATTTCAAACTTAATTCCCTCGTTTAGCAAAGCTCTTTTAACATAACGACCTTCGACTGATTCTCTAATATAATCCTTAGCATACTCCACGGCAGCAACTAGATTCCATAACGCACCAGCTACTCAAACAACCACCGCAAACACAACCGAACCAAACTTATACAAAAGTGGAAATAAATCAATGTCGATGATAATTTGTAAAGCTCGGAGATAGTAGTCATATGCATCGTTGATGATACCGCTAACAACTCCATTCACTTTACTTTCCAAATCAGCCGCCTCTTTAACAATCTTACCGTCAACAACATCACTATAGTCACCGTCTTCTCCCTCGAAAATTGGGTGACGATTAACACTATTATCACTATTCGCACCACCATCATTCAATCCGATCTCCTTATCGTCAACACCCGCACTAACACCATCAACACCCTCACCCGCACTAACACCATCAACACCCTCACTAGCCTTAACACCCGCACTAACACCATCAACACCCTCATTAGCCGTAACACCCGCACTAACACCATCAACACCCTCACCTCCACTAACACCATCAACACCCTCACTAGCCGTAACACCCGCACTAACACCATCAACACCCTCATTAACTGTAACACCCGCACTAACACCATCAACACCCTCACCTCCACTAACACCATCAACACCCTCACTAGCCGTAACACCCGCACTAACACCATCAACACCCTTACCTCTACTAACACCATCAACACCCTCACTAGCCGTAACACCCGCACTAACACCATCAACACCCTCACCTCCACTAACACCATCAACACCCTCACTAGCCGTAACACCTGCACTAACACCATCAACACCCTCTTTAGCAGTAACACCAGCACTAACACTATAACACCCCCTAAATTATGAGATAACAGCGGAAGACTAATCGGGGTATTACGGGGATGATCGAAGTCATAATCATAGAAAACGGCTCAAAAGTGACGTTTTGAAAGTTGTTTGTCATTCAAATAATACTTTCGTTACAAAAGGTGAAATATCATTGTGGTAAAATCCCATGAATGGGTATAGTAGTTTGAAAAGAATGACATATTTGATTTTATACCACGTAAATTATCAGAGTTATAATGTCCGCTCCGTGTCTTGTCCTGCTCCACTAATTACCTGAGATAAACATGCTTAAAAGTGTCAACACAAAGGTTGGTGAGTTCATAGAGTTTAATAAAAAGCAATTTATTCCAATAAATTCAAGTGGTATACGGTGGTAGTTGAAATAAATAGTAGTACTTACTAAAGTAAGTAGTAAGTTGCGTTGGGTAAAAACCACAAGTAAATCATATGTATAATCAGTTAAATATCGGGGTAGGATTTCATAGGAATTATAATCCTAGTTTGGAGTAGTAGTAGTGGAGTTTTGCCTCAAATTTCTAATCGTAGTCTAGAGTAGTACTAATACAGTTGTATCGAGATATATGAAAATATATATATTCTTATAAATATTGCCCTAAGCCTCATGACACGCAAACGTTAACAGAGTACCGTAATAACGGAGGTCGTCACATCAAATCAATGATGGAGACATGGCCCTCGGAGTAATAGGTGATTTGCCAATTCCTATTTATCTCAAATATAGTGTATTGCGACTAATACGACTAGCGGGTAAGTCTATCCGTCCAGTATTAGTGGAATAGGTCGTCAGCCTTCAACAGGTTTCGAAGCTGTTCACTATATTCGCGTTCACCGAAGTGATTAATGGTTCATGATTCGAGGGGCTTTTTGGCAGTACAGTAAACTTAGGCAATATCAACTTAATAGAGGTATACATAGGATACGAGTGCTCTAATTCTAGCAAGTATTTCCATTGGAGTTTTGGAAATGGCATATAACAAGTGGTAGGTAAATTCATAGTGATTCGTAAAGATGTGAATTACTTTAGTAAGTGGAAACAAGTATTATGTCTCAATAACTAACAAGGTACTTTATCATTTAAGTACAACATTCCAAGTAAACATGTAACACCCCAACCCGACAAGGGTAAAGATATCATAATAATGGATTCATATCAGAACAAAACAAAGCATACATCTACAGTAATACAAAAATCTCAAAGGTTACAACGAAATACTGAAACTTCAAGGTTACAAATGAGAACTTCCAAAAACACTAATTCTAAAATACATTATCTTCTAGTCAACTCTAATCCAGAATAACTATCAAATCTTCTAAGTCCAAAGGTACACTCTTCACTCATTCCCAGCTTCCTACTAAAACCTGCCGCAGGAAAAGAAATGCGGCTGAGCTACGAGAGCTCAGTGAACAGATATAACGATAACAAAAGCAGTAACTGATAGCAGTACAAAGAAAATCCGGAATACAGATCATACAGATATAATCAGGGTGAAGGAATAAGAGTCAGGAATAAATAAGGAATAAGGTTAAGGAAAAGGAAAAGGGACAAATAAAAGGAAATAAATAAGGTTTATAAGATAAGGAAAACAGAAATCTATCACGAGCCCAGATAACAGATAATATCATAACAGTGTAACAATATAAGCAATCTAGAGGGGATACCGCTCAAGTAACCAGATAACATGAGGGGTGTCCACATGTATCAATTGGAGTGATCAGCTCCTAGATAATGTGAAAGACGTGTATCGCACACACCATCAGTCACCAGATATATATATATATATATATATATATATATATATATATATATATTATATATATATATATATATAGATATATATATGTATATATATACATATATATATGTATATATATATGTATATATATGTATATATATGTATATATATATGTATATATATATATATATATATATATGTATATATATATATATATATATATGTATATATATATATATATATATATATATATATATATATATATATATATATATATATATATAACAGTAAACAGTAATAGATAACAGAAATCAGATCAGATCTAGGATGCATCCATACGCCCCAGGTGGCCAGAGTCTACCGATACACACCAGATAAAATAAATTCAGGGACGGAACATGTCATCACTCTCCTGCCTTAGAGTCATGCCATCGGTGCATCAATGACATGGACATGAAACCCTCATGCCTAGTGATTGGCTCGGATATCAGACTGTAGGTCAAAGGTCAGATGTACTATCAAAATCAGAAGGTCATATCTTAAGGGTACGTGGCAAAAGGTTCATGTCAAACAGTTCAGAAATAAATATCAAAGGTTCAAATCAGAGTTTATCAGATTAAGTTTTATATCAAAGTTTAAGTTCAGATTAAAAGGACTACATCAAATGGTTCAGAAAAGAATTTCACAGGTTCATAATTATAAGTTCGTAGCAAAAGTTCATTTTAGAGATTCTTGTCAAAAGTTCATTTAAAGCATTCCTTTAATAACGGATTTTCAATAAAATGATCTTTCAGAATAGTTTTTCATAAAATAATCTTTCAAAACAGTTTTTCATAAAAATATTCTTTAAACTAATTTCCACAAAAGTTTATAAAGTATCATATCACTACTCATAAACATCCTTTTTAAAACAACTGATTTTTCTCAAAACATTTCCAAGTCATAATTAAAAGGTTTTCACATCACAGATTTTTATATCAGAGGTCGTAACAAAAGGGAATCATGAAAAAGGTTCAAAACAAAGAGAATTATAATAAGGACATCAACTCAGAAGTTAAACAGGTCAGAACATGAAAGAGATCATAGAAGGCTCACAAAACAAAAGGGATCACACGGAAGGTTCACAACCAGAAGGGAACATAGCAATGGTATGGGGAATCCTAATATGGAACAAGATTAAATCAGAAGGAAGGGAGAGAAATACCCTTACTGAAAAAGGGCAGAATATCTGTACCTTATTAGCACAGCAGAAAAGCAAAACAAACACAGAATAAGATCAGTGCTTCTCCTTCTTCACACCTAAAGGAGTAGAATACAGAATTACTACAGATTCTAATTCAGATTATTACTTTTAATTTATCTTTCCATTTTAAGTAACTTTCTATTTTTGGCAGGTTTCCAGAATTAACAGATTTCCATATTTAACCAGATATTAATATCTCAGATTATGTTAAGTCCTTATATAAGGCTTATTATGGTATTAAGGTATCTTTTAGCAGGTTACAAAAGTTTAGGGTTTATTATGACAGATTTTCATAGTTCAGGGTTTTAATTGTAAATTCATCTAATTCAAAGGCATAAGTGAAAATACTTTAAGTTACTGACTTAAATACTTATTTTATTCAGAATGACATCTTAATTCTTTTAGTTTCACAATTTACAAGTTATACCCCTCTAGTTACCATATTTACAAAACAAACCCTAGATTTACATAATTTACCATTTAATCCCTACAATATTCATATTTACCAAACAAGCATCTTATTTTACATAATTACAGAATGTAACATCAGAATTAAGTATATTACAAATCAGATCCCTCAGAATTCAGAATTTACACAATTGGTCCCTTAAGTTTACAAAACTTATATATTAAATCATAATTTCATAACAATTACATATTAAGCCCATAAATCCTCAAAATTACACATTACACTTTTAATATCAGTATTTACTCAGAATAACTTCAAGATTCCAGACTTTACACTTTTAGTCCCTCTATTTTGTTTAATTACAATTCGTACCATATAAATACAATTAATTCATTATCTTGTAATATTTACACTTAGGACCCCCAAGTTATATTTTTCCCACATTCCTACAGATGTATATAACATTATAAAAATATCCCAGAATTTTCAAAGTTGGCAAAACAGGTCCTTATAGTTTTAAAAACCAATCGGATACACTTTTTAAATACAATTTCAAGCCCTAATCAAAACCAATCATTGATCCATCATTATTAAAACCTTAAAACACCTTTAATGACCAGATCATTCACCAACAAACCCTAACCCTAATTATTTCGATTAGGTTTTATTTGTTTCTTTATTTCCAAAAATCCGGTTTGTACAAAAATTAGCCACACTTTATTTAAGCTTCCAAAATTCGAACCCATATTTTTCCCAGGTTATATGATGCATAAGGAACTCGTAAAAATTATACAACAAGCCCAGAAAAATCGTATAGCATATTTTAGATTTTACGTATATTTTTTATATCAATAATTACCACGACATATTTAGGCCTTTATAATTCGTTCCATCATTTTTCCCAGACCATATACTTCATATGAGGTCCAAATAAAATAATCATAACACCCAAAAATTCGTATTACATATATTTACAAATTACGTGTGTTTTATCCCTTTTATTTTCATACGCCTTAATAATCTTGCATGATTCGTTTTTCTTATTTTTCTTAGGTTATATTCGACCCATAGATCACTAGAAAAATGCTGGATAATTTTTAGAACGTAAGAATTAAGCATGAAAAATCCTTACCTCTCGGATGACAAAATCGAACAAAAACAATTAGCACGAACAAACGAAGGCTTCTAAATTCAGGTTCCTATTTTTTCTTAGCTCCTTAATACTCCAAAGAACACCAGAAAATACCCACTTGTGTCCAAAAATTCGGATGGAGGAGGAGAGGATTTTTGTGTGTCGACTTTTAGGGTTTGCGATATAAAAGAAAAGGAAAGAATGAATAGCCGTGTGGGAGGATTGAGGAGGGGAAATATTTTCGGCCCAATTTTGGTTGACAAGATCAATATACTGATTTGATTGATTTCCCCTTTAATTTTGATGCTTGTCTTGTATTTAAAAAGAATTATAATTAAAAGTAAATAATTTAAATAAACTTTTCGGCCCATGTATAATTCTTGTGCATAATATGTATTTTTTGTACATTGCATAATGCAAAAATGTTGTCATAAAAATTACCTTACTTCATATGTAGCTCATTACCAGAGATTTGGAATTAATTTGGTACTTTATATGTGTTTTAATTAACTTTAAAAGTTTCAGGGGTGTTTTGGTCATTTTACAGATTATCTGAATTTCAGGTATTACAACTTCTTCCCCACTAACAAAAAAATTTCGTCCTCGAAATTTGCAGAAAGCAGAAAGAAAATAGGACGGAAACTAAACAAAGATATACCAGACCTAATAGATGATAATCGGATTTTCTCGGAAGAGACGTAAGAATTTCACATGATTTTGACGGATATGCCGTCCACATAATTTTATTTGACAGATCAGATTAGAACGTACAGGAAAAGGTTATCGATCACATCAATTGGAAGAAGTTCTATAACAGAACCTAAGATTATTATCAGAAGTTCAGAGGTCAGCAGAATGCGTGACTAGAATCCAGACTTATCAATTCACAGAACGGTGAAAGCAGATTACGCGTACAGTTAGAATGAACTTACAGTCTCACTAATGCAGATAATCCCAACAGTTATCAGAATTTCTAAATTTCTAAGGCACTTCTCGAAATATCCTATGCCCACAACAAGTGCACGTTATATGATGTAAGTATTATCACGTTGGCCAGACGTCATAATACTGGCATCATATAAATATGCCCTCACGATGGTCATACTTTATTTCTAGTCGTGAACAGAACAACTTATCTTAATCCACCTAGTCTCCCTACGGTCTCAGAGGTCATCAAAATCAAATACCCTAACTAAGAGGAGAACGAATCACTCGAAAGAGTTAACGTAAGTCCCAGAATGTCTATCAGAATTTGGTACATCAGATCATCCATCATTCGTCAAATTTCACATAACAAAATCATCGTCCGACATACGCAGAATGAACACAGAGCGGAATTACTACAGAGAACCTAAATCATTCAAAGGGTTTTATCATCAGGTAACAGAAATTTAAATAGGTCAAACGGAAGCGAACTACGTCATCCATTCAATACATGCTCTTAAGTCTCTCTCAATTCCAAGCAGTCTGTCTATGTTTGTCCATATGATCATCGGGTGAAAAGGATTTATAACTTGAGTCTGATCCCTCAAGCCTTCGGCACTTCTTCTTGGAACTGTGGTGTAGTAACGTGAATCTCCGACATAGTCACTGTGCATCACCCATTCACGAGCCTGCTTCTGCTCTTAATTCATCTTAGTAAAACTAAAAAGAATAGAGAAGTAAGGCTGTGTGTCTTTGGCAGGTCTCCTAGCACAAATCGAAATTCGCCAACTCAGATTGCTGTCGTCATCGGATGCTTGGTAGTGGTGTCTGCTACAATCTCTGAACGCCAATCACATCTACTCTTCCAGAACAAAGGTCATTCCATTTAATACGAAGATGGTCTTCATGTACCTCGTTCGTCTCAGAGCACGAACATGTTGTCATACTATGACAATTGTCCAACTACTCGCGAAAACATGATTCTCATTAGCCAATACAATTGGCATCATTTAAAACTCATGATGGTCACAATGAGTACGAAAACAGCTTTCATGAATCGTTTCAGGGAAACATCATATCTAAATCACATCACCAATCTTTACGAATAAAACTGAACTACTTTACGGAAGTTGCTCTCAGTTAGTCATCTCCTATCTTAGGAGTTCTTGTGGTTGCTTCTTCGGTCCTTCAAACATTAAATGAGGTCGCCTGATACAGAGTTTCAAAGTGGAACGAATCAATCATTGATACGCAGAAATGAAAAATGATTACGGTAGTGATACGGTTAGGTTTACGATAGTCGACATGTTGACGCAAAATTTTTCTCTTTCTTCTTCATAGATTAATAGGGTATTCGAAGGGAACAATGAGGTGGACAAAAACATATTACATCAGCTTCTTCAATCTCTCAACTTCAATAGTATCATGGTTCGTCAGCTGAGATCGGTTCAAAGTCAATTCTACTTCTCAATCAGGAGGGAAACCCAAGAGTTTCATCAGAAAGCACCAGAAAATTTGTACAACAAAACTTCCAATGCCAGGGCTCCCTAAGGATGGATACTAATCGGTGTCAGGAGAATTTGACGATCAAATGAAATCGGGGTAAGTATTTCCATATCAGTTTTAAGCTTAACAGATTTGAGCGGTTAACGGTTATCATAACAAAAGTAGGGTGGAGCAGATTGTTAAGGATCACATTTCAAATACGGTAGTCTATGGTAGCTTTTACGAAGAGCCAGCCAGTCAATACTCAAAGATTTCCGAAATCAAGTATATCAATAGTAAACAGATCCGCAGAATGAATATGGTCATTAATCCAGACGGATAGTTCATATATCAGAGTCAGGGACATGGTTCATCAAGGTGTGGAGATATATAGGCGAACAATTCAAGGTGTTGGAATCTTATTAGCTATTTAGCACAAGTGGCAGGTAGGTTGCGAATCATTGGTAATACGAACATTGTATAATTGTCAGAAGTGAGACGTATGAAATGTCGGATATCAGCATCATATGCTTAGTTAACAATTCCATACAGAGATAGTATTTGCATCAAATCCTTCCAAAGGAAAACTGATGGGCAAATAAGATTCATCACTCAAGGGAGGGAATAAACTTATATACCCAAGGTTAATAATTACCAGAGTTCTCATAGGAGTGGTATGGATTTTGCAAGAAAGAATAGTATCAGATGATACATTTATATCCAGCACGGGTAATGAATTTATAGAAAGTGTCAACCACATTAGGGTTAAACGGCCTTCGGGATGGTCGGAAAGATATCAGACTGTTTATCAAACAGATCGGAAGTGAAGGTCAAAATCGAGTGGTGGCAGCAAAAGTTTAACAATTGATAATCATGTCAGGGGGTTCCAAAATTGTTTCAAACGCCAAAGGTGAGACATAGGAGGATAGTCGTCGATATTAAATGATCAGTCAATCAATCCTTATAAGAATAAAATCAAGGTTACTATCAAAGAAAGACGGATCAACAAAGAAAAAAATCTTGTCGTTCAGAATAAGAGTGAAAACGTTTTTATACTCGTGGTTAAACACCACAAGACTTCTCATGGGAACAGAGATGGTTAAGACGAAATCAATTAGTGTCAAAAGATTCATAGATGATTATCAGAAGCAAGAAACAAATAACAGAATGTAGTATGTATATCATCGTTATGGGAATCCTCAGAATGCCCGAAGAGGCATCAGAATGATTAACAAAAGGTTCAGAGGTCGGAGTCGAAATCGGAAGGCAAGGATCAAATAGTGTCAGATAATTACTACGCAATTTCCAATGCTCCAGGTTTTATTTAGGTTTCAAATTCTTAGGTGGTGCAAGGCATAAGCTCTAAATTTCCAAATGTGATTTCAATAGTCTTTAACCAAAAGCAAGACACGAATCAGAGTGATGCGGAAGCAATGCTACTTAAACATATGACTTATAGTCTACCCATTCCTCACTGGTCAGAAATTAAATTCCTATAGGTAAATCCTAAAGCAAATTCTCAAAGGTTGTCCTACGAGCGCCTACAGTGGAAACTTAGTGGTCCAGACTTCACAGGTCAAGGGTAAATGTATTACGAGTCGCAGCCTGTCGCTCTGATACCATAAATTGTAACACCCCAACCCGACAAGGGTAAAGATATCACAATAATGGATTCATATCAGAACAAAACAAAGCATACATCTACAGTAATACAAAAATCTCAAAGGTTACAACGAAATACTGAAACTTCAAGGTTACAAATGAGAACTTCCAAAAACACTAATTCTAAAATACATTATCTTCTAGTCAACTCTAATCCAGAATAGCTATCAAATCTTCTAAGTCCAAAGGTACACTCTTCACTCATTCCCAGCTTCCTACTAAAACCTGCCGCAGGAAAAGAAATGCGGCTGAGCTACGAGAGCTCAGTGAACAGATATAACGATAACAAAAGCAGTAACTGATAGCAGTACAAAGAAAATCCGGAATACAGATCATACAGATATAATCAGGGTGAAGGAATAAGAGTCAGGAATAAATAAGGAATAAGGTTAAGGAAAAGGAAAAGGGACAAATAAAAGGAAATAAATAAGGTTTATAAGATAAGGAAAAAAGAAATCTATCACGAGCCCAGATAACAGATAATATCATAACAGTGTAACAATATAAGCAATCTAGAGGGGATACCTCTCAAGTAACCAGATAATATGAGGGGTGTCCTCATGTATCAATTGGAGTGATCAGCTCCCAGATAATGTGAAAGACGTGTATCGCACACACCATCAGTCACCAGATATATATATAAAACAGTAAACAGTAAAAGATAACAGAAATCAGATCAGATCTAGGATGCATCCATACGCCCTAGGTGGCCAGAGTCTACCAATACACACCAGATAAAATAAAGTCAGGGACGGAACTGGTCATCACTCTCCTGCCCTAGAGTCATGCCATCGGTGCATCAATGACATGGACATGAAACCCTCATGCCTAGTGATTGGCTCGGATATCAGACTGTAGGTCAAAGGTCAGATGTACTATCAAAATCAGAAGGTCATATCTTAAGGGTACATGGCAAAAGGTTCATGTCAAACAGTTCAGAAATAAATATCAAAGGTTCAAATCAGAGTTTATCAGATTAAGTTTTATATCAAAGTTTAAGTTCAGATTAAAAGGACTACATCAAATGGTTCAGAAAAGAATTTCACAGGTTCATAATTATAAGTTCGTAGCAAAAGTTCATTTTAGAGATTCTTGTCAAAAGTTCATTTAAAGCATTCCTTTAATAACGGATTTTCAATAAAATGATCTTTCAGAATAGTTTTCATAAAATAATCTTTCAAAACAGTTTTTCATAAAAATATTCTTTAAACTAATTTCCACAAAAGTTTATAAAGTATCATATCACTACTCATAAACATCCTTTTTAAAACAACTGATTTTTCTCAAAACATTTCCAAGTCATAATTAAAAGGTTTTCACATCACAGATTTTTATATCAGAGGTCGTAACAAAAGGGAATCATGAAAAAGGTTCAAAGCAAAGAGAATTATAATAAGGACATCAACTCAGAAGTTAAACAGGTCAGAACATGAAAGAGATCATAGAAGGCTCACAAAACAAAGGGATCACACGAAAGGTTCACAACCAGAAGGGAACATAGCAATGGTATGGGGAATCCTAATATGGAACAAGATTAAATCAGAAGGAAGGGAGAGAAACACCCTTACTGAAAAAGGGCAAATATCTGTACCTTATTAGCACAGCAGAAAAGCAAAACAAACACAGATTAAGATCAGTGCTTCTCCTTCTTCACACCTAAAGGAGTAGAATATAGAATTACTACAGATTCTAATTCAGATTATTACTTTTAATTTATCTTTCCATTTTAAGTAACTTTCTATTTTTGGCAGGTTTCCAGAATTAACAGATTTCCATATTTAACCAGATATTAATATCTCAGATTATGTTAAGTCCTTATATAAGGCTTATTATGGTATTAAGGTATCTTTTAGCAGGTTACAAAAGTTTAGGGTTTATTATGACAGATTTTCATAGTTCAGGGTTTTAATTGTAAATTCATCTAATTCAAAGGCATAAGTGAAAATACTTTAAGTTACTGACATAAATACTTATTTTTTTCAGAATGACATCTTAATTCTTTTAGTTTCACAATTTACAAGTTATACCCCTCTAGTTACCATATTTACAAAACAAACCCTAGATTTACATAATTTACCATTTAATCCCTACAATATTCATATTTACCAAACAAGCATCTTATTTTACATAATTACCGAATGTAACATCATAATTAAGTATATTACAAATCAGATCCCTCAGAATTCAGAATTTACACAATTGGTCCCTTAAGTTTACAAAACTTATATATTAAATCATAATTTCATAACAATTACATATTAAGCCCATAAATCCTCAAAATTACACATTACACTTTTAATATCAGTATTTACTCAGAATAACTTCAAGATTCCAGACTTTACACTTTTAGTCCCTCTATTTTGTTTAATTACAATTCGTACCATATAAATACAATTAATTCATTATCTTGTAATATTTACACTTAGGACCCCCAAGTTATATTTTTCCCACATTCCTACAGATGTATATAACATTATAAAAATATCCCAGAATTTTCAAAGTTGGCAAAACAGGTCCTTATAGTTTTAAAAACCAATCGGATACACTTTTTAAATACAATTTCAAGCCCTAATCAAAACCAATCATTGATCCATCATTATTAAAACCTTAAAACACCTTTAATGACCAGATCATTCACCAAAAAAACCCTAACCCTAATTATTTCGATTAGGTTTTATTTGTTTCTTTATTTTCAAAAATCCGGTTTGTACAAAAATTAGCCACACTTTATTTAAGCTTCCAAAATTCGAACCCATATTTTTCCCAGGTTATATGATGCATAAGGAACTCGTAAAAATTATACAACAAGCCCAGAAAAATCGTATAGCATATTTTAGATTTTACGTATGTTTTTGATATCAATAATTACCACGACATATTTAGGCCTTTATAATTCGTTCCATCATTTTTCCCAGACCATATACTTCATATGAGGTCCAAATAAAATAATCATAACACCCAGAAATTCGTATTACATATATTTACAAAATACGTGTGTTTTATCCCTTTTATTTTCATACGCCTTAATAATCTTGCATGATTTAAATAAACTTTTCGGCCCATGTATAATTCTTGTGCATAATATGTATTTTTTGTACATTGCATAATGCAAAAATGTTGTCATAAAAATTACCTTACTTCATATGTAGCTCATTACCAGAGATTTGGAATTAATTTGGTACTTTATATGTGTTTTAATTAACTTTAAAAGTTTCAGGGGTGTTTTGGTCATTTTACAGATTATCTGAATTTCAGGTATTCCAAGTAAACAAGTAAGTTTGTAAATAGAAACAAGCATGTATCTCCTCCAAAGAGTTTATAAAGTTATTAAACGAGTAAAAGTGGGGCTACGACTCACCTTGAGTGGTACTAGTAAAGTGGAATGTAAGTTCGCGTGAGATTACGGTAATGACTTCAACACACGACCTGAATAATAGGGAAGTCTGAGAATTTGACTTAATACGAATAGTGGATGTGAAAGTGAGTAACGAATAACGATTTGATCGCTGAAGTGAGTGTGCGATATGCTTAAAATGCCTAAAGTTCAAAAATAACATTATATATAACATTATCTTGTTTTTTTGTCTTTTAATCCAAAAATATCGTTTCCTCGAAAGTGGTGAAACGAATCGTTAAGTTAAATCGTTTAAAACTCGTTAATTATAAATAATGTAACGTTATATATTAAGTAAATGAAACATAGAAAAATGCACGTGACGTGACGGGGAATCGTAAAATGTAAAATAGAAATGAAAATGTCAAATACATTCTGTTGGTCTTTGTACTTTTCCTGTTTTTACACTTTATACCCTAACGGCGTTAGCGTTGCACCGTTAGTCCTTAGTTACATATAACTTGCATTTTTAGTCCACTAATTGTCCAAAATGACATTCTGTGCTTGGAGTTTAATATAATTTCAGTTTCTATCCTAATGTTACTGTTTTGGCAGTTTTAGTCCTTGTGTTTAACAGTTGGCAATTTTAGTCCTTGTAAGTGAAACTAGTTTGCAAATTTAGTCCAAAAGTACAAAAAAAAGTGGGGAAAAATTATCCGAATTTTTCTGTGGCTTATTAAAGCTTATCTAAGCTTATTTCAACTGCTTATTTGCCAAAATGGCTTATTTTCCTATTAATGGGCCTTAACGAGCTAAAACAAAAGCCCATTAAGGTTTTACAATCCGGGGGCTTTAAGACAAGTTGGGCATATCCTTGGGCCCATTTTTAATTTTATAATTTCATATCAAAAGGCCTTAATGAGCTAGCTTATTTTGGTTTGCTTAATTTTAGCTTAATGGGCTTTTCAGTCCATTTCGCATTTTATACAAGTTTTACACAGGTTGTGAGGGCGTGAGCTTTGGCCGTTTTTAAAGGTTTATATGAGTTTATATTGGTAAACTATAAACATGAGATTACTAGTTTGTAGTAAGTAGAAACAAGTCGTGTAAAAATATTGATATGTTATTAAGTCGGATTTGTTTTTACAAGGTCATTTATGTGGCGACTTGGGACAGTTTAACAACTAAAAAGACTTAGAAAAATTATTGTTTTTCATTTTATATGTGTGAATCAAAGATTAAAATGGAGTTCGAATTAGTACGTAGCAATGAAATAAATGTGAAGTGGGTGTGTTTCGTGGTTCCTAGGCCTTCCACAAGGGAGGCATGTAACACCCCCAAATTACCGCAGCGGAACAGTAGTGTCAAGGGGGTATTACTTCATAATATAGATCAAAGTATAGAAAACAACCTCTAAATGAGACGTTTTAAAATGTTACCATTCGAATTTATTAAAATCAGAGTTATGACAATAAGTTCCAAAGTGAAGTTACATAGATGTTCGAATGGTAAAAGATAATGATATGAGTCTCCAAGTATGGAATTGACTCTAGAATCCATGCATCCACTATCGCCTTAATATCCTGAGATAAACATGCTAAAAAGTGTCAACCAACGGTTGGTGAGTTCATAGAGTTTAGTTTGTCAGTAAAGTATTTGAATAAAGATTTCACTGCAAAGGCATTGTAAATCCACTCAGTCCCAAGTCCCGCCCATTCAAGACTTGCAACCTGTGTGTTTACAACCCACTGCTAACATAGTATGAATAGTACAAGTACATATGTGTATAGAAGTACGTATCAATGTATGAATAAGACTAAAACTAAAACAAGTACAAATGTGTATAGAAATACGTATCAATGTATGAATATGGCAAGTACAAATATGTATAGAAATACGTATCAATGTATGAATAGGACAGATGAGTATATAAATACATATCAATGTCATAAGTATTTTGGATAAACGAGTAAAGAAATCTAAACATGTTAACAATGCATAATGTATAAGAGAACAGATATGTATATAAATACGAATAATGTAATAAGTATTTTGAGTACTTGCAAAAGTAAATAAGTATAGTTTGAGCATGTATCTCCCCCAAAGAGTTGTTAAACAATTTAATGATAGAAACGGCGGGGCTATGACTCACTTTAGCTATAAAAGTCAAGGTAATGTTAAGTCAAAAAGTATCATGGAAACGGCTCCAAAACACGACCTGAATAATAGGGAAGTCTGAAAATTTGACTTAATACGAATAACAAGTGTGAAAACGAGTAATGGATAGCGATTTGATCGGCGATGTGAGTGTGATATGCTTAAAATGTTTAAAGTTCAAAAATAATATTATATATAATATTATCTTGTTTTTATGTTATTTAAATCCACTAATATCGTTTCCTCAAAAGTGGTGAGACAAAACGTTAAGTCAAATCGTTTAAAACTCGTTATATATAAATATAACGTAACGTGTTAAAATATGTGAACGAATTGTAAAAATGCATGTGATTAAGTGGAAAAGTGTAAAATGCGAAATGGTAAAGAAAATGAAATAAAGTTTCTGTTGGTCCTTGATTTTTTTTACAGTTTTTACATTTTCCACCCTAACGGAGTTAGCGTTGCACCGTTAGTCCTTGGTTATACTTTTAGTCCAAAAAGGGTCAAACTTGACATTCTAAACCTCCAACTTACTGTTTTTATCCTTTTCTATCCTTAGTTTACTGGTTTTACAGTTTTGGCCCTAGTTTGGTGAAGTTGGCGGTTTTAGTCCCTAAGGTTGAATTGCGTTGCAAATTTAGTCCAAAGTTCATAAATCATAAAGTTTTATTTTCTTTTCATTTGTCCGATTTAAAAGGCTTATATTTTAAGTTTATTGCATACTGATTTTTCGAAAAGGATTTCTACAGATTTCGAATGGGCCTTAAGGCCCAACACACATTTATGTGGTCTATTTATAATTTGAAGAGTTCATTGGGCTTTCAAGCCCAAAGTGGGTCTGTTTGGTTTTCTTGTAGCATCGAAGCAACACAGGGAAAAGAAACCAACTAGAAAAATATATTTGTGACTTCATCATGCTTATTATTTATAAATCTAGTAGTTTGCTTCTTAATGGAGATCATTCTTTTTAACAAGTTCCATAGTATGCGTCTGTAATTTATTCCTCGCGTCCAAGTTCTATAGGGTTTGGAAATGTTGTGTTTCGTCCTACTTTAATTAACAAGAATACGTTTACATGCATGCATGGGTCGAATATAAATAAATGAACTTGAGTTTGCGTATGAATTTGTAGGTAATAGAAAAGGTGTGAATAAGTGAGAACATGTAAATATATATCGACATGGTTTCCTAGCCTTCCGTTAAGGAGGCAAGCAAGTTTTACTAGACATGTATAATAAAGATACGTAAAAATGGGAGAATTCAATATACGTTCGAAATGAAATAAACACGATGCATGGTGGTATATAAAATGATGAAACGAATTAGAAATGAGTTAGAGAGACTTACTACTTCAAGATGGTGAGAGTTTACGTGAAAAACGAACTAGAAACTTGTTAGAACTCGAATAACCCGTTAGAATGAATTTCTAAGCTTCGAAATGAACCATTTTGCTTTGAATGAAAAAGGAATTTGTTTCTTGGTCTAATGAGGTGTTTCGACAGTAAGTTAAATGGAGAAAAATGAGGTAGTTGTTAAGTGTGAATGGAAATTATTGTAAGTGAAATGTGTATGCGTATGAATATATATCGATCTATATAATTTAAAAGGGCAAGTGGGGATTTTGTTTGAGATTTATTTCGAATGGCAGTGTAATGAGCGGAGGGGACAAAGAGAATGTAAATGGTAAGAAAGTCCAATGGTGTAAGAACTAGTGAATTTGATTTAGATATATATAATAACATAAAATCAATTGAATTAATTTCCCAACAATAATTAGTAGTCATAGTATTTTTCAAATAAAATAAGCCTTTATACCACATCTTATTTTATTGCCAATTTCAGTGTCAAATAAATTAGTATCCCAATTCTATATCAGTCGACTATCAATGAGCATTTTAAGTTATGGTGTTAAAGAATAGTCACTTTATTTTTCATACTCACAAATCCCTACATACCAATGAACACATCCTTACCATTGGATCAAAAGAACAAAAATTAAGAAAAAAAAAACACGGAGGGACTAATAATGTAAATATTTAAAAAAATGGAGGGACTGGATGTGTAAATTACATCATAACTATCATTATTCCATTTTCTCCCAAATCCCACACACTTCACCCCACTTTCTCTCTCTACCAATATTCAAACCCTAGCCATTAAATCAAAAATCGACCGTGATTAACTTTACAAATCACATAAAGAACACAAAAAATGAAAGAATCGACGACTACAAACACGAATACGGGAAAAAACGATTCAAAATGAACCGATTGAGATCCGGTGAAAAATAGGTTATCGGTGAACCAATGTTTCTGATTTCGATTAAAGTAAGTAAATTATGTCTGATTTTATTGTCAATGTAAACACGAATATCCTTTGATTTTAATTTTTAATTTGAAGTAGTATTGTTTTAAACATGAGGAGGATCTTCTTCACCTTTGTTGAGTTGTTATAATGTGTGCATAAATTTTATCAGAGGCATTCACCTCTGTAATCTACATAATGTTTAAGAGTAGAGAGATCCAAAAGATATATTTGTTAAAATGAAAAGAAGTAAATATGTAGGTTACTTTTACAGCAAAGAATGATACATAGGACAGGTATAACAAGTTTTGTATACATGGATGCACACCAAGTGTTTGATGAAATGTGTGAGTGAAAAATATTTGATAATCTTGTTATCTGGTCATGTAATTTTGCTTATTAATTAAGTTGTTACTTGAATTTTGTTTTTAACTGTATTGGAATGATGTTTTTATATTTGATTAATGTTTTAAATCTGCTATGTATCACAGGTGTAGTATCACCAGTGATATTTGAAGTTGATGATATTATAGTTTTGCTGTTTTATGTGCTTTTGGTTGATGATAATTGTGTTTAAGTTACTAATAAGCTGTTCATTATAGTGTAATATTACTTATTATTTAAGTTGTGGAAATGATTGTTTTAACATGAGAGACTAAAATTTTGAATGTGGACACTAGTATATCACCTGTGATATAAAAGTAGAAATGACTAATATGAGACTAAATTTTGAATGTGGACACTAGTATATCAGTTGTGATATAAAAGTACAAAATAATGGTTTATTGTTAGTATATCTGTTGTGATGTCACGTGTGATATCACAGGTGATATCGCATGTGATATCACCTATGATATCATGATATCACAGGTTCCTCCAAAAGCTAAACAACATGTTGCATATTTTTTAAAGTGCAATATAATATCACAAGTGATAAATGAGTATATATTGTTCTTTAATAATCATGACCTATTAATTTTTTCAGAGGAGACGTGCTTGCGAGGCACCTGATGGTATACGAACATCCAAAAGCAGGACAAATCATGAGAGACAGTATAAATCCAACAGTCTTAAAAATGAAATGGAAGACAAAAGATGAAAAGACAGATTGTGGGTTGTACATGATGATCCATATGGAACTTTATGAAAAATTGAAGCAAAGATAATTCCAGATCAAGTAAACGAAAAAAAAGAAGATGATGTCTGATTATGCAAACAAGATTGCTACGAAAAACAAAGATGACGGGATAAAGAGAATGATAGATGGAACAAAGATGACTGAAAAAGGAGCAGGCGAAGGAGGAAGCAATCGTCAATGATTTATGTTTAATTTCATGTTTGTAAACACATAGTAATTTCCTTATGCTGCTTAGTTTAAAAATGGAATGTGATTTTGCGGTTACCTAAGAAGGGTGCGCTCTATTAGGTCCCAAGCCACATTGCATGGTGCCGGAGTTTGTACTACTTTTGGGAATGACTAAGTGACTTGTATGATCATTTGTATGAAAAAGTATTAATGTATCATTTTATTCCTTTATCACATGTGATATTACTCTTAGCTAAAATAAAACATTTAGTGTTACAATAAAATGTTTCATATCACAAGAGATACAACACTGTCAATTACATATACCAAATATGTATAAAAACAAGAAACAAAACTAATAAAATTAAAAACTTGACATATTCTAAAAACCAAAGAAAGTGTTGCATCAAATTTAACAGAATATCACAAGTGATATAAACATCAAAATCAAAACCAAGTGTTGCATCATTTTTAACAGAATATCACAAGTGATAAAAACATCAAAATTAAAAAAAAATAAAAAATGTTGCATCATTTTTAACAGAATATCACAAGTGGTACCAGATACAAGAACTGTATGAATTACAAAATCCTCATAAAAAATTATTCCAAACTATTGAGCATAAGTTTTTTTATTTTATTTTTTTTTCTTTTTTTTTTGTGTTTTTTTTTTTTTTTTTTTTTTTTTTTTTTTTTAATAATGAAAATCTATGAATCACAAGTGATACATCAAACAAAAGAAATTAAAAAAAGGGTAAAATTAGACTTTGACTGCAGTAGATCCACCTTCAACAGAGCCGCCTCCAGGAACACCGTCTCCGAGCCCACCGTCTCCATGGGTCACTGCCCCCGGGGCAATGCCTAGAGAAAACTGGTAACGCACTAGCAGAAACTCTAGGAACCCAAAAACTTTATCCCCTAGGAGTGTCAATAAACTCATGATGATTAAACGACTTAGGTGTTTTCACACTATTAGAAGCTGTAAACAAAGGTAAACACACAGTAAATAAGGTATCATCACAACTGGAAAAAAAAAGCTTTAACTATGATTATAAAACAATAACAATGAAATATCACAAGTGATACTATACATGACATATAATAAAATTTAATCAGTAAACATCAAAACCTATAAAAAAACAAAATATCACAAGTGATACTACAAAACTACAATTCAAAGCAAGCATGTTGTTTATTTGCAACTCTTTTATACCCTCCTGATTTCCTCTCAAGCATAACAACTCACAAAGATATGTGCATACTAGAACTCACAAAGATATGGCAACGACCTCCACAAGCATAACAACCAAAAGCATTTTACTAGGCACTAAAGATATCATAAATTGTTTTACCTTGTCCAATAGGGTGAAAGGGGCCTTGAAGGGTTCAAAAACTTTTCCAACAGGTTTTGCAGCATCAATCTGAGAAAAAATTTAGTCCAATGTTAAAAAGTATAAATTGCGTAAACGTGCATGATCACGAGCTTCACCACGCATCTCAGAATACATATTTGCTGTGATCTCGACAAAGTTAAAGCATTCATACACCGCAGACATTAATAGAACCTATCTTAACAAGCACTAAGTTTCATAAGAAAAACATTACCGACTGCATCTCCAGTTTCAAGCCAGACAGGAGCTGAACGCCCTGAACTCCGATTAGCTAATTTATATCCATAATTCAAACTTCCATGCCCGCCATTATAAGCATTGACCAAGATTGCGAGCTTCTACTTCATCCAATGGTTGTATCTTGAGAAGCACATAAAACAACAAAATTATAATATCATCAACTTCTTATATCACTGGTGATACTACATATATGATAGAGAGCAAATTCAAAACAACAATCAGACATAAAAATAGCATTCCAATGCAGTTAAAAATAAAAACTCAACTAACAACTTAATTAGTAAGCAAAACTACAGGAGCAGATAACAAGATTATCAAATATTTTTCACTCACACATTTCATCAAACACTTGGTGTGCAACTTGATCAAAAGTAATGTTAAACAAATTGATCCACATAATTAACAACTGATCAACAACATTATCAACCGCAACAATATCAATCAAATCAGCTTCTGAAACAAACGGTTCATTCAAATCAAAAGAAGACATAAAAAAGGATGATAATGATCGGGAGGTGATGATTAAATGATGATCGGAACGGTGATGGTGTTCGGAATGGTGATGGTGATTGGAATGGTGATGGTGATGGTGATCCAGATGGTGATGATCAAACGGTAATAGTTGAATGGAATAACTACTTTTTGGATGGAAGCGATGAGAGCAGGTTGGGAGGAAAACACACATTAATTGTTTGAAAAAAAATGAAGCGAATGAAAAAAAAATAAGAAAAGGATTTATATAGTGGGAGAATTAAGGTTAAGCATATTAAATCTTAGGTTTAATCACCTACCATTAGAACAAACTAAATAGATGGTGGGAATTTGTCCCTCAGTAAGCACCAAAACAAGAGTAAACAAATAAACTTTTCTCTATTAAAGAAATACTCAAAAAATAATTAACTTAACTATAGAGTTAGGATCAAATAAGAAGAAAACTTAAAATGAGAAGGATAAGAATAAACCACAACCACACATTTCAGATGCACCTATAAAAATAGATGCATCTCCACTTAAAAATCTCCCCCTTATTTGAAATGTGTGGCTATAAATTTTTCTTACTCTTCTCATTTTAGTTTTTTTTTGTTACCGGATCCTTCCTTAACTATATAAATATGAATTTCATATCTTAGTGTCATTTTGAATTTATAGACTTCTTACGATACTATATGATTATGATATTTGCTCATTTTGTTCATCATTTTAATTTGCTTGCTTTTCCGATAAAACTAATATAGTCTTATTTTATCTTTTTTGCAGGACGTATTAGATCTTTGAATATGAGAACAAATGATGATGTCAAGTTTTGGTTGTGGTGGTCTTCAAATGAATTACATTGTTGCGAATGCTTTGTTTTCTAGGTTCCACTACCGATTTTAATCTAGAAATATTTTTCTCATTATGGTCTTCTAAATCTTCTCTATCCATATCAAAAAAAGAAAAGTACTGAATGTGCTGTTACGTACATGGGCCTTTCCCTAAGAGGTTCAAGTTGGATGAGTCCAAGAAGCTTCATGAGCCCAAATAGCCCACTGGCTAGTCGCATGCATGCAGTCAAAGTGCAACGGTTACCACCAACATTTAGTTTTCCTTTTGTTTGAATAATGAGTAGAATTAGTCTTTGAGAGAATAAAGGGGAACGTGGGTTTCCTCCAGGTTGTTAGGATTAGCTTGACTTGTTAGTTAGCTTATTTCTTATTTAAAGTTTGCATTGTACCTTTTAGGGATCATGAAAAAAAAGAATATTGTTCCAACTCCTTTGCCTATTTTCTTCTGATCATCCCTCTATATTTCTTACTTCACCACTTTAATCAATTGATCCTCATCAGTGGTATCAGAGCCAACGTTGATCCAATGGCCGGCAAACGTACGAATGCGGAATTCCAACAAGAAACCGATGAACGTTTTGCTAAATACGATGCTTTGTTCAAAAGAATCTTGGGGGAGTTGCAGACCTTAAATGTAGGTCAAGGGGGTAAGTCGAACGGCACCCAAATCGTGGGCCTGAAACCGTATTTAAAGCTTCACTTTACCCGGTTCAGCGGTGATGATCCTACGGGTTGGATTTATCAAGCCGAGCAGTATTTTTATTTCAAGTCGGTCGCAACCGAGGACCAGGTTAATTTGGCTTCCTTTCACTTAGACGGGATTGCACTCCAGTAGCATCGTTGGTACACAAAACAGAGAGGTCCGATGATGTGGTCGGAGTTTACTGTTGCATTGTTGAGTCGGTTCGGACCGACAGACTATGAAGACCCCTCTGAGTCCCTTCACCGTTGGACACAACTCACAACCGTTGCCGCGTACATCAAAGCTTTTGAAAGGTTATCTCACCGGGTGGATGGGTTACCGACCACATACCTTGTCGGGTGTTTTATCGGGGGTTTGAAGGAGGATATCCATCTAGAGGTCAAGCTTAAGAAGCCTCGTAACTTGGCGGAGGCGATCGGAATTGCTCGGTTGGTGGAAGAAAAAATGAGTCTGCAACAAAATTTGTCAACTCCACAAGGCTTCCAAACTTCTAATATTTCCTCAAAACCATCGTCCAGTGGAGGAATTTTAGGGTCAGGACCACCCCCACCATTGGCCCTCCCAGCTCCTAACCTAATTCGATGTCTAACCAGTGAAACCGCCCAGGAACGTCGTGAGAAAGGGCTGTGTTACTATTGTGATGATCGATATGTTTCGGGACACAAGTGTAGTAAGCCACAACTATTTATGATTAGTGAGGTTGGTGATGTAGTCCAGGTAGACGAACCTCACAAAGTTGCGGAAGATATTATTCAAGCAGAAATATCATTTTTGGCAATCTCGGGTGCTATTCTTCTTCATAATTTCACCTCACAAACTTTGGTTGATTGTTTGGGGCTCACTGTCGACTATGATGTGAAAGTGGAGGTCGTGGTGGCTAATGATGAGACGATAACTTGTACGGGAAGGGTTCGTGACCTCCAGATTGTTCTTGACGGATATACCATCACAACCGATTTTTTCGTTTTACCGGTCGCAGCCTGCCCGATCGTCCTGGGAATTCAGTGGTTGCAGTCTCTCGGCCCAATTGAGTTTGATTTCCAAAACCTTACTATCGGGTTCCATCTCGCTGGTTCGTCACATAAGCTTTACGGTTTAAAACGTGACGGTTTGGATGATGTAAAACCCAAAATTTTGAATTATAATTTTATGTACCATTTTGAATTAACCTAAGTATGATTACTGACATTTTTTTTAAACTATAGGTTATACATTAAAATCACATAATAATAACAATATCTAATATAAGTTAACATATAACCTAAAGTTTCCTAAAATCTACCCTAAGCTTGTACCAAACGACCCACTACTTATGTCCATACGTTTTCTATATATTTTCCTAATATATGAAACTGGAATTTTGCACCTATCCTTCCTTAGCTACACATTTGGTTTTGATAAGATAAGAGCAAGTGAATAATTTATAAAGTTAAGAAGATATGTATGCCAACTAATTCCCATGTGATTATACGATTTACATAAACAAATGATACTACATTCCTAAGTTAAAAATATGGTATTCCCTATAATCCCTAGACATGCTTTTGTATTTCTTAGACCGTATATCTCTTGTGTTCTCTCTTCGACACCGAACCAAACAATCAGAAAACTAAGCTACAAACCTCATTTTTGCTGCCAAGAAAAGTGAAAGAAGATAGCAAGATTGGTGGTCGATTTGTTGCAGCCGTGGTCTCCATTTGTGATAACCTTGTGTAATCGTTTGGGTGGTGTCATAGCATCGTCCTTGTACGTCTCACTTGGAGGTCGCGGGATTAAGTTTGTTCGCATGTAGACTAAGAGTTTTGGTACGTGATTTGTACGGTTCGTGTATGTGTGGCTGTTGTACGTCGGGTTTGGGTTCGGTTCTGTCTTGTCAAATCCTTGGCGTTCTTGTTCGTGTCCGTACTCGCGAACGTTTGTGTTCGTGCTTTCGGTTTCGATCTGTTCTTGTTTAGCTTTAAGGTATTTCTTTAACTATCATTTTATTTTATAGCTAATCATATACAAATTATAGGTGCAACGTTAAGAAAACTTTGCATGTGCTAAGTTGTAAGATCATTATTAAATTAAAAAATGAGGTTTATATATGTAGACGTAGGATGGGAAACGAGTAGCAAAAGCTTGCTATTTAGAACTGAGGTATATTTCATGCAATCATCTTAATATAATATCATGCACCAATCATAAGAGATCATAGTTATATGTTGATATGATATAGTTTGTCATCATAATCTATTTTAAAATATGAATATGTAAAAACTGGAAACCATGGTTACTTAAATATGAACTTGGAGTCATGCATATGTACATATGATTTCACATGCTTAAAACTGAATGGAGAAACAGTAATTGCGGGGTTAAGGTTTGGTTTGTGTGATTGTATATATAATCGTTAGTGCATGCATGGGATCGGAGTCGATCATGGGTCGCATGCATAGATCGATGGGTCGAAATATAAAGGGGACGGGATACATTTTAGACCAGTATACAATTCACGCATTAATCTTAAATCTATATGTTAAACACATATGAATCGATGGGTATTTATTCATTATGGGTCGAACTGTATAAGTAACTCGTTATGTATACTACATGCACGTAAATTCTATTTGACCCTTCAGTTTGATACCCGAGCTATCACTAGTAATGGGGGTTCCATGACCATATCATTGATGCACCAATAGCATGACTCTAGGGTGGTCGAGTGATGTTCCACCCCGTCCCTTTTCTGTTATGTATTATGAGCTCAAGTATTATGTTTCTAGCCATTATGATTTTCTGCAGGGGCGTATAGATGCATCCTAGATCTGATCTGTTATGTTATATGTTATATTTCTGGTGATTGGTACTGTGTGCAATACAAGCCCTTCACATTTCTGGGAGCTAGCTACTCCATTATGTTACTTATATTATTTATGAAGACCATGATTATGATGTTTATGATATGATATGTTTCTGGGCTCGAGGTAGATTTCTGACAACCCTTACACTTTTTATACACCTATATTATACCTTATGTTATTCCACAATGCACTATATTCTGTATTTTGCATTTTCAGTTTCAGTATTTTGTTATATATATCTGTTCACTGGGCTTTTTAAGCTCAGCCGCATTTCTTTTCTTCCGCGGCAGGTTATTAAGCTGGGAACTGGGCTATCTTTGGGCTGAGAGTAGGAGCTGTGTGTGGACTTGCCTACCCTAGACTTCCTAGCTTTGGACTATGTTTTCATTATTTAGACTTGGATTATGTTTCCTTCATTTTGAATCATGGAACTTATGTATTTATTTTAAGTCATGTTGACTTACATTTTGGTATTTATGATTAGACTTCCGCTTGCGTTTTTATTATGTATGTTCTGATATGCCACCATAATGTGATACTTCTACCCTTGTCGGGTTGGGGTGTTACAATTATGGTATAGGAGACCAGGCTGCAACTTGTAGTACATAAGTTATGGCCTGTGAAGATTTGGACCCTTAGGTTTTCACTATAGGAGCTTATGAAATGACCCTTGAAGTTTTGCCTTAGGTTTTCCCTGCAGAAACTTTAGTTATGACCGGTGAGGATTGGGTAGATTATGCGATAAGGCATTGGTTAGTTATCTTTCTTCCGCACCACTCTGATTTATGCCTCTGATTTCAGCTAAGCCTTTATAAGATTATTCGTTCCAGAGATTTAGAAAATTTAGCAAGATACGCAACATAAGTTTAGAATGCTTTGAGACTTTTGTAGTAATGCCTTACAGGTTTCACTTTCTGATGTGACCGCATTCTTTCGAATTTCGATCTTCGATTCGTTTAGATACCTTTTCATTTGTTCAGAGAATTCGTATATGTATGAATCCGATGTGTTCGACACATTCTGTAGTTTCCCTTGCTTTTGCTAAGCATATTAAGGTCCCCTCTGCACTATTAGAATCTGCTATACTCATTTCTATTCCTACAAGAAATCTTGTGATTATCCTTCACAAGTATCGGAATTGTCAAGCACATTTTGAAGATATTTGAGAATAAGTTTCGTTCTTCTAATCTGTTTCCTTTGGGAATGTTTATTTCGATGTTATTTTGAATATGGATTTGTTGACTGAGCATCGAGATGCTAACAACAGTCATATTAGATTTGTAATCTTTGGCGATTTGAGAAACTCGAACTCTGTACCCTGGTTCCCAACCTGGTAAATAATTATGATCACCTCTGTTTTAAAAATTCGTACGTTAATCTGTCGCGGTGGTGAAGATATTTTGTTTGATGAAACTCTCCTCGAGAGTTATTCGGTTGTTTTAAATTTTCATAATGTATTCCTAAATGAACTATCAGGACTTCCATCTGAGTGTGAATTTGTTTTGATTTGGGTATGAGAATTTGTTTAGTCACGACTCGAGGTAGACTGTGATTGCAATAAAGGCATGTGTATATGTTGCAAATATTATGACGCCTGGCCAACGTGATAATAGATACATCATATAACTTGAACTTATTGGGATCATAGGAGATCTTGAGTAGTGCCTGAGATCAGTAAGTGGTTGATTCAGAAACCCTATCCGTATAAGAGCAACGTTTTGCCTCATTCTGAAACTCCGCGTTTTACGTCATTAGGGAATGGAAAGAAGTGAAGGACCAACTGTTAGAAAGTGGTTTTGTCCGTCTGAGTGTGTATCCGTGGCGTACTCCAGTTGTATTCATGAAGAAGGACAATGATAGCATGAAGTTGTGTATGAAACTCGGGAAGCTAAATCGTATGGTGGTTAGAATCGTTATCCGTTACCTCGAAACAATGATCTGTCTTATCAATTTCTGGGTGTGAATTTTCTCAATGATTGAATTAAGATCTAATTATCTTCAGTTACGTGCAAGATGTTCTTAAAATTGCTTTTCTTATTCGTTATGATCTCTATGAGTGTGGTGATGCCAATTGTATTGGCTACTGCTCCGACTGTTCCTATGAACTTGATAAATCATGCCTTTCATCAATACTTGGACTATTTGTCATAGTATGACATATTGGTATATTCAGAGACAAAAGAGAAACACGGAAATCATCTTTGTATTATGTGTTGGAATTTCTATGAAAGAAGAAGCTATATGTCATATTCTCGAAGAGTAAATTTTGGATTGGGATGAAGAATGAGAGGAGAATTTTGAGAAGCTGAAAAGAGATTTGTTTCTACTCAAGAAGGAGACTTAGCTATGTCCTTATGCAACACAGGAAGATTATCGACTATGCATCAATACAGCTAGAACTGTAGGAGGTAAACTATCCAATGCATGACTTTGGAGTGATTGGTGACAGATATGAGGGAGCTCAGGAGCAAGACGGTGGAAGATGACGTGTGTTAGAAGACTTAAAGGAAGCGGTTTTGATTGAAGCACACAATTCTATTTGCTCTATACATCTTAGTTGTAATATTATACATACAGACTTGAAGCAGAAAATTTCGATGGAATGGTATGAAGATGGTTGTGACCGCCTTGGTGGAGAAGTGTTTAGCGTAACAATAGGTTATGATTCAGCATCAGTGTATAAGTGGTTTTCCTTAATTTTGAATGTTCGTATGTGGATGTGGGATTAAACTATTAAGAAACTTTATAACGATATTTTCACGCATATTTAGGAAGGACAACCTGAATTGAGTTGTAGTGGATCATTTGACTAGGTCGGCTCACTTGGAAGATTGGCAGAGCTCTCTTTCGGCAGAAGATTATTCCAGCTATATGGCGCACCAGCAGTGATCGTGTCAGAGATTCGCGTTTTTACTTCACATTCCTAGGAAGAACTACTGAAGGCTTGAGGAACCAGACTCAAGTTTAGGAATGCTTTACACCTCCAGACTGATGGATAAGCAGAACAACTATTCAAACTTGGAAGATAGGTTGGGCAGGAAATTTGACAAGTGTTAGTATTGGTTATGTTTGCTCACTAAATAGATGGCATGCAAGTGACAAGGGTGTTTTCCTTTCGGAGCTTTGTATGAACGGAGATGTGGAGCACCTTTTAGTTGAATTAAGTCAGAAAGTTACTTATTGATGGTCCGGAGCTGATTACAGTGACTAATGTATTAGTTATCATAATGGAAGAGAAACTTTGTAACTTTAGACCGGGGATTGTGTGACCCATATAATGTTTCCGTACAGCAGTGTTAGACGTTTTGGCATATAAGAAAGATTTAGTTAGCGATACGTTAGACCTTAGATTCGTTCTTATCCGTACGATTATTCTACCTATTCCGTTATGTCTTCTGATACGTTTTGATGTTCCGATATGTGCTTAGTTGATCGTCGATACGAATATGTTACCCACCTCTTTATGAAATCCTTAATACGTTTGACGATTCGGTATGTGCTTCTATGATTATTAGCAAGTTCCTTAGTTCGTTCATAATTTGGATAGAGTTGATGAAGTTTTATTGTTTAGCAATACCTCCGCATTTGCCTCATGTGTATATGTGTTTCATGTATCTCTTTGTGAAATAACAACTGTCATCTGCTACGTATTTATTTCGTATTCGTTGGATCAAATTTTTTTTGATTTGTGTTTTAATGGAGAGCCCGGGGCTATCCTAGTTTGTCTGAATCGAGTCATGAGAAATTTTTCCCGTTCGTCAAAATCTTTGGAGAAACCTCTCCAAGCGTGAGGCGATTTATTGTCATTTCTTTTCGTGAGTTGGTACGTCTCCGTCTAACTTTTGCGACTTCAATTTCGAGGACAAAAATTTTCTTTTAGAGGGGAAGAGTTGTAAAACCCAAAATTTTGAATTATAATTTTATGTACCATTTTGAATTAACCTAAGTATGATTACTGACATTTTTTTTAAACTATAGGTTATATTTTAAAATCACATAATAATAACAATATCTAATCTAAGTTAAAATATAACCTAAAGTTTCCTAAAATCTACCCTAAGCTTGTACCAAACGACCCACTACTTATGTCCATACGTTTTCTATATATTTTCCTAATATATGAAACTGAAATTTTGCACCTATCCTACCTTAGCTACACATTTGGTTTTGATAAGATAAGAGCAAGTGAATAATTTATAAAGTTAAGAAGATATGTATGCCAACTAATTCCCATGTGATTATACGATTTACATAAACAAATGATACTACATTCCTAAGTTAAAAATATGGTATTCCCTATAATCCCTAGACATGCTTTTGTATTTCTTAGACCGTATATCTCTTGTGTTCTCTCTTCGACACCGAACCAAACAATCAGAAAACTAAGCTACAAACCTCATTTTTGCTGCCAAGAAAAGTGAAAGAAGATAGCAAGATTGGTGGTCGATTTGTTGCAGCCGTGGTCTCCATTTGTGACAGCCTTGTGTAATCGTTTGGGTGGTGTCATAGCATCGTCCTTGTACGTCTCACTTGGAGGTCGCGGGATTAAGTTTGTTCGCGTGTAGACTAAGAGTTTGGTACGTGATTTGTACGGTTCGTGTACGTGTGGCTGTTGTACGTCGGGTTTGGGTTCGGTTGTCTCTTGTCAAATCCTTGGCGTTCTTGTTCGTGTCCGTACTCGCGAATGTTTGTGTTCGTGCTTTCGGTTTCGATATGTTCTTGTTTAGCTTTAAGGTATTTCTTTAACTATCATTTTATTTTATAGCTAATCATATACAAATTATAGGTGCAATGTTAAGAAAACTTTGCATGTGCTAAGTTGTATGATCATTATTAAATTAAAAATGAGGTTTATATATGTAGACGTAGGATGGGAAACGAGTAGCAAAAGCTTGCTATTTAGAACTGAGGTATATTTCATGCAATCATCTTAATATAATATCATGCACCAATCATAAGAGATCATAGTTATATGTTGATATGATATACTTTGTCATCATGATCTATTTTAAAATATGAATATGTAAAAGCTGGAAACCATGGTTACTTAAATATGAACTTGGAGTCATGCATATGTACATATGATTTCGCATGCTTAAAACTAAATGGAAAAACAGTAATTGCGGAGTTAAGGTTTGGTTTGTGTGATTGTATATATAATCGTTAGTGCATGCATGGGATCGGAGTCGATCATGGGTCGTATGCATAGATTGATGGGTCGAAATATAAAGGGTACGGGATACATTTTAGACCAGTATACAAGTCACGCATTAATCTTAAATCTATATGTTAAACACATATGAATCGATGGGTATTTATTCATTATGGGTCGAATTGTATAAGTAACCCGTTATGTATACTACATGCACGTAAATGTGGGTTAAAAAGAATGAGTTATTATGAAGTGCATGAACTATTGAGATTTAATCAGCCTAAATATTCTATATATTTTAAGTATACCAAATGAATCACGAATAATATATTTATTAAGAGTATGTATAGTAAATTATGGCAACACTTTTAAACCAAATATACAGGTGGTACTATTGGTTCAAGTAAGTAACACTAATAAGTATATAACAAATAAACGTAAGGTGCGAAACGTAGTAATTAGTTATGTCACCAAATAATAAGTGTCTCCTAATTCTTGTAGATAAATCGAAGAAAAGTAAGTTGTGTTTTCGAGTACGCGCTCGATTTGTTTAAGGTACAGATATTCTGACCTTTCTTATAAGGTTTCTCATGATCCTTTTCACATCTTTTGATTGCTTAGCTTCTGATTTTGATGCCTTTGCTATGAGCCTTTCTATTATGACACTTCTGATATAATACGATGACATAATCCTTTGATATGAACCTTTGCTATGCACCCTTTGATATGAACCTATGATTATGATATTTCTGATGACCTTAGATTATGTGTCATTACTATGACATTCTATTTGACCCTTCAGTTTGATACCCGAGCTATCACTAGTCATGGGGGTTCCATGACCATGTCATTGATGCACCAATGGCATGACTCTAGGGTGGTCGAGTGATGTTCCACCCCGTCCCTTTTCTGTTATGTATTATGAGCTCAAGTATTATGTTTCTGGCCATTATGATTTTCTGCAGGGGCGTATGGATGCATCCTAGATCTGATCTGTTATGTTATATGTTATATTTCTGGTGATTGTTGCTGTGTGCAATACATGCCCTTCACATTTCTGGGATCTAGCTACTCCATTATGTTACTTATATTATTTATGAAGACCATGATTATGATGTTTATGATATGATATGTTTCTGGGCTCGAGGTAGATTTCTGACAACCCTTACACCTTTGATACACCTATATTATACCTTATGTTATTCCACAATGCACTATATTCTGTATTTCTCATTTTCAGTTTCAGTAATTTGTTATATATATCTGTTCACTGGGCTTTTTAAGCTCAGCCGCATTTCTTTTCTTCCGCGGCAGGTTATTAAGCTGGGAACTGGGCTATCTTTGGGCTGAGAGTAGGAGCTGTGTGTGGACTTGCCTACCCTAGACTTCCTAGCTTTGGACTATGTTTTCATTATTTAGACTTGGATTATGTTTCCTTCATTTTGAATCATGGAACTTATGTATTTCTTTTAAGTCATGTTGACTTACATTTTGGTATTTATGATTAGACTTCCGCTTGCGTTTTTATTATGTACGTTCTGATATGCCACCATAATGTGATACTTCTACCCTTGTCGGGTTGGGGTGTTACAGATGACCTGCAAAACAATCGGGTCATGAGAGTGGGAGCCAAAAAGCCCTATCCTGTGTTTCGCCTTGAGGGAAAGGCAGGTGTAAGGGGGGTGGATTGTTACGTACATGGGCCTTTGCCTAAGAGGTTCAAGTTGGATGAGTCCAAGAAGCTTCATGAGCCCAAATAGCCCGCTGGCTAGTCGCATGCATGCAGTCAAAGTGCAACGGTTACCACCAACATTTAGTTTTCCTTTTGTTTGAATAATGAGTAGAATTAGTCTTTGAGAGAATAAAGGGGAACGTGGGTTTCCTCCAGGTTGTTAGGATTAGCTTGACTTGTTAGTTAGCTTATTTCTTATTTAAAGTTTGCATTTTTTCTTGATCATCCCTCTATATTTCTTACTTCACCACTTTAATCAATTGATCCTCATCATGTGCTTCTTTGAATTGCTGAACGAGGAATTTTGGTTGGAACTGGAAATGCAGAACTATTTTTTCAGATTGATCATGTGGTCTTGAAATAATGTAGAACCATCGCAAAATCGCTTATGTTCCCAAATCATAATAGTTCATTACGCGGATTCATATAAGAAATTCTGATTGAATATCAGGCTCAATATAATTAATCTTATGTTTTTGTTTATGGTATTGCAGAATTTCGGATAAATACGTTTTGCCATAATGAAGTCATAAAACTTTTTGAAATTCTGACATCTTTATCATGACACTTTTGTAGAGTTCTTATCGAAACCTTAATTTAGGTTACCGGATTCTCGGATTAACTTCTTACAAAGGGACCCTTTTAATCTCCAGCACCAAAAATCTCGAGTGTATAAATTATTGAGGTTCTGCCCACCCAAAAAATTAGATAAAGGAAAGAGAATTGTTTAACTTTCATGTTTTAGCCTTTTACAATGTTAATGAACATATATGAAAGAATGAAAGGACTATGATAAGAAGTGTATTAGATTGTAGCAAAAAAAACCAAAAAACCAAAACTAAAAACCGACGGTTCGGTGTTTACTTTTTCTAAACCCGAAAAATACGGTTCAGTTCGGTTTTCGTCTATAAACAGAACAATAAAAACCAAACCGAACCAGTTTTATTATATAATAATATATAAATAATATAATATAAATAAATAACCACATAAATCATATTTATAAATAGATATTCATTTTATAGGTGGATTTATAATATATTTATCTTAACGTTTATATATGTGTTTGTCGTGTCGTGTGTTTACTTGACAATATATCAATAAATATGTGACAATGATCATACTATGTGTATGTTCACTTGCATGTGTGTATGACTCATCTATATGTGTGTAATTGTTGAAATATGAGATAAATATTATTATCTTTATATTGACAAAAAGTAAAAAAGAATAACCAATTTTCTATGTAAAACAAGTTTGTTGGTATAAATTGGCATGACAGAATGTAAATGCTTAAAAACTGAAAAAACCGAAAACCAAAGCGAACCGAAACCCATAATAAACAGAAAAAACTGAACCGCCAAAAACTGAACGGTTTCGGTTTTAGGTTCTATAAAAACCGAATATTTAAGGTCGGTTTCGGTTTTAGCCGAAAACCGACCCAAACAGAACCGTACACACCCCTATTAGATTGTATGAGTTAAATAACCTTTAGAAAGTTTATTTATTTTTTTTTTTTTTATTTTTATATATATATATATATATATATTTATGACTTTTAAGACAATGAGCTTTAACGAATAAACCTTTCTCAATTTAGTTTCAATGTAATTTTTTTATTTATAAAATTTTATATTTAGTTAAAAGTGTTGTTTTATTTAAATTAAAAAAAAAAAAAAAAACTGTGGGGTTCGGGGGTATATCATGGCACCAGATTCTAATGTGATATGAGGGAGGAGTGTTGTAAAACCCAAAATTTTGAATCATCATTCTATGTACCGATTTGAATTTTAACCTAAGTTTTGAAATAAATTAAAACAATTAACTAAACTATATGTTATGTTATATAATATCTTTAATATGAGGTAACCAAAACAATACCTAAACTAAGTTGTAACAAGTTTAAACTTCCTAAACCTCCTTAACACCTTGTACACGTTTTCTTTTGGTTCAAAGGGAATAGAATTTCCCTCTCAGCATATTATCACGCCAAGAATTAAGTGCACAATATCAATCACAATTATAATACTATATTCCTTCCTAATTTAACTTATACACGCTCCCCTACAATCTCGGAATTAAAAACGCACTTTGACCTCTTTTCCTCCATTCTGTTATACGCCACATGGATATCATTCCATAGATTGAATATTTCCTCTATCTCATTTTCTTATTAAAGATAACATCCTCCCATTTTTTTTTCTCTCCCATTCGCGAACTTAGAAAACAAGAACAGACACATCAACTGATCCACTTTTCTTGATAATCAGAAGACACAACAAGAGGTGAAGAAAAGGTTTCTAATCGCGGAACGTTTGGTTTGAAGAGTATTTTAAACCGTGCTTGGTTCCTTCGTGATAACATTTATCGATCTTAATTCTGTTCGTTCATCGGATCGCAAGGTATCACCATAATCCCACTTTTGTTTTCTTACTCCAAATCGACACACACCATTGGTATAATCTGGTTCTATTATAACATGCTAAAACTTTAAACATTTATTCAATAAATGATCTAATATATAGCATATATATACCTACGTATGAAGCCATGAAAAACTAATCTTTGTTTCGTTAATCACAAAGAAACGAATAACGTATATTAAAGGTCACATAAATAATGAAAACATACAGCATTGTGTCGACCTCATTTTTTTTTTGAAACCCTTCGAGTACGTATGATATATATAACGAATCTGGTCATTTAAATCCTGCTGTGAGTATCAAGGTCGACCTAAAAAGCTGGAATCCATCTATGTAATAAAACAAGGGTCGGGCTTATATAAGACGTGGGATCGAGGGCTGATCATGTATGATTTTATGTGATATGATGTTTGTGTTCGTTAAGATGTGTTTGTGTGTGCGTCGCATGTGTGATGTATAGGGCTGTAAACGTGTACAGTGTGATTGTTGTGTCATAGGTGTGGGTGCTACTTCATGTGGGTTATTATGAGTCTATTATGGGTCGCTAAGGTTGCTGCTATGTGTGTCATATGGACTGAAAATGAGTGTGTCATGTTATGTCGCATGGCTGGGCAGAAAAGGGATTTTGTAGTGTCTATGTATGTCGTGAATGGCTGATCTTGGTGTGTGGTTAAAAGGGTCAAGTCGTTGGGTTATACCAAGGGTTTTAAACACAAGAGTGTATGGTCGAATATGAGCAAACATTAGGCTGCTTGTGGTTGCTGTGTCAAGTCCAACCAGGGGTGATTTCATGTGATGTTTTGTCGTGTGTCGACTAGGGCTATAGTTGTACCTTGACCTCGTTGCATGCTATAGGAGAGTCGAACCATGTCGCGTGATGTTGTGTATCGATGTTGTCTCGTTTAAACATATTTTTGCTTCGTTAAAATATGGTGTCTAAATACTAGTACGTGCTTTTACAACATGAAGTCGAAACTGGCAAAATGTAAACCATGAAGGAAAGATTGTACTTCGTATTTCATTAATACAGTCATGCGTGTGAGTCAGATTTAAAATGGGTGTCTATATTGGTTCACGTAAATGGAGACTAGAGTATGGGTGTTTTGCATAAGAAATATTGACTAAATTATGTTTGAATATGAGTGTAGTGAGATGTGTAAAATTATGAAAACGTGTGATCATATATATGAGTGTATAAGATGAGAGTATGCCTCGTTATATTGTGTCGTGTGTGAGTATTTTGTGACGAGGCCGAAAATATGTTATATAAATTGTGAAACGGCGGGATCTAAAACGATCATTCGACATTTATTTACATTTTAAATCCTAAAGTTAAATATTTCACATATTTAAGTACTAAACCTTGATAATTCACATTTTAACCCTAAACTATTAAATTGGTCATTTTAACCCTTAAATATTATTACATCGCCATTTCGTGAAACTTATAATTATGGAAACTTAATAAAGATAGAAAGTCCCTATAAATAGAAAACCAACAAAAATGAGTAATCTGATTTAAAATAAGATATTAATAATAAGACGATCATGCATTTGTGTAGATTCGCTGAAGAAGGAGTTGTTTCCGATCCTTATGTTTCTAGTTGTGTGTTCACTTGCGGTCTAAGGTACAGATATTCTGCCCTTCTTTAGTAAGGTGCCTTCGTCTCATTTCTGATTTCTGATTCACTGCCATGTTCTTTGATTCTGTGAACCTTTCTGGTTTCTTTCATGATATTATGAACCTTTGACATGACCTTTCTGTTATGAACCTTTCTGATATTAAACCTTTCTGATACATGACCTTTCTGTTATGAACCTTTCTGATATTAAACATTTCTGATATATGACCTTTCTGACATGGAACCTTTATGGTATGAACCTCTGATATGAACCTCTGATTATGAACTCTGATATTCTGAAATGGAAATTGACTTATGAAACTAAATTAAATACTGGATACATGATACTTGACCTTGACCCACAGTTTGATACTACGAGCCACTCACTAGGCATGAGGGTTTCATGTCCATGTCAGTCGATGCACCGATGGCATGACTCTAGGGCAGGAGAGTGATGACCTGTCCCGTCCCTTTTCTGTATTTTATTTGGTGTGTTGGGAGTTATGGCCACCAGGGGCGTATGGATGCATCCTAGATTTGTTTCTGTATTATGTTCATGTTATGATATGCATGGTGACTGATGGTGTGTGCGATACACGTCTTTCACAACTCTGGGAGCTGATCACTCCATATTTCTGATTTCTGGGATTAGTGAGAGGAACATCTCTCTGCATGGCGGTATGATTATGATTTCATGTTCATGTTTCTGGGCTCGTAGAGGATTACTGTTTTCCATGCACCTTATAGACTTATGACCTTTACCTTTCATTACTGACACCCTATGACATGATACTGGACTTATCTCTGTACTGGGCTTGGTATGTTTGGGCTTGATGGGATCTTTTGATTACTTCACCATTACTCATGATACTATCCATACTTTCTGATATCTCTGTATAACCTTCATATTTCTTCTCATCTATTATTACATCATGTACGATTCCTTCCATCTTCCCTATTTCATTATTATTGTTTGTTACCGTTATATCTGTTCACTGAGCTCGTGTAGCTCAGCCGCGTTTCTTTTCCCGCGGCAGGTTTAGTTGGAAGCTGGGTTTTGGGTGAAGAGTGTTGACTTTAGAAGACTTCATTAGCTTTCGGAAGATGACTAGAAGAACCTTATATTAGACATAGAAATTGTGTAATGTAAAGCTTGTAGTTCTGATTTCAGTTGTAAACCTTGGATTTTCATTGTATTATTTATGTCAAATGTCTGTGTTTGTTCTGATAAGAATCCGTATATGTGACACCTTTGCCCTTGTCGGGTTGGGGTGTTACAATTATGGTATCAGAGAGACAGGCTGCGACTCGTAATACATTTACCCTTGACCTGTGAAATTTGGACCACTAGGTTTCCACTGTAGGCGCTCGTAAGACAACCTTTGGAAATTTGCTTTAGGATTTCCCTATAGGAACTTTAAGTTTTGACCAGTGAGGAATGGGTAGACTATAAGGCATTCGTTTAATTATCTTTGCTTCCGCATCACTCTGATTCGTGCCTTGCTTTTGGTTAAAGCCTGTTGAGATCACTTTTGGAAATTGAAAGCTTATGCTTTGCACCACCTAAGATTTGAAACCTAAATATATCTTGAAGGCATTAAAAAAATTGCATAGTAATTGTCTGACACTATTTGATCCTTATCTTCAGATTCCGACTCTGACCTCTGATCCTTTTGTTAATCATTTCGATGCCTCTTGGGCATTTTGAGAATCTCCATGGCGAGTAGTTTGGTTTTCCCTCTTGATTATGACATTTGATTTTGTTGACCTCCGAGACTATAGAAGTACTAGGTGGATTAAGATAGGTTGTTTTGCTTACGACTCGAGATAAAGTATGATCAACATGAAGGCATATTTATGTGGTGCTAGTATTATGACGTCTGGCCAACGTGATAATACTTACATCATATAACGTGCACTCATTGTGGCCATAGGATGTCTTGGGAAGTACCTAAGAAGTTAGAATTTGATCTCCGTTGGTTTATCCGTGATTAGTGAGACTTTAGGTTCATTCTACCTATGCGTATACTCTGCCTTTGTTCATTAGATATCTGGATGAGTTCGGATTCTCGTTTTGCATTCTGTTGACCTCAGTTATAAATCTTGAACTCTTGTAGAGCTCTCTACTGTTGATACAGTTAATTTGATCTGAAATCTTGATCATATTTTCATATGAGCTTTCTTGAAAAGTCACCTATCATCCATTTTATATTGCATGGACCTTTTGATCAGAATCAACCCAATTTGTCCCCTTCTGAGAATTTGAACCCACCTTGTTTTGATTGGGTCATGCGAAACTAATTGGTTTGGAGATCCTTTTTGGATGAACCTCCTCGGGCATGAGAATATTAGGATGATCTGTTGCGACTTGCTACGACTCTGTTTAACTTTGCGACTTCAATTTTCGAGGACGAAATTTTTTCTTTTAGAGGGGAAGAGTTGTAAAACCCAAAATTTTGAATCATCATTCTATGTACCGATTTGAATTTTAACCTAAGTTTTGAAATAAATTAAAACAATTAACTAAACTATATGTTATGTTATATAATATCTTTAATATGAGGTAACCAAAACAATACCTAAACTAAGTTGTAACAAGTTTAAAACTTCCTAAACCTCCTTAACACCTTGTACACGTTTTCTTTTGGTTCAAAGGGAATAGAATTTCCCTCTCAGCATATTATCACGCCAAGAATTAAGTGCACAATATCAATCACAATTATAATACTATATTCCTTCCTAATTTAACTTATACACGCTCCCTACAATCTCGGAATTAAAAACGCACTTTGACCTCTTTTCCTCCATTCTGTTATACGCCACATGCATATCATTCCATAGATTGAATATTTCCTCTATCTCATTTTCTTATTAAAGATAACATCCTCCCATTTTTTCTTCTCTCCCATTCGCGAACTTAGAAAACAAGAACAGACACATCAACTGATCCACTTTTCTTGATAATCAGAAGACACAACAAGAGGTGAAGAAAAGGTTTCTGATCGCGGAACGTTTGGTTTGAAGAGTATTTTAAACCGTGCTTGGTTCCTTCGTGATAACATTTATCGATCTTAATTCTGTTCGTTCATCCGATCGCAAGGTATCACCATAATCCCACTTTTGTTTTCTTACTCCAAATCGACACACAATATTGGTATAATCTGGTTCTATTATAACATGCTAAAACTTTAAACATTTATTCAATAAATGATCTAATATATAGCATATATATACCTACGTATGAAGCCATGAAAAACTAATCTTTGTTTCGTTAATCACAAAGAAACGAATAACGTATATTAAAGGTCACATAAATAATGAAAACATACAGCATTGTGTCGACCTCATTTTTTTTTGAAACCCTTCGAGTACGTATGATATATATAACGAATCTGGTCATTTAAATCCTGCTGTGAGTATCAAGGTCGACCTAAAAAGCTGGAATCCATCTATGTAATAAAACAAGGGTCGGGCTTATATAAGACGTGGGATCGAGGGCTGATCATGTATGATTTTATGTGATATGATGTTTGTGTTCGTTAAGATGTGTTTGTGTGTGCGTCGCATGTGTGATGTATAGGGCTGTAAACGTGTACAGTGTGATTGTTGTGTCATAGGTGTGGGTGCTACTTCATATGGGTTATTATGAGTCTATTATGGGTCGCTAAGGTTGCTGCTATGTGTGTCATATGGACTGAAAATGAGTGTGTCATGTTATGTCGCATGGCTGGGCAGAAAAGGGATTTTGTAGTGTCTATGTATGTCGTGAATGGCTGATCTTGGTGTGTGTTAAAAGGGTCGAGTCATTGGGTTATACCAAGGGTTTTAAACACAAGAGTGTATGGTCGAATATGAGCAAACATTAGGCTGCTTGTGGTTGCTGTGTCAAGTCCAACCAGGGGTGATTTCATGTGATGTTTTGTCGTGTGTCGACTAGGGCTATAGTTGTACCTTGACCTCGTTGCATGCTATAGGAGAGTCGAACCATGTCGCGTGATGTTGTGTATCGATGTTGTCTCGTTTAAACATATTTTTGCTTCGTTAAAATATGGTGTCTAAATACTAGTACGTGCTTTTACAACATGAAGTCGAAACTGGCAAAATGTAAACCATGAAGGAAAGATTGTACTTCGTATTTCATTAATACAGTCATGCGTGTGAGTCAGATTTAAAATGGGTGTCTATATTGGTTCACGTAAATGGAGACTAGAGTATGGGTGTTTTGCATAAGAAATATTGACTAAATTATGTTTGAATATGAGTGTAGTGAGATGTGTAAAATTATGAAAACGTGTGATCATATATATGAGTGTATAAGATGAGAGTATGCCTCGTTATATTGTGTTGTGTGTGAGTATTTTGTGACGAGGCCGAAAATATGTTATATAAATTGTGAAACGGCGGGATCTAAAACGATCATTCGACATTTATTTACATTTTTAATCCTAAAGTTAAATATTTCACATATTTAAGTACTAAACCTTGATAATTCACATTTTAACCCTAAACTATTAAATTGGTCATTTTAACCCTTAAATATTATTACATCGCCATTTCGTGAAACTTATAATTATGGAAACTTAATAAAGATAGAAAGTCCCTATAAATAGAAAACCAACAAAAATGAGTAATCTGATTTAAAATAAGATATTAATAATAAGACGATCATGCATTTGTGTAGATTCGCTGAAGAAGGAGTTGTTTCCGATCCTTATGTTTCTAGTTGTGTGTTCACTTGCGGTCTAAGGTACAGATATTCTGCCCTTCTTTAGTAAGGTGCCTTCGTCTCATTTCTGATTTCTGATTCACTGCCATGTTCTTTGATTCTGTGAACCTTTCTGGTTTCTTTCATGATATTATGAACCTTTGACATGACCTTTCTGTTATGAACCTTCTGATATTAAACCTTTCTGATACATGACCTTTCTGTTATGAACCTTTCTGATATTAAACATTTCTGATATATGACCTTTCTGACATGGAACCTTTATGGTATGAACTTCTGATATGAACCTTTGATTATGAACTCTGATATTCTGAAATGGAAATTGACTTATGAAACTAAATTAAATATTGGATACATGATACTTGACCTTGACCCACAGTTTGATACTACGAGCCACTCACTAGGCATGAGGGTTTCATGTCCATGTCAGTCGATGCACCGATGGCATGACTCTAGGGCAGGAGAGTGATGACCTGTCCCGTCCCTTTTCTGTATTTTATTTGGTGTGTTGGGAGTTATGGCCACCAGGGGCGTATGGATGCATCCTAGATTTGTTTCTGTATTATGTTCATGTTATGATATGTTATGATATGCATGGTGACTGATGGTGTGTGCGATACACGTCTTTCACAACTCTGGGAGCTGATCACTCCATATTTCTGATTTCTGGGATTAGTGAGAGGAACATCTCTCTGCATGGCGGTATGATTATGATTTCATGTTCATGTTTCTGGGCTCGTAGAGGATTACTGTTTTCCATGCACCTTATAGACTTATGACCTTTACCTTCCATTACTGGCACCCTATGACATGATACTGGACTTATCTCTGTACTGGGCTTGGTATGTTTGGGCTTGATGGGATCTTTTGATTACTTCACCATTACTCATGATACTATCCATACTTTCTGATATCTCTGTATAACCTTCATATTTCTTCTCATCTATTATTACATCATGTACGATTCCTTCCATCTTCCCTATTTCATTATTATTGTTTGTTACCGTTATATCTGTTCACTGAGCTCGTGTAGCTCAGCCGCGTTTCTTTTCCCGCGGCAGGTTTAGTTGGAAGCTGGGTTTTGGGTGAAGAGTGTTGACTTTAGAAGACTTCATTAGCTTTCGGAAGATGACTAGAAGAACCTTATATTAGACATAGAAATTGTGTAATGTAAAGCTTGTAGTTATTTATGTCAAATGTCTGTGTTTGTTCTGATAAGAATCCGTATATGTGACACCTTTGCCCTTGTCGGGTTGGGGTGTTACAAGTGTTTTTGGTGTTGTAATGGATTCTAGGAGGTATTGAGGTGCCACCACTTTTTTTTAGGGCACCGGCACTTTTTCTACATCACTCAGTAATGACCCAAGTGTTTAGTACTCGTACTTGTTTGGTGTTACTTTATTAGCCCAAGTATAGGGTTTATGGGTATTTGTAAAGGGAAAATTCTTTATATAGTCTTAAAGTACATGTCACCAACCCCTACTGTCCCCATTAAGTTTCTTTTTCTTCAAATACCCTTGAGGCGGAGGTCGCCCAAAAATCTTGGGCGGATTAATTAGTAATGTGACATGTGTCCCTAGGTGTGTCCCCACCAGGTACACTTTAGCACATGCATTATTTGGGCGACTAGGCCCACAAAACTTGGGCGACTTGATCTTTTTGTCTTTTTCCTAGGACACATAAATACCTATCCTACCCTTCATTTTTATCTTCCATTTTAATCATCATCATCATCAACATTCAACATTCACTCTTCATCACATAAAAAAAAAACAACTGTCACCAGAATCATAGATCCGGTTACACATGTAAAGAAGCAACCACTTCTATACAGTCAAAGTCAACAGCAGCTCAAGCACAAGTTCTCAATGTAGAAAGTTAGTTAGTTGACTTTTCTAGTTTGACTCTACTTGTATATAAGCAACTCTGTATCCTGCATTTCATTCTAATGATAATTCATTCACTTTTCATATCAATTTTATGCGACCAAACTCACAACTACAACACAATCAAGAAACACTTTCGATCCAGAAATTAACACAATAAAAGGGAAGGATTCCGTCAACAGGCGAACTCCGGTTAAGAATCAGTGAACCCAGAATAAAGCTTGTCACAATCACGAGCTGAAGGGATTAATCAAAAAATTTGGTTCATAAGTGTTAAAAGTTAGTTGGTATTGTTGGGTTGAGTATGTACATCAGATGGTGATAGTCTGATATGATAGTTGAAGCGATTGCAATTATAAGGGATTGCAATTATTAGTGATTGATTGATAACGGGTTGTAATACTTGTGAGCCTCCGAAAAAAGTGTGACTCGGGGAGTGGTTGAATCAGGGAGTGCTTCATAATTGGTGTTAAAAGACTGGTGAGGTGTATTAGTGTTCGAAAGAAGAACATGAATGTGGTAAACCCAAGAAGTGTGTTGGTGAAAGAAAAGTTCAGGATGTGTTAAAGAGGGTGAGATTGTGCATCAGGAGAATGTGTTGGTGAAAGAAAAGTTCAGGATGTGTTAAAGAGGGTGAGTAGTGCCTGAAGTCCATTCTCTAAACCAGAAGAGTCAAGAAGTTGATCAGGGATGAGTTTAACTCATGAATTTTGTGTTCAGATCTGTGTTCATATACAAATTAAACATTGTCATTCAAGAAAATTGATTATTGATGATTTAATATAATTGAATATACAAGCTATAATTTGATTTTAAACATTGGTTCAAATAAAGGTTAGGATAGTAATTTAGGAAGCGTTTGGTATCCATGTATCGCACTGTTTGATTAGATTGAAAGATAAAAATAGCAGTTTGGTTCATGCTTTTGAAATTAAATGGAGGATTCAACTATTAAAAACCATACCACTCTCATTTGGTTGGTATGGACCAAAACCTCTGACAAAAATTCTGACACCATTTTTTTAAATATTCTCAACCACAAACTTACCCACTCTTTATTTGACTATTGACTTTTTTCTTTTTTTTTAACTATTAATACTATAGTTTACATTTAATATAAATTTAATAATTGAATATAATCTTTTATATAATAAAACAAAACCCCTAGTGGGGACTTTTGCATTTCAAAAAAATCAAATCATACTATATTAAGTAATAATCAAATTATTATTATTATTATTATTTTAAATAATAAATAAGAAAAGCCTAAATATTTCTAAATTTATCCATATTCTATAACAGACGAATTTGATTTGTGATCATTCAAAAAAAACTTACAAAAATATATGTGTCAAAAACTAAAAAAATAAAACTTGAAAAAAGGTGGAGCAAGTTTTTCAAAGATTTGGGCTAAATATATGTGTCAAAAACTAAAAAAATAAAACTTGAAAACGGTGGAACAAGTTTTTCAAAGATTTGGGCTGAAACTTAAAATTCAGTATCATTCCCACTAAAAATCCTGAAGTCCCAACATTCTCAAATTCTTCTTCCATCAATCAAACTCAATCTCTTATCAATCATCTACGCACAATCATTGACACAATAACATCTCCTCCAAATCTAATTAATATTAAAACCCACTACATTCGTAAATAACCCTAATTCAATAACTCAATCAAATTACACTGGTTTTGAAGGTCCTGTTATAATAATTAAAACCCGAAATTAAAAAAAATAATTTATTTAAAAGTTTAGAAAAAACCCCGCGCGTGCGCGGGCATTATATCTAGTAATATATAATAATATATTTTCTCTCTCTTACTTTTTTCTCAAATCTTTCTCACATCTTTCAAACCTTTCCCAAATCCGAATCCAATTCCAATCCCACTTACGAACCAAACGCACCCTTACTTGATTGGTGTTTGTTTTAAGGTTGGGATAGTAATTTACATAACAAGTCGCCCAAGAATAAAGAACAGTGGGACCCATTCGCCCAAGATATATGTACTAGAAAACAATAAAAAAAGACCATACTTTTTTAGGAAAAAGACAAAAAGATCAAGTCTCCCAAGTTTTGTGGGCCTAGTCGCCCAAGAAATGCATGTGATAACTTGTACCTGGTGGGGACAACACTAGGGACACATGTCACATTATTATAATACCCGCCCAAGTTTTTTGGGCGACCTCCGCCTCAAGAGTATTTGAAGAAAAAAAAACTTGATGGGGACAGTAAGGGTTGGTAACCTTGTACTTTGAGGGTAGTTGTGAAATTTTCCTTTTTGTAAATTTGTAGTCCATGTACGAAGTAAATTTAAAGTAAACGGTGTTGGAAATTGTAATATTCCGTCGATTCCAATCACAGGAACCTCATTAACTTAACATAGTAAATGACTTTGTATCACGACCTAACCTCATTAATTCTACAAAGGATTGTTTTATGTAATTAAGATTTTGTTTATTTATAATTTCCTTACCTTTTTTGACACTGTTAAAAGTTATTTGTAGGTGCACTTTTGGTCCTCAATAAGGACAGTGTATGAGTTACACGAGTAGGTGTCTACAATAATGGAATGAATTTTGATGTTTGGATGTAAAAGAGGGGTTATTAAAACAATACTTGTAATAGATAAGTTAATCCACATGGTCTGACTGAGAGATGGAAAAAATGACCTGCTTGAAGAAGAAAACGAGGTCTTCCAAACATTCTCATCTGACTTTTCTAAAATGTTTAATTCATCGATTGAAAAAATAATAAATAATAATAATCACTTAACAAAAGGGTCTTCTAAAACCTCAAATTAGATCGTCAAATGACACCATAATTTGTTTGTTCAAGGAGTTGTCATCTTTTGGTGTCTTTTCATTTTTGTTTGGTTTTTTTGATGGTTTATTTAGGTTTGGAGTATTTTAGGTGTTTGTGATGTGGGTGTATTTTGATATCTTTCGTCATTATATAATTTGTGCTTCTAGCTTCTTGATAAAAAATATCATATCAAATTGCCGTTACAGAAAAAAGAAAATAAATAAATAAATAAATAAATGTCCGAGAGGTTGAAGTATTTTGCTCACTTTCGGTGAGTGATTATATTGGGAATTTGGGATGACTCTGCGTCTTTTTGTAATTGCGTTTATTCATTACGTAACGAGATAGTTTTATGTTGTCTAAACAAAAATGACCCATTTTTGTACACTTAGGTCTTCATGGATTTGTTTGAAGGAATTATGTATCAACCAACACACTAATAAACACAGTTCGCATCTACATTCAATTAGAGCTTCATGGATTTCTTAGGTGAAGATATGCATCAACCCATACACTTATACTTATTCTGGACCAATATGACCAGGTTCTTACATAATTCTTTAGCATCAAATTTCGTTGTAGTTCTTAAAAATTATATTGGCTATGTGAAGACATACAATAAAGTCTTAATTTACAACAATTTATTTCAATAGACAGGTTGACTGTGATTACCAAAAGCTCATTCTTTAATGTGTTAGGCTATCTGTAATGGGGCGCTAGACAACCCAAAAGTGCCTTCCTCGCGCCCCACCCACTACACAAGGGCGCTAAAGCCTCAAAAAATGCATTGGGCGTGACCAGGCTCGCGCTGGTGCCCTCTCTATTTTCAAAAAATTAGCCATTGAACACTTATCGCAAAATGACACTTGTCGCAAAATGCCACACCCACCAGGCCACCATTACACACTTAAAGCTTTGGAGGGGATTGTTGACTGGGCGTCCTACATGTCGCAAAATGCCTCATGGACGGGCTCCATGACTACACATAGCCTTATATAGTGCGGGAAAAAAAAACATCCGTACACCCCTAGTCCACTAGTCCTCTACCGTCATGATGATAAATCTTGACAGTTGCTGTGTCCCAATAACTTTTGATCTTTATAAAAATTGTTTTTAGACAAGTACTAGTACATTTTATTTTTTTGCCATTGTGTTGTTTCCCCTCAAACCCAAAGTAAGCAGAAAAACCTCAAAGCACAACATTGGGAGGAAGCAGTAAGGTAAACTCCTTTTTTTTTTTTTTTTTTTTTTTTTTAACACAAAGATTCTTGTATTTTTGTTTACTAGTTATCGTTAACACATGCATAATACTCCTGATTTTATTTCGGTGGTGTTAGTTAAGCCCCAATTGTTGCTTACTCTATTAATTGTCAGAATCTTGTGATTTTAGCAACTGACTAGCAAAGTAAAAACAAAGGCGCTTGATAATCTAAGTTTCACTAACCACTCAGAATCTTGTGATTTTAGAAGCAAATAAATTAAGATAGAACCTTATACAAAAATTCTAAGTTTCACTAACCACTCAAAATATATGTTAAAGTTTTACCATTCATCATGTGCATAAACAAATACATGAAGCTGTCCGATTTATGTAACACATATAAGGTTTTTGGAGGTTGTTTGGGACATAGTCACTAGGAACACAGTTCGCTGGTATGGGGCCGCGATGCAGGATCGCAGTTGAAGGTGTCTATAATTCAGTCTGTGTCGGTTTTGTGGGGGGTGGGGGTATGACATAAGTTTCTTAAGGTGTAGAAAGATCAAGCTTCATTTGGAGATTTGTGTACCAATAAGAATTAGTATATAAATTAGGTAGTGAATGGGAACACTACCATGGTGTTAACCCTACTGTACCAGATTGGGTATCATTCACCTAGGATCATGGATCACGGGTGCTTTTGCGTACACTGTGACTATAGTATGTGATTGTTTATTTCATTGAATTTTTTAGCTAATACCGAGTAATTGGTTTTGACTTTTGAGTGTCTGGGTAAAAGGGTTCATCTTTTACAATATTGTAGAGTATATAAGCAGATGCTTATTATATTACTTTATGTAAATAAGCTGTTTAAAATAAACAATCCCAAACCTGAATAAGTTGAAAACTAGACATCACCATAACCAATCACGGATTTATGCGTCAAAAATTAAGATAAAGCGGGACATTGTGCGATATATTTACGGATAAACTATTGATAAAAATTGTTTGTTTTCACAGATATGAGGAAAACCCAAAATGGAGCCAAACGCCCAAGGGACTTGTCCCAACACCCTCCCGAACAAAGAAAGGACTTGTTCTTAATGAAACTTCAGGATGTTGCAAAATCTCAGTCATTACATACCACAGACTTTGAAGGTTATACGATCAGAGAATGTTTTGCAAAAGTGGGCTGGGAACAATTGCTTAATTTCAAGTGTGACAAAATCTATAAACGTGTTGTCATTCAGTGGACTGCATCATTATCAAGAAACGGGGATACATTGACAGGCATTGTTGATGGAAAATCATATACAATCACACCTGCAGTCATTCGTGATCTTCTCAAAGTTGACACTTGCACGCATTTGCCATATGCTCATTATAACATAATTGATTTTCAACCCAACACAGAAGAAAACAAAATAAGGTGGCTTGAAGCTGGCAAAACTGTGTTTGGAACATTTGAAGATGTGAAGTCATATAAGGGATGGTATAGTAGTTCAAAAATGACCCCGCTTTTCAAAATTTTGTTGAGAATAGGCACCTCAACGTTTCTCCAAGGTGTTGAAAGGATGGATTCTGTCAGTGCCCAGGGGATCTGGCTTCTACATTCGTTATTCACAGGAGAATACTTGTATAGCTTTGCACATATAATGATCAATAACATCTGGGATATGTATGAGAAGGAACATAGAAAAATTATTCCATATGGAAACTACATCTCAGTGATACTCGATCGATTAGGAGCTGTGTCTAAAGACGAATATGTTGAGGTGGTCCCCCCGTGGGACCGCGTAATATCGAAGGGATCAGTCATTGATCTCAGATTTTCAGAATCTCCAATGGAATACATAATTGATGATTGGAAGAAGCATCAACGAATCACGTTCCCAAAGATAGTCACAGAAGGTGAAGCTCCAGTTGAGCCTCCAGGTACCCCACAACAGCCATCCAATCCACTCGTGAACATGACCAATATTGAAAACCTGATTAACAAGCAATCTTCTCTATTTCTAAAACAACAGAGTGAACTAATAACAATGGTTACCAGCATACAAAAACAGATGGAACTCCAAGCTTTAGAGGCAAAACATCGAGAACAGGAAATAAGAAAACATGCAGAAGAAATGGTTAACAACATACAAAAGCAGATGGAAGGCCAAGCTTTAGAAGCAAAACGTCGAGAACAAGAAATAGAAAGACGAGCGGAAGTCCGAGCTCATGCTATAATCTGTGAAATCGAAAGGCAGCGGTCCATTCATGAGCATGAGCAGAATCAGCTACGTCTCTCTTTGAACCAAGGCAATAATGTGCACGGAGTCGATACATCTCAGATTCCGCAAATCTCTCATACTTCATCCCATCTTCCAGGTGTCGTGTCCAAATATTATGACCCGACCAGAGGCGATGAGATCCCAAAGGAGTTTCAGTCTCTCTACGGCGACATCTTTGGCCCAAGACGTTAGCAGCCCGGAGGTATTACCCATTCCCCATAGTCCATAGACTGATTATGTTGGTAAGATTACATGTATTTTGTTTGGGTGCTGATGATGGCATGTACAAGGAGCTTACTGTATTTTGTTTTAAGTTGATGATGCCATGTGTTTGGTAGTAGGAAATATGGTTTAGATGCTTATTTATTAGCATTTGAATTCTTATGAATGTCTCTTTTCTAACTGAAATTCAAATGCGGTTATGAGAATACCGATAGAAGTAGGCGCGATAGAAATAATTAAAAAAAATGGATAAGAAGCAACACATTTCTGTTTATCCGCCAAAATATTGAGGTAGCTAATTCAGAAGAAGATGAACACCAACATCAGTAAAAAGATTGCACTTGATGAAAGTAGCTCATTTATGAACAGACTCAACTAGCCTTCGTTCACAACTCAACTAGCCTTAAGTCACGATACGATTACATGATATGATACTTTCGGCATTTAACTATTTCCATAGGTGATTTAATTACACCAATTCAAGATCTAATTCTTTCAAATTGCGATCTAATATCTTAAATTATATGGTAAGTTTTTTTTTTTTTTTTTTCCTCAGTTTAGATCAGTAAACATAAACTCATCATTAACTTTTTATCTTTCATTTTTCTTTCATTTTTCTTTCAGGTTTTTCCTCTAAAAATTCAAAATAAATTGTTTATTAGAATATTTATAAGGTGTTTAATGAAAGTCAATGAAATTTTGTTAGTTTTAGACTTTGAAAGTAATTCTAATAATTTGTTAGTAATTCTTATAAAGACCGATATTTTGATATGATGAACTTTAACTTCGATTCCACTATGATGAATATTGTGTTGGTATTTTAGTGTATTATAAGTTGTGTTTAATATACAAATAAGGGTCGACACTTAGTTGTATATTAACAAGCCTAACTTGGTTCAAAGGTACGGATGGTTATGGAAGGTACGGCTAGTTATGCCGATAAAGGTACTGCTGGCTTTGTTGCTTTAGTTAACCTGCTGCTTGTTCTCTAACATGCTGCTAATGTTGTGAACCTGCTGCTAGCAATACTAACATGCTGCTAATGTTGTGAACCTGCTGCTAGCAATACTAACATGCTGTTAGTGATAAGTAACCTGCTGCTAAGGTTATTATCCTGCTGTTAGTGTACAGAACATGCTGCTCGTTGGTTTGTACTTCTAATAACTGCTTTGCAGTTATTTAACTTCTTATTAACCATGAAATAACCGTTTTAGGACATACAAAACTGTCCTATGTTTTCTCATTTGGAGATATACAAAAACACACAGACTTTTCTGTGATTGCAAATATAACAACACACACAAACTTGAATCAATTAGATTTTATCTGGTCGTTAATTGGTATCCACTCCAATTTAATCGATCTGAAAGCGTTCATACTCGTGACTTCTAATTGCTATCAGGATATCAATCACCCCAAATATACCCACATATACAACAAAGATCGATTAAATTCGAACAAGATGGCAGGAGAATCTGTACGAGATATGACCTCTAAGTTTGTGAAGTTAGCCAAATTCGAAGGGCAGGATTTTCGAAGATGGCAGAAGAAGATGCAATTCTTGTTAACAACCATGAAGGTTGTGTATGTTTTGACAACACCAGCACCGGAGGAAGTGGAGGGTGAAACCATTGATCAAATCAGAAAACGTAACAAGTTCTGGAATGATGACTTCATATGTCGAGGAACAATCTTAAACGGTATGTGTGACACTCTTTTTGATATTTATCAAAACGTTGAATCAGCAAAGGAATTATGGGAAACGCTTCAAGCCAAATATATGGCTGAAGATTCCTCAAGCAAAAAGTTCTTAGTAAGCGATTTTATGAACTATAAAATGGTGGATGGGCGTTCTGTGATGGAACAATACAATGAGTGTTTGGGTATACTCGGTAGGTTTGAACAACATGGGCTGAAAATGGATGAATCCATTGCCACGGCTTCCATCATAGATAAACTCCCACCTTCTTGGAAGGAATTCAAACACAGTTTGAAACACAAGAAGGAAGAATACAACCTGGTTGATTTGGGCAGTACGGTAAGTATTGAGGAGGGTTGTAGGAGAATGGAGAATGTTTGGGAAAAAGGAAAAGACAAGGATATTGGCGGATCAAATGTTAATATGGTTGAAGAAACTAACTCTAGTTTCAAAAAGGGTTCGAACTCTAAGAACAAGAAACGAAAGTTTCAAGGTAACGATTACAAAAAGGGAAGTGTAAAGAAGGCAAAACAGTCCAACGATGGGGGCTGTTGGAAATGTGGAAAACCTGGACATTTCAAGCGTGATTGCCGTAATGGAAAAGGCAAAAACGAGGCTGGTACTAGTGGTGGATCCAAAGGAGATCCGAAACAAGCAGGTACAATATTAACGATTAATAATAATTCGGATTTGAATTATGTGTCATTAATTTGTGAATCATTCTATGTACAGGATGATGATATTGCTTGGTGGTATGATTCTGGTGCGACATGTCATGTGTGCAAGGACCGAAGATGGTTCAAGGAACTTGCAACAATTGACGATGGACGTGTCTTAAAAATGGGGAATGTCGCAACAGAACCAATACTTGGCATTGGACTAGTCGATTTAGTATTTACTTCTGGAAAAACAATTTCTTTATGTAATGTTTTGTATGTGCCCGGTCTACGGAAAAACTTGCTTTCCGGTGTTATTCTAAATAATCTTGGGTACAAACAGGTCTTGGAATCCGACAAGTATATCTTGTCAAAACATGGTTCTTTTGTAGGATTTGGATATTTGTGTAATGGTATGATTATGCTTAATTTAGATATGCCTTCTACTTTTAAGTCGATTTGTATGGTTGATTCTATTTCTAGTGTTAAAATTAGTAACTTGGAATTATGGCATGCTAGACTAGGACATGTTCATCATAAAAGAATGAAAGATATGTCAAAAATGAGCATGATTCCATCTTTTGAATTGGAGCATAATAAGTGTAAAACTTGTATGTTAACTAAGATCACTAGAAAACCATTTAAACATGCAAATCGTGAATCCAAACTATTAGAACTTATCCATAGTGATCTATGTGATTTGCATGCTACACCATCTTTAGGAAATAAGAAATATGTCATAACTTTTATTGATGATGCATCACGTTATTGCTATATTTATTTATTGCATTCAAAGGATGAAGCTCTTGATAAATTTCGTATTTATAAACAAGAGGTAGAGCTTCATCAAAAGGATTTGGTAAAAATCTTACGTACTGATCGTGGAGGGGAGTATTATGATCCGGTATATTTCCAATCTACCGGAATAATACACTAAACAACGGCTCCATATACACCACAACAAAATGGTGTGGCTGAAAGGAAGAATAGAACATTGAAAGAAATGGTGAATTCAATGTTATCTTATTCTGGGTTAAGTGAAAGATTTTGGGGAGAAGCCATGTTAACGACTTGTTACTTGCTAAACCGTATTCCCGGTAAAAGCAACAAGAAAACCCCATATGAACTTTGGCACAAGAAATCACCAAACTTGAATTTTCTCAAGGTCTGGGGATGTAGGGCTGTGGTTAGGCTCACGGAACCTAAAAGAAAAACTTTAGGTGAAAGAGGTATAGATTGCATATTTATTGGTTATGCTGAAAATTCATACGCTTATAGATTCTATGTATTAGAATCGAATGAGTATGTTTCGGTGAACTCGGTAATAGAGTCACGAGATGCAATCTTTGATGAAGAAAGATTCACATCTATACCTAGGCCAAGGGACATGATTCATAGTTCGAAGGAACCGGTTATTACCGAGGATGTTCCATCGACTAGCACTGAACCAAGAAAGGGTACATGAGTAAGGAAAACCAAAACTTTTGGTGATGATTTTCAACTTTACTTAGTTGAAGGATCAAGGAATGAAATTAATTTTCAATATCAATATTGTTTTAATATTGATAAGGATCCAATGACATATGGTGAAGCAATGGCTTCAAGGGATGTTGCTTTTTGGAAAGAAGCAGTCCAAGATGAGATGGATTCTATCTTGCAAAACAAAGTTTGGAAATTGGCTGATTTACCTCTTGGTTGTAAACCACTAGGATGTAAATGGATCTTCAAGAGGAAGATGAAAGTAGATGGTACTATTGATAAATATAAAGCCAGATTGGTAATCCAAGGCTTTAGACAAAAAGAGGGTATTGATTATTTCGATACATATGCTCCGGTTGCGAGGATATCTACGATTAGATTGTTATGGGCACTTGCCGCCATACACAATCTAGTCATTCACCAAATGGATGTGAAAACTGCATTCTTGAATGGTGAATTAGATGAAGAGATTTACATGAAACAACCCGAAGGGTTTGTTATGCCTGGACATGAACACAAGGTGTGTAAATTGGTTAAATCTCTTTATGGGTTAAAACAAGCTCCTAAACAATGGCATCAAAAGTTTGATGAAATTGTGTTGTCGAATGGGTTTGTTTTAAATCAAGCCGACAAATGTGTCTATAGTAAATTTGATGATTCTAGAAATGGAGTCATTATATGCTTATATGTAGATGACATGTTGATTTTTGGTACAAACCAAGATCAAGTAGATGAGACAAAGGAATTTTTGTCATCTAAATTTGCTATGAAAGATATGGGGGAGGCGGAAGTGATCTTAGGTATTAAGATCATACGTGAGAACAAGGGTATTTCAATCTCTCAATCTCATTATATTGAGAAGATTTTGGATAAGTTCGATTTCCAGGATATTTCTCCCACAAGTACTCCCATGGATCCACAAGTTAAGCTATTACCCAATAAAGGTAAAGCGGTGTCTCAACTTGAATACTCGAAAAGGATTGGATCATTAATGTATGCTATGATTAGTACTAGGCCGGATATTGCTTATGCAGTTGGCAAGCTTAGTAGGTTTACTAGCAATCCTAGTACATTTCATTGGCGAGCTTTGGATCGAGTATTTCAATACTTGAAAGGAACAATGGATTATAAGTTAACTTACATCGGATTTCCTTCTGTTATTGAAGGTTTTAGTGATGCAAGTTGGATATCCAATAAAGAAGATCATTCTTCTACATCTGGATGGGTGTTCCTTCTTGGGGGAGGTGCCATTAGTTGGGCATCTAAGAAACAGACTTGCATTACAAACTCAACTATGGAGTCTGAGTTTGTTGCTTTGGCAGCAGCTGAGCTTAGTAGGTTTACTAGCAATCCTAGTACATTTCATTGGCGAGCTTTGGATCGAGTATTTCAATACTTGAAAGGAACAATGGATTATAAGTTAACTTACATCGGATTTCCTTCTGTTATTGAAGGTTTTAGTGATGCAAGTTGGATATCCAATAAAGAAGATCATTCTTCTACATCTGGATGGGTGTTCCTTCTTGGGGGAGGTGCCATTAGTTGGGCATCTAAGAAACAGACTTGAATTACAAACTCAACTATGGAGTCTGAGTTTGTTGCTTTGGCAGCAGCTGGTAATGAAGCTGAATGGTTAAGGAATTTGGTGTATGAAATTCCATTATGGCCAAAGCCTATATCTTCTATTTCTATCAGGTGTGATAGTCAGGCTACTTTGGCTAAGGCTTATAGTCAAGTGTATAATGGCAAGTCAAGACACTTAGGTGTGAGACACAGCATGGTTCGTGAGCTCATAATGCAAGGTGTCATATCCGTTGAGTGGATTGCAACTCATCGGAATTTAGCTGATCATTTAACCAAAGGGTTAAGTAGAGATCTCGTGAAAGGATCAGCTGTAGGGTTAGGTTTAAAGTCCATATGAAAACTCTCATGTTGAGATACCCAATTCCCATCTAATATGACGTTAGGTGCTGAATTTTGAATGTGGAAAGCTTAACATCTAGAGTTTGGAACACAACATTAAATTATCCCAAAGGTATGTGTTCGGTACTGCAAGATAAGGAAGGTTGAAGTGTTCTTCTTAATAATTCTTTTGAAAAATTGCATTTGCAGGTGCAAGACTAAAAGAATTACCTATTTGAGTACGAAGTTTAGCTGCTTCAAGAAGTTGGGACTTGGCTTCGATGTACTTAAAGAAAGGATAGGGACATAGGCTAGTAAAATAATGTGTCAAGTAAGATATTGTGTATGCAAAACTAATGTGTATATTATCTTCAGGTATTCAATAGTAATATTACAAGGTTCAATCTTTCGGGAAACCTTGATATTCGAATATTTGGAATGTGTAATATACTAATATGAAATTCAATCGTCTCGACATTTCATTTATGCATTAGTTTGATTGTTTGCTGTGTATAGTTAGTTAATTTATGATTACACTAAAATGGGGGAGGTTTGTTGGTATTTTAGTGTATTATAAGTTGTGTTTAATATACAAATAAGGGTCGACACTTAGTTGTATATTAACAAGCCTAACTTGGTTCAAAGGTACGGATGGTTATGGAAGGTACGGCTAGTTATGCTGATAAAGGTACTGCTGGCTTTGTTGCTTTAGTTAACCTGCTGCTTGTTCTCTAACATGCTGCTAATGTTGTGAACCTGCTGCTAGCAATACTAACATGCTGCTAATGTTGTGAACCTGCTGCTAGCAATACTAACATGCTGTTAGTGATAAGTAACCTGCTGCTAAGGTTATTATCCTGCTGTTAGTGTACAGAACATGCTGCTCGTTGGTTTGTACTTCTAATAACTGCTTTGCAGTTATTTAACTTCTTATTAACCATGAAATAACCGTTTTAGGACATACAAAACTGTCCTATGTTTTCTCATTTGGAGATATACAAAAACACACAGACTTTTCTGTGATTGCAAATATAACAACACACACAAACTTGAATCAATTAGATTTTATCCGGTCGTTAATTGGTATCCACTCCAATTTAATCGATCTGAAAGCGTTCATACTCGTGACTTCTAATTGCTATCAGGATATCAATCACCCCAAATATACCCACATATACAAAATATTGTAATATCCATCGGTTAGACCACCTTTTTTTTGAAGAAATCTTTCTTTTTTATTATCACAATGTTCCTCAGTTTTATTTGATGAACAACATCACAATATTCATCATTTAGACTACGTTATTTATCAGTTTTCTTTTTGAAAAACATTTTTTTGTTATCCCAATGTTAATCAGTTTTTTATGAAACACGTTACAATGTTCATAAGTTAGATCACGTTGTTCATCAGTTTTTTTTTTTTGAATATATTCTTTTCTTTTTCTGTTATCACAATGCTCACCAGTTTTCTTTGATTGTTCATCGATTTCTTTCTGAAGAACTTTTTCTGTTTATCCCAATGTTAATTAGTTTTTTTATGAACAACGTCACAATGTTTATCAGGTAGATCACGTTGTTTATCAATTTTCTTTTTGAATAACTTTTTTTTTGTTATCATAATGCTCATCAGTTTTCTTTTTGATTGTTCATCAGTTAGATCACGTTCATCAGTTTTCTTTTTGATTTTTTTATCACAATGTTCATCAGTTAGATCACATTGTTCACCAGTTTTCTTTTTGAATAACTTTTTCTATTTTGTTATCACAGCGTTAATTAGTGTTCTTTGATTGTCCATCTGTTAGATCACGTTGTTCATCAGTTTTATTTTTAAAGAACTTTTTGTTTTTTTGTTATCATAATTTTCATCAGTTATATCACAATGTTCATCATTTAAGAGTGGAAATAGCAAAAAAGGACCTGACAAAAAGTAAAAAAGGACACTTATCACTATATGATTACGTTTTATACTTTTTAAACTTTCTCACATTGTATAGGATCACAACCCTATTGATATTGTAACTTAAGGCATAGCATGAAATATGAAAGAAAGTTTAGTCTCATTAATGCACTCACATTTGATCATCCTACCGTTCAGATTTTATACACGCCTACGTTAAAAAATATTGGGGTAAAAATTATTGTGGAATGTAACATGTTGCCAAATCGAAAGCAAGGTTTAGAGAATCATTATGCGTATGACCTAACGAATGTTCTCAAGAAAAATGTTTCAAATAATAGCTTTTCAAGAGTCGTACGAGACAATCAAAATACTTTCTAGTAGTAAAGTCATAATGGATGGTCACTCAATAAGTTCTGGTAGTCCAAAAGGTTGCGTTCATTGTTTTGACAAGATCAGATCAGTCAAATTGAATACCGAGGCAAGGAAGATAATATTAAGTACATTGCCGAATTCACTTCAACATTGTAACATGAAGACGTGATGATTGAATTTATAAGCATACATTGTCGCTTCTTGAAACTGATCGGGATCAAGTGTTAAATTTTCCTAACACAACTTATATGAAACCAAGAAATGGGATTGACAAAAGAGGCCATATCAAGAAGAAAATCCCGACCAAGACTCCCAAAATTTCCCATGGTGTAAAAAGTTAGAAAATAAAGCACTAAATACTTTCTCTAACGTTGATGAATTAATGAAGGTTGTTGGGCCAATTCAATTGAGGAATTTCAGCAAGGTTAAAATCAGATACAACTTCAAGAAATCAAAGACATCTTTAAGATACACTTAATAGCTGATGCGATATCAGTCTAATAAGTATAAGAAACTAGAAGCTGAAGACATAAGGATTAGCTGGGATCGACAGTGCCCTAATGATTCTATCAGCTCTCTGATTAACCAATGAGTTTAACACAAAATATCTCTTAGATATTTAGGTGGGACTTTTTCAAGAAAGCAAATGAGTGGGAGAAAGTACAACCTTGAAAAAGGTCAAGACAAGTACGTGTTAGTGAAAATGAAGTGAACAGTTTGCAGTACTGTTAACAAAAAGCATGATTGTTAGGTTGCAAAGAATAGAAACATTAAATGGCAGGTGTACTTGTCCATTGAATGCTCGGCACGTCTCAACAACCTACACATGACTCCTCGCATCTTTACCTATAAAAAGAGAATGATAGTTAGAGTAAATGATATCCTTTCTACATTTATTATCACATTTTTACGGAACTCAACCTCTAATCCTCTATCAAAAAAAAAAAAAAAAAAAAAAACATAATCACCCCTGACCACCACGAACCCTAGCCATTGCAAGACAACAACAACCACCTTTATCACCTTTCGAATCGCCTTTGAAAACCACAGGACAACACCACCGACCATCACCATTTGACCATGTCGTTTTGTTATTTTATTAATGGTGAAGAAATACAAGTTTCAGGAAGAATATACGGTGTATACCACATCTTATGTATACGCCATATACATATTGATATCTGGTGAATTTTCGTAAGTGTTGAATAGTATACGGCGTATACTCCTCGCCTTGTATACACCGTATACGAGTATACGCCTGAAGAACTGGTGACGTGGCTATACACAAGAAAGTATACGGCGTATACCAATTTTAATGTATACGTCGTAACGCTGATGGGCATGGGCTTTATTCAGCTTAAAAGACGAATTTCACACACATCTAGGTTACTTGAGTTCATCAGTTTTCTTTACCCTAGAAGACGAGACATTTCTCAGAGCTCTCAAAACGGTTTTTAAGGATGCAACATAATCATTGAAGATTACCACATCATAAATATTTGTTTAAATCAGTTTGATCATTATGACTTTGTTTAACTTTTCAAACTCGACTATTTTGTTAATATTTTGTTATGGGAGGCTAAGCCTTTTAGTGCTTGCCTTGTTATGAATCTATATGGTTAATGACATTGTTAGTGCAAATATTACGATATTTAATCTATACAGTCTCGTTTGTTTTGATTGATGACAAACCATGTAACTTGTAATACATAACGTAAAATTTACAAGTTACTCATAATCATATTTTGTCTCAACATACATTGAACATCTCTCGACGCCTCAAGTCCTTGTATGCTACAACGCAGGTTCGTACATGTTTGTTATGTTGCATTATGATCAAAACCCAAATAAACCATTAAACACATCTAGTAAAATAGTTTTTATAAAACCAAAACCATTTTTATGAAACACTTATAAGTAATATTTATTACTTACATTTTCATAAAATACATTTTTTAGAATCAACTAGTTAAATGTAATATACTAGTAAAATGGCTTGGACTATCCATAACCCAAAACCCATGACCCATGACCCATGTGCATTAATGTGCATTACATCATGCATGACATCACAATGGGTAAAACCCATGACCTAAAGTCCATAACCCATGACCCAAGATGTCTTTGACATCCTGCATGACATCACATGACCCATGGACCATAACCCATAACCCATGACCCATTACCCATGACCCATGACCTAAATAAAGAGGAGCGTCGTCGGATCCCTCGCGGATCCCTTGGTTTACAAGGTCCGGATCCCTTTCAAAGGGATCCGGGTGAACAGTAAACGGCTTCTTCTCTTGCCTATAAATAGCAAACCATTTCTCATCATTTAATCACACCTTTCACACACTTTCTCTCAACCATTTCTAACACATTTAGATCAGTAGGAAAACATGTAAGACAACTTCTTTCTCATATGATCATAATGTTTCTAACTTTCATTTTGTTGTAAGCATACTCCCGAGTGATCCTCCAAAGCAATCCTTGAGATCTTGCATCCTTATCTACTGAATTGATCCCCCAAAGCAAGCTTAGAGATCTTGCATCCTTATCCACCACAACCATACATACATGAAGATCTATCACAACAAGCTTAGAGAACTTGTGATCTTCATTGAAGGCTTTCTATTAAAGGAAGTTCATTTAGTTTAGTCATTCATATCCATTAGACACATTGTCTTGGATCTTCTCTTGTATCTTCTTCTTGTATCTCTAACTAGATTAGTTGGTTTATGTGTTTGTGCCATAAAACACAAGGTTTGTTATGTTGGGCCACAAAACATAACGAGTGTCATAGATGTGTTGTGTAGATTGGTGTAGTAGGGCGTTGGTCCCTCATGATGTGTTGTGTTGATCGGGTAGTGGTTCCTCCTTTGTAATGGAACCCGGTATCTAGCCTTGTACCGGATAAAGGGTAGGCGGTGAAGGTTTGGCTCTACCTCATGGAAGAGATCGGTATCTAGCCTTGTACCGGATAAAGTTTAGGCGACGTCATGTAAGGTTTGGTTCTACCTTGTGTGAAGGACCCAGTATTTAGCTTTGTACCGGATAAAGTGTAAGCTATGTTGTGTAAGGTTTCTCCGCCGAGAATGGAGCTTGTTGATCTAGTGAAGTAACTCTCGAGTTGGATACTCGGGGAGTGGAGTAGGGCGAAGAGGAGCTTCGTGACCGAACCACTATAAATCCTCGTGTTGGTTTGCGTATCCTTCTTACTTATCGATTTACTTTTATTCTTATATTGTTGATTGTCTTTGTGTTGACACTTTACATATTACGTCAAGCTTGATTGATAATTTGTCATAAGGATGTTTTTAGAAAAGAAATATAAACCAGACTAATAATGGCAAAACTTGATCTATACTATATTTGATACAAAAGTTTTAAGTTTTAAACGGAAACGTATTCACCCCCCTCTACCGTTTCCACAATTGGTATCAGAGCGTGTTGGCTCTAGTTTTAAAACAAATGATTTTTTAAAACTGAGTAAGGTCCTTGTATCAAATTTTCGGTGAAGTCAATCATAATATGAAAAGCGTTTTATTGATTTTTTTTTCTTTGAAGTTTTGTTGTTAGATATCTTGTTATTCAAGCTTGAATAAATATTAAAATGGGCAATATAAGTTCACTAAAAAGTCTACAAAGTTTAAACCTTTTTGTCGGGTCAAAATATGTGTTTTGGTGAATCTGTGTCAGATCCGCGGATCCCTTTGTTATCAAAGGGCGGATCCCTTTTGGAAGGGATCCGGCGGATCCGTCTGCACTTAGGATAGTTTTTGATAAACTTCAAAAATTCATAACTATTTAACCGTAAGTACGTAGAAGTCGTGCCACCTATCGTTTTAAAGGTATTTGAGTCTATTTTCGTATAAAATAATTTCATAAACTGATTCAAAACAAAAATTTACCGAATCTTTGGTTTATAATATAAAGTCATTTTTCGGTAATAACATTTGCACAAACTCTTGGTCTAATTGGAGACAGATATTTTCATCTAGTGTGTTTCTTTTGAAACTAAAGTTTTGGTCATATTTATAAATATAAAGGAAACTAATCAAGCTTGGTATACATGTTTATATTTAGCACAAAGCGATGAAAAGAACTTTCGTATGCTATGCTAAATGATTAATTGCTTTGCCTTGCACTACTTGATCGTATGCTTATCTCAAATAGTTTCGTACTTGTTTGTTTGTGTAAAATATGTGTTTTCCTTTCCATGTTATTCATTTGCTTGTGTGTCGAGTTAGTAATATTTACTAATTAATGTGCTATTTGAAGGAGTGTTTGGGATAACATCTAGTTGTGTTGAAAATATTATTTTCTTAAATGCTTGGATAAGTCATATAAGTTGAATTATGTTTAAAACATGTAATATGCTATATGACTTCTTGTTGAGTTTGTTATTTGTGCAACATAAGTGTATTATGTGCTTATATGTTAGTTGATTTCTTGTTTTCATCTTTTCTTGTGTTGTTTTCTGAAACGACAAGAATGTACATCGGATCATAACCCACATTTGTGTTGATGATGTACTTTCCCGTCTTCTTCTCCATGATCGCATTCCAAGCTTCATAGTAGGATTGACAACTTGATTGTTTCATCTGAAATACTCAAGTAGATTATTTTGCAATGCAAATATAATTGGTCATGTCCGAAAATCCAAACACAAGCTTCCCAACAACATAATTTGAAACCCCACATCCCACACTCTTTATTAAAACATATTGTTTGCTTTCGTCTTTAACTCTAAAAATCGTCACACCAATTTATAAACCTTTTAACATGACATTTTCATCACCTTAGTTGTTATGCATTTGCATTAGGCATAATATTAATAAAATGAAGCAAAGTATCATCTTTGTTACTCTTCGTTAGGCCATTGTAGGAATACAAATTTTCCTAACTTGAGAATGAATACTAGAGAGCTTATTACACTAGAAACTCAATTTGAACTAACGGTTGAATTGCTTCCAGGAGAGAAGTTGGGTATGTGGTATACCCGTAAAAATGGTCGTGTTTAGCCTTAATTGAGCACCGCTATTAATAGTCTCATATTCATTCTTTCACTTGAAAAATCTCTATTCCAATTCTCTCCTAAAGTAAGTTTACAATGGCAATACTTTGGGTCGCCTTAGGATTACTAATCAAACAAGTAATAAATTTGATTTTTCTTTTGTTAGTCAATCACAACCACTTGCCTCATCAAGCGATTATCTTGCTTTGATTGAGAAGAGATACATGACTTCAAGGATGAAGTTCATTGTATGCTAATCACCACCCGTAATTAGCTCATTGCCTTCATTAAACCGAAACAACTTTCCAAACAATCTACTTCCTTATCTTCTTTTGTCAAACTCATTATGTTGAATTTCCACCAATAATGGAGGAGGAAAATTCATTCACATAATTATCTTTTAAGAACGCATATACATGTGTCTTGTTGTTCTAATAATATCACGTCTACTCTAATAATCTTAGTGAGATAAAGTGGGTGTGAACACTTTAGTTTAGAGAGAGAGAAACGAGAGAAAAGAAAGAAAGTCTCGCATTGATACTAGAAAGAACACACACCTCATAACCCATGAGGTAGGGGGTATTTATACCCATACATAATCAAGCATACTATCGCAACTATACAAGTGTTGCGATAGTGTTATGCTGTCGCAACCACACAATGTTTCACAACATACCCTATACTAATACAAAAGATAAATAGAAGTCCCTGCACTAATGATTTACACTTATTGTGTTCTAACAATCTCCCTCTAAGGGTAGATCATTTGGGTCTTCTATTTATGGGCTTCTTGTCAGGCCAACTTCGACATCTGATTCTTTGTTCCATTCGTCTCCATGATGCTCGAAGTGTAAGCCTTTCATTTATCACATTCAGAACTCTCATCAACATGCGATGATTGCTTGTAGTCATCTCTATCTGTAGTTTCTCCACCTTTCTCTTTATTTGCTTAAGTTTCTTCAGAATTTGTAGCAGAGTACCGGAAGAAAACTTGGCTACTTCAATGACTCTGACCAATCTCTTTTGCTTCTTTTTGGTCACATACACCAGACATAGTCCAAGCCCTGGTCTTGTGAAACATGTCCAGCTCTTGATTTTCTGAATACCAACACAAGCTAACATCGGAGGAGTCAGGTTGATCTTCCTCTGATAGCTTTCAATCCCCATCTGGAAGTCTTCGATGTGAGCCACTACAACATAAGCCCTCATGAAAATCAATACTGATTCAATCATGTCTTGGTCATTGGCTTTCTTGTTGAAGCAGTCTCTTCTTCTTTTTAGAATGTCTTCAAGATCATGAGGATGAAGATTGATGTAGTCAGCTTCGGTGAAGTGGTAGTGTTGATTATCTGTCCTAACAACGTGATATTCAACTGATCCATGAGAAGATTAATAATCTGAGCTAACTTCGACGTAACTGAGGATTCTGTGTTTCGAGTAGACTTCTTCACGAGGCTTGTGTCTGAGCTGCCTTAGTCGATAGAATCCCCTTGATCTTACATTAACATTAATGATCCCCATATATGCGTTTCTGTTGTACTTCTCTGGACTTACTTCCTCATCATTGAAGATGTTTGCAAATCTTTCTTCTTCCATGAACGGATCTGGAATTTTTTTTATAGGTTGCAACTTCCTTGGTAGATGGTTGGTATATGTTTGGACCGTTAAGCATGTATAAGAGATCGTCATTGAAGTACGGAACTAAAGGAGCGGTTTCAGATCACTCTAGGGATTTTTTCCATAGTGGAGGGCGTTCTCTTCTTCTTTGTCCAGTAACATCTCTTTCAATTGTAGAAGAAGTAGAAACACCGAGAGCTTTAGATACCTATTGATCGATAAGTCTTGTATTAAGATCTCTATCACTTTTAAACTTGTAGATTACCGAATCATAGATACCTTCTACTCTCTGTTCCATTGGATCATCTTCCCCGATATTCAATCCAAATCTTTCATGCAGATTAGAGAATAGTCTGTTAAGTGTTGTTGTTGTAGGATCTTCAATTTGTTCATCCGTGTGTAGTGGATCCTTTAATACATCATCATCATCTATATCCGAAGCATCAAATCCTCCGAGCCTTGGAGGTATATCTCCTTCCTGATATGTCATGTCCGTTCAAAAGCCTTTATCAACATCTACACCTTCTTTGTGAGTTTCATCCCCAACGGCTTCATCGTCCATGTTCATGTCTTCATATTCGTCCATTTGTTGTTGTGAACTGGATCTGTGTTGTTGTTGTTGTTGAGGTGATGCTTGCTTGTGTGTTGAGAAGGTTGTAGTTGTTGTGGTTCTTTGTCTTCTAGCGCTTATCTCCCCCTCAGGATCATCTTGATTGCGCCTTCGTGACTGTGGACGACATTGGCTTTCCAACGCGACTACTCTTGTTGACAGTTTCTTGATCAGCTTGATTGCCTCAGAGTTATTTTTCTTAATTTGCTTCTCGAGGTCTTGAAGTTGATTGTCAGCTTGAGTTGTTGTCGGTGGTTCAGCTTCGGGTTCCAGTAATCTATTGTATATGTTGGGGTGAGCTTGTTGTAGTGAATCATCATTCAAATACTTATCTAACATGAGTTCGGAGAGACGGTCCAATGATAGAGTTTTTGCTGATGTTGATGATCCAGCTTGAGATTCACGTGGACGTTGAGCATTGAATCTTGTTTCCATATCTACTCTTAGCTTCCCCATAACTTCATTGAAGTGTGTTGTTGTTACAAATGAAACTGGTTCAGCTCGTATTTTCTGAAAGAGAGTGGATATAGATGTTGTCGGGATATGTTTAAGATTAGTTGTTGTTGATGATGGTTGTTGTGATTTGTGAGTTGTGAATGGGGTTGTTGTTGTGAGTATTGTGTGTGGTGTTGCTGTTGTAGTTGTTGTTGGTGTTGTTGTTGTTGTTGTTGTTGTTGTTGTTGTTGTTGTTGTTGTTGTTGTTGTTGTTGTTGTTGTTGGGATTCCTTGGGTGGTAACGGGATGAGTGAGCTGGTGTTACTCGGTGGACCTAGACCTACTGGTTTCACTCTTCGTCTTCGTCCTAGGCTCCGGACTATGTGTGTCATCTCCGTCCCCCTTATCATCTCCATCATCTTCATCATGACGAGTATCACTAAACCTATACTCCTCACTATCCTTATCCTCCTTAGAATGTTCACTTTTCTCCTTATCCTCCCCCACATCATCTTCGCCTACGTTTGTTTTCCTAGACTCATCAGTTTTTGGCTCGATGAGTGTTTCCCTATCATCATCATCTTCTTCTTGAAGTTGCCTAAGCTTACTCCCCGGCTTAGTGCGTTTTCTTGCTGTTGTCTTCTTGAGCGTCCTAGGGGTTCCTACTTTGGCACTAGACTCTATTTTGACCCTATGTGATCCCGGGGTAGGTCCGCTCGGTTTTGAGCTTACCATAGGAGCGTTAACTAACTCCATGTACTCCTTGTGTGCATTAGATTCCTTGTCAGCAAGATCCAACAAGCTTTGTGGTATCGGCATGGGTGCTTTGGTGGTAACAATAGAATCACCACTTGTGTTGTGCATATATGGCTCTTTTGCTGTTGGATCTTCTTGTCTTCGTGAAATTTTTAGATGTTGCCTCACGAATTGGGCAATCATCAATTTAATGTATCTGACAAAAGGAATGCATACATTCTTCTTCTTCGATGATTTCCTTACATGATCTACAACATATGTCTAGATCATCTTTACATAGTTGAAGTGACGCTGCTTCACTATACCATACATTACTTGGTACAGTGTTGTAGTGCCTCTATCCATCCCTGTTTCTTTACCCGTTATACAACGGTTCAGAATCGAGAACAGTGTTGCCCATCTCGCGGGTAGATACTTCCGTTTGAATGCTGATAATCTTTTGAAGTTGTCAGCACCTTCAATATCCTTATCGTATCCTAGCTCAATGAAGAATTCTTTGAGCTGATCTACGTTGGGAGCTTCTTTAAAATCTTCATAATTACCATGATTTGCTGCAGGAAGATTAAGTGATGTTCGTAGATCTTCTGACATTAGGTTAATCTGTTGTGTCTCTATTGTACTTTGAAGTGTTTCAGGTTTGACATCTTCCAATAGCACAACATTACGCCAGAATTGTTGTAAGTAAATCATGGGAGTGGTGGAGTCGGATGATGATAGTGCGGGATATAAGGGATGATGTTGGAGAATTTCAGGGATAATGGGTTGGTCACATTCAAATGAGGGGAGTATGAATTGATGATTGCAATCACCAATTTTGATGAAGTCTGTTACAGGAACAAGTTCTTCATTTGTTGGCACATGCACAACTTGAACTTCCTCTTGAATGTTTTGTGGTTGATCTTGCTCTTGAGCCATTTTTGTGAATATGATTCTGAAATGATATGAAAATTGTAAGTATTGGGCAGAGTTTTCTTTCGCAAAACGTGGGTAACAGTAAGTCTCTTAAGATCAGGCGTCGCAAAACTTATTCTATCACAACAATACAAGATCTATCGCAACAATCTCTTGCGACTTGGGCAGAGTTTTCTTTTGTAAACAGTGGGTAACCAAAAGCTTCGCAAAGCAAGTATCACAACAATTTCTATCGCAACCCAAACTACTGCTATTGCAACTCAAACCAACTGCTATCGCAACCAAAAAAAGCTATAACAACTGTTTCTAAGCCAATTATGGCAACAAAGCCCTCAATTTTGCGAACAAAATTTTACGAACAAAATGCTAAACCCTGTTTTTACGAGAAAAAGTACACTTTTTCAAAAACCCTTAAACCACGTTTTCAGCCTAAATCTTCACCAAATTCATAAAAATTTTGTATAGAATGATAAAAGCTCTTTCTTTATCTACAAATATGTTATCCTAACGCACATTTTATAAGACTAAACACGTTTAAGAGTAATCTTGATACTACGTATGATAGTAAAGATATTCTAGAGAGAGAAAGTTTTTGAATTCTATGAAAACCAAAACTTTTACTACTAATGAAGATTGAAACAAAACTAAAACACTACTACGTGAAACAACGAATCATATTTTTCTCTAATACCAATTGTTGTTCCAATAATATAACGTCTACTATAATAATCTTAGTGAGATAAAGTGGGTGTGGACACTTTAGTTTAGAGAGAGAAACGAGAGAAAAGAAGTAAAGTCTCGCATTGATGATAGAAAGAATACACACCTCATAACCCATGAGGTAGGGGGTATATATACCCATACATAAGTCTCGCATCCCCTCGCAGCAATGCAAGTGATGCGAGGGTATGATGCTATCGCAAGCTTACTACAACATATTACAACGTTCCCTAATCACTATTACATATATTACATGGAAGACCCTATACCATGATTTACACTTTTTTGTGTTCCAACACTTTTGAATTTACCATGGTTACGAGTTGCGAGTAGTTTATTAGCAAGGTGTAATATGAAACTAAAAGTACTCAAATCATTAATGTATTGACCGATACATCTTAGTGGTTAGGAATTGACCATTGAAATAACGATGTTAAAAGTGGTATACGATAGGGTTTAAGATTTAATGAATGGTAATCTGGAAATTTACAGTAATTAAGTGCATGCCGAACACACAAAAACATTGTCTATATAGGTTAGTAGAGGAACTTAATGCTTACACATTCATTAACTAGTTTATCACCCTCGACCGACGAGATAGATGGTTCTTAGACGAAGTGTGTAGGGACTAACGACCCGTATTAGATCTACACTACAAAAGACTCACTGAGACATTGCTAGGTGATCGAACATTGCATGACGATTTTATGTCATTGATAGGTTAGAGGATTAGCAAGGCAAGCACGTCTTTTATTTATTGATTTTCTCCTTGTTTTAATTTCATTGTCATTCTATTTCCGTTTATTAGTTATTATACTATTTCATAATCGTGTGGATGTCGTTTAATTTAATTTACTTTTAAATATTGTTTATTTCACTCGCTCCGGCGAACGATCCGGTCTTACTGAGTCTATACTATACGCGATTGAGTACACTTCCTAAAAGTGTTGATAAGTCTCAATTGAATTCGGTTTATAAATATTAAAACGAGATTTTACATATCACTAAAGCCAACAAGAATGGTACCAATTACGATACCAATAATGATTCCGTTGATAAACCAAACAACCCCTAAAATATGTTCTAGTTGGGTTATCTTTTGTATTACTGAGCCCAATTGGTCCCATTAAACCAACATGAGTTGATCTATTTTTGGTTGAATTGATGATACGAAGTTACGAACCCTCACACCATCAATCATATTTATGGAACCCTTTGCATGTTTCTTGAATCTCGTCGTTTGATTCCACAGTATCATCCTTGATTCTCTCCTCCATGTCATCACAAGATTTTGAACCTTCCAAATCTCCAAGTTCTCGAACCTCCTACAGATGGTTTCTTTGTTTCCTAGCCAAACTCCACTGATAGATTCTGACTAGAAATCAATTAAGAAATGGTAATCAAAATCCCCAATTGTAATTGACAATTAGAAATCCAAGGAATTAAGAATTGGAAATGGTAATTGCAATCGGATAATGTGAATTTGTTATAAAAGAGAGAGAGAGGATTCAAGAAGATGATTGAAATTCATAACATGCTCAACTGATTACAAGAATTGAGTTTTATACACGAAATTGCTAAACTAACTTTTGGCGGAAAAGTTAGTTTCAAAACTACTAATAAGAAACTGACACGTGTCCTTATTTGAACTAACTAAAAATGGCGCGTATCAACACCATTCCCCTTAGAAAATTCCTTGCCTCAAGAGACTGCATCAAAGTCAGGAAACCTTGCAATCAAGTCTACATAAATCTCCCAAGTAGCTTCTTCCACACTTCTGTTTGTCCATTGTACCAGCACATACATCACAGCTTTATTATTGAGCTTGCCCAAACATTTATCCAAGATGGCTTGTGGCTTGAACAATAGCAATCCATCTTCCCTTAAGGCTGGCAAGCTTCCCATTTGATGATGGTTTCCTTTACACTTCTTGAGCCAAGAAATGTGAAAAACTGGGTGTATTTGACTGTGATTAGGTAATGTCAGTTTGTAGGCCACCTCCCATATTTTCTCTGCCACTTGAAAGGGACCATGATACTTTGCAGACAGCTTATGTTGTTGCCCTTGCCTTATAGTTACTTGCCTGTGAGGTTGAAGCTGCCTATCAGTCCTATGTTTATTGGCTTGAGCTTGCATCCTATCTTGAGATCTTCTCAAATGAAACTTGAGCATTTGAATAACTTGTTCTCTGGCTTGTAAAGTTCTATCAACCTTTTCAACTCTGCTATCACCAGGAATATAAGGCATGTGAATAGGTGGTGTTTGGCCATACATGACCTCATAAAGGGTTGTTTGGATAGCAGTGTGGTAATTAGTGTTATACCAAAATTCAGCCATAGGGAGCCATTGTAGCCATTCCTTAGGTTTCTCACCACACATACATCTTATGTAGCAGCCCAAACATCTATTTACCTCTTCAGTTTGACCATCTGTTTATGGATGGTATGCTATGGACAACTTCAGTTTAACTTTCAATGTCCCAAACAGATCTTTCCAAAAAGTACTTAAGAAGACCTTGTCTCTGTCACTAATTATGGCCTTTGGTAACCCATGTAATTTTTATACCCCATCTAAAAACACTTGAGCTACTTGACTTGCAGTAAAAGGATGTGAGAAGGCCATAAAGTGTGCATACTTACTAAGCCTATCCACTACTACCATTATGACAGTTTTCCTATGTGAATTAGGCAATTTTTCAATAAAATCCATGGAGATTTCAGACCATACCTTGTTTGGAATTAGGAGAGGTTGTATTAGACCAGGATATGCATTGAGATCAGGCTTTTGCCTTTGATAAAAATCACATTCCCTTACCATTTGCTTCACCATTCTTTTCATATCCTTCCAATAAAACACTGAGCCAAGCTTCTTAGTAGTCACTTGCACCCCTGAATGTCCACCCATTGCATCATTGTGAAAGTGAGCAATTAGTTGAGCCCTCAATGTCACATCATTGCCTAACGTTACCTTTCCTTTTCTTCTCAGAAAACCACCTTCAAAAGTTAGCTTATTACCTTTGTAGCTGTGGTCTTGGATGGTCTGTATTACTTTTTGCACATTGTCATCTCCCTGCCAACTAGCCTTTACTTTTTCCATCACATCACTGGTTACAAAACTCACCACCATCTCTAACAATTCACCTCCTTGGTTGACACTTGAAAGTGCATCAGCAGCTGCATTATCACTTCCCTTCTTGTATGCAATTTCATAGTCAAACCCAAGCAGTTTTGGTAACCATTTGTGTTGAAAAGGAGTGGTCAATTTCTGATCAAGTAGGTATTTGAGGCTAAAGTGATCAGTCTTTATTTTAAAATGCCTGTCAAGTAGATACCCCTTCCATTTGTTTAATGCAGCAAGTACAGCCAAAAATTCTTTCTCATATGTGGACATAGCCTGGTGTTTGGCAGATATAGTGTTGCTCAATTAGGCAATAGGATGACCACTTTGACACAAAACTGCTCCTATACCAGTACCAGATGCATCTGTTTCAACTATAAATTCTTGATTAAAGTCAGGCAATCCAAGTACAGGTGCTTGCATCATAGCTTCTTTCAACCTAATGAATGCTTTTTCAGCTGGTGCAGACCACTGAAATGAGTTTTTCTTTAACAATGTTGTCAAGGGTTGGCTGATTATTGCATAGTCTTTAATAAACCTTCTATAATACCCACTCAAGCCCAAAAAACCTCTTAACTACATAACTGTAGAAGGAATAGGCTACTTCTGCATAGCTTCAATTTTGCTTGGATCAGTTGCCACACCTTCACCACTAATAATGTGACCCAAGTATTCTACCTTTGGTACAGCAATTGAGCACTTACTCCTCTTAGCAAACAGCTTATTATCCTTCATCATTTGCAAAACTTGTTTCAAATGATCACAATGTTCTTTAACTGTTTTGCTATAGACTAATATATCATCAAAGAAGACCAGAACAATGCTCTCAGGAAGGGCTTAAACACAGTATTCATCAAATATTGAAAAGTGGAAGGTGCATTTGTCAACCCAAAAGGCATAACTAGGAACTCATAGTGCCCCTCATGAGTCCTAAAAGCAGTTTTTCCTATGTCATCATCATGCATCCTTATTTGGTGATACCCTGACCTTAAATCCAACTTAGTAAACACAGTTGATCCATTTAATTCATTAATCAATTCTTCAATCACAGGGATGGGAAACTTATCCTTCACAGTGTACTTATTCAATTGTCTATAGTCTACACACATTCTCTATGTGCCATCTTTCTTTTTGACCATGAAAATAGGAGATGAAAAAGAGCTTTGACTGTTCCTTATCACTCCTGAATCAAGCAATTCTTTCACCATCATTTTTATGGCATCCTTCTGGTTTGGTAGATGTCTGTATGGGCTAATGTTTATTGGAGGGGTGTTTGGCATAAGGGATATTTTGTGATCATGTGACCTATGAAGTGGCAACTCAGTAGGCACTACAAACACCTCTTCAAACTCATCCACCATTGACTGAACTTCCTTATTACTACCACTTTTTCCTTCCATTTAACAACATGACACATGGTATATGCAATAATTCATAGAGTACAATTCAGCCTGTTTATACTCAGGTTCTTTGTGAGCCTTTTCCCCCTGTATATAGTGCAATGTGATGTCTCTAGTACCCCTTAAAACAACCTTCTTCTTATTGTATTCAAACTCCATGATCAATTTCTTAAAATTCCACTTGATGCCATCCAAAGTGGTTAGCCATTAGATACCAAGTACCATATCACAACCCCCAAGTGGTAAAATCATCACATCAGCCACAAAATTATGCACATGAATGTTCCAACTGAATTGAGGATACTTATGAGTACTTAAGAGTTTTTGACCATTAGCCACTGAAACTTGCAAAGGTGAAGTACTTATCATCTGACACCTTAACCTTTTAGCAGCGTTAGTATCTAAAAAGTTATATGTACTGCCTGTATCAATCAATGTGTGTAACACCTGTTTCCCAACCATTCCCTTAACTCTCATAGTTTGGAAAGAGTTAACACCAGATAATGCATTCAATGAGATGTATGGACTATGTATACCTGGATCAAAGACAGCATGGCATAACTCCACATTCTCAGTCTCCTCATTCACCTCAGTGGCTTCATTTCCTTCAGTTATCACTCCATCCAAACACTCCTCTTGTGCCACACTTTCCCCAATGACCTCCAAAGAGTACATTTGACCACTGTATTAATGCCTAGGGCTATATTTCTGATCACAATAGAAACACTGATGCTTAGCCCTCTTATCTTCCAACTCCCTTTGGGTCAATTGTCTCCTAAATGGCATGTTACTGTTCCTCTGCACATTGTTAGCAGTTTGTACAGGTGCAGGCAATGCAAGTGGGCTATTGTTTGGTCTTGGCAACAACCCATTTCCCCAGTTACCATTCCCAAAACTTGCAGGCCTAGAGTATGATGTGCTAGGAGTGTATCTTGACTTCATAGCAGCATTGGTGGATTCTTGCAATCTTGCCATACAAAACACATCAGCTAGAGTAGTCAAATTGAACATTCTTATGGGCATGAATATCTCCTCCTTCAAACCACCCAAGAACATACTAATTGCCTGTGATTCAGTTAATTCCACCTTGTTCAACAACCCTTCAAACAGATCTTGGTAAGTTTGTACACTTCCAGTCTATTTCAGATTCTTTAACTCCACCAATGGATCATCGAAGGCTACACCAAACCTCTTCAATACTTCTTTTTCATACAGCTCCCAAGAACTCTCTTCCCTATACCTCCTGATGAACTGCTCATGCCATGTTAATGCCCTATCATACACATGCATTGCAGCCATCTGAACCTTCATCTCTTTAGGCACATTGTCAATCCTAAAGAATTGTGTACATCTAAAAACCCGCCCTTTCAAATCTTCACCATTGAATTTAGGAAAATTAATCTTAGACATCCTACCATACTGCACCATTGATTGATTGTTTTGTCTCCCAGAAGTTTGACTTCCACCACTGCTTCCATTACTAGTTCCTTCCCCACTTCTTGATCTTGCTAATTCTTGTTGAGACAAACCTTGTTGGTGTAAAATATCAGCCAATCTTTGATTGATTGCATCAAGTGCAGAATTCAATCCATTGACTGATTCATTCAAAGATTCTACAGTTGGAACTGTAGACATCTGATTTGTTCTTGTATTCACCATCTCACCAGTATTGCTATCACTCATCAACAATGGGATAACAACTACTGATCTTGCTCTTGATTACCCAAACCAAATGCTACTGATCAGATTGTTCGAGGCTAGAGAAATTAACCACTAATGGGCTAGCCTCATGATCATACAGATGTTTGGCACTAATCTGATGTAATAGAGCATGTGAAATCAGTGGTGACTAATTTCTTGTCGGAAAATCTTTGTTTGTCGCCGGAAAGTGAACGGAGAAGATAACCGAAAAATCAAGAGCTGGCTAGGATGGCTGCTCTGATACCAATTGATAGATTCTGACTAGAAATCAATTAAGAAATGGTTATCAAAACCCCCAATTGTGATTGACAATTAGAAATCCAAGGAATTAAGAATTGGAAATGGTAATTGCAATCGGATAATGTGAATTTGTTATAAAAGTGAGAGAGGATTCATGAAGATTATTGAAATTCATAACATGCTCAACTGATTACAAGAATTGAGTTTTATACAAGAAATTGCTAAACTAACTTTTAGCGGGAAAGTTAGTTTTAAAACTACTAATAAGAAACTGACACGTGTCCTTATTTGAACTAACTAAAAATGGCGCGTATCATCCACACCGTTTTCAATAAACCTTACTGAATTTAACCTTGAGGTTTGTATTGATGGAATTCAAACAGTCAATTGTGATCATGATTTTTTCTTTTGATTTGCGTTAGAGTTTGGGAGGTTGATGGTTGGGTAGGGACTAGAGAAGTTCTTTTAAATAAAGGGGTTTATTGTCTAAAAAGGTTCAAAATATATAAAGGTGGCTTAAATGTTGGTTTTTAAAGGTCAAATGAATGGTCAAAACTCAAACGTTTTGCAAACTTAAAAGTTGGTTTTCAGGGCATCGGATAAGGAGCATTAATTCATCCAAGCTATTCTTTTCAATTACAAAAAGTTGCATACAGATTAATGGAGCTTATAGCATACCTTAGTTACTTGTGGTTTTTAATTTAATGAACTTAAAGTTTCTTTTTTTTAATCATCTAAACTAGTGTCTTATAGGCACTGGCTAGACAATCCCAAGTTACAATTATCGAACTTTTGACCCACCCAGGGACGGAGCCAGGGGTTTCCGCGGGTGCCCGGGCACCCCATAGATTTTTCTATGTAGTGTTAATTTTTGGAAAAACATCGATTTTTCCTAAAGTTATATTAAATGCACCGGTCCATCGAAATATGTTTCTTGTATTAGTGTTCAATTTGTTTTGTGCACCCGGTCATATTTAGTCCTGGTTCCGTCCCTGGACCCACCCCATGACTTTAGCGATCGATTGGTTTAAATGTCGGTTCTGACCACCCCATTGGAGTCGTTTACCAAAAGTATGTATTCAATGATCCGAGATGCTTAAGATTTCTTCCGCCTTTCTTTGAACTACATTTAAACAGAATTTTAAACCGCCTAAAAACTTGACCGTTCTGCATAGCAAATGTCATCAATGGAGTGTAATAATTCTACGTCTTTAGCATACCCAATTAGACATGTTTCTACTCTGGGTGCTCCTTGAGTACATCATCTAGTTCAAGCGCAATGGATCTCTGAGTGACATTTCAATATCATCAACCGTTATTTTATCCTTTACCACTTGTCCATCTATATATCTTCAGTTTCCACACCAACTTCACCCCACTAGAAACATCCTTGTATCATCTTGAATCTTTTTTATAATTATCGTTAAGGGTCCCATACAGTATGTTGTTATTGAAGCGGATTGCAGAACTAATATGTTATCAATAATTGAACTTATTGTGGCATAATTGTGCTATGGTGAGGACTTGGAGCTAGGGGTGTCACTGAACAACCCAAAACCCAACCAACTTGACCCGAATGACATCCTAGTTACGTGCAAACAAAATGGTTGGGGAGAACTGTCTGCAAACATTGTAATTAGTTTAGAACTGTCAAAAAATGTGTTGATTCCTAAGCCATACATATGCATGCTTTATGGAAATATGGTAATGTGAGACCGTTTAAGTCGTTTAATGGACTTAAAAAAATGTATCTACAAACACGAATTCCAGGGATTTTGGATTAAACCATACTCAACTGAGGGCTGAAATCCAATGTTGTTGTATAAGTATGTTATAAATTTGTACTCAACTGAGGAGTGAAATCCAATGTTGCTGGTTCTGGTTTTACTTTAGATTTGGATGCACAGATAGCGAATTCTAGAGAGGCGTAACCGGTAGATTCTAGGGCGAAGCCGAGCCACTAGTGGAGTGGCCAAGGAGGCCTACTATGTGAATGCTGGATTAGTAAATAGTGAAATCTCCAAATCAAAATTTCATTCTTGTGCTGTTTTCTCCTTTGGCATACATTTCTATTGAAACTGCACCCTCTTATAGTATGCTTTCTGCTGACACATTATAGTCGATAGTCTTGAACTAGTGATTAATGATATTTAATATTTGCAAAGGCGAAACATGGATAGCATGGATATTGCACAAAATGTTGCCAGCGAATAGTTTTCAGCGATTTTTAAAAATTTTTGTAGTTGATTTTCAGCGGTGGCTGATGAATTCTTGTTCAGCATAATAGACAAAGAGTTTCAATATTAATTCATTTATAGGATTAAGATGGTCATTTTTCTCTTCATTCAACTACTCTTCAGCAGAACCAAAGAAACAGCAGTAATAATAGGAGAAAATTACTGTATGGGACATGCAAATACTGACATGGCTCAATTTGCCCAGACTTTTTCAATTTATCCAAAGTGCCCAAACATTTTGCGTTCATCTTGACGCAAATTACGCAAATCATCTTAGCCGTCCAAAAAAGATCCAAAAGAAAAAAATATATATATTAAAAAACATTCCGCGTATTCTATTACGCAAAATGTTTAAAATTACGCAAGATCTTTAAAAACAATTTTAATATCATTCCGCGTATATGTATACGCAAAATGTTCTAACTTTACGCAAGATGAAGGAAAAGGACAAACCTAGGGAAATAGCAAGAATTTATTGTGAAGAGATGGATGCATGTTGAAGAGACGGATGCATGGTACATGGGACAAAATGTTATTGAAGATAAAAGAGCCATGCATTGCAGTCCAAAACTATTTCTCAAGATTAATTGCATTCGGAAAAAAAAAAAAAAAAAAAAAAAAAAAACCTGATACTAGTTCGAAGAAGAAGCTGTTCGAAGAAGAGTTGTTCGAAGAAGGGTTGTTGTGTAGTTTGTGTTGTTTTGGTGTTAAAAGATACCGTTAGTTGCTGTTGGTAGTGTTGTAGTGGTGTTCTTGTCGTTGTTTTGGCGGTGTTGTTGCTGTCGTTGAGTGGTGTTGTTGCTGTTGGTGGTAAGGTGACAGGTGGTGTTGGTGGCTGTGGTGTTGAATATGGCGGATTATCGGGTATTTCGCAATCTAAATTATTATTTTTTCTATAAAACACATATTGTTTATTTATTTGTAAATTATATATGTTGTTATATATATTTACATGTACTTATTATTTTAGGATTATCCGGCGGATATTTCATGTAGGAGTAAGTTGTCGTTAGTTAGAGATATTAAAAAACTGATCAGGAATACCCCAAGGGAACAGTTATTTAGGCAAACATGTTTTGGTTGGTTGCTAGATATACCAAAAATGCAAGAGAGTGGTACCTTAGTGCATTATTTTCTATGCCACCAAGTGCCGTGTGATGAGGGTGAGACAGACATTGTTCCTTTGAGATATCGTGTACGTGATCTTACTCGGGCAGGTGAGGTTGAGATTAAGTTTGGTAGAGAGGAATTTTGTCTAGTTACTAGTTTAAGGTTTGGGGCGGATTTTAGAAATCTTTATAAAAAAGGACCTATGTTGTTTAGGAGACGAGTGTTCCCCTCGACAGCAGATTCAAGATCAATAAAAGTTTGTATGTTGCGTAGTATAATAGATAGTCAACAGTTTTTTGAGTTGAGTGACGAGGATGCTGTTCGCGTATGTTTGATATGCGTGTTGATTTTGGTGTTAGAAGGGACTGAGGTTAGGAAAGTAGTCGAAGAATGGTTATTTAGGTTAGTCGAGAATTTAGATGCCTGGAATCTGTATCCGTGGGGGTCTTATGTATGGCCAGAGTTGTACAAGAATATAAAGGATGCAGCAGTAGTGCGTAGGGTAAAACACTTTGCCGAGGGGAGGTATCCCACAAAAGCGCCTAAGTACTCATTGAATGGATTTATGTGGGCCTTCAAGGTATGTCATATATAAATTTGTAAACTTCATCTATATGTTTGCAATTTCTAATAATAATTACCTTCTTTGTAGACGTGGATATTGGAGTCGTTCCTGCATGGTGCAGTCCTATACTTTTCTCGTCAGCAGTTGTATCCCCGATCAATTGCTTGGGATTATAGCCGCTTGGTGAACCGGGAGGGTGTAAACAATATTCTGGATGCCGAATTGAGTGTGAGTTTGTCATATGAACTAAATTTATTACGATACGATAAATAAATATTGTTTGGCTTTTTTAATGTGGTATATATTGTACTTTTTCTTAAAAGGTAAGGCGACCGTTGGCGAGGCTTATCCCAGATTCCTTTGAGCAAAATGCCGACTGGTGGGTTCAAAGTAGAGCTTTTTTTTATGGGAACCCGCCCCCCCCCCCCCCCTCCAGTCATACAGCAGCCGGAAAATCGATCTGTGCAGGAAGATATTCCCCCCGCAGTCTTAGCATGGTTAAAGAAACATGACTTGCAGATCGAACGATTAAACGAAAAATATGGGGTAAGTAGTTTAAAAAATGATTTGTTTAAATAATTGTTTTGTATCAACATTATTTAATATTTTTAATTGTTTGTTTAAAAAATTTATTGCATCAATTCCGATTTGTGAAGAATCCACGACCACATAGAGAATCAAGCTTCCTTGGTGGTGAGAATGTTGGTTTTAGTGACTTTAGTGGTTTTCAAAACACGCAGGTATATTTACATGCTTTTATTTTACTTATATTTACATTTGTTGCTTACTCACTTTTCCTTTTAATTTTACAAATCAAAGGGATCGCAACGGCCCAGACGTAAACCCCTTTTAATAAGTAAAAGTATAATAACATATAACCTTTATTTAATTTAAAAAAAAAAATTACTTACTGAAACACCAATGGCAACGAATAACATCTCGAAAACTCCATTTTTGTTTGTCTTGATACGCGCGATTGTGCCTGGGTTATTTTTTTGTAGGTTGTGACAATAATACGGTAACATTTCAAACGATTCTGTCGGTGAACCCCTAATCATTTCTAACCCGTAATCCTTTCCTCTCCATGCTTGTTGGTAAGATATACTTGTTTTATACTGCGCCAACATGTCTTGTTGCATATCTTTTGGTTTTAAATCTCGTCGATTGTCTTTTAACTTCTCAGTAAAAATGTGGCCAATAACTTTTTTATTTGCATTTCGATGGTTAGGATATGTTTGAGTTTTGGGACACGTGTGAAAATCGTTCAAACCTGTAACTACAAACACATCTGTACCTTTGATGCGTTTAGAGTTAATTCTCCATTGGCACTGTGTGTAATGAAAACATTTACAATCAAACCTGTCTGGTTCCGACTTTCGAACTAAAAACTGGTAACCTTCTTTTAAACATTTCAACCTAATTGCAACGTCTATTTTTTCTCTTGTTTCAAAATACTTTCCGACAAAAAAATCAGAGTCACATTTGTATTCGTTTGAACTTATTGGTTTGGACTGGTAAAGAGGTGTTTCTGGAACAGCAGAAGTTAATGAAAAAATATTTTTCCATTCATGGTGAATAGGTTTTGGGTTATTACCATCATTTTCTTCATCTTTGACATCCTCATCGGCCTCCTCGAATGCAAACGAGGATTCTGGGTTTGTGAAGTGCGGCTCATCTTTGTATCCGGACCCATCATTTTCATATTCATTCGATTCAATATTTTTAGATGGGCCAACATCAAAAAAAGACTTACTATGGCTTTTATTATAGAAATTATATGAGTTTTCTTGAAAAGCAGAGGACTCGATGTCTTGGTTAGTAGTTGTTGTTTCAAAAAAATTGTAAAACGTTTCCTTTTTTTGGGTGGACCGAAAACATGTTGTTTCTTCAAATTCTTTCGCTTTAACCACATACAGATGTGGCATTCCTGCATTCGAGTAAGCGAAATCAGTAAAAAAATTTACCTCATCGTCGTCGGTAATATCCATTCGAACGTCAAACGAGGGGTGCGAAAATTTAATATGCAGCCGAATATTGGGATCCACATTGAATTTAGAACGCACATAATCAACTAACCACGAGTACGTGATATTAGTATACATAGCCACACCTCGTTCAGTGTCATCAAAATGTAATATACATTTGAATTTATGTGTATCTGAATTCATTGCTATGTGTGTCTAAATTTTTTTGTATTAGAGTAAAAGTTGTTGCTAAGTTTCGATATAAATCTTTCCTTATATACGCGGGATATGACAATGACTAGACCTGAAATATGACAATGATGTGACAAGTCAATGACATTGATGTGACTAATCTATGACAACCCCGCGTACGCGTATTCTTTTACGCGGGATATGACAATGATGCACGTATGTGACTAGTCTTAACATTACATTGAGGAACATTGTTCAGGTTTACGACAAGGATACAGTTTTTATTGGTTGAACCTTTTAATATTGTCTATGTAATATTTATTTACGTTAAGTTCGTCTTTTTTTTTTCTTTGTAGTTGAATAAAAGTAAGTTTTATGCTATATTAATCCTTATTAATAGTAACAAGTATGGTATATCAAAGTAGAAATATCATCAAACTAAGATTTCAATTTTTTCATACTTAATTTAAAATAACCCTAACTAAGGTTTACCGACAACAAAGCGACAAGAAATTAAATGGGTTTACCAACTAGGGTTTACCGACAACAAAGGGACAAGAAATTAAATGGGTTTACCGACAACAAAGGACAAGAACTTTAATTTAAAAATACATCTTGCGTAAAAAGGACACATTTTGCGTATGAAATTACGCGGAATGATATTTTAATAGCTTTTAAACATTTTGCGTATTTTTTGACATCTTGCGTATTCTTTTACGCGGAATGTTTTTTAATATATTTTTTTTTTCTTCTTTTTGATCTTTTTTGGACGGCTAAGATGATTTGCGTAATTTGCGTCAAGATGAACGCAAAATGTTTGGGCACTTTGGATAAATTGAAAAAGTCTGGGCAAATTGAGCCATGTCAGTATTTGCATGTCCCATACAGTAATTTTCTCTTATACATTCACAACTTAACTTACTGATAGATGTTTCTCATATTCATGGTTAAAAAAGTATTTGATGTTTAACTTCATCAGAGAGTTTTCTTAGCTAACTCCAAACGTATCCATAAGTCCCGCCGTTGTAAACCATGACAGACAAATGAAAAGAAAACGATTTTGAGATTGTTAAACACGAAGTGCACACACTAGCCTCTTCCCTAAAGTAAAACTACTTATGGTAGATCAAATCATAGTTCATTACGCATGGCAGGGATCTACTCAAAACACAATAAGCTCCTTATACATGCATAATCAGCCTATCGGCAATGGGTTATACATGCCTGCTCCTAACATCGTGGGCCATAGATATCGCTGAAGAGAGGCTCAAACTCCTTTGGGATCTCATCACTTTGGGTTGGGTCATAATATCTAGAACCGACACGTGGTGGATGGAATGAAGTACGAGAGATCTGCGGAAACTGAAATTCATCCACTCCATTGACACTGTTACCTTGGTTCCAAGAAATCCGTAGCTGAGCCTGCTCCTGCTCGTGAAAGTAATGTTGCCTCTCGATGTCCCAGATTATAGCGTGAGCTCGGAGTTCTGCTCGTCTTTCTATTTCCTGTTCTCTACGTTCTGCCCGTCTTTCTATTTCCTGTTCTCGATGTTCAGCTCGTCTTTCTGTTTCCTGTTCTCGACGTTCTGCCTCAAATGCTTGACATTCTATCAGCTTTTGTATGTTGTTAACAATAGACTTTACCCTTTCTTCAGCCTGTTTTTCTATTTCTTGGCCTCGTCGTTCTATCTGCTTTTCTATGTTCGTAACTATTGTTTTTAGTTCACTGTGTTGTTTCTGAAAGTGAGATATAATCAGGTTTTGTAGCTTGGTCATGTCCACACGTGGATCTGGTACACGCATCTCTGGTGGCTTGTTTTCGAATGGTGGCTGTGGAGATTTTCGTGGAGCTACTCCTGGTTTAACGTTCTTTAGGAAGGTCACTCGTTGTACCTTTTGCAAATCATCAATTATGTATTCCGTTGGAGATTCTGAGAATTTGAGTTCAGGGATTGATTCCCTAGATATTACACGGTACTGTGGAGGGACCACCTCAACATATTCATCTTTAATCACAGCTCCTAATCGATTGAGTATCTCAGAGATGTAGTATCCATGAGGAATAATTTGCCGATGTTCATTCTCATACATACTCCATATGTCATCAATCATCAAATGCGCGAAGCTATATAAGCATTCTCCCGTGAATAACGCGTTAAGGAGATAGATCTCATGGGCCCCGACATAATTCATGTTTTCTGCACGTGGGTAAAACGTTGAGGCCCCTATTAACCACAAAACTTTCGCTAGTGGGGTCATCTTTGATCTCAGATACCATCCATTCGTAGCCTTTGCATCTTCATGTGTGCCAAAAACTGTTGTGCAGGCATTGACCCATCTTAATTTGTTTTCATCTGTGGTCGTTTGGAAATCTAGTTTGTTGAACCAAGCATAAGGCAAATCAGTACGTGTGTCAACTTTGAGAAGATGTCGAATGTTTTTGGGTGTGATTGTATATGATTTTCCATCAACTATACCAGTCAATTCATCCCCATTTCTTGATAATGACGCGGTCCACTGAATGACAACACGTCTATAGATCTTGTCACACTTGAAATTAAGCAATTGTTCCCAGCCCATTTTTGCAAAACGTTCTCTGATGGTATAACCTTCAAATTCTGTGGGATGCAATGACTTGGCTTTAGCAACATCATCGAATTTCATTAAGAACAAGTCCTTTCGCTGTTCAGGAGGGTGTCTGGACAATCTTAATCCAGGAATAAAATCTAAAGGTTTATTACGGGTGTCGTCCCTAGGTCGTTTGGCTCCATTCCGGGACTGCATCATATCTGTGGAAACATAGAATTTTTCAAAACCGATATGAACTACACTAATTATCATACCAATATGAGTTTAAATTAAGAAAAGAAACTCACTAGAATTATTATGAATAAATTAAATTCGTAACAAACAAACCTGTATAAAAGTTTAGTACGAGTATCATCCAATCATCCGAACACACAATAGTCAAACCAGGTGATCACGTCTTCATAGATTAGTTATTGGGAATGCAGGATTATTCTTATTTAGCAAAAACAAGCTCATTCTGGCGTTTAGACGAATTTATAAGTTAAAGCTCATGAAATTTTCTAAGGGCTTTTGACAAGCTCACCATATGTGGCTTATATGGGAGGGCTTGGACTTATAGGCTTATATGGTCATTTTTCGCTAATCGAAACACCTTAACTTATCAGCCTTAATACGATCACCTTATCCACACACTCAACAAAGACTAATGAGCTTATACATTGCAAGTCAAAAGCTACATACTGATATTAAGCTTATGCCAACAAAAATACTCTTTGATACACAATGCCAAGCAACCTCTAAAATCAAACATATATAATCAGATGATTTTGATCATTTAAAAGACTAAGGCAAACAAGATGACGCATGTTTGTTTTTTAAAAAAAATATCTGACTGCCTCTGACCTCTTCCCGGTCAGACGCGGTCAGACGTTTTTGTTGTTTGTTTTTTTACCGAGAGTCAGACGCGCTCAGACATTATAAATCTGACTTCAGTAGGCAAAACAAAACTCTGACTATCTCTTCCTATCAAAACCAAGGTAACATCGAACAGAACCATCCTCATCTTCTCCACCTTCACCCCGCCGCCGGCCACCTCCAGCCTCGGCCGGCCACCTCTCACCGCCGCCTTCTTCTTTACCTCTACGCCGCCTTCTTCTCCACCTCTACGCCGCCGTCATCTCCACCTATAGCCGCCATCTTCACCACCTCTAAGGTATGCTCTTTTTTTTCTCTTTACCTACTTTACTTGTTATTTTTGTTGGTTTTAAGTGATTTTATTGTTGGTTTGGTTATAAATTGATATGGGTTTTGTTTTAAATGATATGGGTTTTAAGTGATTTTATTGCTTGCTGAATTTGTGGTTGACATTAGTATATTCTGCTGTAGATAGAGTTGTTTATCTATGGTTGCTTTAAGCTGCTTTTTGGGTGCTAATAGAATGGAAACTTCTTTAAGCAACAGGTTAAAGTATGTTTAGGAAAGACCTCACGAGTCTTGATTTAGTTGTTGACATTTAATGGCCACACTTTGAATGTTGACATTTTTACTTTCTGTAGATTGGAATTTTGTGAAGGGCTCCCAACAAGCAGTGCCTTAATTGCTTTTATCTTATTATTACGAACTTTAAGAAAGCGAGATTTTGTTTAACTACCTATAATTCTCTTTTGAGACCGTAAAATGAGTTGTGAACTTCTGTTGAAAGCAGATGCATGCACCCCGTGTGACCATAGAATTCCTTTTCTTTTCATACTAGATTTTAATCACCGCTCTGCTGTTTTGTCTTTTTTGTATCCTGATCTTTCAAAAAGCCCAGCATTTTCATCTTGTATAAGTTCTTTCAAGTAGCGTAGGTCAGTAGATGTCAAGTTATTACATTTGCGTATTCACTGATGTCTTTTGTTGCCAGGGGATCAAGGCATAACTCCACTTCTAGGCGAAGGGATTATAATTATTGAAGTGTTGAACTCTGAGAACGACCAACATTCATCACCCTTTTGAACCCATCTGCTGTAAGGTCAGTATTCTTGGATTTTTTGTTTTATGGTTCTATGTGTCCTTTATCTAGTTTGCTTTTCATTTGCTTTTCATGTATGTGATATGTTCTCAGAAGTCAGAATATTCCTCTTCATGTGTTTTTGTTTTTCAAGTGTGTTCTCTATAATATTCTCTGTGACATGTTCTGTGACAGTGGGTTAACGGGTCAAAATTGTCGAGACACATAACCGTTATTTAAACATCAAACTTACTTGCACCTTTATGTCATAAGATGTAAACATAACAGTTATTTAGTTAGGAACAATGTGCAACGATAGGAAAACAGAAAGAAAGAAATAAAGACATCAGATGCTATGCTTTAATTATTTTCCAAACTATTACAATCATGTATTAACTTTTTCTAACCACAAGAGTCAAATAAAAAACTCCTTATTATGAGACTTAATAGGATCATTGTTTGGTATTGTTAGGAACTTATTTAGTTAGGAACTTATTCAGTTAGGATCACCACATCAGTTGGTCTTATCCGTTTTTCGTTACATGCATTTATGATTATTTGTTACTATCTGGAATTGGGTGGATATCGGGTTTATCGGGTAAATGTGTAAAGTTTAAATGATTAGTTAAAATGGAAAGGGTTCGTGGGTTGTGACCGAAAATGTATTTAGGGGGTGTTTGGATTAGCTTCTTTATTGGTTCTGCAAGCCCCATTATGTCCCATACTTTTTGTGTAAAGTGGCGAGAATTGGATGGATACGACAATTTGCAAATTTTTATCTAGGAGTGGGTTATATTGGGTAACAATTTAGGTATTAAAGCATTCTTGCTCTTGTAGCCCCCACAGTTGCATAAAAGATTTGTTGATGCTGTTGCTCATTTAGGTATTAAGAATGCTGTTCCCAAGACTATAATGCAGTTGATGAGTGTAGATGGGTTGACTAGGGAGAATGTGGCTAGTCATTTGCAAAAGTATAGGCTTTATTTGAAAAGAATGCAGGGTTTGAGTAATGGGGGTGCTGGGGGTAATAATGGGTCGGGTGGCGATCCTGCTACCGATCATCTGTTTGCGACGCCTGTTCCTGACTTTGAGTAATTCTTTATTCTTTGAGATTTTGGTTTATTCTTTGAGATGATTGACTTTGGGTGCTAATGGTAGAAAGGTTCTGACTTTGTTTCCGACAGGAGATGATTGACTTTGGGTAATTCTTTATTCTGTGAGATTTTGGTTTAGTATGTGAATTTGGTGATTTTAGTTCTTTATCGTAATTGTGAAACTTGAGTTATATGTTAATGTAATTTGTATGCAAATTAGTGTTAATTTGGTGTTTTAGGTTACTTATAATGAAAAGATAAAAAAAGGCTTCTAGTCACTTCATTTAGCTGTGAAGATGTTAAAACATATAATCGTATGAAATTGGCCATTAGTTATCACAATGTAAGATCTAGTGATTTTGATTGTTTGGGGAATTAAACTTTTCAATAAAGTGATATAGATGGTTTTCAGGATTGCTTATTACTGCATATGCGTCTTTGAGAGACAGTGCTTGAATTTTCTTTTGCTGTACAAAAACAGAATCGTCAGATGTATGAATGCACTATCTATAGGCATTCTTGCTCTTTATCCCTTTAGTTTGATTGCAGATAGCGCACCCCTTTACCTCCAAAAGGTCACTTGACTTCTTGCTATGAATAAAGCATCTTACTACATCGATTTATTGAAAACTTGTTATCCGCGTTTGTTAACTACGTGCTGTGGATTAAGGGTGAACATGTCTAGTTTATTTCATATTTTTCAATTTATTGTGTGTCATTTTGTAATGATATGATGATAATTCAAGATGGGTATAAAGAAAAATGGCATAAGATGTATGTCCACTACTGCCTTTTGCATGTCAACTTGCCAGTTATTGAATATCAAGATTGATTAGGACTGTCCTGATTGTGCATGAACTATTTATAGCCACATGTAATTGTATATCATAATCATAATAATGAAACATTTTAGTTGCTTTTAAAGTGAAAAGTGCTGTTGTATGGGTGACACGATTACATTAAATTTTATATGTTTGCATTGTTTTTTTTTTAGGAATGAGTGACACGATTACATTAAATTTTACTCCCGAACAATTCAAGTTTTTATAGGAAAATGTACATGATGATAATGACGGTGATGTTGAAGTTGTTCAACCAATTGGGAGTGACGCGGATCAACAATACATGATTAACTTACGAGATCAATTCGCGGCACAAATTATGCAAAGCTAGGTTTTAAATTATTTGGTATTGGTTAAGTTACTTAATTGTTGTTTCATCGCGTTAAGGTTATGTTTTATTTTAAGACGATTTATGTAATAGTTTTTATTATGTTAAATTTTGGATATGTATTAAGATAATTTATTTAATGATTTATAATTGTGTTAAATTTATGATAAAAATGTTTTGTTTCAAGTTTACACCATCTACTTATTAATCGTATTTGCAATAGTTTAATATATACTTAAAAAAGGGAAAATTAAAACCATTCAGACAATTATAAAAAAACAAACAACACTTTTTCAATCAGATTCAGACATTATAGCCACCTCTTACTAGTAAGAGGTGGTAGTCAGATTCAGATGCGAAACATCTTACTGAAACAAACAACACCTAAATCAAACAAGATGACTCGCATTAGCTTCTCTAACAACACCCAAATAAGATGTTTATCACTTCAAATATTCATAATTATGCATGATTGTTTATGTTATTAAAAAAAAAAAAAAAAAAAAAAAAAAAAAACAGTGTACCTTAGTTGTTGTGCTTTGAATCTATGCTTTACTCACTTCCAACACTTGTGCTTTTATTGTTTTACTTTCGACAAACAATGTTAGGTGGAAAATGTCAAAGACTATACTCACATATTTTGAAATTTGAATTACCAATAAAATCCCAACATAATCGCATGAATATATTTACTAATTTTAACTTAAAAATATTTTATCCATACCACCCATTTTCATTTTTTATTTTCCTTTCACGATTTTTACCAAATGTGAGCTTATACAAATCTTTTTTTATTTTCAAAATGTACACCTGCTAGATGGATGTGATGTTTTGTCTTAACATAAGTTACGAAAATGTTATTTTCTGCTTTCCTAGGACCCTTTGTAAAGTTAAAAAAGAAAAGAAAAGCCTTAAATTAGGATAATATCGTAACTAGGGTTGTGATCCTATAAAATATGAGACATTTTAAAAAGTATAAAAGCCTTTATATTTTTTGTCAGCTATTTTTTTGCTATTTTTACTTTTAACTAGTGAATATTGTGATCTAACTGATGAAAATTGTGATAACAAAAACAAGTTCTTCGAAATAAAACTGATGAACAACGTGATCTAGCAGATAAACAATCAAAGAAAACTGATAAATAATGTGATAAACAAAAATAGAAAAAAGTTAATCAAAAAGAAAACTGATAAGTAATGTGATCTAACTGATGAACATTGTGATGTTGTTAATCAAAGAAAATTGATGAACATTGTGATAACAAAAAAAAAAAAAAAAAAAAAAAAAAAAAAAATTCAAAATAAAACCGATAAACAACGTGATCTAACTGATAAACAATCAAAGAAAACTGATAAGCATTGTGATAACAAAAAAAAAAAGTTTTTCAAAAAGAAAATTGGTGAACAACGTAATCTAACTGATTAACATTGTAATGTTATTCATCAAAGAAAACTGATAAACATTATGATAACAAAAAAAGAGATTTCTTCAAAAAGAAAACTGATAAACAACATTATCAAAATATAGATCTTTTTACTAAAACATTATCAGAGTTACTTTGACAGTATAAAACTACCAAAATTTCATTGGGACATTTCAAAAGTCCTTATAGACATTTTAATAAACACTTTATTTTGAATTTTTTAAAGGAAAAACTAGAAAGAACAATGAAAGATGAAAAGTTAATGATGAGTGGTTGAAACTTAGAATTTTTGTATAAGGTTCTATGTTAATTTATTTGCTTCTATACAGATTATCAAGCGCCTTTGTTTTTACTTTGCTAGTCAGTTGCTAAAATCACAAGATTCTGACAATTAATAGAGTAAGCAACAATTGGGGTGTATGATTTTAGTACAGCAACAAACTAAACAAATATGACTCACCAAGGCTTAAGTAACGTACACCACCGAAATAAAATCAGCAGAATTGTGTTAGCGATATATTATTACTTCAAACATAAATAAAAATACAATATTGTAATATTTTAGAATGTATATTCACTTCCTTATTAATGTAATTCTATACTCTAGAATATTCTATTAGAGCCTATATATACAAGGCTATGATTGTAACCCTAATGGATCATTCAATAATATACATCATTCTCTCCTTACTCTTCTCTTCACATTATTATACGTTATCAGCACGACGCTCTAACCAACTGAGCTATCTCAAGAGGTAATCCTTGAATTTTTTTGCATATTTAAGTTACTAATGTTTTGACATTCGAACCTGGAAACTGTGGTCATAATTTTCATATGAATATTAATTAATTGAACTTAAAGCAAGTAATCCGCATGTATGGAGTTGGTATTCTTGAATATTGCTTGACATATCAAACACCAACCATAACACAGATCATGCTTTATCTTATTTTATATATTTTTTTTATGTGTTTTGTGTTGAAAATCTTGCACATATGTTTCTATCTGGTTATATGTTTATTATACTATTGTTATATATTTGATGATAACTCTTAAATTTGATGATCCACTAAAGTTTATGCTTCGATCGGTAGAGGTTAGCATTTACATTTGAGTTTTATATTAGTCTTATGTTACCTGGTAATAAATGCAGATTATAACTAGGCTCTTTTGATAAAACATTAACAATTAATGATGTAAGAACTAAATCCCAGTTTATAACTAACATAGCATATTGTGTTTTATTAGCTTTATGGCATTCTTTATGATTGTCTCGTAGAATATACGGATTGTGTTATAATTAATCTAATCGTATCCAAAATTGCAATAGTGGGATTCTAGACTTCTTGATCATGCTGCTATTATATTATGACTATGAGTTGTTTCGTTCACCTATTTGTTTCGTGAATCGATATAATATTATAATTATGTTTGATAAATTGACTGTATTGCGGCACATCTCGTTTAAAAAGAAAAGCCTCTAAACCCTAGCAATAAACCTTCGGCCGACAGTCCTTTGAGGTATAGTTTTTTTTTTTTCGAAACATCAAATTGTTGAATGCTTTCTCGTGGCTTTTTCAAGAATGTCAGAAACACATTACCTAAATAATATTGAATATTAAACAATTTTTTTTTATATTAGCATCGAATGTTTTCTAGGATTTTATCAAAAAAAAAAAAAAAAAAGCCACGGACATGAAGCGATTGATGTTAATCTCTATTATTTTTATAAACAATAGTTAGTATTATTATTTTTTACTTTTATATTATCATTCCATGTCTTTTATAATTGTTATCATAAATATATCGTACTTATGTTTAAAGAACTTATCGTTCTTATAAAGATCGTTTGAAGCAATTTATGATTTCATAACATTCTTTCGATATTCACTAAAGTGAATCATAACTTCGGTTATGCATAAGAAACTTAAGGTTTCCTTTTTGGATTGAATCAATGATAACATAACAATAGTTATGTTCTCGAAAGAGCATGTAGTTCTATATATATATATATATATATATATATATATATATATATATATATATATATATATATATATATATATATATATATATATATATATATATATATATTGGCTACTCTTTGAATATATTCAAAGCATAAATAATTGTAGCCCGTCAATAATGCATTATATTCTAGTAAATCTAGAAGAAACCTACTGAGCTTCAAAGATATAAGATGTAATGATTATCATCTTGAAACTATGGCTGAAAATGGTATTGAATATCTTCTGATCACATCCACTAAAAATGGCTATAAAACTATAGTGGAAAAATTGAAAGGCCTATCTTCTGGCTTATACTCTACATGTATAAGCAAGCCAGAAATTAATATGGCCTCTAGCAAAACGCTAGCAGATCCAAAATTATTTGCCTTATGGCATGATAGATTGGGGCATCCTGGCAATACAATGATGTCAAGAATTATTCAAAATTCTAATGGACATCCACTTAAAGGTATCAAGATCATGCAAGCAAAGGATTTATCATGTAAATCTTGCTCTCTTGGAAAATTGATAATCTGGCCCTCTACATGCAAAGTTGAAAATGAATCTCCACAATTTTTGGAACGTATTCAAGGAGATATTTGTGGGCCAATTACTCCTCCATGTGGACCATTTCGATATTTTATGGTATTAATTGATGCATCAACTCGATGGTCACATGTTTGTTTATTATCAACAAGAAATGTTGCATTTGCTAAATTATTGGCACAAATAATTCAATTGAGGGCAAATTTTCCTGATTATCATATCAGGAACATAAGGCTTGATAATGCCGCAGAATTTACATCCCAATCTTTTAATAATTATTGTATGTCAATTGGAATTAATGTGGAGCATCCGGTTGCACATGTGCTTACACAAAATGGTCTAGCTGAATCCTTCATTAAAAGATTGCAGCCAATAGCAAGACCATTGCTTATGAAATCTAATATCCCATTATCGGCATGGGGACATGCTATTTTACATGCTGCGGCATTGGTTAGATTAATACCAAGTGCATATCACAAGTATTCTCCACTACAATTGGTCTCTAGCAGAGAACCAAGTTTGTCTCATCTAAAAATGTAACACCCCAACCCAGCAAGGGTAGAAGTATCACGTTAATGGCTTCATATCAGATCAAACAAAGCATACATTCAAGAGTAATACAAAGATTCTCAAAGGTTACAAATGAAATACTGAATACACAAGGATACAAAGGAAACAAAAACTAAATACTAAGTCTGCAAATGCAATCCTTCTAATGACTTCTACTTCAGAATAACTATCAAGGTCTTCTAAGTCCAAAAGTCTCTTTACTCTTACCCAGCTTCCAACTAAAACCTGTCGCGGGAAAAGAAACGCGGCTGAGCTTAAAAAGCCCAGTGAACAGATATATAATAAATGGAAACGAAAGTAAACGGAAATGAACAGAAGTAGCATAATGAATAAGATATAAGTAAAGGTTTAAAGAGTAAAGGTTTAGGACAGTAATCCACCACGAGCCCATATCATAACATATCACATATCATATCATATCATATCTTCATAATCATATAGAGGGGAGACCTCTCAGATAATCAGATAATATGAGGGGTGTCCTCATTCTTCAAATGGAGTAGCTAGCTCCCGAACTTTGTGAAAGGAGTGGATTGCACCCATCCCCAGTCACCATATCATATCAAAACGAACTGTCCACGAACACGGACACGAACCTAGGATGCATCCATTCGCCCCCCGAACAAATCATATTGGCCATAATAAATCATATAGTGTGCATGCATATCATAATCAAAATGGGGACGGTGTAACCAAATCACTAGGGCTACACGCTAGTCATGCCAGTGGTGCATCACAGATACGGCCATGTTACCTTCATGGCTAGGAAACGAACTTGGCTCGGGTATCAAACTGGGGTCAAATGTCAAAGTCCAAATCAAAGCAAAGGTCCATGTAGTCATAGTCCAAATATCAAAGTCCAAATCACAGGGTTCATATCAAAAGGTTCATATGCCAAAGGTTCAAATGTCCAAAGCCCATATCAATGGTTCAAATGCCAAAGGGTCATATTAAAGGTTCACATATCAAAATGTAGGGAAGCATAGCAATGGCTAAGGAAACCCTAATACGAATCAAAATAGGAGAACGAAGGCTCCTCATTCAAAGAGCAGAATATCTGTACCTTGAAGCAGAGCAAAACAAACCAGAATAGATGGAACACAAGACATGGATCAATCCCGCTTCACAGAACCTATACGAATTAAATGTCAAATATTATTTTAAGTTCAAATGAATTTTAGTATGCTTTCCATTTTTAGTAGTTTCCTATTTTTATGACGTTTTATTAAGTCTTCTTGAATTAGCAATATTAGTCATTTATCGTTAGTGTTACCATTTATTTAAGTTTAATTAGTTAAAATTACTCTATACTTGAGTTAGGATTTATTATGAATATGAAGTAGGTTTAGGGTCTTAATGTGTCTAAGTAGTGAAGTATGGATGTTATATGAAAAATTGTGGAAAACTAGGCTTTCATACTTGTACTAGTTACTCTTACACTCAACCAAGACAAGTCCCATACTGTCATAGGACTAGTTACCTATTTCGAATAGGGGATGGAACACAGCAAGAACAAAACCCAAGCACACAAACAACTGTACCTTTTCATCTTTTATTTTATTTTTTTAAACAACCAATTTACATTTACTTTGTGACAATTTGCTTCAAGATAAAAGGGGGCATGCATGCAACCTTCGATTATAACAGCCCATATGTTACTCCCTTATGAAACCAACTCAACTCCCTTTCTATCATCCTCTGATGTCGACACAAAACAACCATGAAAACACCCCATTCACACTATTTTAACACACACCACACCTTATTCTTGACTCAATATTAACTCCACCTTAACTCCACCCAAAACACTCTCGTTTGTTTACCCATTCGACCCCCATAACACGCAGAAAAACCAGCCCCTTTAGCACACGCACAAGACCCATTTACAGCCACCCTTTTACCCGCCCAAAACACAGCTTAAACTCATTCTTGTTCCTGCCTAACTCGACACACGAACAGCCCACATGACGCCCCTTAACACAGCCACCCGACACTACAATAACTACATAAAATCATGGGTTTTTCCACTCTAAATGACACCCTCTTATTCACGGAATGACGCTCGAATTAGTAACAAAACAAACAGGTGTTTTCTTCTTTTATTTCTGTTCGTAGGACATAGTTTTTGTTTGTCATTATATGCGAAAGGAGTTGTAAGTTTATAGGTTGAAAATACATGACAGGTTTGTGGCTCTCTTTTGGTTGTTGTTCGATAAAGAAAACATGCTATCTCCTTTTAGTTTGACACAAACCAAACTTTCCCATGACCCAACACTAAACATGTATGATACTCTTTTATTTTGGTTCGAATAATTCTAGTCCCATACGTGTATAAAGGGTCTAACACGACCCAAAACAAAACAGACACTATGGGAGTCGACGAAGATATGGGTCGATATATATGTGGCCTTTTTCCATCGTTATTTTGGTGAATAAATGTCATGATTTTATGTGACCCGTTTATGATTTCATGTGACTCTTGATAAATTCATGTGCCTTTTTATATCATATACATGCATGTATATTAAACTGAATTATACCGTATCATGCGACATATTGTACGTTTATAATGAGACCAAATAAAAAGAATGAACAAGGTTGATGTTATACCCTCGTTGCATGATCAAAAGAGGAGGACAATAACCAAAGCACCACGAGCACTAGCCCCTCGAATCTGCTATATGTCACCGCGACTAGACCACCAAGTAGGAGCCACAAAAAAGTCCTTTTGTTTTGCTTTTTGAATCGAACAGAAAGATAGTAGCCGCCAAAGATTGTGTGTGGTTTGCGTTTTTAGGGTTTTTATGTTAAGAGGATTTGGTAACTAATGAAAGAAAAGGGTGTGCATGATTCGGTTATAAAACAACGTGTGAAGGGTTTTTCAAATAGGGAGATTACTAATTTTGAGGGATATGATGAGGACCCATTCACTGTTACTATATTTAAATCAATGTACACAAGAATAAAGAAATTTAGTTTGATTTGGTTGTTGCCGTACAAATGAGATGGGGAGGAGGGGTTTACACGGTTTTGGTGAGGAAAAAGGGGAGGGATAGGCCGAAATTATGGATGTTCATAATGGTGATTATCACCTTCCAAAGTTAGCCAATATTCATACTTATCTTCTTAATCATTTGTTCATGTCTTAAAATTAATTTGGCATATGTGCAACATATTAAACGTGCCATACTTTTATTCATATGGTTCTTGTATAATTTCATATAATACTTTAGGTTACATGTTCATATCGTATAGTTTGGAGTCATAACATGTTATATAGCTCAAGTTTTAATTTATAGCGTATTTCATAAGTTCTTAAAATTTCAAAATTAGAGGGTATTTTGGTCATTTCAGATTGTGGTAAATTTGGGGTTTTACAAAAAATCTTTGGTTGTGCTGTTTATGTCCCAATTGCTCCTCCACAACGTACAAAGATGGGACCACAAAGAAGTTTGGGAATATATATTGGTTTTTAATCTCCATCAATTATCAAATATATGGAACCATTAACTGGAGATGTATTTACAGCACGTTTTGCTGATTGTCATTTTGATGAGACAATATTCCCGATGTTAGGGGGAGAAAAAGAAAAAGAAAAGCCTGAAAAAGAAGGTTTAACATGGAATGCATCATCCATATCATATCTTGACCCTCGAAGTGGTCAAAGTGAACTTGAAGTTCAAAAGATTATTCAATTACAAAGAATAGCCAATGAGCTGCCGGATGCATTCACTGATGCAAAACGAGTTACTAAATCACATATACCGGCTGTAAATATTCCGAAAATATCGAATGAGTCTATTATACGTAGAAAACGTGGACGAACAATTGGGTCAAAGGATACACATCCACGAAAAAGAAAAGAACAAAACAATGAGATTGGCAAAAATGTTGATATTATGCCAAAAGAGGTGGATAACATCCTAAAAGAAAATGGCAATTCCACAATTGATGTGGATGATTCTCTGGAAGAGACACAAGTACCTAATGATGAGATCTCAATTAATTATGTACAAAATGGTACAACATGGGAAAGAAATAAAACACGTGTTGATGAAATTTTTGTATATGCTATAGCAAGTGATGTGATAAATGATGAAAACTGTTAGGAATATAAATATTCAGTTGAAGACTCGGTCACCCCGAGTACTTAATAGCACTTAATAGCTCGTAGGTTTATTAGTAATATTAGCAGTAGATTAGTTAGTATTAATATTGTGGAGTGGGTCGGGTCTTTTACCCACTGTCAGCTCGCTCCACAGTCCTCTAGGGACACTCTATGTAGTACTATATATATATCCCTCTCCACCAAAGGAGAGGGTTGGACCTCATTTCACACTTAATCTAATATATCACTAGTTTCTCTCTCTAAGAGGTTTCATCTCTTTCTCTCTCTACATATTCTATTCGATCCATAATCTAGCTCCAATCTTGTGTTTGTTTGTTAGTGAATATCCTACAATTGGTATCAAGAGCCATGGTTAGGTCCATGTGTGTTGATATTCACGGATTTGTGTAGTTTGGGGTTGTTTTTGGTTCGAATAGTTTTGCTCCTAAAAATCCATTTTACGCTTTGTTTAGAGGTTAAAAGTTGTTAAATATTGTACTTTCTAGCTTAGGGACAACATAGGAGTAGTGTTTGGTGTTTGGAATCACAGATCTAGGCGTTGTGTGGTGGTTTTTGGAAGATTAGAAGGTTGTTCATAGTGGCGGTTTGTCTCACGGTAAAAAGTTCTTCGTGGCGATTTGTGTCTGGCTGGGAAAGAAAAGTAGCGATTTGTGTGTTTTTCTCGAGGTAGCGATTTGTCTCTTTACCGGATTTGGCAAAAACGACAAACCTCTACGATAGTGACTTGTTTGGCGTTTTGTGGCTGGCGTTTTGTCCCTGATAGTGACTGTTCTGTCTTTTAGCGACTCAGCAATTTGTGTCTGGCATTTTGTGTCAAAGTAGCGACTTGTCCAAGTTTCAGAAAGTGGCGTTTTGGGTGTAGCGACATGTCTCTGTCAAGATAGCGATTTGTCCTATTTCCAAAAGTAGCGATTTGTCTTGTGACTGGCGTTTTGTCCTATTTCCAAAAGCAGCGATTTGTCCTAGTTCCAAAAGTAGCGACTTGTCTTGTGACTGGCGTTTTGTCCTATTTCCAAAAGGTAGCGTTTTGTGTGTAGCGACTTGTGTCATTCAAGACTAGCGTTTTGTGGGTAGAGATTTGTGTCCACCAAAGTAGCGACTTGTCCTATCAGAATAGCGTTTTGTCCGTGGCGTTTTGTGTCTTCAGGGTGGCGATTTGTCTATTGTGATTTGTAGTGGCAAGTTACTTTTAGTTCACGGTTTATTCTTGATTTTGTAAAACCCCGCGAAAGAATCTATTTCTCGGTTTAAATCATAGAATTGTAAAATCCCGTGCACGTTAATATCATGTCAAATACTTCAGATTCTGCTATATCAGAGATACTCAGATTGTACAACATGATTGACAAACAAAAGATTCCCAAAGATGTTCGACAGATAAACGTGTTTGACTATGTTGGTGCCAATAGAGACTTTGTGTGCCCGAATTCTCAAGAAAACAAGCTTCATCAGCCACTGACAAATGTTGGGGAGTCAGATACAACAATGAACAACGTGTAACACATGAAACACAACGAAGCGTATGAGGAACCTAATGGGGTATCTTCTGTTATTTATGATGATAATGTGTTGCATGAACAAAAGATTCCCGACAAAGTACAACAGACAAACGTTGTGAAGTCAGATACTGCTAATATGGGAAATAGCGATGTTGTCCCATATGAACAATATGTGAAGCACAACGAAGAGTCTGTTGTACCTAGTTGTGCATCTTCTGTTCTAAATGATGACTATGTGCTGCATGAGAACAATGTGTTTGTCCCTGATGATACCTTGACCACTAAACTTAACATATATAAAGAACAAGTGGCCTTGTATGAACAGCGTGCTAAGTTTGAACTTAATGAACGTGAGCATAAATTAGAAGGTCAAATGAGTACACTTATTAAAGAGTCTAGAGTAAGAGAAGAAACATTAAAACAAGAGTTGAATTCTTTGAAAAATCAGCTAGAACAGTCTGTCAAACAGAAACAGGAAGTACAAAATTGTATAACTACACTTAAGCTAGAATTCAAAGAAAAAGAAACAACATTTTTAAATGATTTCTCTAGACTCAAGACGTTAAAAAATAAGCTTGAAGATAAGTTGTACACACAAGATCAAACCATACAAACTGCTCAAATGATTCATAAGAACAGAAAGTTGAGTGATAAGCATAGTAAAATCATGATAGGTGAACCCAAGTCAACCATCCTTAGGGACATGAAAGTAGCTCAACCTGCCCTATATGATGGTAATGTGATGCTTATGCCTAATCATGACCCGCCTAAGCATATCTACACTAAAGAGGAGGATGAGATAAGTGATAGAACAAGGGAAAGAATGAATGAGAAAATGAGAGATCCCATGTGCATAGCCAAACGAGTAATAGTCAAGCCCCATGATTATTATGAGGAGAATCGTTTGACTGTGTTTGCACCTCAAAAGAAGTTAACACCTGAACAAATATTTTGGTCACAAGATATAGAAAAGCTAAAGGAAGATAAACTTAAATCCAACACCCCATACATTAGAAAAGTTGCGTCCATAACGGTGTATCCTCCCAATACACCTAGGAATTTGGTTCCTTTGTCTCTTCCCACTGAATGCAAAACCTTAATTAGCTTATACGTGCTTTGGCAACTATTTTCTGATTTTGATAAAACATGTAAGAAGAGAATCACACCAACAGGAATTACTGAGGGGGAAAGGTGTTTTGAGCATTCAAAAAGGTGTTACTTGACTGAGGTCATGCCATTCTTTAAACTACTTAAAGAACATTTTGAAGGGATGCAAACTGCCCTTAAAACCGAAATAAATGAAATGAAAGTAGTGTTTAAAGATATGGAAAATGAAGTAGCTCAATGTGCAATAGAACTTAAGAGTCGTGAGATTGAAAGGAAAAACATACTCATCGCCAATGAAAACTTGATTGCTAGATGTATTGCGCAAGATGTGTTTTATACTGCTACTGATTCTGCATTATCTGCTTGTCAATTTCATGAGTATGCTATTGCTTTAGATGTTACCCAGAATCGTGTTGTTGAGCTTGAGGGGGAGAATTTGAAATTGCTTGAAAAAATTCAAAATGATGACCATGATAACATGGTTAAACGTTTTTCAAAACTAGAAGTTGATTATCTGAATTTGCAACTCAAACATCAACACTTAGAAGAAAAATGCAAAATATCAAATGTCAAGACATCCTCGGATGCTCCTGAGTTTGATACATATTTTGAATTAAGCAAACGTGATGAAAAAATTCAAGCTCACACAAACACGATTCGACTGTTGAGGGCCCAAGTTGCCCAATTAAAATCCAACAAATGTGATGTGTATGGCACCAATAAACCTTCGTCTTCAGATTCTCAGAATTTTCAATATCAAGACACCATCAATAAGTTACATTATGAAAATGAGTGTTTTCGAGAAGAAAATTCTAAGATTAAACAGCATTACAAAGAGTTATATGACTCAATTAAAGTTACAAGAAATAATCATAATGAAAAGATAACTTCTTTGCTAAATGAAATTGAGAATCTTAAGACTCAGGTGAAAGGAAAAATGCCAAGTACATCCTGTAATTGTGTTGCATCAAAGGTTTCTGCTTGTAAAATGTATGATGTTGATGTGAGGCCTATTCCATTTCCCATGAGAAACAACAGACATGTCCATCAAATGTACCTATGTCACCTTAGGGATTGACTTGACACACTTCGTGAGGTTGTGGAAGAGGACAGAATAGGAAAACCACTTGATAAGGCAGTAGGTTATGCCTGCGTCCTCACAAAAAGGATCCAGGAACAGTTAGAATATGCCATTGGCACGGGTCCCAAGTCTAGCAACCAAAGAGATAGATTAGTTGCATCATCATCCACAATTAAGAACAAGCATGTAACCTTTGAGGTACCCTTGGAAACTTCAGATCCCAACACATCAAAACATGTTCAGCAACTAGAAGTGAAAAAGACTAAGATTCCCATCAGTCCTTCTACAGGAGTTAATAGTGACACTAAAGCTAGTGAGTCAAAACCTAGGAGAAACATAAAGAATTCTAGGATTTCACCAGCTAAAAGTGTTCCTAAAAGGAAAGTAGAAGACCGCATGAGAAACAACAAGTCAGATTTAAACAAAAAGAATCATAATTCGAACCCTAATTCACTTTGCAAAACATGTAATGAATGTTTAATTTCGCGTAATCATGATAAATGTGTTGAGAAATTTCTGAAGTTGTCCAACAAACCCCCAGTTAAGAAAGTTTGGAGAGCTAGAGAAATTAAGCAAACTTGGAAAGCAATAGGAAATAGGTTTGCTAAAGTTGGTTACCAATGGAAGCCCACTGGAAGGAAATTCACTTTAGGAGAACAGTGCCCTTTAACTAGGATAACTAAATCTAAAGTAGTGCCTATACGTCAATGGAAGCCAACTGGAAGGAAATTTCCTCTAGGAGAACAGTGCCCTTTAATTAGGTCTACTTCCACTAGCATTCCAACTCCTACTGAGACTCGGGCGAATGATGCTTCTGTTCCCACTAACCAACTGAAACCCAACTTAAATTGGGGATCCGGCACTCCAAACTCTCCATTTTTGTCTATTTTCAAATGCAGGTCGTACGGATTATCCTTTGACATTTGGACTCAGGTTGCTCACAACATATGAGGGGAATCATAATGACGTCTGAACACATCAGTTCAGGCCACGTTCTTCATTGACTATGAAGTCTGTACACATCAGTGCAGGCCTCGCTCTTCATTGGCGATGACGTCTGAATACCTCAGTTCAGGCCTCGGTCTTCATTATAATGACGTCTGTACACTTCAGTGCAGGCCTCGTTCTTCATCATTATGACGTCTGAACTCATCAGTTCAAGCCTCGTTCTTCATTGGCTACGACGTCTGTTCACATCAGTTCAGGCCTCGCTCTTCAATGACAATGGCGTCTGCAGATAACACTTCAGGCCCCGTTCATCAAAGAAAAGAGAAGTGTACGCTTAAGTGCGCTTTATCTTCAGAAGAAGAGAAATCTTCTTGTTTCTGACTATTCTCATCAACAAGCTTCATACTTGCTCCATGCTCGTTCAGTCAGCAAGTGGATCTACTTTCATCTGATTGGACGTTTATTCACTCGATCAAAAAATGGCAAATTCAAATGAAATTTTTTGAGGGGGAGAAGTGTGAACAGTTGATCAACCTCATATGCACTTGTTCAATCAAAAATGGCATCCTCATATGCAATTTTTGAGGGGGAGAAGTGTGAACAAGTGGATCGACGTACATTTGATTGGTTGGTCACTCACTTGTCGGGCATCTAATGGTGACTATGGAGTTGATCGGGTATCACTTACTCGAGATTGAAGTTGACTTTCACAAAGGCGTGTTCGTATATTATCTTGAAGTCGGGGTTGGTTGGATGCATGACTTTCAATGATAACTTGCTCGTGCTTAAGATTTAAGTTGAAGACTTAGGTTATCTAGTTACCAGCAGTCGGGGAAAATGTTTGACGACCTGGTTAACTATCACTTAAAGGAGTTACGTTGTAGTACTCAGTGTCACACGCCGATGACGTTGTGGATAATCGCAAGAGGTGTTAATGTCTCATACTTTGGTTGGGTATTGAGTACTTAGAGATTTGCTTGGAGCATTAATTCTCTACACCGTTCTTCCAACATTAGTGCAAGTTTAAGTCACGATAACGGGGAATTCTACTTCAGTGTCAAGTTTGGTATATCGGGTGTGCTCCATCAGTTATCACATCAAATAGCCTACTTAAGGGTTGGTAAAGATAGTCAGAAAGTGTTTCGGTAGCGGTTGATTCTCACTTGATACATTTGAGCTAATTTTGTTCTTCTCACAAGATCTCAAGAATATATGCGTAAAATGTGTTGCTGATTCTAAGGTATCAAAACCAGCAAGGGGGAAGGAGACATACAGTTGAATACACAACGAGTACACGTGATGAACTTTATACTTCTTCTCTATTGAAGATTATTCCGGGAAGACAAATGTCATAACCGCAGAGAAAATCAGTGTTGTAACTCGTGCCTTCGGGTGTATTATTCCAACTACGTGGGAGAAGAGATGTAAGAAACAGTTTCTGATAATTAAAGAGGTACACAATTGTATGATGATTACACTCGGGACTTAGTTGACTTTGGTGTAGCAATTCTCATCTGCAAATTCCAGAAGGGAGAAAAGTGCATTGGGTCTTAATCGATCTTGATGTTACGTGTTCGACTTTATCAAATGGGATTGAGTGTGTACTTCGGGTTTTTGGGCTTCATATAATGAGACTGATTGCATCACTTCAACTACTTGGGGGAAGTGGTCTCTGGATACTCTTGGCATGCATTACTTCAGTCTTCAGCGGGAAGAAATGTGAGAAAAATTATTCAAGCGTGAGATGATTCGTTGCTGATCTAATTGATGTCCCCCGAATGGAGAATCACGATGATCATTCTTAAAAGGAGCAGCAATATTTGATGTGGTTTGCTACGGTTTCCGCTGTACACTCACCTTATGTAAGCTTGAAAAAGAGCTTTGAATCTGCTCAGAAGGAAGATTGTCGGTTTAGGGGGAAGCTATCAAAGCTTCACATTGAGAAGGCTCAAGCTCAGACGATTATTTTGGAGCCTTGAAAGCTTTGGTGGTGAAAGTTTAAGAGATGTTGACCTCAGATTTCTACCACATGCTGAACGTATCCTCATTTTGGTATTCATGTCATCATCGTCTTAAACTGAGTAACATATTTTGTACATATCTTATACCAAACTGTATATAGAAAATATAAAACCAACTAATTGTAAATAGAGAATCTTAAAAACAAAAAACCATAAAAATCAGAAAATTAGAAAATACCAAAAAAATAGTTTCATCTAGGCATGTCTTCTGTTTATCGATAACATTTACGGTCTTAGAAATGTCATTCAATAATGACACGGGACTTTAAATGAAGCTCGAGCAGAAGTTATAATGGATTGTTAAAACATGTCTCATGGCTTGCAGTTACTTCATACTGCAACCCGCGCTGTACAATGGGGAAAGCATTTCGCCAAAAAGACAGTTGTTCCTCCAACCGGGTGATGTTCACCTGGGCATGGATTACTTTATATCCATGTTTCTCCGATCTGATGTACGTTTCAGTGCGTCATTTCGTGTATAAGAAGAGAAGTCTTCTTTACATCAGACTCTTTATCTTCTTTGATTCTTCAAGAGAGTCTTGATGTTACACAAGGTGGTAAATTGAATTAAAATTTTCACAAATACTCGTCGCTCAATTGAATGACTACAACTCTTTTAATAGAAAACGGGTCATTAATTGAGGGGGAGAATATTTGTTCAAATTTCTGACACCTTGCCAAATTTGTGCAACATCAGCAGTGACACTCTCTCGTGGTTTAAGGGGGAGCACAGTATGCTCCGAAATCAGAATACATTTAAACCTGACCACATTTTCTCCCAAATTTTCTAAACATATTTAAATCAATTGGGATCACAAATCTCAAGTGGTTTGAAATTTTTGATCGGGGGAGAGAATGTGATTTAAATATGAAATTCTGATAAAAAGTGTGATCGTTTGAAACTCAAGTGTAGGCTCTCCCATATGTGCCAAACCTTTTCGTATACCGATGCACATATTGAGGGGGAGCAAATGATTTGTGATGGCAATTGTGAAAGAATACCAAAGACCGACCATTTTACTTTATGTATTGGAGTTATAAGGATGGTAAGGTTAGGTATTAGTTCCCATGATCCAGCCAGAACCGGAGGGATCTTCCCAGGGACAATCCTCTAGTTAGAATAGAAGTCCTTAGGAATGATCAAAAAGGAGAAAAGTGAATAAGGGAAAAGTGCCGACTGAGATGGAGCTAGTACTGGAACAAACCCAACAAGGTGCTAGTAATGAAGTCTCGGTAAGCGTTGAAGGGGTTGAAGAATGAAAAAGAAATGTAAAGATAAATGGTGAAAAGAAAGAAGCCCTCCTTACACTTTAGGCAGAAACTGGGTCAATACATATGCTGTCAGAATCACTTAGTTGATTGCTGACATTGAAGACAAAGTATCATGGACCCAGTGATACGCTGCACAACCCTCCCCTAGCCACTCAAGGTCCCTCAAAGGACTCTTGTTTCACTTGTCACGGAGATCAATACATTGCTATCATCTTTCTCACTCCGAGTTAGATGATATTGAAAAGGTGGCAGTCCTCTCCAACCTCCGATCACTAAATCAAAATGCACTATTGAGTCTAGAGCCCAGAGATCATCAATAAATCTCAATAGGACACATTTCCAATATGCTTGCTGTTTCATACACCGTGAAAAGAAAGAAAATATTTATGAAGAGTCCTACGCATTATCCTCGTGGTATTGCCAGAACATCCGAGTTATACGTAAAATATTCACAATGAAGATGGAAATCCTTTTAGAGCCAACATCAAACAAGCTCTTGGTGGGTGACATGTGAGATCCTTCATGGATCAAACTTGTGACAACTGGAAAGAAACGATGGGGCGATTCTCATTTGAATCAAACTTGTTCCAGGAAATGGATTGACGGACGCTTTTGGAAAACCTTTCAATGTGCTCACCAACTGAATTTCGAGCACATTGATTGTGAAAATTTTCAAACAAAAGTGTTTTTGACAGAAATGTGATTCAATTTATAAAACCCTTGTCGTGTGGCACAAAATGTTTATCCAGTGACACGCAAGTGATTTTTCCAATTAATTTCTCGTCAATCAGTGAGTATTTAATTCACTGATTCACTCTACCGTGCTGTTTGCTTTGAGACGTTCCGGTATGAGAACATGCTTAGTATGATGATTCTGACATTAATTTGTTGGAAGACTCATTACTACAAGCTGGAAATTCCTGTCAAGGAGAATCTTCTTTAAAGGGGATTCTACCTGATCACAGGTCAGTCTTCACAGAACCGAAGGTTAAATCCAACCACCACATCGAACGAATGACAAAGCCATATTCGTTCTCCAACTTTATTGCTAACTGTTTTATTTCAGATTCATATAAAGATGGCGATGGTGGTTCCTGATTCCAGCAGAAATGTGTCAATCCACACTCCATGCTCACACTTCCAACTCATTATCAAAAACATCATGATAGATGAAAGACCTTCAACACAGCTTCCGCAACTCTGATGATAGCTATCATGATCCAGAAAAGTGTGAGCATGCTAGCCCAACGGTCACAACAAATCACATGATGGCATTACTACAATGGATGATCTTAGAGATTTTCGGTGACTGATGATCTCAAAGAAGGCTCCAAGATCACAACTTCACATGGAAACGAGAAAGCAATATGACTTGAAGAAATATGATGGATGATGAAGTCAAAGAATACACAGAGATCATCCAAAACAAGAACAGTCATCGCAAGTTCACTGCTGAAGGCACAAAGATTTTTTTGACGAAGAAGAATCAAGGTCTATGAGCTATGAAGTCAAGATTCAAGGATAGAGTGCTAGAATTCAGAACGTTACTTCCGGGGTGACCTCCCTTAGGGGGAGATTGTTAAGAATATAAATATTTAGTTGAAGAATCGGTCACCCCGAGTACTTAATAGCAATTAATAGCTCGTAGGTTTATTAGTAATATTAGCAGTAGATTAGTTAGTATTAATATTGTGGAGTGGGTCGGGTCTTTTACCCACTGTCAGCTCGCTCCACAGTCCTTTAGGGACACCCTATGTGGTACTATATATATATCCCTCTCCACCAAAGGAGAGGGTTGGACCTCATTTCACACTTAATCTAATATATCACTAGTTTCTCTCTCTAAGAGGTTCCATATCTTTCTCTCTCTACATATTCTATTCGATCCATAATCTAGCTCCAATCTTGTGTTTGTTTGTTAGTGAATATCCTACAATAATGTGACAAATGGTAATTTTCACGTTGTTAATTAATATTATATGAGTATTAATTACTTTTAAGCTAAGCATTTCTATGCGCATTTGCATGTTTCTGAGTATTTTTTAGCATTTTCGGGAGCTGTCCCAGCATACTGTAGCTTACAGTCACTGCAGAAAAAGTTCATTTTTGTCAGTAAAGTTAAATTATCACATTTCTGATAGTTACTGACAAGTATTATAATTTACTGAGAGCTTTCTCGCATTTTCTGAAAAACAACCGCACGCGCGTACCGACAGCACAGTACATATGGTAAAGGTCAAATAAATATATTTTTGAGTCAGTAATGACATTTTATTATATTTCTGATGAAAACGTGGTTAAAAACTTTATTTTACGTTATCGGGTCCAAAAACGTCAAACCGGGACTTTACGGTAACATTTTAGCTCAAACCGACACACGATATACCAACACGGAGTAAAAGTAAATTTTCCCTCCCCTTATACTCCTAAAACCGGCCTCACATGTTTACCACCCCACTAGTGTCCAAAATTTGTCCCTAAATCTTTAACATAATCTTATACATATTCCATACTTACCATTTATGGTGTAACCATTTTTAAGATTCCATTTTAACCTTTAAAACTTACCAAGATCATTTTCCTTAAACACATCACACAACACACACTTCTTCTTCATCATCCCATAGTTTTCTTTCAAGTTCAAGAACATCAAGGTTGATAATTAAGGTTTTTGGGTCATTTGGAGCTTGGTTTGGGTAAATTTGGTGAAGCTTTGGGTGTTCTTGGTCATCATACCCATGTTAATTTCACAATATTTGTAAGAATCCATAAAACTTTTCTAATCTTGTTAATCTCTTGTTCATTTGATGTCTAATGATGTTTAAAAGTGTTAAATGTGTATGTTTTGATAATATGATTAAAGCTAGGGTTTGATCTTGTTTATTTTAGTGCTCGACATTTTTGATATTTATGAGTTAGTTAGTAGATTTCTTGCTTTGTGGGTAAATCTTGTTGCATATAGTGCTTGTTTGAGGATACAAACACTAGTTATGGTTTTTACACTAATTTAAGCACTATATTGATTTTTGAGGCACATATATGGTTCGACTACTATTAAAAATAAAAGATTATTGGGGTTTTGAAAAACATAAAATTTTGGCTCAAATGGTGAAATGGTGGAAAAATATAGTGAAGTGCTTAATTAGTTTGGCTTATTTAATAAGTTATAAGTTATTAAAAATAACTAGTACAAAGGTGAAAATAAGTTGATATCTTGAAGATGGGTCGAATGAATAGTAGCAAAGTCAAAGTTTGACTTTTGATTAAGTAGCTTAATTATTAGAGATTATTTGATAAGTATAAAGTGTATTTGGTAACTAAAAATAACTAATAAGTACCAAATAAATACAAATTGGACTAAATGGCTTTTTGGGCCAAAAAGCCCACTTTTTTACTGTTGGGCCGAGGCCCATGGACATTTTTGGTGTTTTGACTTTTTGACCAAACGGACGTATTGAACGTGTAAAATGATTTTTAGTAACGTGTCGATATATACGTTATAACTAAAAATGTGTTTTGGGTCAAAAATGGTAAATGGGCTTATTTGAGAAGTTTCGGCCCAATTTACAAATAAAAATGATAAATTTGATTTTTGAAATATTTTCCGACTCGTCGAAGTTATAAATGTTTAACGACGCGATAAATATAACGATAACTATTTTTGGACTTGTTTTGAGACGCTTAGTCTCCGAAAGGGTAAAAATTGACATTTTTACTAAATTGATATTGAGATTGACTTTATTGACTTTTTGACAAAAATATTGACTTTACGTCAAAACCAAATGTTATTACTTAAATGTTAAGATAACGAACAATATAACTACGAATATATATTCACGACACTTGACATATGTCATTAAAAGTATTTTGCACTTATAACTAGTTAGAGAAGTATTTGAAGTAAAGTTTGCAACACGTGAGATAAATGGAAACGTTGTATAAACGAATGAGTCATGCCCAAATTTTCTAAAAATCCAACACTTAGCATATTTTGAGAAATCCACAACTTAAGAATACTTTATGAAATTACTTAACAAAACTTGTTTTCTTATAATGAAAATAATAAACGATGTTTCTAAACATAATGATTTTCACTGACTATATTTTATTAACCAATCTTCAAAACACATTTAATTAATCTTCATAATTAAATATATGAGAAATAAATTTATAAAGTGTATATATATATATATATATATATATATATATATATATATATATATATATATATATATATATATATATATATATATATATATATATAACACTTGCACGTTAAATCGCGAATACTAGCACGGATGTTCCGTTACGTATTCCCACCATGCACTTTCACCATGAGCTACCCCCAAAGAGTTATAAAAATAAATCGTTTCGAAATATACTTTACCACACAGCAAGCAAGAAATACACGAGCACAGGTCAAACGTAAAACTTTTCAAATAAAATAAAGACACTTGAGCCACGAACGTTTTGCTAAGACTTACCGTACTAATTTAGGGTGCTGATCGGCGCGGTTGCATTATTTTGATTGATTGCTGAATTGCTGTGATTTTTGGTTTTATAAGCTTGGGGTGAGAAACATGCAAAACTGTTTTCATGGACCAGAATTGAAGTTGCTTTTAAGATCACACTAGTATGCAGAAACCTAAGTTTGCTGAATCCCATTTTGTGCCCACTATCATCTGCCGTTAATTCCTGATGGGAAGCCGGTTGTTATAAATAGATCTATTGGGAGTGACGTCCCCGTTCGGTTGGCTCGGCATAGCCAAGGCGAACGTATACCATTCGGGTTTTTAGCCGGGTGTCTAGGGATTAACACTCGCGGGCACCCTTATTTATTTGCTAACGCTAGTCGTGCTGCATTATCTTAGTTTCGGTAGGATGAGGCTTAGTGTTTGCATTACTGATAGTGTGTATCTGCTGATTGTTTTTATGATATTGCTATTGGTCCATGTGTGCTATTTATTTAAACCTATGAACTCACCAGCGTTAGCTGACTTTTAGCATGTTTTTCTCAGGAAACTGAGGTGCGTTTAGCCGGAAGCAGTGCATGGCGTCGGTCACAATAAATGATGGAAATGTTTTTAAATGCATTTACTCTGACAACTGGATCTTTTGTTTAAATGGGCTTCATTTTCATCTGAAATGGTTTTTATGTATTGCTACATGACTTGACTTATGTAATATATTTTAAAACGGATGTTTAATCCGTTCACTATATCTTGTGTGATGATTATCAACCCCGTAGCACCCCAAAGTGTATGCTTCCGCGAATATTGTGATTTTGGGGGTGTTACAAATGATGAAAACTATGTTCCCAAATCTATGAAAGAATGTCGACAAAGTAAAGATTGGGAAAAATGGAAAGAAGCTATTCAAGCAGAGCTAGATTCACTTGAAAAACGTCAAGTGTTTGGCCCCATGGTTTTAACCCCACAAAATGTTAAGCCGGTTGGCTATAAGTGGGTATTTGTGATAAAAAGGAATGAGAAAAATGAAATTGTCAGATATAAAGCAAGACTTGTGGCACAAGGGTTTTCTCAAATACCCGGAGTTGATTATGAGGAAACATATTCACCTGTTGTTGATGCCTCAACTTTAAGATTTCTAATTAGTCTTGCAGATATGGAAAAACTCCAAATGCGCCTCATGGATGTTGTTACGGCATACTTATATGGATCACTTGATAGTGATATTTACATGAAAGTCCCTGAAGGACTAAAGATGCCTGAAGCATATCAATCAAAACCCCGTGAGATGTTTTCCATAAAATTACAACGATCTTTATATGGATTAAAACAATCAGGGCGAATGTGGTATAATCGCCTGAGTGAGTATCTTTTGAAAGAAGGATATAAGACTAATCCTATTAGTCCTTGTGTTTTTATCAAAAGATCGGAAAGGGGTTTTGCTATTGTTGCAGTATATGTTGATGATCTAAACATTATTGGAACTTCAGAAGAGATTGAACATACTGCAAAATTGTTGAAAAATGAATTCGAAATGAAAGACCTTGGCATAACAAAATTTTGTCTTGGCTTGCAAATTGAGCATTTTCAGAATGGAATTTTTGTCCATCAATCTAACTATGTAGAGAAAATATTGAAAACATTTAATATGGACAAAGCTCATCCATTAACTTCGCCAATGGTCGTTAGATCACTCCATTGGGAAGATGATCCAATTCGCCCAAAAGAAAGTGATGAAGAAGTTCTTGGCTCTGAAATACCGTATCTAAGTGCAATTGGAGCTCTAATGTATCTTGCTAATAATACACGTCCCGACATTGCATTTTCTGTAAATGTATTAGCAAGACATAGTTCGATGCCAACACGGCGACACTGGAATGGAATCAAGCACATATTTCGTTATCTCTGTGGTACATGTGATATGGGATTGTTTTATCAAAGGAATTCGAAATCAAAGTTGGTCGGATATGCTGATGCTGGATATTTGTCAAACCCGCACAAAGCAAAGTCACAAACAGGTTATGTTTTCACATATGGTAACACTGCAATTTCATGGAGATCAACCAAGCAAACACTTACAGCTACATCATCAAACCATGCTGAACTTATTGCACTTTATGAAGCCGGTCGAGAATGTGTATGGTTAAGATTGATGATTCAACATATTCAAGAAGAATGCGGACTCGAGTCAATCAGGGAAACTCCAACGGTGTTGTATGAAGATAATGCTGCATGTATCACTCAAATCAAAGAAGGATATATTAAAGGAGATAAAACAAAACATATTTCACCGAAGTTTTTCTCAACACATGATCTTCAAAAGAATGGATTAATAGTTGTTCGTCAAATTAGATCAAGCGAGAACTTGGCAGACTTGCTCACAAAATCTTTACCATCAAAAGTTTTTGAGCAACTTGCTTATAAGATTGGAATGCGACGATTGAAGAATATATGTTGAATTGAGGGGGAGTATTATACGCGCTGCACTCTTTTTCCCTTCACCGAGTTTTTATCCCACTGGGTTTTTCTTGGTAAGGTTTTTAATGAGGCAGCAAGCATCATCTTTGCGTATAATCTAGTGTGAATATCCAAGGGGGAGTATTGTAATATTTTAGAATGTATATTCACTTCCTTATTTATGTAATTCTATACTCTAGAATATTCTATTAGAGCCTATATATATCAAGGCTATGATTGTAACCCTAATAGATCATTCAATAATATACATCATTCTCTCCTTACTCTTCTCTTCACGTTATTATATACAAGACTTTTTGTGTTAAAAAAGAAAAGAAATACTCCCTCCGTCCCAAAATTATTGTCGCCTGATAAAAAACACATTCTTTTAGAAAAATATCACTATCACTACTTTCTCTCTCTTACTTTTTTGCCAAATGACAAGTTTACCCTTAACCAATTAATTATCACTTCTTTAAAGTTTGCAATATTAATTTCAACCAAAGGTAATATAGTAAACTTTACCAAACTCCACTATCTATTCACTTTCTATTTTGGGTATGTGACAATAATTTTGAGACGTCCGAAAAAGGAATAAGTGACAATAAATTGGGATGGAGGGAGTAATAGTTTACCTTACTTGTTCCTCCTAATGTTGTGCTTTGAGGTTTTTCTGCTTATTTTGGGTTTGAGGGAAACAAAAAAAAAAATGTACTAGTCTAAAAGCAATTCTTATAAAGATGAAAAGTTATTGGGACACAGCCACCGTCAAGATTTATCATCATGATTCATGAAGGTAGAGGTGTTAGGGCTCTAGGCGCAGGTGGAAAAGACTATACATCCAAAATTTGAAATTTGAAATTTGAAAGCACCATCTTGTACTGTATTACTTTTACCTTTTTAATGAGGTGTTCTAAAAGTTGGCAAATGTTAGTCCTCGTCTAGCTAAAGATCCTTTGATACCGTGTGCTCTTATGTTTATATATTTCTGCAGTTTAAAGGAAATAAAAATAATACCGTGTACTCTTATGTTTATATATTTCTGCAGTTTAAAAAAAAAAATAAATAAAAAAAAAAAAAAAAAAAAAAAATAATAATAATAATAATAATAAAGGAGTGGGAGCACAGATTGTGTCTAGACTCCCCTCAAACTTTATGTAATTTTTCATGTTTCTAATGATAGAGTTGGTTTTAATAAAAATAATAATAATAATAATAAAAATAATAATAATAATAAATAAATAAAAAAAAAGAATTTCAACATAGTCCAAGAAATTATGAGGTGTTTAACCTCGTTCGTACTTGGCAGTGTCACAAACGTTGTCACCAAAAGTCAAGAAAATCGATTTTTCTGTAGTAAAATTCATGGATTTTTGGTCATCGTTTTATTGAAAAAACATAGATAGTTTTTCCAAACATTATTCAAGTGTAAATTACATGGATGGTCTATGTGGTAATACCAAAATTTCACTTGTACTGTATCTTCTTCAAAGATGTGTGAACATAAGTCCGAAACTCTGAAACTAGTTACACGTCAAAGCTTTCTTCACCTCAAACACGCAATTCACTTCAAAAACATAGAGTATGTAACATGCAAGCAAAACTTCCTCCTTGTGCAATTTGGAGGCCACGTTAGTAGAATTACCAATGGTTATATTAAATTATACATGGCATCGTCTATAGTTTAGTTATAATTAGCTCCTTGTACATGGCATTGTCAACTACAAAACATAATAAGCTTCTTTTACCAGGTGATCATATCGGCATAACTAGTCTAGGTAAAATAGGTTATATATACCAGTGATCTCTTAACGTCTTGGGCCATAGATGTCGTTGTAGATAGACTGAAATTCCTTTGGGATCTCATTGCCTTGAGCAGGATCATAATATTTGGACTCAACACATGGAGGATGGAATGAAGTATGAGACATGTGTGGGAACTGAAACTCATCCACTCTAGCACTGTTAAATTGGTTCCAAGCAATGCGTAGCTGGTCCTGCTCCTGCTCGTGAAAGTACCGCTGCCTCTCAATGTCCCATATTATGGCATGAGCTCGGATCTCAGCCCGTCTTTCTATTTCTTGTTCTCGGCGTTCTGCCTCCACAGCTTGACGTTCCAGGTGCTTTTGTATGTGACTCACCATCCATTCATCTCTTTCTTGTGCTTGTTTCTCTCTTTCTTCTTCCTGGCGTTCCATTTGCTTCTGTATGCTGCTAACTATATATTTTTCTATTTCATCTGCCTGTTTTTCTCTTTCTTGTTCTTGTCGTTTTGCCTCTAATCCCTGGAGTTCAAACTGCTTTTGTAAGTTGATAACCAACAGGTTTTCTCTTTTTTCTTCGTGGCATTTTGCCTCGAATGCCTGGAGTTCCATATGCTTTTGTAAGTTGGTAAGCAACAATTTTTGTCTTTCTTCTTCGTAGCGTTTTGCCTCGGATGCATGGAGTTCCATCTGGTTTTGTATGCTTATAACCAACGATTTTTCTCTTTCTTGTTCGCGGCATTTTGCCTCTGATGCATGGAGTTCCATCTGGTTTTGTAAGTTTGTAACCAACGTTTTTTCTCTTTCTTGTGCTCGTTTATCTCTTTCTTCCGCCCAGCTATCCATGTGCTTTTGTATTTTGCTCACCATCCATTCTTCTCTTTCATGGGCTCGTTTATCTCTTTCTTCTTCCTGACGTTCCATCTGCTTATGTATGTTGCTAACTATATACTTTACTCTTTCTTCAGCCTGTTTTTCTGTTTCTTGTTCTCGGCGTTTCGCCTCGGATGCCTGGAGTTCCATCTGCTTATGTAAGTTGGTAACCAACGATTTATCTCGTTCTTCTTCGCGGCACTTTGCCTCAGATGCCTGGAGTTCTATCTGCTTTTGTATGTTAACTAACCATTTTTCTCTTTCTTCTTCATGACATTTTGCTTCTGATGCTCGACCTTCCATCTGCTTTTGAAGATTGGTAACCATCGTTAATAATTCATTGAGTTGCTTTTCAGATTGAGATGATTGCCTGTTAGTTAGGTGTTGGAGGTTTCTCATGTCCATATGTTGATTGGCTACGGGTATCTGAGATAGAGGTTCACGCGGAGTTTTTCCTTGTTTGACTTTCTTCGGGAAAGTGATTCGTTGATGCGTCTCCCTGTCATCAATTATATATTCTGTTGGAGATTCTGTGAATTCAAGATCAAGAAAGAATGATTTCCTCGAAATTAAGCGGTGCTGTGGGCTGATCACGTCGGTGTATTCATCTTTAGACACAGCTCCCATTCGACAGAGTATCTCAGAAATGTAATATCCATGGGGAATAGTTTTTCTATGTTCGTGCTCATACATATCCCATATGTCATCGATCATCAAATGTGCAAAGCTATATAAGTAATTTCCTGTGAATAACGCGTGAAGGAGGTAAATCTCGCGAGCCTGAACGTAATTCATGTCTTCATCAAGACGTGGGTGAAACGTTGTAACCCCTATTTCCCACAAAATTTTTACCAATGGGTTCATCTTCGATTTATCATACCCTTTAGATGTCTTCTTAACATTTTCAGGTGTCCCAAAGACCGTTGTGCACGCTTCAAGCCATCTCTCTTTGTTTTCATCAGTGGTGGCTTGAAAATATGTTTCATTAAATCGGACATAAGGCAAATCCGTGCGTGTGTCAACTTTGAGAAGATCTCTAGTGTTTTTGGGTGTGATGGTAAATGATTTTCCATCAACTATACCAGTCAAATTATCCCCCTTTCTTGATAATGATGCCATCCACTGAACGACAACACGTCTATAGATCTTGTCACAATTGAAGTTGAGCAATTCTTCCCAACCCAGTTTGGCAAAACATTCTCTGATTGTATAACCTTCAAAGTCTGTGGGATGCAATGACTTGGCTCTGACAACATCATTGACTTTCCTTAAGAATAAGTCCTTTCGTTGTTCTGGAGGGTGTTTGGACAAGGTTAATCCAGGAATGAATTCCGGAGGGTGTTGGGACAATGTTAATGCAGGAATGAATTCCATTGGCTTATTATTGGCTTCGTCCCTCGGGTGTTTGGCTCCTTTTAGGGGTTGCGTCATCTCTGTTAAGCCAAAAAAGTTTCGTCAATATTCATCATCATCCATAACAAAGATATAGCTACAATGTGACCCTGTTTCAAAGAGTGACACCCACCTCATTTATAAACACCCCACAAATAAGGTACTGTTTTGTTTTCAACTTAAGCAAACCAAGCAAGCAGACAGCAACCCTTTTTATTTTGAGAGTTTAGATACTATTAAAAAAAAAAAAAAAAAAAAAAACCCAACAACAACAGCAACTAGTTTTACCCAAACACAAAAATTAAGCGGACAAGCAATTAAATAAGCAATCCCAGACAACCTCTAAATACCTTTCATGGGTAATAATGTAATATAAATCGCACAGTTCATGTATTCGTTTGTTATTTGTAACCGTTTATGAAGAAACGAATAATGAATTATCAGTTCTTGCTATGAATCTAATTTTCCAGTTAGGAGTTGGCTTGCTAGCATCAGAAGTATCTCATCATCCATAGCCAAAGCCTTTTTCTTTTTACCAAAATAACATGTAAAATCTAACAATTAGAGGTGGCAAGATGGATGGATAGATGGATCGGGAAACTGGTCACAACAGTGCTTATACAAGAGTAATTTGTTATTGTGGGTCGATCTACAACTACTTTCTTTTATCTTCTTTAAAAAATCTTGTTATAAATGAGTAATCACGTGTAAATATTATAATGAAAACATAAATCAGTAATGTGCATTATGAAATTATGCTATTGAAGTGCCTGCAGGCGTTAAACATACAATGTTGGCGACTTTGGACCCATTTCTTTTTTAGTTAACATTTTTGATTTCACCCTTCTGAGATTCAATATTAATGAAATTGACCCATTGATAAGCAAACGGGTTGAAGTTTCATCTAAGGACATATTGTGGTTATCTGTGTATGTACCATGTATCATGTAGGATAGTCGGTATGCACATATTTTCGGGAATTTGTGAAGTTCTCAATTCAGAAAATTAGCATGTTCTATGTGATTTATAAAGATGCAATTAGTTCTAAATGAGTTAACAATCTTGTTAATTCCGTCATTTGAAAATTTTCTTTCGGATGGACTGTCCCCGAAAACGGTTTTCTGAAACAGAAAGTGATCCGCTTATTCTGTTTTCCTTGTTATATTAGTGCTTACTAATAAGTAATTATGATCTCATGAATAAAATTAGTTTGCAAACACCCCACAACTAGCCGTTTGCATTCTTCTTGCTTTTTAGGCCATCTTTGTAAAGTGTAAACTAATTTTATTCATGCATTCCATTGAACATGAGGTTTTTGAATTTTGTAATCCTTTACAAGAGAACGGGAATGATGAATTTTTTGGATTTTGTAATCCCTAAATTGCCAGACCCCATAAAAAGTTTAAAAATAAAGTTTTTGCAACATCATATACTTTCATTAAGCTCGAATTTACATACTTAGCCCCACATGTATATACGTATTGTCAGTTATTTGGATAGGAACCTGGTCTATCATATCACTGATTAATTTTATACCAAAAAAATTTGTATCATTATGTAGTTATGTGGTTTTTTTACAACTTCAGCTCAGAAACAAGATTTGGACTTTCACCAACCCAACCCCAAATTTAGCAAAACGGTTCCAGCACCCATTTTCTTTTGCAATCTCAGCCATGTCCAGAAAGAATATGACTTGCTTAAATATGTTTCTAAAACAGCATTTCTCACCTCCAAACTCTGACTTGTGAAAGAAACAGTGGTTCAACAAGGTGTTTCTGACTTCAACTAAGCTCACATTTTATATTAGTTCTTTTTCTTTTTCCATTCTATGCATAAATCATCGACTGCTCATGGTTCTAGAACTAAATTGCTGCTGTTTAATAATGTTATTTGCCTGTATCCCAGTCTCCATGTTGATGTCGCTAAACTTTGGTTGAAGGTTTTAGAATTTCATAAAAAGTTTACAACACAGGACTCCTTAATGTAAGACTGTCATAGATTTCGTCATTAAATGACACACAAACACATAAGTTCATATTATATTTGTCAAAGCACTCCACTCTTTGACCATACATGTATATGAAAAGCAACATTGGTAAATATGTTTAGCTTACCTGCATCTATATAGTCGGGTGATTTGTATAAGGGCACTTCATGCATAGCTGCTACTTCAAGTTGTACCTTCGCTGCAAGGAACATAAACACATAGAATAACTCATATACACAAACTGAAGACGAGTGTGGTTAATCAAAATACATGGGGAAAACTACAGCTTTGATACATACGAGTTCTCAGCTTCCTGAACTTTGTGCCCCTGGCGTGAAAGGGGCTGCAGTGGTCCATGAACTTTGTGCTCCTGTAATGCCAAACGTTAAAATAATAGTCTAATACAATGCAATATGCACAGGCACATTCTCCACACCAGAAGTATGACAAGTATACACTCATATATACACCCAATGTACGTAGTAAATATATAACAAAAGAACAATTTAAACTGTGAAAAAGAATTGCCATCCAATTCATAAAAATCATATCAATGTTGTTTGTTTAAATGGGATTGAAGAAACCATGTAGCCTCTATAGATGGATAAATGAGAATCTTAATCTTCCACTCATTCTTAACATGACTAATTTCGTCAAGGAAGACTATGCGGGAATCCTTCGGGAAAAACAGAAATAAAACAAAGCAGAATCTGCGATACAACCAGTGAGAGATACTTCAGCAATTTATATGGAGGCCAGATTAGCCGTAAATAACCTATGGAATAAAAGGCCCTCCTCAAGAGTCAAGACCACATCGACCGAATCCTGATTAGCCGTCTTATTGTTAAACAAACGATACAACCAGTGAGATACTTCAGCAATTTATATGTAGGCCAGATTAGCCGTAAATAACCTATGGAATAAAAGTCCCTCCTCAAGACCACATTGACCGAATCCTGATTAGCTGTCTTATTGTTAAACAAATGATACAGTTACGTAATTAGCCAATGAGCAATCTACCACCCTATCTGAATGATAAAGGTCCTCATTAAGTTGCTTATTGCTACACAAACAACAATTAAGCAGACTACCAATTTCCAAGTCCGATCAATGTGCATCTTTGAAACCACACAGTAAGTGAATGACAAATCTCCTAATCAAACTATGCATACAAGACACCAGCTACGAAAGCAACGTTTAAATGATTAAGAATCATACAACCAACATTATCACCACTCCCGCCCCACATTCAAGGGCTCTGCACCTCGGATATGACGCATAAACTCATCATCCAGTTTATAGCACAAATTTACAAGTACATTGTCAGAGGGATGGTACTTTGAAAAGAGAAATATATGTTTTGGTGATTAGTTTGCTAACGGTGGATCTTTGCGGACTTAAGAGGTTATTTGGTTTGGCCTTTAAACTTCAAGCTGAAAAAAGAAAAGCAAAAAAAAAGGGCATATGAAATTTACGCTGAACAAAATTAAGCGCACAAACCCGAAAGTGAGCTAAAAAAATTACCCGATATGTTATGTGACACTCTGAATGTAACACTCACAAATGCATACTCAAATGAAACCATTTTCAAGGTTTCGCCTGGCCACAAAGTCCCACAAGAGACCAGGGTTCAAAGCTCGCTAAGTTAACATTTTGGAATGACCATGGAAAAGTCACGAAATGGCCACGGGAATAAAAGTTAGGCCGCGTATCAGAGTTCCCAGTAACTAACATGAACATGTATATGCATACATAATGAAATTGACAATTTGATTGAACCCACCACACATACCGAACACTTTAAAAGAGACTAAGGGGGTGTTTGTTTAAGCTTATATGTGGCCTTACGAGCTGATTTAATTTCGGCTTATATTTCATAAGCCTCAATTTTCCGGCATATTTTCAGAAGCGTTGGGCTTATATAAGTTTCAAAATAAGCCGGAAAATTTGGGCTTATGAAATATATGCCGAAAAACAAATAAGCTCGTAAGCCACATATAAGCTTAAACAAACATTTTGGGCTTATAAGCTTATTATGAAACTCATGGGCTTATTATAACAAGCAAAAAAACTGGGCATGAACATAAGCCGAAATCTTATAAGACAAACACCCCATAAGCAAGAATTAGTACCCCAACCCAAAAGTTCAAAGTTCAAACAATGTAACTAACTATGTTCTATCACTTGAATAATTGTATAAATATAAAATAAGAATGTTTACCTTAGTTGGTTTGAATTTTTTGCTAATCTAGTTTTGGAGGAAACAACACAACAATGGGGTAGTGGTAGTGTAGGTAAATGTGTTGCTATGTTTAAGGTTTTTACTTCCAAAAGGAAATACGTAGAGTTATGGTAACACGACAAACGAGGTCTGTGATCATGACGGTATGACGTCAGGTGGACAAGACACACATTTTGAATGCTATGGACTTTCTACTTTCCATATTATATCTTCGCCACTTACAAGCCGGAGGTCCTCTTTTACCATTAGTAAAACTAGAAATAGTCTCTCTACCTTAAGTAGAGGTAAGGCTGTTTATGTAACCATTGTGAAAATTTCACTTTAAGATAAACTAGCACTCAGAATATTTACCCTTTTCTACGTGTAATTTTTTTTTTTTTTTTTTTTTTTTTTTTTTTTTTTTTTTTTTTTTTTATGTATCTCTTATCTTATGTGACGTAAATCACATCATTGATAAACGTGCTCCCACAAGACCTTCTTAACAAATCTAATGTTTATTTCATAAACATCATGATATAAAAACATTACAGAATACCATTTACCATTTTACGATAAATCCTTAACAAAACATTCATTATCTGAATAAGAGTTTCTGTGAAACCCTAAAATCATCACAACACCAAATATGAACAACTAAACATCAGAACATAAAAATACAACATATCTGAGTTAATGTATAAGTTATTAAAACCCCAGAAACCCTAAATCTATGTCAGCTCCCGATAAAACCCTAATTTCATAAAACTGTGATTTTAAGTATTCATTTCACAAACCCTAATTTATTTCTACAATATTTTTACAAAATATTAAGTTTACAATTTATTTAAGCTAGTGTACAAGTCATTTATGCATAAATTCATTTATTTACAAAACCTTTAGTAAAATCTCATTTATATTATTTTTAAAACACAAAATACAAACCATTTATGCATAATTTTTATAAATCATTTTTCCTAAACTCCTTAAATATATTTACAAGTCTCTAAAGCCAAAGTACAAGTACCTAGTGCACAAAAACTATAAATTCCATTTAATTACTTTTAAAACTTAACAACTAATTATTATAAATAAATAAATTATTAAAACTATATTTTTCTCATATTCTAAATATTAGTACAACTCATTTAAGCATGTTTTACAACTCCTATAAGCACAACATGTTTTCTTTCCATTTCTTATGTAGTTCGACATATATATTACAACCATAATTATTTTTTTCTAATTAACCAACATTTGAACTAGCCTAGTCCATTTCATAAACCTTAAGTACAACACATCAAAACCCAAGGTACTCTCTCACAAAGCACAATTCGGTTCTATGTTAAACCCTAGTCGAATCCTAGTTCCAAATCATAACTAAGTTACTTCTACACAAAACCTACACTAAATACATTCTTTCTAGCCATAAACACATGCCATACTCCTCCTCTCTTCTCTTCAAAGAGCAACACCACTTGTCCATTTCTATCTAAACATGTCCCCTCTTAGGAGCCAAAAACCCTCCTCCTTAAGAAATAGGAGTATTGGACAATATTCATCCACATCACCATAAACCACAACCCCCTCCAAGTGGCACCCTTCTCAAAACCTGTCAGCCCTTGCCTCCTTATCTTGAACCCTAGAAAACCCTAGATTGTCCTTCTATAAATAGCAGCCTATGTAATGTTTCTCTTCACACCATCACACGACTCAACATCAAACACAATCCCATCTCATTTCCCTCCTGAACACAGCCTCAAACCCAGACCCAGAATACTCTCAACTCGACCCTAGGAAGTCCAGGAGAAGAGGAGAAAAACAGGAGAATAAGAGTCGAACCAATGTAAGTCATAAAACCCTATTCGAGCCACAACCTAAGTAAGTCCTATTAACTTTTTAAATTTCAGTTTACTTATGTTATTTATTCTTAAAAACATCTAAAAACATTAATACATAAACGCTAACAACACCTAAGATCATAAAATTTAGGTTTTCTTTTCATTTGTTTCTTTCTGTTCTTTTGTAATAAGAACAGAAATGTCAAACGCACCCTAGGTATATGACGTTTTGTAATAACAAATCATAAACCTATGAAACATGTTAGAATATATCTAACATAATCTTATTTTACATAAAAAGATAGCTAAGAATGTTTAAAAACCTTAAAACCCAATCGGGCTCTTTTTCCTGATTCCCGTCGAGCCAAAAACAGCCCACAAGGCTGACTTTTGGTTTAAATATCGACCATCAAGAGACCACCATAAATTCTGAATTTTGATATATAACAAGTACACCCAGCTAGCTAATGACAGGAAAAAGAATTATGAAAAATGATTAAGATTTCGCTAAGTTATCGAGTCTTGAAAACTGCTCTAAGTCGCTAAGAATAGAAACTGATATTATCAGTTATTGTTTTTCTTGTTTTGTCACCCCAACCCTCCTACTTGTGACCTGTGTATTGACTACCTAGAGACTATAATAAAATCTGATTTTTGTCATAAATAAAGTTCATCCAGCCACCTTTATTTAGAAACAAGAATCATCGAAAAAGGTTAAACGAGCTAGGAGATATCGAGACTTAAAATCTGATACATATCGCTAAGAAAGTAGTAGATTTTCAGTTATTAATTTTCAAATATTAGTCGACCAACTGCCCTACTTTGCACCCTACATTCGACCCTTAAACCTTTTCTAAAAATTCTCATATTTTGGAATATTAGAGATGACCTAGCTAAGTCTTTTTAGAAGGAAGAATTTTGAAAAATGACCCATCAAGTTAAAAGTTATTCGAGTTCAAATATGGCCCATCGCTAGTTCATAAACCATGTTTTCCAAATTTTATTTTAAAACCTTGTCTCATTTTCACCCCACTCGCCCAACTTTTGGAACATAATTCGACCATCAACTGATTTCCATAAAATATGAAACTTGACATATCTAAAGTCGACCTAGCTAGCTGCCCGTAGAAATAGAGAACCCGTAAAATGACTTAGTATTCCTAAGACTATTCGCGTCCAAAACCCTTGCCAAGTCACTATATATATATTCATCTTATTTTTGAATAATTAAAGTTTTACTTTGTCAATTTTGTAAATATTTATTATCAAGGGTCATTTCCGTCAATAACACATAAAAAGGGGTGAAAATGTCATTTTTGTAACTTAAGGGTAGAAACTGTCATTTTCCAAAAGTCCGGGGTATAAACTGTCATTTGGCCAAACCTTAGGGATTAAAGCGTAACTTTTCATAACTATTATTTTTACCATTTCCATTTTATTTTCCGACTCAATATTAACGTAACATGTTTATTTTATTTATGAACCAACGAACATAGGGTATGATAAATGAATAAACAGAAACATAAGAATAGAAACAAAGTAAGATATTATTTTTGAAACTACATATTGGCTCCGTTAGGCATTTAACCATCAACCAAGATATACAGAACAGATAATAAGATAAAATCTTATCTAGAAAAGACTTCATGTTGTCACATTCCAAATAATTAACCAACAACCAAACAACGAAAGGAAAATGAACAAAAGAACATATAAACATCAGAAATGATTACTAAATATTGACATAACAACCCAGGTTACTGGTCCGGAGACGTTTATCAACTTTCTGTCATTTTGTTTTCCATCCAGACTGATCAGGTGAGTTCATAGTCCCACTTTTTATTACGTTTTTCTAAATATGTGGGGAGATACATGCTACCAAACCGAACATAAGTATTTTCTGTAAGCCTTCCTGATTAATATTGCCTAAGATGCTTTATTTGTGTTAGCCGGATGGATAGTCTTTGCACTAGCCGGATTGATAACCAAATACACCCCATTTGTGTTAGCCGGATGGATAGTCTTTGTACTAGCCGGATAGATAACCAAATGCACCTTATTTGTGTTAGCCGGATGGATAGACTTTGTGCTAGCCGGATTGATAACCAAATACACCCATATTTATATCATTTTATGATATCACACACACACACACACACACACCCCCCGTTAATATATGAGATTGTGAGACTTAGGGCAATATGTTATTTCCGAATTACTTTCCATTTAGCTTATGTTCAAAATTATTTAACGTTAAACACTATGGATTCACTCAACCTTTGTGTTGACTTTTTAGCATGTTTATCTCAGGTAACTAGAAGTACGATTTGGCACGGAGTGGCGGTGGACTTTCTTTTAAAAAGAGTGTCCGTTTTGTTATCATTCAAAACGAATAATGTAATGTATTTCGAAACCTTCCATTGGGACCTCTATATGTAAACTCTGATTTTGATAAATGAATGATAACAATTTATTTAAAACGCCTCTTTTCGAGTCGTTTTCTATCATCATGACTGTGAACTGTGAAGTAGCACCCCAACTTATATTTCCGCTGCGAATATCGAAAACGGGGGTGTTACAGTTTACGTCTCAACCTCCCCATACATCGTAAAAGACAGTATTGGGAGTCATAACCGGTAGAAGACGATATTATGAGTGTAACACCCCCAATTTCGTGATATGCAGCGGAATTTAAATTGGGTGTTATTTCATGGCACAACAGTTGAATAGTAGAAAACGATCACCAATTTGGTCGTTTTAAAAGATTTATCATTCGAATATCAGAGTTTACAAAATAAGGTCGCAATGGTTTCAAAATTTATTAAATTGGTTTTCGAATGATATTTATAGCCTTCGTAAGTATCCGTGATGCGCGTGATGTGTCGTTGCGGTTTAGCAGTTTTAATGCCTACTCAAGTTTTAAATTTATATTTAGCCGACTTATCAATAACACACACACTTAACGAGCAGTGTACCCGGTCAGTATGAAGATAATGGTAAGTAGAGTGTCGATCACTAAGAGTGGAACGTATAATCTCGTTAATCTAATCAGTATTTTAATATCCTAACGCAAGGGGGTTTCAGCCTGAGAGACTGGCACAGTTTTGTTTGCAATTAAATAATAAAATAAACAAATAGGCACGAATCAGCAAGTAGCACACACGTACACAGATAGATACTTGAGACAATAAGAGGGCTGTCCTTATGATTAAGTAGATTGTCACTTGTTTCATTGATAGCTTTATATGAAGTGTATGTAATTAACCCTTTCTCGTTGGTCCTATTCTCATCGGCGAGTAAACCCTTAATGACGACTTATGTCTAAAAGTTATTCCTAAGTGATCAATTTAGAAACAACCGTGGGAGCCACACCTTGTCCCGCAGTCGGGTGCCCGCAAGCCACTAATAAACACAGAGGTGGTCAATGCACTAATAAGTAGTAACCAAAGACATCAACATATAAACTTTAATTGATGGGAAAGCAAGTATTAAAGGGAGTGCAATCTTTCCGTTGTCACATTACACAAGCCACCAATCCTGATGAATTAAAGTTTGCTAAAACAATAAAACAAAACTACTTAATGAATTAAATACATGCAGCACCTTCTTACAGCTCTTGTATCTTCGATTTGGGTGTGTCTTGTGCTGCCTTCTTGACTGAATTCGTCCTTCTCTTCTGTTCGGTTTTTAGGTTTTCGAACTTCCGAATCTGTGGTACTCTTCAATGTGTCTGGTCTACGGGGTATTTATAGTTTGTGTCTGAGGGAAGATGCGGCGCATCTACTTAAGTAGATGCGGCGCATGTACTTAACTTCGCGTGGGGTCCAAGATTATAATATTCAGGAATATTCGTACACCGCCAGAAGATGCGGCGTAACTCTTTATTAGATGCGGCGCATGTCCTCTTGTATCTTGGATCGTATCTGGTGATATCTTGATAGAGATGCGGCGCATGTTGATAGTGAGATGCGGCGCATCTGGAGCAGAATTGACTTGATCTTGTCCATGTCAGTAGACTTCCACTTTATGTACGTTTTGCTCCATTATTAGTCCAAAATCGCCAAGTTTCACCAAATGCTTGTTTTTACCTGAGAATTACAAAAGTAAACGATTAAGTATCAATCCTCATACATAATATAGTAAAACAAGTCAAATTAGTAGGATAAATGATAGTAATAAAATGTACTTATTTGAGTTCATCAAATATCCCCCCACTTGAACTTTACTTGTCCCCAAGTAAACCTTAGATTAAATCTCATGAAAATGTATCCTAAAAGAAGTTAGGATTTATTTTTATATTTAAGCATGTATTCGTTTATTTCGTAATCACACAACTAAACACTTAACGAATTAGAAGTAAAATAAAATAAGTCGATAAAAGCAAATCTAATCGTTTAACTGTCCAGTCGCGACGAATATTCTATCATAAGCTTGGCAAGTATACACATCTCCACCACTAAAGCTAAGGAATAACAAGTCTAAAGCGGTAAAAAGGGTTTTTTTTAGGCTTAAGGGTTAATTATTCTTATTTACACTATCGATCTCAAATTCCAGAAAAGGCGACAAAATCACAAATACATGATCGAATCCACGAACACGATACTTGCAATTGCTCAAATCCTTAACTCGAATAGGCTAAAGATAGGTCCAAACTTCACCAATAATAATATATCAAAAAGGGCGACAAAATCATAAATACATAGCCGAATCCACGACTACGATACTTAAGATTGCTCAAATCCCTAATCTCAATAAATCAAAGATTTGGTTGGATAAAGAATAATACAGGGTATGGATAATATTTGGGATATAAATTGGTGTAAAATAAAAATAAACAAAACAAATAAATTAAAATCCTAAGTGTGGTTAATCACTATCCCAACCATCCCATGAATAAGACTCATATCATTGAATAACTCACGCTTTAACACTTGAAACACACGCTTTAGGTAGACACGAATCATACTCAACAAAATCTTAATCAAAGAATAATCCTTAATTGGCATTCCCATAACTGCCAATTCCCATTCAATCCATAGATATAATACAACAAATAGTGGCCATATGAACCACTTACATAACTCTACATCGTTGGCTTAAAATAAACATCCAACTCTTTTTTCTTTCTTTTTCTTTTCTCATTTTTTCGATTTTTTTTTTTTTTTTTTTTTTTTTTTTTTTTTTTTTTTTTTTTTTTTTTTTTTTTAACTTGAAACATAAACATAGATGTGTAAAATTTCACCACATCACTATAACTTTCTTTCCGGATAATTTTTCCATACTTTTCATAACTTCAGAAATAATGGTAAATAGTGAAAGTAGTAAACACACGAAAAATAAACTCTAAAATATACAATATTTACTTTCACTCCAATTGCATTGTGCAATTTCCCGACCTAACCATATATAATGAATTACGCACGCGAACACAGGTAATGTAAGGAAACACACTCTGCCTATAGCAATTAACCAACCACGGATTCTAATCTACAGGGTAGGCTAAGGTTTAAGGTGTAACGAAACATTTTAAACATAGGTGTAAGAAACGAAAGGAATGGCTCTGAGTGTTTTTCTAGGGGTATCTTACTCTAAAAGTGAGAGTAACAAAAGGTTTTATACGGGGGTTAACTAACCAGTGTAGTTAGCTAATAACACATAACATATAAAGGCTTTTTGGGTGTAATCCTAGAATTTTACCAAGTTAGACAAGTCATTCCAATTAAATAAATAATACTCATTATGGTGGTCTCGAATAGTATACAAGCCAAGTTCTAAAGTTTACAAGTCACCGGCACACTCATAGATTTGTGAATTTTGGAAAATCACAATTTTTGAAAATAATGTCATGTGTGCAGTTATGCAACTTAGATCTTAAACAAAAACATGCTAAAAATTTTTAAGTTTGATATATTAAGCACATTTTAAGCATAATTTTTGAAAAAGTTTAGGACAAGTAAGTGTTAAGTGTTCTAATTCTCCTATCCCCCCACTTAAGTTAAACAACGTCCTCGTTGTTTGTATAAAAGGTTAAAAACTGGAAAATAAAAAGAATTAGAACAGAAAAACTCCCCTGAGATTTGCTCGGTATGATCCTCCATTAGTGCAAGAGCAAAAATCATCTTTCTTGTGGATTAGAACGTTAAAGCTTCATACTTGATTTATCCACAGAAAATTCAGGAAACTATAATACCACCAACACTTTAAAACACACCTAAGATAAGAAAGGTTCAACTTGCATAATACATTAGTAGTTAGGAAAAATAAAACTAAAAAATTAAAACTGAAAATCATCAGGTCAGTCGATGCGCCGTATCCTATTGAAGAAGATACGCCGTATCGAGCCTGGAATAAATACGGATCAGAATAAAGATGCGCCGCATCCTTAACCAGGGATGCGCCGCATTAAAATAAACTGATAAAAGTTTTAAAGTCGAAAATAAAAATGCAGAAAAATAAAATAAGATATGACCATTGCAGAGGATGCGTCGCATCTCAGGATTGAGATGCGCCGTATCTTCGTGCGGCCTGGACTGACTCGACACAGAAAACAGAATAATAAATGATAAATCCGGGTTGTCTCCCGGTCAGCACTTGTCTTTATTCCAGAGTCTTCAAGTTAGACTCACTTTCAGCTCTTTAATTACGATCATTGAAGGAGTCGGAAACATCGCGCTCCTTCATTGCCAATTCAGTAATATTGAACACTCCTTGCTCGTTCTTAATTTCCACGCCATTCTTCTTTAATATCTGTATAAATAAAGTCCTGTCCCTCTCGGGCAGAGATGACAAAATGATAGACGGGAAATTCTTATTATTATGTAGGCACAAATAAGCAAGGTGGGGTGGTAGTTCAATAAACACCTCATGATTCAAATTCGTTTTCTCAACTATTCTCCTACGTTTATTAATTACTACACAATCATACCACTCATCATCAGAATCACTAACAACATCGCGTCTAAGTTCGGTAGGTACATTAAGGTCAATGAATTCCTCAAAGTCTTCATGATTAGGATTAGTTGAGTTGTTTTGAATCAATGTTTCTCCCATAATTCTAGCTTCAAGATCGAGGTCCATACGCTCCCTTAATCCTAGCACATAAACACCTCTAATTATGCTTTTAACCGGATCTTGGCACTTATAGACTAGTTTATTATTCCCCACTCTTAATGAAATTTTTCTTTTAAACACATCAATCTTAGCATGGGCAGTAGACAAGAAAGGTCTTCCGAGGATTAAAGGAATCTTAACATCCTCGGGCATGTCTAGTATAACAAAGTCTACGGGAAAAATAAATTGCTCAATCTTAACTAGCACATTATTAGCAATCCCCTCAGGTCGTTTTACTGTTTTATCAGCCAATTCAATAAGTAATTTAGTTGGTGCTAATTTTCCTAGTCCTAGGGTAGCGAATGTCTTAAGAGGCATAACACTAACACTAGCTCCTAAGTCAGCCAACACATTATTGAAAGATATATTATTAATAGAACAAGGTAGAGTAAAACTTCCTGGGTCTCTTTCTTTATGAGGCAAGGCATTTAAATCGGTTGCAGGGCTCTCTTCTTTCATTGTTGCCTTGATTTCTTCTTCAATCTTTGTCTTTTCTTTTAGTAGTCTCCTTAAGCTGATTGAAGAGTTAAAGAAAAATTCGGGTCTTGCACCATCATTACCATTCATCGATCTTCTAGGTATATTAGGAGTGACTTCTTCAGTGGTGCTTATGGCTTTGACATGATCTCTTGGATTTGTTTCAGTCGAGCTCGGTAAGCTTCCATATCCCCTTTCTTGAAGAACTTTGCTCATTTGACCAATTTGTTGTTCTAATGCTTTGATCGAAGCTCCTTGATTTCTTGTAGTAGTGTCCGTTGAGGCTCGAATTTCCTTGATCATAGCAGTATTCTCTTCATGTCTTTTAGCAGCATCGGCCATAATTTGCTTTAAAGTATCATCTAAAGTCTGCCTCCTCTCTTGATAAGCGGGATTGAAGTTGTTCTTTTGATAGAATCCCGGACTAGCTTCCCTAAATCTTGCTGAAGGTCGGAATGGTTGTCCAAATTGGGTGTAATAAGCTTCTTCAAACGTCTCACTTTCATTCTTGCTCGGGCAATCCTTAGTGTAGTGAGGTCCTTCACACTTTTCACATCCAACTTGGGCAGCATATGCTCTTTCATCGCGCTTCTTCATTTCTCTACTGATTTTATCCAATTGAGCTTGAATAGCAGCAATCCCGTCAAAATTAGTGCTGCTCTTAGATCTAGTAGAGGTCCCATCGTGCCATTTCTGAGAATGATCAGCAGCTTCTTGGATCGCTTTCCTAGCATTAGTTGCACTCATCTGAGGTACAGCTCCTTTAGCATCCAAAATCTGTCTTGTAGGCACGTCCAATCCCTGATAAAACAATATTATTTCCTGCATAGTGGTTAGATAGTGTTGAGGACATTTTATCAATAAATCTTTAAATCGTTCCCAAGCTTGATAAAGAGTTTCGTCAGGCTCTTGCTTGAAACTATTGATAGCCTCCATCTTTTTAGCAGTCTTAGCAGGTGGACAATATCTCTTCAGGAATTTGCTTTTCAAACCTTCCCACGTAGTGATTGAACTAGCAGGTTCATTCCTTAGCCACTTGTTAGCAGCTCCTTTTAGTGAGATTGGGAAGATTCTTAGCATGAGTTGATCGGTATTGACACTTTCTGTAGTAAACAAATCTGCAATCTCCAGGACTTTTTCAACATGCTCATTAGCATCCTCTTGTTCCGTCCCACTGAAAGCATTCTCTCTGAGCTCTTTGAGAAACTGACCTTTCAACTCAAATTTTGACTTGTCATCAAACTTAGGTCTAGCAACTCCTGAAGTGTAATCAGCACGGGTATTGTTCATGTATTCCTCCATAGTAGTGTTTTCGCCCATTGTTTCAGTTTCAACTTCCTCTTTTTCTTCAGAAAAATAATCAAGCTCGAGTGAACTTGAAAGATCAAAGCTTCTTGTGTTGAAAAGCCTTTTAAGCGAATGTAGGGCTCGTTCAGGATCTTCGAAAGGTTGAATTAGGTTCTTAGTCGAACTCCTGGTCATGCACTTCCTGAAATCAACACAAAAATATCAGTAGGGTATGCTCGAGAAAGTAGTATATCAGATAATTAATAACGAAAACGGAATACGAAAAATTAAAGTTACTGATATCTGCAGACGATGCGCCGTATCCAAAGAGTTGGATACGCCGTATCTTACGATCGTTAAAATTAAATCAGACTTTATTCAGAAAATAGATACGCCGCTTAGAATTTATGAATGCGCCGTATCGAATTAATTAATCAAAAATCAGTTTATCTAATTAAAATTAAATGCGTCGTATTAACGAAAGTTAATGCGCCGTATTTTCGTTACGTTTAAAAATAAAAGATTTTTGATTCAGTAAGATGCGCCGTATCGACGGAAATCGATACGCCGTATTTGTTTAATAATTCGCAAACTGTTTTTAATTAAAATAATAGATACGCCGTATCTTCAAAAGAAGATGCGTCGTATCGCGTTAACGTTTTAGAAAAGTTTTTATAAAAAACAGATACGCCGTATCTACAAAAGCAGATGCGTCGTATTACTTTATCGCTTAGAAAAATTTTCTTATTAAAAACAGATACGCCGTATCTTGGGGAAAAGATGCGTCGTATCGAATTAATTAAACGCGTTGTATATAAAAATTAAACGCAATACGCCGTATCTGAGAGATCAGATGCGCCGTATCGTTTGATTTAGCACAGTACAACGATAGCAGAACAGAAAAATACGAAAAATAAAAATAAAAATTAAACACACCAAACAAAAAATAAAACACACAAAAATAAAAACAAAAGCAAACAAATAACACACAATACAACAAATATGCAAAATAGTACAATGATGCAATTAATCTAATAAAAAGAAAAACCTAATTAAAATACTAATCAAATTAACAGAAAATAACAATTCACTCCCCGGCAGCGGCGCCAAAAACTTGATGCGCGTGATGTGTCGTTGCGGTTTAGCAGTTTTAATGCCTACTCAAGTTTTAAATTTATATTTAGCCGACTTATCAATAACACACACACTTAACGAGCAGTGTACCCGGTCAGTATGAAGATAATGGTAAGTAGAGTGTCGATCACTAAGAGTGGAACGTATAATCTCGTTAATCTAATCAGTATTTTAATATCCTAACGCAAGGGGGTTTCAGCCTGAGAGACTGGCACAGTTTTGTTTGCAATTAAATAATAAAATAAACAAATAGGCACGAATCAGCAAGTAGCACACACGTACACAGATAGATACTTGAGACAATAAGAGGGCTGTCCTTATGATTAAGTAGATTGTCACTTGTTTCATTGATAGCTTTATATGAAGTGTATGTAATTAACCCTTTCTCGTTGGTCCTATTCTCATCGGCGAGTAAACCCTTAATGACGACTTATGTCTAAAAGTTATTCCTAAGTGATCAATTTAGAAACAACCGTGGGAGCCACACCTTGTCCCGCAGTCGGGTGCCCGCAAGCCACTAATAAACACAGAGGTGGTCAATGCACTAATAAGTAGTAACCAAAGACATCAACATATAAACTTTAATTGATGGGAAAGCAAGTATTAAAGGGAGTGCAATCTTTCCGTTGTCACATTACACAAGCCACCAATCCTGATGAATTAAAGTTTGCTAAAACAATAAAACAAAACTACTTAATGAATTAAATACATGCAGCACCTTCTTACAGCTCTTGTATCTTCGATTTGGGTGTGTCTTGTGCTGCCTTCTTGACTGAATTCGTCCTTCTCTTCTGTTCGGTTTTTAGGTTTTCGAACTTCCGAATCTGTGGTACTCTTCAATGTGTCTGGTCTACGGGGTATTTATAGTTTGTGTCTGAGGGAAGATGCGGCGCATCTACTTAAGTAGATGCGGCGCATGTACTTAACTTCGCGTGGGGTCCAAGATTATAATATTCAGGAATATTCGTACACCGCCAGAAGATGCGGCGTAACTCTTTATTAGATGCGGCGCATGTCCTCTTGTATCTTGGATCGTATCTGGTGATATCTTGATAGAGATGCGGCGCATGTTGATAGTGAGATGCGGCGCATCTGGAGCAGAATTGACTTGATCTTGTCCATGTCAGTAGACTTCCACTTTATGTACGTTTTGCTCCATTATTAGTCCAAAATCGCCAAGTTTCACCAAATGCTTGTTTTTACCTGAGAATTACAAAAGTAAACGATTAAGTATCAATCCTCATACATAATATAGTAAAACAAGTCAAATTAGTAGGATAAATGATAGTAATAAAATGTACTTATTTGAGTTCATCAATAGCCTTCGTAAGTATCCGTGCTCCTCCGTGCCATCCGTGCTCATTATGGACCTGAGATAAATACATGCTAAAAGCGTCAACACAAAGGTTGGTGAGTTCATAGAGTTTGTAAGTAAAAACTGTTGATTTCCAAAATCAAAGAGTTTGTGAGTAATTACTGTTGATTTCTCAAAACCAAAGAGTTTGTGAGTAAAATACTGTTGATTTCTCAAAATCAAAGAGCTTGTGAGTTCATAGTAGTTGTGGATAAATAGTTGATTATCAATTCAAAGAGTGAGTAATACCATAGTGTTTATAGTTAAACCAGTTGATTTGTCACAAATCAAAGTGTGAGTGAATCCATAGAGTTAAAAGTTAAAGCAGATGATTATCAAATTTAAGTTGTGAGTGAATCCATAGAGTTTGCATAAAATCAGTTGGTTTTCAATAGTTTCCAAGTTTAGGTACTAATTGTAACAAATACAATTATTAATAAAATAAGCGGTAGGTTACGATATTATATACCCATAGTTGGTTTGGTATAAAATAAGTAGTGGGTTAAGTTGTTATACACCCATAGTTGGTTTGGTTGCCCTAAATAGGTCAACACCAAATAGTTATTGTTTTGCCAAGTAGTGATTTTCTGCTATATAGTGAAGACAAGTTCAAGTTTAATAAAATAATGACAATACTGTATCATGACTACAGTATCGTTTCTATTGCTCTAAGTCTCATGACACTCAACGCTTAACAGGCATAAAAAATGATGTAAAGTATAAAGGCCCTCGAGATGGGTATTTGCCAATAACCCATAAGTTTGTTCAAATAAAGTGCACCTGGGTGGCTCATCCTAGCAGACCCAAACGGGGATTGTCAGTCCCAAATAGATCTATTCACAATTATTTACGTTCACTCGCAAGTGATTAAGGTTCATGATGTGATGGACTTCGAACATGGCAATAAAGGTAAACTTAGGCAATAGTGGATCAGGTATAGCATACAGTTGAAAATCATTTGTGATCATGTTTATAGCAGGTATTTCTCCATGAGATATAAAAATGTATAAAGTGGATTTATAAATTTATAATCGTTTGTAGAGGTTTAAAAGTACTTTTATAATTAAAAGCAAGTATTACGTCTCAGTAACGAGCAGAGCGTTTCATCAATTAAGTACGTTGTTTAAAGTAATCCAGTAAAGTTTATATGTGAAGCGAACATGTATCGCCTTCAAAAGTAATTCAGAGTAGATAAAAGAGTAGTCTATGGAACTCACAGTAGTATGTAAACAGTTAAAAGTACTTATGAATAAGTATAAAACATTGTATTTGAGCATGTATCTCCCCCAAAGAGTTTATAAAACTGTAAACAAGAAAAGTGGGGCTATGAACTCACCTTGGAATGTAGTGTCGTAAGGAATATAATGGTGCCAAAGAATGTGGCAGAATAGAGTAACATCAGCGATGTCAAGAGTCAGCGCACGATGATATGGAATTCGGCACGATCTAAAGAATATAGAATTCATCTTAACGCATATACGAAAGTGTAAAGGTTTCCAATAGCTAATTGTTCCCATTCCCAAGTGTTGTTTCAAAACTTGCTTCCAAAAAGTATTTTCGTTATATCCGTTTAATAATGTTTGGTATCGTTATACGTGTAGTGGTTTGAAAGTCAAGACTCGTAAACTCACATCAAAGTATAAAACATATTACACAGGTATGCGATGAAATAACCACGTAAAAATCAAGTAGCATATAAGAGCTAAAGTGAGTTGACTGTTAATTTCTAGTCAATTTAACTAAAGTTGTTCCGGTTAGTTAATTTACCGGATGGTTTTAGTTTACAAGTTTTATATGTCATCGAGCTTTAATATCAGGTTAACTAATACAAATTAATTTTAATTATTAAGTTTGTTGATAATACAAGTCTCAACCAAAAGTATATAATCCGATTTTTAAGTGCCAAGTCCCAAGTCCGCTATATTCGATATACTTTGCGTCCGATGTGTCCATAATATGTCCAATAATATTCATCCCGGTAGTCATAGTCAAATAACCGTTATGATATTAGTCCGATAATAATATTAAGTTTAGACCAATAATTTATGTATATAATTAGCCTATTAAGGTTTACACACATTAGGCTCATTTAACATTTAAATCACTTGACCCAACATTAAAATTATGTTAGGCCCCAACATTAAAATTATGTTAGGCCCAAAGTCATAACATATTTGATCAAGTTTGAGTCCAAGTGTCAAAACTAAACACAAATAAAAATAAGCAGAATAAGCATTTTAAAGAGCAGTTCAAAACAGGCATTACTATCCGACACATAATAAGCCGAAACCCAACCGCATATAAACAATAACGATGACAACAACAATGTAATCAACAACGATATCTAAAAAGAACCACGACCGAGCCCCTAGTGGTCTCGGCTTGCCCCACGGTAGTCCACCATCAACATATAAACAACAACAGCAAAAACATCAACAGCAGCAAGAACATTGCCAACCCAAATCAACAATAGCCAAACAATTACACGGCCACAATTCAAAACCAACCCAAAACAATTTCTAACTCTCGGTCTAAAATCCAGACTAAACCCACGATCAAATCTTAGTCCACGACTATAACTCAAACGACATCAATAAAATTCAAACCGAACAAAACAAGAATAAAACAACAACAACATAACAACAATTAAGCAAGTATTCGGCCGAGGCCCTAGCGGTCTCGGCTCTAGTTCTCATGGCAGCCCGATAACAACAACAACAACAATTTAAACAACAACAATAAACAAATAAATAACAAGAACACTAAGTAATAACAATTACATCAAGCCATTGCCGAGACCTCCATGGTCTCGGCTTACCTTTCCCTCGCCAACAGTCAACCGAAACGGACCCTTGGTCTTCCATTTTCACAACAACAAAAATAATAACAACAAAAGTAACCACAATAACTAGAACAAGTATCAAGAACATCAATAATACCGTGAGCTTATGCCCATGGTTCGTATAACTCGACACAAGCAAACACACTTTCGATACCAAACTATCATTACACGTTTTTATTAATTAAAACCTTAAAACCCGTTTGTTTATCCCCAAAATAACAAGATTAAAACTGAGTTGACTCGTATACGAGTCAACTCGCGCGTGGTGTTTGCGTGACATACCTTGGTCTTCGAATGAATCAAAAACACGAAAGGAGAGGTGATGGTGGTGGTGATTCGGGAATGAAACTCGAATGAAAATGATGTCAGGGTGAGCTTGGTGGCGCGTGAAATAGCTCAAAAGAACGAGAATGAAATTTGTTGAAGGATGGTGGTAGCGGTGTGGTTATGGAAGCGGCGGTGGTGGTGGTTCTTGGGTAGCCGACGGCGGCAGTAGAGAGAGGAGGGAGAGAAGTTATTAACTTCTCTTTCTTTTTGGTTTTCTGGTTTCCTAAGAATGAGAAGAAAATATAGATATTTAAAAGGGTTGGAGTCGGTTCATGTACTCATGTGTTTATTTTGTTGTGGTGTGAGAATTTGTATGTTGAGTGTGGCAGTAAGATTGAGTATGTAAGTAAGGAAAATGATGGTTTATTGTTATTGTATTAGTCGGTATAAAGAACCAGGAAGAAGAAAACAAAACCAGGTGATGGTTTTGGTTTGGTAGTGTATTCCAGAGGTCAACAAAAATTCAACATGTGATAGTTCGAACAAAGGAAAGAAAACAAAATGAAATCATAGAGTTTGTCTTGACTTTGTTTGTCTAGAATTCTGTTTTATCACCAAATGAATATACAAGGTCGGTTTGGGTTAAGTAGCACATGGGTATATGATTTTCATGATGTGGGGTGATGATAGTTTGAGTGTATAAGTTAACTTAATAATGGTGATTCAAAGGAAATGTGGCCGGCGCTTACAACCAAAAGAAAGAGACAAATGAAGTTTTAAATATTTGTTTGGTGACATTAGAAGGTCAATTCCTTTTAATTCTTGGTCGTTATTGTTTGAGTATACAAGTTATCAAAATGATGGAAGGATTTTTTTTTTTATATTATTTTTTTTTTTTTTTTTTTTTTTTTTACACATTCGTCTCGTTTAGTAATAATGTTGAATAAAAGCAAAAAAATTTAGTTCGTGAAAATGGTTAATTAAATCGTGACGATAGATTAGTCTTCGTTTAATATTTACAAATGAAAGGGAAATTTACGGGTTGTTATAGTACCTACCCGTTAAACCGAATCCCGTCCCGGGATTCCAGTCTAAGGGGGTTGTCAGGGTTGTTTTGCAATAAGTGGGAGTCATTGGGATGAAGATTTTCTACATGATAAGTTGTTATGAAGTCGTATGATGTGCAATCCTCTATACGAGGTGTTGGAAGGAGTGTACGCATAAATAAAGGATCTGAATCCCTATTTATTTACGTAGAAGTGGAATTTATTGTGGTACATGTGATCATCAAAATTTTACAGTCAGCTTGTCTTGAGAAAAATTTCATTTTTGAATGAAAATTGTTATTCTATCGTGTTTTGAAAATAAACATGGTTCATAACTTTTGAAAATCAAAAATCTATGGGGGTAACCTACCCGTCAAACAAAGAGTTTCTAAGTAATAATAAGAGTTTCGGATCAAATGAACGTAGAGAAACAAGGGTGCGTTAGGTTACTGTAGCCATGGGCTGAGGCCTAATGTTTCAAGAGTAAGTTTAGTTTGGCGAATATGAAATGTGAATCACACGTTCCATGACATATATGGTTACGAGGTAGTTTCGAGATCATCGAAATCTCGTATAATGCCTGAGAGTTTCGAGAGAGCGTTAGGAGGTTCACAATTTCCTAGAGATTGAGGAGTCAAATCGTACGAAAAGTGTTATTCATACGTGGCGTGTTCATGATTTTTAAGTCATGGTGTGGCGTGTTTAACACGATCTGTTCCTGCCTCTTGCGTTGAAATGTGAGAGCCAAAGTAGAATTTTTTTACCACGTATCTCAGAACTAGTTGCTAGTTTTAATAGACACAATTTTTGAAAGTTTTACCGTTTGAATACAAACGGTTATATTTCTCAGAATAAAATAATTGAAAAATATTTTTCAAACCCTTATAAATACCATTGGCATGCTTGTGTTATCCCTACACACACAATCAATGGCTTGTAAGCTACCACATACCGCTGAACAATTTCAATTGTTTATTAAGGCAGAAACTGAGGGTAGTGACGTGGATCGTCAAAATGCTATTGTGAAGGTCATCCTGCAGTTTGAGGCTATGAAGCAACTGAAACGACGACTTAGAGAAAGCTATGCCATGTGCATAGACATTTCAGATGATAGGAAGTATGTGATCGACACGTTTTTGTATGATGAATATTGTAAGGATGCTACTGTCATCGAATCGCTGTGGGCTTGCGTTCATCAGATAGAGAACCAGATTTCCAACAAGGTCCGTTGGAGTCTTGAAGAGAATGTTGAAGTTGCTAGGGTTGAACAACAACGACAACAACAACAACAACAACAACAAAATCCACCACCACCACAACAGCAACAACAACCACAACTACAACAAGGTGCCTCAAGTTCATCTGCACCAAGGGTGGTTGTGCAACAACAACATTTGCCTCATCTGGATCACTTCCAGCCAAGTTTCGAGGAAAATGTGGCAGTTGATGATGGTGGTTGGACTTCTGACATGGAGCGGGATCTGAGCAGGTTGGAAGCTCAATGGGAAGAAGAGAAATTGGCGAGCTTTGATCCATATGATGACGGTTATCAATCCAACAACTCTCAAACCTGGGATCACCCGGACTACCTTTGAAGTCTAGGTTTATGTTTATGTGATGTTTTAATCCAGTATCGTTTGTAATATCAAGTTTATTTGAATAATATGGTGTTTGAATTTAATTGAGATTACTGTAGAATTTACAGTGCCTGAGGTTGAAATATAGGGATCACTGTATCACTTACAGTGTCCAAGAAAAGTAGAGGCCACTGTATTTACTTACAGTGTCTGCTAAGGAAAATAGAGACCACTAGAGTTTTGTGATAAATTCAAAGTGGTAAGACTTAAGGTTACGAAAAATTTTGAGACCATTGTAATCACATACAATGTCTGGGAGTTTAGAGGAAACATCGTGAAATTCATAACGTTAAAGGAACAAGTAAGACCATTGTGTAGTTCATAATGTCTTAATAGTGGATGGAACTATTGTAATCTCATGTGAAATTTGCTATTTCCCAGTTAACACAACTTGGGAAAATTGTTATTCTTTTATGAAATTTCACATGGTTTCCAATCACAAGAATTTGTGCGGGTAACCTACCCGTTAAACAAAGAGTTTTGTTGATAACAGATTCTTACACAGAGATATTTGAATGAGGATTCGGTGTATGTAGAGAAAATTGCTGAACCTCAGCTTTAGGGGATGAGAAATCTTGTCTGTCCTTATGTGAGGAATAGTGAACGTAAGCGGCTAGAATAGTAGCCTCACTGCTACTCCTCTATATATATATATGCCGGATTTCACTCCTCACCACCTACATTTCTCTCACCCAACATTTTCAAAATGTCGTACACCTACACCATTCTTGTAATTATGTACGATGCTGCAGCCATTTCTTTGGCTTACGTCCCAGATGAAGATCTGGAGTCCCTGGCCGAAGTCATAGCGCTTCTCATAGCACTCGTGGTTTTGGCCGTTAGCGCGGATGAAATATGGGGGTAAGAGATAGTATTTCGATAGGAGTGTTGCTTTGAATCCGTATACTAACACCATGTATTAATGTCTTATTGCATTAATACTTGTGTATTCTTGTCGTACAGGATATTCGAAGTGTTGCACCCAGTCGTGGTTCTTGCTCTTGCTGGCGTAGTGGTGTTTTTCATTGGCATAGCGGGTCAACCGATTGGTGATGTTATGCCTTTCTTAGTGATATTTGTAATGTTAGCATTACCAATGCTAATCATATCATTATGTATCAATATTTATGGTTTCTAATGAGAGTTATGCTGTGTGTTTGATGGATTTTCGTGATTATCGGTTTCATACTCGTGTTATTACAGATACAAATAAGCCCACTTATTTATAATTCGTTATTTACATAGAGAGGCGTCCCAAACAATGTAAACAAGGAAATATAAACTTATGGTTCGGCGCTTTACAATTTCTTTATTTAAATAAAAGGCATCCCAATCATTCAAATAAAGACATTGTAAACCATCCTACTTAAGAATTTCTGATTTAACACTCATACTAATCCACAAAATAATCCATGCGCGGATTTTCCGGAAATACAGGAAAAGTACTTCACATGCATCTATAAAGATGTGAGTAAGATAGTTAGGGATGGTTGGTACGGTACTCAAAATAGTTGGTGAGTATATATATCAATATATTAGAGTGTTGCTGTAGCAAAACTATCTAGAAGTCACATAAGCGTCTGGAGGATGGTAAGCACGGAGAGCGAAAGGCTATAAAATGTTTTGTTTGTAAAAGTAGTTATAGTTCGGACCTCATTTAGACCCGTTTCTCTATAACTGTAGCTCTGATACCAATCTGTAACACCCCCAATTTCGTGATATGCAGCGGAATTTAAATTGGGTGTTACTTCATGGCACAACAGTTGAATAGTAGAAAACGATCACCAATTTGGTCGTTTTAAAAGATTTATCATTCGAATATCAGAGTTTACAAAATAAGGTCGCAATGGTTTCAAAATTTATTAAATTGGTTTTTGAATGATATTTATAGCCTTCGTAAGTATCCGTGCTCCTCCGTGCCATCCGTGCTCATTATGGACCTGAGATAAATACATGCTAAAAGCGTCAACACAAAGGTTGGTGAGTTCATAGAGTTTGTAAGTAAAAACTGTTGATTTCCAAAATCAAAGAGTTTGTGAGTAATTACTGTTGATTTCTCAAAACCAAAGAGTTTGTGAGTAAAATACTGTTGATTTCTCAAAATCAAAGAGCTTGTGAGTTCATAGTAGTTGTGGATAAATAGTTGATTATCAATTCAAAGAGTGAGTAATACCATAGTGTTAATAGTTAAACCAGTTGATTTGTCACAAATCAAAGTGTGAGTGAATCCATAGAGTTTAAAGTTAAAGCAGATGATTATCAAATTTAAGTTGTGAGTGAATCCATAGAGTTTGCATAAAATCAGTTGGTTTTCAATAGTTTCCAAGTTTAGGTACTAATTGTAACAAATACAATTATTAATAAAATAAGCGGTAGGTTACGATATTATATACCCATAGTTGGTTTGGTATAAAATAAGTAGTGGGTTAAGTTGTTATACACCCATAGTTGGTTTGGTTGCCCTAAATAGGTCAACACCAAATAGTTATTGTTTTGCCAAGTAGTGATTTTCTGCTATATAGTGAAGACAAGTTCAAGTTTAATAAAATAATGACAATACTGTATCATGACTACAGTATCGTTTCTATTGCTCTAAGTCTCATGACACTCAACGCTTAACAGGCATAAAAAATGATGTAAAGTATAAAGGCCCTCGAGATGGGTATTTGCCAATAACCCATAAGTTTGTTCAAATAAAGTGCACCTGGGTGGCTCATCCTAGCAGACCCAAACGGGGATTGTCAGTCCCAAATAGATCTATTCAGAATTATTTACGTTCACTCGCAAGTGATTAAGGTTCATGATGTGAGGGACTTCGAACATGGCAATAAAGGTAAACTTAGGCAATAGTGGATCAGGTATAGCATACAGTTGAAAATCATTTGTGATCATGTTTATAGCAGGTATTTCTCCATGAGATATAAAAATGTATAAAGTGGATTTATAAATTTATAATCGTTTGTAGAGGTTTAAAAGTACTTTTATAATTAAAAGCAATTTTTACGTCTCAGTAACGAGCAGAGCGTTTCATCAATTAAGTACGTTGTTTAAAGTAATCCAGTAAAGTTTATATGTGAAGCGAAAATGTATCGCCTTCAAAAGTAATTCAGAGTAGATAAAAGAGTAGTCTATGGAACTCACAGTAGTATGTAAACAGTTAAAAGTACTTATGAATAAGTATAAAACATTGTATTTGAGCATGTATCTCCCCCAAAGAGTTTATATAAAACTGTAAACAAGAAAAGTGGGGCTATAAACTCACCTTGGAATGTAGTGTCGTAAGGAATATAATGGTGCCAAAGAATGTGGCAGAATAGAGTAACATCAGCGATGTCAAGAGTCAGCGCACGATGATATGGAATTCGGCACAATCTAAAGAATATATAATTCATCTTAACGCATATACGAAAGCGTAAAGGTTTCCAATAGCTAATTGTTCCCATTCCCAAGTGTTGTTTCAAAACTTGCTTCCAAAAAGTATTTTCGTTATATCCGTTTAATAATGTTTGGTATCGTTATACGTGTAGTGGTTTGAAAGTCAAGACTCGTAAACTCACATCAAAGTATAAAACATATTACACAGGTATGCGATGAAATAACCACGTAAAAATCAAGTAGCATATAAGAGCTAAAGTGAGTTGACTGTTAATTTCTAGTCAATTCAACTAAAGTTGTTCCGGTTAGTTAATTTACCGGATGGTTTTAGTTTACAAGTTTTATATGTCATCGAGCTTTAATATCAGGTTAACTAATACAAATTAATTTTAATTATTAAGTTTGTTGATAATACAAGTCTCAACCAAAAGTATATAATCCGATTTTTAAGTGCCAAGTCCCAAGTCCGCTATATTCGATATACTTTGCGTCCGATGTGTCCATAATATGTCCAATAATATTCATCCCGGTAGTCATAGTCAAATAACCGTTATGATATTAGTTCGATAATAATATTAAGTTTACACCAATAATTTATGTATATAATTAGCCTATTAAGGTTTACACACATTAGGCTCATTTAACATTTAAATCACTTGACCCAACATTAAAATTATGTTAGGCCCAAAGTCATAACATATTTGATCAAGTTTGAGTCCAAGTGTCAAAACTAAACACAAATAAAAATAAGCAGAATAAGCATTTTAAAGAGCAGTTCAAAACAGGCATTACTATCCGACACATAATAAGCCGAAACCCAACCGCATATAAACAATAACGATGACAACAACAATGTAATCAACAACGATATCTAACAAGAACCACGACCGAGCCCCTAGTGGTCTCGGCTTGCCCCACGGTAGTCCACCATCAACATATAAACAACAACAGCAAAAACATCAACAGCAGCAAGAACATTGCCAACCCAAATCAACAATAGCCAAACAATTACACGGCCACAATTCAAAACCAACCCAAAACAATTTCTAACTCTCGGTCTAAAATCCAGACTAAACCCACGATCAAATCTTAGTCCACGACTATAACTCAAACGACATCAATAAAATTCAAACCGAACAAAACAAGAATAAAACAACAACAACATAACAACAATTAAGCAAGTATTCGGCCGAGGCCCTAGCGGTCTCGGCTCTAGTTCTCATGGCAGCCCGATAACAACAACAACAACAATTTAAACAACAACAATAAACAAATAAATAACAAGAACACTAAGTAATAACAATTACATCAAGCCATTGCCGAGACCTCCATGGTCTCGGCTTACCTTTCCCTCGCCAACAGTCAACCGAAACGGACCCTTGGTCTTCCATTTTCACAACAACAAAAATAATAACAACAAAAGTAACCACAATAACTAGAACAAGTATCAAGAACATCAATAATACCGTGAGCTTATGCCCATGGTTCGTATAACTCGACACAAGCAAACACACTTTCGATACCAAACTATCATTACACGTTTTTATTAATTAAAACCTTAAAACCCGTTTGTTTATCCCCAAAATAACAAGATTAAAACTGAGTTGACTCGTATACGAGTCAACTCGCGCGTGGTGTTTGCGTGACATACCTTGGTCTTCGAATGAATCAAAAACACGAAAGGAGAGGTGATGGTGGTGGTGATTCGGGAATGAAACTCGAATGAAAATGATGTCAGGGTGAGCTTGGTGGCGCGTGAAATAGCTCAAAAGAACGAGAATGAAATTTGTTGAAGGATGGTGGTAGCGGTGTGGTTATGGAGGCGGCGGTGGTGGTGGTTCTTGGGTTGCCGGCGGCGGCAGTAGAGAGAGGAGGGAGAGAAGTTATTAACTTCTCTTTCTTTTTGGTTTTCTGGTTTCCTAAGAATGAGAAGAAAATATAGATATTTAAAAGGGTTGGAGTCGGTTCATGTACTCATGTGTTTATTTTGTTGTGGTGTGAGAATTTGTATGTTGAGTGTGGCAGTAAGATTGAGTGTGTAAGTAAGGAAAATGATGGTTTATTGTTGTTGTATTAGTCGGTATAAAGAAGCAGGAAGAAGAAAACAAAACCAGGTGATGGTTTTGGTTTGGTAGTGTATTCCAGAGGTCAACAAAAATTCAACATGTGATAGTTCGAACAAAGGAAAGAAAACAAAATGAAATCATAGAGTTTGTCTTGACTTTGTTTGTCTAGAATTCTGTTTTATCACCAAATGAATATACAAGGTCGGTTTGGGTTAAGTAGCACATGGGTATATGATTTTCATGATGTGGGGTGATGATAGTTTGAGTGTATAAGTTAACTTAATAATGGTGATTCAAAGGAAATGTGGTCGGCGCTTACAACCAAAAGAAAGAGACAAATGAAGTTTTAAATATTTGTTTGGTGACATTAGAAGGTCAATTCCTTTTAATTCTTGGTCGTTATTGTTTGAGTATACAAGTTATCAAAATGATGGAAGGAGTTTTTTTTTTTTTTATTTTTTTTTTTTTTTTTTTTTTTTATTATTATTTTTTTTTTTTACCCATTCGTCTCGTTTAGTAATAATGTTGAATAAAAGCAAAAAAATTTAGTTCGTGAAAATGGTTAATTAAATCTTGACGATAGATTAGTCTTCGTTTACTATTTACAAATGAAAGGGAAATTTACGGGTTGTTATAATGAGTTACTTTATTTTACTTTTTATATTACTAGTACTAACTTTTTATTATTCTTTCTTTTACATTCAAATTATGTTTTATTTTTAAAGAAAATTATCAAAAAGGTAGAAAAATTCAAGCTTGATCCACTATGTAGACACTTTTAGCATTCTTTTCCTATTTTGGTAATGCTCAACTGCTCGACTCCACCCAATTTTTGACACGTGTCATTCTTTTGTACTTTTTTTTCCAGAAAAAGTACAAAATAATGACACGTGTCAAAATTTGAGTGGAGTCGAGCAGCCAAAAGAATGACACGTGTCAAAATTTGAATGAAGTCGAGCAGTTCAGCAGTCGAGCATGACCATTTTAAGAAAAAAGTGTCGAAAATAACTATATAGTGGATCAAGCTTGGATTTTTATACCATTTTGATAATTTTCTCTTATTTTTATTAGTTACGCTAACATTACTATATCAACACATCACCGCATCTTCTTTTTAATCTACAATTACTACCAACAAAATGTTATAAGCAAGGTTTTAAAAGACACGTCACGACGGCGTTAAAGCGTCGTTAAAATGCGAGGCCTGACCTTCACGTTTAGCAATAAATCAAAGCGTGGGCTAAAGGCGTGACGTGAGATAAGGCGTAGGCGCGATAAGGCGCGAGTGTGGCACCTTTTCTAAGTTTAACTTTGACAAAAATTTTTTTTGAAAGAAACGAAGAAAATTACAAGTTAGAATAGTTTGTTGACTTAATTTCTTATATATAACAATTTTTATAAAGTCAATATATATGAAATATCATAAAATATATAATTCTATAAATATTTTCATATTTTGTGTCGATTTAAGTCACGCCTTAGTAAATGATATGGCTTCGCCATAGCTTTTAAAGCTTGAGGCTTGGTCATGCCGTCACGCCTATTCATAACCTTGGTTAGAGCATACTGTGTGGGAAATTTCATGCTTCGCCGTGCCCACGTGACAACCTTGCCATAGCTAGCCATGATACCACACCATCTTGTCATGGCTCGCCATCTTCCCCTTCGTTGTGCAGACGACGAGCACAACACTCGTCCTTTTTTGTAGGAAATTTGTTTTTTTATTTTTGTTTGTTTTTATTTATAATGGTTGTGTGTGTGAATAAGTGTGTGTGTGGGGCTCAAATGAGTAAGTTGTGGTATATTATGAGAAGGGAGTTATAAAAGGAGATATGTCATGGTGACGTGGCACCCCGTGAGGCCCAAATAAGTAGATTTGTCTTGCCATGGTACCTAATGCTCTTATAGAACAACAAATTTCACCACTCAAAAATAAACCCGCTAAACACAAATATAACTACCTCACAAAAACCAAAATCACACAAATATAACTCTTTCACAAGTTGGTCGATCTATAGGCCGATTTCTCGTTATTCTTGACATAGACGCGTGGGCAGGTGTGAGGATTTTAAGAAGGCACTCTTTTTGGTCATCAACGCCTTGTTTTTCTTGCTATTACAAACAGCCTTAAACTGATAATTTAATCAATTTTATAAACACTTGATTTTCGTATACACAAATTTTAAACATCTTTATTTAAATATGGAGTAAGTTTTTCAAAAGCCGTTTTATAAAATAACTATTCTTAAAAATTTACCCATGAAAGATGAAAAAAAGGTTTTTATACACGATTTTTTAACATTAAAATATAAGATTGTCATTTATCGACTTGAAAATGATCACTTTGTGACAAAAGTGATCGTGTATAGTATCCCCGGACCCTATCATATTGGGCCGGGCATGACTAACCTCTTAAACCACGGCATATCCTAATCCCGCAATCCGGACAAGATCATCCCCGGCCTCTCAAGTCCGGGGATCTAATCCGATGTCGACAGCTATTCTGCCGCGACTACCTAAAGCCAGATCTTGTGGGATTGTGTCTTCCACTTGGCTTGACATTTACCTACTAAGGTATGGCGCAACCATGCGCTGCTCTGACAATTACCTACTCAGTAATTAATGCGCAGAGTTTCGAGGTAGCTACAGTAAGTATACGGGTAGTATAAATACTCCCATCTCATTTATTACCACACCTAACTGCATTGACTGCACTTAGTCCGCACTTAAACTATCTCTCTAAATAAATATACTTACTCTCACACCGGAGGCCAACCGCGGAACCCCCCTTCCGCGGTAAGACTAACGGTGCTACTTTTGTCTTAGCAGTTAACAAGAAGTAATCGGTGCAAGATCTACCCTCCAAGAGCTAGTCTAACCTAGGTCTGGGAGTGTGCCAAAGATTTGTACTAACATTTGGCGCCATCCGTGGGACCAGTTACACAAACTGCGTTTCAAAAGGAAGAAAAATCTACCATGAGCAATCAAGGAAACAATCCTTCTCCTTCCCAGGAACCTTCCACCGTGCGTAACACTCGTGATATGGGAAAAAACAAGGAGCAGGAACTCCATGCGGAATCCCTTCCGGATGAAGCAATCAGGAAGTTTTGCGATCAGCACTACGACCGATTGCTGCCACTAATGTCCGAAAAGGTCCACGCAGAAAAGCTAAACCAAGTAAGGACTCGCCTTGAGTTCGAGGATGAGTCGCGGGAAGACCCTTCCCCGCAAGGACTATCCAGAAACTCCCAGTCAAGATCCCTATGGGAACGAAAGAATGAAAAGAGGCGGAAATCCAGTCCTAGTTACAAGTCAGGGCCCTCTGAAAGCTCTTACTCCCGAAGCGTTTTCTCTAGGCTCAGCAAGGAACCTAGGGGCGGTGACAAAGAAATGGAATATCCCCGATCTACCGTTTTCACCCGTCTGGGAGAAAGGAGGGGGGATGTTAAGTCACGCCTAGGAGAGAAGAAGGCGGACGTATTCTCTAGACTTAAAACAAAAAGCCGTACCAGAAGAGAGCGCAGAGCTGAAGCAGAGCGTTACAGACAAGAGGGGCGTCCTCGTGAGGAAAGATACCCAGAAAGCAGCAGGAAAAGGTCACCCAGCCCAACCCTTAGCCGCGTCCATCGTTCTAGGGAACATAGAACCAGAAGCAGGTCTACATACTCAAGTCACGAACGACCTCGGAAGCAAACACCTGTAGAAAGTGAGGACAGTGCAGGGGAATACTGGGGGGCAAGGTCTGGAAAGAGTAAAGGGGAAGAGGATGATCTTTATCATCCCTACGACGTTGAAGACGCTAATCCGTTCACATTAAGGATTAGGGGTTTCAAATTCCCAAAAAGAACCAGAATGCCTAATAATGTTAAGACTTACGATGGGACCGGAGATCCGGAGGACCACATGAAAAGCTTCTGTACCGCGGCCAAAGTAGAGCGATGGGCCATGCCCACATGGTGTCATATGTTTAACTCCACCCTCATGGGGCATGCTCGAATGTGGTTTGACGACTTGCCGGCGGAAAGCATTGATAACTTTGAGGACCTCAAGAAGTACTTCCTGTCTTACTTTCTCCAACAAAAGAAGTATACTAAAGACCCGGTGGAGCTCCATCATATCAAACAAAAAGAAGGGGAAACAACCACGGCATTCGTTGATCGTTTCAAGGCAGAAAGCATGCAAGTGAAGGGTGCCCCGTAATGCATGAGAGTCTCAGGGTTCATGTACGGTATTAACAACCCGGAGTTAATCAAGAGGCTTAATGACAGAATTCCAAAGACCATGGACGAGATGTGGAAGATTACCACTGCCTTCGTCCGAGGGGAAACTGCCGCGGCAAACTTATTTAAGAAAAAACATGACCGTTCCACATGGAAGTCCGGCGATGGAGGATCCCGGACAACCAATACCCAGCCTTTTGACAGGAAGACAGAATTCAAACAACGCTCTAGGGCAGATCGAAGGCGGAGCGATAGATTTACGCCCCTCACAAAAACACCAAAAGAAATTCTGGCAATGGATTCAGTCAAATTTACGGCCCCGCCGCCAATGTCAAGTCCGGCCGAGTTCAGAAACAAAGACAAATACTGTGATTTTCACAGAGAAAAAGGCTACCACACTGACGAATGTTTTCAATTGAAGAGACAAATTGAGGAAGCAGTCAGATCAGGACAGCTGGCTGATGAAGCGAAAAGTGTACCGCTTTTAAGGGGTCATTTAAGCCCTAAATCGTATTTATTTGATCAAATATTGCCCTAAATCGTTCCTTTTGTCATTTTAGGTACTTTTGAGGAGAAATCTGGAAAAGGAGGCATTTTGGACGTTTTTGGAGCATTAAAGTGAAGAAAACGACAAAGTCTCAAAAATCGGCTAAAAGTTACCTTTGACGGCGTCAGATTTTACTCTGGACGGCGTCATGGCTTGGCAAGAAAAGGTGGATGTGAAATTTACTCATGATAAGCCAGTGAAAATTGCATGTAAATTCTGACGGCGTCACGCTTTAACCTGATCAAGGGCGTCACGGCTTAATTCAAAGAGGGACGGCGTCACGTTCAAGGTCTGACGGCGTCAAGCCTTGATAAGCCAGAACGGATTTTGGAGAGCTAAAGAGGGACGGCGTCAAGAAGGTCATCCGAGAACCCTAAAAGCGGCGAGGTGATGGCGTCACACTCCATAACGTGACGCCGTCAGATCCAAAAGTCTATATATAGTTTTCTAATTTTTTGTCAAAAGAGAGAGCGGAGTGTGGAATTTTTGGGAGAAAACCCTAAGACGATTTTAGCATCTTTTTCAAGGCTTTTTGCCTTGAGATCTTCCATGTTACATTGAAAGATAAGTTATCAATTAATCATTCAATATGTCTATGTGTTGTTTGATTCTATCTTGTTCTTGTCTTTTGTTTAACATGTTAGGCTAGATTTATCTTGTGTTTGCTTAGATCTAATGAAACCTAGCTGTTGATTATTGGTTATTAGTGTGTTATTAGTTGTATTGGATGATTGTTTATCTATGTTAGGCTTAAGAAAACTGGCTAACTTCCTATTCGGTAACTTGCTTGAACGTCTTAAGAAACATGAACCAAATGCGTACTAAAGGTTTTTATGGTTGTATTTAATGCACAAGCGAATTCTAGTGATCCCATGTTAGGAGCTTCCTAGCCGGCTCGACATAGGAGTGAAGTAGGAGCTTGTAGAGTTGGGGAAGTACGTACGCCACCCCACGATTGGTATTAAGGAATACACCCGTCATCCACGCAATTAATACACACTAATCAACCGGTAAAAGATAGTTAGGGAGTAAGGAAATCTAAGTAAACACATTTCTCTACACATAAGTTCTCACCAACATTTTCATTTTTGTTATTTTATTTTATTTGCATTTGTAGTTATTTGGGTTAGTTGACTAGCAACTAATTCCGCCCACTCCTTCAAAACCGAGATTTTACTTGCTTTCAAAAAAAAATATAAAAACATAAAAAAGAATCTTCCTCAACCCTTAGACCTATTAGAGTAGTCTTTCATACCTAACGAACACTATTCCCTGTGGAGAACGATCAATCCCCCGTACTTACCACTACACTATACTACATCGGTCAGGTACACTGCCTGGTGGGGTTGTAAGCCTCTTGAGATCCCTCGAGAGGTAAAACCTGTTGTAAGGTTGCAAAACCACGCATCAAGTTTTTGGGGCCGCTGCCGGGGAATAGTTATTGTTTAGGTTGAATTTTTTTTTTACTTTATAGGTCTACTCACTAGATTCCCTTCTAGTGAGATTTTTATTTTCTTTTTCTAGGTCTTCTTTAGTCTATCTATTTTCTTCATGTCTTTGTTCGTAACCATTACCATTCGACATCATGGAAGATGGTAATATCCTTAATCCCAACAACCCACCACCACAACAACCACCACCTCCTAGAGCCCGCACTTTAGGAGGATATTCCCTAATTTTGGATGATGACCCCCCTAATCTTAGAATCACTAGGAGCCGAAGCTCGATAAAGACTCTTGCCACACCCTATGCTGAACCCGAAAGGGAAATGCATAAATTAAGGCGACTCCGCCAAGTGGCTGAACCATCCACGATCAATTTTGATGATGCCCTCTCCGAGGAAGAATCCAATCATCATTCTACACCTCCTAGCCCTCAACCCAATCACGAAATGGAAGTTCCCGAAATCCCAATCCCTAAATGTCTCAAGGACTACTCTTCTCCCACCCCTCGTGGTTTTTTCAATGCTATCGTTTTTCCAAATGAGCACACGGATGGGGTCTTGCGTGCAACCGATATCTGGCTTGTCCAAAGTGTATGCAAATTCCACGGATTGAAAACTGAAGATCCGATCCAACACATCAAGGACTTCCTGAAAATAGTGGATACCTTCCATACGGATGGGGCTACTAGAGATACCTCCCGGCTTCGATTCTTTCCCTTCACCCTTTATGAAAAAGCCGGAAACTGGTATAACCAACTTCCCTCCGAATCCATCTTCACATGGGAACAGCTTATCTCAAAATTCTATGAGAAATTCTTTCCCATAGGAAGAACTTCAACGTTGAGAGACGAAATCCTCCGCTTCCATGTTGGACCAGCAGAACCTATTCACAAATCTTGGGTTAGATTCAAGGATCTGATTAGACAAGTCCCTCATCATGGCATTGAACTCTGGCTTCTTGTCCAAATCTTTTATGACAGTGTCTCCAAAAACGACCAATTGGGCATTAATAATTCATCAAAAGGAAAAATAGCCAAACTAAGCGTTGAGGAAGGATGGAATAGAATTGAGGAATACGCGAATGATCAAGACGATACCTGGGATGAACCCGATTCGATCATGAGCGTTTCCAAGATCATGAAAAAGCCTCCTTTTGCTAGCCGAGTGAGTAGATTGAATGATCAGGTATCTTATCTAGACAAGTCGCAACCAACTAAGCGGTTATCAAACCCATACTTGATCTGTGATCAATGTGGTGGCCCGCATGAAGTGGAGGAATGCGAGGATGATATCACCACCGAACAAGCATGCTTGTCAAGCCACGATATCTTCGATGATCCTTCGCTCTTAACTTTCTACCAAAACAATGATTTCACCCCTTGGGGAAATCTTGTGAGAGAAGAGGGAGGAGGAGAATATCCTGACTATAAGGTCAGGAGCACCTTTGAGGATGATCTCGGGCATTTCACGTTTGAAAAGAATCTGCAACTAAATGGTCTCGACAACCTTATCATTAGCCAACAAAACGACGTGAGGGCCAATTTCGCAGAGCTCAACGCCACTCTCGACAGCCTTGGCGAACCTCAAAGAGATCCCTTACTCGCCATCACCACTCGTGCTGGAACAACTATTAAGGATCCACCCTACCCAGCTCAACCATCTAACGTCATGGAGCCCAACACCCCTCATGAGGAGGAAGATAATGTGAACGATGAGAATCCCGAACAAACCCCTCCGGTAACTCCCTCTCCACCTACTCCAACCAAACAGCCCATTAAAGTCCCATACCCGTCCCGTTTCAAGAATCAAAAGGTCGAAAACGATAATAAAAGATTCTTGTCATATTTGAGGAATTCGGTCATCACAATACCCCTTCTTGATGCATGTTACCATATGCCCAAATATAGTACATACTTCAAGAAATTGCTAACCAACAGAAAAGGGCTCGAAGGTCTTGTAACCTTAGGAGAGGAATGTTCTGTGGTGACTCAACGAGGGCTACCAAAGAAGGTGGACGATCCAGGTAGTTTCACCTTGCCCTGTTCGATTGGATCTCTTTCAGTCAAAAATGCTTTAGCCGACCTAGGAGCAAGCATCAATCTTATGCCGCATTCCATGTTCCTCAAGCTAGGGTATTCTGGGTTGAAACCAACCCGTATGAGCATCCAACTTGCCGATAGATCAGTCAAATACCCCTTAGGAATATGCGAGAATGTGCTGGTTAAGGTAGGGAAGTTCAAATTTCCAGTTGACTTCGTCATCCTAGAAATGGAAGAAGACGATCTTGTGCCCATCATTCTAGGAAGACCATTCCTTGCAACTGCTCGTGCTGTTATTGATGTTCATGACGGCAAACTAACCTTACGAGTGGGGGCCGATAGCTTAACCTTCGACATCAAAGACACAATGAATCTTTCTCTCGAGGCAGATAATCAGTTATATTTCATCGGAGAAATCAATGAACTATCCGACGAGATTGACAATTGTGTAGATGAACAGGTGGAAGCTGGTTGGTTGCGAGATGAAGCTTTCTTACCCATCTTAGAGGAGGAGAAGACTATGGATGTGAATGCAGTCTCCTTCTATCCCAGACAAGAAATCGAACAGCTTGAGCTTCGTAAACCCGAGAACAAACTTAAACCTTCCATCATCGAGCCACCCACGTTAGAACTCAAGGAACTCCCGAACAACCTTGAATATGCCTTCCTTCAAGGAAAAGATCAACTTCCGGTAATCGTAAGCTCTTCTTTGAAAAGTGAACAAAAGGATAAACTCTTAGGAGTTTTAAAAAAATATAAAGGAGTTATAGCATGGAGTGTAGCCGATATCAAGGGGATTGACTCTACCTTTTGCACGCATAAAATCCTCATGGAGGAGGATTATAAACCCACCGTGCAACCTCAAAGGCGAGTAAATCCCAACATAAAGGAAGTCGTAAAGAAGGAAGTCATTAAGCTCCTAGATGCAGGGCTAATTTACCCGATTTCGGACAGTCCATGGGTAAGTCCTGTACAGGTTGTACCAAAAAAGGGAGGAATGACGGTGGTGAAGAACGATAAGGATGAGTTAGTGCCTCAACGAACGGTGACTGGATGGCGTATATGCATTGATTATAGGAAGTTAAATGATGCAACCCGAAAGGATCATTTCCCTCTTCCATTTATCGACCAAATGTTGGAAAGGCTAGCAGGGCATGAGTACTACTGCTTCCTAGATGGGTTCTCAGGGTATTTCCAAATCCCTATCGCTCCTGAGGACCAAGAAAAGACTACGTTTACATGCCCTTATGGCACCTTCGCCTACAAGCGAATGCCCTTTGGACTATGTAACGCCCCCACCACTTTCCAGCGCTGCATGACGGCAATCTTCCATGAGTTAATGGAAGACAGCATGGAGGTCTTCATGGATGATTTTTCAGTCTTTGGAAACTCTTTTGATCGCTGTCTTGCTAACCTTGAGAAAATGCTCAAACGTTGTGAGGAGACCAACTTGGTTCTAAACTGGGAAAAATGCCACTTTATGGTAAAAGAGGGGATTGTGCTAGGGCACAAAATTTCAGGAAGTGGAATTGAAGTAGATCGGGCAAAAATTGAAGCTATATCCAAACTTCCCTATCCGACGACTGTCAAAGCAATCCGTAGCTTTTTAGGTCATGCTGGCTTCTATAGGAGATTCATTAAAGATTTCTCAAAGGTAGCTAAACCAATGACTCAGTTGCTCATGAAGGATGCCCCGTTCGACTTCTCTCAAGAGTGCAAGGACGCATTCGATCTATTGAAGCAGGAACTTACCCAAGCTCCAATTATGGTTACCCCTAACTGGGAGTTACCCTTTGAAATCATGTGCGATGCTAGTGATTATGCTGTTGGAGCAGTATTAGGCCAAAGGCTTAACAAACACTTTCAGCCAATATACTACGCTAGCAAAACCATGAATCCTGCTCAAGAAAACTACACTGCCACTGAAAAGGAATTACTAGCCGTGGTATTCGCTTTTGATAAATTTCGCCAGTATCTGGTCCTTTCTAAAACGGTTGTTTTTACGGATCATTCAGCCATTCGATATCTTTTCGCTAAACAGGATGCTAAACCATGGTTACTTCGTTGGATCCTACTATTGCAAGAGTTCGATGTTGAGATTCGTGATAAGAAAGGAGCAGAGAATCTTGCGGCTGATCATCTCTCTCGTCTCGAAAACCCCAGCCTCGCTGAATCTGACAAGAGTGAGATCCGGGAAACATTTCCTGAAGAGCAGCTCATGTCAATAAATGATTCTGAACCTTGGTATGCGGATTATGCTAACTACCTGGCGAGTAGAGTCATTCCTGAGCATATGAGCAGGCATGAAAAAAAGAGGTTCTTTAATCAATTAAAGTACTACTTTTGGGATGAACCCTTCTTATTCCGAAGATGTCCGGATCAGGTAATCAGGCGTTGTGTTTCGGAAAGAGAGGCTGTCAGAATTATGAAAGAGTGTCATGCCGGTCCATCGGGAGGACATCACGGAATGAACACTACTGCACGAAAGGTCTTCGACGCAGGATTCTATTGGCCTACAATATTTCGTGATGTGAAGGGAATGATACAAACCTGTGATGCATGTCAAAGAGCTGGGAATATCTCTAGGAGGGATGAAGCCCCACAGAATTATATACAAGTTTGTGAGGTTTTCGATGTTTGGGGAATTGATTTCATGGGACCCTTCCCATCTTCAGGTGGGAATGAATACATCTTAGTGGCCATCGATTATGTTTCGAAATGGGTGGAAGCACAAGCCCTTAGGACTAACGATGCTAGGGTAGTAATTCATTTCTTAAAAAAATTGTTCGCTAGGTTCGGAATTCCGAAGGCTCTTATTAGTGACAGGGGAACCCATTTTTGCAATTCGCAAATGGAGAAAGTTATGAAAAGATATGGAGTCTCTCACCGATTCTCCACCGCTTACCATCCTCAAACCAACGGTCAAGTCGAAAACACTAATAGAGCCATAAAGAGAATATTGGAGAAAACGGTTAATCAAAACCGAAAAGATTGGTCTTTTAAGCTCGATGAAGCTTTGTGGGCATTTCGCACCACTTATAAGACGATAATCGGGACAACCCCGTTCCGTATGGTATATGGCAAGGCATGCCACCTTCCAGTAGAACTGGAACACAAGGCATATTGGGCACTTAAGGCTTGTAATTTGGATTATACGGTCGCGGGAACAAATAGATTCTTACAGCTCCAAGAGCTCGATGAATTGAGATTAGAGGCTTATGAATCTTCCATTACATACAAAGAAAGGGCAAAAAGATGGCATGACCAACGGATTAAGAGACCAAAGGAGTTTTCAGAAGGAGACAAGGTCTTATTATATAATTCTCGCTTAAGACTATTTCCTGGAAAACTTAAATCTAGATGGTATGGACCCTTTACCGTAAGGAGCTCCTCTAAAACCGGAGCCGTTGTGTTGATTGACGACGAAGATAGAGAATTCACTGTAAATATACAACGAGTCAAGCATTATCAAGAGAATGGTAATGAGATGATCAATGAGGATGATATAACTTTTGATGAAGAAGTGACGTAATGTACGTGACTTTGAGTCTAGCTACAAGACTCGTTAATAAAGAAAAGCGCTTCTTGGGAGGCAACTCAAGCTTTATTTTATTTATTTGCTTTGTGTGTTTATTTGTTTGTTTGTTTGTTTTTATTTGTTTCCGTATGTGTGTTTAATTTTTATTCTTATTGATTCATGTTCAAAAGTAATTTGTGAAAATGCTTTATTTTGTTTTTAACTTCGTCTTAACTACATATAAAGGTATTTTGCAAAAGTTAAGTGTAAGGGAAATCTAAATCGGTTTATTAGAACACAAATGAACATGAATCGTAATAATAATAAATTAACATACATATTAGTATTTGTTTGAGTCAAATGCTTGTATCGAGTCATAATGATGTTTTGCAGGATTTCCAGGAAGTAAGGTAAAGGTTTTTCCAGAAATTTTCCGGAAACTTAAAATGAAAATTTTTGTCAGGTCATTTCTGACGGCGTCAGATTTAATTTTCAGAAATTTTTGAAAGTTTTGTTTTTAAAAAGTTTTTATTAAAATCTCCAACTTATAATCTCCAGGAATCTGCAAAGTTATCATTCCACAAGCATTATATCCTTATATATAGATTTTATCCCGCCGATGTTATGCAGGTTTTCGTGTTTGTTTTCTCAGGTTTAACAGGTTATTTTGGACAAGGAAATGTTTTGAATCAAGCTTATGGCGATGCATTAGTCATGGAGCTTCAACATTACTTTGGAAGAAGATTTAACCGTGTTACTTCATTATCCACCGAGCGAATCAGGGGAGTATTTGATTTCATTCTTTTACTTTATGCTTTTACATCTTGTTATTTGAACATTGGGGACAATGTTCATCTTAAGTGTAAGGGGAGGGTAAAAGCACGATTAAGAGAATGCTATTACGCTTGATTTTTGTTTGTTTGATGGTAGATGTGTAATAAAACTGAGAGAAATACTTGTTAAGGTAATTTTAGTGCCAAATTTAAAATTTTTTACAACATATAGGAGTGAAACTTTGATCTTAATGAGCGTCTCACGGATAGGAGTTATATGACTAGCACAAAAACCGTACCACTAAAAAATTTTCCACCCCCAAATATGTGAGGTTCGCCCCTAGAATTGGTAGGAAAAGCATTTATGCTATGATGTGTGTACCGGTAGCACTTAGATTCTAGAACTTGCGTTAGGACCATTCCGAGGCCACAAGTGAGACTACATTCGTGTAGTTAGATTTACTACATGATAAGAGGCATTAGGATTAACCCATTGTTTTACACCTGTGTTTTTGTTATAATTACTTTGGCTACATTGGTCAAGTAATTCTCCCACACCCTTTGCGTTGTACTCATTTTTAGTACACGATACCCTAGTACACCCCTCAGAGCCTATCTTTTCGTTTCAACCTTTAAGCATTTTACTTAAAGGAAGAATTTGTTTACACCCCACTTAAATGTACACCCAAATCGCCTTAGCCTACCTTGTATGCACTCATTTTTAGTGCATTATTGTGACAACATTTGTTTTAACCCAAGTTAATTATCTAATTGATTACATGGTTGCTAAGTCGAGTCATATCCTTGTACATATTGTTTTGGGACGATTGGGACTCATGGGTAAAGTACTAGTGTAATGGAGTAATGGGGAAGAACATCATTTATTACCCCCATATGTGCTAAATATTTTAAAAGTACTCCAAGTTTTTCAATTATCTTAATTCGAGTCATTAGAATAGTTATTTGTAAAGTTATGTAAAAGTTCAAGTGTAAGGGGAATGCAATGCCCCTATGATGTATTATTTTGGATGGTAGGGCAAAAGTGTATGCAAAAAAAAAAAAAAAAAAAAAAAAAAAAAAAAAAAAAAAAAAAATCGAAAAAATCAAGAAAAATACAAAAAAATAAGAAAAAGAAAAATAGAAAAAACATACGGACTACCATCCCGTTTCATTTTATGTTTATTTTTATGTTTTTGTTATTTTGTTATTTTGTTTCTAGCTTAAGATTGAGTCGAGTCTTGGCTTAGCAACATTGTATAGTACATGTAATTGATCAAGATCTTTAACTCGCCACCAGTAAAACATCCTTTATCCAACAAAACCGTGTTTTCCTTTTCCCTACACCTAACGTTATAACCCATGTAAAAGCCCTCTTTGATAGTTTATCTTAGGTGCTTACGCCTAGTGGAGGAGGTTTTCGATCCTTTCCCAAGCCTATGGTAATCTATTTGCTATGACAGGTAGTGAGAGATATTATCCGTTTTCATTTATGAGATTTATTTTGATGACACTTGAGAGATGTGAGTATCTAAACACTACTTGTGAGGTGCTAGTTTATAATCTCCGTGCTTATTATGATTAAAGTGGAACGATTATTTGTTGCAATTACTTTTATGTTTGCATTAAATGACCCCTAACTTGTATTTTGATTAGAATAAAAGCGCATTTGCTTGAGGACAAGCAAATCTCAAGTGTAAGGGTATTTGATGAAGCGAAAAGTGTACCGCTTTTAAGGGGTCATTTAAGCCCTAAATCGTATTTATTTGATCAAATATTGCCCTAAATCGTTCCTTTTGTCATTTTAGGTACTTTTGAGGAGAAATTTGGAAAAGGAGGCATTTTGGACGTTTTTGGAGCATTAAAGTGAAGAAAACGACAAAGTCTCAAAAATCGGCTAAAAGTTACCTTTGACGGCGTTAGATTTTACTCTGGACGGCGTCATGGCTTGGCAAGAAAAGGTGGATGTGAAATTTACTCATGATAAGCCAGTGAAAATTGCATGTAAATTCTGACGGCGTCACGCTTTAACCTGATCAAGGGCGTCACGGCTTAATTCAAAGAGGGACAGCGTCACGTTCAAGGTCTGACGGCGTCAAGCCTTGATAAGCGAGAACGGATTTTGGAGAGCTAAAGAGGGACGGCGTCAAGAAGGTCATCCGGGAACCCTAAAAGCGGCGAGGTGACGGCGTCACACTCCATAACGTGACGCCGTCAGATCTAAAAGTCTATATATAGTTTTCTAATTTTTTGTCAAAAGAGAGAGCTTAGTGTGGAATTTTTGGGAGAAAACCCTAAGACGATTTTAGCATCTTTTTCAAGGCTTTTTGCCTTGAGATCTTCCATGTTACATTGAAAGATAAGTTATCAATTAATCATTCAACATGTCTATGTGTTGTTTGATTCTATCTTGTTCTTGTCTTTTGTTTAACATGTTAGGCTAGATTTATCTTGTGTTTGCTTAGATCTAATGAAACCTAGCTGTTGATTATTGGTTATTAGTGTGTTATTAGTTGTATTGGATGATTGTTTATCTATGTTAGGCTTAAGAAAACTGGCTAACTTCCTATTCGGTAACTTGCTTGAACGTCTTAAGAAACATGAACCAAATGCGTGCTAAAGGTTTTTATGGTTGTATTTAATGCACAAGCGAATTCTAGTGATCCCATGTTAGGAGCTTCCTAGCCGGGTCGACATAGGAGTGAAGTAGGAGCTTGTAGAGTTGGGGAAGTACGTACGCCACCCCACGATTGGTATTAAGGAATACACCCGTCATCCACGCAATTAATACACACTAATCAACCGGTAAAAGATAGTTAGGGAGTAAGGAAATCTAAGTAAACACATTTCTCTACACATAAGTTCTCACCAACATTTTCATTTTTGTTATTTTATTTTATTTGCATTTGTAGTTATTTGGGTTAGTTGACTAGCAACTAATTCCGCCCACTCCTTCAAAACCGAGATTTTACTTGCTTTCAAAAAAAAATATAAAAACATAAAAAAGAATCTTCCTCAACCCTTAGACCTATTAGAGTAGTCTTTCATACCTAACGAACACTATTCCCTGTGGAGAACGATCAATCCCCCGTACTTACCACTACACTATACTACATCGGTCAGGTACACTGCCTGGTGGGGTTGTAAGCCTCTTGAGATCCCTCGAGAGGTAAAACCTGTTGTAAGGTTGCAAAACCACGCATCACTGGCGCATCTGGTAAAAGAGATCAAGAGCGGGACCCAAAAAGGCGGAACCTCCAAGGGAGGAAAGAAGGAAACCGCGGCTAAAGATAAAGCTCCGGCCATATTCATGATACAGGCCTGGCCGCGGAATGTGAAGCAGAAAACAACCTCTAACGCCTACCCCAATATGGAAATATCTTTCCCTCCCATACGGGAGGATGATTGGGACGATCATCCGCTGGTGATAAAGGCAGAAGTAGGCGGACATCATGTACACCGAATGTATGTGGATAATGGAAGCGCCTCAGAGGTTTTGTACGAACATTGCTTCAATCGTTTGAGTCCAGAAGTCAAGAAAAGAATGATCCCTGCTGCGACCCCCCTGCTTGGATTCAGTGGAGAGTTGTCGTGGCCTTTAGGGCAAATTCTGCTGGAAGTAACCTTAGCAGATGAAGAGAACTCCTCAAGTGCTTGGATGAACTTCATGATTGTCAGATCGCCCTCCCAATACAACGGCATAATAGGCCGACCGGGGATAAGACAGCTTAAGCTCATTCCCTCCACGGCCCACGGTATGATTAAATTCCCCACGAAAGGAGGAGTGGTCACAATACATAGTGACAAAATAGTGCCCATAGAATGCCGGACGATAGCAGAATCGTCATCGCAGCAGAATTTTGAAGAAGTTCCAGTCAAAGACGGCGTAAAAGTTGCTATACATCCTGAGTTTGCGGACCAAACAGTCACACTAGGGGGAAGTTTGACAAATCAAGGGAAGAAAGACCTATGTGATTTGCTGAGGAATAACTTGGATGTTTTCGCTTGGCAACCGTCGGATATGACGGGCGTGCCGCGGAACGCAGCAGAGCATAGGCTCAATATTCGGGAGGGGTACGCGCCAATAAGGCAAAAGAAGCGCGGACAAGCTCCTGAAAGAAACAAGGCCATCAATGAAGATGTGGCAAAGTTGGTAGAGGCGGACATAATGCGAGAGGTCCATTATCACGACTGGGTGTCAAATCCGGTCTTGGTCAAAAAAAGTGATGGGACTTGGAGAATGTGTGTGGATTTCAAAAATTTAAACAAGGCATGTCCAAAAGACTGCTACCCCCTACCGGAGATTGACCACAAAGTTGAATCCCTCTGCGGCTACACCTTTAAATGCTTCCTAGACGCATACAAAGGGTATCACCAAATTCAAATGGCCGCGGAAGACGAGGAAAAAACCACCTTTCACACAAACCAAGGTATATTTTGTTATAAAAAAATGCCTTTCGGATTAAAGAATGCAGGAGCTACCTATCAACGACTGGTGGATAAGGCTTTCAAGAAGCAGATTGGGAGGAATCTAGAAGTATATGTGGACGATTTGGTAATTAAAAGCCATTCGGAGACGGAGATGTTAAGAGATATAGAAGAAACTTTCAAAACGTTGAGGAAAATTAACATGAAGCTAAACCCAAAGAAGTGCACCTTTGGGGCAGAGGAAGGAATGTTTTTAGGACATTTGATCAATAAAAACGGAATTGGGGCATGCCCGAATAAATCCGCGATGGTTGCCCAGTTGCCCTCTCCCCGCACACTTAAAGAAGTGCAGAGACTAAATGGTAAATTGGCAAGTCTCAACCGTTTCCTATCGAAGTCAGCGGAAAAATCCTTGTCGTTCTTCAAGACATTAAAGAAATGCATCAAGAAGAGTGACTTTCATTGGACACCTGCAGCGGAGCAAGCATTCAAGGAAATGAAGAACCACATAGCCAACCTTCCCACCCTGGCGGCTCCACAACCACGGGAAGAACTACTTATGTATCTATCCGCGGCACAGGAAGCCATTAGTGCAGTCTTGCTAGTGGAGAGAGGGCCGGTCCAGCAACCCATCTACTTCATCAGCCGCACATTGCAACCCCCGGAAGTAAATTATGACCCAATGGAAAAATTGGTTCTGGCACTAATTCATGCAGCCAGAAGATTGAAGAGATACTTCCAGGCGCATCCAATAGTTGTCATCACGGACCAGCCCATCAAACAAATGCTCGCAAAAACAGAAAAAACTGGGAGATTGGCTAAGTGGGCTATAGAACTGGGAGAACATGACATCAACTACAGGCCGCGGAAATCAATAAGGGGACAGGTGCTAGCTGACTTCATTGCGGAAATCCCAAAAGAAAAAACTCCGGCAACCGTTGAAGCTGCGGAAGAACATCCATATGTCGAGCCTTGGAGTTTATATACTGACGGATCATCTTGCCAAGAAGGATCCGGAGCAGGCCTGATCCTCACAAACCCTGAAGGTGTGGAATTTACTTATGCATTAAGATGTGAGTTTGATACCTCTAACAATGAAGCGGAGTATGAAGCACTAATAGCAGGTCTAAGGATAGCTGAGCAAATGGGAGTCCAACATTTATCCACGAATGTTGATTCCCGGCTGGTCGCAAACCAGATTAATGGGGCTTACGAAGCCAAGGAAGAAAGTATGGCCTCGTATCTAACAAAAGCTAAGGCCTTGATACAAAGCTTCCGCACGTTCTCCATCAGACAGGTGCCGCGCAGCCAGAACAAACAGGCAGATGCTCTAAGCAAGATAGCGTCCACCAGTTTCGTTCATTTGTCAAAACAAGTTCTTGTCGAAACATTGAAGGTCAAATCAATAGAAGAAAAGGAAGTAATGGCCGTAGTAGAAGAAGAAGAGGAGACTTGGATGACCCCCCTCATAGCCTACATAAAGGACGAAGTACTTTCGGCAAATAAAAAAGAAGCTAGAAAATTGAAAATCAAGGCGCGACAATACTCTGTTGTCAATGGGGTATTATTCCGCAAATCCTTTCTAGAACCATGGTTGCGATGCGTAGGTCCGGCACAGGCGAACTACGTAATCAGGGAAATCCATGAGGGCTCATGCAGCATGCACTCAGGACCGCGGTCTATTGTGGCCAAGGCAATCAGATCCGGTTACTACTGGCCTACAATGCACAAGGACGTAAGAGAAATCATAGACAAATGTCAAGACTGCCAGGTAACACCGTCCGGTTCCCAGGAACCCCCAACAAAAGTTAAATCCCATCACCTCCCCCTGGCCATTCTACAAATGGGGAATAGACATCTGCGGCCCATTCCCAGAAGCCCCAGGAAGGATCAAATACCTGATAGTCGCAATAGATTACTTTACCAAGTGGATAGAAGCCAAAGCCCTCGCCACAATCACCGGTAATCAGGTTAAGAAGTTTGTGTGGGATAACATTGTATGCAGGTTCGGACTTCCGGGAGAAATAGTCGCGGACAACGCAAAGCAATTTCGGGACAACCCCTTCAAAGATTGGTGTGACAAGCTCAACATCAAACAACGGTTTGCATCGGTCAAGCACCCCCAGGCAAATGGACTTGTAGAAAGAGCAAACCGGAGCTTAGGCGAAGGGATCAAAGCACGGATTGATCAAGGAAGCCGGGACTGGCTGGAAGAAGTGCCGCATGTGCTATGGGCGCACAGAACTATGATCAAATCAAGCAATGGGGATACCCCGTTCTCCCTGACCTATGGGACGGAGGCTGTCATCCCCGTCGAAATCGGAATGCCATCTTTAAGGTGTGCCTTGTTCGATCCAATAACAAATGACGAAGACCTGCAGCTAAATCTAGATTTAGTTGAAGAAAGAAGGGAGGTCGCGGCAATCCAGGAAGCAAAAAGCAAAACCCAAATGGAGAAGTATTACAATGCTAAAGTCCGCGGCAAGAGCTTTAAGCCAGGAGATTTCGTCTACCGCAGCAATGATGCAAGCCTTGTGGAAAACATCGGCAAGCTGGGCCCCAAATGGGAAGGCCCATATGAAGTCGTGGAAGCTTTGGGGAAAGGAGCTTATACACTCAGAGGTCAAGATGGTAGGGATATACCCCGGACTTGGAACATCCGGCATCTTAAGAAATGCTATTTGTAATTAAGTATGGACACTCCTATCTTTTGTATCCGGTCACGGTTCAGTCCGGCCGCAGGAGTTCATAACCATGTTCTATATCTTTTGTAAGTACTCCTAACTTTTGTAACTTTTGTATCCGGCCACAGTTCAACCTGGCCGCGGGAGTTCATTACATCTTTAAATGATATGCGGGGTCTGATCAACTCCGCAATACTTTCTAAAAATATACGTGTCATCTTTCACATTATTTCTATTGCATGCATAACCCGGACCTCAAATCCGGACGCGTAAGTGGCCTCACAAGCCCGGCATGAGGACATTGAACCTCAAATTACTAAAGGCATATAAGTGGTATTGCAAACCCATTGACCAATTAAACCCATCCCCGAAAATCCTAAGTACGGGTAAACAAAGATGGTAAAATAAATTCCGGACATACAAGTCCCGGCACCAAAAAGAATTATAAAAACAAAAACCCCAAGTGTTATTACACGTCTGAAAAGTTTAAGTTATATTCACCAACGATTACAAGATACGCGGATACATTCATCCGGAAGACAGTGCAAAAAAAAAACTACTACAAAAATACACGGATGCATTCATCCGGAGGATACTTCCCAAAAAAAAAAAGCTGATGTTTAAAAGCTTCACAAGATTGCGGCAAGGCGGATATAGTCAAAATATCCCCTAAAGAACAGCCGCGGATAACTAATTCTCAGGATTCTGAGAGTCAAGAATGGAAGAATCAAACATGTCATCATGTTTAACACCACCATCCCCGGACACAATGGTCTCTGGTCCGGAAGACGCAACAACATTCGAAGGCCCAACTGGCCCAGCAACGGAGGAAGGCTGAGAAGAAACGGGGGTAGGAAGCACAATGGCAAGACCCTTGTCGGTGTAATCAAACTCTACCCCATACTTCTTGTTCTTGAACTCCTTATAAGCCGCAATAGCCCGCGGACGACGTGTAACAAACCAAATCACGGACTCCGGCAGAACTGTCTCCTCCACGACCGGGGTTTAAAGGTGAGCTCCCTCGACACAGGGTGACGATGCTCCTCTATAACCAATTTCGCCATCAAGTACTCAAGTGGAGCATCCCGACACTCCTCCAAAGAATCCAACAAAGGGAAGGGAACTTTAGACAACCTTACCACGGACTCCTCATAACGCTGTTTGGCTTCCGGGTCATAGGCCTCTATCTGATCAAGCCTTATGCCCTGCGACCCATGCACAACCCCGGCCTCCAACCCTTGGCGCATCCCGTCCTTAATGGCCGCGAAAATACAACCACCAAGCCTCAGCTTCAGATCCTCGGACTCTTTAAATTTTTCAATAACATACCTAAATCCGTGGCCAATGACCCACCGGCGGCCCTCAACAGCCCTCAAAGTCTGGGGAAAGAGTTCTGTGTCAAACTCTTCGTTGATCGCGACCAACCTTTTATCCATCTCCGCAAGATGACTCTCAAAAGTGGCATTGGCCGCCCTCATACTATCCTCGACAATTTTCTCCGTCTCGGTTTTAAACTGCTGCTGAAGCGTGTCACAAAGAACTTCTAGGCCGGACACTTTTTCCGCCAGCACCTCCTTCTCACCATGAAGTTCTACAACTTCCGCAGCTAGCCCCGCATTTTTCCCAATCAAGGTTTCAACTTCCGGAGATAACCTTTTAACCTCAGCCCGGAGCTCTTCCAGCTCCTTATCCTTATCATCCACCACCGATTGCAAAGAAGACACTTGGTCGCGGATAGCCATGACCCCGGCATTCTCACCCTCCAGCTCAGACAACTTAGCCTTCAACTCAACAACCATCTTCTTCTTCCCTTCCAGCTGCTTCTTCAACCTGCCATTTTGGTACAAGGTGTTCTCCAACCTCAGTCGCACCTCAGAATTAACACAGATCTAGTGAGCAGATAACTTATTGAAGTCATTCATCAAGTCTTCGTTAGACATATCCCTCATATTAGACGCAAACACCGAAGTTGCAACATTGTCAACAATACTGCGGCAGACCCAGGGATCGTCCATCTTGAAGCCATTAGTAGACAACCATTTGGGGACATAAGTAGAAGAAGTGTCCGCGGTCTCAACAGATACAGACTTATCAAAATCATCAGACCCACCTGCATCCTCTTCTTCATTGATCGCATGACTAGACGAAGCAATCACACCCTCAGCATGTCCGGAAGGTTTGTCCTGCTAAGATACCTCAAGATTTGGCATTTTGGACTCCACATTCTCAGACTCATTAATATCCGCATGAGGAGTTTCCGAATTCCCCTCTGATCGCTCTTGAGTAGGTGTGTGGGACGAAGAAGAAATGAAAGTTGTATTCTTCGTGATTCCCTCATCCGTCTGAGGACCGGAGCGGTCCAACCCTGACCCCGACTCATCTTCAAGATCGACAATAATATGACCTTCCGCGGAAGGATCAGCTGAAAAACGCAAACGTGTAAGTACGGATACAAAACAACAAGAGAAGAAAACAGCACACAAGGGTATTATAAGCAACTTATACCAGATCCAGCCGCAGCATCCTTGCGGACCAGCCTCTTCTTCTTTCTGGGTGGCTCAGGCACATCAATAACCACCCTCTTCTTCCCGGCTTTCTTCCCCTCCTTAGCCGCAGCAATCTCATCAACAACCGTATGTTGTACCACCTTCACTGTACCCTCCTGCGGTTGAAGCACACGTGTAGCGGTCTCAGCTCGCAAGGACTTCTCGTCCTTCTCCAAAGTGCGTTCCCCGACCTTTACCTTGAATACGTCCGGCTGATTGATATAGGAAAACAAGTCCATCTCTGCAAAGCAAAGCAAATGAAATTAGACGCGGAAGCACACAAATAGAAAACAAAAATACATGCAAATCCATTCAACCCACCCGTTTCATCCGGCCGTAGAAACGTGGGGCGGGCACTATCATCATCCCAAGTTTGGCTCAAACCTATGAGGTTCAGAAACTCCTCCGGATATTTCTTAAATGGAGCCCTATTAGCATCCAGGCGCCGCAACAACTCTAGATCCACACCCACGTCGGAAGGCGGAGGGTCGCGGTCCACAGAAGTTCCCTCAAACCATGGAATATCCAGAGGAAAGATGGTCTTTTTAATGAAAAAGAAATGGTCCTTCCAGTTCTTAACCGAATCTAAGGCACTAGTATAACAGACGGGGACAACCAAAGATTTTGGGCCTTTTCTCTTCTCTAACGACATCCAACCAGAATTAACACCCGCATAATAGAAATGCCTAAACAAATCTATGGTCGGTACACACCACCATGGACGCGGCAAAGTATCTCAAAATGGCTAACCCTACAAGCCGCTAACACGGATAGCTGTGACAGGTGAATCTGGAAATACTCCAATACGCGGAGCAAAAACAATGAAAGGGGAATTCTAAAGTTACCAAACTCAAAAAACCTAGTATATACACCTATCATTCCATCCGGAGCATCTTTAATAGTATCCCTAGGTCCGGGCGCTGTCGGTAAAAGATGCCCTGGAATCTTATACTTATCACAAAATGCGTTTACATCTTCCTGACTAAGTTTGGAGGTTACCGTACTTATATGAGCCATTCTAAATGGTAAATGAAGAACAAGTGCAACAGAAATCTAACCTGAAGATACTAAAGTCCGGAAATAAAGAGGGCAAGCGAAACAAAGGCGGAAGGAATTCTTGTTTCTAGGAGAGAGGAAAAGTTTTAACTGTGTGTAAAAAGTTTAAAAGTGGTGTAAATCTTAGTATTTATAGCCACACACGCACGTGTTATCAGATCCAATCGAAAGGCCACAAAATTGCCACGTCCCCGGACGTCTATTGGACGGTCACAGATCAGGACAGATGTACTACTAAGATGATCGCAGAAAATAAACGGCCAGCCGCAGAAACGTCACATCAGTCAGTAATTGCGTGGGTGAAAACGTTTCGCTGTTCCCCATGACAGCCTGGCACCACCAACCACATGGAAAGTGGAATGTCCAGTCAGCAACATTGGACACACTCTAAACCAACCGCGGATACTACCACGGCCTCCATAATGCCGCGACCTCTAAACGGCCGCGGAAAAGAAATATAAAGTCTAGAACACTTGCTCTTCAAATTAAACAAGTATACTATACTGGGGGGACTTGATCGTGTATAGTATCCCCGGACCCTATCATATTGGGCCGGGCATGACTAACCTCTTAAACCACGGCATATCCTAATCCCGCAATCCGGACAAGATCATCCCCGGCCTCTCAAGTCCGGGGATCTAATCCGATGTCGACAGCTATTCTGCCGCGACTACCTAAAGCCAGATCTTGTGGGATTGTGTCTTCCACTTGGCCTGACATTTACCTACTAAGGTATGGCGCAACCATGCGCTGCTCTGACAATTACCTACTCAGTAATTAATGCGCAGAGTTTCGAGGTAGCTACAGTAAGTATACGGGTAGTATAAATACTCTCATCTCATTTATTACCACACCTAACTGCATTGACTGCACTTAGTCCGCACTTAAACTATCTCTCTAAATAAATATACTTACTCTCACACCGGAGGCCAACCGCGGAACCCCTCTTCCGCGGTAAGACTAACGGTGCTACTTTTGTCTTAGCAGTGAACAAGAAGTAATCGGTACAAGATCTACCCTCCAAGAGCTAGTCTAACCTAGGTCTGGGAGCGTGCCAAAGATTTGTACTAACACTTTGTGACAAAAGTTATTTATTAGAGCATTCATAATGTATCCACATATTTCAAAAGCTTTTGTTGTGAAAGCATTATTATCAAAAATACCTCAAAAGGGTAAAAAAGTCATTGTATCTGTTTAATCCACAAGTCATTCAAAAGCTTTTGTTGTGAAAGCATTATTATCAAAAATATACCTCAAATGGGTAAAAGAGTCATTGTAGATTTGTATATGTTTAATCCACAAGTCATCGCTATGATTTCAATCCTCAAGTCATTAAAAAAAAAGGCCTTTTGCTCCATTAACAAAAATTCTTTACATTTTTCTAATTTAGCCCAAAATTTTTATTTAAATGAAAAAGACGAATAGCCAAAAATATTGTAGGATAAAACTAATAGCGAAAAGTAAATAAGTTCGTAACATTTAAAAGTATAAAACATATTACTAGTATAATATACAAAAATAAAAAAAGTTGTCAATCAAAAAGATTTGTACAACATCTTCTCAAAATCTCTAACTCCACCGTCATCTTCCGTGTAGCTAAATGTCATTTCTTGTATTTGAGTCTAACTCAATAAATACTAGGGGTGTCAATTCTCGACACGACACGATAAACGACACGAACCCGACACGAAGTTAAACAGGTTTGGGTTGAGGGTAAACATGTTTGGGTAAAAAATAGGTCAACCCGTCTAACCCGTTTAATAAACGGGTCGTGTTTGGGTTGAGTAAGTATTAAACAAGTCAACACGTGACCCCGTTTAAGTATATAAGGCTCTAAAAATAAAATTTATAACTCGCATTTTATTTTAGATTTGGATTAAATGTATTTAAAATGTATTTAATATAAAGTGAATTATGATTATAACTCACATATTATTGAAATTGCCGTATAGTTATTTGTATGTTATTTAAAGTAGTTAAATCGATAAACCACCAACCTTATTCACCACTTGACATATTCACCTAAACAGGTTAAACGAGTCACGAACGGGTTGTACATGTTATGCAGACATGGGTGAAGGTTGAGTTTCTTGACACGATTAATAAATGAGTCGTGTTTGGGTTGAGGTTATAGTGACCCACCAACCCGAATATGTTAACCCGAACACGACTCGATTATCGCCCCTAATAAATACACTAACTAGGTTGTTCAAATTAAAGTATTTGTGTGTTCGTATTAACATGTTACACACATTGTGGCCAATGTGATGTGAGTCTTATAAGTAGTAAAAGATGTGTCTTAGACTAAGAGTAGTGGGGGCGTTGAAGCCCTTCAGTTACTCTTTCAACGCCCGTTGGACCAGCCCTTCAACCGTTGACAAGTTAACTCTCTCATTAGTTAAAGTCATTTATTTCTCTCTCTCTCCTGACAAGTTAACTCTCAAAGTCAATAAAGCAATATATATAAAACGGGCGTTGAACCATTACCCCCATTTTAGCTTCAACACCCAACTTTCTCTCACTGACACATGTCGACATTTGCCTCAACCCACACCAAAAAATTGCAACACCACTACTCATGGTCTTGTAAGTAGTCAAATATTTAAGTAGTAAAATATTATCATATTTTAATAACTCATGAGTCAAGGTTTGAGGAATTAAGGATAGATATTTAAATGGTCATTTATGTATTATTTTTTGAAAGATATTTAAGTGGTCATTTATGTATTACTAGTATTATTTTTTTCAAAATCTAGAAATTTCATATTTATTTAAATATGTTTTATAAGCATGGTACATTATTTATTTAATAATTATAATTTAAATATATATGAAATTAATCATGAAAATAATATATTTAATAATTATTTGTAAGCACACGTTATAGAGTGGTTACTTTTTATACACAAGGTAAAGTGTTTTATTATTTTATACTTTTATCCACAAGTTTAATACTAGTAATTTGTCATAAAAATGTTACACTTTAAACTAGTTTCAAATAAAAATACACCTAATACGTGTTCATACATAGTTTCAAATGTTTATGTTAGTTTCAAGAGAAAAGTTCACTTGCTTACTCTTATTTTGGTGATTACTGAGGGACAAATCTCCACCATCTATCTAGTTTGATCTAATGGTGGAGATTAATCTAAGATTTAATTGGTTTATTCTATTTTCTTCCAACTATATAATGTCTTTTTTTTCCCAATCGCTCATTAAATTCACACACTTAGTGTGCGTTTTCCTCCCAACTGGTTCCTCCAAAAATCAGTTACTTCACGATCATCATCATCAATTGTTCATCATCTCCATCTCATCTCTGTCCATGACCATGTCATCCTTATTACTCTTCTCTTTCTTCTCAAATGGGAATACAACTCATGATGAACTTATCATAACTTCACAAGACAATTTGATATTTATGAATAATCTCTAGGCTAGAGGTCTATTGATGACAATTTTGATCTTTACGTTATTCGTGTGTACTACCATATTGCTAGTTGAATTGATGTGCACACCAAGTGTTTGATGAAATGTATGAGTGAAAAATATTTGGTAAAAATCTCATTTCTGTTTATAAGACTTAGACCTTCAGTCTTATTGACAAGAAATCAATCAAGGTTGAAAACGTCATGGACTTTTGTTGGTCCCCAACTGATCCTATCTTTGCACTTTTTGTTCCTGAACTTGGTGGTGGAAATTAACCTGCAAGAGTATGTTTAGATGTTTCATTTAACTTCTATTTTTTCTGAAATTTTGCTATATATATAATTATGTATTACAGAGTATTAATTACTAAGTTATGGGTGTTAGTAAAAGATTTTATACGTTACAAGAAGTTCAAAACATTATATACATTGAAATTTTTAGTGGGTGACATTTAATGACATTTACTGCTACTTGAAATCTGTACAGGCAAAGAAGAGTTGAGTTTGATATGTAGCTTTGACTTATTGTATCATGTACCGATGGTTAAGTTGTCGAGTTATCTGTATGAGGTCTGGTTTAACAAGTGTAAATGTTCTACTTGTTTGATCAGTTTCGTTAAGCTTACTTCAATAGATCTTTTGTTCATGTAGTTGCTAATAGTTTATCATTATTGGTTGTTTTGTTTAGTTTGGTAGTTATCTTCACACATATGACCGGTATGTTTAAGCTAAAAGTATTTATATTATGCGTTTTGTTTGTAATCGTAACTGTTATACTTTTTTGACTAGTATGTTTAAGCTGAAAGTTACTTGAATAGATCCTTTGTTTGTGTAATTGCAGATAGTTTATTATTTTTTTTTCTATTTGGTTTAGTAGTTGTAGTACATGTATGGAGCGTGAATGTTAAAATCGGTATTTTGCGAATGGTGTAGTGACTTTAGTCTTATTTTTTGTTACATTCTATAAAAAATGGCCGATACTGAAGATATTCAGCCCCTTTTTTGCGACAATGGTACCAGAATGGTGAATGTGGGTATCATTATGTACTTGTTAGTTAGTAATTGAATCGTTTTTTTTTCTTTGACGGTCTTTTATTTGACTCTAGTTTGTTTTATGAAATCTGTAGGCTGGGTTTGCTGGTGATGATGCTCCAAGGGCGGTCTTTCCAATTATTGTTGGTAGACCAAGACATACCGGTGTTATGGTTTGTATGGGACAAAAGGATGTCTACGTTGGTGATGAAGCATAGTCAAAGAGAGGTATCCTTACTTTGAAGTATCCATTGAGCACTGTATTGTCAGCAACTGGGATGATATGGAAAAGATCTAGCATCACACTTTCTACAACGAGCTTCGTGTTGCTCCTGAGGAGTATCCCGTTCTTCTTACCGAGGCACCTCTTAATCCTAAGGCTAACAGAGAGAAGATGACTCAAATCATGTTTGAGACCTTCAATGTTCCTGATATGGAAGATGACTCAAATCATGTTTTATTACATGTGATATGACAGGTGCTATCACCAGTGATATCACAGTTGATATCATAGGTGTTTGAGCTTCTTCACATAAGATATCACCGGTGATACCACCTGTTATATCACACATATACACTCAATAACCGTAATCCATTTATGCAGTATGCCTATATGTTTTTTTTAATATATGTACATGGTATATGTATCAAGTTCCAACACAATTAAGCTCTTATGGGGATTATATTATTACAGTAAGATGAAATTTGTAGAGTGAATTTTTGTTCAAACTGGATACAACAAGAATAACATTTGCTCAGAACATGACATATCTAACTGAATGCCGAAAGTAATCGAAAATGAATGCCATAACTAAACTGGCTCCGCCGCAACGCGCTAACCGCCAACTTACTCATTGATTTATCATTTGTGATATTATACTTTATTTTATTTTGTAGCTTGAATATCACAAGTGATAATACACTAAAATGAAGAAAATATTCAAGTCACATAAATAATGTCTAATTTTTGGTAATTTTATTGATTTATCACCTGTGATATTACTCATATTTATAATCCCAGAGTTAAACTTTATTACTTCATCACCTGTGATATTACTTGTGATACTACACTGTAAAGGCAAAGAAAAGTGTTTTTAAGTTTCAGGCGATATCGAAGCCGAAGGCTGAGCCGACGTTAAAATATGACAAGTGATGTTTATTATTTCTTTCATATACACTTGGTAAAATACTAAATTCATTATCACATTTGGTAATAATGTAATATTTCACATTCTTAATTGAGTATCACAATTGATAACACACATATATATAGAACCAAAACCATAATCATTAACATTTTATAAGATAATTCACATTTTTAGTGAGGTATCCCAATTTGTAACACATTAACACCTTTATGTAGAGAACATAAAATATTATCATTAGCATCTTATATTACCAACAAAAAGATTTCAGTACCAGTTGTTAAAACATAAATTCAAACATAACAACAAACACATATTAAGCCACATCATTGGATTTCACACTATTAGAACTGTAAAATAAGGTTATAAAACACACATTAAATAGGATATCACAACAACTAAACAAACATGAACTATTTTTTGAAATATCACAAGTGATAATAATGTTCTCATATGGGTTTCTTGCTGCAAACCTATTCGCATACTCTATTATCAGCTTATTTGGTCATTCATTTTCATGAAGAAGGATCTTTGCAAGTATCTTATTCTCATATTGTTCAACTTTTTGGAGGAACCTTTCATATCACAGGTGATATCACAGATGTGTCGTCTACTTTTTGTTGAATCAGTGGTGGTGATGGAGGAACATGTGATATCACAGGTGATATCACTTGAGATATCACGTGTGATATCACTTGAGATATCACGTGTGATATCATGTGAGATATCACGTGTGATATCACTTGTGATATCACTTGTGATATCACAGGTGTTTGAGCTTCTTCAGTTTGTTTATGAAGATGTTATGCTTTCTTCAACCATAGCTTCTTTACTTTGCTGATTCAACCATAGATATTTTCAAATCTCGCTGTAAAACCTATCAAAACATGCATAATGTATCCATTAAATAGAAAAATCCACCACAAATCTAACAGAAGCATCATAACATCTCTAGTTTTCAGTTAAGCCTAACCTCTAATATCTCATATTATCACAAACATCTTCATAAATATTTTCAAAAATACAAATAAAATCTAGAAATAAGAACAAAATCATCACAATCATCACATTATTAGAGTAATATATAAATAAACAACTAAAATCAACAACAAACAAAAAATCTTGACATTGATCAAGATCCAAACATCACTTTGGTTGAAGAAGATGCAGAGACTCAGGGGAGGTTTGATGCTGGTATGGGTGAAACAGATCTTGATGCTGCTAAAGAGGTTAGTACTGCTGACAGTTAGTACTGCTGGTGCATCAGTTAGTACTGCCAGTGCTGACATAGGAAAAAGGATTATGCAAGAGTCTGAGCAACCTAAAAAGGTGAGGAAGAGTGTACAACGTCAGATGAATTTTGATGAAGAAATGGCTCAGAAAGCACAAGAAGAAAGACAAGAACAATTTGAGATTGCAAGATTTCTGGATGAACAAAGACTTGCAAGAGAAACAGCTGAAGCAGAAAGATTGACACAAGAAAAAGGAGATGAGCTTTTAGCTCAGAAAATTTATGAAGAAGACAAGGCAACTATCAACGATTTTTGTCTTTCTTCTTCGTAGCGTTTTGCCTCGGATGCATGGAGTTCCATCTGGTTTTGTATGCTTATAACCAACGATTTTTCTCTTTCTTGTTCGCGGCATTTTGCCTCTGATGCATGGAGTTCCATCTGGTTTTGTAAGTTTGTAACCAACGTTTTTTCTCTTTCTTGTGCTCGTTTATCTCTTTCTACCGCCCAGCTATCCATGTGCTTTTGTATTTTGCTCACCATCCATTCTTCTCTTTCATGGGCTCGTTTATCTCTTTCTTCTTCCTGACGTTCCATCTGCTTATGTATGTTGCTAACTATATACTTTACTCTTTCTTCAGCCTGTTTTTCTGTTTCTTGTTCTCGGCGTTTCGCCTCGGATGCCTGGAGTTCCATCTGCTTATGTAAGTTGGTAACCAACGATTTATCTCGTTCTTCTTCGCGGCACTTTGCCTCAGATGCCTGGAGTTCTATCTGCTTTTGTATGTTAACTAACCATTTTTCTCTTTCTTCTTCATGACATTTTGCTTCTGATGCTCGACCTTCCATCTGCTTTTGAAGATTGGTAACCATCGTTAATAATTCATTGAGTTGCTTTTCAGATTGAGATGATTGCCTGTTAGTTAGGTGTTGGAGGTTTCTCATGTCCATATGTTGATTGGCTACGGGTATCTGAGATAGAGGTTCACGCGGAGTTTTTCCTTGTTTGACTTTCTTCGGGAAAGTGATTCGTTGATGCGTCTCCCTGTCATCAATTATATATTCTGTTGGAGATTCTGTGAATTCAAGATCAAGAAAGAATGATTTCCTCGAAATTAAGCGGTGCTGTGGGCTGATCACGTCGGTGTATTCATCTTTAGACACAGCTCCCATTCGACAGAGTATCTCAGAAATGTAATATCCATGGGGAATAGTTTTTCTATGTTCGTGCTCATACATATCCCATATGTCATCGATCATCAAATGTGCAAAGCTATATAAGTAATTTCCTGTGAATAACGCGTGAAGGAGGTAAATCTCGCGAACCTGAACGTAATTCATGTCTTCATCAAGACGTGGGTGAAACATTGTAACCCCTATTTCCCACAAAATTTTCACCAATGGGTTCATCTTCGATTTATCATACCCTTTAGATGTCTTCTTAACATTTTCAGGTGTCCCAAAGACCGTTGTGCACGCTTCAAGCCATCTCTCTTTGTTTTCATCAGTGGTGGCTTGAAAATATGTTTCATTAAATCGGACATAAGGCAAATCCGTGCGTGTGTCAACTTTGAGAAGATCTCGAGTGTTTTTGGGTGTGATGGTAAATGATTTTCCATCAACTATACCAGTCAAATTATCCCCCTTTCTTGATAATGATGCCATCCACTGAATGACAACACGTCTATAGATCTTGTCACAATTGAAGTTAAGCAATTCTTCCCAACCCAGTTTGGCGAAACGTTCTCTAATTGTATAACCTTCAAAGTCTGTGGGATGCAATGACTTGGCTCTGACAACATCATTGACTTTCCTTAAGAATAAGTCCTTTCGTTGTTCTGGAGGGTGTTTGGACAAGGTTAATCCAGGAATGAATTCCGGAGGGTGTTGGGACAATGTTAATGCAGGAATGAATTCCATTGGCTTATTATTGGCTTCGTCCCTCGGGCGTTTGGCTCCTTTTAGGGGTTGCGTCATCTCTGTGAAGCCAAAAAAGTTTCGTCAATATTCATCGTCATCCATAACAAAGATATAGCTACAATTTTCTATGATGAAGTGCCTGCAGGCGTTAAACATACAATGTTGGCGACTTTGGACCCATTTCTTTTTTAGTTTAACATTTTTGATTTCACCCTTCTGAGATTCAATATTAACGAAATTGACCCATTGATAAGCAAACGGGTTGAAGTTTCATCTAAGGACATATTGTGGTTATCTGTGTATGTACCATGTATCATGTAGGATAGTCGGTATGCACATATTTTTGGGAATTTGTGAAGTTCTCAATTCAGAAAATTAGCATGTTCTATGTGATTTATAAAGATGCAATTAGTTCTAAATGAGTTAACAATCTTGTTAATTCCGTCACCTTGGTGTTTTTATTCTGTTTTCCTTGTTATATTAGTGCTTACTAATAAGTAATTATGATCTCATGAATAAAATTAGTTTACAAACACCCCACAACTAGCCGTTTGCATTCTTCTTGCTTTTTAGGCCATCTTTGTAAACTAATTTTATTCATGCATTCCATTGAAGATGAGGTTTTTGAATTTTGTAATCCTTTACAAGAGAACGGGAATGATGAATTTTTTGGATTTTGTAATCCCTAAATTGCCAGACCCCATAAAAAGTTTAAAAATAAAGTTTTTGCAACATCATATACTTTCATTAAGCTCGAATTTACATACTTAGCCCCACATGTATATACGTATTGTCAGTTATTTGGATAGGAACCTGGTCTATCATATCACTGATTAATTTTATACCAAAAAAATTTGTATCATTATGTAGTTATGTGGTTTTTTTACAACTTCAGCTCAGAAACAAGATTTGGACTTTCACCAACCCAACCCCAAATTTAGCAAAACGGTTCCAGCACCCATTTTCTTTGCAATCTCAGCCATGTCCAGAAAGAATATGACTTGCTTAAATATGTTTCTAAAACAGCATTTCTCACCTCCAAACTCTGACTTGTGAAAGAAACGGGCGTTGAACCATTACCACCATTTTAGCTTCAACACCCAACTTTCTCTCACTGACACATGTCGACATTTGCCTCAACCCACACCCAAAAATTGCAACACCACTACTCATGGTCTTATAAGTAGTCAAATATTTAAGTAGTAAAATATTATCATATTTTAATAACTCATGAGTCAAGGTTTGAGGAATTAAGGATAGATATTTAAATGGTCATTTATGTATTATTTTTTGAAAGATATTTAAGTGGTCATTTATGTATTACTAGTATTATTTTTTTCAAAATCTAGAAATTTCATATTTATTTAAATATGTTTTATAAGCATGGTACATTATTTATTTAATAATTATAATTTAAATATATATGAAATTAATCATGAAAATAATATATTTAATAATTATTTGTAAGCACACGTTATAGAGTGGTTACTTTTTATACACAAGGTAAAGTGTTTTATTATTTTATACTTTTATCCACAAGTTTAATACTAGTAATTTGTCATAAAAATGTTACACTTTAAACTAGTTTCAAAATAAAAATACACCTAATACGTGTTCATACATAGTTTCAAATGTTTATGTTAGTTTCAAGAGAAAAGTTCACTTGCTTACTCTTATTTTGGTGATTACTGAGGGACAAATCTCCACCATCTATCTAGTTTGATCTAATGGTGGAGATTAATCTAAGATTTAATTGGTTTATTCTATTTTCTTCCAACTATATAATGTCTTTTTTTCCCAATCGCTCATTAAATTCACACACTTAGTGTGTGTTTTCCTCCCAACTGGTTCCTCCAAAAATCAGTTACTTCACGATCATCATCATCAATTGTTCATCATCTCCATCTCATCTCTGTCCATGACCATGTCATCCTTATTACTCTTCTCTTTCTTCTCAAATGGGAATACAACTCATGATGAACTTATCATAACTTCACAAGACAATTTGATATTTATGAATAATCTCTAGGCTAGAGGTCTATTGATGACAATTTTGATCTTTACGTTATTCGTGTGTACTACCATATTGCTAGTTGAATTGATGTGCACACCAAGTGTTTGATGAAATGTATGAGTGAAAAATATTTGGTAAAAATCTCATTTCTGTTTATAAGACTTAGACCTTCAGTCTTATTGACAAGAAATCAATCAAGGTTGAAAACGTCATGGACTTTTGTTGGTCCCCAACTGATCCTATCTTTGCACTTTTTGTTCCTGAACTTGGTGGTGGAAATTAACCTGCAAGAGTATGTTTAGATGTTTCATTTAACTTCTATTTTTACTGAAATTTTGCTATATATATAATTATGTATTACAGAGTATTAATTACTAAGTTATGGGTGTTAGTAAAAGATTTTATATGTTACAAGAAGTTCAAAACATTATATACATTGAAATTTTTAGTGGGTGACATTTAATGACATTTGCTACTACTTGAAATCTGTATGTGAGTCTTTTCCAAATCCCAGGCAAAGAAGAGTTGAGTTTGATATGTAGCTTTGACTTGTTGTATCATGTACCGATGGTTAAGTTGTCGAGTTATCTGTATGAGGTCTGGTTTAACAAGTGTAAATGTTCTACTTGTTTGATCAGTTTCGTTAAGCTTACTTCAATAGATCTTTTGTTCATGTAGTTGCTAATAGTTTATTATTATTGGTTCTTTTGTTTAGTTTGGTAGTTATCTTCACACATGTAACACCCCAACCCGACAAGGGTAAAGATATCACGCGAATGGTTTCATATCAGATATAACAAAGCATACATTCAAAAGTAATACAAAGATTCTCAAGGGTTACAAAGGAAGTACTGAAATAACAAGGTTACAAAAACGGAATACAAATTCTAACAATAAAATAACTTCTAATCATCTCTAGGCCAAAATAACTGTCAAGCCTTCTAGGTCCAAAGTCTCTTCACTCATACCCATCTTCCATCTAAAACCTGCCGCACACGAAAAGAAAACGTGCGGCTGAGCTTACGAAGCCCAGTGAACAGATATATAATAAACGGAAACGAAAGTAAACGGAAATAATCAGATGTAGCATAATGAAGGAGATATAAATAAGGTACAAGAGTAAAGGTTTAGGATAGTTATCCACCACGAGCCCAGAAACTCAAAGTCATAATCTCAAAGTCACATCTCAACATCATAGTCTCACAATCAGAGGGGATACCTCTCAGGCAACCAGATAATATGAGGGGTGGCCTCATGTATCAAATGGGGTGGAGTAGCTAGCTCCCAGAAATGTGAAAGGCGTGTAATGCACACAAGCACCAGTCACCTCAAAGTCATACTCAAAATCATAGTTAAATCCACTAAACATACATGCCTAGGATTGCAATCCATACGCCCCCACTCAAAGTCATCTCAAAATCATAATACTCAAAATCATAATGGCCATATCATAATATAAAAGGGGACGGCGTGAGAAATCACTCCCCCACACAGGAGTCATGCCAGTGGTGCATCACAGACACGGCCAGGTTACCTTCCTGGCTAGGAAACAGAAAGGTGGCTCGGGTATCAAACTAAGAGTCATATCTCAAGGTCATCTCAAAGTCATATATCAGAAATGCATCTCAACGTCATATCAAAAGGTTCATACACAAGGGAACATAGAAATGGCCTGGGAAATCTTAACTGAATCATAACTCATAATCATAATCAAGGTTCACCTCAAAAGTTCATTTTAAAAACTTCCATCAAAATCCATTTTAAACAATCTTTTATTTGTACCTTTAATAAAACGATTCTTTAAAGTAATTTTCACAAAATATTCTTTCAAAACAGTTTTTCATAAAAATTAGTCTTCCAAAATAGCCTTCATAAAAGTTAGTAACATTTATATAAAATGGTTTTGCCTCATTTATAAACACCCTTTTAAAATAGTTTTTCTCAAAACATTTCCAAGATATAAGTAGAAAAGGTTTTCGTAACATAGCTTCATATCAGACATCATATCAAATGGAATCAACAGGGAAGGTTCACGCAAAGGGAAAATCATAGCAATCGAATCATAAACTAATAGATCAGAATACGAAAGAGATCATGAGAAACCTTAAAAGAAAGGTCAGAATATCTGTACCTTAAACCGCCAACGAAACATAGCATAAGAATAGGAGGTCACTCATTCTTCAGCAAATCTACACGAATTAGTGATCGGCTAATTATTAATAACTTGTTTTAAGTCGGATTACTCATTTTAGTCGGCTTTCTATTTTTTGTAACTTTCCACCTATAGCAGCTTTCCAAAAATAGTAACTTTCCACTTTAAGTAACTTTAACCAATTCAAGTAACTTTCTGTTTTTAGTAGGTTTAAGTAAGTTTCCATATTTAGTAGGTTTCCCGATTTAGAAATATTAACCATTTATGATTCCAATTAACACTCAATTAAATTAAAATGCTCAAAATGATTATTATAGATAGATTAGGGTTAATTATGACAATTTAGTAAAGTTTAGGGTCATAAATGTAAATTATCAAAATTTAATATTAAAAATGTCAAATAAAATTATTTTAAGGTTTATATTATAATTTATATCAAAATAATAATTTTAGACCCCGTCGTTCATAATTTATTAACGTACCCTCGGCATTAATCTTAGACCGCGACGACCCAAAATTCTAATAAACCATACATGACTCGTTATAAACTTGACACCGTTCCATGATCACACATATACACACGTCATATATATATATATATATATAAATACGCATGCCCCTCTTAATTCTTTAAGTTTTATATTCATGTTTAATAACTCGTTTGACCATTTAAAACTCACACAACAAACACACCATTCGATCATAACTGGACAGAAATATGCATTACGATATTCAAAACAAACCCAACCCTTTTCTCCTTTTTAGACCCGACATACACACGCCCTTTTTATAAGTTTAACTCACACAACCCAAACTCTCACGTTACATGCATGCACACACAAAAGCAACCTAACTGATCTCATAACTCACACGTATTCTAGCCCTCACATGCATTATAATACAACTCTCACACAACAATAAATCTGATGCAATCTTTTATTTACTTGACTTCGAAAAATCAACCATGCATGCAATCTTGAACCCACGTGAATTATATATGTGCGCCCCTTCCCTTTTTTTTTTTCTTTTTACTTGTATACATTTATAGATCAATACCAACTTCCACATTTAATACTCCTGTAACAAAATCGTGTGTTTTTCCTTCTGTTTAACCCATTCGAACCCACCCAAAACATGTTCAATATTTCGATTAGTTACGTGTTTGAGAGCTGTTTAAGTCGAAGCCCAAAAGTAATAAACCCTCGTGATAAAATCAGAATTGAACACCCAAGTTTTATAAGTCGGTCACTCGTTATTATGTGTAGTGTTTTCGTGATTTTATGTGACGTGTATATATATGATTCGTGTGATGTCGTATTCGATTTTGAAACAAGGCAAGGTCGAAACAAAAATAGTCAAAAGAAAATGAATAAGGTTTTGTCAAACGTACCCTCGTAGTCGTGTCGAATAAGAGAAAGAAAGGCAACCATGATCGAACCCCAACTCATACACCACCGAAACAAAATCAAGGCACCCTCGATTAAGGACCTATCGACCCAAGTTTACACGCCCTTTCGATCAGAGATGAACCATGATCATACCAAATGGACCTCCTTGAACCCTACACAACTTTTCCTGGTACTCCTTTGATCGACAAAAATGGGACAAAGAGAAAGTAGCGGCTGCCGTATGTTTAGTTTTTAGGTTTTACTTTCTTCTTGATAAATAAATAAAATAGCGTGTATGAGTGTTGAACAAAAATATGGGAGATTCGTATATATCATTAAACGTGTAGGGTGTGAGAACAAAAAGGAAACTTGCAAATTTTATGGGATTTGATTGGAAGGATTAGACCAAGTAGGTACATCACGAATCTGAACATAAAACAAATCTCCATACGTCGCGTACAAAATAAAAATGAAAATACGGCTAGGGACATAGAAAACGTGACATATGATAAGGCGTGTACAAATTATTTTAACATAAGTTTTATATTCATAAAACGTATATGGTTCAAATATTAACGAATTAAATACGTAGGTTAAAATCGGAATGAAATATTTTAGATTATTTAACGTCTCTTCAAAAGTTTAAATTTGAGGGGTATTTTGGGTATTTTAGATGTTCAAAATTTATGAGTTTTACAATTCTTCCCCTCTAAAAAAAAATTTTCGTCCTCGAAAATTGAAGTCGCAAAGTTAGACGGAGTTGTAGCAAATCACAAAAGATCGTCACAAACATTTTTTTACGCCCGAGGAGGTTCCTTCAAAAAGCTCTTCAAAACAAAAGGTTTCTCATGATTCGATCAAAACAAGGTGATTTCAGGTTTCTCAGAGGAGACAAATTAGGTTGCTTCAGATCAAAAGAACCATACGATATAAAATGGATGATAGGTGAGTCTTCTGAAAAGCTTATATGAAAATACGAACAGAATTTCAAATCAGATTAACTGTACCATCAGTAGAGAGTTCTACAAGGAGTTTAAGATATATAACTGAGGTCAACAGAATGCAATACGGGAGTCCAAACTCATCCAGATATTTAATAAACGAGAGCAGAGTATACGCATAGGTAGAATGAGCCTAACGTCTCATTAATCACGGATAATCCAACGGAGATCAGATTCTAAACTTCTTAGGTACCCCCAAGATATCCTATGGCCACAATGAGTGCACGTTATATGGTGTAAGTATTATCACGTTGATCAGGCGTCATAATACTAGCACCACATAAATATGCCTTCATGATGATCATACTTTATCTCAAGTCGTAATCAAAACCACCTATCTTAATCCACCTAGTACTTCTACAGTCTCAGAGGTCATCAAAATCAAACACCATAACTAAGAGGGGAACGAACTACTCGAAAAAGTTAACGGAAATCTCAGATTGTCTATCAAAATTTGGTACATCATTAAAAGCATCAGATCATCCATCATTCGTCAAATTTCACATAACAAAACCATCGTCCACCCTACGCAGAATGAACACCGAGCGGAATTACTAACAGGGAATATAAATCATTCAGGGAATCCTATCTTAAGTCACGTAAATTTGAGTAGGTCAAGAGGAAATGAATTACGTCATCCATAGCTTCATTCTTCACCAAAATCAACTCTTCCAAACACAAACGTTCACTTCAGAATTATCGTCCATGATCTTAAACTTCTTCCAAGTCCATGCAATCTATCGTATAATCATAGCGTGAAAAAAAAAAATATCAACTCGAGTCTGATCCCTCAAGCCTTCGGCACTTCTCCTTGGAACTGAGGTGTAGTAACGTGAATCTCCGGTATGGTCACTGTGCATTCTTCCGTTCGCTAGTCTGCTTCTGCTCTCAATTCCTCTTAGTACAACTAAGACGAATAGAGAAGCAAGACTGCATGTCTTCGACAGGTCTTCAGCACAGTTCAGAATTCGCCATCTCAAACTGCCGTCATCGCCGGATGTATGGTAGTGTTGTCTGCTACAATCTCTAGGTGCCAATCAAATCTGTTTCCTCCAGAATAAGGGTCCTTTTACAAGATGATTTACATGCTCCTCTTTGTGCATAAAACTAAAATACTTCCCGGAGGTTACTCTCGTTTTGTCATCTCTCTTCTTAGAAGTTCTTGTGGTTGCTTCTTCAGTCCTTCCATCATCCACAGAGGTCGTCTGGTATGGAGTTTACAAAGGTAGAATCAATCATTGATACGCTGAATTGAAAGGTTGTCATGGCAGTGATACGATTAGATTTACAATAGTCAATACTCCAAAGTTTTCTCTTTCTTCTTCACAAGCTAACAGGGTATTCAAAATGAAACACTGAGGTGAACAAAATCATATCCTATCATCTTATCCAATTTCTCAACTTCTATGGCATCATGGTCCGTCAACCGGGATTGGTTCAAATTTTCCTTCTACTTCTCAACCAGGAGGGAAACCCAAGAGTTTAATCGGAGAACAACAGAAAATTTGTACAACAAAATTTCCAATGCCAAAGCTTCTAGGGTGGGTACTAGTAGGTGTCAGGGGACAATCGACAATCGAATGAGATTTTTCTATAACAGCGTTAAGCTTAACAGATTTGAGCGGTTAAGGTTATCATAACAAAAGTGGGATGAAACATATTATTAAAGGTCACAAATCAGATACAGTAGTCCCTGGCAGCGTATGAGGGCCAGCCAGTCCATATCTTAAAGTCCACAAAATCGAATATATCAAAGCAAACGGATTCGTAGGATGAGTACGGTCGCCAAGCCAGACGGATAGTTCATATCTCAGGGTTAAGTACATGGTTCATCAAAGTGTGGAATTAGATAAGCGAACAATTCAAGGTGTTGGATTCTTGTTTGGCTAAATAACATAAGTGGCAGGTAGGTTGTGAGTCATCGGTAATATGAACGTCGTATAACTGTAAAAAAAGTGAGGCATATAGAATGTCAATAATCAGTATCATTATGCTCAGTTAACAATTTCACATCGAGACAAAATTATCGTCGCAGTCCATGGCTAATAATCACCAGAGTCCTCATAGGAGTAGTAATGGACTTTGCAAGGACAGAGTAATATCAGATGATACATTTATATCCAGCACCGAAATGAATTTATAACATGTGTCAAACACATTAGGATTAAATGACCGTCGGGATGGTCAGAGGAGTATCAAACTGCTTATCAAACAGGTCGGAAGTGAAGAATAAAATTTGGTAGTAATGGCAAAAGTTTAACAATCGGAAATCATGGTAGGGAGTTCAAAATGGTTTTCAAACACCGAAGGTGAAACATCAGAGGGTAGTCGTCAATGATCAATCAACCTATCCTTTATCAGACTAAAATCAAAGTTAACTATTCAATGAAAAAAAACAGATTGACAACGCAAGTCTTATCTTTTAAAAATGAGAGGAAAGCATTCTTATACACGTGGTTAAAGCACCACCAGACTTCTCATGGAAACGGAGATGTTTAAGACGAACTCAGATAGGGTCAGAAGATTCATAGGTTATCAAAAGCAAGTAACAGAATGTATCAAGTAGGTTATCGTCATGGAGATTCTCAGAATACCCGAAGAGACATCAAAATGATTAACAAAAGAATCAGAGGTCGGAGTCGGAATCTTAGGTGGTGCAAAGCGTGAGCTTTCAATCTCCAAAATGCTCTCAACAAATGGGGCACGAATCAGAGTGATGCGGAAGCAATGATACTTAAACAAAAGCCTTATAGTCTACCCATTCCTCACTGGTCAGAACTTAAGTTCCTATAGGGAAATCCTAAAGCAAAATCTTAAAGGTTATCTGGTGAGCGCTTACAGTGGAAACTTAGTGGTCTAACTTACACAGGTCAAGGGTAAATGTATTACGAGTCGCAGCCTGTCGCTCTGATACCATAATTGTAACACCCCAACCCGACAAGGGTAAAGATATCACGCGAATGGTTTCATATCAGATATAACAAAGCATACATTCAAAAGTAATACAAAGATTCTCAAGGGTTACAAAGGAAGTACTGAAATAACAAGGTTACAAAAACGGAATACAAATTCTAACAATAAAATAACTTCTAATCATCTCTAGGCCAAAATAACTGTCAAGCCTTCTAGGTCCAAAGTCTCTTCACTCATACCCATCTTCCATCTAAAACCTGCCGCACACGAAAAGAAAACGTGCGGCTGAGCTTACGAAGCCCAGTGAACAGATATATAATAAACGGAAACGAAAGTAAACGGAAATAATCAGATGTAGCATAATGAAGGAGATATAAATAAGGTACAAGAGTAAAGGTTTAGGATAGTTATCCACCACGAGCCCAGAAACTCAAAGTCATAATCTCAAAGTCACATCTCAACATCATAGTCTCACAATCAGAGGGGATACCTCTCAGGCAACCAGATAATATGAGGGGTGGCCTCATGTATCAAATGGGGTGGAGTAGCTAGCTCCCAGAAATGTGAAAGGCGTGTAATGCACACAAGCACCAGTCACCTCAAAGTCATACTCAAAATCATAGTTAAATCCACTAAACATACATGCCTAGGATTGCAATCCATACGCCCCCACTCAAAGTCATCTCAAAATCATAATACTCAAAATCATAATGGCCATATCATAATATAAAAGGGGACGGCGTGAGAAATCACTCCCCCACACAGGAGTCATGCCAGTGGTGCATCACAGACACGGCCAGGTTACCTTCCTGGCTAGGAAACAGAAAGGTGGCTCGGGTATCAAACTAAGAGTCATATCTCAAGGTCATCTCAAAGTCATATATCAGAAATGCATCTCAACGTCATATCAAAAGGTTCATACACAAGGGAACATAGAAATGGCCTGGGAAATCTTAACTGAATCATAACTCATAATCATAATCAAGGTTCACCTCAAAAGTTCATTTTAAAAACTTCCATCAAAATCCATTTTAAACAATCTTTTATTTGTACCTTTAATAAAACGATTCTTTAAAGTAATTTTCACAAAATATTCTTTCAAAACAGTTTTTCATAAAAATTAGTCTTCCAAAATAGCCTTCATAAAAGTTAGTAACATTTATATAAAATGGTTTTGCCTCATTTATAAACACCCTTTTAAAATAGTTTTTCTCAAAACATTTCCAAGATATAAGTAGAAAAGGTTTTCGTAACATAGCTTCATATCAGACATCATATCAAATGGAATCAACAGGGAAGGTTCACGCAAAGGGAAAATCATAGCAATCGAATCATAAACTAATAGATCAGAATACGAAAGAGATCATGAGAAACCTTAAAAGAAAGGTCAGAATATCTGTACCTTAAACCGCCAACGAAACATAGCATAAGAATAGGAGGTCACTCATTCTTCAGCAAATCTACACGAATTAGTGATCGGCTAATTATTAATAACTTGTTTTAAGTCGGATTACTCATTTTAGTCGGCTTTCTATTTTTTGTAACTTTCCACCTATAGCAGCTTTCCAAAAATAGTAACTTTCCACTTTAAGTAACTTTAACCAATTCAAGTAACTTTCTGTTTTTAGTAGGTTTAAGTAAGTTTCCATATTTAGTAGGTTTCCCGATTTAGAAATATTAACCATTTATGATTCCAATTAACACTCAATTAAATTAAAATGCTCAAAATGATTATTATAGATAGATTAGGGTTAATTATGACAATTTAGTAAAGTTTAGGGTCATAAATGTAAATTATCAAAATTTAATATTAAAAATGTCAAATAAAATTATTTTAAGGTTTATATTATAATTTATATCAAAATAATAATTTTAGACCCCGTCGTTCATAATTTATTAACGTACCCTCGGCATTAATCTTAGACCGCGACGACCCAAAATTCTAATAAACCATACATGACTCGTTATAAACTTGACACCGTTCCATGATCACACATATACACACGTCATATATATATATATATAAATACGCATGCCCCTCTTAATTCTTTAAGTTTTATATTCATGTTTAATAACTCGTTTGACCATTTAAAACTCACACAACAAACACACCATTCGATCATAACTGGACAGAAATATGCATTACGATATTCAAAACAAACCCAACCCTTTTCTCCTTTTTAGACCCGACATACACACGCCCTTTTTATAAGTTTAACTCACACAACCCAAACTCTCACGTTACATGCATGCACACACAAAAGCAACCTAACTGATCTCATAACTCACACGTATTCTAGCCCTCACATGCATTATAATACAACTCTCACACAACAATAAATCTGATGCAATCTTTTATTTACTTGACTTCGAAAAATCAACCATGCATGCAATCTTGAACCCACGTGAATTATATATGTGCGCCCCTTCCCTTTTTTTTTTCTTTTTACTTGTATACATTTATAGATCAATACCAACTTCCACATTTAATACTCCTGTAACAAAATCGTGTGTTTTTCCTTCTGTTTAACCCATTCGAACCCACCCAAAACATGTTCAATATTTCGATTAGTTACGTGTTTGAGAGCTGTTTAAGTCGAAGCCCAAAAGTAATAAACCCTCGTGATAAAATCAGAATTGAACACCCAAGTTTTATAAGTCGGTCACTCGTTATTATGTGTAGTGTTTTCGTGATTTTATGTGACGTGTATATATATGATTCGTGTGATGTCGTATTCGATTTTGAAACAAGGCAAGGTCGAAACAAAAATAGTCAAAAGAAAATGAATAAGGTTTTGTCAAACGTACCCTCGTAGTCGTGTCGAATAAGAGAAAGAAAGGCAACCATGATCGAACCCCAACTCATACACCACCGAAACAAAATCAAGGCACCCTCGATTAAGGACCTATCGACCCAAGTTTACACGCCCTTTCGATCAGAGATGAACCATGATCATACCAAATGGACCTCCTTGAACCCTACACAACTTTTCCTGGTACTCCTTTGATCGACAAAAATGGGACAAAGAGAAAGTAGCGGCTGCCGTATGTTTAGTTTTTAGGTTTTACTTTCTTCTTGATAAATAAATAAAATAGCGTGTATGAGTGTTGAACAAAAATATGGGAGATTCGTATATATCATTAAACGTGTAGGGTGTGAGAACAAAAAGGAAACTTGCAAATTTTATGGGATTTGATTGGAAGGATTAGACCAAGTAGGTACATCACGAATCTGAACATAAAACAAATCTCCATACGTCGCGTACAAAATAAAAATGAAAATACGGCTAGGGACATAGAAAACGTGACATATGATAAGGCGTGTACAAATTATTTTAACATAAGTTTTATATTCATAAAACGTATATGGTTCAAATATTAACGAATTAAATACGTAGGTTAAAATCGGAATGAAATATGTTAGATTATTTAACGTCTCTTCAAAAGTTTTACATATGACCGGTATGTTTAAGCTAAAAGTATTTGTATTATGCGTTTTGTTTGTAATCGTAACTGTTATACTTTTTTGATTGGTATGTTTAAGCTGAAAGTTACTTGAATAGATCCTGTGTTTGTGTAATTGCAGATAGTTTATTATTTTTTGTTCTGTTTGGTTTAGTAGTTGTAGTACATGTATGGAGCGTGAATGTTAAAATCGGTATTTTGCGAATGGTTTAGTGACTTTAGTCTTATTTTCTGTTACATTCTATAAAAAATGGCCGATACTGAAGATATTCAGCCCCTTTTTTGCGACAATGGTACCAGAATGGTGAATGTGGGTATCATTATGTACTTGTTAGTTAGTAATTGAATCGTTTTTTTTTCTTTGACGGTCTTTCATTTGACTCTAGTTTGTTTTATGAAATCTGTAGGCTGGGTTTGCTGGTGCTGATGCTCCAAGGGCGGTCTTTCCAATTATTGTTGGTAGACCAAGACATACCGGTGTTATGGTTTGTATGGGACAAAAGGATGTCTACGTTGGTGATGAAGCATAGTCAAAGAGAGGTATCCTTACTTTGAAGTATCCATTGAGCACTGTATTGTCAGCAACTGGGATGATATGGAAAAGATCTGGCATCACACTTTCTACAACGAGCTTCGTGTTGCTCCTGAGGAGTATCCCGTTCTTCTTACCGAGGCACCTCTTAATCCTAAGGCTAACAGAGAGAAGATGACTCAAATCATGTTTGAGACCTTCAATGTTCCTGATATGGAAGATGACTCAAATCATGTTTTATTACATGTGATATGACAGGTGCTATCACCAGTGATATCACAGTTGATATCAATGGTGTTTGAGCTTCTTCACATAAGATATCACCGGTGATATCACCTGTTATATCACACATATACACTCAATAACCGTAATCCATTTATGCAGTATGCCTATATGTTTTTTTTAATATATGTACATGGTATATGTATCAAGTTCCAACACAATTAAGCTCTTATGGGGATTATATTATTACAGTAAGATGAAATTTGTAGAGTGAATTTTTGTTCAAACTGGATACAACAAGAATAACATTTGCTCAGAACATGACATATCTAACTGAATGCCGAAAGTAATCGAAAATGAATGCCATAACTAAACTGGCTCCGCCGCAACGCGCTACCGCCAACTTACTCATTGATTTATCATTTGTGATATTATACTTTATTTTATTTTGTAGCTTGAATATCACAAGTGATAATACACTAAAATGAAGAAAATATTCAAGTCACATAAATAATGTCTAATTTTTGGTAATTTTATTGATTTATCACCTGTGATATTACTCATATTTATAATCCCAGAGTTAAACTTTATTACTTCATCACCTGTGATATTACTTGTGATACTACACTGTAAAGGCAAAGAAAAGTGTTTTTAAGTTTCAGGCGATATCGAAGCCGAAGGCTGAGCCGACGTTAAAATATGACAAGTGATGTTTATTATTTCTTTCATATACACTTGGTAAAATACTAAATTCATTATCACATTTGGTAATAATGTAATATTTCACATTCTTAATTGAGTATCACAATTGATAACACACATATATAGAGAACCAAAACCATAATCATTAACATTTTATAAGATAATTCACATTTTTAGTTAGGTATCCCAATTGGTAACACATTAACACCTTTATGTAGAGAACATAGAATATTATCATTAGCATCTTATATTACCAACAAAAAGATTTCAGTACCAGTTGTTATAACATAAATTCAAACATAACAACAAACACATATTAAGCCACATCATTGGATTTCACACTATTGGAACTGTAAAATAAGGTTATAAAACACACATTAAATAGGATATCACAACAACTAAACAAACATGAACTATTTTTTGAAATATCACAAGTGATAATAATGTTCTCATATGGGTTTCTTGCTGCAAACCTATTCGTATACTCTATTATCAGCTTATTTGGTCATTCATTTTCATGAAGAAGGATCTTTGCAAGTATCTTATTCTCATATTGTTCAACTTTTTGGAGGAACCTTTCATATCACAGGTGATATCACAGATGTGTCGTCTACTTCTTTTTGTTGAATCAGTGGTAGTGATGGAAGAACATGTGATATCACAGGTGATATCACTTGAGATATCACGTGTGATATCATGTGAGATATCACCTGTGATATCACGTGTGATATCACAGGTGTTTGAGCTTCTTCAGTTTGTTTATGAAGATGTTATGCTTTCTTTAACCATAACTTCTTTACTTTGCTGATTCAACCATAGATATTTTCAAATCCCGCTGTAAAACCTATCAAAACATGCACAATGTATCCATTAAATAGAAAAATCCACCACAAATCTAACAGAAGCATCATAACATCTCTAGTTTTCAGTTAAACCTAACCTCTAATATCTCATATTATCACAAACATCTTCATAAATATTTTCAAAAATACAAATAAAATCCAGAAATAAGAACAAAATCATCACAATCATCACATTATTAGAGTAATATATAAATAAACAACTAAAATCAACAACAAACAAAAAATCTTAACATTGATCAAGATCCAAACATCACTTTGGTTGAAGAAGATGCAGAGACTCAGGGGAGGTTTGATGCTGGTATGGGTGAAACAGATCTTGATGCTGCTAAAGAGGTTAGTACTGCTGAACCAGTTAGTACTGCTGGTGCATCAGTTAGTACTGCCAATGCTGACATAGGAAAAAGGATTATGCAAGAGTCTGAGCAACCTAAAAAGGTGAGGAAGAGTGTACAACGTCAGATGAATTTTGATGAAGAAATGGCTCAGAAAGCACAAGAAGAAAGACAAGAACAATTTGAGATTGCAAGATTTCTGGATGAACAAAGACTTGCAAGAGAAACAGCTGAAGCAGAAAAATTGACACAAGAAAAAGGAGATGAGCTTTTAGCTCAGAAAATTTATGAAGAAGACAAGGCAACTATCAATGAAGAGGAAAGAGAGAATGCTCTTAATGATCTTCTAGAAGTGATTAGAAAAAGTCAAAATGCAAAGAAGGCTCTTGCAAGAAGGAATAAACCTTCAACTCAAGCAGAAAAGATGAAATATATGACTACTTACTTGAAGAACCAAGATCATTACACTGCTAGTCAACTTGCAGGAAGGTCATATGAAGAAATTGAAGGTTTATACTTCAAAGCTTACAGGAAAGTCCAAGATTTTATTCCTATGGACACAGAAGAAGAAAGAAGAAGAGTTAAGAGAGCAGGAATATCATTGGTGTCAGATTCTTCTAAGAAACAAAAGGTTAGTGAAGAATTACCCACTGTTGAAGAACAAGAAAAAGAGTTGACTGAAGAAGATCTACAATAGATGATGATCATAGTCCCAAAAGAAGGGATGGATGTTGAAGCTTTACAAGCTAAATATCCTATCATTGATTGGGAAGTTCAAAATGATGGATTAAAGAAGAGTTGGAAGATCATCAGGGTTGGAAATCATATTGAGGTACATCAGCACTTTGATGATATGCTAAAAGCATTTGATAGAGATGATTTGGTGAAGCTACGGGATTTAGTCAAAGAAAGATTCAAGTCAACAGATACTATAGATGACAAAGACAAAGTGTTATGGGTTGAATTGAACAGACTTTTTGAACCAGATGAAGGTGATAAATTATGGAAGTTTCAAGCCAGTAATTTAGTATTGCAATGGAGATTTTATGATACATGTGGAGTTCACCATGTATCTACAAAAACTGGAATTGACATATACATGCTGGTGGAGAAAGAATACCCATTGTCAAGGGGTACTCTCACTGTGATGTTATCTGTAAAACTAACAGTGGATGAGGAGACTGAGATGGCAAAAGAACTGCTAAGGAAGATCTTCATGCAGGCTGAAAGAAGATGAAGTGTTTGGAAGAATCCTCTCAAGCTTAAAGGTTTAATTCAGGAAACTTGATGATTTGGTGGTAAATGACAAGTTTAGTAGAGGATTGTTGGGAATTAAATGACTTCACACTTTGTACTGTCAAGCCAAAGTTAGAACTGCTGAAGATTACAACTAACAGTACTAACTAAGTTAGTATTGCGAGCATTAACTTAAGATTGTTGAAGACTGCTGATGAAGATTGGTACTGCTAATGTGACAAAGACGCGTGAAGAGATATGTATAGAAGATATTCAGTGTATATCTTATATAGTTAGAAAAATACGTATATTCTATATGTTTAGAAGATTTGTAGTTATCTTGTAAAGGACTCCTTGGTGTATAAAAGGAGGTCCTAGGTTAAGTTGTTTGATATACGTTTTGATATAAGCTTCAAGGTTGTAAACCCTAGTACTACACAGAGTACTCGTATTATTGATTAATAATATTGAAGCATTTTGGTTATATTGTTTGTTCATTCAAGTTCACTGTTACATTGCATTGTTAATATTCTTCTAAGTATTGAAGAGTAGATTCCGCATACTCTTTGATATTCACAAAGTTTCAAACAAAGCTGTTTTGGATTTATCCAAGGTAACTTAACCTTACAAGCTCAAGGAATCGATCTGTGTTTGGGATCAACAAAAAGCACGAAAACATAATCAAAATGATATAGGAATCATAACTAGGCTAGCACCTAAGGTGCTTAGCCGATCATATTAAAAAGTAAAGCGGATTCAATGTTTTGCATGTAAATGAAAGACATAGAATCATAAATGTAAATTGAATGATAATTGCTAAAACTTATGGATGTTATGGCGTGATTTCTCCCTTGGAAAATGCTCCGTATGCTGCTGGAGATCGTCCTTGTGGAACCCTACTTCGTTCTCTGACTTTTGGTGGTGTCAAGATGTGTAAAATGCAGGAAATAGGGCTGGTATTTATAGGCCCGAAAAAGCTAAGGCGTAACCTTGAGTTGTGGTTACACTGTAACTAGTGTATTCTTCAAACGATCTTATCCATTAGTGATAGTTACGGCGTAACTTTGATGGATAGTTACGCCGTAATCTTCGGCGACAACAATTACGTCATAATCTTCATGCATGGTTACGCCGTAATCTTCTTAGGGTTTACCTTTACGTCGTAATCTTCTTGCGTAGTTACGTCGTAATCTCATCAATCACTTGAACCCTATTCTGTGTAACGTTTACGCCGTAACCTCTTGTGTTGGTTACGACGTAACCTTCTTTCTCTCAAATTTCTTCTATGTCTTCAAATAATTATGGCGTAACCTCTTGTGGTAGTTACGCCATAATCCTTGATCAGCGTTGACTTGGTCTTCATATATAAATCCTTAGCTACGACGTAAGTGGAGAGTAGAGTTACGCCGTAACTTCTTCTAGCATACTAAAGTGTGTAATCTTGTAAGTGCTTTTTCAAATCCGCGTCTCTTTTGCTTCTATGCTTACTTATAACCTGGAAACAAAATATAAAGAAATCAAAGTATATATCCATATAAAATGATACAAATAATGAGCATATTAGGGGGAAATTGACACTAAAAAGTCAGGATTATTTGATGTCATCACTCCTCAACATACTTAAGATCAACATTAATGTAGTTTAAGTAAGATTGCCAATCAGAATCATCATCCATAGATAGTAAGATATTTACCTTCCTCATGGTGATGTTGACCCATTCTCCATTTCTGGCATGACTTTTTCCAACTGCCAGCTTATCATCTTCTGAGAAGATTTAGGGGCTTGGGTTGTCTTAGAGTTTGAGGGGACTGCCTCAAGAAGTGCAAGTTTGGCTTTAGCCTTTCTATACTTAGCTTCAAAATCCTTTTGTAGAATTTTTTTAGTTTTGTTTTGAAGAGATTGAGTAGACTGAAGCATTTTTGGTTGGAACTTGCTAGTTCCTAAAGAATAACTGTTTCTAGAAAACTTGTATGTGGGTTCTGAGGTACTTTTTGAGAAACAATCTTTTGCAAAATTACCCTTTTTACCACATTTAAAACACTCAGTGTTTTCATTTGCTTTAGCACTTGAAAAGTTTTTGTTTCTTTTAATAAAACGTTTTGAGTTAGCAAGGAGTGCCTATAACATCCCGTAAACTTCCCTTCCATTTGTAAATAGTAAACGAAGACTAATCTACCATCACAGTTTAATTAACCATTTTTACGGACTAAATTTTCGCTTTTATTCAATTATGTTAATCTAAACGTCGTAACACGTTCGCACATTCTTTATGTCACTCTCAGTTGTGCGTACCATGATAGTCTCAATCGCGAATAAATTAAAACATTTAACATTTAACGTTGCACGTTTTGTCAATCAACCAAATGTGATTAAATAAATTTTCCGAAGTTACGAAACCACTCACTAATAACCTTGGACTTCGGCCATCATTTTCAGCCATCACTATTCAAGCTCTATTATATCCACGCGAACCACAAAGCTCATGTTTCCTTGTTCTAGTCTCACAATCGAGACAATCCTATTCTCTACTAAGTATTGTAAACTTTCTCAACATTCATTATTTACGTATCATATTTACAAGTTTTCCATATCTTTATTCCTATGTCTCGTTAAACATTAAACTCACAAACCCACTCACATATATATTGATACATAATTAGAATAAGTAATTATATGCGTTGTTATTCCCACTTGGAAATCGACACAACAACCTGGGAATACATATCTAACATGCACGCACCACCTTGTAAATATGTATAATATCACATGATCAATATGACATTCGATCACTATTGTCACTATCTAAACATATGCATGTTAATTAACCATAATATATATGCCATGTTAATATAGTTACACATTTCATGCGCACATTATAAACAAATAAAGATTGAATGATCCGTTCCGAAAACACTTATATATAAATATATGCAGTCTCAGAATGAATACTCGTGTGTAGTGTGAAACCAGACAAGTGATCACCCGGATCGTTTCCCAACGAGGTGTGAATGGAAAACTGTGAAAAGCTTTGGATTAGAGTGATTTGATGAATCAGATATTTGATTTTGCTTTATTTAACAATTCTAAATAACAAACAAAAACAGATATACACAGGAAAATAAAACGCGAATTAAATAATCTGAAAACGCGCAACGAAAAATCTAAAATGGGACAAAAAATAAAATTTATAAAATTTAAAACCTAAAAATGTAAAATAACTTAAAACTTATTTAAAAACTTAATTTATATTTTTTTTACACTTTTTATTTAATTATTATTAATTATTTATTTATTTAATTACTTATTAAACTATTTAAATTATAAAAAATACCAAATAAACAAAGAAAATTATAAAAATTTTTCTAAAAATATTATAAGATGAGAAAAAGCTAAGAAAATTATAAAAATGAAAATTACTTAATTAAATTTAAAAAGATAAATTCTATTAAATAGAAGCTATCACTTTATTTCTATTTTTGATTTTCTTAAGGCCTAAAAATATAATTATATTTTTCCTAGATTATAAATGACAAAATAAAATTATGAAAATTGGAATTATATTTTTCTGATTATTATTCTATTTATTATGATTTAATTACTATTATAAACTAATTAAAAAGATTAAAAATATCAAAACTATTCAGAAAATTATGAAAATTTACAGATAAATATAAAATATTATTAAAAAGCTAGGAAATATAAAATGAAAAGTTGAATAAGCCAAATAAGCAGATTTGGGCAGATAAGCAGTTGGCTAATAAGCCAAAAATAAGCTAGAAGACTTGAAAAATTACCAAAAGCTCAGGATAAGTTCAATACACTTATATAAGCACAAAATAACTTAAAAATACCAAAAATCACAAGATATGAGCAAGATAAGCACTTGGCTGCTTGTGGATTCAAAACAGAAATCTCAGAAATGAGACCAACTTGCAGGCAAGATTAAGCAATCCAATAAGCAGATAAGTGAGATATTATGGGGGCAAAACTTAGCTTATACTATGGGCTATCTAAAAAACATAAAAGCCCTATCACAATCTTGTCAATTGAGGTCTAATTGAAGCCTAGATCAGCAACTCAGACTGCTCAGTATATACTGAGTGGTCTGCTTATCTGTTTTTCTGTGCAGATGAATGCACAGACCAAAGGACCTTATCCAACTCTTGATTACTTCTAATAGAGTCACAAGAGACTCAGAAAAGCCAAGAACAAGGACCAAACTAGCTTGTGGCTAGTATGAGCTTGTTTGAGCTTACTAGGGTCTGAAATTTCCACAGGGCAGTCAAAAATGCATTTTCTAACTAATAGGCTGAAAGGAACTTTGTAATAGCTTATTTAGGACTGCTAAAAGCTAGCTCAAGTTGAGCTTGTTGCAAATCTACAGTACCACTGCTTTTGGCCTATGAAACAGTCAAAACCAAACACCCCTTAATGGTGTGTCTGTTTTGATTTTACAAAGGAAAACACAAATCTGAAACTAAAAGACTTGATTTAACTTATGAACTAACTTATGTAAACCCTAATGAGCAACTTTTATCAGAAAATTAAGCAATCAATTAAGCTATACTAGATTTGACTATTTTTGGTCTTTTTGAGATTTTTAGCAAAATGGAAAACAAATTAGATAACTACTGATTTTATTGATCAAATATGATCACAAACTAACAATAAGCATGAAACAACCACAATAAGCTATTATTAAGCAGTTGTACAGTAACTTGACAAATTATGCAAAAATATAGAAACTTGCTTACAACTGAGGTAGCTATGGAATGATAGAACAAAGAACTAGAACCACTCTAGCTTGTCAGAAACAAGCTAGAAACCCAAGAAAAGCTTCCTGAATAGCTTATCCACCAAGAATCAGCTTATTGGAGCTTATGTTGACCATGGTTGACTTTTCTTCAAATCTTTGAATAGAACAGAATTACACTACAATACACTTACAATAAGCTATATAAAGCTAATATAAGCTATTAAAAACAGCTGAGAAACTATTTCATATACTACTTATTAAGTGTCAAGTTCTCAGAACATAGGGAAATAAGAAAACTTGGAATTATAAGTAACTACTGATAAATAATCAAAGAACAACAACAAATACACTAATTTTACTTTGTATTGATTGATTGAAGCTTGAGATTACAAATTAAACTACTGGAAATTACAAATACGATTTATGCTATTTTTACCTACTTGCCAATTAAGGCTTACAAAGCTATCTATATATACTAATTTGAAATGGGAAATACATTGTCGACATCCTTGAACATATCCCCACCCTTGAATTGCTCCAATTTAATCTCAGTCATCCATTTGTATTTTGGCGGGAAATCAGGAAAGTGACAATTTCCTCTGATTTAGCTAGTGGGAGTGGGAGAGAAGCATTTAATGCTTTTGGCAATGTTAGGTAACGTGTAGGAGGAGAGGGGATGAGGTGGTGAGTGGTTTTGGTGAGCTGGGGGGTGACTGGATGGTTTTGGCGGTTTTGGTGGTAAAGGAGACGGGTTTGACTTTGTTTGACTGAGTGGTTAACTCAGTCAAACGATTGGGCTTATTTCTTTTTGGGCTTGGGTGTTGGGGTATGTAATGGATTGGGTTTTAATAATAAAAGGGTTGGGTTGGTTTGTTTATTTATTTTGGGTTAAGGTTTAGATCCGGATTTAGTTTTAAATAAGCACAAGGACCAATCTTGCCATTTGCTGAAAGTTGAGGGCCTGAACTTGTAAACTTCCAAAATATCTTCAAGGAACTAAACCTGCCATAAAACAATTACACAAGGACCAAAGTTGTATTTTTTTGCATTTTATAAACTTTAGGGACCTAATATGTAAATTTGGATTTTAGAGGGACTTGTTTTGTAAATTCCCAAAAGCTATCAATAAAGTTCCAAATTGTAAGTTCATGCATAGTACAAGGGTATTTTGTGAAATTTCAAGTTTTATAATACCCAGGGACCATTTTTGCCAATTTTGATACTTGAGGGGTAAAAGTTGCCAAGTTGTGTAAACTTTTATCCAGGGACTATTTGTAAACATTTTTGGTTTCCCAAGGACTTAAGTTGACTTTTCATTTATTTAAAACCTTCAGGGACTAGTTTTGACAATTTGTGAAACTCCAGGGACTGAAAATGACAATTGTGTAAACTTTGTGTGTTTTTCACTTGTTTTTTCAATCTTTTGTACCTGAATCACATAAAAACACATTTTCATGATATTTGTACCATTTTGTGAGTCATTTGTGTGTTTTTGGTCGTTTTGTGGGTTTAATCAATACTAAATATATGTGTATTTAGACACATATCAAATCTCCCACACTAAACTATTGCTAGTCCCTAGCAATATTTTTGAAAATTTAATGGATTTTATCTCTTTACCAAAAGCCATTACTTCTGGAGTAGCCAAATGTTTTAGTATGTGATACTTTGGTACAATGATAACCAAATGATTTTGAGCAAACCATCAGCTGTCAACGGTTTTGATTTGTCTTTACCAAAAGCCGTTTGCTTCTGGACTAGCCAACTCTTAGATAAATTATTACTATTATCTTTGGTGAGCTGATTACCAATTATGGTTTTTCCACTGCCTTTACCACAAGCCATAACCTTGCGGGCTAGCCAACTCTTCACTTATAAGGATATGGTGAGTCGAATACCATACAATTTTGGGCAAATTGTAAGCCATTCACGGATTTGAGACATCTTTACCAAGAGCCGTTTGCTCTCGGATTAGCCAATCCTTATGTGGGTTAGACATGGCGGACTGATAACCATTTATTGCGTTCTAAGTGAGAAATTTTTTTTTAAATTTTGGCTAAAATGGGGGTACTAGATGGTACATTTGATCAAATTCGCAAGAATTCCCCCCACACTTAGAACTGAATATTGCCCTCAATATTCAAAGAACCGGTTGTTAAACCAACACTTAGAACGTGAAAGGGAAATACTAATAGCCTTATTTTTATATACACTTTTTTTTTTTTTTGACTGTACATAATTACAACATGTGGGGCATCTCCCCCACACTTAGGTGAAACATGGGTGAAAACCCATATTTTGCTACTGTTTTTGATCACCGAGTCGCTAGCTTGACTCGACCCCGAATTGAGTGGATTCCTCCCGAACAGGCAGGTTTATCACGCAAGCTAACTGCTTGTGAACGGTCAACCGTAACAAAGGGTTCCTGAACAGCCCGGGAGAAAAAGCAATTTAAAAGTCTATGGGGAAGTAAGTGGAAGAGACCATCTCCATCGGACTTTCTTTCAAGATGCTTGGATAACCAATTGAGCATAAGAAAGTTCCACACCGATGAGATAAATCCGGCATTTAAACCAATGTTAGATGGACAATGCCGGGATCAAAAGTAATATCCTCACTCCCAAATGAGTGAAAGATAGGGGAAATCACCGGGTAGGTGAAGGGAAGAAGAGAGATCTGAATAGCCATTAAAATAAGAACTTCCTCCTCAAGAATTGCATAATCAAGTGGAAGAGGCAAGTCCTTAAACTTGATCTCTGGAAATTCATCAGTTTTCTCAACTGACTTGATTTCTTTTTTATGAAGTTGTTTTGGTGGAAGAGGGGAAGATGAATCTTCGTTTAACAAATTCTCTAGAAAAAGAATGTCCCCCTCAGGATCAAGATAGTCATTATCAACCTCATGCGGAAGTGGACTATCTAGAGCAAGAAAAGCATCGACTTCATCCCAAAAGGGATCACTTCCCTCAACCGAAGTGAGAGAAGGGGAAGAGTCTGCTATGATAAGTTGAGAAGATGTGGTGGGTTCCCCACTCACAGAATTATGAAAATAACCAAGATTTTCATGAGAGTATTCCTTTGAAGTAATGTCAATGACATCGATTCGGTTAACCGAAGCAGAATCATAATTTGAGGAGTACCTCAAAGTTTGATCATGGTTAAAGGTAACAGCTTCATTACCCACACGCAAGGTGATCTCATGCTTAAATACATCAATAAGAGCATGGCCCGTTTTTAGGAATCCTCTTCCAAGAATTAGAGGAACCTTTTGATCTGCGTCGAAGTCAACAACCACAAAGTCAGCTGGAAAATGGAACTTTCCTATTTTCACAAATACATCTTTGGCAATGCCGCAGGGATGAGTTATGGTTCGATCTGCAAGCTCTAGAGTCATGCAGGTAGGAGTAAGAGCCGGAAGAGAAAGTTTCTTCCATACTGAATGAGGCATCAGGTTGATGCTTGCACCTAGATCTGCTAAGGCATAACATTCAACCATTCCCGGAAATATACAAGGTAGTAGAAACTTTCCAGGATCTCCAACCTTCTCCGGAAGCTTTTTCAAGATAACCGCTGAGCAGTTCTCATTTACTGGAGTTTTAGCCATTTCAATCAGTTTTTCCTTGTTGCTTAACAAGTGTTTGATTGTTGATGCAAACTTGGGCATCAGAATGATAGCATCCGCAAAACTTATGTCAAAATGTAATTCTTTAAAGATTTGAAAGAATTTGTCCATTTGTTGACTAGCTTTCTCACGGAGCTTTTGCTCATTTAAGCGCGATGGGTAAGGAATATAAGGTTTGGATTTAGGGGCAATGACTTCAGGAGTCTCAACAGATTCAAAGACAACTCCTGGTTTGGATTTCTTTTTAGGGACAACCGGAGGATGGACTTGTGCTGTACTTTGTGGGTTTGGAATTTGCACTTTGTCCGTTGTATCCTCCGTCTCTTTTTCCATTTCAAATAACGGAGGAGGAATAGGGCCAGCAGGCCCCTCATAAGCAGCACCACTCCGAGTGGTGATAGCTTTGACGAAAGTGGTATCTCCGTCATCATCACTGTCATCAAGTACACTGACAGGAACAGCATTGAGCATTTCGGAATAATATCTGGCTGATCTTTACTCACTAAGTTTGGTTGACAAACTTTTAACCGTAAATCGTGAAAGAGTAGGATCGATTCTTGACGGTTGAGGAGCAATTGTGGGTGTAGATTTTTGGATGACCGAAGGTTGGACGTATTTAGCACTTCCATTGTTCGTGGGAAGTACCGGGTCCTTTTTCACCTTGAGTTCAACATGAGCTTTACCACTACGTGTGGAGACAGCTTTTAGTTCACCCCTTGGGTTGACAACAGTGTTACTTGGGAGACCTCCCGAGGTAGAAGGTATATCAGTTAAAGACTTTTTGATCTGGTTTAATTGAGCAATCAATAACTGGTTTGTCTCATATTGTGTCTTATTTGTTTCCTCTTGAGTTTTCATGAATTGCTTAAGAAACTCATCTGAGGACGTCTGATTTCGGTTTGAACCTTGGTTTTGATTAAAATTTGGACCACGGTTTTGGTTAAAATTACCCTGATTCTGACCTCGGTTTTGATTGAAATTTTGAGAATTATTGAAATTTTGTCCCTGATTTTGAACAAAGCGATTTTGATTATTCTGATTTGGCACGGGTGGAAAACCAGGTGGGACCATAGCATTCGGTGCTCGGTACTGAGTCTCAGCATGCGGACGATATTGATTTTGGTTTACTGCAGCTACGGGAGCTGGGTAAAGAGAAGCATCGGTTGCTTGACAATCATAATACGCATGTGGGCCACCACAAGTTTCACACACTTTGTTTATTGCTTTAATTTGTTCTGGTTTGTGAATTTCACTCTTCAGTTCTTTCATTTCCTTCATCATACAACGCATTGAGTCCGTTAAAAAGGCTAACTCTGAGGAGTTACCGGATGACGAGGCAGGAGTGACAGGAACATTCACTTTGTTTCGAGAAATAGGAACTTTTGATTTATTTTCACAAATTTCAACCACCTCTCTAGGTCGACGATTCAAGATATTGCCACCAGCGGCTGCGTTAAGTGCATCTTGATCGTTTTGGGTTAACCCATTATAAAACGTATTTATCTTTTGTAACTCCGTAAAATCGTGATGTGGGCATTTTCTTAGGAGATCTTTAAATCTCTCCCATGCCTCTCCGAAATTTTCATCGAAACTTTGACGAAAACCAGCAATTTCATTTTTTAAATTAGTCGTCTTTGATGGAGGGAAGAAATAATTGACAAACTTCTGCACTAGATCTTCCCAAGTTTCAATGGATCGAGGGGGTTCTTTATCCAGCCAGATTCGGGCTGCCCCCTCAAGTGAGAATGAAAATAGCATCAATTGGATAACTGTTTGCGGCACATTTTTGTAATTGATTGTAGAGGTCAGCTTGTTGAACCAACGAATGTGTGCATATGGATCCTCTCGTTCAAACCCGTGGAATTGGTTGGTAGAAACGAGCTGAATCAAATGTGTTTTCAGTTCAAAATGATCGGAATCGATGGCTGGTAAAACGATGGCATCTCCGTAACCCTCGGTGGGTGCACGGAGCATTTCCGCCATTGTGCGATTGTCTGCCATATTATCAGTGGGAACAGTACGAATCTCGGGTTCGACTATTTGGGCAGCACGTCTACGATTACGTCTTCTCGAAATATTTACGAGTTCACGTAAAGGGCTTGATGACGTGGAAGAACGAGTGCGCATGCACTAAGTAAAATATTCCAATTAAAACAAGACAGAAGCAAAACACAAGTGAACTTAAACCAATAATCAACAAGCGTACGGTAGCTCTCTAAAAGATAAACGCACAGAGTGGCGGAGAAGCAAAGGTGGGCAATTAAATGCTCCTTAAAAACCCGCTTCTTTCAGTCCGACAATTTAATGTCAGACTATCCTAGAACCTCCGTTAGAGTTTGTTTATCAATTAAAGGTGAGCCGATATTCGCAAGTGATACAAAGGCAAGTTTTAAATCTTTGGTTTGGGAACTTATTATGGTCGTACCCCCAGTTAGGTAGTACTCTGTCTTGGTTCTCGATGGTAATTTTTTATTATTGTTTATTATTAACAAAGAAAACGGAAATTATTTTTGGTGTTTTTATTTTTTATATGATAATAATAATAATAATATATATAGAAAAGAAAAGAAAAATATTTTTGGTATTTTATATTGTTTTTGGAAAATAGGAACTTCTGGGAGAAGGGTCTCGAATCACTAATCGCTAAAACTTACACAACTGTCGCAGCACAACCTCCCCGGCAGCGGCGCCAAAATTTGATCCGTTCCTAAAACACTTATATATAAATATATGCAGTCTCAGAACGAATACTCGTGTGTAGTGTGAAACCAGGCAAGTGATCACCCGGATCGTTTCCCAACGAGGTGTGAATGGAAAACTGTGAAAAGCTTTGGATTAGAGTGATTTGATGAATCAGATATTTGATTTTGCTTTATTTAACAATTCTAAATAACAAACAAAAACAGATATACACAGGAAAATAAAACGCGAATTAAATAATCTGAAAACGCGCAACGAAAAATCTAAAATGGGACAAAAAATAAAATTTATAAAATTTAAAACCTAAAAATGTAAAATAACTTAAAAATTATTTAAAAACTTAATTTATATTTTTTTTACACTTTTTATTTAATTATTATTAATTATTTATTTATTTAATTACTTATTAAACTATTTAAATTATAAAAAATACCAAATAAACAAAGAAAATTATAAAACTTTTTCTAAAAATATTATAAGATGAGAAAAAGCTAAGAAAATTATAAAAATGAAAATTACTTAATTAAAATTTAAAAAGATAAATTCTATTAAATAGAAGCTATCACTTTATTTCTATTTTTGATTTTCTTAAGGCCTAAAAATATAATTATATTTTTCCTGGATTATAAATGACAAAAGAAAATTATGAAAATTGGAATTATATTTTTCTGATTATTATTCTATTTATTATGATTTAATTACTATTATAAACTAATTAAAAAGATTAAAAATATCAAAACTATTCAGAAAATTATGAAAATTTACAGATAAATCTAAAATATTATTAAAAAGCTAGGAAAAATAAAATGAAAAGTTGACTAAGCCAAATAAGCAGATTTGGGCAGATAAGCAGTTGGCTAATAAGTCAAAAATAAGCTAGAAGACTTGAAAAATTACCAAAAGCTCAGGATAAGTTCAATACACTTATATAAGCACAAAATAACTTAAAAATACCAAAAATCACAAGATATGAGCAAGATAAGCACTTGGCTGCTTGTGGATTCAAAACAGAAATCTCAGAAATGAGACCAACTTGCAGGCAAGATTAAGCAATCCAATAAGCAGATAAGTGAGATATTATGGGGGCAAAACTTAGCTTATACTATGGGCTATCTAAAAAACATAAAAGCCCTATCACAATCTTGTCAATTGAGGTCTAATTGAAGCCTAGATCAGCAACTCAGACTGCTCAGTATATACTGAGTGGTCTGCTTATCTGTTTTTCTGTGCAGATGAATGCACAGACCAAAGGACCTTATCCAACTCTTGATTACTTCTAATAGAGTCACAAGAGACTCAGAAAAGCCAAGAACAAGGACCAAACTAGCTTGTGGCTAGTATGAGCTTGTTTGAGCTTACTAGGGTCTGAAATTTCCACAGGGCAGTCAAAAATGCATTTTCTAACTAATAGGCTGAAAGGAACTTTGTAATAGCTTATTTAGGACTGCTAAAAGCTAGCTCAAGTTGAGCTTGTTGCAAATCTACAGTACCACTGCTTTTGGCCTATGAAACAGTCAAAACCAAACACCCCTTAATGGTGTGTCTGTTTTGATTTTACAAAGGAAAACACAAATCTGAAACTAAAAGACTTGATTTAACTTATGAACTAACTTATGTAAACCCTAATGAGCAACTTTTATCAGAAATATAAGCAATCAATTAAGCTATACTAGATTTGACTATTTTTGGTCTTTTTGAGATTTTTAGCAAAATGGAAAACAAATTAGATAACTACTGATTTTATTGATCAAATATGATCACAAACTAACAATAAGCATAAAACAACCACAATAAGCTATTATTAAGCAGTTGTACAGTAACTTGACAAATTATGCAAAAATATAGAAACTTGCTTACAACTGAGGTAGCTATGGAATGATAGAACAAAGAACTAGAACCACTCTAGCTTGTCAGAAACAAGCTAGAAACCCAAGAAAAGCTTCCTGAATAGCTTATCCACCAAGAATCAGCTTATTGGAGCTTATGTTGACCATGGTTGACTTTTCTTCAAATCTTTGAATAGAACAGAATTACACTACAATACACTTACAATAAGCTATATAAAGCTTATATAAGCTATTAAAAACAGCTGAGAAACTATTTCATATACTACTTATTAAGTGTCAAGTTCTCAGAACATAGGGAAATAAGAAAACTTGGAATTATAAGTAACTACTGATAAATAATCAAAGAACAACAACAAATACACTAATTTTACTTTGTATTGATTGATTGAAGCTTGAGATTACAAATTAAACTACTGGAAATTACAAATACGAATTATGCTATTTTTACCTACTTGCCAATTAAGGCTTACAAAGCTATCTATATATACTAATTTGAAATGGGAAATACATTGTCGACATCCTTAAACATATCCCCACCCTTGAATTGCTCCAATTTAAGCTCAGTCATCCATTTGTATTTTGGCGGGAAATCAGGAAAGTGACAATTTCCTCTGATTTAGCTAGTGGGAGTGGGAGAGAAGCATTTAATGCTTTTGGCAATGTTAGGTAACGTGTAGGAGGAGGGGGGATGAGGTGGTGAGTGGTTTTGGTGAGCTGGGGGGTGACTGGATGGTTTTGGCGGTTTTGGTGGTAAAGGAGACGGGTTTGACTTTGTTTGACTGAGTGGTTAACTCAGTCAAACGATTGGGCTTATTTTTTTTTGGGCTTGGGTGTTGGGGTATGTAATGGATTTGGTTTTAATAATAAAAGGGTTGGGTTGGTTTGTTTATTTATTTTGGGTTAAGGTTTAGATCCGGATTTAGTTTTAAATAAGCACAAGGACCAATCTTGCCATTTGCTGAAAGTTGAGGGCCTGAACTTGTAAACTTCCAAAATATCTTCAAGGAACTAAACCTGCCATAAAACAATTACACAAGGACCAAAGTTGTATTTTTTTGCATTTTATAAACTTTAGGGACCTAATATGTAAATTTGGATTTTAGAGGGACTTGTTTTGTAAATTCCCAAAAGCTATCAATAAAGTTCCAAATTGTAAGTTCATGCATAGTACAAGGGTATTTTGTGAAATTTCAAGTTTTATAATACCCAGGGACCATTTTTGCCAATTTTGATACTTGAGGGGTAAAAGTTGCCAAGATGTGTAAACTTTTATCCAGGGACTATTTGTAAACATTTTTGGTTTCCCAAGGACTTAAGTTGACTTTTCATTTATTTAAAACCTTCAGGGACTAGTTTTGACAATTTGTGAAACTCCAGGGACTGAAAATGACAATTGTGTAAACTTTGTGTGTTTTTCACTTGTTTTTTCAATCTTTTGTACCTGAATCACATAAAAACACATTTTCATGGTATTTGTACCATTTTGTGAGTCATTTGTGTGTTTTTGGTTGTTTTGTGGGTTTAATCAATACTAAATATATGTGTATTTAGACACATATCATTGAACATGTTTTATCTCACACTCATAAATCCTCACTCACTCGGCGGAACACAAAAACCAACACTAAAATCCATTGTCACATCCTCTTTGTTTCCTTATGCCGACTAACACAACAAAGATAACCATCATCAAGCTTTATGACACACTCAACCTCTATGACACACTCAACCTCTATGAAATACATCATTGACCTCAAAATTTCTTTCCCCACTTGATTCACTTTGGACTCCATGTGCTACTTATCCCAAACCGAACCACTTGGCACTTAGTGGTAATCGAATCACATGCATAACAAAACTCAAACCAATTCCCTCTACATTCTTTTGTGCTGTGGTCGACACATAATCCAAACCAACCCTTGATATTTTCAAGCAATCAATTCCAAGACAAACGAGAAGAAAACAAGGGAACCATGCTCAGTTAACTTCTCCTCCTACACACTCAAGTGCCATGATTAGTCTTTCTCCACTCCTAACACTCAATTCCCACGCCACAACAATATAAACATTGAAGCACAAGAGCTAAACTACAAATGAAACCCACTTGAACTCCACGTGCTAAAAATCAAACCGACCCTTTATATTTGTTGTGGAATTCGGTTTCTAGACAATAAGATAAGAACAAGAACCATGATTACAGTTCACTTACACACTCAATCTCACTTACACTCTATTCCTCATGAATACATGGAACTAACTCCAACTAAAACCCACGAGATTCATTTTAAACTCCACATTCATGAACCAAGCGACACTATATATACATGCATTTCCACTGTAAATCTCATACTCTCTCAAACTCCCACCACACACACACAAGCCATTATACTCGGTTAGATGAGTTCTTGAAGACCACAAAATCCAAGGAGCAATCGAGTTTCAAGTTCCTAAGTCGAATGAAATATTTTGGGTCCTATACGTTTGGCATTTGAGCGAGTCTTGTGTTTTTCAGTTTCATTCCAACGATCCAAAACCCCTCCTTGATCTTTTGTAAGTCCACACAACTAAATTCTATTTCATCTCGGTTCATATTATTGCTCCATGCATGTCGTGTACATTTATTTCAAACATACGTTTCCATCTTTATTTTCACGTACAAACTATGGTTCCTTAGTTCGAACCATGGTCCATCTTGTTTTGAGACACCAAAGATCACATAAGAACACCCACGACACACCCATGCATTCGCGTATGACAAAATCGAAACCCATTTCGTTTTGCCAAAAATCACGTATAAGCATTGCTCATAAAACTTGGTTTATTTTTCTAAGTCTTTTGACTTGGCAATAGCTGCCTCAACTCGCTCATTTCATGATCCATAATTTCGAATTCGTAAAAGCAACCCATGAATGTTTTTGCTCAGTTCGAATTCCCATATATCAAACTTCATTTTTCGTATTCAAAACTTTTCATGAAAAACCCTCGAAAGCCCTTAAAAACGCTTAAAGTAAAAGCTTCATAACTGGTTTCCAACACTTAGAAAATCTTTGTTTCCAGAATTTAGAACGTGCGAATGGGCTGTAAACTCACATCATATCTTCGAAATTCTAAACACAACCACCCAATATTTTTACATCTCTCGTTAGTAGACCTAGAACACTAAACTTTTCGTGTTTTAACCACCCAAAAATAATCTCAACCCGTCACCCATATTTGGCCATTTTGAACTGACCTCGCCCTGCTTTCTAATCAGAAGTAAATTGCAAATTTATAATTTTCGGAAAAGGGCCGAATAAAAGCCCAATAAGAAATAGAGTTAGACCAGCCCACTGAGCCCATATGAGATATTTTTAGAATCACAAAAATAATCCAAATCCAGGCCCAAAAGTATTTTCAGGCCCTCGCCTCCAAGTTTCTTAACGGGCCTTGTTTTAATTCATTTTAAGGCCCAATAACTGAATTTTTAAGTTTCTGGTCAAATAAGCAGTTGACTTAAACTTTAATAAGCTTAAATAAGTTACTAAAATTTTTAGGAAATTTTTCCACAATTTTACAAGCGTTTTGGACAAAAATTGCAACGATTTTCACCCCGAGGGACCATTTTTGCCAAACCGGCAAAACTAAGGTTTAAACCTGTGAAAACAGAATATTGAGGATGTAAAATGATTTTATATTAAAGTATAAACTCAGTTTGTAATTTGGGTTAAACTTGGATTAAAAATGTAATTTTTATAAACTAGGGACTAACGGTGTAACGCAAACACCGTTAGGGTATAAAGTGTAAAAATAGCGAAAGTTCAAGGGTAAACAGAAACATTGTAACATTTTATTTCCAATCCGAAATTTACACAATCCACCCTCATCTCTCAGTTGTTTCGTTCAAACACAAACATGTACGTTATATTTATATATAACAACTTTTAAACTACTCCACTCAACGTTCTGTCTCATCCGATTCGAGACGACGACCATTATGATTTCTAAAATCATAACAACAAAATAATATTATTGATAATATTATTGTTGAACTCCAAACCTCTTGAACCACTCACACTCACGTCACCGATCAAATCGTCATACGACTCCTCATATCGCATTCATTATTCGTGCTAAGTCGAATTCTCAAACATTATTATTATTCAGGTCGTGTGTGAAGTTATTTCCGAAATCTCAACTGAATTTACATTTCAGTAAATCCACTTTCCTCATTATTGCTATCGCATCAGGTGAGTTCATAGCCCCACTTTTCTTGTTTACTGTTTTATAAACTCTTTGGGGGAGATACATGCTCAAATACAATGTTTTATACTTATTCATAAGTACTCTTAACTGTTTACATACTACTGTGAGTTCCATAGACTACTCTTTTATCTACTCTGACTTACTTTTGAAAGCGATACATGTTCGCTTTACATATAAACTTTATTGATTTACTTTAAACAACGTGCGTAGTTGATAAAACGCTCTGCTCGTTATTGAGACGTAATACTTGCTTTTAATTATCAAAGTACTTTTAAACCTCTACAAACTATTATGAGTTTATAAATCAACTTTATACATTTTTATATCTCATGGAGAGATACCTGCTATAAACATGATCACAAATGATTTTCAACTGTATGCTATACCTGATCCACTATTGCCTAAGTTTACCTTTATTGCCATGTTCGAAGTCCCTCACATCATGAACCTTAATCACTTGCGAGTGAACGTAAATAATTGTGAATAGATCTATTTGGGACTGACAATCCCCGTTTGGGTCTGCTAGGATGAGCCACCCAGGCGCACTTTATTTGAACAAACTTATGGGTTATTGGCAAATACCCATCCTGAGGGCCTTTATACTTTACATCATTTTTGATGCCTGTTAAACGTTGAGTGTCATGAGACTTAGAGCAATAGAAAACGATACTGTAGTCATGATACAGTATTGCCACTATTTTATTAAACTTGAACTTGTTATCACTATATAGCAGAAAATCACTACTTGGCAAACAATAACTATTTTGTGTTGACCCGGTTAGGGCAAACAAATGAACTATGGGTATATAACAACTTAACCCACTACTTGTTTTATAACGAACCAACTAAGGGTGTATAATATCGTAACCCACCGCTTATTTTATTAATAATTGTATTTGTTACAATTATTACCTAAACTTGGAAACTATTGAAAGTCAACCGATTTTATGCAAACTCTATGGATTCACTCACAACTTGAATTTGATAATCAACTGTTTTAACTTTAAACTCTATGGATTCACTCACACTTTGATTTTGACAAATCAACTGGTTTAACTATAAACACTATGGTATTACTCACTCTTTGATTTGAGAATCAACTATTTATCTACAAATACTATGAACTCACAAACCATTTGATTCTGGAAATCAACAGTATTTACTCACAAACTCCTTGGTTTTGAGAAATCAACAGTAATTTCTCACAAAACTCTTTGATTTTGGAAATCAACAGCTTTTACTTACAAACTCTATGAACTCACCAACCTTTGTGTTGACGCTTTTAGCATGTATTTATCTCAGGTCCATGATAAGCAAGGATGGCACGGAGGAGCACGAATACTTTTGAAGGCTATAAACTTTATTACCATTCGAAAACCTATTTAATAAACTCTGGAACCACTGTGACCTTATTTTGTAAACTCTGATATTCGAATGATAAATCTTTTAAAACGACCAAATTGGTGATCGTTTTCTACTATTCAACTGTTGTGCCATGAAGTAACACCCAATTTAAATTCCGCTGCATATCTCGAAATTGGGGGTGTTACAGATTGGTATCAGAGCTACAGTTATAGAGAAACGGGTCTAAATGAGGTCCGAACTATAACTACTTTTACAAACAAAACATTTTATAGCCTTTCGCTCTCCATGCTTACCATCCGCCAGACGCTCATGTGACTTCTAGATAGTTTTTCTACACCAACACTCTAATATATTGATATATATACTCACCAACCATTTCGAGTACTATACCAACCATTCCTAATTATCTTACTCACATCTTTATAGATGCATGTGAAGTATTTTTCCTGTATTTCCGGAAAAATCCGCGCATGGATTATTTTGTGGATTAGTACGAGTGTTAAATCAGAAATTCTTAAGTAGGATGGTTTACAATGTCTTTATTTGAATGATTGGGATGCCTTTTATTTAAATAAAGAAACTGTAAAGCGCCGAACCATAAGTTTATATTTTCATATTTACATTGTTTGGGACGCCTCTCTATGTAAATAACGAATTATAAATAAGTGGGCTTATTTGTATCTGTAATGACACGAGCATGAAACCGATAATCACAAAAATTCATCAAACACACAGCATAACTCTTATTAGAAACCATAAATATTGATACACAATGATATGATTAGCATTGGTAATGCTAATATTACAAATATTACTAAGAAAGGCATAACATCACCAATCGGTTGACCCGCTATGCCAAAGAAAAACACCACTACTCCAGCAAGAGCAAGAATCACGACTGGGTGCAACACCTCGAATATCCTGTACGACGAAAATACACAAGTTATTAACGCAATAAAACGTTAATTCATGGTGTTAGTATACGAATTCAAAGCAACTCTCCTATCATAATACTATCTCTCACCCCCATATTTCATCCGCGCTAACGGCCAAAACCACGAGTGCTATGAGAAGCGCCATGACCTCGGCCAGGGACTCCAGATCTTCATCCGGGACGTAAGCCAAGAAGATGGCTGCAACAGCGTACATAATTCCAAGAACGGTGTAGGTGTAAGACATTTCGATAATTTGGAGGAGAGGAATTGTGTGGAGTGAAGAGTAAAAGCTGGCGTATATATAGGAGGAATAGCCGGTAGGCTACTATCCTAGCCACTTGCGTCTACTATTCCTCACACAAGGACAAACAAAATTCCTCATCTCCTAAAGCTGAGATTCAGCAACTTTCTCTATATACACCAAATCCTCATCCGAATATCTCTATGCAAGAATCTGTTATCAACAAAACTCTTTTGTTTAACGGGTAGGTTACCCGCACAGATTCTTGTAATTGGAAATCATGTGAAATTTCAAACCATAAAAGAATAACAATGGTTATTCCAAAAGAAATTTTTCCAAGTTATGTTAACTATGGAAATAGTAAATTTCACATGGGATTACAACAGTTCCATTCACTATTAAGACATTATGAACTACACAATGGTCATACTTATTCCTCTAACGTTGTGAATTTCACGATGCTCCCCCTAAACTCCCAGACATTGTATGTGATTACAATGGTCTCAAAATTTTTCGTAACCTTAAGTCTTACCACTTTGAATTTATCACAAAACTCTAGTGGTCTCTATTTCCTTAGCAGACACTGTAAGTAAATGCAGTGGTCTCTACTTTTCTTTGACACTGTAAGTGATACAGTGGTCCCCTATATTTCAACCTCAGGCACTGTAAATTCTATAGTAATCTCAATTAAATTCAAACACCATATTATTCAAATAAACTTGATAGAAATACTTAAACATTACAAACAATACTAGATTAAAACATCACATAAACATAAACCTAGACTTCAAAGGTAGTCCGGATGATCCCAGGTTTGAGAGTTGTCGGAATGATAACCGTCATCATAAGGATCAAAGCTCGCCAATTTCTCTTCTTCCCATTGAGCTTCCAACCTGCTCAGTTTCCGCTCCATGTCAGAAGTCCAACCACCATCATCAACTGCCACATTTTCCTCGAAACTTGGCTGGAAGTGATCCAGATGAGGCAAATGTTGTTGTTGCACAACCACCCTTGGTGCAGATAAACTTGATGCACCTTGTTGTAGTTGTGGTTGTTGTTGCTGTTGTGATGGTGGTGGATTTTGTTGTTGTTGTCGTTGTTGTTCAACCCTAGCAGCTTCAACATTCTCTTCAAAACTCCAACGGACCTTGTTGGAAATCTGGTTCTCTATCTGATGAACACAAGCCCACTACGATTCGATGACAGCAGCATCCTTACAATATTCATCATATAAAAACGTGTCGATCACATACTTCCTATCATCTGAAATGTCTGTGCACATGGCATAGCTTTTTCTAAGTCGTCGTTTCAGTTGTTTCGTAGCCTCAAACTGCAGGATGACCTTCACAATAGCATTTTGACGATCCACGTCACTACCCTCAGTTTCTGCCTTGATAAACAATTGAAATTGTTCAGCGGTATGTGGTAGCTTACAAGCCATTGATTTTGTGTGTGTAGAATAACACAAGCATGCCAATGATATTTATAAGGGTTTGAAAAATATTTTCAATTATTTTATTTTGAAAAATATAACCGTTTGTATTCAAACGGTAAAACTTTCAAAATTTGTGTCTATTAAAACTAGCAACTAGTTCTGGGATACGTGGTAAATTTTTTTTTACTTTGGCTTTCACATTTCAACGCAAGAGGCAGGAACAAATCGCGTTAAACACGCCACACCATGACTTAAAAATCATGAACATGCCACGTATGAATAACACTTTCCGTACGACTTGACTACTCAATCTCTAGGAAATTGTAAACCTCCTAACGCCCTCTCGAAACTCTCAGGCATTATACTAGATTTCAATGATCTCGAAACTACCTCGTAACCATATATGTCATGGAACGTGTGTTCAACATTTCATATTCGCCAAACCAAACTTACCCTTGAAACGTTTGGGCCTCAGCCCATGGTTACAATAACCTAACGCACCCTTGTTTCTTTACGTACATCTATTTTGATCCAAAACTCTCATCATTTAAAAATCTATTACTTACAAACTCCTTGTTTGACGGGTAGGTTACCCCCACAGAATTTTGATTTTCAAAAAAAAAAATAAAAAAATTATGAACCATGTTTATTTTCAAAACGCGATAGAATAACAATTTTCATTCAAAAATGAAATTTTTCTCAAGTCAAGTTGACTATAGAAATAGTGATTTTCTCATGTACCACAATAAATTCATCTCTTTCGAAATTTATATGGCTCCAACGCTTGAAATCCTTTGTTTATGCGTACTCTCTTTCCAACGCCTCGTATAGAGTATTGCTCAACAGACGATCTCATAACAACTAATCATGCGGGAATCTTCATCCCATTGACTTCCACTTATTGCAAAATAACCCTGACAACCACCTTAGACTGGAATCCCGGGACGGGATTCGGTTTAACGGGTAGGTACTATAACATCCCGTAAACTTCCCTTCCATTTGTAAATAGTAAACGAAGACTAATCTATCATCACAGTTTAATTAACCATTTTTACGGACTAAATTTTCGCTTTTATTCAATTATGTTAATCTAAACGTCGTAACACGTTCGCACATTCTTTATGTCACTCTCAGTTGTGCGTACCATGATAGTCTCAATCGCGAATAAATTAAAACATTTAACATTTAACGTTGCACATTTTGTCAATCAACCAAATGTGATTAAATAAATTTTCCGAAGTTACGAAACCACTCACTAATAACCTTGGACTTCGGCCATCATTTTCAGCCATCACTATTCAAGCTCTATTATATCCACGCGAACCACAAAGCTCACGTTTCCTTGTTCTAGTCTCACAATCGAGACAATCCTATTCTCTACTAAGTATTGTAAACTTTCTCAACATTCATTATTTACGTATCATATTTACAAGTTTTCCATATCTTTATTCCTATGTCTCGTTAAACATTAAACTCACAAACCCACTCACATATATATTGATACATAATTAGAATAAGTAATTATATGCGTTGTTATTCCCACTTGGAAATCGACACAACAACCTGGGAATACATATCTAACATGCACGCACCACCTTGTAAATATGTATAATATCACATGATCAATATGACATTCGATCACTATTGTCACTATCTAAACATATGCATGTTAATTAACCATAATATATATGCCATGTTAATATAGTTACACATTTCATGCGCACATTATAAACAAATAAAGATTGAACATGTTTTATCTCATACTCATAAATCCTCACTCACTCGGCGGAACACAAAAACCAACACTAAAATCCATTGTCACATCCTCTTTGTTTCCTTATGCCGACTAACACAACAAAGATAACCATCATCAAGCTTTATGACACACTCAACCTCTATGACACACTCAACCTCTATGAAATACATCATTGACCTCAAAATTTCTTTCCCCACTTGATTCACTTTGGACTCCATGTGCTACTTATCCCAAACCGAACCACTTGGCACTTAGTGGTAATCGAATCACATGCATAACAAAACTCAAACCAATTCCCTCTACATTCTTTTGTGCTGTGGTCGACACATAATCCAAACCAACCCTTGATATTTTCAAGCAATCAATTCCAAGACAAACGAGAAGAAAACAAGGGAACCATGCTCAGTGTAACACCCCAACCCGACAAGGGCAAAGATGTCACAAATACATGGTTTCATATCAGATACAAGCATTCAAGAAATAAAGTAGCGGAAGTCTTAATATAAAAATCCAAAGGAAAAATAAGTCAACAAAACTCATGAAGTCCGAAACAGAATCCAAAATGCCCAAACAATGGCATAACAGAAATAATATCCAAATGGTCACACTAGAATGACAAGGTCTAAACTTCACACAAGTTGCTCTCATCCCAAGCTAAACCCAGCTCCTAGCTTAAATGTACCTGCCGCAGGAAAAGAAATGCGGCTGAGCTACGAGAGCTCAGTGAACAGATATAACAGAAACAAAGCAATAATATAGAATAAAGAACAGGAAGAGAAATACGAACCGGTCAGAGTCAAGATACAAGTATAATGTAACAGTAATGAAAGATAAGTGATATCAAGTCATGTAAATATGTCAAGGGTTAAGGAAAGTAGTACAGGTAAGTGTAAGGGTAACAGAAATCCACTACGAGCCCAGAAATCAGAGATATCATAATCATGTAGCCATATCAGAAATCCAGAGGGGATGCCTCTCAAGTAACCAGATAATATGAGGGGTGTCCTCATGTATCAGATATAACAGGGTGAGGGGTTACCTCGCAAGGTTGGAGTCATGAGCTCCCAGGGGTTGTGAAAGACGTGCATCGCACACACCATCAGTCACCAGAGATAACAAGTCATATATCATATACAGAAAACAGAACAAGTCTAGGATGCATCCATACGCCCCAGGTGGCCAGAGTCTACCAATACTCACCATATAATCAAGTCAGGGACGGGATAGGACATCTCTCTCCTACCCTAGAGTCAAGTCATCGGTGCATCAATGACAAGGACATGAACACCTCATGCCTGGTGGGTGGCTCGTAATATCAAACTGTGGGTCAGGGTCAAGTGTCAAGTATCAAATGTCAAGTGTCAAGTATCAGGTGTCAAGTATCAAGTATCAGGTGTCAAGTATCAGGTTGTTCAGAATCAAGTTCCATATCAGGGTTCAAGACAGGATATCAAAAGGTTCATATCAGAGAGTTCCATATCAGGTAGTCCAAAGGTTCAATATCAGGGAGGTCAATATCAGGAAGTCAATATCAATTTGTTTAAAAGTTCATTTTAACAGTTTATATTACAAGTCTATATCATAGGTGTTGAAAAGAAATCCTTTAATAATGACTTTCATAAAAGTGATCTTTAAAACAGTTTCATAAAGAAGGTCTTTTAAAAATGGTTTCTATAAAGATAGCCTTACGAATAGTTTCTTAAAACATTTCCATAAATCATTTAAAAAGGTTTTCTCATCCAGTTATAATATCACAAGTATCAAGGTTCAAGTCAAGGTTTTATGGCAGGGTTCGTATCAAGGTTCATGGCAGGGTTCATATCAAGGTTCATGGCAGGGTTCAGAACAAGGTGTAAACCAAAGATCAAGACAGGGTTTAAACAAAGGTTCAAGAACAAGTACAACAGATCAAGGTTTACAAGCAGGGAAAACATAGCAATGGCATCGGGAAATCCTAATACGAATCAAGATCAATAATCAAAAGAGAACGAAGGCACCTTACTAAAAAGGGCAGAATATCTGTACCTTATTTCAATGCAAGCACACAAAATAGAAAAGGCTGACAGGAAATCAAATCACTCCCTCCTCGAACTTAAGGAGTAGAAAAGAGAAATACGAAAGGGGTTTTCAGTTATCTTCCCATTATAAGTAACATCTATTTTTAGTAGGTTTCCAGAATTTAGTAAGTTTCCATAATTATCAGGTTTCCAGAATTAACAGATATTATCATTTCAGATTAGGTTGAACCTTTATTCAAAGATTATTATGGAATACAGTACATTTTATCAAGTTACAGAAGTTTAGGGTTAATTATGACAATTATACAATGTTTTGGGTTTTAAATATAACTTCATTAATTTCCAAGGTCATTAGTGAAAATTACTTTAAGTTACAGAATTATACACTTGATGAGTGTCTAAATACTCATCATTTTATTCACATTTAGACTACAAAAACATGCAGATATGCTTCAAAATAAAGAAAATATCAATTGATTGTGTTTTTATGTGTTACAAGTGCAAAATGATTAAATACAGTTGAAAAACAAACATAGTTTGCATAATTGTCAATTTCAGTCCTTTAACTTTCAAAAATTGGCAAAAATAGTCCCTGGTGTTAAAAATATCATTCAAGGTCCCTAAACTATTTAACTTTACAATATTGGTCCTTGGAGGAAAGTTTTATAGAAATGGCAGTTTTGGTCCTTCAAGTTTTAAAAATGACATAAAAGGTCCCTGAAGTTTCAGAAAATAGCAATTTAGGTCCCTGAAGTTTAAACATTTCCAAATTCCATTTTTCTAAAACCCTTAACCCATTTCTCATTCCCTAATATCCAAAATTACCCAAGTTTGACCACAGAAAGTCAAAGCCTGTTTTAAATAAAAGAAGGTCAAACTTGTACAGTGATCCAGAAAGTCAAAATAACCAAAAACCGTCATACTGCTTATCCCTTCCACCTCAACAAGCCAGCTGCTACCCTTTATGTCCTCTCCTCACCCACTCCCTAACAATCCAAAATAACATTTAATGCTTTCCCACTCCCCCCCATCAGTTCCAGTACCAAGTGGGTTTTCCCACTTTAGACTTTTGGCGCCAAATTTACAAGTGCACGGCTGGGATGAATTGGAGCTATCCAAGTGCTGGGATTCACTCTGAGGGACCCAAGGAAGATATTTGAAGGGTATAAGAGTACTCCAACACAGAAAAGATCAGTAGTAGATTTTAATTAAAAATTAGGAGTAGTGTAATTTTAATTTCAAGTCGTATTCATAGTTTTTATGTTAAAACCTTTCTGGGTTTTGTAATTTCTGAGTTGTATAAGCAAAATTAGTTGTAATACAAGTGTTTAATTAGATTAATTCCAAGTTTCCAGGTTAACTAATTTTCCCGCCAAAATTGTTCATCATAGTTTTTCATGTTATAATCTGTTAAAAGTGTTCAAATAAGCTCAATAGAGTTTATTTGAGCTTATTCAAGTATTCTAGACACAATTTCTGATCTTAATTTCAAATTTGGAAAAAAGTCAACAAAAGTCAAAGAAGCTCAAAATAAGCAGTTCTGGTGGAATAAGCTATTCTGGAAAAGCTGAATTGGGTTTCTGGGTTAATATGACAAGCTAGGCTTGTTGGGTGATCTTTAGTTCCACTATTTCATAATCTCACAGTTGTAAGCATTTTTCAAGTTTTTTTTGCACTATTTTATAAGTTACTATTACATAGCTTAATAATAGCTTATTATAGTAATTTTCTGCTTATTAGTAGTTTATAATTGTATTTCATCATTTACATCAGTTTTATATAGCCTTGTATTCATTTTACTTAAAAATCACTTAAAAAGCTCAAAATAGACATTATCTAGTAAACTGCTTAATCCAGCTTATTTTCAGTTAATAAATACTCAATAGTACTTAAATAAGTTAGTTAAAGTTAGTTTATTAGAAAACCTAGCTTAATCTGTCATTTCCAGTTCAGAAAACCAAGACAGTCCCTATAAAGGGGTGTTTGGTTTAAGCTGTCACTATGTCCAAACAGGCTGTTACTGTGCATTTACCATTTCACCAACTTTGAACCAGCTTATATAAGCCATAATAAGCTATTTCCAAGATTTGATAGGCCGTATAGATAGTTATAGCAGTTTTATATGATCTTTGCAATTTTCAGCCCTCAAAAAGCTCATACAAGCCATATATAGCCATAAGCTCCTTTGGCCTTCAACCATGGTATTTTTGAGTTCCCAGTAGTCTATTTAGTGAGTACCCAAAAGCTTAGAACCTCTACACAAGGCTACACCCAAAACAACCCATTTCAGAATGAAATTCGCACATTTTCGTATTTTTTGTTTCTGCAGCGATTTTCTTTTATTTTTCATTTCTTCATCTTAAGGAGTTAGAAGCTGAAATTTGACACGCATATAGTTCCCTAGCTTTTTATACTTTGCCATATTTTTAGTTTATTTTTAGGATTTTTTTTATCAATGCTTTTCTACAGCTCAAAGTGGGCTATTTTTGCCCTGTTCACCCCTAGTTCAGCAGACTCATTTCCCATTTTAGAGCTTATTTGCTTATTTCCTTTGCTATTTCTTGTCACTTTAAATTATTTGTAGTAATCTCAGTCACATTTAGCTTATTACTTTTCCATGTTAGCTTATAGGATAGCTTAAAGCTTGTTTACTTAAATTCTATATTCTAATTAGTTTAAAACTAAACTGTCAGACTTTTAGAGCTTATTTCCACCTTATTTAGCTAGTTTCAAATATAAGTTCTTTTGTAAAAGTTGATTATTGATAGTTTATAAATAAGTTTGTAAAAGAAAAAAATAAAGAAAATCAAATTATAAAAAAAAGTGATAGCTTCTATTTAAGCCATTTGGCTTATTTTTCTGCTTTTTCATTAAGCACTTTTCATTTTTATATTTTTCTTATCTTCCTGTCACCTTAGAGTATTTATATAAAAAGTTTTAGATTTTTCTTTGTTCATTTAGTATTTATTATAATTTAAAATAGTTTTAAATAATAATTAATTAGTAATTAATTAATAATAATTAGATAAAAAGTGTAATAAATATATTTTTAGTTTTAAAATAAGTTTTAAGTTATTTTAGATTTTTCAAAGTTAAATTTTCATTTTTCTAGCTTTATTTCACATTTCCTTAGTGTAATTCAAATCAAAACCTTATCCGTTCAATCTTCACCCGATCACAAATTCGTTCTATTACAGTGTTCACACCTCGTTGGGACTTAACGACCCGGGGATACTCTAAACTCCTTGGTAAATTGCATCGTGCCCTAGATTGTTTGACTCTTGTTGACCATTTACTTGGTTAATTTGGGTTGACCGTTTGGGGCCGATCAAAATTTTGGCGCCGCTGCCGGGGAGGTGTGCTGCGTAAAACGAATTTGAAGTATCAGTGATTGTTGAATATTCACCCATTGTATATTTACCACCCTTGTCCACATTTTCATATTTTTCATATAAAAACTAAAAATAATCATGAAGTTAATTCGTTTGACTAAACGGTTACCAAAAACATTTTTATTCAAGTTTTCAACGAACACAAAAAAATCCAAAATATTCATCTTTACCCTCTTACCCTTTTTGATTCTTTATCCCTTTACCCTCTATCCATTTGATTCTAACTTCTTCTATCTCTCTTATGGCATCTCTCGGGGACATATGCTTTTATTGCAAAAGCCCGATGGAGAACAACTATCGTTGTTTCCGATGCATTTGTGAAAAATGTGGAAATAACTGTAGAAGTGGATATTGTACTGTATGCAACAGATTCATAAATCCAATACAGACATATTCATGTGAATTTTGTGGAGGTCCTCATCAAGGATTTGAGTGTCAAACCGGGAACACGTTTGTCTATGAACAGTTTTCTGGTAACACTCAGGACTTTGGAAATGACCAAATTCCATATTATTCACATGACCAGCCACAATAATCATTTTGTTGTGAGTACTGTGGAGGTCAACATTTCAGCTCTAATTGTCAAATAAGGAATCCATTTCCTTGTAACAATTATGACATTCCAGACCAACCTCCACAGTACCAAATATATGAGGATGTCTATGAGTGTGTTCCTAATGACAATTCTAACAAAGATATTCCTCAAAACATTCTCCTTGGTCTTCTGGAATTATTAAAAAATTTAAAGGAAGATAAACGTGCCCAAGAAAATCCTCAAGCTGATAATCAATGTCAACCTTTCGGTTTTCACACATCAGCCGAACTACGAGCAGCTAGAGCACGTGCCAATTTCCGCAATGCTGTTCTTATCAATGACGATGATGACAGTGATGATGAAGATATCATTGATATTCTTCAAAAAGATTCATCAAGTTCATCAGTTGAGATTCCTTTCGTGGAAATACAGGGAGAAAAGTCTATGGAGGAACTGCTAGCAAAAGAACAAATGGAACTTGTAGAATCCATGACTGCTAGTACTTCTCAACTTCCTCAGTCTACTGTTATCACACCCGAAGTTCCCACTAATTCTCTTATTATGGGGGACGAGCATCTTGACACTATTCCTGAAAAGGAATCGGACGAATTCATAAAGTCTAGTGTTGAGAACCTTGTCCCAATCCCAAGTGAGTCACAGGGAACTTTTGATCAAATGTGTGATATCCTTCCTCCTCTTGATTTTTCAAAAGATCATATTGAGATGTTCTCCGATTCCACTAATGACGATTCTTTATCATGTGGAGACATCATTTATATGGAGGAATTTCCTTCTGAGCCAGTCAGCTTAGAAGAAGAGAATGATGAAGAAATTGACACTGAAATCAAAGATGAAGCTCTTCGAGCAACATTATTGACTGTCAATCTTCTCATTTCTAAAATCGAGGCTTTCAAAGAAAAACCCATTTCATCTCCTATCCCCATAAAGGATAGTGACATATTTTCCGATGATTCTATTCCGGAAATGGAAGCCTTCTGCTTTGATCTGAGGGGAGAGAAAATTAGTGGCAATACCACTTCTCATTCTCATAATTCTCTCCCCGATTATGAATCATTTACATTTGAGGAGTTCACTGATGAACTCACTCATATCAAATCCGAATATGATTCATTCACTTTTGAGGAGTTCTCCGATGAACTCACTCATATCATATCTCCGCCGGAGTATGATAACTTCTACTTTGATCTTGACAAAGATTATCTTTATGTCCTGGAGGGAAATATTCTCAACACTGAGAATTTGATTAATATCAAAATCCCACCCCTCCCAATCTTTAATTGTCTTGATCAACAGAGCTTAAATGACGAGATTCATGATACTGAAATCATGAATTCTCCTTCTAATGATGATGAGTTAGTCATGATTTTTATCATGACTTTCTTTCTTTTCTTCGCCTACACGGTGACTTCTCCTGTTCTTCACTCCTTCGGGAATGAAGACACTATCTTTGACCCCGGCATTTTTATTTATCATTTGTGAGCCGGGTCTGTGTATATCTCATCGGAGTGGAACTTTCAAGTACTTCAGTGTTTATCCAAACATCTTGAACGAAAGTCCGATGGAGAATTTTTGTTCCACTTGCTTCCCCAAGAACCAATGAATGCGGGGTCGAGTCAAGCTAGTGACTCGGTAATCAAAAACATTAGCACAACATGGGTTTTCACCCATGTCTCTGACTTCTTTCTCTTTTCTACCACCCAAGTGTGGGGGAGATGCCCACATGTTGTATATATGTACATATCAAAATTCAGTCATAAAAAAAAATAATAAAAAAATAAAATAAAAAAATATGTGTATATAAATAATGGCTATTAGTATTTCCCTTTCACGTTCTAAGTATTGGTGTAACAACCGGTACTTTGAATATTGAGGGCAATATTCAGTTCTAATGTGGGGGGGGGGGGGGCGGAATTCTAGCGAATTTTATCAAATGTACCATCTAGTACCCCCATTTTGGCCAAAATTTTAAAATTTTTTCTCACTTAGAACGCAATAAATGGTTATCAGTCCGCCATGTCTAACCCACATAAGGATTGGCTAATCCGAGAGCAAACGGCTCTTGGTAAAGATATATCAAATCCGTTTATGGCTTGCAATTTGCCAAAAATTGTATGGTATTCGACTCACCATATCTTTATAAGTGAAGAGTTGGCTAGCCCGCAAGGTTATGGCTTGTGGTAAAGGCAGTGGAAAAACCATAATTGGTAATCAGCTCACCAAAGATAATAGTTGTAATTTATCTAAGAGTTGGCTAGTCCAGAAGCAAACGGCTTCTGGTAAAGACAAATCAAATCCGTTAACAGCTGATGGTTTGCTTAAAATCATTTGGTTATCAATGTACCAAAGTATCACATACTAAAACATTGGCTACTCCAGAAGTAATGGCTTTTGGTAAAGAGATAAAATCCATTAAATTTTCATAAAAGATTGCTAGGGACTAGCAATAGTTTAGTGTGGGGGATTGATGAGTGTCTAAATACTCATCATTTTATTCACATTTAGACTACAAAAATATTTAAAAAACATGCAGATATGCTTCAAAATACAGAAAATATCATTTGATTGTGTTTTTATGTGTTACAAGTGCAAAATGATTAAATACAATTGAAAAACGAACATAGTTTGCATAATTGTCAATTTCAGTCCTTTAACTTTCAAAAATTGGCAAAAATAGTCCCTGGTGTTAAAAATATCATTCAAGGTCCCTAAACTATTTAACTTTTACAATATTGGTCCTTGGATGAAAGTTTTATAGAAATGGCAGTTTTGGTCCTTCAAGTTTTAAAAATGACATAAAAGGTCCCTGAAGTTTCAGAAAATGGCAATTTAGGTCCCTGAAGTTTAAACATTTCCAAATTCCATTTTTCTAAAACCCTTAACCCATTTCCCATTCCCTAATATCCAAAATTACCCAAGTTTGACCACAGAAAGTCAAAGCCTGTTTTAAATAAAAGAAGGTCAAACTTGTACAGTGATCCAGAAAGTCAAAATAACCAAAAACCGCCATACTGCTTATCCCTTCCACCTCACCAAGCCAGCTGCTACCCTTTATGTCCTCTCCTCACCCACTCCCTAACAATCCAAAATAACATTTAATGCTTTCCCACTCCCCCCCCATCAGTTCCAGTACCAAGTGGGTTTTCCCACTTTAGACTTTTGGCGCCAAATTTACAAGTGCACGGCTGGGATGAATTGGAGCTATCCAAGTGCTGGGATTCACTCTGAGGGACCCAAGGAAGATATTTGAAGGGTATAAGAGTACTCCAACACAGAAAAGATCAGTAGTAGATTTTAATTAAAAATTAGGAGTAGTGTAATTTTAATTTCAAGTCGTATTCATAGTTTTTATGTTAAAACCTTTCTGGGTTTTGTAATTTCTGAGTTGTATAAGCAAAATTAGTTGTAATACAAGTGTTTAATTAGATTAATTCCAAGTTTCCAGGTTAACTAATTTTCCCGCCAAAATTGTTCATCATAGTTTTTCATGTTATAATCTGTTAAAAGTGTTCAAATAAGCTCAATAGAGTTTATTTGAGCTTATTCAAGTATTCTAGACACAATTTCTGATCTTAATTTCAAATTTGGAAAAAAGTCAACAAAAGTCAAAGAAGCTCAAAATAAGCAGTTCTGGTGGAATAAGCTATTCTGGAAAAGCTGAATTGGGTTTCTGGGTTAATATGACAAGCTAGGCTTGTTGGGTGATCTTTAGTTCCACTATTTCATAATCTCACAGTTGTAAGCATTTTTCAAGTTTTTTTTGCACTATTTTATAAGTTACTATTACATAGCTTAATAATAGCTTATTATAGTAATTTTCTGCTTATTAGTAGTTTATAATTGTATTTCATCATTTACATCAGTTTTATATAGCCTTGTATTCATTTTACTTAAAAATCACTTAAAAAGCTCAAAATAGACATTATCTAGTAAACTGCTTAATCCAGCTTATTTTCAGTTAATAAATACTCAATAGTACTTAAATAAGTTAGTTAAAGATAGTTTATTAGAAAACCTAGCTTAATCTGTCATTTCCAGTTCAGAAAACCAAGACAGTCCCTATAAAGGGGTGTTTGGTTTAAGCTGTCACTATGTCCAAACAGGCTGTTACTGTGCATTTACCATTTCACCAACTTTGAACCAGCTTATATAAGCCATAATAAGCTATTTCCAAGATTTGATAGGCCGTATAGATAGTTATAGCAGTTTTATATGATCTTTGCAATTTTCAGCCCTCAAAAAGCTCATACAAGCCATATATAGCCATAAGCTCTTTTGGCCTTCAACCATGGTATTTTTGAGTTCCCAGTAGTCTATTTAGTGAGTACCCAAAAGCTTATAACCTCTGCACAAGGCTACACCCAAAACAACCCATTTCAGAATGAAATTCGCACATTTTCGTATTTTTTGTTTCTGCAGCGATTTTCTTTTATTTTTCATTTCTTCATCTTAAGGAGTTAGAAGCTGAAATTTGACACGCATATAGTTCCCTAGCTTGTGTACTTCGCAATATTTTTAGTTTTTTTTAGGATTTTTTTATCAATGCTTTTCAACAGCTCAAAGTGGGCTATTTTTGCCCTGTTCACCCCTAGTTCAGCAGACTCATTTCCCATTTTAGAGCTTATTTGCTTATTTCCTTTGCTATTTCTTGTCACTTTAACTTATTTGTAGTAATCTCAGTCACATTTAGCTTATTACTTTTCCATGTTAGCTTATAGGATAGCTTAAAGCTTGTTTACTTAAATTCCATATTCTAATTAGTTTAAAACTAAACTGTCAGACTTTTAGAGCTTATTTCCACCTTATTTAGCTAGTTTCAAATATAAGTTCTTTTGTAAAAGTTGATTATTGATAGTTTATAAATAAGTTTGTAAAAGAAAAAAATAAAGAAAATCAAATTATAAAAAAAAGTGGTAGCTTCTATTTAAGCCATTTGGCTTATTTTTCTGCTTTTTCATTAAGCACTTTTCATTTTTATATTTTTCTTATCTTCCTGTCACCTTAGAGTATTTATATAAAAAGTTTTAGATTTTTCTTTGTTCATTTAGTATTTATTATAATTTAAATTAGTTTTAAATAATAATTAATTAGTAATTAATTAATAATAATTAGATAAAAAGTGTAATAAATATATTTTTAGTTTTAAAATAAGTTTAAATTACTTTAGATTTTTCAAAGTTAAGTTTTCATTTTACTAGCTTTATTTCACATTTCCTTAGTGTAATTCAAATCAAAACCTTATCCGTTCAATCTTCACCCGATCACAAATTCGTTCTATTACAGTGTTCACACCTCGTTGGGACTTAACGACCCGGGGATACTCTAAACTCCTTGGTAAATTGCATCGTGCCCTAGATTGTTTGACTCTTGTTGACCATTTACTTGGTTAATTTGGGTTGACCGTTTGGGGCCGATCAACACTCACTTTATTCAGAATTACATTTTATTCCCTTAAGTTTCACAATTTACAGATTACATCCCTTTAGTTACATAATTTACAAAACCAACCTTATAATTACATATTTTACAAATTAAACCCTACAATATCCATAATTACCAACCAAGCATATTATATTTTATAATTACAGAATATATCATCAGAAGTTAGTACATTACAGATTAGACCCCTCAGAATTCAGAATTTACATATTTAGTCCTTTAAGTTTACAAAACATATATATTAAGTCATAATTCATAACAATTACATAATTAGCCCATAAATCATCAAAATTACACAACAACCTTTTTATATCAGTATTAACTCAAAACAACCTCAATATTTCAGATTTACACTTTTGGTCCCTCACTTTTAATTTATTTCAAATCGAAACCCTAATATGCCATTAATTCATTATATTGCAATATTTACACTTAGGACCCCAAAGTTATATTTTTCCCACATTATTACAGATCTATATGATCTTACAAAAATATCCCAGAAGTTTCAAAGTTGGTAAAACAGGTCCTTATACTTTTTCTTTTAGATCGGAATATACTTTTTACAAACAATTACAAACCCTACTATTCACCAATCATTGAACCATCATTAATTCATCCTTAAAACACATTTAATGACCAGAATTTCATCCAAGAACCCAAACCCTAGTAACCCCGATTTTTATTTTATTTGTTTTCTTTATTTTCATGAAATCCGGTTATAACAATAATTCACCACGTTAAATCTAGGCTTCCAAAAATCAAACTCATATTTTTCCCAGATCATAAGACTTATAAAGAACCCACGAAAAATAATTAGCATGCCCAGAAAAATCGTTTAACATATATTACATTTTTACGTACGTTTTAGACATCAAAATTGCCACGACATGATTTAGGCTAATGTAATTCGATCTATCATTTTTCCCAGGTCATGTACATCATATTAGGTCTAAATAAAATAGCCATAGCACCCAGAAAATTCGTAACACATATTTTGGAATTTACGTGTGTTTAAACCCATAAAATTCAAAGCGACATAAAAACTGTGCATGATTCGATTCATATAATTTTCCTGAGTCTTATATGTTATAAAGATCATAAAAAAAATATTGGATTAATTTTAGAACGTATGGAATCAAGGATCACGAATTATACCTATCGTATGGAATAAAGGAGGAAAAATTCGACACCACCTAGACCAGGCCTTTATAAATCGAATGGCTATTTTTCTAGTCTTCCTAGCACTAGAATGAACTCCAAAAAAATGTTTCTTGGCTGCAGAAAATTCGGATTGAATGTGTGTGTATTTTTGTGTTTGTCGGCTAAGGTTTTTAGGGTTAAATCAAGGAGAAAATCATGGGAGGCTATATGAATGATATAGACCGAGTATGGGGAGGGTATTAAGGCTAAAGAATCGGTATAAACCTGGAAAAAATCAATCTTCCCTTAATTTGAATGATTTCCTAATTTATTTTGTATTTTAAGTGTTTTTAAATTAATTAAATTATAACTTATGTTCAAATTTCGGCCCAAGTGTTTTTTTTTTTTTTTTTTTTTTTTTTTTTTTTTTTTTTTTTTTTTTTTTTTTTTTGTGTGTAATAATACATTTTTGTACTTGTAAAACTATTAGAAACTTGTATCAAAATTATCTCACTTGATTTGTGGTTCGTTTCCAGAGATTCGGGATTAATTCAGTACTTTAAATTAAGCTTTAACTAAATTTTAAAGTTTCAGGGGTAATTTGGTAATTTTTGCATGTTTTAAATTTTCGGGTTTTACACTCAGTTAACTTCTCCTCCTACACACTCAAGTGCCATGATTAGTCTTTCTCCACTCCTAACACTCAATTCCCACGCCACAACAAAATAAACATTGAAGCACAAGAGCTAAACTACAAATGAAACCCACTTGAACTCCACGTGCTAAAAATCAAACCGACCCTTTATATTTGTTGTGGAATTCGGTTTCTAGACAATAAGATAAGAACAAGAACCATGATTACAGTTCACTTACACACTCAATCTCACTTACACTCTATTCCTCATGAATACATGGAACTAATTCCAACTAAAACCCACGAGATTCATTTTAAACTCCACATTCATGAACCAAGCGACACTATATATACATGTATTTCCACTGTAAATCTCATACTCTCTCAAACTCCCACCACACACACACAAGCCATTATACTCGGTTAGATGAGTTCTTGAAGACCACAGAATCCAAGGAGCAATCGAGTTTCAAGTTCCTAAGTCGAATGAAATATTTTGGGTCCTATACGTTTGGCATTTGAGCGAGTCTTGTGTTTTTCAGTTTCATTCCAACGATCCACAACCCCTCCTTGATCTTTTGTAAGTCCACACAACTAAATTCTATTTCATCTCGGTTCATATTATTGCTCCATGCATGTCGTGTACATTTATTTCGAACATACGTTTCCATCTTTATTTTCACGTACAAACTATGGTTCCTTAGTTCGAACCATGGTCCATCTTGTTTTGAGACACCAAAGATCACATAAGAACACCCACGACACACCCATGCATTCGCGTATGACAAAATCGAAACCCATTTCGTTTTGCCAAAAATCACGTATAAGCATTGCTCATAAAACTTGGTTTATTTTTCTAAGTCTTTTGACTTGGCAAAAACTGCCTCAACTCGCTCATTTCATGATCCATAATTTCGAATTCGTAAAAGCAACCCATGAATGTTTTTGCTCAGTTCGAATTCCCATATATCAAACTTCATTTTTCGTATTCAAAACTTTTCATGAAAAACCCTCGAAAGCCCTTAAAAACGCTTAAAGTAAAAGCTTCATAACTGGTTTCCAACACTTAGAAAATCTTTGTTTCCAGAATTTAGAACGTGCGAATGGGCTGTAAACTCACATCATATCTTCGAAATTCTAAACACAACCACCCAATATTTTTACATCTCTCGTTAGTAGACCTAGAACACTAAACTTTTCGTGTTTTAACCACCCAAAAATAATCTCAACCCGTCACCCATATTTGGCCATTTTGAACTGACCTCGCCCTGCTTTCTAATCAGAAGTAAATTGCAAATTTATAATTTTCAGAAAAGGGCCGAATAAAAGCCCAATAAGAAATAGAGTTAGACCAGCCCACTGAGCCCATATGAGATATTTTTAGAATCACAAAAATAATCCAAATCCAGGCCCAAAAGTATTTTCAGGCCCTCGCCTCCAAGTTTCTTAACGGGCCTTGTTTTAATTCGTTTTAAGGCCCAATAACCGAATTTTTAAGTTTCTGGTCAAATAAGCAGTTGACTTAAACTTTAATAAGCTTAAATAAGTTACTAAAATTTTTAGGAAATTTTTCCACAATTTTACAAGCGTTTTGGACAAAAATTGCAACGATTTTCACCCCGAGGGACCATTTTTGCCAAACCGGCAAAACTAAGGTTTAAACCTGTGAAAACAGAATATTGAGGATGTAAAATGATTTTATATTAAAGTATAAACTCAGTTTGTCATTTGGGTTAAACTTGGATTAAAAATGTAATTTTTATAAACTAGGGACTAACGGTGTAACGCAAACACCGTTAGGGTATAAAGTGTAAAAATAGCGAAAGTTCAAGGGTAAACAGAAACATTGTAACATTTTATTTCCAATCCAAAATTTACACAATCCACCCTCATCTCTCAGTTGTTTCGTTCAAACACAAACATGTACGTTATATTTATATATAACAACTTTTAAACTACTCCACTCAACGTTCTGTCTCATCCGATTCGAGACGACGACCATTATGATTTCTAAAATCATAACAACAAAATAATATTATTGATAATATTATTGTTGAACTCCAAACCTCTTGAACCACTCACACTCACGTCACCGATCAAATCGTCATACGACTCCTCATATCGCATTCATTATTCGTGCTAAGTCGAATTCTCAAACATTATTATTATTCAGGTCGTGTGTGAAGTTATTTTCGAAATCTCAACTGAATTTACATTTCAATAAATCCACTTTCCTCATTATTGCTATCGCATCAGGTGAGTTCATAGCCCCACTTTTCTTGTTTACTGTTTTATAAAATCTTTGGGGGAGATACATGCTCAAATACAATGTTTTATACTTATTCATAAGTACTCTTAACTGTTTACATACTACTGTGAGTTCCATAGACTACTCTTTTATCTACTCTGACTTACTTTTGAAAGCGATACATGTTCGCTTTACATATAAACTTTATTGATTTACATTAAACAACGTGCGTAGTTGATAAAACGCTCTGCTCGTTATTGAGACGTAATACTTGCTTTTAATTATCAAAGTACTTTTAAACCTCTACAAACTATTATGAGTTTATAAATCAACTTTATACATTTTTATATCTCATGGAGAGATACCTGCTATAAACATGATCACAAATGATTTTCAACTGTATGCTATACCTGATCCACTATTGCCTAAGTTTACCTTTATTGCCATGTTCGAAGTCCCTCACATCATGAACCTTAATCACTTGCGAGTGAACGTAAATAATTGTGAATAGATCTATTTGGGACTGACAATCCCCGTTTGGGTCTGCTAGGATGAGCCACCCAGGCGCACTTTATTTGAACAAACTTATGGGTTATTGGCAAATACCCATCCTGAGGGCCTTTATACTTTACATCATTTTTGATGCCTGTTAAACGTTGAGTGTCATGAGACTTAGAGCAATAGAAAACGATACTGTAGTCATGATACAGTATTGCCACTATTTTATTAAACTTGAACTTGTTATCACTATATAGCAGAAAATCACTACTTGGCAAACAATAACTATTTTGTGTTGACCCGGTTAGGGCAAACAAACGAACTATGGGTATATAACAACTTAACCCGCTACTTGTTTTATAACGAACCAACTAAGGGTGTATAATATCGTAACCCACCGCTTATTTTATTAATAATTGTATTTGTTACAATTATTACCTAAACTTGGAAACTATTGAAAATCAACCGATATTATGCAAACTCTATGGATTCACTCACAACTTGAATTTGATAATCAACTGTTTTAACTTTAAACTCTATGGATTCACTCACACTTTGATTTTGACAAATCAACTGGTTTAACTATAAACACTATGGTATTACTCACTCTTTGATTTGAGAATCAACTATTTATCTACAAATACTATGAACTCACAAACCATTTGATTCTGGAAATCAACAGTATTTACTCACAAACTCCTTGGTTTTGAGAAATCAACAGTAATTTCTCACAAAACTCTTTGATTTTGGAAATCAACAGCTTTTACTTACAAACTCTATGAACTCACCAACCTTTGTGTTGACGCTTTTAGCATGTATTTATCTCAGGTCCATGATAAGCAAGGATGGCACGGAGGAGCACGAATACTTTTGAAGGCTATAAACTTTATTACCATTCGAAAACCTATTTAATAAACTCTGGAACCACTGTGACCTTATTTTGTAAACTCTGATATTCGAATGATAAATCTTTTAAAACGACCAAATTGGTGATCGTTTTCTACTATTCAACTGTTGTGCCATGAAGTAACACCCAATTTAAATTCCGCTGCATATCTCGAAATTGGGGGTGTTACAGTGCCCTTTCTTGAAATTCTAGTTGTAAGTCATTAAGGTACTCCTCATTGGTTCTCTCATCAGCCTCATCATCAGAATCTTCTTGGAAATCCTGCACAACACCATTAGAATAGAAGGCAGTGGATATAGGTGCAATAGTCAAGGCCTTTTTGGTCTCCTGAGTTCTTTTTGAATCAGGGTATCTCCTAGAGATTAAGTTGTCTTCCTAGACAAACTTCCGATAGATTTCAGGGAGCTCAGGGTTTTGAATGTGGTTAGCATTTCTAAGACCATGAGAGAAGTTTAACCACTTCTCAGGGAGACTGTTGACAAAGCCAACATTGATCTCATGCTTAGACAGGGTGACACCATCATTGGTCAATTCATTTAGAGGGGTTTTGTATCTGGTATAAGTCTAAGAGATACTTTCAGAGTCATTAGCCCTGAAAGTGTTATACTCAAGTTTCAGGTCCATGATCCTATTTTCCTTGGTATCTGAGGGACCTTTAAAGTTGTGAACCAAGTCAGTCCAAGTCTGTTTGGCAGTTGGACAGTTAATGACTGATTCCATTATATCATCAGGAAGACATAATACAATGAAGTTTTTCAGGCGTTGGTCTTGATTGACCACCCTTCTCTCATCAGAGGTCTACTAAGCTTCAGGCTTGGGTAAACCTTCAGCAGTCTTAGGGACAAAGGGACCTTCATTAATACACTTAATGTAGTAAGGTTCCATTCCTGTTATGTAGCAAAGCATACGCTTTTTCCACTAATTAAATTTTCCAACCTCAATTCGGGGAGGAGTAGCATTATAGCTTCCTCCCTTTTTGTCGACTAGTTGGGGTACATCACTTTCAGCCATGGTAGGATCTTGATTTTAAAAACGTTTTGAACGGTTTATAAAACTTGTTTTATAAATCAAACCGCTCTGATACCACTTGTTGTTCCCTTTTACACTGATAGTAATAACTAAAAAGTTAAACTACCTGTGTTCCATGACTAGTAATGTATTTAAAACTTTGTTAAAGGATAAACGTAAAGTAAAAGACACAAGTTTTCAACGTTTAATTCTATTTGCAATTAACAAAGAACTATACCCAAGTGTTTGAGGAATAACACTTAGGATTGAATGACAAGTATGGTATGACTCCTCACTAAACTTAAGCTAAGCTTAAGTAGCAACTAAACTGAACCTACTGAGCTATCTCAGGGAGTAGGTTGCTATTTGGAGGAGTAAAAGTTGTTTGTGAATGTCTAAGCATTTAATGCACAAACTTGTCAAACTTTTACTCCACCTTATGTTACCTATTTATACACAAGTATTTTACAACCGTTGTGATAAAGATAAAAGGTGACCTAATCTAGTTAGGACAAAATACTTACCTATTTTGTCTCTGTTACAAGAAGCTATTTTGGGTATAAGACAATACTGCTTTCTGAGGTACAGTGATAACACTGTCCTGACATTTTGCCTTTCAGGGAAAGTTTGCCTTCAGCCTGATAAGGACTTCTCCTTATCCCTTTAAATGTTTCCCGCCTTGTCCCGCCCATTCTTCAGTCTTCAGGTCTTCAGTCTTCTATCTTCAGTCTTTAGTTGTTGAGGAGTCTTGGGGTTCAGTGAGTTATTGTCATCACTCACTGAACCCATCACCTTCTTCTTTGGCTTAGGTGCCATTCACTGAGTTCCTCCTCACTGAATGAAGAGGCTTTCTTCTTAGACTTGTCATAAGCTTCCTAAAGGTGACTCACTGAGCAACTGTTCACTTAGTGACTTGAATATTGTTTAAGGTTTTCTAACACTTAGGTTATTTTTTATTCAAATCCTTGTTTCAGAAAACTCGGGTACTGAATGGAACCAACAAACAGGTTTGACACAATGTGTTATTTTACACGTACAACTATGAGCAAATGTTAAATATAGAAATGGCGCATAACACAATCAATAGACAGAAATTGATAATTAACTCATTAATTCGCTAAATTACTAAATGAAACAAAACAAGTACATATAAACCAACCTCGTTCATGGCATGGGTTTGTTGCATTTCTGCAATCTGGATCTGCTTTTTTGTCTCCTGTCATCTTTGGGCTATTATTGCAGATATGCAAAATATCAAACATTACCCAAAACTAAAGTTTATGCAGGTTTACTGAACGCATAACTTACAGCGTATACTCAACTCAAGTAACAACCACCACAAGAGTCAAGATATCTTTGTCACAACCCACACTTAGAGGGTGTTTGGGTAAGCTTATTTGAGGCGCTTTGTAATAGTTTATTGTGTTTTGAAAAGCTATTAAGCTCATCCACTTATTTCTATAACGACTTCTTCTACTGAGAAATAACCTATTAGGCATAAGCTTCTCAAACGGCAGTTTTTTAAAATGCATAAGCCCAAATTTAGTAAATTTGATCTATAATTTACTTTAAACGAATACTAAAAAAAACTATTAACAGTATCAACAAATAACAATCAAGCTAAAACATTAATAAACAAAACTCATACCACCAAAGACGGCTTCTCGTAAACATCCACGCTCCGATCTTGATTAGACGATATCCACGCCTCGGTCTCATCATCAACATTAATATCACAATATTCAATCATTTCATCATCAGCCAACAACCGGTCATCATCTTTTAAACCTCCAACTCATCATCATCATCTTCCTATTGCGCAATTATTTCGAACAGTTTGTTTGCACAGAATTGAAATTTGATGTTAGTACGACGAGCTACTGGTTTTGTAACATCCGGTAATTTTCCTCACTTATTTTATTAGCCAAAATACTTATTTTTTGATAACCATTAGTTTTTATACTTCTTTGAACTCATTTGAGCTTGAAAAACATATGTCATCTGTACAAACGTAAGCGTTATTCATTATCTAAGCTGGCACAACCTAAAATATTCAAAATAATTTTATTTGTTAATTAAATTAAATCCGAGAAAATTATACATGCGAATACTCAATTTCATTAGAAAAATTATTTCGGACTCGATGGCGAAAGTCCCATGAATTAAAACGGAAGTTTACTAAGTCAAATGGGGTCCACAAGGTATTTATTAAATGATTAGCCAACGTTACACTTTCTACCCCCACACCTAATTTTCACCGCCCGCCCCTATTTTTCCCTTTGTCCGTGTTTAGTCCCTACGTGGGATATAAATACCCCCAATTAGGGTTACTTCCCCCTTTGATAGTCCCCTCACTGGAAATCACTATTCTGGCACCGCACCTACTTTCTGGCAAAGTTTCGACCACCCCCGAAATTCATCCAACGTGTAGATCTCGACCCCCACACCATTCTGGAGCTTTAGAAGGCGCAAGGAGTGCGTTTGGTTTGTTTTTGGAGTACACCGGCGCGACACCACCATCACCGCCGCCTGCCACCACCTTGTTTCCCTCTCTCTTTCACTTTTTGGTAAGCACACGCCACTCCTTTTTCATTTTCTCTCATTTTAATAAAACCTAATTCGAATAAAATCTATATAAATGTTTTTATAGTAAAACTAAACAAAACTTAATGTTTTATAAACTAAACCGTGTGGATCTACGTTTTTATCACTTGAATCGCTGTGACTCGTTCCGAGTCGTGTGACTCGTCCGAGTCAATTCACGAGTTGAGTTGACTCGGACCCGTTCCGTGTTTATATGGTGTTATTATTTATATTTCGAATTGTATTTATTGTTGTGTTGATTATTTGTGAGTTTGGTAATGTTTTGGTTGGGTTTTTGGTTATGGCCGATTGGTATGCGAGTCGAGTAGGGGTGAGTCGTAACTCGAGGTGAGTCACGAATCGTGTTTATTAAGTTAGCCAAAACCCTAGGAACTTATTGTGGTTGATTTCATTTGAGCCGTGGTTTGGTTTGATTGTTTTGGTATCGATGGTGATGAATTGTTTCAATACTTGGTCGGGGTTATTGTTTGTGGATATATTGATATAAAATGGCACTATTGGCAAGTGTTGTTATGTGTACCACGACACCCGACGTGTCGTGGGGACTTGTTTATAATATTTGGTCAAACCGAATGTTTCTTGAGTCGTTAACAAGGTTTAGGTAACCTCGAGTTGGTCATAACCGTTTGTGTCAAAATATATTATTTTAAAACTAAAGTTTTGTGTTGGGTTGTGTTTGGATTTGGTTAATAGGCTAAGGAGCCCGTTAACATAAAATTTGGTCATATGTCTATATTGGGCGCAAAATCCCAATGGTGTGTTATTTATTTTCTTTTAGTCGTTAATTATTTCGTTAACCATATACTAACTTGATTTATATTGTTTGTTTTGATGATGGAGTTTCGGTTGCTATTTGGGGGTAATTGGATATCGATATGGAAATTTGGAACATTGTTACTATTACCTATGCTTGGATGATATGGATGCTCGTTATTAGATTTACGGTATTAGCCGAAGGACTTATGGAAGATTTTGTACCACGAGTACAAAATAGCCGATAAACCCGACACTAATATTCACGCGAATAATAACGACGAATAATTATTTATAACTTGTAAAATTTGTATTTAACTTGTAATTTGTATTTAACTTGTAATTTGTATAAAACTTGTAATTTGTATAAACTTGTATTCGTTTGTATTAAATTGTGGGATTGTAATAATTAAAATTTGTTATTCAAAAGTTGTAACGACTTGGAAAATATTATATAAACGGACGCGTCATGTCCAAATCTTATGAAAACCGTTTCATAATTTAACGATTACGATTTATAAATGTTATAAGCTTTTCTAGTTCCTAAATTATATCTATATTACATTTATGGCGCAACCCGGCCATTTTCTTTTGCAACCCGACCCACCAAAAATTGCTATTTCCACACCTTAGAATTCAAGGCCCTTGGTACCCAAAATTGCTACTGGCAGACTTTTTACATACACCTTAGGAACAGTTGCTTGCAGCTACAGTGCTAATGTGAGATGAGATACATTGGTATGAATAGTTACTTTAATAATATTTAATCACATTTTCCTGGGTTATAATCTCTTCCATCCCTACATTCACAAGATATCTACCTTCCTGAATCTTCTATTCAGGCACAAACCACACACCACAAACAAAATTCCATTCACACACAAGCACACACAAAAAAATTGATCGATGATTCCACGAAAAAAAAATTATCTATCGAACAGAAGAATTAAGGTTTCCTCATCTACCACAAGTTTTGAGGTATTTTTTTACCAGTTTTTGAATTTTTGAAGATCTTTTTTACAGATCTGTTGATTTTTATTTTTGATAAATCTATGACTATTTATATTTTACAACAATCTCTATAACACCTAATTTATTTATTTGATTGTTTATGAATAATGTTTTGTATACTTTGTTGTTGTTGATGATCGGTTAATGTAGTTTCATTTTAATTTGATTGCTAACTTTGTTGATTATCATTTTTTATAAAATTTTGAAGTAGATTATGGATTTTTATAAATTTTTATGATTATTTTTATTATTATTATTTTTTTTATAAAAAGGGATTTTTGATTTGAACATGTCTGATATCTTGGCATGAAACTTGCAGAGATTGTGGTATGATATCTTGGCATGATACTTGGGTTGTTCGGGATTTTTTTTAATATAATAGCTTATAGAATATTTAAATTGATTTGGGATATACATAAATTTTAACATGTCTAGTAGTGTTTAACTTATGCTGATCCAGTTTTGCAATCTCATGGTTCTGATTACATGTAAGGTTATCTCTATTTTTATAGGATCATGTCTATGCTGTTTTGGGTTTGTTTTCATTGTTCGGAATTTGGGACTGATTTGATGTGTTTGTGTATCAGTTTTCGTGTTTGCTTCTTTATCGAATGTTGGTGTATTCAAAAGTTTGGCCCCAATTGCTACAATGAAGGTACGCAGTTTGTATTTTCGTACATTTTACGTTTCCGCAGAAATGATTTATATTTGATATAGTTTATGGCATTCAACAGGAGGGTGGGACAATTGTTAAGAACAGAACTGCAGACATAATTCAACAAACACGCAAACTGAATTTAAAGAAAAAGAGTGAAATCCCCGGAACTCAAAGTACATTTTCTAATATTGGAAGTAGTAAACTATTTCAGCAGATGCGTGCGTAAACTCAACCCCAAATGCAGACTGATGTGGAAATTCAGCTAAAGGCATCTCGAGACGTAAGGTGGCAACCATGTGTAACAGGCTTATGTAACAAATCTGATATATATTTTTGCAGCTTTACATCAGTTTGTAGTGTTTGCGAGTGATGTGTGTGTAAGTGATTGACTTTTTACTGTGTCTTACGTCGTAGGTAATCAAAAGTGAAGGGAATGTGAAGTAAGGGAGTAGGCTGGTAAAGAAGAATATATCAGCAGAAGCGGCACCGGCGGCAGCAAAGGATGTTGATGAAAATGGAGAGCTGAGGAATTCGAGGCTTGAGTTTGGAAGTTTTTTGGAGTTTCTCTTGCTTTCAGATTCAACTCCTCCTGTTCAGTGTAAGTCTTTAATGCCGCTATTATAAATATAGAAACAAGCTATATTTCCCTGGAAAAAGTTAAAATATTGTTGGTAATGTGTGATAAAGGAATTAGTAGTCATAGATATTCAACTGACCCGCAATTGATTTGCTTTTGCTGCAGATATTTAAATGACAAGCTGATGAAAATTCAAGTTGTTAATGATGTCAAAAAGGTAACAGATTGATAATCCTGTTTTCCCTAATGTTGCATTGTAGTTATAGAAAGGATGCCATTAGACTAATATGAAGTGATTGTGTGTATATTTGACGACTGCAAACTGATTAGTTAAGTAGTCAATAGGTAGCAACTGAAACTTAATCTTAACTAATGTAGCAGGAATGTAGCACTAGGGAGATTATCCCGAAACACTTATAATAGTTGGCAATCTGCGTCTGTTGATCTAAGAATTTGTGATATTGGGGTCTGCTAACATCAACCAAAGGTCATTAGAAGGCTCTAGAGACACTGAAATTGCAATGGGTGCATATCAACCTTATCATACACAGGCTAACAAAGGTCTTAGCCCACACACAAACACTATTTATTTCGTGCGAAAATAAATGTTCAAGAAAGAAGATGATGTTACTTTTTTTGTGACTTACAAAAACACTTTGTGCAGGTATTGGGGTAAAAAATCTCCCTTTGGGTTGACCATATTCGTAGACTTGAGAGCATTTTCGAAAGACTAGAAAGCATCGACTGTTGCTGTTCAACGACCAATTGAAGCTTTTTCAAATATCCTCTTCTCTTCAGGAGCTACAGGTAGGAAGCGTTAGTTTTTATTGTTATTTAAATAATACTTATACATGGATTGAAGCTTTACACAATGGATGTCCTCTCGGTGTCGGTTTGCCAACTTTGTTCAGGTGGTTTTCATAAATCTTGAGTATTTCTTTCTCATTTCAGATTGTTAACATTGGAAATTAAATTTCTTATACGGAACATTAGACTGCTACAGGTGCCAAAATGGGTAGGTTCAGGTTCAAAAAGAGCACCTTTTAGTACATGTGAGACATGCCACTTTCGATTAGAAGCACAAGGCAGGGAAAAACAAGCAGACAGCATGTAAATTTGTATTAAATTCAATCTGATTGTAGTTTCTGGTGCTATGTAGGTTGTGGAAAGAGACTGATGGTAGCTTTTGATTTCGGGTTCGTTGGTATATAATTTCTGAAGAAACTGCACTTGGTAGACAGCAGTATAATTTGAAAAGGGAGTTATATAGAACCAATGATCTTGCTGATATGTTATTACGTGATGATGGAGTTATTTCTAGTGGACTGAAGTGTACGATGTGGTTTTGAATCAGAATTTGGTTTTATGTTATTGTGTTTGGGAGTTGTTAGTTAGGTGGTAAAAGAGGAGATTTTATCCACCTAGGTGTTTCGGATCTATACTAATTGGGTTCTTTGCAAAAATGGACCAATTGGAGTCTTGGAGATGGTGGTTTAGGTTCACTATTAGTGAAAAAGCATTTTCACAGGTGATAATACGCTGATAAACTACATTTAATGAGTGTCATCTTTAATCTACGTTTAATGAGTCTGATCTGATTGTTTTTGTATCGTTAATCTACATTTAATGAGTCTGATCTCATTGATTTTTTTGGTTGTAGCTGATGTTGCATATGAGGCTAATAAGCCTTTAGTAATTGAAGATGTTGAATTTGCGCCGCCACAAGCTGGTGAAGGTTGTGCTCAGATTTTGTATACTGCTTTGTGCCATACTAATGCCTACACTTGGAGTGGCAAGGTATGAATTTGATAATTGTTTTTGTTGTTATTGATGATGACGATGTTTGGAAATGAAATGAAATGTTTGTTTTGATAAGCTTCTATGCTGACTGTACTATGATAATATGGTTAAGAGTCTCCATGGGAATTGTTGTGTTCATTTTATCTTAATTAGAACAGTGCTGGTCCTAACTGTAATTTAGCAGAGCTATAAAATGCATATGAAAAATGTTGGAAAATAAGAATTATAATAGATTTGAATGCAAATTAAGAGAGAACTAAATTTTATAAGATAACCATATTGGATACACATATAGTATACACGCAGTAGCAACCATGAGAATCACTAAACATATCTCTTCTATGAGGGGTACAGATACACGATATCAGTGGAAAACTATATAAAATGGGAACAGAATCGTAGAAGTAAGTCTACAGAATGCTTATCGTTTTACCTCGAGAACGCCGAGTGAGGTATGTGGTATCATAAGTTTCAGTTTTTCTTTTGATTTTGGGCGAGAAATTTGAATTTGATCTTGCCTTAACAAATTCTTTGGTGTGTTTATGTTTAATTTTGTGGGTTTTTGGAATTAGTCGTTTTGGTTGGCTGCGGAAGTAAGCCATATTCTCATTTAAATTGGGCCTGTTAAGAAGGCATATAAAGACTAGCTCAACGGATTTGTTAACGCAAGATCAAAAACAGAGAATCCAACATTATAAATTGATTATCGTGACTCGCTCATTTACACATCTTTTATTATCATTGCTTGCAGGAATGCTTAAGTATTGTTGTATATTTCTTTGTTTTGCAGGATGTATAGTGAATAAAACATTTAGACCCGCAATTCCAAACCAATAGAGCAGAGTGGTGCTGCAACAATACAAGCAGCAGAAGTTCATGCTGCAGAGCGCATCCAGATTACTCATCGAACTAATCGTTACTAGATTTTTCCTATTGCAGTGACCAGGTTTGTTTCTCTTTATTTGAGTTTTTCATTAAAAATATGTGATTCAGTATGTTTCAACTTTGTCGTAACTTTTTTTGGTATCATGTAGGTCTAGATTATCCTACCTTTGAGAGTTGTAATAAACGGTGTGATTTTACTATGCGCGCGACTACTCCTATAGCTGGAACACAGGGTAGTCTGTTTGCTTTGTTTCTGCTTTTCAAAATTGATATCCATATGACGCTGTTGGCCAACTATGTTGTACTTTCGCTTCATTTTTTCCATTTAGTTGCTACATGTACGCCAGTGCATAACATACATGGTATTCCGGGGATACTTAATGTTCAAATTTTTTTACAAGAACAAGAATAAAATTATCATCTAATTTTTTTATTAGATAGAATTTGCGTGACTTTTAACCTAATTGACCCATTTGACTCATCGCCGGCATGCCGGCCCACTCTCAACAATTCATAGGTCGGATAACCTGCAATTAAAACCGCCAATCGTACTTGCCAGCAACTATAATAGATACACATATTTTATTTGTCCATTGCGCCTTTCACTTGGGTATGTTGTGTTGACTATGTTGCAAGGGCTGGAAATCTGCAGATGTATATATATCAAAGGTTGTGATGATGCCAGCCAGGAACTCGAGGATGTGATAACTATATGTGACCCATTTCGATCAGATGTGCACAGATGGACTTATGCTTCAGCACGCTCATACACCAAACCTGGAAAACGCCTCCTAACATGGTAATTATTATTCATAAAGGTCCGTTTGGACACCTGTTATTTTTTTCTTCAGTTTTTTTTTCTTTTTTTTTTTTTTTTTTTTTCAAATTTTCTATGTGGTGCCATTTTGCAGGTGCTACCTCAATTTTCGCCATGGGATATGCCGCCTGTTGTTAGCGATTGGTGGCTGCTGATTGCGGATTTGCAGTCTTCCATTGACGGGGTGCAAAATTCTCTTATTTTTACAATCTTTAGTCAAATGTAGATTAGATTATTATTTAGTCTACGATAAACTTGGAGTTTATTACAGTTTAATACAATAGATACGCAGTTTTTACGGCGTTATGATTTTTTATGTGATTTGCTTATCTGAATATTTCCGTGTTTCGTAGTTGCATTTGTCAAACTCCATTCAAAGCTGTCAACATCAACTAATGAAACCCATTAGCAGTTAACAAATTTACTCAATTCCGTGCACTTTTCACTTGAATGTTGCAATGTTTATGTACTGTTAACTAAATTACTGCTTATATGAATCTTATTATCTTATATTCTGTTTGCTTATACATACATTTCATAACACATTATAACACTCGAACGCAAAATACCCACTTTTTACCTTCTTTTTTAAAGCTAACTTACATGTACAAACACCCCGCCGCAACGCGCGGGTACTCATCCTCGTTACTAACATTATAAACCTTTTAACAAATATACGATTCTTTTATAAACCATAACGTTTTCTCAACTAATTTGGGTTACGGGGTAAAACACCAAAACAACTATTTGACGTGTCATTTTGTTATTTCTTATTTCTTTTCCGTATTCTTATTTCTTTACTATTTCCTCTTCGTTTCTTGATTATTTTCTATGTGTTTAATTGTGTTTCGCCGACTTTCATCTTCTTATCATGATTTGATCTTAAAACTATATCTTCTGAAAACCACACGAGAAACAAAACCTTTTATTCAACAACACGAGTATTTGACGAACGTTATTGTTATACATTACTTTTCGAGTATCATTTTCTAAGACATATTATTTAAATAACTAGGTTGTGCTGAGGCTTATCTGTTGTGCTCTACTATCTGATCATATTGTGATATCTTGTTTCCTCTACTACTAAGGTGTGATTCATAGCCCCACTCTTTAATTTGAAATTGTTTTATAAACCCATGGGGGAGATACATGCTACTTACTTTTTATGAACACAATTGTTTAAACGTATGCTTTCCTGATTATGATGCTTATGCTAAGTACCGTTATTGCCACTAGCAAGTCCCTTTATCATGAACCATTAATCACTTGCGAGTGAGCGTGAATATAGTGTATAGGCCTGTAGGACTGACGCACCCCACTTTGTTGACCAGATAGGCAACACGTGTGTGCTATATTCGATTTACCTAGGTAGACGGCAAACTACCTACTTGAGGGCAAATTAGAGATTGTTATTATTGATTACATCAATGTTATTGATGCTGTAACACCCCCAAAATGGTTGCAGCGGAAGATTATATCACTGGGGTGCTACTTCATAATACAAAGTACAAGTTAAAGAAAACGACCTCTAAATGAGACGTTTTGAAAAGTTACCATTCGATTAATAAATTCCGAGTTACAAACATGAGTTCCATAGTACAATAAATAAGTGATTTTAAAACATATCGAATGGTAATGATGGAAGCATAAGTCTTCAAAATATGCCGAGCGACTCTATGCTCCATGCAACAACTATCACCTTACAGACCTGAGATAAACATGCTAAAAAGTATCAATACAATGGTTGGTGAGTTCATAGATTTTATTGAAAATAAGATGAAAGTACTTATGATTAAATCCCCATGACAAGTATATGTCAACCTAATCCTGTTATAACTCTCGCCCATACAAGAATTGTAACATCTTAGGTACACATATAAGTTCATATTTAATAATTGTAAATGTTGAATACGTTATGAGTAGGACATATGAGTGAAAGATATATATACATATAAGAGTACTTAAATAAAATCACAATATTTACGATAACTTGATAACACACCACAAGAATGTTCCGACATATATTCAGGATGCACAACAAACTACACATACTGGGAAACAACTTCCCGCACATAATAATTATGCAGTAATAGTCATGCATTAGAGCATATATTGGTACGCACATGTTGACCAAATATGATAATAATGCATCATGTTGACTAAAACAGCACATACTGGGAACCACTTCCCTCACATAATAAATACATAGTAATAGTTTATGCATTAGGGTATATATTGGTACGCACCTGTTGACCAAATATGTAAATAATGTGTGATAACTCGTATTTTTAGGTCATAATTTTAACTTTAAAATTTTACTATTCATCCTCGAATAAGTTACCATTCATCCTCGTAGTCTTCACTATTCACTATTTTGCGTAAATTAAATAAATGTTTTTACACGATTTTTGTGCACGAACAATATACCCAATACTTCCAACAATGGTTCTAGTATATTTTTATACTCATTACAATGTTACAAATATTTTAGTATTATTTTACCCGGTGTTTTAAATTCATTTTATATATATATTTTTAAATATATATAATTACGATAATTTAATTAATTACGAAACAATACTTATTATAAACACCCGATACTTACACAAAATACATTTCCATAATTTGTACAACTTTATTACACACTATTTTGTTCCACTATAATTTATTTCTAACTAACTCGATACCTAATTAATAAATATCTATTTAATTCATATATACAAAATCATTTTTGGGGACAATTTCGTACACCAAATTACCTAGCCCATACCCTTTTACCTTTTCCCCATTTTTCAACCAAAACCCACGCCTCCCCTATTTCCCCTTTACCATTTTGACTAAAATTCATTTAATTTATATACTAACTCCTATTTTATATAATATATACATACGATATTTTGAGTATAAATAGGTAGAAACTAGCACTTCATTTCTGTTTGCCTACAAAAATTCATCAAAATCTCTCTACTCCTTATAAGTTTCGGCTAAGAAATAAAAACAAGAAGAAGATCCGTCTTTCAATTATTTCAAGCACTTTACGATCATTTACGATCTTTACGCTAACTACAAATCATTTTGGAGGAACCGTTGGGGATATTTTGTTCTAGATCTAGTAAAAAACTCATCATTTTCAAGTAAGCATAAAATAGTTTTTGTACTTTCCATTATGCATTTTATGTATTTATTATGCATATTTATGTTATTATTAAGTTCAAATCTTTATTTAAACTCATTTCATCACCTATGTCACCTATATACATGTTTGTGAGATTTTATTATGTTTTTATTTTTATTTTTGAAAAATCTATTGTTGAAGAAATAGAAAATAGATTTTTAAACGAAAAGGTAGTCGTTTGAACGGATTAAAACGGATTTGTAACGAATAAGATACGAGTTTTCTAAATATATATTATCGATAACTATTTTTCAGAAAATATAATAGTTGCTGAATGGATTTTCAAGTTAGTAAAACCAAGCTTTAGAAGGTAAACCAAGTCCCCGAGACCTCAAAATATATTAGTATACTTAAATACCTTTGTGTGGATAGGTAGAACTTTAAAAACCGAGCTATAACGAAGGAGTTATGACTTAACAAAGATATCGACAAAAAATAATATTTTGACAGCTTTTCTAATAGGGAATAGTAACCTGATTTTATTTTTAGAAATGGATTTTAGCCATTCTAGGTGTGGTTTTGGATAAAATGTCATAAATGAAAGTTGTAGTGTTTTGGTCACATACTTTAGTCGAGTCGGAGACTTTTCAATATATATATATATATATATATATATATATATATATATATATATATATATATATATATATATATATATATATATATATATATATATATATATATATATATAGATTTGAGATCAAATAAGATCAAAGTTAAAGTTGTAAAAGTAAGATCCCTTCAAGAACCAATAGGAGGAGGACAAGTGGCAGTATATTTAAAACACAAAAAAGAAAAAAAGAAAAATAATAATATAGTCAAAAGGGTAAATTGGGTATTTATCACTCCCTTATCCCTTCAACCCTAATAAAAATCTTTCCCACCCTTTTTTTTCATAGTTTATGACGCCACAATATTATCTTCTCTCCTCATTTGCAAACCGCCTCTTCCACCCTAATTTAACCGGCCGACAAAAAACCACCAACGACCCACCGTTGCCGGATCTTCCAAGCCGACTAAAACCCTATCCCGAGACCCTAGCCATCGTCAAATAACCAAGAAAAATATTAACCAAGGTCTGTTGTGTATGTGGGTCTCAAACGGTTCTGCTCTCCACGCACCCATATCACCAGAATCATAAACCACCATATCTCATGTGTCATATTATTAAACCAGATATGCTCTCCTCCCACACATGTCTCCTTCTTCCCATCTCCTTTTCTGCCACCAACCCTAACCCTAAATCTAATATCAGCCGCCCCTTTTGCTACCACCACCGCCAAATCCCATCTCACTTAAACCCTCACAATCGGTTCCCCAAATCTCTCAGACCTCATTTCCGAAGCTTTAACCCGATCCAAACAGATCTAAAGAAATCGCTATCGAAGCCGTTAATAAAGCTAATTTGTGTAAAACTGAAGCTATTAAACTTGCCGATCAAATTAAGTCTCAAATTCCGGTCACTACTATTACGTCACTTGCTGGCGGCGGTGATGAGGCGGTGGTTGAGAAGGCGGTGCATTCGATGGTGGATTTGGAGAGGTTTGGAGTCACGGAGGAGTTGAGAGAGTTTGTTCAGGAGATTATATATTTGATGTATTCATTGTAGCAGGTTGTATATTTGGTGTACCACAATCAGCTGCTAACACGATATATTCGGTGTAGCAGGTGATACCCAAAACCATGAAATACCCGGTGTACCGGATTTCAAGTTGATACATATGGGGTAAAAAGGTGTCAGTTCTAGTGTATCAAATGGTTTCTTAATCTCGAGTGTAGCAGGAGATACATTCCTGTGGTTGTGTTTCAAATGGTTTCTTGATTTTGAGTTTTGTAGCAGGAGATACATGATGTATTAGTAAATTTAGCTGGTGGTCCATCGTGTATTTGTTAATGTAAATATAAATAAATTTGTTAATGTACCTGATGTACCAATAGATGTACTGGGGTCTCGTGTATTTGTTAATCTAAATATATTTTTTATGTACCTGATTATCACGTTATGTAAAAAAAAAGGTGCACTTGTATAAAATTAAAAGCCAAAAATTCAAAAAAAGTTGACCACATTTGGATTTGAATTATCTAAAATACCCTTGAAACTCTATTTAATTAATTTAATGCCACTAATTTAATGTTAATCTCATCTATCACAAATTAATAGATCTAACGGTCCATATTGGGTCTTACTTTTAGAACTTTAAGCTTGATCTCACATTAACCCTCCCCTATATATATATATATATATATATATATATATATATATATATATATATATATATATATATATATATATATATATATATATATATTACTGAAATATTCGTATCGTAGTTACGATACATACTTGCTAAAGATCCAAAAACTTATTATTTTGACTATTTCTAAGGATTTCCAAAGTGACGTTATTTTTACAACTAAACTTACAAACAAACATGTACGGGTGATATAACATTTTATAAATTGCATACACGACATTATTGCACAACCTAAAACACATTATCACTTTAGGTTGTGGATAGAGTAACGCACTTCGACTTTTCGCGTACACATTTGCTAGTATCATATTACCACTATTTGAAGTGAGACATAGCCCCTCTCTTACTCTTTTACTTATTTTTGAACTCTTTGGGGGAGATACATGCTTAACTACTTGCTTTTACTTTAAAATACTCAAAACATTTATACTATTATGCTACGCTATACTTTTTATACTTGGACATGTTGTGTGGCTTTATTACGATATGTGCCTTAATGTGTAAACTTGATTTTGTATACTTCAACATGTATTCTTGATGCGCTCCATCGAATCTTTAAATTTATAAACAAGAATTACCGATTAACTGGGAACACATTCGGGCAAGTATACCCTAGTCATATGTAGTATTGGGGTTGGTAAGTCAAGGTCGTCCCAAGAGACTTAGTTGCACTAAAGTGTCGTTTGTTTGTTTAAGCAAGTAACAAGTTGATGGTTATGATTGTCACGGATCAAACCAACAAGAAAAGCAATATAAGAACAATCACACAAAGAACATACATGTTTGGAAAAATGATCACATGGATATTAGGATGGTTAGTTTGGAAAACATATTATCAAAAGTCATCCTTACGACCTTTAGAACCAATAATAATTTAGTGTTTTATAAATCGAATATGTATAAGCCTCAATCAAATGGTCATGTCATGAGCCTTATGCCTATAACAAGAAAGAATCCTTTCGAACTTTAGACTTTGATGTTATTAATTCGTGAAGTTCCATTTACTTGAAAAATGATTAGAACACATATTCAAAAGATGTCTTTCGACCCTTAATCTAAATTAAAATTTCACTTGTTATGTTTATTAAGTTTCTCATACTGACCGGATCTAAACATACACGTTGTGTTGGGGATACTTTGAGTATATACTTGATAGCAAGCGGAATTTACTACCAAGTACTTAGAAGATGTTTTGTGTTTGGTGATTGATTGAATAAAACAATAAGAACAAATAAGAACACAAACAATATCAACCAAACAATCACTTCAATATATATATCGAACGATTACAATATGAACGTGAAGCTTTTGATAATTCGTATGAAGGGATATATCAAAACCCTAACTGAGGATCTCTCTTTATAGCACAAAGAGTCCTTTACAAGTAAACTATATTCTATACAAATAAGATATTCATCATATCCATTCCATATTTATCTTCACACGGTTTCATCTTGATCTCTTAAGCAGTCCTAACTTTTCTTCATCAGCAGTCCTAACTGTTCTTCCATCAGCAGTACTAACTGTTCTTGTATTCTTCAACTGTACTAACTGCTTAAGTTTAATTCCCAACAATCCTCCCCTAAACTTATGATTTCTATGCAAATCAATAAGTTTCTTGAATTAAACATCCGCTTATGTTGATGGGGTAGATTCTTTCAAACACTTATCTTTAATCTCGAAACACTTGGGAATTTTCTTCACATATCGTATTCTTTTGGTTAACTCTTCAAAAATTACCAAAATTAAATTTATTCTTATAAGGAATTAATTCTAAGTACCAACCCAAAGAATTTACTTCCTTATACCAACCCAGCATTTAATTACTTTAATAACTCCATTGGTTCTATAAAAAGCCTTAAATTCACATTACTAACCCATCATTCTTCACATCAACCTTCAAATCACAATTATCAAACCCAATGAGTTCTTCCAATCCAAATATTGTTGAGATTTCATCAGATTCTTCTTCAGATTCAGAAAGTGATGGATGGAGATCTTACTTTCCACCGAACTACACTAATCTGACAATCAAAAACCCATCTTCAAAAGCTCAAGAAGTATCTTCTGACGATGACCTTCCAGTATCCTCTGATGATGATGATCAAAAATCACTTCCACTATCAGTTGTATTGACAAGAGAGATAGAGAAAGCTGTGGAAAAAATGAGTAAGGTTCAAGTGCCCGAAAAACATCAAGTACCGGAAAAACATCAACCACTTCCAAAACCCAAGAAACAAGTTTTGGGACTTCCTAGTTAGAAAGTGTGGTACTCAATCGATAGCAAAGGAGTTCACAAATCCATGCCAGACTTCAAGGACAAAGGCAAAAGGAAGCTTGAGTAGTGGTTATGTGTTAGATTGGTTTAGGTTTGTGTGTTGTTTAGGTTTGTGTGTTGGGAGATGGTTGGTTTTGTTGGTTTTCCTTATGTGAAGCTCTTATGTAATGAATCCATCTTTAATGAATACATTTTATGCACCTGTTTATAATCCATCTCTGACTTCTTAATTCCTCCCCTGAATTTCATAAGCATCTTTAACAGCAACTAGAACAAACTTTATTCCTCCCCTGTTTGGAAGAATCTTCACCATCAGATGAACTAGAACATATGACATCCAAGCTCAGCATCCAATAAGACAATTTGTACAAGTTACCATCAATTCAGTTGTTTAGTTTCAAACTGCTCTCAACACTTCCAGATGTATTACCTTCTGAGAGAGGTGTATCACAGAGCATAAACTCAGTAGGAACTAAGTTTGAACAATCAGTACGAACTGGTGGATCCAGCAGTTCAAACTGTTAACCCCAGCAGTACTAACTGTTAGCAAAAAGTTTTCAGAGATAAAATCAAGTTGTATGTTTAATGTGGATTTGAAAACATTTTGTCCACGTATAGTTTTTAGCAAACTATCAGCTATGAACGGATTTGACATGTCTTTACCAATAGCCGTTTGCTATGGACTAGCCAACTCTTCACACTTAGATTTGGTGAGTTAATAACCAACCAGTTTTTGGTAAACTGTCAACCATAAACGGATTTGAGTAGTCTTTACTAGAAATCGTTTGATCTGGACTAGTTGATTCTTATGTTGGTTAGACATGGTGAATCAATTACCATTTGTTGTGTGACAAGCATTCACACTTGACAATCCAAACCATCATACTTTTCAAAGCACAATCCAAAGCAAAACGCTTTTCTTAACCTGAAATGTTAGTCCAAAACCAAAGAAAACACAATACACAATATTCTCTTTTAACAGTTATCACAATTGACCAACAGTACCAAAAATTTCCAAGCAGTACTAACTATACAAATAGCACAACTAGCAGTACAAAAACCAAAAACATTTAGACATTAATCTTTTGAAGGATTAAGCATTCCAATACCTGTTACCAAGTACTGAAATCTGCTTACATCAAAACCTTTTGTTAAGAGATCAGCAAAGTTGTCATCAGTGTGTATTTTAACAACTTGTATTAACTTCTTTTCAGCACAGTCTCTTATAAAATGATGTCTAATTTCAATATGTTTAGTTTTTGAATGTTGAACTGGATTCTTAATGATACACATTGTACTGCTATTGTCTATATGGATAATTGTGTTTAAGAAATTGTACCCATAATCAAGCATCTGGTTTTGAATCCATAGAACTTGAGCACAACAACTTGCAGCTGCCACATATTCTGCTTCAGTAGTAGATGTGGCCACCATAGTCTGCTTCTTACACTGCCAAGAGATTAATCTTCGATCTAAGAACTAACAACCACCTGTTGTAGACTTTCTATCCATGCTAGCACCAGCATAATCAGAATCAGAGAATGCAACAAGATCAAATGCAGACTCTTTAGGATACCATAGCCCCAAGTTAGGCTGACCTTTAAGGTATCTGAAGATTCTCTTTATTGCTGTGAGATGAGACACCTTAGGATTTACTTGGAATCTTGCACAGGCATAAACAACAAACATAATGTCAGGCCTAGATGATGTAAGGTACATCAGAGACCCAATCATAGATCTATACATGTGCACATCCACATCTTCACCACTGTGATCCTTTAATAGCAAATGTGTCTCCTTATCAACTGGTGTACTAGCAACCTTGGCATCTGTGGATTGGAATTTCCTCAATATTTCACCAACATATTTATCTTGAGAGATAAATATACCATCTGGCTTTTGCTGTACTTGAAGACCTAGAAAGAAGGTAAGCTCTCCCATAGAACTCATTTGAAATTGGTCTTTCATCAGCTTTTCAAACTCCTTACACATCTGTTTCTTTGTAGAACCAAAAATGATGTCATCTACATAGACTTGAACTAGTAGAATATCACCCTTGTTCTTTTTAATAAAGAGAGTTTGATCAATTTTCCCTCTATGAAACCCATTCTTCAGAAGATATTTAGCAAGAGTTTCATACCAAGCTCTTGGAGCCTGATGCAGTCCATATAAAGCTTTTACCACTTTATAAACCTTGTCAGGATGCTCTGGGTCTATAAAACCTGGAGGTTGTGAAACATAGACCTCTTCATCAATAGTACCATACAGAAAGGCACTTTTCACATCCATTTGATAGACCATAAACCCCATAAATGAAGCATAAGCAAGAAATAATCTTATTGCTTCAATCCTGGCAACTGGAGCAAAAACTTCCTCATAATCTATACCCTCTTCCTGAGTATAGCCTTGAGCAACCAATCTTGCTTTGGTCTTTATCACAATGCCCCTTTCATCCTTCTTGTTCTTGAATACCCACTTTGTACCAATCACTCTCATTCCCTTTGGTAGATCAACCAGAACCCATACATTCTGAATTTTGAATTGAAGCAGCTCTTCTTGCATAGCTTCAACCCAACTTGATTCTTCTAAAGCCTTTAACACATTCTTGGGTTCAATCTGAGATAGAAAACATACAAACATACACTCATGCTCATCTTCATGATGTTTCTCTTCATATACCACACTGAGAAATCCATGATGATCTGGGTCTTGTATTTGCCTTCTGGTCTTGACTCCAGATTGTACATCTCCTATGATATTGGTAAGTGGATGATTCCTATGTACAATAGTATGGGGAGTAGAAGGAGCTGCATAGCTGGTAGGCATGTTTTGCAGACCATCTCCAAAGAAATCAAACTCATCAACTTGAGAAGCAGTATCAACTGGTGAATCAAGATGAGGTTGACTTGGTCCAGCAACATCACTATTTTGCTCAGCAGTTGGAACTTGTGGTTGAGCAGTACTAACTTCATTTGAACTGCTCGTTGGATTTTCAGCTTCTTTACCATTCTGACCACTTGTTTCAGCAACATCATTCTCCTTGTCTACACCACTTGATGAGGGAATATCATCTTTCTTTGTAGAAGACTCATTCACTTGACTTTTTTCCATGACTGGTATGAAAATGCAATCATCATCTTCCTCCTTTGAACCTGCATCATGGTTAGCATTTGTACCTGTAACAGGCACATAATTCATGGAATCTGAAAGACTGTCAATATCAAAGATCCAATCTGGACCTACACCTGCAACATTTGGTTTATTCTCCAAAAATTCTATGTGCAGATTTTCTTCTACATGCTTGGTGCTTGTATTATACACCCTAAAAGCCTTACTGTGCAGAGAATAACAAACAAAGAAACCTTCCTCAGATTTCCCATCAAACTTTCCTAGTTGGTCTTTGGTATTAAGGATAGTAACATGACAACCAAAAGGTCTCATGAAGCTTAAAGCAGGGGTTCTACCTCTAAGAAGCTCATAAGCAGTCTTATTGTGAGGTTGCACAACTAAAACCCTATTCAACACATAACAAGCAGTGCTAACTGCTTCAGCCCAAAATGAAACTGGTAGCTTAGAGTCAGCTAACATTGTCCTAGCAGCCTCTATAAGAGTCCTATTCTTTCTCTCAGCTACACCATTTTGCTGTGGGGTTCTAGCTACACTAAATTCCCTCTTAATACCTTTTTCTCTGCAAAAATCATCCATCACCCTATTCTTGAATTCAGTCCCATTGTCGCATCTGATTATTTTAACTTTCTTATCAACTAGGTTTTCTACTTCAACAATAAAGGTCTTAAGGATTTCACTTGTCTCATCCTTAGTTTTCATAAAGAATACCCAAGAAAACCTACTATAATCATCAGTGACAACAAGACAGTATCTCTTAAAGTTCAAGCTATTCACAGAAGTAGGACCAAACAAGTCCATATGCAACATATATAAAGCTTGAGAAATAGAGTTCTGGGTTTTTGGATTACATGAGGCTCTGTGTTGCTTACCTTTAAGGCAAGAAACACAGGTTTGGTCATTGAGAAAAGTTTTGTTTGGTAAACCTCTTACCAACCCATTTTTAGCAATATTGTTAATGGTTTTAAAATTAACATGACCAAGCCTCCTGTGCCACAACATTGATTCTTCCAATGTGGCTTTTGCAACAAGACAAGTAAGTCCAACCTTAGGAACTAGTTTCTTCATCTCAACACTGTATGTATTATCCTTTCTAGGGATTTTAAGCAATACTTGACTTTCATCAGGTAGCTTGAAATCAGGAGAAAGTATAAGACAATCAGTATTAGTAAATAAAACTTTGTTCTGTTTATCACATATTTTTGATACACTAAAAAGATTGTACTTAAGTTCTGGTACATAATACACATTTTCAAAATCAAGGTTACCAGTTTTAATTACCCCTTTACCAGTAATCCTTCCTCCAACACCACCACCAAAGACAACTGGTCCTCCATCCAGAGCAATAAAGTTTGAAAGATATGACATGTTGCCTGTCATGTGCCTTGAACATCCACTGTCTGAATATCCTCTATCTTCTTTACCATTTGAAGGATGTTCCTGCACACAAAATAAAGTTGTTAGTTTCTTTTGGGGATCCAAACCATCACTGGTTTGGATCTGCCTTGTGCATCAAGATGAGAAAACTTGTTGGAGGTCTTTGATGCACCATTGGGTTTGGTTGATTGTCTAACCCAATGTGCTGAGGCCTTGACAGCATTGCCCCTTTTTCCCTTAACATTTAAGTGCCTAGCAGTAGGATTTGCTGGTCTAGCAGTTGGAACTGCTGACCTAGCACTTGGAACTGTTTTTTTAATTTTAGGCACCCACTTCTGATTGGTCATTGCTGTTTTCTCATAAAAATGTCTTTTAACTGTTTGTGCATGATTTGAAAATTGTTTTGCACTTGAAACAGTTTGCTTGTTATTAAACCACTTATTTTGACTAGCAGTTGAAACTGTTTTAATGCCAGTCTTTAACATAACAGCTTTGGGTGACATCTTATGATTTGCATTAGGGCTTGTCAATCTAGTTGGACTATTTTGAGTTTCCCTAGCATTGTTCCTATTCACCCTTGTATTCCTAGAAACCCTCTTTTTCCATGGGTTAGAATCACAATAAGCAGCCATATGATCAAAACTTCTACAAACAAAGCATTCTTTTCTAATCATGGCAAACTTATCATCCAATTTCTTAGATTTTGAGTGATTCCAGTTCCTATGCCTACCCTCAGAACTTGATGATCTGTTCTTAGTCCTATACATCTCAGTATATCTAACATTTTTCTTAACTGGTTTTATGTTTTCAGTCTTAGCCACTTTAGGAGCATGTTTAACTTCTACCTTAACAACATTAGGTTTGTCCTTAATCTCTACATTCTCATCATCAGATGTCCACTCCTCAATAGTTGGTGCATCTGAGTTCCTATCAGAGGACATCTTTTCCTCAGAAAGAGATTTATCACTAGCACTCACAAAAGAATCTTCTGCCTTAACAAATTTAACAGGATTCTCACTAACCTTAACACCATATCCAGGAAAATCCATATCCTTAAACTCTTCTAATCCTGTATGAGCTAGATTAATTCCTGGTGGAGCAAACATTCCTCTAAAAGGGGGTGCAACTGACTTATAACCTAAACCAGATTTAGCTTTGTTAAGTATTTGACTCTCTACAATCTTCTTAACTCCGTTTGAAGTATATTCAAGAGTATCTACACTTAACTGGATGTTTTCTTTTTCATTTTTAAGCTTCTCTAGTTCATATACAAGTCCACTCATTTTATTATCTTTTATTTGCAATTCCCTCTTTAAAATACCTATCTCATCAGAGAAGTTTGACTCATTCTGTCTATAAAACACAATTTGTTCTTCCAAAACAGCTAATCCTCTTTTATGATTTGTTAGACTAGAATTTACTTGATTAAATTCAACTCTAAGATCATCATACTTTTTCTTAACATTTTCATAATCTTTTAAAGCATGACAAGAGTTTGAGAATTTTTCAAGTATATGTAACTCAGAGTCTGAGAAAGCCATCAAACCCAAGTTAGCTGGTTCCTCTTCTTCCTCCATGAAGCTCCAATCAAATCCAGCTCCATCTACAGCTACCATAGCCTTGGAAGAAGGCTCTTCAACATTAACTGTTCTCCTTGTTCCTTGCTGATTCTTAAACCCTTGACCCTGGTTGCTTTGTTGTCTTGGACCTCTACATTCCCCGGCAAAGTGCCCCATCTTGTGACAATTAAAGCATTCCACCTTAGACTTATCATACCCAGCAACATCTCTTCTATTGAAGGTAATTTTATTCCCAGTCCTTTGGTAATACTTCTTAGCCCTGATGCTTATCAAAGCTAACTGCCACTTTAAATCCATAGCTTCCAAATCATCTTCAGCAATTTGAAGAAGATCTTCATTAAAAATCTTAGACCCACCAGACTGTTCTGACACAAAAGCATATATGGTCTCTTCAGTCAAGCCAGCAATACTAGTTTTTACACTAGCAGTGCTAACTGTTGGTTTAGCAGTACGAACTGCTTCTTCATCTTCATGATTCGAACTGTTTGAAGAAGATACAAAAGCCATATTCCCTGAACTGGAACTGGTGCTACCACTCTTCTTGACCTTCTGCTTAACAATCTTAAGATTGTTGTAAAGCTCATTCATTGTCATTTTCTCCAGCTTTGGTTTATTGCTCCAAACCACAACATAAGTGTTCCATTCAGCAGGTAAATTATTTAGAAACTTCATGTTGAGGTCTTCCTGAGGTATCACAATCTTCAATACAGTAAGTTGACTGATGATCTTTTGAAGCCTATTAAAGATATGGTCCAAAGTTTCATTGCTTGATGCAGTGAAGTTCTCATAACTTTGCTTAAGTAGGGTTTTCTGTGCCTTCTTGGTAGCTTCATTGCCACCAAATCTTTCCACCACTGCTTCAAAAAGAGTTTTAGCCGACTCGTAATGGCTAAAGTTCAGCACTTGATCATTAGGAATTGCCATTAATAACAAATTCCTAGCCTTCTGATCATTCTTCTTTTTGATTCTCTCCTCATTTGTAACTGGCTCAGTGTTAAGCTTTGTGATCTTGGAACCATCAGCACGTGTTTCTTCAACAGCAATTGGTTAGAAGGAATCACCATTGATAATAATATCCCATAATGCATAGTCTTGCACCATGAAATATCGCTCTATTCTAAGCCACCATAAATCGTATTCATTCTGTTTCAGCATGGGGAGTTTAGCAAGGATTGAGGTTTGAGGTTTCTCCATGTCCATCTTCTTGGTTGCTAGTGAGTAAATACTTTTGGTTCTTCTAAACTCAAAGTATTAGAAACCTGGCTTTGATACCACTTGACCGGATCTAAACACACACGTTGTGTTGGGGATACTTTGAGTATATACTTGATAGCACGCGGAATTTACTACCAAGTACTTAGAAGATGTTTTATGTTTGGTGATTGATTGAATAAAACAATAAGAACAAATAAGAACACAAACAATATCAACCAAACAATCACTTCAATATATATATCGAACGATTACAATATGAACGTGAAGCTCTTGATAATTCGTATGAAGGGATATATCAAAACCCTAACTGAGGATCTCTCTTTATAGCACAAAGAGTCCTTTACAAGTAAACTATATTCTATACAAATAAGATATTCATTGTAGGTATTGTATACTTGGATTTGATTGTTTGATGCTAGATCTAATTAGAGAGAGAGATGAAGAATGGGAACAATTCTTAGAGAGAGAGATAGTGGAGAGAAATATGTGTGTATTAGATTAAGAGAATGAAGAGTTCCAACCCTTCCCAAGAGTGGGAAGGGGTTTATATAGTTCCTAATATTGGTGCCCCTAGAGGGCTGTGGAGTGAGCTGACAGTGGGTAAAGACCCGACCCACTCCACAAATATAGATACGACTAATCTAATAAAACTCATAATACTAATAGTACTAAGCTAATATAAATAAGCCTACGAGCTATATAAATGCTAAGTGGATACTCGAGGTGACCGAGCCTTCATCTGAATATTTATATTCCTAACAATCTCCCCCTAAGGGAGGTCACCCCAGAAATAATATTTCGAATTCTAGCATTTTATCTTCTGAACTTGTCTTCATAGCTCGTAGTCTTTGATTCTTCAATGTCTTGAAACTTTGTGCATTCAGCAGTAATCTTTTGATGACTGATCGATTGTCTTGGATGATCTTTGAGAATTCTTCGAGTTTATCATCCAACATTTGTCTTCAAGTCATCTTTCAGCAGTATGTTTCCATGTGATGAGATATTCTTTGAACCAACATGCTCACACTATTTAGTGTCATGATCTTTCAGCATCAGAGTTTGCAGAAGCTGTGTTGAAGGTCTTTTAGTTTATCATGACTTCTTTGATTATAATGATGATGTAGTGTGAACATGTGGTGGTGGACTGGCATCTTGTTCGGCAATCTGCTACAACCGCATCAGCTGCATCATCAATCAGCTACAACCGCAAACAGCTGCAACAGCAATCAGCTACACTCGCTAGATGTTCCTGCATACGACAGTTAGCAATAAAACGTCCGGTACTTACAGGTTCAGACTTCGAGATTGTTAACAGCATAGTGTGAAAACTCTCTCTAATCCTTACCAAGACCGTTCCTAAATCGAAAACCCACAGGCGGTTTTTTAAGATCTTACCGTAGTAAATCAACGATTAGGTGAGTCGCAGGAGATCACTCCACGACTGTAGACCGTTTGGAACCGTCATGATCACTAAGCGTAATCCACAGGGAATTACCGAAGTGACCTGCTTTCAGGGCTGTTTGATGTAGACCCTGGCAGGAATTTCCATTCAATCATTGAGAATTACATTTGTAAATTCTCTCATAAATGTTCTGGCAGATTGCTAAGATCTGCGTAGGACTCGTGAGTTTACAACTGGTGTCCTTAATGTTGAACAACCAGTGTAGAAATAATTCGTGTTCCTATGAGATCTTATTATGCATCTCGTGGCTCTAGACTCTATTGTGCGTTTTGATTTGGTGATCGGAGGCTGGAGAGGACTGCCACCTTTTCAATATCATCTAACTCGGAGTGAGAGAGACGATAGAAATGTATTGAACTCCGTGACAATTGAAACAAGAGTCCTTTGAGGGACCTTGAGTGGCTAGGGAGGGTTGTGCAGCGTATCACTGGGTCCATGATACTTTGTCTTCAATGTCAGTAATCAATTACGTGATTCTGACAGCATATGTATTGACCCGGTTTCTGCCTAAAGTGTAAGGAGGGCTTCTTTCTTTTCACCCTTTATCTTTACATTTCTTTTTCATTCTTCAACCCCTTCAGTGCTTACCGAGACTTCATTATTAGTACCTTGTTGGGTTTGTTCCAGTACTAGCTCCATCTTAGTCAGCACTCTTCCCTTAATCACACTTTTCTCCTTTTTAATCATACCTAAGGACTTCTACACTAACTAGTGGATTGTCCCTGGGTAGATCCCTCCGGCTCTGGCGGGATCGTGGGAACTTGTACCTAACCTTACCATCCTTATAACTCAAATACAATAAATAAAATGGTCGGTCTTTGGTGTTCTTCCACAGTTGCCATAAACCAAATCTTTGAAAAATCTCTCAAAGTGTTCATGATTCTGAAACACATTTTTGCTAACACTTAAGAGTTTTATATTTTTCAAATGCTCCCCCTCAACATGTGCTCGAATGATTGTTTTATGAATTTGCACATGTTAGGTAGAGCTCACACTTTTTTTGAATTGATCAACTTTCAGTGTACATGACCGATTCGAGACACGCTTACATCACTGGTTAGACCAGCTTGAAATTATTACCCAGCCTGGTCAAGTCCACAGAAAGTTTCTCGAAACGGTACACTCTACTCAGACACATCCTTTTCGAGACACGCTTACATCACTGGTTAGACCAGCTTGAAAATATTACCCGGCCAGGATATGTCCTTTCGATTGATGACAATATATGTTTCGTCAATTCATTTGTGAAGTCTGAGCCTTGCTCACATAAGATGCCAAATATTTTAGTCCATTTGCTCCCCCTCAATATGTGCATCGATATACGAAAGAGTTTAGCACATATGGGAGAGCTTACATTTATGTACAAACATCACATTTTATCAGATTTCATATTTAAATCACATTCTCTCCCCCGATCAAAAATTTAAAACCATTTGAGATTTGTGATCCCAATTGATTTAAATAAGTTAGAAAATGTGGGAGAAAATGTGTCCGATTTAATGTTTTCTAATAATGGAACGTACTATGCTCCCCCTTAATCTAAGAGGGGGATTCACTGCTTATTTTGCACAAAGTGATTTTTTATGACACGAATGATATTGACCTTTTTGCGCAGATGATGTGATCATTCGCTTCTCTGAGGGAGTCATTGGTCAACATCAATTATCCATCCACCAACAAGAACGTCCAAGTATTGTAGATCCCCACTTGGCGAGATCAGAATAAATATTGCTTTGTTTCACTGAGGGTGGTGGTGGTGATGACAGTGTTGTTGTTGTTGTTGTTGTTGCCGATGTTGTTGTCATGGTGAATTCCGAGCCAATCAATAGAGTTTGAACATCTGATCAGATGGTTAGAGCTGGAACTGGCACATTCATATTGGCTATGGAATCTGCATAAGAATATCAACACAGATATACATCCATACAGATACACTATTCCTTAATAGCTACCACATAGCAGCTTGCCACATCATAATACCAAGTTCATCTCATAATCAAACCATAATCAGGAAGTACATCAAACCACTATCTAGCATGAAGAGCAATTAGCAATCATGAACATGGCAATTCACTCATATTTCAACATTCAATTCAGGATCTTAGGGACAAGATTCTAACATGATAACTATATACCTAAGCGAATCCTGAGAACATATGCACAATATCAACAACAATTGAGCAGCAATCGACTACCAAGAGTCAAAAAACTTTTGAAACTCATTCATTTAGATCACACAAATGTCAGTGGAGTATTCAAGAACATCAAACTCAATGGGTTTTCTAACTTCTTTTAGATTTTGAGTTTTAAAGTATTTAGGGGATTAAACGAGGATTCCCAAGTAACACAAATGAACCTTCTAGATACATAAAGCTAGGAAACTATAAGCAAATTGCATATAATGTCCTAAACTTTCTAGCAACTAACACGTTTGGCCATTTGATATAAAGTTTAGCAATTTCCTCTTCAACTAATACCCCATTAACTACAAAACCTTTTCTAAGACTTATGAATTAATCAAGAAACCCATTTGATGATATAAAATTTGAATTCACTCTCCCCCTCAATCAATGACCCGTATTCTAGTTAAAGATTTGTAGTCGTTGATTGAGTGACAAATTTTATGCACAATCCAAGTCTAAAAGAATTTCAAGCAACACAAAATCACCAAGTGTCTTACAAATAATTTTCAGAAGAATCATAGAATGAAAACTATTTGCATACAAAGAAGATTTCTCTTCTTTTTCAAGAAATGATGCACTGAAACGTACATCAGATCGAAGAAACATGGATATAAAGTAATCCATGCCCAGGTGAACATCACCCAGTTGGAGGAACAACCGTCTTTTTGGCGACGTGCTTTCCCCATTTTGAAGCGCGGGTTGCTATCTGAAGTAATAGCAAGCCATTTAGACATGTTTTAACCATCCATTTTAACTTCTACTCGAGCTTCATTTAAAGACCCGTGCCATTATTGAATGACATTTCTAAGTCTGTAAATGTTATCAATAAACAGAAGACATGCCTAGGTGAAACTATTTTTGGTATTTTCTATTTTTCAATTTTTATGGTTTTTCTGGTTTTACGTTTCTCTATTTACAATAAGCAGGTATTCTATGTATCTATTTACAAAATGGTATAAGATATGAACAAAAATGTATGAAGCAAATATATACAAGGATACGAAACAAAACCATTACTCCTCAGCATCCTGAATCTTCTCCGCTGCCATCACTTGACTTGCTGAAGAGCAATGTGAACACTTTTAACTAGGGATTACTTCTGGCTTTTCACTCTCCCCTAATTAGTGCTCTCCCCCAATCTGAAAACCTTTCTGATGAACACCCATAATAGAAAGAAGACTTTGGATGAACGCCCATAATATGAAGAAGTCTTTTGATAACCAAATGCATGCCGTCTTTAGTCTTCTAACACCTAGCGGAGAATGTAGAATAAACTGAAGACTCGACCTTCTTCAAGATTGCCCAATATGGAGGAACAGAATACCAACCATCTTCATCTCACCAAATGCCTTCCAGTAACCTTACATATAACCCATCATGAACTCAAATAAGTAAATTTTATTACTATCATTTATCCTATTAATTTGACTTGTTTTACTATATTATTTATGAGGATTGATACTTAATCATTTACTTTTGTAATTCTCAGTTGAAAACAAGCATTTGGTGAAACTTGGCGATTTTGGACTAATTATGGAGCAAAACATGCATAAAGTGAAGAGTCTACTGAAATGACAAGATCAAGTCAAATCTGCTCCAGATGCGCCGCATCTCACTCATGACATGCGCCGCATCGCTATCAAGATCTCACCAGATACGATCTAAGATTCAAGAGGACATGCGCCGCATCCAAAGATAAAGATACGCCGCATCTTCTGGCGGTGTACGAATATTCCTGAATATTATAATCTTGGACCCCACGCGAAGTTAAGTACATGCGCCGCATCTACTTACTAGATGCGCCGCATCTCACCCTCAGACAGAAACTATAAATACCCCAAGACCAGACGAATTCGGTGTGCAATATATTATAACCGAAGACCAAACAGGAAAAACCAAGGACGAATTCAGTCAAGGTAGCAGCACAAGACACACCCAAATCAAGGATACAAGAGCTGTAAGAAGGTGCTGCATATGTTTAATTCATTAAGTAGTTTTGTTTTATTGTGTTAGTAAACTTTAATTCATCAAGATTGGTGGCTTGTGTAACGTGACAACGGAAAGGTTGCACTCCCTTAAAACTACTTTCTCATTAATTAAAGTTTATATGTTTGTGTCATTGGTGACTTTTATTAGTGCATTGATAACCTCTGTGTCTAGCTGAGCGTTGATCGGGTCGCCATGCCTCTGCCCTCGCCTGTTTATTAGATGCCTATGTATTCTATGGTCTGTAGAAAAGTAGGAGAAAGGTAAACGGGATAGTCATAAGTAATCATTAAGGGTTTACTCGCCGATAAGATTAGAACCAACGAGAAAGGACTTAATCTCGGTGCGTTGCATCGAACTATACACTTCATATAACACTAGCAATAAAACAAGTGACAAACTACTTATCATAAGGACAGCCCTCTTATTGTCTCAAGTATTTATCTGTGTACGTGTGTGCTACTTGCTGATTCGTGCCTATTGGTTTAGTTTATTATTTAATTGCAACCAAATCGTGCCAGTCTCTCAGGCTGAACCCCCTTGCGTTAGATTAGGTTGTATAGCTAACTTAATATATTAAAATACTGATTAGAATAACGAGATAATACGTTCCACTCTTAGTGATCGACACTCTACTTACCATTATATTCATACTGACCGGGTACACTGCTCGTTAAGTGTGTGTGTTATTGATAAGTCGGCTAAATATAAATTTAAAACTTGAGTAGGCATTAAAACTGCTAAACCGCAACGACACATCACGCGCATCAAGTTTTTGGCGCCGCTGCCGGGGAGTGAATTGTTATTATCTGTTAATTTGATTAGTATTTTAATTAGGTTTTTAATTTTTTTTATTCGAACCGCTAATTTTGTTGTGTATTAGTTTAATTTGCATTCATTGTACTATTTTGCATATTTTCTGTTTTCGTGTGCTTTTTGTTTGCTTTTATTTGTGTTTATTTTTGTGTGTTTTTATTTGTTTTAATTTTTCGTAATTTGTGTTTTCTGCTATCGTTGTACTGAGCTAAATCAAACGATACGGCGCATCTGATTTTTCAGATACGGCGTATTGCGTTCAATTTTTTTATATAATACAACGCGTTTAATTAATTCGATACGACGCATCTTTTCCCCAAGATACGGCGTATCTGTTTTTAATAAGAAAATTTTTCTATGCGATAAAGCGATACGACGCATCTTTTCCCCAAGATACGGCGTATCTATTTTTGATAATTTTTTTTTCTCTAAACTTTAACGCCATACGACGCATCTGCTTTAGCAGATACGGCGTATCTATTATTTTAATTAAAAACAGTTTTCGAATTATTAAACAGATACGGCGTATCGATTTTTATCGATACGGCGTATCGATTTTTATCGATACGGCGCATCTTCTGAATCAAAAATCTTATATTTTGAAACGTAACGAAAATACGGCGCATTAACTTTTGTTAATACGACGCATTTAATTTTAAATAAATACCGATTTTTGATTATTAAAATTGATACGGCGCATTCGAATTTCAAAGCGGCGTATCTATTTTCTGAATAAAGTCTGATCTAATTTTAACGATTATAAGATACGGCGTATCCAACTTTTTGGATACGGCGCATCATCTACAGATATCAGTTATTTTTATTCTTATATCCGTTTCTATATTCATTAATTTCTCTTCTAGCGAACAAATCCTACTGATGATTTTACCTTGGATGACAGATTTTGCTATGGAAGACATGTCAGTTAACGGATATCTTGCTAAGGAATTCATGCTTTCAGATTCATTCAATGTGCTCATGATCGATGCAGATTTATTCTCTTGGGAGACACCTCTTGAAGCTGCTTTTAAGGAATTCATGCGTTTATGCAACATTGACAAAGGGGTATTCTCTTATGATGTATTTGTGAGGTATACTAGAGATGAACTGTCGCTCTTATGGCCTATCATTGAATCCAAAGGATTGAACTGGACTACTATCGAAGAAGATGATGGGAAATTCTATCTTGCATACATGGACTCGAGCAACAACAGCTGTGGTGAAGGCAATACCCAAATCTCTTACATGCCTTATTCCGAACAGTACTGGGGATTAAATGAAAACTATCTGGACAATGATGGAATTTATGCTGTGGCGGAGTTACTATTTCATGGCAGGTTGGTACGATTGATTGATCTCTCCCTCAATGATTGGCTAGAACTCAAATATGGTAGTCCGGAATTCGCCCCTGCAAATGAAGTCAAGCAGATTATGACTTCATGGTTGACGCGGAGTTTTAAGCAGCAATTTAACGAGTTCATGGAGATAAGAAGGAATATGATTGGAAAGGCTTGCTTTGACGTTAACCACGATCCTAACGATGTTGATTTTTCAAAGTGGTTGGCTAGTAAGTTTAATAACCATAAGAGTATGGATCGAGCTACTAAGGATGTATTATGGGTATATTGGATGAGAGGAGAAGATGAAGAAGTAGAAAGCGATTATGGGTCGTCACTTCATGATTCAACAATCAATGAAGGCATTGAAGAGTTATTCAGAATAGACATTGATGTGTTCGATTATGAGACACCCTTGTGCAAGCAGTTCAAGGAATTTAACTACCTTCTTCAAGTCGACGATGATGTGCTAACTGGAGATCTACCAGGATTTAAGACTTATGATGATTTCAAAAACACCTGGTGCTACGAATGGAATGACCAAGTACCATGGGTTTGGGATAAACCATGGGATGTTGAGCACATTAATCACACCTGTACACCCTTCGTTTTCAAGGACGGGAGTAGTGTTTGGCCGACCTGTGATTATAAAAGTGACGGAACCTGTAATAGGGGAAGTATTATTGGGATGAAAAGGGTTGGAAACGATGTAACCTTTGAAGATTATGAGTGGTACGATAATGTTGAAGACTGCCCACAAAAAGCGGAGGCTTTGCAAGAAAAGGGTAGAATTGAACGCTTGAAAGGACTCAAAGGAACATCGAATACTACTTTCTGGGAATGGGTGCATGAACAATTTGATGATTTTACGAAGCTTAGTCGACGGTTACAATGGGATTTGGAAAGAGAATGGGAGGCGATTCAAGACAATAAGTCATTAATTGAAGAACTAGATGATTATTTGATTAAGGATCCTTATTTCGAGTTTCTTGATAAAGACAATGAAGAGTTTACCAAAAGGAAGTGTCGACTACTTGGGATTCCTTACACTGAGCCACCCATGATTATTTCTGAAAAATTTAAAATCATCAAATATTATTTAGGTCCTGATGAAGAGTATACTGCGGCGAAGACAAAGAGTTATACTAGATTAAGTCGAACGGAAGAAAACGTCGCAGAGATATACGGGAAAATCTTTCGGATGAAGGAAGAAGGATGGACCGTGACAAGAACTAAATGAAGAGCTGAACGTGAGTCTAACTTGAAGACTCTGGAATAAAGACAAGTGCTTACCGGGAGACAACCCGGATTTATCTTTTTATTATTCTGTTTATGTGTCGAGTCAGTCAGGCCGCCGAGGATACGGCGCATCTCAATCCTGAGATGCGACGCATCTCCTGCAATGGTCATATCTTATTTTACTTTATTTTTCTGCATTTTTTATTTTCGAATTTAAAACTTTTTATCAGTTTATTTTCAATGCGGCGCATCCCTGGTTAAGGATGCGGCGCATCTTTTATTCTGATCCGTATTTATTCCAGGCTCGATACGGCGTATCTTCTTCCATAAGATACGGCGCATCGACTGACCTGATGATTTTCATTTTTAATTTTTATGTTTTATTTTTACCTAACTACTAATGTATTATGCAAGTTTGAACCTTTCTTATCTTAGGTGTGTTTTGAAGCTTTGGTGGTATTTTAGTTTCCTGCATTTCCTGTGGATACATCTAATATGAAGCTTAAACGTTCTAATCCACAAGAAAGATCATACCGAGCAAATCTCAGGGGAGTTTTTCTGTTCTAATTCTTTTATTTTCCAGTTTTTAACCTTTGATACAAACAACGAGGACGTTGTTTAACTTAAGTGGGGGGATTGGAGAATTAGAACACTTAACACTTACTTGTCCTAAACTTTTCAAAATATGCTTAAAATGTGCTTAATATATCAAAATTTAAAATTTTTAGCATGTTTTTGTTTAAAGTCTAAGTTGCATAGCTGCACACATGACGTTATTTTCAAAAAATTGTGATTTTTCTAAAATTCACAAATCTATGAGTGTGCCGGTGACTTGTAAACTTTAGAACTTGGCTTGTATACTATTCGAGACCACCATAATAAGTATTATTTTATATAATTGGAATGACTTGTCTAAATTGGTAAATTTCTAAGATTACACCCAAATAGCCTATTATATGTTATGTGTTATTAGCTAACTACACTGGTTAGTTAACCCCCGTATAAAACCTTTTTGTTACTCTCATTTTTAGAGTAAGATACCCCTAGAAAAACACTCAGAGCCATTCCTTTCGTTTCTTACACCTATGTTTAAAATGTTTCGTTACACCTTACACCTTAGCCTACCCTGTAGATTAGAATCCGTAGTTGGTTAATTGCTATAGGCAAAGTGTGTTTCCTTACATTACCTTTGTTTGCGTGCGTAATTCATTATCTATGGTTAGGTCAGGAAATTGCACAATGCAATTGGAGTGAATGTAAATATTGTATATTTTTGAGTTTATTTTTCGTGTGTTTACTACTTTCACTATTACCGTTATTTCTGAAGTCATGAAAAGTATGGAAAAATTATCCAGAATTATTGTTATAGTGATGTGGTGAAATTTTACACATCTATGTTTATGCTTAAAAAAAAAAAAAAAAAAAAATGAAAAAAATGAGAAAAGAAAAAGAAAAGAGTTGGATGTTTGTTTTTAAACCAACGATGTAAAGTTATGTAAGTGGTCGATATCACCACTAGTTGTTGTATTATATTTATGGATTGAATGGGAGTTGGCAGTTATGGAACGTCAACTAAGGTTTATTCTTTGATTAAGATCTTGTTGAGTATAATTCGTGTCTACCTAAAGCGTGTGTTTCAAGTGTTAAAGCGTGAGTTATTCAATGATATGAGTCTTATTCATGGGATGGTTGGGATAGTGATTAACCACACTTAGGATTTTAATCTATTTGTTTTGTTTATTCTACATTTTACACCAATTTATATCCCAAATATTATCCATACCCTATTATTCTTTATCCAACCAAACCTTTGATTTATTGAGATTAGGGATTTGAGCAATCTTAAGTATCGTAGTTGTGGATTCGGCTATGTATTTATGATTTTGTTGCCCTTTTTGATATATTATTATTGGTGAAGTTTGGACCTATCTTTAGCCTATTCGAGTTAAGGATTTGAGCAATTGCAAGTATCGTGTTCGTGGATTCGATCATGTATTTGTGATTTTGTCGCCTTTTCTGGAATTTGAGATCGATAGTGAATAAGAATAATTAACCCTTAAGCCTAAAAACCCTTTTTACCGCTTTAGACTTGTTATTCCTTGGTTTAGTGGGGGAGATGTGTATACTTGCCAAGCTTATGATAGAATATTCGTCGCGACTGGACAGTTAAACGATTAGATTTGCTTTTATCGAAATATTTTTATCCTACTTCTAATTCGTTAAGTGTTTAGTTGTGTGATTATGACAAAAACGAATACATGCTTAAATATAAAAATAAATCCTAATATCTTTTAGGATACATTTTCATAAGATTAATTCTAAGGTTTACTTGGGGACAAGTAAAGTTCAAGTGGGGGGATATTTGATGAACTCAAATAAGTACATTTTATTACTATCATTTATCCTATTAATTTGACTTGTTTTACTATATTATTTATGAGGATTGATACTTAATCGTTTACTTTTGTAATTCTCAGTTGAAAACAAGCATTTGGTGAAACTTGGCGATTTTGGACTAATTATGGAGCAAAACATGCATAAAGTGAAGAGTCTACTGAAATGACAAGATCAAGTCAAATCTGCTCTAGATGCGCCGCATCTCACTCATGACATGCGCCGCATCGCTATCAAGATCTCACCAGATACGATCCAAGATTCAAGAGGACATGCGCCGCATCCAAAGATAAAGATACACCGCTTCTTCTGGCGGTGTACGAATATTCCTGAATATTATAATCTTGGACCCCACGCGAAGTTAAGTACATGCGCCGCATCTACTTACTAGATGCGCCGCATCTCACCCTCAGACAGAAACTATAAATACCCCAAGACCAGACGAATTCGGTGTGCAATATATTATAACCGAAGACCGAACAGGAAAAACCAAGGACGAATTCAGTCAAGGTAGCAGCACAAGACACACCCAAATCAAGGATACAAGAGTTGTAAGAAGGTGCTGCATATGTTTAATTCATTAAGTAGTTTTGTTTTATTGTGTTAGTAAACTTTAATTCATCAAGATTGGTGGCTTGTGTAACGTGACAACGGAAAGGTTGCACTCCCTTAAAACTACTTTCTCATTAATTAAAGTTTATATGTTTGTGTCATTGGTGACTTTTATTAGTGCATTGATAACCTCTGTGTCTAGCTGAGCGTTGATCGGGTCGCCATGCCTCTGCCCTCGCCTGTTTATTAGATGCCTATGTATTCTATGATCTGTAGAAAAGTAGGAGAAAGGTAAACGAGATAGTCATAAGTAATCATTAAGGGTTTACTCGCCGATAAGATTAGAACCAACGAGAAAGGAATTAATCTCGGTGCGTTGCATCGAACTATACACTTCATATAACACTAGCAATAAAACAAGTGACAAACTACTTATCATAAGGACAGCCCTCTTATTGTCTCAAGTATTTATCTATGTACGTGTGTGCTACTTGCTGATTCGTGCCTATTGGTTTAGTTTATTATTTAATTGCAACCAAATCGTGCCAGTCTCTCAGGCTGAACCCCCTTGCGTTAGATTAGGTTGTATAGCTAACTTAATATATTAAAATACTGATTAGAATAACGAGATAATACGTTCCACTCTTAGTGATCGACACTCTACTTACCATTATATTCATACTGACCGGGTACACTGCTCGTTAAGTGTGTGTGTTATTGATAAGTCGGCTAAATATAAATTTAAAACTTGAGTAGGTATTAAAACTGCTAAACCGCAACGACACATCACGCGCATCCAGTAACCTTACATATAACCCATCAGCCCGCAACATACACATGAGATGATAACACACAATAGAGAATGTAGAATAGACTGACGACTCGACCTTCTTTAGTCTTTAGTATAACACCAAAGTAAAAAGTTGAACCACTGATCATCTATAGTATGTATCTGTGGAAAACTAGAAGGGGGGTTGAATAGTTTTCACCGTTTTTCGAGTTTAATTTGTTTTGTTATTTGTTAGTTCAAAGGAAACAATCACAAATTAAGTTATCACACAATATAAACAAAAGGTAAAGAGATGAAAGATCAAACCACATAACACAAGTGTTTATAGTGGTTCGGCTTGCAAGAGATTCTTATCCTTGCCCTACTCCACTTCCTCGAGTTTCTTACTCGAGAGATATCTTTCACTAAGAAACAAACTCCCTTTTAGGTGGAGAAAACCTTTACACGTCGCTTACTTCCTTTTCTGGTACTAAGCTAAACACCGGGTTCTTTTACAAGGCAGAACCAACCTGACGTCGCCTATATACTTTACCGACACTAAGCTAGATGTCGAGTTCTTTACATGGGTACAATCACTCCCTACACTCTTTGTGCTTTGAGGACTAAAGCACTAACCACACTCACTGATCTAACTGATACAAATGATAGGAAACACTTTAAGTGTTTACACAGAGCCTATACTACAACTTGCAAACCGCCTGTTTGTTTGAAGCTTGTTAACTTGATCTTCTTTGCTACAAAAGAAACATCAATGATAAAGATACAACTACTGTAGTTAGTAACTAAAGTGAGTGTATGTGTTTTTCTTTCTAAGTGGATGATTAGTTCAAATGCCAAGTTTGCTATTTATAGGCAAACCTGGTAGATCACCCACGGATCCGGCGGATCCCTAATAAGGGATCCGTCTTTGTATGGATTTGGATCTGCGTATTTGACAGCTAATGTATCTCATGAAATCTCCTCAAATCTTTCCGTATCTTTGTGTTGTCAAATCAATATCTTCCAATGTCAACTATATAACTTAAGTATCTAATCAAGATATCACACAATCTTACCAAGATTGTATTTGTGATGTATACCATGATGTCACTTTGTAATTTTCAATTTAAAGTTTCTATTTAAGGAAATACATATGTATATGCATACAATATAATATTAGTGATCATGTTAAATGAAAGATGTGTTTTGAAAAAGACTTCAACTAGCATTTATAATTTGCTTAAGGAATATACTTTGTGTTTGTCATGAACCAAACTTTAGCAAAGATCGTAAAATATAAATATCGTTTTTAGTACGATATTTGTATTAACAGTATCCATCCTTGGATATTAAGCCTTGATCACGTGAACCTGTTGTGCGTCCTTGATGTACACATTCTCTCTCCCCTGATGGTTACGATTAATCAGCCCATGACGTAACAGTGAAACGTTAATACCAAGGTAACAAGTTGAACCACTGATCATCTCTGCGGTTATCAACACCGGAATAAATGATTAAGCCCGATCACGTGAACCTGTTGCGCATCCTTGGTGTACACATTTCTCTCCCCTATGATGGTTACGATTAATCGGAATCATCATCATGATGTGTACATGCAGCGAAATGACGTGTACATGAAGCTAATGACGTGTACATGAAGCATTGACTAGAAACCCTTTGTTGCTGATTGTACCAGCCCGTGAGACGATGTCGATTAGCATTCCATGACCATGTTCTTCAACACCTTGATAGACGAAGGAAGATGTAGTGTTGGAGAACCATGGTTTGCACGACTCCTGAACTGACGTATTCAGGAGTCGTATGACCATTTCTCAATCATCAATCAACATGTAGAATAATATTCACCCTTTCCCCCCCTCAAAAATTGCATATGCCTGGCAACTGCAATTTTTGATGATTGAACTAGTGAATATGAATACCATCAACGGTAAGTGGCTCCGCTTGACGGTTCTTGAAGACTGACATGTTGTTTATTCACCCTTTCCCCCCCTCAAAAATTGCATATGCCTGTCAACTGCAATTTTTGGTTGAATACGTGAATAAAAATATACTCCAATATGCGTCGATCCACTTGAAGACTGAATAAGCACGGAAAGAGCATGAAACTTGTTGATGAGAATGGCCATAAATAAGAAGATTTCTCTTCTTCCAAAGATAAAGCGTACTGAAGCGTACACCTTTCTTTTCTTTGAAGAACGGGGCCTGAAGAGATGTCAGCAGATGCCATTGTCGATAAAGAGCGAGGCCTGAACTGATTTGAACAAACGTCATCGCTAATGAAGAACGAGGCCTGAACTGATGTATTCAGACGTCATAATGATGAAGAGCGAGGCCTGCACTGATGTGTACAGACGTCATTGTCGATGAAGAACGAGGCCTGCACTGATGTGTACAGACGTCATCGTCAATGAAGAACGAGGCCTGAACTGATGTGTTCAGACGTCATAGTTATTGAATTTCATCATGCTTGAATTGCCTGAACCCTTACATCATGAGATATCACTCTTTTCGGCACCCAAACCCTGAGTCTTTCCTTAATATGAGGGACCGATGTACCTGCACTTAAGTAAAGACTTCCTGCATTGACATTAAGAGTTTGTTTGCATTTATGTGGGTTAGTGATATCTGCATTTAGACCATGTGGGGTTTCACAGTCAACCTTGGTTTCGCACTTAGTGAACATCTTTCGAATAGGCATCCATCTAAGACCAACAATCTTAAAAGTTCTGTAACACCCCGACCCGACAAGGGTAGAAATGTCACAACAATGGTGACATATCAGAAACATACACAAGCATACATCTTCAATAATACAAAGGAATACAAAGGTTACAAGAAATTACAAGGAAATACAAAATTTACAAAGGAATAAATACTAAGTCTGAAGTATAAATTCTTCTAGTCATCTCTATAACAAAATATCTATCACAGTGTAGTCTTCTAAGTCCAATGGTACTCTCCACTCATACCCAGCTTCCTACTAAAACCTGCCGCAGGAAAAGAAATGCGACTGAGCTACGAGAGCTCAGTGAACAGATATAACGGTAACAAAGCAGTAATAAAGAATAGCACAGAGTGTCAGAAATATAAGTCATGCAGATATAATCAGAGTCATAGGATAAGTAAAGGAGTAAGGATAAAGGATAGGGAATAATAAATAGATAAAGGTAAAGGGAAACAGTGCAAGGTATAATAAGGGTCAAAGGTAAGTAAATGTATATGGTAAAAGAAAACAGTAATCCACCACGAGCCCAGAAACAGATATATATATAATGTAACCATGTCAATCAATCATGCAGAGGGGAGTCCTCTCAGTAACCAGATAATATGAGGGGTGTCCTCATGTATCAAATGGAGTAGCTAGCTCCCAGATATGTGAAAGACGTGTATCGCACACACCATCAGTCACCAGATATATATAACAGATAAACAGATATAGATAACAAAAATCCGATCAGATCTAGGATGCATCCATACGCCCCAGGTGGCCAGAGTCTACCAATACACACCAGATAAAATAAAGTCAGGGACGGGACAGGTCATCACTCTCCTGCCCTAGAGTCATGCCATCGGTGCATCAATGACATGGACATGAAACCCTCATGCCTAGTGAAAACAGATAGTGGCTCGTAGTCTCAAACTGTGGGTCAAGGGTCCAGTATCAAGTATCAAGTCATAATCAGAGTGTCATATCGAAAGGTTTAGATTATAAGGTCCATGTCAGATGTTACAGAAGTGTATATCAGAGGTTCAGAAATCAGATAGGTTTATATCAGAGTTTATAACAATGTTCAAGTCCAGGTTCAGAAATAGTATACCAGATTAATGCTTATATCAAAGTTCAAATTAAGTTTCAAAACAAGAGTTTATAACCAGGTTTAGAATAAGGTTCAAATCAAGGTTCAATAGGTCATATCAAAGGCTAATAATCAAAGGTTTATAGGTTCATAGAAAAGATTTTGATTCAAAGGTTTCATATTAAATTTGTATTTAAAATGATCTTTCAGTGACTTTCATAAAATGATGTTTGGTAAAACCTTTTTATACAGATAGTCTTTAAAAGAAATTTTCATAAAACTTTTAGTGCAGTATCAATTCAAAATTAGTATAACATCGTACTCAAAAGCTCTTCAAAAACATTTTCATATCATTAAGGAAAGTTTCCAATTTCAGTTATCATGTCAAAATGAATCTTCAGGGTATTCAGAGGTTTGCATATTCAGGTCACAAGGTGAAGAATGAATCATGTCAAGTATCAAAGGAATAAAACAGGGTTCAGTTTATCGAGGGAATTCAGAATCAGATACCATATCAGAAAGGTTTATAATCAAATTCTTATAACAAGGTTCTAATAAGGGATTTATAAACAAGGGAATCATATGAAAGGTTCAAGCAAAGGGAATCATAGCAATGGCATTAATACAGAAACTGACAGATCAGAAAAATGAAAGAGATCATGAGAAACCTGTGAGAAGGTCAGAATATCTGTACCTTATACCGCAAGTGAAAACACACAACAGAACAATAAGGGTCGGAAGAAAACTCCATCTTCAGCGGATCTACACGAATTCATGATCGGCTTATTATTAATAACTTATTCAAATCAGATTTCTCAATTTAGTCGGCTTTCCATTTTTAATAACTTTCCATTTATAGCAGGTTTCCAAAATTAGCAAGTTTCCATTTTTAGAAAGTTTCCATAATCAGAAAGTAAGTATCATAACTTAGGTTAAGTCATTATTTAAGCATATTATGGACATAGGGTACATTTTAACAAGATTTGATAGTTCAGGGTTAAATATGACAACTCTTCATAAATTAGGGTTTTAATTGTAAATATTTCAAAGTTAAAGGTTTTAAATGAAAAATATTGTAAGTTACTAATTTAAATACATATTTTATTCAGAATCGCACTTTAGTCCTTTAAGTTTCATAATTTACACTACAAGCCCCTTAATTATTTAAAACTTATAATTCGAATTACATAATTACCGTAATTACACATTAAGCCTTTAAATATCCAAAATACACATTAAGCCCTTTATATCAAATATTATACGAATCAACCTCAAGTTTCCAGAATTTACACTTTTAGTCCCTCTATTTTAATTAAATACAATCCGAATTAAATAATTTATATAATTACCAAATAAACCTTTAAATTACAAAATTGACACAAGACACCCTTATTTTATATTTTTCTCATATTACCCCAGATCTAACATGACTTACAAAATTATCCCACGAGTTTTAAAAATTTCAAAACACACCCTTATGATTTATTTTTCCCAATCGGTAACACATTTTTATAATCAAATCATAACCCTAGTTCATCCAATCATTACCACATCATCCAACAACCTTAAAATGCATTAAATGTCCAGATTCAACCTCAAAACCCTAACCCTAAATCGTTTATCTAGGTTTTATATATATATTTTTTCTTTTATTTTCCATAAATTCGATATACCAAATAATTCACCACGATTAATTTAGGTTTCAACAATTCAAAAAGCCATTTTTCCAGAGTGATGTGATGATTATAGAACCCATAAAAATTATGAAAGTGATCCAGAAAAATCGCATGGCCGATCTAGAGTTTTTCATACGTTTTTAGCATATAATTTCCATTCGATTATTCCAACGTGCATGGATCTTGTTTAGCATTTTAATTAGGTCATACATGATGTAAAGAGTATGAGAAAAATACCAATTCGATTTTAGGACGTACGGATTAGGCGCACGAATTTTGTACCTCTCGGCTATAAAAACGCGACACAAACAATTCACCACCGATCGAACCAGCCACTCCACGACCCAAAACTTATTTTTCCTAGCTTCCCTAGATCTTGATGAACACCAGAAATTACCAGAACTAGCCCAGAAAATCGGATGGAGGCGTGGGGATTTTTTTGGTGTTGTTTAGGGTTTTCGAAATGTAATTTAGGGAAATCAATAAAAGAAATCAATTATGGGCCGAAGGAGGGGGGGGGAGGTTAGCTGTAAACTCGGTCAAAATGAGGTGGTTAAGTCAACATAATAATTGGGAATGATTTCCTAATTTAATTTATGTTATCTTGAATTTAAATGATTTTTAAATGTATAATAATTAAATAAAAGTACGTATGATTGTATTTGTGTATAATCATAATTTATTTGGACATGTAACAATGTTAAAATGTTGCCTCAAAATTGTTTTACTTCATATGTAGCTCATTACCAGAAGTTTGGAATTGATTTGGTGCTTTATATGTGCTTTAATTAAATTTTAAAGTTTCAGGGGCATTTTGGTCATTTTGCAAGCTTTCAAATTTTGGGTTTTACAACTTCTTCCCCTCTAAAAAAAATTTCGTCCTCGAAATTTGAAGTCGCAAGGTGAAACGAAGTCGTAGCAAGTCGCAACAGATCATCGTAATATTCTCATGCCCGAGGAGGTTCTTCCAAAAGATCTTCAGACCAAAAGTTTCTCATGACTCATATCAAAACGAGGTGGGTTCAGATTCCTCAGAAGGAGACAAATTAGGTTGATTCAGAACAAAAGGTCCATGCAACATAAAATGGACGATAGGTGAATCTTCAGAAAGCTCACATGGAATACGAACAAGATTTCAAATCAAAATGACTGTGTCAACAGTATAGAGCTCTTCAAAGAGTTTTCAAGATTCATAACTGAGGTCAACAGAATGCAGAACGAGAGTCCAAACTCATCCAGATATCTAGTGAATGGAAACAGAGTATACGCATAGGTAGAATGAACCTAAAGTCTCACTAATCACGGATAAACCAACGGAGATCAGATTCTAAACTTCTTAGGCACTCCCCCAAGATATCCTATGGCCACAATGAGTGCACGTTATATGGTGTAAGTATTATCACGTTGATCAGGCATCATAATACTAGCACCACATAAATATGCCTTCATGATGATCATACTTTATCTCGAGTCGTGAGTATAACAACCTATCTTAATCCACCTAGTACTTCTACAGTCTCAGAGTCAACCAGATCAAAGTCATAGTCAAGAGAGAAATAAGACTATTCGCAAGAGTATCGGAATTTCCAGATTGCCTAGTAGAGTAAGGCACGCCGTCACAAGCATCAGATTTTCCACAGTTCGCCAAAATTCCTCAGAACAAAACCATCATCGAACATATGAAAATAAGCACGGGGCTGAAATGCTTCTAGGAAACTTAAATCATTAGCGGATCTTATCATGATATAACGAAGCTTAAGGGAGTCAACGAAAATGAAAACTAATCGTCAATAACTTCGGTCTTCACAGAATCAGTTCTTCCAAACATAAAAGGTCTGATTCAAAAATCCGTTCATTCAAAGCATCTACTCTCTTCAATTCCGGTTAATATGTCTTCGTTTTTCCAATAATCTGGAAGTGAAGCAAAATCGTCTGGTTCATCACGCCTCTTGCAGTTCTTCTTGGAATGTGATGGAGTAATGTGAATTTCTGGCACGATCTTTAAGTTTCTTCATCATCCAGTCTACTTCCGCCCTCAATTCATCTTAGTACAACCAAGATGAATAGGGAAGTGAGACTGTACGTCTTCATCAGCTCCAGGTTCGCCGTCTTTCTTCAGCATCGCCAACACTTCTGTCTTGTAAGGAATGTCTTCACTCTTCAGGGTAGTCACCACTGTTGTCAACTCCAGGTCAGGTAGCGAAGTAATTCTTTTGATGCTTTTCTAGTTGTCTTTATGCATACGCAAAACCTTCTGCGCTGCAAGGGAGTATAACCGAGTCTTATTCTGAAATGTCTCAAAATTTGTTTCGTCTGAAGGTATGGAAGCAATTTCTATTTCAGCTTTTCAAAACTCCGCTCTCAATCAGACTAAGCTGTTTCTCTCTGGTCACGAAATTTATCAAGGGTAACGCAAGTTGTAAACGTCTTCAGAATTCTGATGCAAGGTTCAAAAGATTTCAGTTTACCATTTTGTTATCGGTCTTGACCATTCGGCGATAGTTTCAAAATTTGCGGGATTTAAGAGGGATATTCTCAATCAAGAAAAAAACCATTTTCTCAACAGATATCAATCTCTCAGAATGCACAAGTGATCGTCAAATTTCTTACAAAGTGCAAAAATGATTTTCATGTTCTTCTTCGTCTCCGAATGTACTATTAAGTCATACAATGACCATTTGCCCAAGTACTCACGAGAACACATTCATTTATCAAATTTACAGAATAGTAAGAGCTTTAGCTAATACTATTAGCGTCAAAAATCTTTATATCAGTCGTTACAAATGCGGACGGCGATCTCAAGAATAACCTCAATTCATATTTCCATCTGAAGGAAACTTCGCGCTCTGAAATTGAATAGATACAAAGTCATTTCAGGGTGGAGAAATAAGGGTTCCAAATAGCAATACGGTTCATCTTCTAGAATCAATACATGTCTCCTGTCATCATTCTTCTTTATCGCGAACAAAACTGAAATACGCCAAGAAAATACACTTAAGCGAACTTACTTCTCACTCCGGTGGAAAATTTGGTGGTTCAATCAGAAATCGTGTTCAGAAAATTCAGGGTGCCAAGTAATTTTCAAGATAAGGTTCATTCATTGTTGTACGAAATGGGTTCAAGGAAAAACTTCATAATCGCGAACATAACACACGAGTCTTCAGAGTAATAATGATAGTCCAGAGTTCAACAATCGGTAATCATGGTAGGGAGTTCTAAATTGCTTCAAACGTCAAAGGTGAGACATAGGAGGATAGTTGTCAAACAACCAATCCTTTATCAGAATAACATTATAGTTAACAGTCCACAGAAAGACAGATCAACAAAGCAAATCTTATCGTCCAAAATGAGAGGGAAACATTCTTATACTCGTGGTTAAACACCACAAGACTTCTCATAGGGACAGAGAAGGTTAAGACCAAATCAAATGATGTCAGAAAATTTATAGATGCTTATCAAGAGGCAAGAGACAATTAACAGAAGGTATCAAATGCTTATCAAAAGCAAAAGACAAATAACAGAAGGTGTCAAGTACGTCATCGCCAAGGAGATTTTCAGAATGCTTAAAGAGGTATCAAAAAGATTAACAAAAGGATCAGAAGTCAGAGTCGGACTCTGCAGACAAGGATCAAATAGTGTCAGGCAATATTATGCAGTTCTCAATGCCTTCCAGATTTATTTAGGTTCAAAACTTAGGTAGTGCAAAGCATAAGCTTTCAATTTCCAAAAGTGATCTCAACAGGCTTAAATCCAAAGCAAAGCACGAATCAGAGTGATGCGGAAGCAAAAATACTTAAACAAATTCCTTATAGTCTACCCATTCCTCACTGGTAAAAACTTAAGTTCATATCAAGGAATCCTAAAGCAGTTCTCAGGGTGTTCTCCTATGTTCTTACAGTGGAAGCCTAATGGACCAGAACTCACAGGTCAAGGGTAAATGTATTACGAGTCGCAGCCTGTTTCTCTGATACCATAAATTGTAACACCCCGACCCGACAAGGGTAGAAGTGTCACAACAATGGTGACATATCAGAAACATACACAAGCATACATCTTCAATAATACAAAGGAATACAAAGGTTACAAGAAATTACAAGGAAATACAAAATTTACAAAGGAATAAATACTAAGTCTGAAGTATAAATTCTTCTAGTCATCTCTATAACAAAATATCTATCACAGTGTAGTCTTCTAAGTCCAATGGTACTCTCCACTCATACCCAGCTTCCTACTAAAACCTGCCGCAGGAAAAGAAATGCGACTGAGCTACGAGAGCTCAGTGAACAGATATAACGGTAACAAAGCAGTAATAAAGAATAGCACAGAGTGTCAGAAATATAAGTCATGCAGATATAATCAGAGTCATAGGATAAGTAAAGGAGTAAGGATAAAGGATAGGGAATAATAAATAGATAAAGGTAAAGGGAAACAGTGCAAGGTATAATAAGGGTCAAAGGTAAGTAAATGTATATGGTAAAAGAAAACAGTAATCCACCACGAGCCCAGAAACAGATATATATAATGTAACCATGTCAATCAATCATGCAGAGGGGAGTCCTCTCAGTAACCAGATAATATGAGGGGTGTCCTCATGTATCAAATGGAGTAGCTAGCTCCCAGATATGTGAAAGACGTGTATCGCATACACCATCAGTCACCAGATATATATAACAGATAAACAGATACAGATAACAAAAATCAGATCAGATCTAGGATGCATCCATACGCCCTAGGTGGCCAGAGTCTACCAATACACACACCTGATAAAATAAAGTCCGGGACGGGACAGGTCATCACTCTCCTGCCCTAGAGTCATGCCATCGGTGCATCAATGACATGGACATGAAACCCTCATGCCTAGTGAAAACAGATAGTGGCTCGTAGTCTCAAACTGTGGGTCAAGGGTCCAATATCAAGTATCAAGTCATAATCAGAGTGTCATATCGAAAGGTTTAGATTATAAGGTCCATGTTAGATGTTACAGAAGTGTATATTAGAGGTTCAGAAATCAGATAGGTTTATATCAGAGTTTATAACAATGTTCAAGTCTAGGTTCAGAAATAGTATACCAGATTAATGCTTATATCAAAGTTCAAATTAAGTTTCAAAACAAGAGTTTATAACCAGGTTTAGAATAAGGTTCAAATCAAGGTTCAATAGGTCATATCAAAGGCTCATAATCAAAGGTTTATAGGTTCATAGAAAAGATTTTAATTCAAAGGTTTCATATTAAACTTGTATTTAAAATAATCTTACAGTGACTTTCATAAAATGATGTTTGGTAAAACCTTTTTATACAGATAGTCTTTAAAAGAAATTTTCATAAAACTTTTAGTGCAGTATCAATTCAAAATTGGTATAACATCGTACTCAAAAGCTCTTCAAAAACATTTTCATATCATTAAGGAAAGTTTCCAATTTTAGTTATCATGTCAAAATGAATCTTCAGGGTATTCAGAGGTTTGCATATTCAGGTCACAAGGTGAAGAATGAATCATGTCAAGTATCAAAGGAATAAAATAGGGTTCAGTTTATCGAGGGAACTCAGAATCAGATACCATATCAGAAAGGTTTATAATCAAATTCTTATAACAAGGTTCTAATCAGGGATTTATAAACAAGGGAATCATATGAAAGGTTCAAGCAAAGGGAATCATAGCAATGGAATTAATACAGAAACTGACAGATCAGAAAAATGAAAGAGATCATGAGAAACCTGTGAGAAGGTCAGAATATCTGTACCTTATACCGCAAGTGAAAACACACAACAGAACAATAAGGGTAGGAAGCAAACTCCATCTTCAGCGGATCTACACGAATTCATGATCGGCTTATTATTAATAACTTATTCAAATCAGATTTCTCAATTTAGTCGGCTTTCCATTTTTAATAACTTTCCATTTATAGCAGGTTTCCAAAATTAGCAAGTTTCCATATTTAAAAAGTTTCCATAATCAGAAAGTAAGTATCATAACTTAGGTTAAGTCATTATTTAAGCATATTTTGGACATAGGGTATATTTTAACAAGATTTGATAGTTCAGGGTTAAATATGACAACTCTTCATAAATTAGGGTTTTAATTGTAAATATTTCAAAGTTAAAGGTTTTAAATGAAAAATATTGTAAGTTACTAATTTAAATACATATTTTATTCAGAATCGCACTTTAGTCCTTTAAGTTTCATAATTTACACTACAAGCCCTTTAATTATTTAAAACTTATAATTCGAATTACATAATTACCGTAATTACACATTAAGCCTTTAAATATCCAAAATACACATTAAGCCCTTTATATCAAATATTATAGGAATCAACCTCAAGTTTCCAGTATTTACACTTTTAGTCCCTCTATTTTAATTAAATACAATCCGAATTAAATAATTTATATAATTACCAAATAAACCTTTAAATTACAAAATTGACACAAGACACCCTTATTTTATATTTTTCTCATATTACCCCAGATCTAACATGACTTACAAAATTATCCCACGAGTTTTAAAAATTTCAAAACACACCCTTATGATTTATTTTTCCCAATCGGTAACACATTTTTATAATCAAATCATAACCCTAGTTCATCCAATCATTACCACATCATCCAACAACCTTAAAATGCATTAAATGTCCAGATTCAACCTCAAAACCCTAACCCTAAATCGTTTAGTTAGGTTTTATATATATATATTTTTTCTTTTATTTTCCATAAATCCGATATACCAAATAATTCACCACGATTAATTTAGGTTTCAACAATTCAAAAAGCCATTTTTCCAGAGTGATGTGATGATTATAGAACCCATAAAAATTATGAAAGTGATCCAGAAAAATCGCATGGCCGATCTAGAGTTTTTCATACGTTTTTAGCATATAATTTCCATTCGATTATTCCAACGTGCATGGATCTTGTTTAGCATTTTAATTAGGTCATATATGATGTAAAGAGTATGAGAAAAATACCAATTTGATTTTAGGACGTACGGATTAGGCGCACGAATTTTGTACCTCTCGGCTATAAAAACGCGACACAAACAATTCACCACCGATCGAACCAGCCACTCCACGACCCAAAACTTATTTTTCCTAGCTTCCCTAGATCTTGATGAACACCAGAAATTACCAGAACTAGCCCAGAAAATCGGATGGAGGCGTGGGGATTTTTTTGGTGTTGTTTAGGGTTTTCGAAATGTAATTTAGGGAAATCAATAAAAGAAATCAATTATGGGCCGAAGGAGGGGGGGGGGGAGGTTAGCTGTAAACTCGGTCAAAATGAGGTGGTTAAGTCAACATAATAATTGGGAATGATTTCCTAATTTAATTTATGTTATCTTGAATTTAAATGATTTTTAAATGTATAATAATTAAATAAAAGTACGTATGATTGTATTTGTGTATAATCATAATTTATTTGGACATGTAACAATGTTAAAATGTTGCCTCAAAATTGTTTTACTTCATATGTAGCTCATTACCAGAAGTTTGGAATTGATTTGGTGCTTTAATTAAATTTTAAAGTTTCAGGGGCATTTTGGTCATTTTGCAAGCTTTCAAATTTTGGGTTTTACAAGTTCTACCCGTTGGTATCCACCTAAGACAAGATCTAGGAGTGTTTGGTTTCTCATGTACAGTGGAAGACTTGTTTAGAGAAGACCTTTGTCCTACAGTAATCTGCCTACCAGGTTTCTGAGTATAACCCTTTGGTTCTACGGGCTTATTGTTGTTTCTAGTCTTAGAGGATTGAACCTTAGCATGTGCATTCACTTCCTTCAGGAATTTTGTTATACACTCATCATGGGTTGCATTAAAAACACATTTCTGAAAAGTTGAGCAAACGAAGTGTTTGGAGTCAGAGAAAGATCTAGGTTTCTTAGAGTGATCTGCTACGGGAATTCCCTTAACTACTCTTAGAAACAGGCAAATTCCTAGTCTTTTCATGTGTGTTTTTCTTAGCATCCACTAGGTTTTGATTCTGAACAATGTCTTTATGTCTAACATGTTCCTTTGGTGTCACAAGTGACACACGCATTGAACTAATCCTAGAAGAACTAGATGCACTCATGTGATGTGGTTTTGCAACAACATATTCCTTTTCACTAGGTCAAGACTGTGAAGTGACTGGTTTTGACAAAACTTTTTCCGCATCAACTTGGGAGGCAAACCGTGTGTTTGAAACTTTTGGTCGTTCAGATCTAAACGCAGTCAGTTGTCTAACAACTGATTGGTTCCTAAGTGGTGGTTTCCCCAAGATTGATGGTTTTGCAAACTTAGTGTTCACACCATTTTCATTCAATTTTCTCAACTCGTTTTTCAACGATGCAATCGCAAAACCCTTTTCCTGAAGTTGAGCTTTGAATTCATCATTTTTGGCAATCAAAGAGGTTGTCTGTTCTACAATTTTAGTTTTCGCTTCTTTGATAGAGTCACACAATTCTTTGCAATGAATTTTCAAAGTCTCATTTTCTTTAAGCAATTCAGTCACTTTATTTTCTAATTCAACATTTTTTGTTGCAACAACATCATGTTTAGCTTTAACTTCATTACACATATTACACATGTCAGCAATACGTTTTTTCAGGTTGTTGATTAACAAGTTTTTGGCTTGTAGTTGAGCTTTCAAATCATTTATAGCAAAGAATTCACGGAATTCAGGGAGTTCCGGATTATTACATGGTAGTTTACTTTGAAAACTTTCTTCCTTTTGTTGCATTGAGATTTCAAGTGAAATACAATGTTTTTCAAGTTGTAAAAATCTTTTTGAAAGTTCATTATAAACATCCTTTTCAACTATATCATTTGATTTGGAAAACACAGCTGTAGGCAAAGAACTTGACGCATCATCATGTTCAGCATCCTGATCAATCTCTCCCCCCTTATGACTCATATTTGATGAATAAGAGGTGATATTGCTATCAGTCTTTTCCATCAGATATGTGTCATAAGTAGGTTTAAATTGATCAGTATGTTGTTGTTCATTAGAAAGATCATTATCTTGATCAGACAGATATACCTTAGCTGACTGTGCTTGGTGATATTCAGGTTTGTAGGCTGTATTCTCACACATTGTGAAATCACCTCCTATGCTGTCACCCTCATCAAACTTGTCTGATCTTGTTCTATTCCCCATTTGTTTAGCCCTTTCATCAATGAACCCATTAACATTACTCATCAATTGTAGTAATGTTGTTCTGAACATGGCAACCTCAGTTCCAGTGTATTTAGCAAAACACCCTTTTGTCATTTGACTGTCATAGTCATAGTCCTCAGTGTATTGCGAATCAATGAACACCTGGAGTTGGTTGTTGAGAACACTGAAAGCTGCTCTGGATCTTGCTTCAGAGAATTTCTCTTTGTCAAGCTGTTGTTCAAGTTGATCTAAATATAGAGTCATTTTGACTGTGAAATCATGAACATCTTGACCAAAGAGTGTTGCGAAAGCCCGTGTGTAACCCATCACGTATTCAGGTTTTTCAAACAGAACCTTGAGATGTGAATGAAGTAATCGAAAGCATTCAATGTGACTTTCCTTCTCATTTGACACCATTAGTGACTGAATCAACTCTTTCTCTTGTGAATTTGGGCTCGAAGATTCCACATTAGTAACATCAGAATCACACACGTTTATTTGTTGTACAATGTTGGAATTCATTTGTTTATCATACGTGTTGTACAACTTGAGTACCTCAGATATGAAAGAATCTGACATAGTGGACATGATGTAAACGTGCACGGGATTTTACAATTCTATGATTTAAACCGAGAAATAGATTATTTCGCGGGATTTTACAAAAATCAAGAATAAACCGTGAAGTGATAATGGTTACTAGAGTATGTTATGATTATGATCACTGATGAACTCAAATAAGTACATTTTATTACCATCATTTATCCTATTAATTTAACTTGTTTTACTATATTATGTATGAGGATTGATACTTAATCGTTTACTTTTGTAATTCTCAGGTAAAAACAAGCATTTGGTGAAACTTGGCGATTTTGGACTAATAATGGAGCAAAACGTACATAAAGTGGAAGTCTACTGACATGGACAAGATCAAGTCAATTCTGCTCCAGATGCGCCGCATCTCACTATCAACATGCGCCGCATCTCTATCAAGATATCACCAGATACGATCCAAGATACAAGAGGACATGCGCCGCATCTAATAAAGAGTTACGCCGCATCTTCTGGCGGTGTACGAATATTCCTGAATATTATAATCTTGGACCCCACGCGAAGTTAAGTACATGCGCCGCATCTACTTAAGTAGATGCGCCGCATCTTCCCTCAGACACAAACTATAAATACCCCGTAGACCAGACACATTAAAAAGTTACACAGATTCGGAAGTTCGAAAACCTAAAGACCGAACAGAAGAGAAGGACGAATTCAGTCAAGAAGGCAGCACAAGACACACCCAAATCGAAGATACAAGAGCTGTAAGAAGGTGCTGCATGTATTTAATTCATTAAGTAGTTTTGTTTTATTGTTTTAGCAAACTTTAATTCATCAGGATTGGTGGCTTGTGTAATGTGACAACGGAAAGATTGCACTCCCTTTAATACTTGCTTTCCCATCAATTAAAGTTTATATGTTGATGTCTTTGGTTACTACTTATTAGTGCATTGACCACCTCTGTGTTTATTAGTGGCTTGCGGGCACCCGACTGCGGGACAAGGTGTGGCTCCCACGGTTGTTTCTAAATTGATCACTTAGGAATAACTTTTAGACATAAGTCGTCATTAAGGGTTTACTCGCCGATGAGAATAGGACCAACGAGAAAGGGTTAATTACATACACTTCATATAAAGCTATCAATAAAACAAGTGACAATCTACTTAATCATAAGGACAGCCCTCTTATTGTCTCAAGTATCTATCTGTGTACGTGTGTGCTACTTGCTGATTCGTGCCTATCTGTTTATTTTATTATTTAATTGCAAAAAAACTGTGCCAGTCTCTCAGGCTGAAACCCCCTTGCGTTAGGATATTAAAATACTGATTAGATTAACGAGATTATACGTTCCACTCTTAGTGATCGACACTCTACTTACCATTATCTTCATACTGACCGGGTACACTGCTCGTTAAGTGTGTGTGTTATTGATAAGTCGGCTAAATATAAATTTAAAACTTGAGTAGGCATTAAAACTGCTAAACCGCAACGACACATCACGCGCATCAAGTTTTTGGCGCCGCTGCCGGGGAGTGAATTGTTATTTTCTGTTAATTTGATTAGTATTTTAATTAGGTTATTTTTCTTTTTATTAGATTAATTGCATCATTGTACTATTTTGCATATTTGTTGTATTGTGTGTTATTTGTTTGCTTTTGTTTTTATTTTTGTGTGTTTTATTTTTTGTTTGGTGTGTTTAATTTTTATTTTTATTTTTCGTATTTTTCTGTTCTGCTATCGTTGTACTGTGCTAAATCAAACGATACGGCGCATCTGATCTCTCAGATACGGCGTATTGCGTTTAATTTTTTTAATACAACGCGTTTAATTAATTCGATACGACGCATCTTTTCCCCAAGATACGGCGTATCTGTTTTTAATAAGAAAATTTTTCTAAGCGATAAAGTAATACGACGCATCTGCTTTTGTAGATACGGCGTATCTGTTTTTTATAAAAACTTTTCTAAAACGTTAACGCGATACGACGCATCTTCTTTTGAAGATACGGCGTATCTATTATTTTAATTAAAAACAGTTTGCGAATTATTAAACAAATACGGCGTATCGATTTCCGTCGATACGGCGCATCTTACTGAATCAAAAATCTTTTATTTTTAAACGTAACGAAAATACGGCGCATTAACTTTCGTTAATACGACGCATTTAATTTTAATTAGATAAACTGATTTTTGATTAATTAATTCGATACGGCGCATTCATAAATTCTAAGCGGCGTATCTATTTTCTGAATAAAGTCTGATTTAATTTTAACGATCATAAGATACGGCGTATCCAACTTTTCGGATACGGCGCATCATCTGCAGATATCAGTAACTTTAATTTTTCGTATTCCGCTTTCGTTATTAATTATCTGATATATTACTTTCTCGAGCATACCCTACTGATGCTTTTCGTGATTGTTTCAGAAGGATAATGGAAGGATACGGAGAGCTAATTGACTTCGACTTCGAAGACAATTTTATGAACGATGTATTAGTACATGGAAAATCACCAGAACCTTACAATGGGGACTACATTGAACTTGATGACCTTAATAGACCATTAGAATCTAATGACCTATTCATGGATGATGCGGAATCTGAGTTAGAAGAAGGAGAAATTGTGGATAATCCAAGAGTCAACGTTATTACTACTAGAAACTACGATGAATTTGAGGGATATGATGGTTCTTGGGATTACGGTGAAAGGATCAACACCAATTGTGCTTACAATCTACAATTCCCATGCATGATTGGGTTCAAGTGTATTGACGCCAATTTCTTTCCTATTTTATCGATCAATGTCATGTCAAGAAGCTTTTACAATTCTATTATGAGAAATAAAAAGGAGTATAAAGGAAAGAATGTAGTTGGAGCCTTCATTAATGTCCCGATCTTCGTTGGACGCTTCACTATTGTTACTGAATTCGTAGTTGTTGAGGACATGAATGCCTATTGTGACAGCAATATGGGTGAAGTAATTGTTGGAAAACCATTTTGTAGAGAGATCACTATTAATGCAAAACGATTTGAAGGAAAGATCACCTTCCAATGTGGAAGCGACATTATCACTTATATGATGCCCCGTACTCACCCTGGATTTAAATATGCTACTAGTAGGATTTGCTACAAATTTTCTCCATTCCTTTTTGTCAGTGATGATGACAATAAGAGAGGGATTGAGTACCCATATCAATTGAAGGAAGGATTCTACAAAGGAGTTTTGAATTTGGGACCTGAATATATACGAGACGATTCGGTTGCTAAATGGATCCTACGTGGCCATGTAGGAATCAATGATCGAAACTAAAGAGCTGAAAGTGAGTCTAACTTGAAGACTCTGGAATAAAGACAAGTGCTGACCGGGAGACAACCCGGATTTATCATTTATTATTCTGTTTTCTGTGTCGAGTCAGTCCAGGCCGCACGAAGATACGGCGCATCTCAATCCTGAGATGCGACGCATCCTCTGCAATGGTCATATCTTATTTTATTTTTCTGCATTTTTATTTTCGACTTTAAAACTTTTATCAGTTTATTTTAATGCGGCGCATCCCTGGTTAAGGATGCGGCGCATCTTTATTCTGATCCGTATTTATTCCAGGCTCGATACGGCGTATCTTCTTCAATAGGATACGGCGCATCGACTGACCTGATGATTTTCAGTTTTAATTTTTTAGTTTTATTTTTCCTAACTACTAATGTATTATGCAAGTTGAACCTTTCTTATCTTAGGTGTGTTTTAAAGTGTTGGTGGTATTATAGTTTCCTGAATTTTCTGTGGATAAATCAAGTATGAAGCTTTAACGTTCTAATCCACAAGAAAGATGATTTTTGCTCTTGCACTAATGGAGGATCATACCGAGCAAATCTCAGGGGAGTTTTTCTGTTCTAATTCTTTTTATTTTCCAGTTTTTAACCTTTTATACAAACAACGAGGACGTTGTTTAACTTAAGTGGGGGGATAGGAGAATTAGAACACTTAACACTTACTTGTCCTAAACTTTTTCAAAAATTATGCTTAAAATGTGCTTAATATATCAAACTTAAAAATTTTTAGCATGTTTTTGTTTAAGATCTAAGTTGCATAACTGCACACATGACATTATTTTCAAAAATTGTGATTTTCCAAAATTCACAAATCTATGAGTGTGCCGGTGACTTGTAAACTTTAGAACTTGGCTTGTATACTATTCGAGACCACCATAATGAGTATTATTTATTTAATTGGAATGACTTGTCTAACTTGGTAAAATTCTAGGATTACACCCAAAAAGCCTTTATATGTTATGTGTTATTAGCTAACTACACTGGTTAGTTAACCCCCGTATAAAACCTTTTGTTACTCTCACTTTTAGAGTAAGATACCCCTAGAAAAACACTCAGAGCCATTCCTTTCGTTTCTTACACCTATGTTTAAAATGTTTCGTTACACCTTAAACCTTAGCCTACCCTGTAGATTAGAATCCGTGGTTGGTTAATTGCTATAGGCAGAGTGTGTTTCCTTACATTACCTGTGTTCGCGTGCGTAATTCATTATATATGGTTAGGTCGGGAAATTGCACAATGCAATTGGAGTGAAAGTAAATATTGTATATTTTAGAGTTTATTTTTCGTGTGTTTACTACTTTCACTATTTACCATTATTTCTGAAGTTATGAAAAGTATGGAAAAATTATCCGGAAAGAAAGTTATAGTGATGTGGTGAAATTTTACACATCTATGTTTATGTTTCAAGTTAAAAAAAAAAAAAAAAAAAAAAAAAAAAAAAAAAAAAAAAAAAAAAAAAAAAAAGAGAAAGAAAAAGAAAGAAAAAAGAGTTGGATGTTTATTTTAAGCCAACGATGTAGAGTTATGTAAGTGGTCGATATCACCACTATTTGTTGTATTATATCTATGGATTGAATGGGAATTGGCAGTTATGGGAATGCCAATTAAGGATTATTCTTTGATTAAGATTTTGTTGAGTATAATTCGTGTCTACCTAAAGCGTGTGTTTCAAGTGTTAAAGCGTGAGTTATTCAATGATATGAGTCTTATTCATGGGATGGTTGGGATAGTGATTAACCACACTTAGGATTTTAATTTATTTGTTTTGTTTATTTTTATTTTTACACCAATTTATATCCTAAATGTTATCCATACCCTGTATTGTTCTTTATCCAACCAAACCTTTGATTTATTGAGATTAGGGATTTGAGCAATCTTAAGTATCGTAGTCGTAGATTCGGCTATGTATTTATGATTTTGTCGCCCTTTTTGATATATTATTATTGGTGAAGTTTGGACCTATCTTTAGCCTATTCGAGTTAAGGATTTGAGCAATTGCAAGTATCGTGTTCGTGGATTCGATCATGTATTTGTGATTTTGTCGCCTTTTCTGGAATTTGAGATCGATAGTGTAAATAAGAATAATTAACCCTTAAGCCTAAAAACCCTTTTTACCGCTTTAGACTTGTTATTCCTTAGCTTTAGTGGTGGAGATGTGTATACTTGCCAAGCCTATGATAGAATATTCGTCGCGACTGGACAGTTAAACGATTAGATTTGCTTTTATCGACTTATTTTATTTTACTTCTAATTCGTTAAGTGTTTAGTTGTGTGATTACGAAATAAACGAATACATGCTTAAATATAAAAATAAATCCTAACTTCTTTTAGGATACATTTTCATGAGATTTAATCTAAGGTTTACTTGGGGACAAGTAAAGTTCAAGTGGGGGGATATTTGATGAACTCAAATAAGTACATTTTATTACCATCATTTATCCTATTAATTTAACTTGTTTTACTATATTATGTATGAGGATTGATACTTAATCGTTTACTTTTGTAATTCTCAGGTAAAAACAAGCATTTGGTGAAACTTGGCGATTTTGGACTAATAATGGAGCAAAACGTACATAAAGTGGAAGTCTACTGACATGGACAAGATCAAGTCAATTCTGCTCCAGATGCGCCGCATCTCACTATCAACATGCGCCGCATCTCTATCAAGATATCACCAGATACGATCCAAGATACAAGAGGACATGCGCCGCATCTAATAAAGAGTTACGCCGCATCTTCTGGCGGTGTACGAATATTCCTGAATATTATAATCTTGGACCCCACGCGAAGTTAAGTACATGCGCCGCATCTACTTAAGTAGATGCGCCGCATCTTCCCTCAGACACAAACTATAAATACCCCGTAGACCAGACACATTAAAAAGTTACACAGATTCGGAAGTTCGAAAACCTAAAGACCGAACAGAAGAGAAGGACGAATTCAGTCAAGAAGGCAGCACAAGACACACCCAAATCGAAGATACAAGAGCTGTAAGAAGGTGCTGCATGTATTTAATTCATTAAGTAGTTTTGTTTTATTGTTTTAGCAAACTTTAATTCATCAGGATTGGTGGCTTGTGTAATGTGACAACGGAAAGATTGCACTCCCTTTAATACTTGCTTTCCCATCAATTAAAGTTTATATGTTGATGTCTTTGGTTACTACTTATTAGTGCATTGACCACCTCTGTGTTTATTAGTGGCTTGCGGGCACCCGACTGCGGGACAAGGTGTGGCTCCCACGGTTGTTTCTAAATTGATCACTTAGGAATAACTTTTAGACATAAGTCGTCATTAAGGGTTTACTCGCCGATGAGAATAGGACCAACGAGAAAGGGTTAATTACATACACTTCATATAAAGCTATCAATAAAACAAGTGACAATCTACTTAATCATAAGGACAGCCCTCTTATTGTCTCAAGTATCTATCTGTGTACGTGTGTGCTACTTGCTGATTCGTGCCTATCTGTTTATTTTATTATTTAATTGCAAACAAAACTGTGCCAGTCTCTCAGGCTGAAACCCCCTTGCGTTAGGATATTAAAATACTGATTAGATTAACGAGATTATACGTTCCACTCTTAGTGATCGACACTCTACTTACCATTATCTTCATACTGACCGGGTACACTGCTCGTTAAGTGTGTGTGTTATTGATAAGTCGGCTAAATATAAATTTAAAACTTGAGTAGGCATTAAAACTGCTAAACCGCAACGACACATCACGCGCATCAATCACAATATCCAATATTCCCGAAAATATCTCAACCCAAAATGATTGTCAATCTCGGAATCTTGAAGTTCGATCAAAATCGTTGTTCACAATTATACCACACATATCAAATACTAATTCGTCCTTGTGTTTACCAGTTCAACAAAAAAAAAAGAGGCCCACTGTCACAAATTAAACAATCACAGCCCAATTCTTGTGACTAAGGCCCAACTTCACGATTTACACTAGTGCAGCCCAATTCCTATATTTTGACTAAACGGTACTTAATGCCAATACGCTACACTTAATCAACCCTAATTCTACACACTACTTAGAACGCAGTCACACTCAAATAACCTCTCACCTAACCTTTCTTCCCCAATCAAACCGATCTAATCACTTCTTGATCTAACAAAACCTTTAACCGACAAGCAGCCACCACTCGAACACCACGGAAGTATGAGACGCGGCTCAACAAAAGAGAAAGAAAAAAAATCGTCCTTTGTGTTCTTAAAGGATATAATCTGAGATCAGACTTAATTCCCTGTTCGATTCTTGTTGTTAACCAAATAAACGACGACTAACCCACAATCTGTTTTGGTTTTTCTTTTAAAGATTCAGGTATGAAAGAAAGGTTATGCTTCAACAAGAATTGGTAATGATTATCTCTTAATTAAATTTGAAGGCGAAATTGAGTGAGTTTCCTAATCGTTGTCAGTTGTTGAGGTTGAGAGATTTTCTTGTTCTTTTGTGTAACAAGAGTGTATACAGCTCAGAGTGTGAATTTGATTTGTTATTGTTTGATATTTCTGAATGTTGCGATAGATTTGATTATGTTTGATGTTGATGATCTGTCGAGTTGAGGTATTGATGTTGTTGTTTGGGTTTTGATGTATCTGTTTCTCTTGGCTTCTTCATGTGCTTTCTTGTTTGATGTTAGCTGTTGTTGATTAGGTTGGATTAGATACAAGATTATCATAAACTGAGACAAGCCGCTAGTTTTGTTGAAATTTTGGCAGCATTTGGTTTAGACACAAGTCACTACTTTCAGACAAATTGCTAGAACACAAAACGCTGGATGACAAATCGCTAGGACAGACAAATCGCTAGGACACAAGTCGCTGCTTCAAGAAACACAAAACGCAAGTGACAGAGTTGTCACTATCACTTTTGTCACTTTTTCCATTTTGACTTTTTCCAGTTTTGGCTAAAATCCACACTGCAGAACAGTCACATGCTACAACACAACAAAATGACCTCCTTTTCCTTATCAGAACAAGTCGCAACAAGAGTATTCCAACAGCAACCAAGAATCATACACAAAACGCTACTATGAACATAAACTTTGCAGATTTGACAATATCAAATCGCAACCAAGAGCATAAGCTTCATAGTCTTGAATAGACCCAAAGACACCAATATTCAGATACAACTCAAAGCACAACACAGATTTGCCTAATCACAGACTTGAACGTATCAACTAGCAACCAAGAACATGGGCTTCAAAGTAACGTGAACTTTGATATGCACAAGGAAAAAAATAAAATCGTGATGTTTCCCCCAAACTGCCGGTGAGCAGTTTAACAATTTAAACTAATATTCGAATAACTACCAAAAGAAAAACAAGACCTTAAACTTTTAAACTTTTGAAGCCCAAGAGATAGAAACCACTAATTCACTATACGTTAGTAGCAAACCCAAATCAGTGAGTGGCCCAAATATAAAATTACTAGCAAAATAGATTAGTGAAATGGTTTCTAACAAGGCAGATAAGATAAAAATGGTACGAATCAAAAACAGAAAAAAAACTAGAAAAATATATAGCACAAATCCAAGCACACACAATCAATCAATCGAACCTAGCTAGGGGTGTTCATGGATCGGGTAATATCCGCAGTAACCGAAAACCGAAACGAACCGAACCGAAAATAACCGAACCGAATTCTTAACCGAACCGAATTGGTAAAAACCGAACCGAACCGAACATTTTAATCGGTTTATGGTTCGGTTATGGGTTTAGCATATTGACAACCGAACCGAACCGAAAACCGAATTATAATTAATATTTAATATTTTTTATATATTAATTAAAAAAATATAACTTGACTAACCCTAGGTCCTATGATGTTAGGGTATTTTGTGTTCAATAGATGTTAAAACTTGTCTAGGTATGTCGTTTTGCATATATTTTGGCATACCGTCATGGGGTCATGTGCTATGATTAGTTATTTCTTAGGAAAGTTTATGTATTTGGATGATGTATGTTCTATTCTCTAGGTTTAATCATTTGACATACATATCAATATGTGTATGCAAGACTGTTATGGTTCAATATTAGAGCAAATATAAATGTTGTTCAATATTCAAGTACAAAATTTCGGTTTTCGGTTTTGATCCATAACCGAACCGAACTTCGGTTCGGTTCTCGGTTCGGTTCGGTCACAAATATTTTCGGTTCGGTTCGGTTTTCGGTTATGACTCAAATTTTTTTTAACCGAACAACCCGAACCGAATAAACCAATTAACCGAGAACCGAACCGATGAACACCCCTAAACCTAGCCATGGCTCTCTGATACCAATTGTAGGTATTGTATACTTGGATTTGATTGTTTGATGCTAGATCTAATTAGAGAGAGAGATGAAGAATGGGAACAATTCTTAGAGAGAGAGATAGTGGAGAGAAATATGTGTGTATTAGATTAAGAGAATGAAGAGTTCCAACCCTTCCCAAGAGTGGGAAAGGGTTTATATAGTTCCTAATATTGGTGCCCCTAGAGGGCTGTGGAGTGAGCTGACAGTGGGTAAAGACCTGACCCACTCCACAAATATAGATACGACTAATCTAATAAAACTCATAATACTAATAGTACTAAGCTAATATAAATAAGCCTACGAGCTATATAAATGCTAAGTGGATACTCGGGGTGATCGAGCCTTCATCTGAATATTTATATTCCTAACATTCATCATATCCATTCCATATTTATCTTCACACGGTTTCATCTTGATCTCTTAAGCAGTCCTAACTTTTCTTCATCAGCAGTACTAACTGTTCTTGTATTCTTCAACCGTACTAACTGCTTAAGTTTAATTCCCAACATATACAATCGTCACAAAGTACAAGACCAAAATATTCGTCGACTAATGAATTGAAATCAACCATTATTGAGAACCCTTTCGACATTTAGACTCAACAATGATTAATCAAGACAATAAACAAGATAAGTTCCAATTTAACCAAATATGATGTTATCATCATATTCCAAACAAACACTACAAATATCCAAACATCCCTTTATCACAAGTTATCATAATATCCAAACAAGTATACAAAACTATTCCATGGTTATTTCAATCAAACACAAAGATTCAACGATCATGGTAATCATAAACATCATGAAAGATAAAAGTAATAAGGTTTACCCAAAGTATGAATTACAATAAGCAAAGGTAAAGGATTTATAGCAACCTTCAAGCCTCCAATCAACAATACGCTTTCTACCAAGCCGGAAAATAATACCCAACACCTTCTTCCATGTGTTTGAGCCTTCTTCTGAAAATGATAGAGGTTGGTGGTTTTTCGGGAGAGATAAGTTAGTGAAAATTCGTCCTTAAGGGTGGAGGGTAGAATTTCACAATGAAAACTAAGCCTAAGCACTCATATATATAGTAGAAATCAACCCTTAGCCTCTAAGTATGAAACTTGGGAACTAAGTGTCATAAAATACAAGGAAATGGAGTAAATGGAGGTAAGTGATCGGGCTTGGGGCTTAATTACACTTAATAATGCATTAAAAATAACTTGGGAAGGTCAGATTGGTCCATCCGATCGGATACGGGACCATACCGATCGGATGGATGAAAAAGTTAGCTCCATCCTAATCGGTTGCGGGCCAATACCGATCGGATGGAGCATTTGCGCCAGAAATGATAAGCACAAAAGTTGTAGATCCTTCTCTTCCGGTTCTTTGGCCGCTTGAATCATCTAAATCTGAGTTCGTATGCTCAAATTATGGCCAAAATGGTGGAGGTGTGTCGGGAACAACGAGTCTTCCATTATTTCTTCGTTTTAACTTCTTTTCTTCATTTATTTTCTCGTTTTCCCTCTTGTACTTTATTTTTGAGTCTTTGGAGTGACAACTTCATGACTTTATCTTCTCGAATATACTCCAAGAGACTCGATTTTGTCGGGAATTCTTCATATATGCATAAATCTTCGTTTACTGATCGTTTCTTCATCTTTTTCTTGGTTTTCTTTGTCGTGAGCTTCCATGAACCTAAAATAGAAATTATACTTCATTAAGTAACATAAGTTCATAAAAGTGATCAATATATATGCATAAAATCCACGATAACGCTCCTAAAAACATCTACAATTTGAGCGTTATCAAATTCCCCAACACTTAAACTTTGCTTGCCCTCAAGCAAATCTTGAAAAAGAAAAAATTGAAATTCATACCTAAATGACAAAACGAAAAGAAAATTTTAAAAATTTTGAATTTTTTTTTGAAATATCGAAAAATATTTTTGTTTTTTTTGTTTTGTTTTTGTTTTTTTTAATAAAAGAGAAAATGAGCGCAAACTCCCCCACACTTAAGGGTTTGCTTGCCCTCAAGCAAATATTAAGAAAAATAGATCCCATATGGTGCATGAAAAATTGTAGGTTCTCTTTTACTTGAACACACACACGAATCACACGTTAACTACTACTCTAAATATAATAAGCTACGATAAGGAGAAATAAGCTATTAAGCTAATAGAGAATAAGAGAATAAGATGATAAGAGAAGAGAAGTGGAAGGAATTCATTTCATTAAACATTCGAGCATAGCTTACGCATAACACATGAAAACCAACTATGAGAATGAGCACCTAAGCCTTCTATTTATAGGCAACACATTAGGGCAACCATGTGCTTAGGTGCTTCTAGAAGTAATTACAAAAAGAGGGGCGGTCCATGGGCTTCTAATGGACCGCACCATTAAACTAAACATAAAGCCCTATACGCAACATTCTTCGAAAATGAAAAAGACTTGAATGACTTGCGAAACGTGTTCCTAACAATCTCCCCCTAAGTCTTGGTCATAAATGTTGCGCGACGTCATCTTTGCTTCTTTGGCTTCTGACGTCTTGATTATCTTTGTTTCTTTGTTCTTGTTCTAAGATGATATGATGTTGTCTCGATCTGCCAATCTCCAACGTCTTCTCGTCTTCTCCATCCAGCTCATATGTCTTTGACATTTGTTCTGCAGTATGTTCTCACTTTTCAATCTTTAACTTGAATCTTTAACTTGAGAAAGGTTGTAGTGCTTGAACGTTTGACTTTACTTTATCATTTGTTGAACTTTTGTTGTTTCTGAGTCTTTGGTGAGAACACACCTTCGAAATATGAGCAAGATGGAGTCTTGGTGGTAGAGCTCCAGTTCTTCATGATCCTCCGCAGCAGCAGCAGCAACACGAACCAACCGGCACTTACAGGCTCAGACTCAAGATTGTCAACAGCATAGTGTGAAAATTTTCTCAAATCCTAACCCAAGCCGTTCTGAACCGGATTCCCCCGAAAGGGATAACACAGACACACCTAAGTGTACCCATGATTCAGTGAGTCGCTGGAGATCACCCCACGAGTGTAGACCGTTTGGAGCAAACACTAAGTGTAACCCACAAGGAGTTACCGAAGTGACCTGCTATCAGGGCTGTTTGATGTTGACCCTGGCAGGATTTCCATTCAATCATTGATAATCACAATTGTGACTTTTCTCATGAATGTTCTTGGCAGATTGCTAAGATCTGCGAAGGACACTTTCCTAATTTACAATTGATTCCCATGATGTAGAACACCAGAGTAATTCTAAGTGTACCTAAGAGATCTTTGATGAATCTCGTGGCTCTAGACTCAATTAGTGCACATTTGTTTCGTTGTCAGAGGCGTGGAGCAGATTGCCTCCTTTTCAATATCAACATTCTCGTAATGAGAGGTCGATAGATTATGAAGGGTTCTCCGTGTGAATGAAACAAATTTCTTTTGAGAGAGACTTGAGTGGCTAGAAGGTTTAGTGCAGTGCTTCACTGGGTCCATGACGACTTTATTCTTCAATACCGGTGATGCTCATTAACCAGTAGATTATGTATTGAACCCGGTGTCTGCCCTAAGGTTGAACAAATGGAGGGCTATTTCTTTTCACCCTTTTCTTTGCTTTTCTTTTTCATTCTTTAACCCCTTCTTTCTCCGTTCATTTCATTTCTCCTTTTTTATATCATACCTAGGACTTTCTAGTTCTAAACTATTGGTATTGTCCTTGGGTAGATCCCTTCGGCTCTGGCGGATCATAGGACGGTTTTCCTAAACCTTAGTCACCTTATTACTCCATGACTATCCTATGCTGATGCCATTTACCAAAACCTTTGAAAAATCTCTCAAAGTGTCGATGATTGTAAAAGCATTTTATTGACACCTTGAGAGTTTTGTGTTTTTCAGAAGGACTCCCCCTTAACATGTGCTCATAAGTAATTAATTTGGAATTTGCACACGTCAGGAAGAGTTGGCACTTTTGAATTGATTAATTTTCAATGAACATGATCATCGCGAGACACGCTTACATCACTAGTAAACTAGCTTGAAATTATTACCCATCCAGATCACATTCAAGGAAAATCGCTCAAAATCGGTACATTCTACTCAGAGACGTCCTTTGCGAGACACGCTTACATCACCAGATTAACTGGTTTGAAATTATTACTCGTCCGGGACATGTCCTTTCGACTAATGACTTTTCCTACCGTCAATTCGAGGGTCAATTCTGAGTTTGAGCAATTGTGAGATTCCAATAATTGAGACACCATATTTTAATCATCTTTTACTTCTCCCCCTCAAAAATAGCATACTCATGATGTTTTTGAAAAACTTTATGGTTAAAATATGCTGTTTTTGAGTTTTAGGGAAGAATTTCAAGAACATTTGTTTCTATGAACAAAGATTATTTTTTCAAATACTCCCCCTGGACGAGGGAATACTTGTCCTTATGAGCAGAATGTTTGAAAACTTAGAAAACATTCTGGTTTATTTCTGCTCATAAGTAAGAAGCTTTCGCTCCTTTTTCAGAATTGAGGCACTGAAGCGTACCTCAGGGTCCTTTCTTTAGGATCCGGGTTGTACATTGTTATGTGTGCACAAGCCATAAAGTCACAGTCATAATATGATAATAATGGGAAAGAATGATGAAAGTATTGAAATCAACTTCTTACATCAACCGCCTTTGCCAAATGTGGTGAATTTTGGGTCCGTCCTCTGAAATAGCCTTATGGGAAATGGTGGATGACCGCCAAAATAGGTCTCGAGCCTCCTCTTCTGATCTATGTGGTAGAGCCTCTCTTTTATTTTCCAGATAAAATTCTTCACTTGCCTCAGCTGAGGATTATTCCATCTCTTACTTTAATCCAGTTTATGATCATGAACTCTAAGAACTAACCCATCACGTACGCTTTTGAGTGTCTCATCACAGAACTTGTGAACTTCATTGAATGCCAAGAAACGGTTTGTTGATGTTGCACTTCTGTAGATGAAACCGAACACTGGGTCGTTCTTCATCATGTATTGAGAATCTTTGTGATCAGCAAGATGAAACATAGGCACCTCAAGATTAAGCTTTTTCTGATAACTTTCCACTCCGAGCTGAAAATCCTCAACACGCTCTTTGATAACCGTTCTTCTTATGAAATGACATATAGCCGTGCTAAAAGCATATAGAAGATCGGTGTTGAGATGATTCAGCTTTCCTTGCACTTTCATGAGATACATGTCTTCAATATCATTGAGACTGAGGTCTGGAAAATCTGCTTCTGTGAATGTGTAGAGCAAGCCGTCTTGTCTACGGACAATGATCTCAGATATGAATGTGTAGTCATACTTTTGTGATCCCTTAACACTAATCACTGCCTTGATGCGTAGATTACTGAACACCTTTTCACGAGACGTTAGGCTGAGTTTATACTTGTACCACGTCTTTCTTTTGTCAGGCCAGTGGTAAATTCCAAGCTCAGCGTCACGATCATATTTCACTTGATGTTTGATGAAGAGATTGTGGTGTCTTGCAGTTTCCTCAATGGCAGGATTGTGGTAGGTTGCAGCAGGAGTAAATGTGATTGAGGTGGCATATTTGGTCTTGCTGGAAGCTCCATGCACGAGTAGTTCGAGATCTTGATTGAAAAAGAATGTGAAAGGGATTTGTGAAGTTCCATGATATTGTCTGATCACAGGAAGTGGCTTCGTCCAGTCTGTGATATATGGACGGTTCTTGGAGTCACGGCCATCTTCCCTGAATACGTCTGGATTTGTCCAGTCGAATTCACTTGACATTGCACGGGCAATGTTTTCAAGGTGATACTCTAACTCAGCTGCGCTTGCGGATTTATCTTATAGAAGAAGGAAGGCATCATTTTTAATCCGACGAAGTTCTTTTTTTGTCATCTTCTTGATGTGTAGAGCATGTTTGATTTTATGTGTAAATTCAAACGTGCTATCTTCAATTTTGGAAGCTTCGTCTTCGTGGATCTGAGCACTTGCAAGATGATCAAACCAGTCATTACCTTGCATATCTTCATCTGTATCCAGCCATGTGACTACAGCCGGTTCTTTGGAATCTTTCTTGCTGTTTGAAGATTTTGACTTTGGTGATGGTTTTGGTGGTGAGAGAGGTTGATCAGCTTGTGGTTGAAAATCCATATCTTCAGCCATGAAATGCTCAAAGTGATGCTCTGTTGCAGTTGGACCAGAATCTTGATTCTTTGGAGGTAAAGATGATGTGGTGTTTCCTGTTGGCTCCTGAATGTGAATCCCAGACCCGCTTTTGTGTTTCTTTGAGGTGGGGTTTGGGTCTTGGTCTTCATCGTCCTCGTCACGAATTCGTTTTCCCTTGTCAGTAGCGGCCTTGCTAGATTTCTTCTCAATATGTGCCTGAAGAGTTGTGATAAGGTTGATTTCTTCTTGAGAAGGAGATATGATAGCGAAGAGTCTGTCGAGAAGCACGAGTTCGATTTCTTCAGTGGTGAGATCTTGAATTGGTTTGGATTATGGAGTAGAAGCGATGACTTCTTTGATTTTGTTTTCAAGCTGTGCATCGATGTGCTTATTAATATTTTTCTGAAGATCAGGAAAATATTTCTTGACATAATGCCTTGTTTTATTTTTGACTTTATCTTCGATATTATAAGCAAGGAACTCATCCATCTTCTTCTTGGTTTGCTGCATCTCTTCCACCTGTGCAGACAGATTTTTGACTAAGGTTTGCATCTCAGTCATTTGTTCTCTTAGCTTGGACTCTTTCTGAGCTTGAACAAGTTTGGCTGCTTTCTTGAGGGCTTCAATTCTAGTGACATTGGCAATCTTTCTCACATACTTACCTTTTATGACTGCTTTTATGCTTTCAGCCACTGTTGGCTTTGCTTTTGGTGATGGAGGTTTTGTTGGTGATGGAGTGACTGATGGAATTGGTTCTTCAGAGTTAGTTGTAGAGTCTTTTGGTTCAGAGTTGGGAGGAGAGTCCTTTGGATATGATGATGGAGGTCTTGGAGTGTGGGGAGGTGACTCAGAAGGTGTTTTGGGTTTGGGAGAAGGAACTGGAGGAGTTTGAGCTCTTGGTTGTTGTTGTAGAGGTTCATCAACATCCATAGTATGATGAGGTGGGGTGATAATGTAATTATCAGCTTCTTTATCTTCTTTCTGTTTTCTTTCAGCTTCTTCTTTCCTCTTCAATTCTGCTTCAGCTTCTGCCTCTAGTTCATTGGCAGCATCTGTAGACTTCTTCCCAGTAATTTCCCGTTCCTATTCAGAGTTGTCCTAATCATCATTTTCATGTTGATGTTGTGTTTCTTTTGGGATGTCATCAAACATAGAGTCCGAAATTTCATGATCTGTAAGAATTATTTCTTTCTCCATTTCAGACTTAGTTTGAACTTCCAAGTTGGGTTGATTAACCGAGCTTGGTTGTTGAGGTATAACAGACTCAGGCCTCACAGGTTGATTAACCGTATTGAACTGAGCTGTGGTGGTAGCAGTTTCAAACCCTCAGGGTTGATTAACCGGATTAGAATGGGTTGAGGCTGCTTCGGGAATAACTCCTGATCCTCCTGCTCCCTTAGCTATCTCCTTTTTCTTTGCTTCTTCCATTTCCTTCATTGTTTTAACTTGTAGATCAGCTCTACTTTGTTCATCATCTTTCATTGATCTTCTGCTAGCCATCATTGCATTCTTCGTATCAATTTCTGTTTGAAACTGACCTAATTTCTCATCCATAAACACTTCCTTTTCTGATTCAGAATCTTCAGAGGAGTCAGAGGTTTCATCATGAAATCCAACATCTTTAACTTTTGGCTTAGGAGCTGTCTTTACTCTTCTCTTGAGTGGTCTGGGAGGTTGTTTCTTTAAGGCACTTGATGCACTCCCAGTTCTACTCCCAGCTCTACTGCTTTTGGAACGAGTTTTGGAAGATCCTGTTCCTTCAGACAGTTTGGTGATTCCAACGAGCTTCTTTTCATAAGCCTTGTCGTATTCCATGTATGCTGAAGTTTCTTTGATTTCATCTGTAAGTAATACCTCTAGCAGTCTTAAACCTTGCTTGTGAGTGCTGTCTTTAGGAAAATACACAGAGTTGAAAGTTGTGTCCATCCTGATCACATGCATTTCCCTGTCTTGAGGTCGAGGAGAAATGTCGTGATTCTCATCTATGAGAAGACTTATCAGCAATTTGGTGTACCGGACGAAAGGGATTCTTGATAATGGTTTCTTATATTGAGCTCTTATCTGAAACACCAGATCTTCCCAGATGAGAGCATCAAAGTCAAGTTTGTCCTTAGTGACTATACCCCAGAAGAGTTGAGCATGTGAGAGTCTTAGATGTTCATGTCCACTATCTCTTCCTGAGACTGATCGAATCAATATGTAGTAAATTGTTCTCCATGGTTGTGGAATGGATTTTGCATTGATGTTTGAGATTATTGTGAGTGGAAGATCGGGTTGTTCATCGTAACCAATGCCAATGAAAAAGTTGAGAATGTCTTGTTCTGATGGTGCAGGCCAATATCTGTGTGATGTTTCAGGTGGTCCTGGTAGTGATAATGCTTTGCGTAGATGTGCGGGTGTGACTGTGACCTGTTTTCTATCTAAAATGCTTGTAAAGAATCTGTCACGGTCATCAAGCTTGATAGTACTCCACATCTGATGGATGTACAATTCTGGAACACTATCTGAATTCTCCACGATACTTTTGCATTCATGACTTTTGAGAATCTCAATGGCTATTAAGCAGCTTGGTTCAGCACATTTGATTTTGTCAAAGACAACTCTTGAATTGTTTTTCCCATATTTAGCCGTGAACCCTTGAAAAAACAGATCTGCTTTGGTGATCATGGGTAGAGTTTGTGGTTCTTGTGCAGCCATTGTGATTGATCTGAAACATCATTAAGACACCATTTTGCAAGATATATGTGTGTCAGCATTAGTTTATACTAAGTGTTGCACATGATATCTGTATTTTAGCATGACATTTCAACTTGAGTTGATGAATGATCGTTTATTTTGCACAAGGAAACCTTCTATTTCATTTGACAGATCCATGGGAAATTGATAAGTTCTTTAGAAATTGACAATTTCGAACACAATTGTCAAATACGAGAGAATTAGACAATTGCGGGAGAAGTTGTCATTTGTGAAAGAGATTATCAATTGCGAAAGAATATGTCAAATGCGAGAGAGTGTTTCGATTGCGAAAGAAACTTTCATTTGCGAAAGTAATTGTCAAATGCGTAAGCAATGGCAATTGCGAGAGCAATTTCAATTTCGAAAATATCTTATACAAGAAATTTCGAGACCTTTTGACGACGAATTTCACCATATTTTTCGCATTTCATGTTTACTCAAAATTATGTTATCACGCTACTTGCAATGGAATCCTATGACATAACCGAGCATTTTGTCCAAGTTATAACATATTTTATCCACAAGATCGCATAAATCAAACTGCTAGTGTACGCGTGTTCTTCATAAACCCTTATGATCAATAAACACATCTGTGATGTTTCTGGGTACATTCTTAACATGCAAACATTCAATTCAAGTCACAAAAACAACAAGCCAACACATTAATTACATCAAAACACTTTCACACGATTTTGCCCAATTCGTGCTCTAAAACCCTAAATCAAGAACAATCAATAATATGCGAGTCTGGGAACAATTAAGCATGCATACAATGATTATTATAACATACTAAGCCTAATCGTACAAACAATCATATCAGAAACACATTTAATCGAGTATCCCCAATTTAGCGCAAGCCCTAGATTTAAAACAATTATTCTAGACAAATTCCACCGTTGGATTGGAAAACCCTTCAAAACCGTTTGTTATAATCCTGAAACAATCGTAAAAACACTCAAAGATTCACTAGATCTTGAATGGATGGTCAGATTCAATGAGAGCCGTTCGATGTGTTTGGTGAAGAGAGTAAATGCGAGGGTGTGTGATGTCAGAGAAGTAAATGATGTTTTGACTGTGGTCAAATCTATGACAGTTTTATTTAACTTTTCTAAACATTACCCTATTGTCACATTTAGTCCTCTAACCTTGAACTTATGCATACATAGTCCTATCCCACCAAAGTAACTAACTCTTAAGTCTCAAATCTGTCCAACTAGGCATACTATTTTTCCATCTTATGATCACATCACCAAAAACTTTGTGAAGCAACAATTTTAGAAAGCATGCAAGTACAAATTAAAAAAAATTTAAATGTTGTGTCTCCCCCTCAACACTTGTTCGAAAATAATATTTGACATGTTAAAAAAAATTGGAACAAAGTGTTGTAAAAGAGGTTTGTACTTGCATTTTCTTTTTAATATATATTTACAGTGATAGTTTGGATGTTTGACTCATTTAATTGTTTTTGAGAAAAATTTCCAAATCATTTGGAGTCAAACATCTCATACCAATCCGGTGAACCAGATCCACAAATCTTGCATGGGGCAAGGCTTTTGTGAACAGATCCGCCAGTTGGTGTTCAGTTCCCACAAAATACAATTCAACAGTACCCTTTTCCACGTGTTCCTTGATGAAATGGTATCAAAGATCAATATGCTTTGACTTGGAATGCTGCACGGTGTTGCATGAAATAGCGATGGCACTCTTGGAATCACAGTACATAGGAATCTTGTTGAAGACGTATCCGTAGTCCATCAGTTGTGATCGCATCCAAATGACTTGAGCACAGCAGGCAGACATGGCTACATATTCAGATTCTGTTGATGATAATGATGTGCAGTCTTGTTTCTTTGATTGCCAAGAGATGAGCTTGTCACCCAAGAATTGAACTCCCCCTGATGTACTTTTGCGTGTGTCTAAGCACCCTGCATGGCCAGCGTCTGAAAAAGCTACAAGTGCAAAGCCAGAATCCTTTGGATACCAGATCCCCAAATTAATGGTTCCCTTTATGTATCTAAGGATTCTTTTTACGGCTGACAAATGCCGCTCAGTCGGTCTAGACTGATATCGGGAGCAAAGGTATGTGGCAAATACAACATCCGGTCTGCTAGCTGTGAGATACATAATCGACCCAATCATACTACGATACTTCGTAGGATCAATGGGAGTCCCATGTATGTCAGCATCTAACTTTGGGGATGAGGAGGACATTGGGGTATTATAGGTGTCACAGCTGGTCATACCATGCTTTTTCAGGATTTCCTGAGCATACTTCGACTGACTTAGAAATATACCACGGGGCGATTGGTGAACCTGCAGTCCTAGGAAGAACTTCAGCTCACCCATCATAGACATCTCAAAGTTTAGTTTCATTAATTTAGCGAAAGCGTTTGAATATTTTTTATGGGTTGAACCAAAAATAATATCATCCACATATATTTGTATAATGAGAATGTCTTCCCTGTATGTCTGTATAAATAAAGTCGGGTCAACAGAGCCTTTGGTAAAATGATTAGCAAGTAGAAATGAAGATAGTTTATCGTACCATGCCCTCGGGGATTGTTTAAGGCCGTAAAGGGCTTTCTTTAGCCGATATACGTGGTACGGATGTTCTTGGTCCACGAAGCCCTCTAGTTGTGTGACGTACACCTCTTCACGGAGTTGACCATTCAGAAATGCCGTCTTTACGTCCATCTGGTAAACCGTTATGTTCTTTTGAGCCGCGTAAGCTAGGAACATGCGAACTGCCTCGAGCCTTGCAACCGGAGCAAACGATTCTTCAAAGTCGATACCCTCTTCTTGACTGAATCCTTTTGCTACGAGTCGGGACTTGTTACGAATCACTGTACCATCTGCATCCAGCTTATTCTTCCAAATCCATTTCAATCCAACAACATACACTCCATCTGGTCTTTCAACTAATTCCCAAACTTCCAAACGTTTGAATTGTTCCAGCTCTTCTTGCATGGATTCAATCCAGTTGTCATATGTAAGGGCTTCTTTGATGTTTTTAGGTTCAGATTGACAGACAGTGAGTGCATACATGCAGTGTTCACCATCTGAGTGGAGTTTTTGTCTTGTCATTACTGGATTATCAGGATTTCCAATTACGTTTACCAAGGGATGATCTCTTTTCCATTTGTGGGTGGATGGAAAATGTTGAATGTTGTTATGCAGATATGACGGGTCCATATTGCTAGAGGATGATTCTCCAGTTTCTGGAATGGTTGGTGGTGGAGCAAATGGATTGAAGAATGCATTCCCGTCATAATCTGATGGTGTGGGAACTTGGTTAGAAGTGGGGGAAGAATCTTTAACTGCAGGTGGAGGTGTTTGAACCATAGATGATGAGGGTTCAGGTTGAGGTGCATTGTTATCAACTGCTGTAGAAGTAGTTGCAGATTGATCAGGTGCTTGATTTGTGACATGTTGAGCAGCAGAACTGGTGGAAGCATCTGATGCACTACAAACACAAACTTCATCAAACATTGGTGCAAACAAATCTTCCAGATCTTTCCTGTTAAAGGGTAGGGGTGCAGCCGAAGATTCAGGGAAGTTTAGACGGTCATGTTCGGGTTCTAAGCGGTCTTGCTCAGAAGCCATATCCGTGAGTTCATCAAAATTTGCGTGTATAGTCTCTTGAATTTCCCCGGTCTGACGATTCCAAATTCTATATCCCTTAGAATTCTCACAGTAGCCAACGAATATCCCAATGTCTGCTTTAGCCTTAAGTTTACCAAGATCATCTCTATCATTCTTCGGGTAACACAGTGCTCCAAAGACATGAAAGTAGTTGATGTTTGGTTTTCTGCCTTGAATGAGCTCATATGGAGTTTTGTTGTGTCGTTTGTTGATCATGCAGCGGTTCTGGGTATAACAGGCAGTATTGACAGCTTCAGCCCATAGGTAGTCTGGTAATTGGGCATTGATCAACATTGTTCTAGCTGCTTCCACAAGCGTACAGTTTCGTCTTTCAACTACACCATTCTGTTCGGGAGTGCGAGCAATTGAATATTGATGAACAATCCCATGCTTCTCAGTGTATTCCCGAAGGGTTTGATTCTTAAATTCAGTGCCGTTGTCTGTTCGAATAATCCTGACGGTGTTACGGACTTGAACTTGAATCTTCGTGAGAAACGTGATGACCATTGAAGGAACTTGATATTTTGTCCGAAGAAAGTAGACCCATGTCCATCGTGAGTAATCATCCACTATTACCAAAATGTACCTTTTCCCGTTTATAGTTTGAACCCGCATTGGACCACACAAATCCATATGAAGCAGCTGTAGGACATGATCTGTGATGTGTTCTATTTTGGGAGGAAAGTGAGCACGGCGACTTTTCCCTTGTTCACATGCAGAACACAAATGATCTTTGGCATATCTGAATTTGGGTAATCCGTCAACCAATTTATTCCTTGCAAGGTCAGTCATGGTTTTGAAATTGAGATGAGACAATCTTTTATGCCATAACCAAGCCTTTGTGGGATTAGCCTTGGAGAGTAAACAGATAGGAGATGAAGCTATCATGCCTTCAAAGGATATGGTGTATAGACTGGTTCCCCGTTTTCCTTTCATCAAATCATTTCCTTGAAGATCATGAATGAAGCAAGTTTTCTCCCTAAATGCTACTTCTAATTCTCCGTCACAGAATTGTCCCACTGAGAATAGATTGTGACCAAGGCCTTCAACATAGTACACACGACTGATCTCGATGTTCCCATTAACATAATCTCCATAGGCCATTATTGCTGCGAAGTGATCATTCCCGAACCTGACCGTTCCGATGAACTTTGCGATAAAGTTTGTGAGAAGCTTGAGGTTTCCGGTCATGTGTCGGGAACACCCGCTATCAACAATCCAGAGGACAATTTGTATCACCTGCATCACAAATATTGGAAACAGGTGGAAAATTGGTAACGGTTGGACCCGTTGGGTTAGTAACACAAGATTTAATTATCTTAGGAACCCATGTAAAACTTGCTGTGTTTTGTAACCAACGTTGCCAAGTCCAACTAGTCTCAGCCTTTTTCCTAATAAATGCACTAGGTGATTTGATTGTCTTGGGTTTGGCTATGGGTGGTTCTATGGTTTGCTCATAAACAACTAGTGGTGGTTTCCCTAAAATGGACTTGGCAACAGTTTTGAGCCTAGAGGAAGAGCCACTAGTTCGTTTCTTTTTTCGTTTCAACAGAGTTTTAGCAATGCAGTTTTGATAATCACCAGATAATATACTAGCACGACAAACAATACAACTAGCATCAACCATAACATCATCATTAACATTCATAGATTTAACGTCTGTTACATCATTACTATAATTAGACTTAGAGAAGTTTGATTCTATTCCTGACATTACATGCGTTTTATTCAAACTACTTGCTTTATCTTTAGCTTCTGCAGACTTAGATGATCCATTCCTAGGTTTCCGGACTCTATGCTTCTGTTGTTTCTTGTAGTTCTTGGAGTTTCTAGCCTTAGATATGGTATCTAATCCTGTGGAAATTGAAGTAGTTGCATTAGTGGTTAAGTCTGATGCTTGTGTGAGTGTCTTGTCTACAGCATACATTCCTGGGGCAATCTCATGAACTTTTGCTTTGCCTTTGTCTAAAACTCTGAGTTTCTTTTTCAGATCAACAATGATGTGTTGGAGTTCTTGATTTTTAGAATCCAAAGTTCTGTTTAACCTGACTGTGTCATTTCTGTTTCGACTGATTTCATCGAGATCCTTTTCATATTCAAAAAGTTTAAGTCTTAAGAAAGGCTTTGTTTCCTTATTATTATTTTCAGGAACATGACTGTTTTGAAATGATAAAGATCCTATGAGATTTTGAAATTTTAGTTCAAATTCAGCACTTTGATTTTGACACCAATCAAGCCTTTTTTGAAGATTAAAAACTTTGTTTTCCACATCATTGTTGATTTGTCGAAGATCCTCATTCTCTTTGACCAAATTTTCTATTTCCATTTGCAACATCTCAACATTTGCAGCATGATCATTCACAAGTAATTCATTGCAAGATTCATAAAGCGAATTCATTATCACAAAAACAACGTCATAACACATAACTTTTTCTAAGAGTCGAACATTTTCTTTTGCTAAAGTTTTCTTTTGAAGTTTTTGTCTTTGAAATTTGTCGTCTTTAGCTTTGAAAATATTCTTCATAGATGCTACTTCCGTGTGTAATGCTTGTTCCCATTGTGTTGCACATTTCTTCAGATGTTTGACATGAGGCAGAATTTTCTTTTGAAGAATATCTCGCTTTTCTTTCACGACTGGAGAAAGAAAAGTAGAGACTGTGATTTGAGAACTAAACTCAATTTCATTCTCCAAAAGAAATATGTCTTCCATAAATGTCTTAAAATATCGAAGAATTCGACATTCTTGAGGCATTTGTGGATCAACATCATCCTCTGTCAAAGAATCCTTGAGATGTGTAACATTATTGGACACAGGAATTACTGAAGAAGAAGCATGTATGTATGAGTTTAACAACGTTTGTTCTGGTTTGTCCTTTGGAGGAACAAATGATTTACTGATATGAGGTCTTGCGTTATAATCATAATGAACTCTTGAAAAATCTTTGTCTGTTTTTGGTCGACTCTCAAGTTCTTGTTGACGTTCAAGACTTTCAAGTTCTTCATCATTACTAAGCACAACAACTCTTTGAAAGGTATCATTAAGTAATAAGTCTGCATTGTATAACTTGGGATTTTTGCTGAGTGCTTTAGAAAGAAAACGTGGTTGGTCACAGCCAATAGCAAATCCAAATCCTTTCGGAACTGGTTTTACCGTTAGCCTTTGAATTTGAGTTATTGATTCACCATTTTTGTATACAAATGTTTGAAACTCTTTAAGTTTGGATTCCAAAGTGACAATTTCTTCAAGATATGAGTTGACACGTTTACTTGTGGCTTGCTTTTCTTCAAGAAGATTATTTTGAGATGTTGAAAGCTCGGATTGAGTTTTTAACAGCTCAGAATTTAAAGTATCAATTTGTTTTTTGAATTCAAATTGATCCTTTTCTTTTTGAGAGAGGAGCTCAGCCTTAGAAACGGTTAGCTCACGAACTTGACTTTCTAAATATTGAACTTTTACGTACTCTTTTTGGAAAGCAATCTCAAAACCTTTTTCACGTTTTTCTTGTTTTTGATATCCTGAAAGTTGTAGTTTATAGCACTCATTGTCCTTCATTAACAATGCAATTTTTGCTTTTAGATTTTGATTTATTTCATTACATTTCTCAATTTGTGATTTGGTGGTCATTAACAAGGCCTGAAGCTCTGAATCTTGATCAGGCAAAGGATCATTTTGTTCAAGATGATCATAATTTTCATCGTCAATATGATCATCAAATGAAACGACGGTTTTATCATCATCAAATGATACAACAGTGTTTATTTGATCATCTGATGGAGATGAGAATGATGAATTATATTGAACAGAATTTTCATTTGTAGATGAAGATGCAGATGGTGAAGCAATTTCATGTATAAGACATTTTGGATCAGGTACCTGAGATAGACCATCGGTATCATAAACTGGGCCTGTCTCGGACATGTTCAGTTCCTGCATGTTTGCCATGAGCATTACTGTAGCATTTGCTTCGAGATCTTCCATCTCATCATCAGAATCAACACTTGCCATGAAACTTTGTTCTTTCCCATTCATTGTGCCCCTTGCTTCATCTTTCAATGCCATCATAAGAGCTTCCTTGTGATATGCACTGCCCATAGCACGAGGCTTTGGATACGCGTTTGCCATATGACCACTCCCACCACAGTTGTAGCATGTGATTGAAGTATTTGCAATGCCTTTCTGTGCATTCCCAGCCATCAGATTTCTTCTCTGAGTGGTTCCCATACTGTTCCTGTTACCCTCTGCAAAATTGAACTTTTTCCCTCCTGACTGAAGCCTATGAGACCCAGTGTTTCCTGAACCATATTTGCCCGAAGACCGATTCTGAATTTTCACTCTACCATCGTTAATAACAGCTTGATTCCTGGTATTGGAAGATGAACGAAGACGATTGTTGGATTTGGTGAACTTGCCAAATGCCTTAGCAATTAATCCAAATGCTTCATTGAGAGAGTTGAATGCATCCTCTTCTTCATCATAATCAGCGTTTGAGTACAACATGGAATCTGAGTTGTTATATGGAACCATTTGGTTGTCAGAGTATTGTGATGGTGCTTCATATGGAATGATTTGGTAAGGAGGTTGTGGTTGAAAGCTTGGTTGGAAAGACGGTTGACCAAATTCCTGGTTTGGTAGTGGAAAGTTGGATTGAGCAACAAGAGCAAGCGAGTTAGGTGTTGGTGCTGATATGAGACCGCCTCGTGCTGCAACTTCCTTATCTACCTCAAATTGATGTTGTTTCAGAAAGTCATACATTAGTCCATACTTGACTTCACCAATCTTCTTAGTTTGCCTGAAAAATGTTGCATATTTCTGCCATTCTGGTCCAAGGCAACCCAGAAATTTTGAATTGATAGCAATCTTAGGTAACTTGATGTCATGACGATCGAGGTCATTTACAACATTTGTGAAATGGTGGTAGTATGATTCAATTGTCTCCCCTGGTTCCATGATGAAATTATTGTATTCCATGTAAAGCTTTGACTCAAGGTCTTCTTGATTTAACTCAGTCCCTTCCATTAGAAGATGCACATGTTCCCACATGTCTTTGGCAGTCTTTTGAGCATCAATACTTCGGTAAATAGGATTGGGAATTCCCTGAATTATGTAAGACATTGCCAATTGATTTGCCTCTTGTTGCAATGTTTGTTCAGTTGTGTAGTTATCGACAGCAATGGGAGTTGATGTCTATTCTCTTTCTGAAGTTCCTGGAACAACAGTTACTGGAAGTGGAAAGGGTCCTTCTTCAATGACTTGCTTGAGATATTTCCCATGGGGTTTTCCGAGTTCAATGAATCTGAGGAATCTACTAGCCCATTGCACATAGTTACCAGGTGTTAGCATAGGTGGAGTGTCCTGATTCCCAGCCTCATGTCGGGATTGCTGACTGCTGATTGCCTCACACATCTTATTAAACCAATGTGGTTCTTTGGAGTAGGATGGATTGTTCTGCATTTGATTTTGTTGCATGAATTGTTGTGGGGATACTTGTGGTGGAGAGAGAAATTGATGCTGTTGCACGAATGCTTGTTGTTGTTGATACTGAGGATGAAATTGCTGTTGTTGAGGATATTGCTGTAGCTGATAGTAGTAATTGAAGTGTGGTGATTGAGACATGTTTGGATCTTGAGATAATTAAGATGTGTTATAAAAGTTATGTTGTTTGGTTTAAGTTAACTTTATCCAATTGCGAAAGATATACTGTTCACTCTACCAATTGCGAAAGAGTCGTCCAATTGCGAAAGTCTGTGAATTGCGAAGGAGAATTGACAATTGCGAAAAATTTTCCAATTTGCGAAAGAACTTAGCAATTGCGAGAAATTATCGTAATTGCGATATAGAAAGGCAATTTCGATAATTGAATCAGAATTGTGAAAGATCTTTCAATTTCGAAAGATTTATCAAAATTTACAATTTCGATCACAATCTCAAATCTTATACGAGAGATGAGATTCAAGCCAGGTCGAGGTAATTTCACAAACTTATACAAGTAAGGAAATATCGAGTCCCAATTCTGAAGATTCTGGCGAATTGCGAGAAACCCTCTTTCTACCAAATGCGAGAAACCCTCTTTCTGCCAATTCCGAGAAACCCTCTTTCTGCCAATTCCGAGAAACCCTCTTTCTACCAAATGCGAGAAACCCTCTTTCTCACCAACTTTTCCACACGCTAAAAATCCGGATTTTACCAAATCAAATAGAAAACCACTAAAAACTAATTGTTTTTGATTTCTAACGATTAGTAAACACAGAATATTGAAAGATCTAAGAACTTTAACGTCGAAGTTGGAAATTTGATGATATTTTTGAGCGTTTTCACGAAATAAGAACTACGAACACTAAAAATGGGTTAAATTCGATCGGATTTTGAACAAAAACTAACTTAATCTTTGAGACCAAACCGATGAAACCATTAGATCTACTCTAAAACACGATCCTAACTATCTTAGGCGAATGATACCACTTGTAGGTCCTCTTTTACTTGAACACACACACGAATCACACGTTAACTACTACTCTAAATATAATAAGCTACGATAAGGAGAAATAAGCTATTAAGCTAATAGAGAATAAGAGAATAAGATGATAAGAGAAGAGAAGTGGAAGGAATTCATTTCATTAAACATTCGAGCATAGCTTACGCATAACACATGAAAACCAACTATGAGAATGAGCACCTAAGCCTTCTATTTATAGGCAACACATTAGGGCAACCATGTGCTTAGGTGCTTCTAGAAGTAATTACAATAAGATGGGCGGTCCATGGGCTTCTAATGGACCGCACCATTAAACTAAACATAAAGCCCTATACGCAACATTCTTCGCAAATGACAAAGACTTGAATGACTTGCGAAACGTGTTCCTAACAAAAATGATTATAAAAATTATGATGCAAATCTACCAAGTACAAGTACAAGATACGATTCATCATTTTTAAGCGTTATGGTGAAAAACCGAGATGTATGACAATACCCATAGATTTTCTTGCTTGAGTAACATTTCTAAACACCTCACGAAAAAGAAATGAAGTATAATTCACTCAATCACTCATTTATTTAGGTAGTGGAGTATATATAAGAGAAATCACACTCATTGCTCAGTCATGATCCATTTATTACCATAGGATTGTACAAGAAACAAAACTCCACCGACGTGGCGTAAGCGCCAAGTGTAAACATCTAAAGAGGTCTTTTATTCGGGTTGTAATGTACAGGCTTCGAGGTTGTACCAGGCTTATGTTTAAATATCTCATACAAGAACATATTAGATCGCTAGCGCGAATTCTTGATTTACTCGAACAACGGATGGTCACTAGGGCATATCTTGGATTACTGGCGTGCTATTCACATAACGGATGGTCACCAAAATACACACTAGATCGCTGGCGCGTCATTCGATCACTCGAAAACCGGATGGTCACTAAAATATTAATGCACTACATATTTTCACAAAGCCATCACTATATCCGGATGCTCGAAAGCTAACAACGAATAAAGTAATTTGGTAAGGGTAGGGATAAGGCATGGGAGTATTTATGAAATTGGTTTTATAAGAAAAATAAAGTCAAGTATAAGTCCCATTGTTGCTAGTTACCGAACAAACCGTAAACCCGTAAATGATTATAGTTAACAACTTCCTCTTCTTTGAACTTTCCCATATCGATACATCGATTCGCCATAATAATATTCCTCATATTTAGCTCATTCGCTAACGGCATATCACATAACTTCTTTCTTCATCTTCATATATAGCACATTGGCTATAATTGTCACCTTATAGTTGCGATGACTTATCTTCTTCTTTGTTCCTTTTTTTAAGGGGCAAATATAGACATGGCCTAGTCTAGTGAAGTGTTGGGCTTTTGAGGACCCAAAAAAGCCACTTTTCAAAAATGGGCCTAGCAAAAGTCGCTTAAATGTGGGAGTGACTTTTTGGCTGGAAAAAGACAAAATAGAAGGTCGCTTAGTTCACGAAAAGTCACTTAAAAAGTACTCGCCACATGTCACTCCCACATTTAAGCGAATTTTGCTAGGGCCATTTTTGGAAAGCGACTTTTTTGGGTCCTCAAAAGCCCAACACTTCACTAGACTGAGCTATTTGTAGAATTGCCCCTTTTTTTAATACTTTTTTTTTTCTTCTTCATACATACACATCTCACCCCCACACTTCGTATAAGCATACACCACAAAAATACAAATAAGAAATATGCATCCTTTGTCTTTGTCGGAATGGCACACATAACTGGCAAAGTGTGGCTAACTATCAATCATAAAAAACAATCCAACATTCCAAGCAACTAGCAACCACCATTTAGACTTCGACTAAGGGTTATGCTAAGGTTTAAAGTGTAAAATATTTTTGTATTTTTCTGGATGTAACACAAATGAAAAGGATTGGTTCGGAGGGTGAACTAAGGGTATCTAGCGCTAAAGATAAACGCTAACAAATGAGTTCCAAATATGAGGTTAACTAACCGATGTGGTTAGCAAAAATTATTTTGTAAACGGATGGCCATTTGGTGTTATTCCTAAGGATGCCTCTTTATCACACGAATACACTTATATCACACGAATGTGATCTTACTGCAGTCTGGTAATGATTTACAAGTACAAGTTATAGAATAAATAAAATCACCGGCACACTCATAGAAAAAGATCCAAGCATAAAAGATGTATGCTATATACGAAACAGGCTCAAATCCTCACATATTAGTGGAAAGGGCTATAATATGTGCTAGCAAATGTTATCGATCCCATAATGGATTGCAATATTAATCGGGACACATCTCAATTTTTTCAAAATTACAGATTTCACCAGTGGATTGATCCAGTTATTCTAATATATTATCCTAAAAGCTTGAAAACAATTAGATCACAAGGGCAAACAAGTATATAAAATTTTAAATTGGCCCAAAAAATTATAAATTTGAAAAGTAGTTTCGTTTTTTCTATTTACTTCCCCCCACACTTAAGTTAAGCGTTGTCCAAAATGTAATGAAAATTAACTTCAAAGCATGTAAAATTGGAAAAATAAATAAATAAATAGTCCAAGAGAAACGAAACTTCCCGGGCCAAGAAATCGCGATCAAACTCCATATGATAAGGTGCTAAGCAAATGCTAGCATAAGCTTATGAGATCAATCAATTTCTCATTCAACAAAACATCTCCACACTAAGTATAATATCACCAATAATCCAATCTCCAAGAGCTTATTAAATCTGAAAAAATAAACTAAACTACAAAAAATGTGTAAAATTCTAAAACTCACTTTCGTAGGCATCACGGTTGCATTTAGCTTATTCAACAAGCCTTTTAAACCCCTCGGTGGCCCGAGCGGACGAGTGAAGTCTCGTGAGGGTTTCCAGTGAACATACCCACAAAGTTCAAAACATTTTTATTTTTAAAACAAGTACTTATTTATTCACAACGTACTAAATTAACAAAATTTAAAATGAAAAAAAACCAAATTTAAGTAGAATAAAAGAAATGATGCTCTTGCAAAAACCAAAAGACATTTTGTTGATGCAAATAATGTTATAAAAACGTTATTTATATCTTTCGATTACTTCACGTTTTGACGATGACAAAATGTGAAATCACGTTACGTTAAAATTAACGTAAACAATTTTTTAATCGGAAGATCCCATTTCTACGCAAATCACTCTAGAATAAATTTGCAACTTGACTAATGATCAAAGAAGTAAATTTGTGTTTTGGGACTTCACATTTTAATGTGTAAAACATTTTTTCAAAAATATAGCTTACAAATTATTTTTGAATAATTAAGAAATGTTTTAATATAAAAATATGTTTAAAATACATAACAGCTATTTTTCCCCCCAAAATCAGTTCCAAACTTCCCCAAATAAGTTTTAACCAGAAAAGACAAAATTTGGAGCGTCTTTGTCTGGGACGGCTCCACGGTTCCACTAAATTTAGTGGAGCCGTGTGACATTTAGTGGAGCCGTCCCCCTGTAACGTTCGAATTATTCTTGCCTATAAATACCAACCTTGTTCACAGCTTTTAGGCATCCTTTTTCACACAGAACTTTCTGAGTTCAAAACCCTCTTCACATTTTTTTTCTTTGATCATTTAGATTAGTTTTTCTTTTTTTAAAGAGTGATCCTATCATCCCACCAAGTGATCCTCTTCTTTCCTCTTCATTAGCAAGAGAAGAACACAAAGTATCCAAGAAGATACAAAGTGTTATCATACCTCTTCAAGTGCAAGAGAAGAACACAAAGTATCCAAGAAGATACAAAGTGTTATCATACCTCTTCAAGTGCAAGAGAAGAGCTCAAAGTATCCAAGAAGATACAAGAGTTATAGTTGTTAGGTTCATTGTAACATTTGTTACATCCTTGATTGTATCATAGTATACATCAAGATTATTTTTCTTTTGTGAGAAGTTGAGTGAAGATCATTGTGATCTTAAGAGATAGTGAAGATCTCTTGAAGCCATTGGGCTTGTGTGATTGATCAAAGGATCTAGAGTAGATAGATTAGGTTGAGTGAAGTGTGAGTTGATCATTGTGATCGTGTTGAGATCTTGGTGATCTCTTGAAGCCATTGGGCTTGAGTGATTGGTCACGTGGACCTTGGTAGATTGGTGCTACCTAAGATTAGCACTCGACATCTAGCTTAGTGTCGGTAATAGGATAAGCGACGTGTACGGTTTTCTCCGCCTGAAGGGAGGTTGTTGACATAGTGCTTGAAACTCTCGAGTGTGGTACTCGGGGAGTGGAGTAGGGCGAAGAAGAGCTTCGTAGCCGAACCACTATAAATCCTTTGTCTCGGTTTGATCTTTCCAACTCTACCCTTTACTTTCATAATTTACTATTAGTTAGTTTAGTGTGTAGTTCATATTGGTGTTGATTGGTTACACATAAAGATTCGAATCAAAGTTTCCAATAGCAAAGCCTTTTAAAATAAGATTTTTAAAAGAACTTAAAAACCGGTAAACTATTCAACCCCCCTTCTAGTTTCCCACAATTGGTATCAGAAGCCACGTCATTCAAGATTTTAAAGTATATTGTATTTTAAAACTTGAATCGATCAATGGATTCCGACAAATATCTAGAAGGGCAATCTATGCAAAGACCACCACTTTTCGAAACCGATTGTTTTATTTATTAAAAAACAAGATTCAAAACGTATGTGAAATCAAACGACATTGATCTTTGACATGTTATTACCGAGGGTGACTTTCAACCGATTCAAATGAATCCAATAACTAAAAAGGATGAAATTGTTTCGTATGATAAACAAAGTGATGAACTAAAAAGAAAACTAGCCAAAAATAATGAGGCTAAGATGATGATTTACAATGCTTTGCCTAAAAAGGAATTTGAAAGAATTTTCATGTGTAATACGGCAAAAGATATTTGGAAAACTTTGTTAGTCACTCACCAAGGTATTAACCAAGTCAAAGAGAACAAGATAGATCTTCTTGTTCAACAATATGAACAATTTTCCATTTTGGAAGATGAGTCAATAGATAATGCTTTTGCTAGATTTAATACTATTATCACTAGTCTTAAAGCTCTTGATGAAGGTTACTCTAGCAAGAATTATGGTAGAAATTCTTTAGGGCTCTACATCCTAAATGGAGAGCAAAGGTCACCGCCATTGAAGAGTCAAAGGACATGGCGACATTGTCTCTCGATGAACTAATAGGAAACTTGAAAGTTCACGAAATGATAATGAAGAAGGACTCCGAAATAGTCAAAGGCAAAAGCGAGAAAGTTAGATCTCTAGCATTGAAAGCCAAGAAGGAGTCTAGTGATGAGGAATGTTCAAGTTTCGATATTGAAGATGAAGAGTATGCACTAGCCGTTAGGAACTTTAGAAAGTTCTTTAGGAGGAAAGGTAGATTTCCTAGACAACCTCGCGATGAAAAGAGGTCATTCCAAAAGAACCATGATGAAAGAAAAGGGACAAGTGATAGGAAGTGCTATAGATGCGGAGATCCTAATCACCTCATAGGAGAGTGTCCTAAACCACCGAAACCAAACAACCAAAGAGCTTTCATAGGAGGCTCTTGGAGTGATAGCGGTGAAGAAGAAGAGAAGAAGCTCAACGATGAAACATGCCTAATGGCTCAAGCTTCTAATGAGGTACATTCCGACTCTTCTTATTATAGTGGTAATAATTCGTCAATAGATGACAATAGGTTACATGACGAATATAATAAATTATGCGAAGTTAGTACTGTGGAGATCGTTTGCTCGAGGTTTGTCAGACCTCATATCTAGGAATTGACACAATAATAATGAACAAGAACAATATAGTATGCAGCGGAAACGATTCATTATTATTGAACAAGGTTTGTCGAACGATTACAAACCCTAGGCATCCATTAGAGGACTTGATGCCTAGACACACACACCCCTTTAAGTCGACTACATTATGGAAGACCTGTGTATCTAAAACCTACGCCTTATCTCTTTATATAATAGAGAATTAGGGTTACAAAGACTCTAAATTGACAATTAAGGTCCTTCATCTTTGTCTTCATAAGTCTCTTCCATCTTTCATATTTTTGTCAGTATCAACTCTATTTAATTCCTAACAATCTTCCCCTAGTTGATATGACAAAACCAACGATATGAAAGATGTCGTCTTCCCCTTAAGCCATGCATACCATCAAAGATCTTCAAGCTGCAAATCTTCAATAACTTCTTCCCCGTTTTGTCATACTCAAATAGGGGTCTTCAATGCAACTTGAATCAAACGCTTCCCCAGAAACTAAGCATGTTTACCATCTCTTGAATCATGAACTCCATAGGCCTTATGAACTGATTACTGATGAAGAAAACTGAGTATAACAAACTTGATGAAGAAGTTGAATTTCCCAAACTTGCGTCTTATATCTTGCACTATCCACGTGACTCCAAACTTATATGAAACTAGAAATATAAGTAGACCGAAATCTCTTGACAAAATCCTCATCTTCTATGAGACACTGAGCACTACAATGTAACTCCTTTAAGTGATAGTTAACTAGGTCTTCGTCCATCCACCCCTTGACCTATGAAAACTAGATTTGACAAGTCATTGTCAAAGCATTAACGCCCAAACAAGTTATCTTCAAAGTGTAACACCCACTTTAAGATATGATAAGAACGCGTACCTGTGAAACTCAACTACAACATCAATTAAGTCATAATCAATCGTCTTCTTCAAATAATCCGTGAAAAACATCTAAGTGCAATAACATCATCCTCTCTTATGTAACTGTTGCCTCAGGCGGCGATCTACTTGTATTCCTCATCTGTATCGTTGCCTCACTTCGGCGATCTACGAACACCAAGGATACACTTGTCACATAATTGATTAAAAAGCCATTGCACCAAATATCTCCAAAACGAGCCATAAAACAGTAAGAATAAACTGAAATAAATTCAGTTCTGTCCGAGATCCAAAACTCTGTGTGTGTTTCGTCCCTTGGTGTGTGTGTTATGGAACCAATGTGTTCCAAATAGATATACTTCCCCTCACTTTGAGAAGCCCATGCTCTAGCAGTACCAACCAGTAGTATAAACTGTTCATCCTCCAAAGCTAGCAGTACAAACTGTTCAACGAACAGTACTAATTCCGAAGACCAAACAGTACTAACTGGTGAAGCCAGCAGTACAAAATGCTACATATAAACCAATGAACAGTATTAACTGTTGTCGAGCAGTACTAACTGTTAGTCACAGCAGTACCAACTGCTACGTATGAATCAAGAGCAGTACGAATTTGTTAGGTGAGCAGTAGAAACTGTTATGTAAAACAACAGCACGAAAATAATCTCCAACTCTGATCTGCTGCTGCCTTTAACAAAATTTAAAGGCGAGTGGTCCAATCAGTATGATTAATTCTGCACCATGATCTGACAAGTGACAACCCATGTGCAAGAGATTTTCTTTAATTTCGAACCACAAGCAATAAATCTTCACTAGGAATAAAGTTTCATTCGGATAGCAGCACACGACAAATAGATCAATCCCTCATTAATGGATCATCAACCCCACAACCGATTATAATAATAAGAGTACGAGGTTTAATTGAGTATTGCGTCCCATTCAGTTAACGACAAAAGAATTAAGGAATCGAGAAAGAAACATTAATATTTTTACCGTGTGATAATTTTGTCGCTAACAACGATCATAAACCTTCTTCAAGTCTGCTCTTCTTCAACAACAAAAACCTTGTAACATCCTAGATATCATGAGCAACCTGTCTCTAATACCACTTGTGGAGATCGGTTGCTTGAGGTTTGTTAGACCTCATATCTAGTAATTGACACAATAATAATGAACAAGAACAATATTGTATGCAGCGGAAATGATTCATTATTATTGAACAAGGTTTGTCGAACGATTACAAACCCTAGGCATCCATTAGAGGACTTGATGCCTAGACACACACACCCCTTTAAGTCGACTACATTATGGAAGACCTGTGTATCTAAAACCTACGCCTTATCTCTTTATATAATAGAGAATTAGGGTTACAAAGACTCTAAATTGACAATTAAGGTCCTTCATCTTTGTCTTCATAAGTCTCTTCCATCTTTCATATTTTTGTCAGTATCAACTCTATTTAATTCCTAACAATCTTCCCCTAGTTGATATGACAAAACCAACGATATGAAAGATGTCGTCTTCCCCTTAAGCCATGCATACCATCAAAGATCTTCAAGCTGCAAATCTTCAATAACTTCTTCCCCGTTTTGTCATACTCAAATAGGGGTCTTCAATGCAACTTGAATCAAACGCTTCCCCTGAAACTAAGCTTGTTTACCATCTCCTGAATCACGAACTCCGTAGGCCTTATGAACTGATTACTGATGAAGAAAACCGAGTATAACAAACTTGATGAAGAAGTTGAATTTCCTAAACTTGCGTCTTATATCTTGCACTATCCACGTGACTCCAAACTTATATGAAACTAGAAATATAAGTAGACCGAAATCTCTTGACAAAATCCTCATCTTCTATGAGACACTGAGCACTACAATGTAACTCCTTTAAGTGATAGTTAACTAGATCTTCGTCCATCCACCCCTTGACCTATGAAAACTAGATTTGACAAGTCATTGTCACTGCATTAACGCCCAAACAAGTTATCTTCAAAGTGTAACACCCACTTTAAGATATGATAAGAACGCGTACCTGTGAAACTCAACTACAACATCAATTAAGTCATAATCAATCGTCTTCTTCTAATAATCCGTGAAAAACATCTAGGTGAAATAACATCATCCTCTCTTATGTAATTGTTGCCTTAGCCGGCGATCTACTTGTATTCCTCATCTGTATCGTTGCCTCACTTCGGCGATCTACGAACACCAAGGATACACTTGTCAAATAATTGATTAAAAAGCCATTGCACCAAATATCTCCACAACGAGCCATAAAACAATAAGAAGAAACTGAAATAAATTCAGTTCTGTCCGAGATCCAAAACTCTGTGTGTGTTTCGTCCCTTGGTGTGTGTGTTATGGAACCAATGTGTTCCAAATAGATATACTTCCCCTCACTTTGAGAAGCCCATGCTCTAGCAGTACCAACCAGTAGTATAAACTGTTCATCCTCCAAAGCTAGCAGTACAAACTGTTCAACGAACAGTACTAATTCCGAAGACCAAGCAGTACTAACTGGTGAAGCCAGCAGTACAAACTGCTACATATAAACCAATGAACAGTATTAACAGTTGTCGAGCAATACTAACTGTTAGTCACAGCAGTACCAACTGCTACGTATGAATCAAGAGCATTACGAATTTGTTAGGTGAGCAGTAGAAACTGTTATGTAAAACAACAGCACGAAAATAATCTCCAACTCTGATCTGCTGCTGCCTTTAACAAAATTTAAAGGCGAGTGGTCCAATCAGTACGATTAATTCTGCACCATGATCTGACAAGTGACAACCCATGTGCAAGAGATTTTCTTTAATTTCGAACCACAAGCAATAAATCTTCACTAGGAATAAAGTTTCATTCGGATAGCAGCACACGAAAAATAGATCAATCCCTCATTAATGGATCATCGACCCCACAACCGATTATAATAATAAGAGTACGAGGTTTAATTGAGTATTGCGTCCCATTCAGTTAACGACAAAAGAATTAAGGAATCGAGAAAGAAACATTAATATTTTTACCGTGTGATAATTTTGTCGCCAACAACGATCATAAACCTTCTTCAAGTCTGCTCTTCTTCAACAACAAAAACCTTGTAACATCCTAGATATCATGAGCAACCTGTCTCTGATACCACTTGTGGAGATCGTTTGCTCGAGGTTTGTTAGACCTCATATCTAGGAATTGACACAATAATAATGAACAAGAACAATATAGTATGCAGCGGAAACGATTCATTATTATTGAACAAGGTTTGTCGAACGATTACAAACCCTAGGCATCCATTTGAGGACTTGATGCCTAGACACACACACCCCTTTAAGTCGACTACATTATGGAAGACCTGTGTATCTAAAACCTACGCCTTATCTCTTTATATAATAGAGAATTAGGGTTACAAAGACTCTAAATTGACAATTAAGGTCCTTCATCTTTGTCTTCATAAGTCTCCTCTATCTTTCATATTTTTTTCAATATCAACTCTATTTAATTCCTGACAAGTACTAAGATTTTAGTTAGAAACACAAAACTAAAATTAAAATTACAAGAACTTGAAACACAAATCTTACAACTAAAAGATCATGTCAAAAGACTTGAGAAAAACAAAGAAGTAGACTTAGGATGTGGGTCATGCATAAGTCTTCAAGTAGAAAATGAAAAACTTAAAGAAAATGCTTTACAAATCATTAAGTTTGATGAAGGAACCAAAACACTTAATGATATACTTGAAAACATTAGATATAGTGAACATGACCGTGCGGGTTTAGGATTTGACCCAAATCAGGCTTCTACAAGTGGTGCTAAACAAGTAAAATTTGTAATGCCTGAAATGTCTATGTCTGAAGGTGACGGCACCACTAAAGGTACCGACGGCACCACTAAATTTAGTCGTACCGTGGTACCGTCTGGTGCTAAAGACAGAACTGGGTCAATATTGAAAAATAGCTTAAGTCCTAAACCAAGTCACATAGCTGTAGATAGTTCTAAAGTGCCTGTTTCTAGTAGAGAGGAAATCAAGAGCCCTCAAAAGCCCTTGTCATTTCCTAGACTTAGATTTGTAAAGCGCAACACTAGGTCAACTACTCCTCCACCTAGGAAAACAAATTCTCCCAAACATCGGTCTAGAACTCCTTTACCGAGAGGTAACTTCAAAAGACAAAATCATCCAAGTGACTTTCCCGTAACTTGCAATGATCGTCTCTCACAAAGTTACTTACCATGGGAAATGTGTCCTCCATTCTCACATCCTAAACTAACGCAACAAATGAGTAGGATGTTTAACTCTAACAACTTTGGACCCATGAGATTTTGGGGACCAGATGTTTGAACTTCTGTTTTGCTAGATAAACATGATTGTGAATAAATTGGAAGTTTAACAAAAGAAGTATGATTTGTGATCAAACAAAACATGTGATGCAAAAGTCAAGTCATGTCTCCTTTGTTTAGCTTTCAACAAAGGAAGTCTAGTCTTGGTATTTTAAGGGCAACACCTCAGGCTCAGGTACGCTTTCTTAAAACACCCTTTGTTGGTAGAAATGCTAAGCATGTAGTGTAATTAGAATCTAACATGGTAGGCACTATCACAAAGAAATGAAATTCACATCTCATCATAACAAACCCAACTTGTCCAGAAATGTACAATGATCGCTCAAAGATCATGCATGACAAGTTTGAGTTAAGCATTGATGAGTGAATCAAGTTTCATTCCTTGCACGTATATAATACTACTTGCAGAAAGTATCCTCATAAACCCAAAGTACTATATATATAAGATACTTAGCTTAGATAAATCTAACGCCCATATCCGCAAAAGCGAATCTCACAAGAGACGATGAAGGTGAGTGCGCGGATATCACTAGGCTAGGGGCATGAAAGGTAATTTAATTTACCTAACGGTAAGTAGGCCCGACATCATGTCTAGTGCCTGGCTTTGTGCCTACTTGTAAGAAGGATCTTAAAACTTCTTACCTTAAAAGTGTTTGATGTATCCTCTGATGCATTAAAAGGTACTATACACTTGAGATTATGATATCTCAAGGAGATTGATGTAGAAATTGGTTTCTATATCAACCATGATAATGGGGGAGATAATATGGATTGAAAAAGTAAGAATGACGCTTGCACCTTCATAGGTGATTGTCAAATTTCTTGATTCTTCAAGAACAAACAACTCTTGCTATCCCCATAACCGAAGCCGAATATGCAAGCGTCGGAAAGGCATGACAACAAACACTATGGATGAGACAAGCTCTAATCAAATTAGACGTTCATCCCAACAACACTCTTGTGAAGAGTAATAGCCGAGATGCAAATAGACTTGACCGAGAACCCCGTAGTTTGCTCATGAACGAAGCTCATCGATGTACCTCATCTCCTCCGTCGCGATAATTTCAAAAGAGAAATCCTTTCTTGGAAAAGTCTCTTTCAAAAGACAACATCATCGATACTCTAACCAATACGTTCTCGACACCCCTCTTATGACTATTTGAATATTTCTTCGGAAATATTAAAGTCATCTCTTGTTTCTCGTCTCATGACTTCTTAATATTTCACTGGAAATATTAACATCATCTTTCACGTCTCGTCCTATGACTTCTCAAGTCATCCTTCTCATCTCACTCATGACTATTTCAATATTTCACTGGAAATATTAAAGTCATCCCTTACGTCCTACCACGTGACTTGCTCAATATTTCACGGGAAATATTAAGTCACTTCTCTCATATCATCTCATGACTATTAAGTCACTTTTCTCGTCCTTCTAATGACCACTCAAATATTTCACTGGAAATATTGAAGTCATTCCCTAGGAATCGCTCATGACTTTTCAAGTCATCTCTTTCACTCGTCTCATGACTTTTTGAATATTTCACGGGAAATATTAAGTCATTCCTTACGTTTCGTATTCCGACTAATTAAATATTTCATGGGAAATATTATAGTCATCTACTAAATCATGACTCATGATTTCTACTCATTTCACGGGAAATATTAGAAGTCAATACTCATCCAATGACAACTTAGTCAATTTCCTTGGAAACACTAAGGTCATTACTTGTCATCTCGTCTAATCGTTTTCATCAAAAAGTTTATTAGGTATAAACTTTTTTTTCTCGTGTCAAAAAGTCTTACTAAATAAGTAAGATTAATCAGTCAAGAGTCGAATCAGGACAAAAATGGGCAATACAGACCCACGGCTCCACTAAAGTGGCACGAAACCACTAAAGTGGCACGAAACCACTAATGTTTAGTGGTACCGTGCATCTGAGAAATGCTTGTTTTTCTTCTATTTCCCTCTGCACAACCATTTCAAACAAATAAACCCATTCACTCCTGCTGTCAAAAACCGAACCCAACACCAAAATCCAATTACACTCTTGCTAATCAAGATCAAGGCATCGTAATCAAATACTCCGAACCACTACAACACAAATTGTAAGTCAATCACTTTTAATTGCTTTTCAATTTGAGTCTAGGGTTTGTTCTTATGCACAAAACCGAATTGGAGGTTTTCAACTTTAGTTTGATTTTCATGAAATTAGGACTAGGATTAGACAATGTAGTACTTACATGATTCCCTAAACATAGGATCTTCATAAACCCACTTATTTCGCAAAATCTAGTCAGAATTTAATCACTTAAATTGGATTAAGATTAATTGCTTTTGGTGGAATCATGTCTAGGTTAATTGAAATTGACTTAGGAATGATTAACATTGAGGATTTTCAAGTTTAAGATTTTTGGCGCCACGTTGAGGCGTTTGCCAAACACCCCAATTCAATCATTTTTCGAAAAAGTTCACGAGTCTAGGATCATGAAACCTTTTTCGTGCATTGTTAATGCAAATTAAAAACGTTTTTGCATGCATACAAGAACTCTCAAATGTAGATCAAATTACATAACTAATATGTATTATTCGACATATTTGATTGAGCAAAAGTGAAGTTAGGAGTGTTTTGGTAATCTCATTAGTTTTGTTTTAGAGTCGAGATTACCGCACCTCCACATTGTTTGCATATATGCACACACTAGGCACACATATTCAAATAAAATCTCACAATATTAATTTTCAATAAATTTTTCATAGGTAACATGGTGTTTCACATGTTTGATTACGATCATGAACTGACAGCTGAGTACATTCCCAAACCATCACTCGAACCTAATACCCCACTTTCCCACATATAAAGCATTCGTCAACTTGAGTCGCGTCTCTTCCACGAAGGACGCATTGTCGAACCCTCATTTCTAAATCATGATCATATCCAAACCATGTTTCAAGGAATCAGATTCGATTGCTTGTTTCGGATCAATGATCACATTTGTCCTCGTTTCGTCCTTGAATTTTATAGACAAGTCAAACTCGTACATAATGAGGATCAAACTTTGTCTATCCAATTCATGATCCAAAACCAAAATATCTCACTTATTCTTGACCAATTCGCCAACATCCTTCAACTTCCGAACTAAGGACAATGTTCCTACACGGAAATTTGGTCACTCAAAGCCCTCACGAGTCACCAAATTGAGTCCGGTCCTTACCACACTCTCATTCCCACTCCTCGTGCTATCAAAGAGCACATTCTCCTTCCTCAAAAAGTTCATGGTTTTCTTAAAGAAAATGGTGAAATTGAGTTTCGTTAGTCTCATGAGTATGACTTAAATCTACTCAAGTTATGTGTTGATGAAGTTCATCCACCTTTGCGTAGATGGATATAAGTCATCCGTGAAAATGTCTTCTGTCTTCCTCACAACCGTGAGCAACTTCCAGCGTGTTGTGCTCACATGTTGTATTGTCTAGTCACAGAGCAGCCCTACAATCTTGCCTGCTTTGTGGCAAGAAGAATTGTCGGTGTTAGGGGTCAAATTGAAAAACCGATTCCCTACGGCATGTTGCTAACTCGCCTTTATCGCTTTGTCATGAGTTCATTCTCTTATCTCCAACATAATAAATATCTCTTCGTTGAACCCACCATGGCTCATTTAACCCAAAACACCTACACATCTCTATATTGGGAATGTGCATCATCTCAAAGGAATCATGGTGATGATTCAGTGCCATGCTATGATGTTTCATCAAGCGATGATGAATGAAGGTGTACGGAAGAGAAAAGATTAGATGGAATTAACTTAAGTAGTATTATTAACTTAAGTATTATTAAGCTATTACTAATGGGTTATGGATTTATCCATTTAACATAAACTAGTTTGAATTGTCTTAACTTTTCTTACTTGACATTGATTACTTTTATTAGTTAATCAATCTTCATGTTTTTGTGAGCTTTTGTCTAAGTTCATATATTTTATCCTATTATTGCTTGCACTAGAAGATAAAACTTGCTTGGCTTAATGCATTGATGCGATCAATAGTTGCCTAAAACTTAGAAGATCACATGATAATTTTAGTTGCTAGTTGAGACTAGTGTTAGGAAACCTATGTGATTATTCTTTAGTAGATTGAGGCTTTGGGATTTGCTGCAGAATTGTCCACCCAGAATTACCCATTTTAAGTAGCCTAGAACCTGCAGAACTGGAAAAATGGTCAACTATAGGCCATGGCTCCACTAAATGGGAGACAGCTCCACTAAATTTAGTGGTGCCGTCGTACCTTTAGTGGTACCGTGCCCTGAAAAGACGAACTTAACTGTTCTCTTTTACTTTTTGACCTTTATTTCCTAAAAATCTGCCAACATAACCTGATTCCCATACATCCAAATCCCTAAAATCACCACCTCACACAAACTTGCATGTTTTGATTTGGCTATTTAAGCTAACATCATACATTGCTCATCCTCACCACAAGACATTCACCATAGAATCATCATAACTTCCACAATGGCTACCACCTCTCACAAAAACAAGAAGCCAAGGCTCAACCTTCACCCAACCAATGAGTCAACCCTTATTGATCAATGGATCAAAAGGGTACAAACATCACAAATCTCAACCATATCAACTCTCTCAATCCTTACAACTTTACCTCCATCAAATAGCAACTTCACTAGGACAACCACAACCTTACCTACATCAAATTCACCACAACCTTTGGCCCTCACATTAACTCTATCACCATCAACCGCTTTAGAACTAGGCACTAACACATCATCCTCATCACTATCACCATAACCACAACCATTAATGGGTCATCCCATTATTTATCTCCTACTATCACATACCCCAAGTTGTCCTTGTTGCAACTATAACCAACATCTTATCATGAGCCTTAGAGAGGAGTTGAGCTTTAGATTCTCGTACCTTGAGTACTTACTCACACAACCACAAAGACCCATTATACTACCTCCTCCACCACCAAACAACCCAACCAACTAAACATGTTCATGTTTAGATTCCCAAATAAAAGATTAGGACCCTTTTGAATTCGAAGCAAATCTTGAAGTCTCATACTACTAGGGATGTTTACGTGTCTTCATGTTATTTAATTTGCTTTCTTGTTGTAGTCATACTCATGTATGACATTTAACTTATGTGTATGAATGTGCATTCATGTGGTTGTTTCATTTTTGTATTTGGCTACTTAGCCATTTTTTTTGTGAGGATATTTGTCTTATGTGCTAAATATTAGATATTGTACACTTGTTATCTAACCTTGTTTTGTAGCACGAATCATTGCTCGATTCCTTGGTGTTCTCTAAATGAGGGGGAGTATACATCAAGGGGGAGCCTTTGCAACCTTTTTGCTTCGACAAAAAGGGGGAGAAATTGGAGTAAACTCATTAAAAACTTATTAAAACTAATTTTAACTTAAAATGAGTTTATGTTTTGTCATCATCAAAAAGGGGGAGATTGTTGATGCAAATAATGTTATAAAAATGTTATTTATATCTTTCGATTACTTCACGTTTTGAGGATGACAAAATGTGAAATCACGTTACGTTAAAATTAAAGTAAACAAGTTTTTAATCGGAAGATCCCGTTTCTACGCAAATCTCTCTAGAACAAATTTACAACTTGACTAATGATCAAAGAAGTAAATTTGTGTTTTGGGACTTCACATTTTAATGTGACAAAACATTTTTTCAAAAATATACCTTACAAATTATTTTTGAATAATTAAGAAATGTTTTAATGGAAAAATAAGTTTAAAATACATAACAGCTATTTCCCCCCCAAAATCAGTTCCAAACTTCCCCAAATAAGTTTTCACCAGAAAAGACAAAATTTGGAGCGTCTTTGTCTGGGACGGCTCTACGGTTCCACTAAATTTAGAGGAGCCGTGGGACATTTAGTGGAGCCATCCCCCTGTAACGTTTGAATTTTTCTTGCCTATAAATACCAACCCTGTTCACAGCTTTTAGGCATCCTTTTTCACACAGAACTTTCTGAGTTCAAAACCCTCTTTACATTTTCTTTCTTTGATCATTTAGATTAGTTTTTCTTTTGTTCAAGAGTGATCCTATCATCCCACCAAGTGATCCTCTTCATTCCTCTTCATTAGCAAGAGAAGAACACAAAGTATCCAAGAAGATACAAAGTGTTATCATACCTCTTCAAGTGCAAGAGAAGAACAAAAAGTATCCAAGAAGATATAAAGTGTTATCATACCTCTTCAAGTGTAAGAGAAGAGCTCAAAGTATCCAAGAGGATACAAGAGTTATAGTTGTTAGGTTCATTGTAACATTTGTTACATCCTTGATTGTATCATAGTATACATCAAGATTATTTTTCTTTTGTGAGAAGTTGAGTAAAGATCATTGTGATCTTAAGAGATAGTGAAGATCTCTTGAAGCCATTGGGCTTGTGTGATTGATCAAAGGATCTAGAGTAGATAGATTAGGTTGAGTGAAGTGTGAGTTGATCATTGTGATCGTGTTGAGATCTTGGTGATCTCTTGAAGCCATTGAGCTTGAGTGATTGGTCACGTGGACCTTGGTAAATTGGTGCTAGATAAGATTAGCACTCGACATCTAGCTTAGTGTCGGTAATAGGATAAGCGACGTGTACGATTTTCTCCGCCTGAAGGGAGGTTGTTGACATAGTGCTTGAAACTCTCGAGTGTGGTACTCGGGGAGTGGAGTAGGGCGAAGAAGAGCTTCATAGCCGAACCACTATAAATCCTGTAAGATGTTCACTAACTAATAACACAAGTATGTGAGTAGAGATGGATCGAATAGAAGAGTTTTAGAGAGAGAAGTGGAGAGTTTGGGAACCTTGAGAGAGAAAGATGTGCATATTAGACTAGAAGTGAAGGAAGGTCCAACCCTCTCCCTAGGTGGAGAGGGGTATATATACTATTACATATTATGCCCCGAGTGGGCTGTGGAGTGAGCTGACAGAGGGTAAAGACCCGACCCACTCCACAAGTACTGTATTAACTAATCTACTATTAATATTACTAATAATCCTACGAGCTATATAAATGCTAAATATACTCGGGGTGACCGAGTCTTCATATGAATATTTATATTCCTAACAATCTCCCCCTAAGGGAGGTCACCCTGGAAATAATATATTGAATTCTAGCATTCTATTCTCTGAATTTGACTTCATAGCTCGTAGACGTTGATTCTTTAATATCATTGCACTTTGTGTCTTCAGCAATGAACCTTTGATGACTGATCTTTTGTTTTGGATGATCTTTGAGTATCCTTGAAGTAATCATCCATCATATGTTTTCACGTCATCTTGCAGCATCGTCTTTATGTGAGGTTGTGATCTTAGAGCCTTCTTTGAGATCATCAGCCACCGTAAATCTCTGAGCTCATCCATTGTAGTAAAGCCTCCATGTGATTTGTTGTGACTGTTGTGCTCGCATGCTCACACTTTTCTGGATCATGATAGATTTCATCAGAGTTGCAGAAGCGGTGTTGTAGGTCTTTCAACTATCATGATGTCTTTGGTAATGAATTGGAAGTGTGAGCATGGAGTGTGGATTGACACATTTCTGCTGGAATCAAGAACCACCATCGCCATCTTTATATGAATCTGAAAGAAAACAGTTAGCAATAAAGTTGGAGAACGAATATGGCTTTGTCATTTGTTCGATGTGGTGGTTGGATTTAACCTTCGGTTCTGTGAAGACCTGATGCGTGGTTTTGCGACCTTACAACAGGTTTTACCTCTCGAGGGATCTCAAGAGGCTTACAACCCCACCAGGCAGTGTACCTGACCGATGTAGTATAGTGTAGTGGTAAGTACGGGGGATTGATCGTTCTCCACAGGGAATAGTGTCATTAGGATTGAAATACTACTCTAATAGGTCTAAGGGTGAAGGAAGATTCTTTTTGTATTTTATGTTTTATGAAAGCAAGTAAAATCTCGGGTTTGAAGGAGTGGGCGGAATTAGTTGCTAGTCAACTAACCCAAATAACTACAAATGCAAATAAAATAAAATAACTGAAAATGAAAAGGTTGTGAAACTTATGTGGAGAGAAATGTGTTTACTTAGATTTCCTTACTCCCTAACTATCTTTTACCGGTTGATTAGTGTGTATTAATTGCGTGGATGACGGGTGTATTCCTTAATACCAATCGTGGGGTGGCGTACGTACTTCCCCAACTCTACAAGCTCCTACTTCACTCCTATGTCAAGCCGGATAAGAAGCTCCTAACATGGGATCACTAGAATTCGCTCATGCATTAAATACAACCATAAAAACCTTAGTACGCATTGGTTCATGTTTCTTAAGAATTTCAAGCAAGTTACCGTATAGGAAGTTAGCCAGTTTTCTTAAGCCTAACATCGATGAACAATCATCCAATACAATTAATAACACACTAATAACCAATAATCAATAGTTAGGTTTCATAAGATCTAAGCAAACACAAGATAAATCTAGCCTAGCATGTTAATTAAAAGACAAGAACAAGATATAATCAAACAACACATAGACATATTGATTGATTAAATGAATACTTATCTTCAATTAAACATGGGAGATCCAAGGGTATGAAAACCCTTAAAAATGGCAGAAATTCGTCTGAGGGTTTCTCCTCACAAAGTTGCACACTAATGACAAAAAATTGCAAAACTATATATAGAACTTAGTGGCTGACGGCGTCACGTTGTAGATCTTGACGCCGTCACCTCGCCGTGTCTAGGGTTCCCGGATGGTCTTCTTGACGCCGTCCCTCTTTAGTCCTCCAAAATCCGCTCTGGCCTATCAAGGCTTGACGCCGTCAGAATAAGGCTTGACGCCGTCTCTCTTTAGCTTAAACCGTGATGGCCTTGATCACCTTAAAGGGTGACGCCGTCAGACTTTCCATTGCAAAACTCTCTGGCGCGTCACGTGTGTTTTTCATATCCACCTCTTTTGCCAAGCCATGACGCCGTCAAGAGCAATACTTGACGCCGTCAAAGGTACTTTTCCAGCCGATTTTGAGACTTTGTCGTTTTCTTCACTTTTATGCTCCAAAAACGTCCAAAATGCTTCCTTTTCCAGATTTCTTCTCCAAAGCACCTAAAATGACAAAAGGAACGATTTAGGGCAATATTTGATCAAATAAATACGATTTAGGGCTTAAATGACCCCCTAAAAGCGGTACACTTTTCGCTTCATCAAATACCCTTACACTTGAGATTTGCTTGTCCTCAAGCAAATGCGCTTTTATTCTAATCAAAATACAAGTTAGAGGTCATTTAACGCTAATATAAAAGTAATTACAACAAATAGTCGTTACACTTTAATCATAATAAGCATGGAGATTACAAACTAGCACCTCACAAGTAGTGTTTAGATACTCACATCTCTCAGGTGTCATCAAAATAAATCTCATAAATGAAAACGGATAATATCTCTCACTACCTGTCATAGCAAAGAGATTACCATAGGCTTGGGAAAGGATCGAAAACCTTCTCCACTAGGCGTAAGCACCTAAGATAAACTATCAAAGAGGGCTTTTACATGGGTTATAACGTGAGGTGTAGGGATATGATAAACACGGATTTGTTGGATAAGGGATATTTTACTAGTGGCGAGTTAAAGATCTTGATTAATTACATGCACAATATGGCGTTGCTAAGCCAAGACTAGACTCGACTTAAGCTAAAAACAAAATAACAAAAACATAAAATAAACATAAAATGAAACGGGATGGTAGTCCGTATGTTTTTTCTATTTTTCTTTTTCTCACTTTTTTGTATTTTTTTGATTTTTTCGATTTTTTTTTTTTTTTTTTTTTTTTTTTTTTTTTTTTTTTTTTTTTTTTTTTGACATACACTCTTGCCCTACCATCCAAAATAATACATCATAGGGGCGTCGCATTCCCCTTACACTTGAACTTTTACATAACTTTACAAATAACTATTCTAATGACTCGAATTAAGATAATCGAAACACTTGGAGTACTTTTAAAATATTTAGCACATATGGGGGTAATAATGTTGTTCTTCCCCATTACTCCATTACACTAGTACTTTACCCATGAGTCCCAATCGTCCCAAAACAATATGTACAAGGATATGACTCGACTTAGCAAACATGTAATCAATTAGATAATTAACTTGGGGTTTAAACAAATGTTGTCACAATAATGCACTAAAAATGAGTGCATACATGGTAGGCTAAGGCGATTTGGGTGTACATTTAAGTGGGGTGTAAACAAATTCTTCCTTTAAGTAAAATGCTTAAAGGTCGAAACGAAAAGATAGGCTCTGAGGGGTGTACTAGGGGTATTGTGTACTAAAAATGAGTACAACGCAAAGGGTGTGGGAGAATTACTTGACCAATGTAGCCAATGTAATTATAACAAAAACACAGGTGTAAAACAATGGGTTAATCCTAATGCCTCTTATCATGTAGTAAATCTAACTACACGAATGTAGTCTCACTTGTGGCCTCGGAATGGTCCTAACGCAAGTTCTAGAATCTAAGTGCTACCGGTACACACATCATAGCATAAATGCTTTTCCTACCAATTCTAGGGGCGAACCTCACATATTTGGGGGTGGAAAATTTTTTAGTGGTACGGTTTTGTGCTAGTCATATAACTCCTATCCATGAGACGCTCATTAAGATCAAAGTTTCACTTCTATATGTTGTAAAAAATTTTAAATTTGGCACTAAAATTGCCCTAACAGGTATTTATCTCAGTTTTATTACACATCTACCATCAAACAAACAAAAATCAAGCGCAATTGTATTCTCTAAAGTATCGTACTTTACCCCCCCCTTACACTTAAGATGAACATTGTCCCCAATGTTCAAATAAAAAGATGTAAAAGTAAATAAGGTAAAAGAATGAAATCAAATACTCCCCTGATTCGCTCGGTGGATAATGTGGTAACATGGTTAGATCTTCTTCCAAGAGAATGTAGAAGCTTCAAGACTAATGCATCGCCAAAAGCTTGATTCCACATACATCTCCTTGTCCAAAATAACCTGTTAAACCTGAGAAAACAAACACGAAAACCTGCATAACATCGGCGGGATAAATTCTATATAAGGATATAATGCTTGTGGAATGATAATTTTGCAGATTCCTGGAGTTTATAAGTTAGAGATTTAATAAAAACTTTTTATGAAAACAAAACTTTCAAAAATTTCAGAAAATTAAAACCTGATGCCGTCAGGTTGTAATGCCTGACGCCGTCAGAAATGATCTGACAGAATTCTCATGTTAAGTTTCCGAAAAATTTCTGGAAAAACCTATACCTTACTTCCTGGAAATCCTGCAAAACATCATTATGACTCGATACAAGCATTTAACTCAAACAATTACTAATATGTATGTTAATTTAATATTGTTACGATTCATGTTCTTTTGTTCTAATAAACCGATTTGGATTTCCCTTACACTTATCTTTTGCAAAATACCTTTATATGTAGTTAAGACGAAGTTAAAAACAAGATAAAGCATTTTCACCATTTAGTTTTGAACATGAGTCAATAATAATAAAAATTAAACACACATACGGAAGCAAATAAAATCAAACAAACAAATAAATAAACACACAAAGCAAATAAAGCTTGGGTTGCCTCCCAAGAAGCGCTTTTCTTTATTAACGAGTCTTGTAGCTAGACTCAAAATCCTTCTACCCTATGTAAGTGAGCTCGTCATCGAGGACGTCTTTAGGGTTAATCTTGGATTGAAGTTTCCTATTGGTCCGCTTAGTACAATATATCTTTTCAAACTTCTCTCCATCCGGGTCGTACAATGTCATCTTGATATGCCATGACCCATCTCCATCTTTGGGTGGTTTGTCCCAATCCCACTTATGATCATCGTCCTCACAAGTCCACTTATTCATCCCTAGGTTAATTGGCAAAACTCCTAGGAACTCAATCATCTTCCTAAAAACTAGAGGGTCTTCAAATGGATCCAATTCGGTGTCCCTAGCCAAGAGTTGCTCTACCGTATGTGTTCGGTTCACAAATTCCTCTTCTAGGTAAAATGGGCGTTGGGGTCCTATGAAGTCTCTATCGATCCAAGGTCCATATCTAGATGGTCTCCTATTTAATTCTAACCAATGGGGTGTTGGTTCCTCACTAGTATCATAGGCATGTTTCTTCACATCATAGACTGACCACGTATCGCCTTCTCCTACCGCTATCTTAGATTCCTTACAATCAATCATAGCACTAGCGGTCGCCAAAAATCCTCTACCTATCAACAAGGGGCATGTAGGGTCGCTAACCATATCAATGACGTGGAAATCGGCTAAAATGGTTAGTTTTCCAATGTGTACTAACACGTCTTTGACTACTCCAATCGGGTAAGCAACACTCCCATCCGCTAAGCCTATTATCACCTCGGATTCTTCAAGTTTTCCTAGTTTTAGAAAGGTGTAGAGAGGTAACGGAAGTAGGTTAAGGCTTGATCCAAGATCGGCTAATGTGTCATAAGCCTCCGAATTACCGATCTTGCAAGGTAGAACAAATAAGCCCGGATCATCTAACTTCTTAGGTAGCTTGTTTTGAACGAAGGCGGTCCCTTTTTCGCCTAACTCGAGCTTCTTCTCATCCAACACATCAATAACCGGACTTTCAAGGTGGAGCTCCTTGAATTCATTGTCAAGGTTTTGAGTGGGAGGTGTTTCAACTATGTTGTTGACCAATTTGGATATCATAACTTCTTGGTCATTTTGAACGACTTGGGTTTGTTTGAAACACGAGCTCATGGAATTGACCGAATAGTATTATGGACAAGAACTAGGAGACGAAACCGACGAGATGGCATTGACGGTTAGTTTCGGGTTCTTGACTGTGTTGCTAGGGAGTGCTCCCATTTCTCGGTCATTGAGGGCTTTCAACAAAGTGTCAATCTTATTGGTCATCTCGCTTTGTTTTTGTTTGAAATCGGCTTCAAACATGGCCAAACGAGCTTCTTGAGATGCCATAAATTGGGACATCAATCCTTCAAAGTTATTGGTACTACCATTGCTGGAACGATTGTTGTTGAAAGTACGGTTCGAGGATGAACCGCTTGATTGAAAACGATTAGGTGGGTTGGAAGAATTGGGTTGTTGTGTGTTTTGGTTTTGTTTCCACCTAAGGTTTGGGTGATTTTTCCATGAGGGGTTGTATGAATCACCGTAGGGGTTTGGCTCGGGTTTGAAAGTGTACCACTTGTTTCCCGCTCCGTCGGTACGCGAGGATGCGTAGTCCGCAAAAGCTTGTTCGGGGAGTTCCACGCAATCACGAGTGTCGTGGGGACCACTACATAATTCACATGAAGAAGTGATTTTGTTCACTTGGCTTGAAGGTTTAGGAGCCTCATAGGATTTCATAAGAAACTTGACTTGGTCTTCAAGTTCTATGATCCTACGGTCGGAAGTGCTTGAATTGTTCGAAGGCAAAGATATTGCCTTGACCGTTTTATTCAAATCACGAGGATCACTCCAACTTTCGTTGTCATAAAGAGCAAGATCTTCTAGGAGAGCCCATGATTGTTCCACACTTAGATCACGTAGCTTACCACCGGCTGATTGGTCAATGGTTTGCCTCGTGGAGAGATTGATATGGTCATAGAAGATTTGGACTTGGAGCCAAAGTTCTATGCCATGGTGAGGGACTTTTTGGAGTAAGTCCTTGAATCGAGTCCATGCCTCATAGAGGGTTTCGCCTTGACGTTGTTGGAACATCAAGATATCATTCCTTAGCTTGGTAGTTCTTCCTGGTGGGAAAAACTGAGCGAGGAAACGAGTGGTGAGATCATCCCAAGAGGTAATGGATCCTGCGGGTAGACGCTCTAGCCATTGACTAGCTTGGTCCCACAGAGAGAATTGAAAGAGACGCAGCTGGGTCGTCTCTCGAGTGGCAACATCAAGGTCTATAGAATCAAAAATTTTGAGAAAGTCCTTGAGATGTTGGTTAGGATCTTCGGAACGAAGTCCATGGAATGCGCATCCGCTTTGCACCAACCGGATGGTGTCGGATCGCAAGGGAGTGACATTGGCTCCTTGAGTGAGTTTAATGGTGTTTCGATAGCCATGGTGGCTAGGACGGGAGTAGTCTCCTAAGGTACGGGCTCTAGGAGGTGGGTGTTGTTGTGGTGGTGGGTTGTTGGGATCGAGGATATTACCACCTTCCATGATGTCGGATGGTAATGGTTACGAACAAAGAAACGAAGAAAAAAGATAGACTAAAGAAAACCTAGAAAAATAAAATAAAAATCTCACTAGAAAGGAATCTAGTGAGTAGACCTAATAAAATAAAAATTCAACCTAAACAATAACTATTCCCCGGCAGCGGCGCCAAAAACTTGATGCGTGGTTTTGCGACCTTACAACAGGTTTTACCTCTCGAGGGATCTCAAGAGGCTTACAACCCCACCAGGCAGTGTACCTGACCGATGTAGTATAGTGTAGTGGTAAGTACAGGGGATTGATCGTTCTCCACAGGGAATAGTGTCGTTAGGATTGAAAAACTACTCTAATAGGTCTAAGGGTGAAGGAAGATTCTTTTTGTATTTTATGTTTTATGAAAGCAAGTAAAATCTCGGGTTTGAAGGAGTGGGCGGAATTAGTTGCTAGTCAACTAACCCAAATAACTACAAATGCAAATAAAATAAAATAACTGAAAATGAAAAGGTTGTGAAACTTATGTGGAGAGAAATGTGTTTACTTAGATTTCCTTACTCCCTAACTATCTTTTACCGGTTGATTAGTGTGTATTAATTGCGTGGATGACGGGTGTATTCCTTAATACCAATCGTGGGGTGGCGTACGTACTTCCCCAACTCTACAAGCTCCTACTTCACTCCTATGTCGAGCCGGCTAAGAAGCTCCTAACATGGGATCACTAGAATTCGCTCATGCATTAAATACAACCATAAAAACCTTAGTACGCATTGGTTCATGTTTCTTAAGACGTTCAAGCAAGTTACCGTATAGGAAGTTAGCCAGTTTTCTTCAGCCTAACATCGATGAACAATCATCCAATACAATTATTAACACACTAATAACCAATAATCAATTGTTAGGTTTCATAAGATCTAAGCAAACACAAGATAAATCTAGCCTAGCATGTTAATTAAAAGACATGAACAAGATATAATCAAACAACACATAGACATATTGATTGATTAAATGAATACTTATCTTCAATTAAACATGGGAGATCCAAGGGTATGAAAACCCTTAAAAATGGCAGAAATTCGTCTTAGGGTTTCTCCTCACAAAGTTGCACACTAATGACAAAAAATTGCAAAACTATATATAGAACTTAGTGGCTGATGGCGTCACGTTGTAGATCTTGACGCCGTCACCTCGCCGTGTCTAGGGTTCCCGGATGGTCTTCTTGACGCCGTCCCTCTTTAGTCCTCCAAAATCCGCTCTGGCCTATCAAGGCTTGACGCCGTCAGAATAAGGCTTGACGCCGTCTCTCTTTAGCTTAAACCGTGATGGCCTTGATCACCTTAAAGGGTGACGCCGTCAGAATTTCCATTGCAAAACTCTCTGGCGCGTCACGTGTATTTTTCATATCCACCTCTTTTGCCAAGCCATGACGTCGTCAAGAGCAATACTTGACGCCGTCAAAGGTACTTTTCCAGCCGATTTTGAGACTTTGTCGTTTTCTTCACTTTTTTGCTCCAAAAACGTCCGAAATGCGTCCTTTTCCAGATTTCTTCTCCAAAGCACCTAAAATGACAAAAGGAACGATTTAGGGCAATATTTGATCAAATAAATACGATTTAGGGCTTAAATGACCCCCTAAAAGCGGTACACTTTTCGCTTCATCAAGACCGACCCTTGATCAGATAGAATCCCCTTTAAAGAAGATTCTCCTTGACAGGAATTTCCAGCTTGTAGTAATGAGTCTTCGAACAAATTAATGTCAGAACCATCATACTAAGCATGTTCTCATACCGGAACGTCTCAAAGCAGACAGCACGGTTGAGTGAATCAGTGAATTAAATACCCACTGATTGACGAGAAATTGATTATAAAAATCACTTGAGTGTCACTGGATAAACATTTTGTGCAACACGACAAGGGTTTTATAAATTGAATCACATTTCTGTCAAAAATACTTTTGTTTGAAAATTTTCACAATCAATTTGCTCGAAACTTTGTTGGTGAGCACATTGAAAGGTTTTACAAAAGTATTCGTCAATTCATTTCCTGGAACAAGTTTGATTCAAATTTGAATCGCCCCATCGTTTCTTTCCAGTTGTCACAAGCTTGATCCATGAAGGATCTCACATGTCACCCACCAAGAGCTTGTTTGATGTTGGCTCTAGAAGGATTTCCATCTTCATTGTGAATACTTTACGTATCACTCGGATGTTCTGGCAATACCACAAGGATAATGCGTAGGACTCTTCATATATATTTTATTGCTTTTCACGGTGTATGAAACAGCAAGCATATTGGAAATGTGTCCTACTGAGATTAATTGATGATCTCTTGGCTCTAGACTCAATAGTGCGTTTTGATTTAGTGATCGGAGGCTGGAGAGGACTGCCACCTTTTCAATATCATCTAACTCGGAGTGAGATAGATGATAGCCATGTATTGATCTCTGTGACAAATGAAACAAGAATCCTTTGAGGGACCTTGAGTGGCTAGGGAGGGTTGTGCAGCGTATCACTGGGTCCATGATACTTTGTCTTCAATGTCAGCAATCAACTAAGTGATTCTGACAGCATATGTATTGACCCGGTTTCTGCCTAAAGTGTAAGGAGGGCTTCTTTCTTTTCACCCTTTATCTTTACTGATGAGTGTGTAAATACTCATCATTCTACACCCATTAAAGACACTAAAATGACCTAAAACACCCAATATATATTGCAGATATCCTTGGTTTGTGATTTATGTGTTTCAGGTACTGAAGGATTGAAAACAGAGCGAAAATGAATATTTTTGGATCGACTCGACAACAATTGATCAAGTAAAGACAAAAGTCAAAGACAAAGTCAAGTCAACCCCTAAAAATGCCAAAATGACACAAATGGTCCTTGGATATAATTATTACTTTTGGCAGCTTTGGTCCTTGGATTTTCAGAATGTTACAACATTGGTGCCTCAAGTTAAATCCAAAATCCATATCTAATCCTAATTAAACCAGCTGCTAAATTAAATCACTAAACCCAACCCAAATTAAATCACTAAACCCAACCCATCCTAAATACTAAACCCAGCCCACACACTAATAAACCCAAGCCCAATCCCTTTTAATATAAAACCCGACCCACTTTTCCCTGAGTTAACCAAAAGGTTTGACTTCGGTCAAACCTTTCTTCTAAAACCAGTACCCGCCCAAAACCATACCACCTCAACCCACCGCCTTATCCCTGACAAACCCACCCCCCTCCTATCCCACTCCACCTAACAAGCCAAAAGCATTTAATGCTTCTTCCCCAACACAAGTTACCAGACCAAGTGGTATTTTTCCACTATCACATTTTTGGCGCCAAAAGTGGTTTTCAAGGGCTGAGATTGATTCAAGCTTATCCAATGGTGCAGAAATGATCAGAGAAGAAGATGAGACACATCCCACTTTATTGTAGTATAAATAAGAGCCAATGTAGCCTATTAAAAGTAGTAGTTAATTTAGCAGTAATCGTATTTCATATTCAGTCATTGTAATTTTGTAATTTCAAGCTTCCAGTTGTTAATTCAAGTTAAATTCAGTCATATTATTCTAATTTCAAGTAATCTTATATTCGTTGTCAGTTATGCTAGATTTCAAGTTGTCTGTTAATTCAAGTTAAGCTCTAGAGCTATTAAGAAACAATCATAAACACTCCTTACCCTTGCTATAAGCTTATACAAGCTTATAATAGCTTGTTGTAAGCTTATATTAGTCACCAGCTGTTCTAAATTCAAAAGATGAAGAAAGTCAATGAAAGTCAAAGAAGGACCAAATAAGCAGTTCTGGTGAAATAAGCCATTAAGAAAAGCTGAATTGGGTTTTCTAGCTTGTCATTGACAAGCTAGTTGTGTTCTGTTCATAGTTCCACTGTTTCATAGCCAGTTCAGTTGTAAGCATTTTCTAAATATTTTGCATTATTTTCTAAGTTACTGTTTCATAGCTTATTTTATCGCTTATTGTCATTTTCTCAGTTTATATGTTCTGCTTGAAGTAAATGTAGCCTAGTTTGATAATTAGTATAGCCTCAGTCTCATTTTCCCTTAATAACTCTATATCAGTCAACTAAGTCAAATTAAGCTCTTAGCTTATTTAGTGCTTATCTTTATTTGAAATCTGCTTATTTCATCTTAGTTAAGTTAGTTATTCGCTAAATAGTCAGAATCATAAGCTATTTTGGTCATCCCTAGTGTTAATCTTAAAATCAGTGACATAAAGTAGTGTTTGGCTTTAAAAGTCAAACGGGTAAAATTTTATCTCTACTGTTCATTGACACTCATCTTAAGTTTGATCTTGTATAACTCAGCATTTAGGAGTTGTGAGTGTAAGCTTGTTACATATTTTCAAAGATTTGAAGGACTTAAGTCTGCTAGTGCAGTCCTAAAGCCTAAATTGGTCAAATAAGCCATTTATAGTAATAAGCAGTTTAGAACTTTTCTTTTTGCATTTCTATGGTCCTTTGAGTCATTTAAGTAGTTACACAAGAGTTGGTTGAGTATCAATTGGTTTGTGCACATCTGCACATACCCTGATCACAGAACCAAAAATGCAACCTGCACAATTTTTCTAGATCCATTAAAGTGCTTATTTGTGTTATTTTTAAGCTTAAATTTTGGATTTCTCTGTAGTCTATTAGGTGATCTTTGCTTATTTCCATTCCCAGACCCTTTTCTAGCTTATTTGAGCTTTGAAATAAGCTCAAAAGTCTCTTATCCACACAAGCATACACTGTGCAATCAGTGTACACTTGTGTTGAATAACCACTTTCTCAGCTTATTTTTAAGCAACAAGATAAGCTTATCTTGGTCTGATTATTGGTCTTATGTGATCCTCAGTAGGTGAACTTTAAGTGTGTTCAGTCTTTGTGACCATTAGCAATCATCTAAGTGCTTAAAATTAAGCTTGAACTTGTCTTGAATTATCAAAGTTGCCCTGTGCAATCAGCAGACTTGTGCTTATTTGATTTTTGATCAGTGCTTATTTCTGAGTTCTAGTGCTTATTCAGTGTTCCTATTAGATAATTGTTGGTTGTTTAGCTTGTTGCAACTTTACCTTAGCTTATTTCATAGCTTATCAGTCCTTTTGATCAAAACCTTGGGCTTAATCCATTTTTACCCACTGATCAGCAAAACTTTAGCTCATTCTGAGCTTATTTGAGGTTTTCATAAAAAGTTCCAATTATAAAATTTGCTTATCTCATTGTGCTTAATCAGTTTCAATAATAAAATTCAAAAAAAAAAAAAAAAAAAGCAAAAAGGCCATTGCTGGGATTCGAACCCTGGCCACCCAGCTCACCACACACACACCTTACCACTCTGCCCTTGGGTCTTTTCCAGTTAGATCCTACACCCATTAATACTTAACCACTTTTCTCTTTTAAGCTATTCGAACCATTTAGCTTATTTACAGCTTATTACAATAAGCTGGATCCTTGTTTCTAATTTTCCTAGGACTGTTATTATATAAAGTATTTTTTGAAAAAATTTCAGAATTTTTAGAATAGTATTAGTATTTATTATCTATTTTTCTTTTTAAAACTGTTTTTAAATCATAATAAAAAATATAAAAGTCAGAAAAATATAAATATTTTTTCCAAAATTATCTTTTGTCATTTATAACTTAGGAAAAATAATTTTGCACTTGTAAGATTAGATTTCCATATATCTTAGTTTTTAGCCCGTTTGAATAATTCCCGTAACGCGTTTTTAATATAATTTGTTTAGATTTTAATTTTCCTGGAGAATTTGTTTCTCAATTAGAATAAACAAAAAAAATTCCAAATTCCAATCATCAGTCACTCTAATTCCAAACCTCAAATGATTGCCCATTCACACCTCGTTGGGACACGACCCGGGTAATCACTTACCTCGTATCACACATATCACAAACGTGAGTTTTTACAAGTTAGCCTTTTTCCTAAAGGGTTGATTTGTCTTTAGTCACGCGTATCCGTCTGATATTATTTATATATACACTTTAGCACGGATCATTTACATTTCTTTTTCATTCTTCAACCCCTTCAGCGCTTACCGAGACTTCATTACTAGCACCTTGTTGGGTTTGTTCCAGTACTAGGTCCATCTCAGTCGGCACTTTTCCCTTATTCACTTTTCTCCTTTTTAATCATTCCTAAGGACTTCTATTCTAACTAGAGGATTGTCCCTGGGAAGATCCCTCCGATTCTGGCTGGATCATGGGAACTAATACCTAACCTTACCATCCTTATAACTCCAATACATAAAGTAAAATGGTCGGTCCTTGGTATTCTTTCACAATAGCTAACACAAATCATTCGCTCCCCCTTAATATGTGCATCGATATACGAAAAGGTTTAGCACATATAGGATAGCCTACACTTGAGTTTCAAAAGATCACATTTTTTATCAGAATTTCATATTTAAATCACATTCTCTCCCCCGATCAAAAATTTCAACCCATTTGAGATTTGTGATCCCAATTAATTTAAATATGTTTAGAAAATTTTGGAGAAAATGTGGTCAGGTTTTAATTTACATTCTGATTAGGAAGCATACAATGCTCCCCCTTAAACCACGATAGAGTGTCACTTCTGATGTTGCACAATGCTTAAAAAGGTGTCAAAAATTTGAACAAATACTCTCCCCCTTAATTAATGACCCATTTTCTATTAAAAGAGCTGTAGTCATTCAATTGAGCGACAAGTATTTGTGAAATTTAAGTCCAGTTACCACCTTGTGAAACACCAAAACTCTCCTGAAGAATCATAAAATGAAAAGAGTTTATGGTGCAAAGAAGACTTCTCTTCTTGTACAAGAAATGATGCACTGAATCGTACATCAGTTCGAAGAAACATGGATATAAAGTAATCCATGCCTAGGTGAACATCACCTAGTTGGAGAAACAGCTGTCTTTTTGGCGACATGTTTTCCCCATTGTAAAGCGCGGGTTGCAGTATGAAGTAACTGCAAGCCATTTAGACATGTTTTAACCAGTTAGTATAACTTCTGCTCGAGCTTCATTTAAAGACCCGTGTCATTATTGAATGACATTTCTAGGTCCGTAAATGTTATCGATAAACAGAAGTAATGCCTAGAGAAACTATTTTTGGTATTTTTTGTTTTTCTGATTTTTTTTGGGTTTCTATAGGTTTTATATTTTTCTATTTTCTTTTTGTTTAAGGTATATAGAACATATATACAAGGATATGTGAAGTCAATCCTTTACTCCTCCTCTTCTTCTTGAAGACCCTTGAGTGCTTCAAGTGTCAAGCTCTTCATACCAAGTCGCGGGAGAATAAATTGAAACCGTTCTCTCGGAAGTGCCTTAGTGAAGATATCAGCCAACTGAAACTCTGTCCTCACGAAGTAGAGTTCGACAATCCCTTTCTCAACCTGTTCCCTTATGAAGTGATGTCTGATGTCGATGTGCTTCGACTGGGAGTGTTGGACATTGTTACAGCAGAGAGCGATAGCGCTTTTGTTGTCACAATACATGGGAATTTTGTTGTATGAAAGCCCATAATTGGAAAGTTGTGATCTCATCCATAGGATTTGAGCATAGCAAGCAGACATAGCAATGTACTCGGCCTCGGTAGAGGATATAGACGTGCTCATTTGCTTCTTAGAAGACCAACTAACCAACTTTTCCCCCAAAAACTGAGCTCCCCCCGAAGTACTTCGACGAGTATCGTGACACCCTGCATGATCCGCATCTGCATAAGCTGTGAGTTCCATTGCAGTGTCTTTTGAATACCAGAGTCCCATGTGAATCGTGCCATGAAGATATCTGAAGATTCTTTTCACCGCTTCCAGATGCTTTTTAGTGGGCTTGGTTTGGTACCTAGCGCACATACATACAACAAACAGAAGATCTGGTCTACTGGCGGTGATATACATCAAGGATCCAATCATACTTCTATACTTTGTTTGATCAATAGGAACCCCAGATAGATCTTCATCCAGCTTTGATCTTTCAATCATGGGAGTGTCAACAGATTCACTTGGATCAAATCCAAATTTCTTTAGAATTTCGTTTGCATATTTGGATTGATTAATGAAGATGCCTCCAGGACTTTGAGAAATTTGCAATCCTAAGAAGAATGACATTTGTCCCATCATCGACATCTGGAACTTAGAACTCATCTCTTTCGAAAACCAATCACATTCACTGGGATCAGACGAAGCAAAGATAATGTCATCTACATATATCTGAACAAGGAGTAGATGTTTGCCTGCCTTCCTGGTGAACAATGTAGGATCAACAACACCCTTGGAGAATCCATTTGCAAGAAGGAACTTGGACAAGGTGTCATACCATGCCCTGGGTGCCTGCTTCAAGCCATAGAGGGCCTTCTTCAAGCGATAGACATGAGTAGGATGATCATCGTCCATAAATCCTTCTGGTTGACTTACATAGACTTCCTATTTTAAGTCACCATTTAAGAAAGCTGTTTTAACATCCATCTGGTAGACTATCATATTCCGACTAGCAGCATTTGCGAGGAAGATTCTGATGGCTTCAATTCGTGCAACAGGAGCAAATGATTCCTCAAAGTCTATGCCCTCTTCTTGTCGATATCCTTTTGCAACTAGTCGTGCCTTGTTCTTAAGAACATCACCATGCTCATCAAGTTTCACTTTGAAGATCCACTTTAGAGCAATGATCATTGCACACTCTGGAGGAGGTACTAATTCCCAAACTTCAAGCCTATCAAATTCATGAATTTCATTTTGCATCGCGTTGAACCAGCAGTCTTTGGTCATTGCTTCTTTTGCATCTTTTGGTTCGACTTTTGATAGTACAGAGTTGAAGAAACACCACAGGGCATCAGTGGCTAGCTGTTTTTGAGTAGATACCGGACGAGAGAGATTACCAATGATGTTGTCAATCGGATGATCATTCGTCCATTTTCTGAGATGATCGTGGGGTTGAGAGTTTTGAACAGATGTTGCCGTGTTGTGATCTCCTGAAGTGGATGTGTCTGCAGAAGATTCAGGAGCAAATATGTTTTCAAATGGAACATCATCCACAGGAGCAAATGGATTAACTTCAAAAGAATGGTTATCTGCAGATCCTTACTGTACCGAAGAGGATTGAATATTTGATGATACGGGTGAAGGACTAGCAGAAGGAGCATCGAGACTGATTGAGACAGATACTGATGGGCCTTCTGAATCATGTGGAATTTGAGCATCAACAACCGAAAGTACAGCTGGAGTATCAGTGGTAGTATCAATTGTTGTTGGCTCAAAATATTCATCAAACATCGGATCAAATAACTTCTTCAACTCTTCACTTGTGGGAGGTACATAAGGAACTGCAGGTGTGGGATTCTGTACAAGACCCGAACTAATTGGTCCGAGTGTCAAAAGGTTAAGAGCGGGTCCAGAACTAGATTGTCCAAAAGCCGGTTGCTCAGACAGCTCATCGAACGTAACATGAATTGTTTCCATGATTTGTCAGGTTCTTTTGTTGTAGATTATGTATCCTTTACGATCTGGTGCGTACCCAACGAAGAAACCTACGTCTGCTTTAGCTTTCAACTTTCCCAGATCTTGACTATCATTTGTTGGATAACACAGTGCACCAAACACACGAAGAAAGGAGAGATCTGGCTTCTTATTATGAATCAGCTCATAAGGTGTCTTGTTTTGAATAGTATGAATCAGGGATCGGTTTTGGGTGTAACATGCTGTTGCAATTGCTTCTGCCCAAAGAAACATCGGAGCTTTGGAAAATATTAGCATGGTTCTTGCAGCCTCCACCAGAGTACGGTTCCTTCTTTCAACCACACCGTTCTGTTGAGGAGTGCGTGGAACACTTTTCTGGTGTGTTATGCCAATACTTTCATAGAAATGACTAAGTTGTTGGTTGAAAAACTCAGTTCCATTGTCTGTACGGATGATTCGGACAGTTTTGTTGAGCCTTACTTGCAGCTGTTTAATGAGTTTGATGATAACCTCTGGAGTTTCATCTTTTGTTCTCAAAAACTTTACCCACGTAAACCGAGAGTAGTCATCGACTACCACAAGAATGTATTTCTTCCCGTTTATACTTTGTACTCTCATTGGACCGCACAGATCCATGTGAAGGGTGTGAAGAACATCCAGGATGGTGTTGACAGTTTTGGGTTTGTGGGTTTGTTTCTTGCTTTTGCCCAGTTGACATGCAGTACATAGATGATCTTTCTCAAACTTTAGTCTGGGCATGCCTCGTACAAGGTCCTTGCGAGACAAGTCATTTATGGTACCGAAGTTCAAATGGTTCAAACGACGGTGCCAAAGCCAAGACTTGGTCTTTGAGGCCTTTGAAAGCAAGCAGATAGGAGAGGACCTGATCATTTCTTCAATAGAGATGGTATATAAATTGGTGCCACGACTGCCTTTGAGGAGATCCACACCATCCAACTCTCTGAAAAAACAAGTGTGTTTCCTGAAGGCCACTTCAAGATCGGAATCACAGAATTGACCAACCAAAAACAAGTTATGCCCTAGTCCTTCCACATAGTATATCCGAGAGATTACACTGTCCCCGAACACATAATCTCCATACCCCATAATTGCCCCAAAGTGGTCGTTCCCAAATCTAACTGTCCCGATGAACTTTTTCACGAAGTTCTTGAGCCGTGAGCGATCCCCCGTCATATGTTTTGAGTAGCCTGAGTCCAAATACCAAAGGACGATTTGTACGACCTGCATTTGAAAATAGACAACGATGGATAACTGAAATATGTGGATCCCCACGTGCAGTTGGGGTCCGTTTGGTTAGCACACACAAATTCAGGAGTTATAGGGTTCACAGATGCTGTTGTTATTTTAGTAGAGGCTACCCTAGATGCAGCAGATGACCTAGATGGAAGGCATTGTGTTTCTAGAGTCAAAATTCGACCAGTTGGTCTCCATTCCTTAGACTTCACAATCTTATGATTATTCTTTCTAGGTAAGGGACACTGGTTTCCTAAAGTGAACTTCCTTCCAGTGGGTCTCCATTTGTATCCAATATTAGCAAACGTTTTTCCTGTTGCTTTCCAAACTTTCTTACATATTTCAGGTCTCCTAACATTCATAACATGGGGTTGTTTGGGAGATCTCAAAAATGACATAACACACCTATCGTGATTGCCAGAAATTAAACATTCATTACATGTCTTACAAATAGCAACAGAATTCGAATCAATTACAGTACTTTTAAGACAAATACTAGAATCAACACGATTCTTTTTCATAAAAACAAACTTATTGTTCCTAGGATGGGCTTCTACTTTCTTCTCACTATCACTTTTAGTCGGCGCAGTCCTATCATTCTTGGTATTGCTTTTAAGCGTTGACTTGCTAGCTCTAGTGACTTGTTTTACTCCTGTAGAAGCAATAATGGGAACATTAGTTTGTTGTAGTGTCATTTGGTAAAACCCTAAAATCTGAAAATGTGTAAAATGACCAAATTACCCCTGTAAGTTTAAAAATTTAATTAAAAGCTTATAAAGTACCGAATCGATTCCAAACTTCGGGTAATGAACAAAATATGATCCCAAATAATTTTGACAACACCATTTAATATTTTTGCAAGCTACCAAATTACCAAAATACCCTTGGGGCGCCTATAGAGTTTATTTGGTTATTATATTTATGTTTATGGTAATTAAAAATGCAATTAAAGGACAATTAAAATAGAATTAAGGCCCATTAATTTTGCCTAACTAAAATTTCTGAATTTATGGCCATTCCTCCCCTTATAGTCGGTCCTTCCATAATTTTTGCATCAATCACAATTAATTTACCTATTTTACAAAACCGATTAGACAATAACACACACACAATTCGTAAAACACAAATCCGGCCATCCAAAAATTCGTGGGGTATTTTTTTGCTGTTGCTCATCATCTAGAGGAGTGGGGAAAAATAATTTTGGAGTCTTGGAGGTGCTCGTTTGATCGCTAAGCATTTTTGTTCGAAAAACCCTTTCGCCAAGATTAAATTCGTGGTGACCTTTCTACTCGTTCATTAATCGACCTGGTATTTTTCTTATGTCCCTTTCATCAATTGTAACTCATAAAAATTGTTAAACTCGATTCATGCAAGGATTTCTACATCATACGAATTATAATGGGTAAATATGGGTTAATTATGTAAAATATACAAAACGATTTTTCTGGGTTCTTAATATAATTTTCCTGAGTTCTTTAGTCATCAAACAAGTCTAGAAAAATGGTTGTTCGAATTGTCATGGCTTGATTCGATCGTATGGGAATTAATGTGTTCGAAACCCTAAAAACACAAGAACTCTATATAAAATTCATGCGATTTTTCTGGACCTTATATATAATTTTCGTGGCTTCCATGTTCATCATATAACATCAAAAAAATAATATTTTGAATTGTTGTTGCTTGATTCGTGGTTTTAGAATTATTTGGTTATATCGGATTTAAAATAAAACAAGAAAGAAAAGAAATAAAATGGAACGAATTAGGGTTTAAGGATTTAGGGTTGTTCTTGGTCAATAAATGATGGTTAAATGATAGTGTAATGATTGCATAATGATTAGTAATTGTTAGGGTTTGATTTTGATTTTATTTTGTATATATCGATTGGAGAAATAAAGTAAAGGGTATGTTTTGTAATTTTTAAAAGTCATGGACCATTTTTGTAATACTCTATATATCAAGGGAAATCTGAATAAAATATAAATTGAGGGTTTTATTTGTAAAATATGAAAGTTTTGGAATTAAAATGTAATTTGTTAATTATGTATATTCGAATTGGAAAATAAATAAAACGAGGGACTAAAAGTGTAATTTCTGGAAAGTGAAAGGTTTTCGAAGTAAATAATATTATGAAGGGTAAAATGTGTAATTTTGAGTATTTAAGGGTTTAATATGTAATTATGGTTAATTATATAATTCGATTTGTATTTTAATAAATTACAAGGACTAAATATGTAAACTATCTAAACCTTGAGGGCTGTTTGTAACATATTTATATTGAAGGTTATTTACTGTACATTGAAGAAATAAAAGGACTTGAGGTGTAATGTAAATATGATAAAGGTTAAAGTGTAAGTTATATAATTATAAAGTTTAATTTGTAATTAATAAAGTAAAGGGGTGTAACTTGTAAATTATGGAACTTGAAGGCTAAACATGAAATTCTGGAAAGTATAAGTGTTTGAAAGGTAAAATGATAAGATTTCAAATGTGGACCTTTAACTTTGGTAAATTTGCATTAATAACCCTAAACTATGAAAGATTATCATATTTGATCCTAAATTTGTATAATGAGTTAAAATGAACGTTCCTTCCATAATAAGTTAACAAAAGACTTAACTTAGTTCATATCACTTGAATATTGATAAATATGGGAACTTGCTAATTCGGGAAACCTGCTAAAAATAGAAAGTTGCTAAATCTGGAAAGTTCTTAAAAATGAAAAGATAATTAAAGATGGTAATCTGAACTTGAACCCCCTTAGTAATTTGTCTTCTACTTTCTCTAGGTGTAAAGAGGGAGAGGTCCTGATCTGTCTCAGTACTTTCTGCTTTTGTTCTTTGTGCTTGCATTTGAATAAGGTACAGATACTCTGCCCTTTTTCAGTAAGGGTGTCTTATTTCTCTGACATGATATGATTTCTGATTTGCATCTTCTGATCTGTTAAAATCTGATTTGGATCTTGATACTTCTGAAAAGATTTGATTTGAACCATTTGTTATGAGCCATCTGTTTTGATCTATCTGTTTTGAACCTTTGGATATGACCTTCTGATATGATATGATTTGTGACTCTTATTTTGATACCCGAGCCAAAATTTGTGACCCTAGCCATGAAGGTAACATGGCCGTGTCTGTGATGCACCACTGGCATGACTAGTGTGTAGCCCTAGTGATTTGGTTACACCGTCCCTTTGATTTGGTCTGCATGTGATTGGGTAGGGGCGTATGGATGCATCCTAGATCTGTTTCTGTTTAGTGGATTTGACTGTATATGATATGATATGATTTTGTCTGGTGATTGGTACTGTGTGCAATACATGCCCTTCACATTTCTGAGAGGTCGCTCCTCTATGGTTACTGTATATGATATGATCTGATATGTTTCTGGGCTCGTGGTGGATTACTATCCTATATTATTCTTTCCCTTTCATTGACTGTACTTTATGATACTTTCCTTTGCACCATATATTATATCTGTTTCGTTATCATTTAATCTTTGCCATGATTCGTACTTTCTTATCTTTGCTTTGTATATGTATCTGTTCACTGAGCTTTTTAAGCTCAGCCGCACGTTTTTCTTTTCGTGTGCGGCAGGTATCTAAGCTAGGAGCTGGGGACTTCTGCTTTGGGATTGAGAGATTAGAGCTTTTGGTTGGAGCTTTTACCTTAGATGACCACCCTTATATTATGACATTTGTTTCGGGATTCTGTTTCTTTTGTTTATTCCATTGGTTTATCTTTATCCTTTGAACTCATGTAATTTGGTTTAAGCCGTGTTGGCTTGACTTTCTTATTGATTTTGGTTTATGGCTTCCGCTGTGTATTATGTATGCTCTGATTTGTCACCGTGATGTGATACCTTTACCCTTGTCGGGTTGGGGTGTTACAATTAGTTTGTTGTAGTGTCATTTGGTTTTCTGGTTTAGATGTGCTAGGAATGGATGCTTTCCATGTTTTATCAAAAATTGCATGCTTGCTCTTAATTATGGATGATGATGCAACAATTCTATCTCTTTTGTTATCGGTCTTAGGGCCAGTGCCAATGGCATATTCTAACACTTCCTGAATCCTTTTTGTGAGAACACAAGCATACACAACTGCCTTATCAAGTGGCTTTTCTATTCTGTCCTCTTCTACAACCTCACGAAGTGTGTCAAGGCCTTCCCTAAGGTGATGGAGATATATTTGATGGGCAGGTCTATTGTTTCTAAGGGGAAATGGTATAGGCCCAACATCAACATCATACATTTTAATAGCAGAAACCTTTGATGCAACACAATCACAGGTGATACTTGGCATTTTACCTTTCACCTGAGTCTTAAGATTCTCAATTTCATTTAACAAAGAAGTTATCTTTTCATTATGACTATTTCGTGTAACTTTAATCGAGTCATATAACTCTTTGTAATGCTGTTTAATCTTAGAATTCTCAGCTCGAAAACACTCATTTTCATAGTGTAACTTATTGATGGTGTCTTGATAGTGAAAATTCTGAGAATCTAAAGACGGAGGTTTATTGGTGCCATGCACATCACACTTGTTTGATTTTAATTGGGCAATTTGAGCCCTCAATAGCCGAATCGTGTTCGTGTGAGCTTGAATTTTCTCATCCCGTTTGCTTAATTCAAAATACGTATCAAACTCAGGAGCATCCAAAGATGTCTTGACATTTGATAGTTTACATTTTTCTTCTAAGTGTTGATATTTTAATTGTAAATTAAGATACTCAACCTCTAGTTTTGAAAAACGTTTAACCATGTTATTATGGTCATCATTTTGAATTTGATCAAGCAATTTCAAATTCTCCCACTCAAGCTCAACAACACGATTCTGGGTAACATTCAAAGCAATAGAATACTCATGAAATTGACAAGCAGATAATGCAGAGTCAGTAGCAGTATAAAATACATCTTGTGCAATACATCTAGCAATCAAATTCTCATTTGTGAGGAGAATGTTCTTTCTTTCAATCTCACGAGTCTTAAGTTCTATCACATTTTGAGTTACCTCATTTTCCATATCTTTAAACACTGCTTTCATTTCATTTACTTCAGTTTTAATAGTATTTTGCATCCCTTCAAAATGTTCTTTGAGTAGTTTAAAGAATGGCATGACCTCAGTTAAGTAACACCTTTTTGTATGTTCAAAACACTTTCTCCCTCAGTTATTCCTGTTGGTGTAATTCTCTTCTTACATGTTTTATCAAAATCAGTAAATAGTTGACAAAGTACATATATGCTAATTAAGGTTTTACATTCAGTGGGAAGAGTCATAGGAACCAAATGTCTAGGTGTATTGGGAGGATACACCGTCGCAGCAGCAATTTTCCTAAGGGATGGGGTTTTGGCTTCAAGCTCATCAGCTTTTTTCTTTTCAGTATCATACTTCCAAAATATTTATTCAGGCGTTAACTTCTTTTGAGGTGCAAACATGGTCAATCGATTTTCCATATTATAATCATGGGGTTTGACTATTATTCGATTGGCTATGCGGATGGGATCCTTCATTTTCTCATTCACTCTTTCTCTTTTCCACACATCTATTTCATCATTCTCTTCTGATGATGAGTGGTCAGGTGGGGCATGATCAGGCGTAAACATCACACTAGCATCATACAATGCTGGTTGGGCCATTTTTTCTTTCCTAAGGTACGAAGACTTTGGTTCACCTATGGTATTTTCACTATGCTTATTACTAAGCTTTCTGTGCTTGTATGTCATTTGAGCAGTCTGTCTGGTTTGGTCCTGTGTGTACAACTTATCTTCAAGCTTATTCTTTAGGGTTTTAAGTCTGGAGAAATCATTTAAGAGTTGTGTTTCTTTATCTTTGAATTCTTGCTTTAGAGTATTAAATTTTTTTTGAGCTTCCTGTTTTTGCTTAACAGTCTGATCCAGCTGACTTTTCAAAGAATTCAACTCTAGTTTTAATGTTTCTTCCCTAACATTACGCTCTGTTATAAGTGTACGCATTTGACTTTCCATTTTCTGCTCACGCTCTGTTAGTTCAAACTTAGCACGCCTTTCATACAAGGCCACTTGATCTTTATAAATGTTTAATCTAGTGGTCAAGGTATCATTAGTGACAAACACAGTGTTTTCATGCGACTCACAAGTATTATCTACAACACAAGTATTATCTAAGGCACAGACATTATTTACAACACAAGCAATGTTTTTAACAGAAGATGCACCATCTTGTACATCAGACAAGTTGTTGTGATTCACATATTGTTCATATGGAATAATATTAGTATTTCCCATGTCAACAGCATCTGAATCAACCACATCTGTCTGTTGTACTTCGTTGGGAATCTTCTGTACATCAACCACGTTATATGTGTCATAAAGTTTTAGTACCTCAGAGATCACAGATGTGTTGGAGGAACCAGCTTGTTGAGGTGATGAGACAACAGAGGACAAGTTAGCCATGAAGATCGTTTGAGCAGTTGGTTCTTCATCCACATCAGAGTCGAACGCATCACAATCATCGGCTTTGAAGATGTTCGGATCATTAAGTGCAAGGTCCTGAACTGGCTGTTCGTCCACATCAGCATCAAAATTATTTACCCCATCGCCAGCAAGAAACAACAGTTCTTCTTCATCCAACACAGCACCACTTTCTTGTGCTTGCATCAATAACATCTTGTCCTTGAAATAGTCAGAGTTTTGAGGACGTTTAGGCTGATTGCAATTCCTAGCAATATGTCCCAATCCACCACAATTGTAGCACTTTGTTTGCCTTCCTTGTCCCTGGTTGACATTTCCAACTCGGTTCTGAGCATTCCCCCTACCAACATTCCCAACATTCCTTGGATTCCTATTTTTTCTTCCCTGCACAGTCTGAACAATAATTCTTCCATCTTCCACAGTAGCCTGATTACGTGGGTTAGATGAGTTTCTGAGTTGATTGTTTGTTTGAGCAGCTTTGAATTGTTGCACAAGTAGGGACACTTGATTGGAAAGCTCATCAATCATCTGATCAGTGCGAGAATATCCCGAGTCTAGTTGAGAGTTCATAGTAGGTTGTGGGTGCATGGATGATTGAGCAAACAATGACTGATTCTTTGATGGGATGGTATTTTGATATGATTGATAAAGTTGTGGTTGATGGTATTGCTGAACATTTGCAACCAAGGCTAGTGGATCACTTGGTGCAGTAGGATTGAGTTTTTCTCTCAACAGACGATCATAAGCAGCATGTTTCTCATGTTGTTGCAGATATGCATACAATTGTTCATAGTTTGTGGCCCTTATACCTTTGTTGAGTTTAACTGCGGTAACAAATCTGTCCCATTCTGGTGTCATGTTGTTCACAAACTTTGAGTTCAGTTGGATGTTCGGCATAGTCATTCTTATGATTCTCATATCGTTCACCAACTTGTGGAACCATACATAGTAGTCTGTGATATTCTCTCCTGGGTTCATTTTAAAATGCTCAAACTCATCGTATAGTTGTGACTCACGATCTTCTTTTGTGAGTTCTGATCCAGCCAAAAGCATCTTGACATTGTCCCATACTGCTTTTGCTTCAGTGTTAAAATTTATGAGTTTGTAGACATCTTTAGGCAGACCTTGAATGACAATGTTGGAAGCTCTAATATCAGCATCATACCTCTTCTTTTCCTCTTCAGTCAGATCATTGTAAGTTCGAGGTCTGTCTATTCCAAATGTCACAGCTCCATCATCACCAGTGGTAACAACGTCTCTTGTAGTACCCATCTGAAATGGTCCTTCATCAATGGATTTAAGAATGTTGAATCCATTTTCTTTACCCAAGCAATAGAGACGAATTCTTTGTGCCCATGACTTGTAGTCAGTCCTATCTAGCATAGGAGGACGAGTATCGGACCCAACAGCTTGTATATCATCAGATGCAGTGCTTGTCATGATTAAGACGGGATTTTACAACTCTTGTGATTTAAACCGAGAAATAGATTCTTTCGCGGGATTTTCTAAAATTAACAAGAGAAACCGTAATCCAAGAGTGAATTGCAAAATTGATATTCAAAATTCGAGTTACAAAAATCAAATCTTAATTTGATCAAATCGCAACAAGTCGCAACCCACAATCTGCCAAACCTGTCGCTTTCTAGCGATTTGACTTCTTTTTCCCTTTTGAGTAATAAGTCAAATCGCAAACTCCAAGATGTACCAAATCGCAACTACCAATTTCCCAACTGATCAAATCGCAGCGAAGAACTTCTGGGCGCAACTCAAATCGCAGCCAAGAACACTTTTGCAAACACCAAACGATTTGACCAAATACACCACAAATCGATAGAAACAACCAACCCAGCAACAAAACAACGCTTATGTAACGATCTTGAACAAGAAAGTAAACGGTTTTCACAGATTTAACCAGAAACAAGAATCGTACAAGTGATTTTCCTAAGAAGACAATACGAACCAAAACTCTAAACACAATCAATGAAATCCGTGAACATGAACTCATATGAACCTAACCATGGCTCTTGATACCAATTGTAAGATGTTCACTAACTAATAACACAAGTATGTGAGTAGAGATGGATCGAATAGAAGAGTTTTAGAGAGAGAAGTGGAGAGTTTGGGAACCTTGAGAGAGAAAGATGTGCATATTAGATTAGAAGTGAAGGAAGGTCCAACCCTCTCCCTAGGTGGAGAGGGGTATATATACTATTACATATTATGCCCCGAGTGGGCTGTGGAGTGAGCTGACAGAGGGTAAAGACCCGACCCACTCCACAAGTACTATATTAACTAATCTACTATTAATATTACTAATAATCCTACGAGCTATATAAATGCTAAATATACTCGGGGTGACCGAGTCTTCATATGAATATTTATATTCTTAACAAATCCTTTGTCTCGGTTTGATCTTTCCAACTCTACCCTTTACTTTAATTATTTACTATTAGTTAGTTTAGTGTGTAGTTCATATTGGTGTTGATTGATTACACATAAAGATTCGAATCAAAGTTTCCAATAGCAACGCCTTTTAAAATAAGATTTTTAAAAGAACTTAAAAACCGGTAAACTATTTAACCCCCCTTCAAGTTTCCCACACATTTAAACCTTATCGATAAACTAACAACAAGACAATACAAAATGAAAATAACATTTTTTTTTACTGATTGGTCCATCCGATCGGTCAGAGGATCTAACCGATTGGTTTGGTTGGTTTCCCTTGGGCCAATTTTTACCGAGAGCTCTAACCGATTGACATGGATTCTATCCGATTCGGTTGGCACTTTGGTGACCAAATTTTTTTTTTTTTTTTTTTAATAAGTTTCATTTATAAACTTTTATTGACAAAATAAAACAAAAAGACATAAGGTAACGAATACGAAAATAGACACAAGTAAATAAAACATATAAATACATATGTACTAGAAGAACATCAAGAACATAATACGACACTTAAAACAAAAATTAGCTAATAAAAGCACGATCACAGAAAATGACAAGCACATAGACGCAAGCAAACATAATTAATCACGTAACACAAATCAAAACAAAACAATCTAAAACAAGATAGTCTTATTCAAAATTAATATGAAACTAATCCGAACAAGAAGAACACGAACAAATAACACAGAGACATGCAAGAGATCACATAACATATAAAACATAAAACTTACAAAACAAGAAAAACACAAACTAGAAAAAAAAATTGGTTCAAAAGCCTCCAACCGAATCGGTTACGGGTGGTGACCGATCGGTTGGAGTGGTTTGGGTGGTCTTTTCGCAAACACTTTCGAGCACATTTAGCAAAATTTTAAATGCGTATTTTTAGAACACATGAAACGAAATCCCAACATCAAAAAATTTGATTTTTAAGCCAAAATCATTTAAGCAACTATGAGAAATGAGAAATTTTTTTTAGACAAAGAGCAAGAGAGGCAATTAAGCAATCATCATGAGAAAACAAGCAAGCAAGCAATCAAACAAGAACAAAGAAATAATCATTTATGAGCAAGAGCAATATAGCATTCGAACAAATTAGCAAACAAGCAATCGATCAATATATCAAGGAAACGAACAAACAAGCAAACAAACAAACACCTAAGAACAAAAACAAAATCGCCGGCAGCGGCGCCAAAAACTTGATGCGCTCCATCGAAGCTTTAAATTTATAAACAAGAATTACCGATTAACTAGGAACACATTCGGGCAAGTATACCCTAGTCATATGTAGTATTGGGGTTGGTAAGTCAAGGTCGTCCCAAGAGACTTGGTTGCACTCAAGTGTCGTTTGTTTGTTTAAGCAAGTAATAAGTTGATGGTTATGATTGTTACAGATCAAACCAACAAGAAAAGCAATATAAGAACAATCAAACAAAGAACATACATGTTTGGACAAATGATCACATGGATATTAGGATGGTTAGTTTGGAAAACATATTATCAAAAGTAATCCTTACGACCTTTAGAACCAATAATAATTTAGTGTTTTATAAATCGAATATGTATAAGCCTCAATTAAATGGTCATGTCATGAGCCTTATGACAATAACAAGAAAGAATCCTTTCGAACTTTAGACTTTGATGTAATTAATTCATGAAGTTCCATTTACTTGAAAAATGATTAGAACACATTTTCAAAAGATGCATTTCGACCCTAAATCTAAATTAAACTTTCACTTGTTATGTTTATTAAGTTTCTCATACAATCGTCACAAAGTACAAGACCAAAACATTCGTCGACTAATGAATTGAAATCAACCATTATTGAGAACCCTTTCCACATTTAGACTCAACAATGATTAATCAAGACAATAAACAAGACAAGTTCCAATTTAACCAAATATGATGTTATCATCATATTCCAAACAAACACTACAAATATCCAAACATCCCTTTATCACAAGTTATCATAATATCCAAAAAAGTATTCAAAACTATTCCATGGTTATTTCAATAAAACATAAAGATTCAATAATCATGGTAATCATAAACATCATGAAATATAAAAGTAATAAGGTTTACCCAAAGTGTGAATTACAATACGCAAAGGTAAAGGATTTATAGCAATCTTCAAGTCTCCAATCAACTATACGCTTTCTACCAAGCCGAAAAATAATACCCAACACCTTCTTCCATGTGTTTGAGCCTTCTTTTGAAAATGGTAGAGGTTGGTGGTCTTATGGGAGAGATAAGTTGGTGAAAATTCGTCCTTAAGGGTGGAGGGTAGAATTTCTCAATGAAAACCAAGCCTAAGCACTCATATATATAGTAGAAATCAACCCTTAGCCTCTAAGTATAAAACTTGGGCACTAAGTGTCATAAAATACCAAGAAATGGAGTAAATAGAGGTAAGTGATCGGGCTTGGGGCTTAATGACACTTAATAATGCATTAAAAATAATTTGGGAAGGCCAGATTGGTCCATCCGATGGAATACGGGACCATACCGATCGGATGGATGAAAAAGTTAGCTCCATCCGAATCGGTTGCGGGCAAATACCGATCGGATGGAGCATTTTCGCCAGAAATGATAAACACGAAAGTTGTAGATCCTTCTCTCCCGGTTCCTTGGCCGCTTGAATCATCTAAATCCGAGTTTGTATGCTCAAATTATGGCCAAAATGGTGGAGATGTGTCGGGAAAAACGTGTCTTCCATTATTTCTTCGTTTTAGCTTCTTTTCTTCATTTCTTTTCTTGTTTTCCCTCTTGTGCTTTATTTTTGAGTCGTTACATTTGGAGTGACAACTTCATGACTTTATCATCTCGAATATACTCCAAGAGACTCGCTTTTGTCGGGAATTCTTCGTATATGCATAAATCTTCGTTTATTGATCGTTTCTTCGTCTTTTTCTTGGTTTTCTTTGTCGTGAGCTTCCATGAACATAAAATAGAAATTATACTTTATTAAGTACCATAAGTTCATAAAAGTGATCAATATATATGCATAAAATCCACGATAACGCTCCTAAAAACATGTACAATTTGAGCATTATCAATTCTTTAGCAACTGTTTAACTCCTGGATGGAGCCGATGGAGATGTATTGATAGTACTATCGGGCTGACGCCCTCACCCTTATGTCCCTTATTCTTGACCTTGAGTGAATATAATCCGGTATTCTTGTGCAACGTATAAACTTATGTAGACTTGTCATGAGGTTCAGTTAGCTGTTATTCTTTACATTAAGGACCTGCATATATCGTATACACATATGTCTTACTCATACTATATTTTAGCAGTGGGTTGTGAACGCATAGGTTGCAAGTTTTGTGTGGGCGGAACTTGGAACTTAATGGGTTCACAATGCCTTTGTTGTGGGAACATTCTTTAAAGGCTTTTAAACTTATTTACAACAAACTCTATGAACTCACCAACCTTTGTGTTAACACTTTTAGCATGTTTATCTTAGGCCAGTAAAGCGATAGTGGATGCATGGAGCATAGAGTCATTTTGCATGATTTGGAGACTTATGCTTTTATCGTTTACCATTCTATATGCTTTAAAAACTTATGTATTATTATACTAAGGGATCTCTTGTTTTGTAAACTCTAATTTTTATTATTCGAATGGTAACTTTTCAAAACATCTTATTTAGAGGTCGTTTTCTATAACTTGTACTTTGTGCTTTGAAGTAGCACCCTAGTGACATTACCTTCCGCAGCGGTATTTTGGGGGTGTTACAGATTGGTATCAGAGCCTAAGGTTATAGAGAATGCCGATTTTTCAAAAATAAAAATCGCAACTATAACCAGAATAAAGTTTTATTAAACATCGAACATTATATGATTCGACTAGTCCTAGCATTACATCGTTAATCCTAAATTATACATAGCCTGATCACCTATGTCTAATTCAGGAAGAATCATGCAATGATAAGAGTAGTAGTTTTGGATCATGTTTAGTCGAGTCTTAAGAGTCTGGTCACCTGAAATTGCATTGGTCAGGTAGGTATGCATAGCATGTTCGTATATTCGCGCTTTTTTTTACCGTACCTTAGATATGATTTTATATGTATGCTTTCTCTTTACTACTTATGACTCGTTAGACTAAGCGCGTCTTTGTTCCTCTCGTTTTACGACCTCTATGTCACGACTGTCGTTGTACCGTACATCATCTGTCCAAGTTCATGACATTGATTAATCTGAGACCTAACGACATCGACCTTAGTTACATTGTTTTTGTTGATTTGATTGGTGTAAGCAATTTCAAGATCGAGCTAATCTTTCAAAAGACCTCCTTCCAGGATGTTGAACCTTTCTTTCTGACAACTTGCTTTCTAGCTTGATCTAGTGACAGTTCTTGTTTGATGAGTTGCGAAAATCAAGCTAAGGGTCAAGTTGTTACCCAAGCCGATTCAGTTTAATCTCATGATATTTCTTGCCTGATGAGTTGTGAGATTAAATTGGAGTCGACAACCTAAAGGTCTAAACTTGCTTCCTAACTTGATCTAGTGACAGTTCTTGTTTGATGAGTTGCGAAAATCAAGCTAAGGGTCAAGTTGTTACCCAAGCCGATTCAGTTTAATCTCATGATATTTCTTGCCTGATGAGTTGTGAGATTAAATTGGAGTCGACAACCTAAAGGTCTAAACTTTCTCCCTAGCTTGACAACCTAAAGGTCTAGTGCCAGTTCTTGTTTGATGAGTTGCGAAAATCAAGCTAAGAGTCAAGTTGTTACCCAAGCCGATTCAGTTTAATCTGTTGATAGTTCTTGTTTGATGAGTTGAGAGATTAACTTAGAATCGACCACCTAAAGGTCTTTTGAGGGCTACAGTCGAGAACGAGAAAGTTTGCCTCGTCAAATCCGACCACAAGAATGTACGTATGTAGAACGAACGAGCTGAATTTAGGGATTGAATTCCTTTAACGGGTGGAGATTGTGACAACTCGTATTTTTAGGTCATAATTCTAACTTTAAAATTTTACTATTCATCCCAGAACAAGTTACTATTCATCCTCATAGTCTTCACTATTAACTATTTTGCGTAAATTAAATAAATATTTTTACACGATTTTTGTGCACGAACAATATACCCCATACTTCCAACAATGGTTCTAGTATATTTTCATACTCATTACAATGTTACAAATATTTTAGTATTATTTTACCCGGTGTTTTAAATTCATTATATATATATATATATATATATATTTTAAATATATATAATTACGATAATTTAATTAATTACGAAACAATACTTATTATAAACACCCGATACTTACACAAAATACATTTTCATAATTTGTACAACTTTATTATACTCTATTTTGTTCCACTATAATTTATTTCTAACTAACTCGATACCTAATTAATAAATATCTATCTAATTCACCCTTGTCGGGTTGGGGTGTTACATACAAAATCATTTTTGGGGACAATTTCATACACCAAATCACCTAGCCCATACCCTTTTACCTTTTCCCCATTTTTCAACCAAAACCCACGCCTCCCCCATTTCCTCTTTACCATTTTGACTAAAATTCATTTAATACATATACTAACTCCTATTTTATATAATATATGTAGCATATTCAATAACATGAAACACACAATTGAAGTGATTTGGCCGTGGGTTTTAGAGAGAGAAAGGAAGAGTTGGGAACTTAGAGAGAGAAGTGAATGTTGTATTAGATGAATGTGTAAGAAGTTCCAACCCTCTCCCTAGGTGGAGAGGGGTATTTATAGTACATAATATTTGTGCCCTGAGTGGGCTGTGGAGCGAGCTGACAGTGGGTAAAGACCCGACCTACTCCACAAGTTCTATATTAACTAAACTATTACTAATATTACTAATAATCCTACGAGCTAGTTAATGCGAACAGATACTCTGGTTGACCGAGTCTTCACATGAATATTTATATTCCTAATAATCTCCCCCTAAGGGAGGTCACCCCGGAAACAATATTTCGAATTCTAGCATTCTATCATATGATCTTGACTTCATAGCTCGTAGTCATTGATTCTTCAATGTCATTAGTCTTTGTGCCTTTCAGCAGTGAACCTTTGATGACTGATCTTTTGTCTTGGATGATCTTTGAGTATCTTTGAAGTTATCATCCATCATATGTCTTCAAGTCATCTTGCAGCGTCGTCTGCATGTGAAGTTGTGATCTTTGAACCTTCTTTGAGATCATCAATCACCGTAAATTTTTGAACTTATCCCCTACAGTGATATTTCCTTCATGTGATATCTTGTGACTTTTGGACTGCATGCTCACACTTTTCTGGATCATGATAGATTTCATCAGAGTTGCAGAAGCGGTGTTGTAGGTCTTTCAACTATAATGATGTCTTTGATAATGGGTTGGAAGTGTGAGCATGGAGTGTGAGTTGACACGTCTCGGTTGGAATCAGGAACCACCATCAACATCTTTAAATGAATATGAAATAAAACAGTTAGCAATAAAGTTGGAGAACGAATCTGGCTTTGTCATTCGTCCGGTGTGGTTGGATTAACCTTCGGATCCGTGAGGACCGACCTGTGATCAGGTAGAATTCTCTTTAAAGGGAATTCTCCTTGACAGGAATTTCCAGCTTGTTGTAATAACTTATCCAACGAATTCACATTGGAATCATTATACAAGCATGTTCTCATACCGGAACGTCTCAAAGCAGACAACACGGTAGAGTGAATCAGTGAATTATATTTACTAATTAATGAGACCGTCAATTCATCTCCTGGAACCGGATTGATTCAAAAGTGAATCGCCCCATTGTTTCTTTCCAGTTGTCATAAGTTTGATCCGTGAAGGATCTCATATGTCACCCACCAAGAGCTTGTTTGATGTTGGCTCTAGAAGGATTTCCATCTTCACTGTGAATACTTTACGTATCACTCGGATGTTCTGGCAATACCACAAGGATAATACGTAGGACTCTTAACATATATTTTCTTACTTTTCATGGTGTGTGAAACAGCAAGCGTATTGGAAGTGTGTCCTATTGAGATTTATTGATGATCTATTGGCTCTAGACTCAATTGTCCGTTTTGATTTAGTGATCAGAGGCTGGAGAGGACTACCACCTTTTCAATATCATCTAACTCGAAGTGAGAGAGACGATAGATATGTATTGATCTCCGTAACAAATGAAACAAGAGTCCTTTGAGAGACCTTGAGTGGCTAGGGAGGGTTGTGCAGCGTATCACTGGGTCCATGATACTTTGTCTTCAATGTCAGCAATTAACTTAGTGATTCTGACAGCATATGTTGGGAATTAAATATTCAAGAAGTTTAATATCGGGTTCTACTCAAAGAAATACTCTAAGTACTTGATTCTGCTGCTAGAGAACTTGATTCTGCTGCTAGAGTTAACATTCTACTGCTTGCGTTAAGATTCTGCTGCTGAATGATTCTGCTGCTAGCGTTATCATTGCTGCTGGTGATACTTTCTGCTGCTGAGTGGATAAGTATGAAAAGATATTATGTGTATTAAAGTCAAGAATATACGGTAGATAATATCTTACCCCATGTGATCAGTCATAATGTTATATTGACAGAACAAGTTGTAAACATAGATACAAGTTGTATCTTAATGACTGACACTCTCAAAGCAAGCGTTCGATAAGACTTGACAATATTGTAAAGATCTTTCTTGTGTTATAAAAGAAAGATCTTAGACTAGTGATATATATACGAATAGAAAATAGTGTGTAAGTTATTTTTTTTAAGTGCTTAGAAATAACTCTCAAGAACATAGAACAAATAACATAAGTCATAGAAAACACAAGATTCAAGGTCTTTGTAACCCTGGTGATATTGAAGATCACTCGTATTATCTTGAATAATATTGAATCGTTTGGTGATAAACATTGCATGTTCTTTGTTCTATATACACAAGCATAACTGTTCCATTTCCACAACACAAATAAACTTCTAAGTGTGATTAAGTAAATTCTGCGTACTTGATCATATTAATTCAACTTATCACATACACAAAGCAACAAAGGTTTAACCACCTTCCAGTGTATCGAATCATTGTCAATTGGTATCAGAGCCAGGCTGATATAGTTGATTTAGAAGACGAAGAAGAAGAAATGGACGTTGAATCTATTCAGACAAATGTTGCTGCAAAAATACCCATGCTCAAACAGAATGAGTTTGAGATGTGGAAGCTAAGAATAGAGAAATATTTCCAAGTGCAAGACTATGCACTTTGGGAAATTATTGAAGATGGAGACTCTTTCAAGCCTACCACCACTACATCAACTATTGACGGCAAAGTGCTGACAACTCTACAGATGAAGCCAAAATCTGTAGAAGAAAGAATACTGAGGAAAAATGACTTAACGGCAAGAAGCATGCTGATGATGACCATTCCCAATGATCAACTTCTAAACTTCAGCAAGTTCAAAGATGCCAAGTCATTATTTGAAGCTATTATTGCCAGATATGGTGGAAATGAAGCCACCAAGAAAACCCACAAGACACTGCTCAAGCAGCAGTTTGAAAACTTCTCCTCTACATACAGTGAATCTCTTGACCATATGTTTAATAGGCTTCAGAATATTGTGAGCCAACTTGCTATTCTTGGGGTTGTAATACCTCAAGAAGATCTGAACTCAAAATTTCTGAGAAGCTTACCAGAAGAGTGGGCTATGCATGTTGTTGTCTGGAAGAACAAGCCAGACCTTGATACAATGGAACTGATTGATTTGTATAGCAACTTTAAGATTGTGGACCAAGAGTTGAAGAAGAATGGAGGTACTAATTCTAATACTGGGAACATGGCATTTATGTCAACTCCTAGTACCTCAAAATCAAGTGAAGAGGTGAAAGTTGTTGATGGTGTTGGTGCTGCTAGTTCATCAAGCAGTACCATGGGTATTTTGGATGAAAAGACTTGTTGTGCATTTCTTACAAGTCAAAATAATGGGTCCATGCTCACCTATGAAGACCTCCAAGAGATCAATGATGATGATCTGGAGGAAATGGACCTAAAATGGCAAATTTCTCTTCTTAGCATGAGAGCCAAGAAGTTCTATCAAAGGACGGGGAATAAGCTCTTAATCAGCAACACCGATGCTGCTGGTTTTGATAAGTCAAAGATAGAGTGCTATAACTGTCACATGATGGGTCACTTCTCAAGAGAATGTAGAAGGCCAAGGCAGCAGGATAGCAAGAACAAAGGTTTTGGAAGCACATCTAAAACAAGGGAGGTTTCTGAGCCAAACTCAAAGGCTATGGTAGCTATTGATGGGCTAGGTTTTGATTGGAGTTTCATGGCTGATGAAGAAGAAGATTCTTCACAGATGGGACTCATGGCTTTTTCTACTTCTGAGGTACAATCTCATAAAGCTTGTTCAAATGCTTGTACTGCTCTTAAAGAATTACAAACTTTAATCAAACATTATGATGACCAAAAGAAAGAGCTAAGCAGTACTTTTCAAGACTTAGTAGATTATAAGTGTGGATTAGCATCCGTAGAAAAGCAAATCTTGTACTACAAAGAAAATGAACTTGCTTTTTCTGATGACAAAGCTCTCCTAAGACAGGACATATTCTTTAAAGATGCTGAAATAAAGCTTTTAAGAGAGGCTTTTGATAGGGTCAGAAAGGAAAATGGAAACATTCACTTGACTACACAGACACTAGAACATTCTTCTAGAGGCGTGACCAACATGATAGAATGTCAAGTAATTAATAAAGCTAAGTCAGGAGTAGGATATAAGAGTGTCCCACCTCTATACAGAGGTATCCCTAAACCCCCAGGGATTGACCTAGAAAATTCAGGTGTCTCTGAATTTCAACAACCTGAGCTACAATATAGTGTACAACCAAAGACCAAGCTAGTTGTTGATGAACCTAAGAAATTAAGTAAAAGTTTAAGTAAAACTTTACTTCCTGAGGACAAGGTGTCCTCTGATAGAAGATCAGATAGAGTAGTCATTGAAGACTGGGTATCTGATGATGAAGAAGATGAACAGGTTATGTCTAAACCTGAAGTAGTTAAGAAAGCAGGAACAAGGGTTCCTAAAGTGATAAAAAAGGATACTGTTAAGCCAAGAACAAACATTAAACATGTTAGGCAACCAGTTAAATATTGTGAACAATATAGATCCACTAGCAAGCCCAGAGGTAACCAAAGAAATTGGAATGGCCTCAAGTCTAACCAATTAGGTGATGACTTTTTCTTTTATAACAAAGCTTGTTACACATGTGGTAGTTTTGATCATCTTGCAGCTTTCTGTAACAAATGTGTATCTGGGTATGAAAACAATAGGGTGAACTTCAAAAGGCAAACTCCTCAAACTCACTTTCACTCTAAGTCTAAAAGAACAAAACCCAGAGCAGTTGTCAAAGCAGTTTCTGCTGCTAGACCATTCATGACTGTTAACCCAAGACCAAAAGTTAAAAATGCAAAATCTTTTTATACAAATGCATCAAAGACTGTTCAAAGGCCCATTCAAACAAAAGCAGTGGTCCAAAAACAAGTTTGGAAAATTAAAGGAACAATTACAAAATTAGCAGTTTCTGCTGCTAAGCGTGTAATTCATTCTACTGCTAGGGAAAACAGGGCAAATGCTGTTAAGGCCTCAGCATGTTGGATTCTTAAATCCAATGTTGCATCAACTGTTCTTAAGAGATTAAACTTCATTGATGTAAGAGGCAGATCCAAGTCAGTAATGGCTTGGGTCCCCAAAAGAAACTGATACTTCTCATTTCTGTGCAGGAACATTCAATTGATAAACATGAGGATCAAGGATACTCAGATAGTGGATGTTCTAGGCACATGACAGGCATCAAGTCTTATCTCTCAGAATTTCAATCAATAGATGGAGGCTATGTTACCTTTGGAGGAGGTATTGGTGGAAAAATTTCCGGTAAAGGTACAATCATAACTGGAAATTTAGATTTTGAAGATGTGTACTATGTACAAGAGCTAAATTATAATCTTTTTAGTGTCTCACAAATGTGTGACAAAAAGAAAAAAGTTCTTTTCTGTGACACTGAATGTCTTGTACTTTCTCCTGATTTTAAGATGCCTGATGAAAGTCAAGTGCTTCTTAAAATTCCTAGAAAGGGCAATATGTACAGTGTAGACATGAAGAACATTGTTCCTAAAAAGGATTTAACTTGTCTTGTTGCAAAGGCCACATTGGATGAATCAATGTTATGGCATAGGAGGCTTGGTCATATTAACTTCAAAACCATAAATCAGATTGTTAAAAATGGTTTGGTAAGAGGTTTACCTCAAAAATGATTTGAAAATGATCAAACATGCATTGCTTGTCTTAAAGGCAAACAACACAATGCCACTTGTAAGCCCAAGCTTTTTAACTCTATCAATCAATCATTGTTTATGCTTCATATGGACTTGTTTGGTCCTACAAATGTTAGAAGTATGCAACATAAGAGATATTGTCTAGTTATTACTGATGACTATAGTAGATTTACATGGGTTTTCTTTTTAGCTACTAAGGATGAGACACCTAGCATCCTTAAGAGTTTCATTACTGAGATAGAAAACCTAGTAGATAAGAAAGTAAAAGTCATTAGATGTGATAATGGGACAGAGTTCAAAAATAGAGTTATGGATGAATTCTGCAAAGAAAAGGGTATTAGGAGAGAATTTAGTGTTGCTAGAACTCCTCAACAGAATGGAGTTGCTGAAAGGAAAAATAGAACACTAATAGAAGCTGCTAGAACTATGTTAGCTGAGTCTAAGCTACCTATAAATTTTTGGGCTGAAGCAGTCAACACTGCTTGCTATGTTCAAAATAGAGTTTTAGTTGTTAAGCCTCACAATCAGACATCATATGAACTTTTTTGAGGTTGAACTCCTGCAATAGGATTTCTTAGACCTTTTGGATGTCATGTGACAATTCTCAATACCTTAGACCATCTTGGAAAGTTTGATGGCAAAGCAGATGAAGGTTTCTTAGTTGGATATTCTCTCAATAGTAAAGCATTTAGAGTGTACAACTTAAGAACTAAGAAAGTAGAAGAAAACCTACATGTGGAATTTTTAGAGCATAAATCTAATGTAGTAGGTGAAGGTCCTAATTGGCTATTTGATCTAGTGTCATTAACCTATTCTATGAATTATGTGCCTGTTGTTGCAGAAACTAATAATTTTTCAGGTTCACAAACAACAAATGAGGCAGGGTTAGACAAGGAGATAAATCAAAATCATATATGGATGCCAATAAGTACCAGTGTGGTTTCAACTTCAACAAATGATGAATCTTCTTCTGGTAAAGCTAAAAAAGATGTTGAAAGTGAACACAAGGAAGATGGAACAAAGGAACAACAAAATGTTTCTGCTGATGATAGTGCTGCTGAGACAGAGCATTCTACTGCTAGGCTTAATTTTTCTGCTGCTAGGCCAAATGATACTACCGCTAGCCCTTCAGACTCAAATGAAGCAGATTTCTCAGATAATGAGGTGGATTTGAGCAATATCACACCTAACTATCAAGTTCCATCAACCCCACACATAAGGATTCACAAAGTCCACTCCCTAGAAAATGTAATTGGAGATGTACAATCAGGTGTGAAGACAAGACAACAACTGATGTCTTCAGACCAACAAGGGATTCTTGATGCCCTTTATGCTTCAAAGCAGCATGAGTTTTCAAACTCTTGCTTGTTTGTATGTTTTCTTTCACAAGATGAACCAAAGAACATTCTGAAAGCCTTAGATGATTCAAGCTGGGTAGAAGCTATGCAAGAGGAGCTTCTTCAGTTCAAGATTCAGAAGGTATGGGTGCTAGTTGATTTACCAAAGGATGCAAAGGTAATTGGCACTAGATGAGTTTTCAAGAATAAAAGGGATGAACGGGGCATAGTGATTAGGAATAAGGCTAGATTAGTAGCCCAAGGGTACACACAATAAGAAGGGATAGACTATGATGAGGTCTTTGCTCCAGTAGCAAGACTTGAGGCAATTAGGCTTTTCTTAGCTTATGCTTCATTTTTAGGCTTCACTGTTTATCAAATGGATGTCAAGAGTGCATTTTTATATGGTACTATTGAAGAATAGGTGTATGTCTCACAACCTCCAGGGTTCATTGATCCTGACCATCTAGACAAAGTGTACAGAGTAGTTAAGGCTCTTTATGGCCTTCATCAGGCACCTAGAGCTTGGTATGAAACACTGGCTTCCTATTTAAAAGAAAATGGATTTCAAAGAGGAAAGATTGATTAGACACTTTTCATCAAACAACACAAGAAGGATCTTCTGTTAGTGCAGGTGTATGTGGATGACATTATCTTTGGGTCTACATGGAAGGAGATGTGTTTAGAGTTCGAGAAACTTATGCATGATAAGTTTTAGATGAGTTCCATGGGGGAACTTACATTCTTTTTGGGTTTGCAAGTTAAACAGTCATATGAAGGCATATTTATTAGTCAAGATAAATATGATGCTAAGATACTAAGGAAGTTCAACTTTGCTGATTCAAAAATGGCAAGCACACCAATGGACTCTAAGAAGCCTCTTCCAAAAGATTTAGATGGAGAAAATGTGGATGTACACACATACAAATCTATGATAGGATCTTTGATGTATCTCACATCATCAAGACCTGACATCATGTTCTCTGTTTGTGTTTGTGCAAGATTTCAAGTAACTCCAAAGGTTTCTCATTTAACTGCAGTCAAGAGAATTTTTAGATATCTCAAGGGTCAACCTAGGTTGGGACTATGGTATTCTAGAGAGTCACCTTTTGACTTGGTAGCATTCTCAGATAGTGATTATTCTGGTGCTAGCTTGGACAGAAAGTCAACAACTGGAGGATGTCAATTCCTTGGGTGTAGACTTATCTCGTGGCAGTGTAAGAAGCAAACAACTGTGGCTACTTCAACAACTGAAGCTGAATATGTAGCTGCTGCAAGTTGCTGTGCTCAAGTCTTATGGCTTCAAAACCAACTTCTAGACTATGGGTACAATTTCATGAACACAGTTATTCATATTGATAATAGTAGTACTATTTGCATAATTAAAAATCCAGTGCAACATTCTAAAACAAAACACATTGAAATTAGACATCACTTTATAAGAGACTGCAATGAGAAAAGATTAATTCAAGTTCTTAAAATTGCTTCAGAATTCAACTTTGCAGATCTGCTAACAAAAGCTTTTGATGTAGGAAAATTTAAGGACTTGGTAGCAAGTATTGGAATGCTTAATCCTCAATGATTTTAAACTTTGTGTTTTTGTAAATAAACTTTTGTTTGTGCTGCTGACTTTAAAAAAAATACTACTGCTATTACAAAAGTTTGTGCTGCTAGTACAAATTTAAATTGTGTTATTCATATAGTTAGTCCTATGATTATTCTAATACAAGACAAGTACTTTGTACATTGTTCTTTTGGTTTTAGACTAACAATTTTAGGTATGAACATGTGAACACAAAGGATGTTTCAAGTGAAACGGAAGCTGCAGAATGATAATACTAGTTGCTGTCATAATAGGTTCATGATAGAAAAAGTTTAGGAATTTCTAACCTCCTTAAAACTTCTTTCTTGAAGCTTGATTATGATGTTTCACATTGAATTGATGACTTAGTTGATCAGAAAGTAACTGATACAACTCACTTTCTATCATTTTATACTTTTAAGTATAATGAGCAAGTCTAAGAACATCTGATAGAAAGAACAGCTAGTAAAAGTGAATCTAACACTTGTGTTAGAGGCAACAATTACTATGAGCTGGAAACCCTGTCAAGAAAGCCTTTTGAATATGTTTATCTTTACACAGGCAGTTATTTATAACTGAAAAACATTGGTTCTCACACAACCAGAGGTTGCTTTAAACCAAAATCTTGATTAAGTGTCTGTTATACACTTAATCCCTTCAAAATGGTTGAAAGCAGTATGGTTTTTCATAATAAAATCAAGTACATATTGCTAAGGCAAAAGTTTCTTAAAAGGATTTTCAAAGAGACTCACAAAAACCATCAAATGATGGACCATGAGTCAAATGCCCCATGAATTACCTCTCATAGGAGTTAACACACCTAGAAGTGATGAGGGCAGCAAATTAAACTCTTAAGGAATTGATGGCTACATGTACAACATTGTCTGATAACATGTTCTGATGGATAGCTCAGATGATGGAGAGAAATATTTTGGTACATAGTGAGAGATCTTCCAAACAGGGGAGGATAAAATGTTATTTGCATCTCAGGGGAGTTAACATCTCAGGGGTGGAAATAAAGCCCAAAGAAGGAAGATTAACCAATGAAAGGGAGGAAAAGACAAGAGCATACAAGATGATGACATGAAGGTTGAAAATGACAAGAATAGAGCTTATTCTGGAGTATTATATATATTCAGAAGGGATGAAGTATTCCAAAGGAAAAAGTTCTATCTAGGTCAAACGAAGAAAAGTTTCAATTTCAGTTCACCACGTTTGTTCATCACTTGTAAAGGCATGCTGATAGATGATTTCACTTGTTGAAACAAGCATCCAAGATACACAGCATCATTGCCTCTTATAATTCCTCCATCCAAGGAAATTGCACCATCTTTTAGGTTTTGTTTAAAGCCTGGAGATGTGTAATAATATTGTCAAAGTCAAAGAATAGAAAGCAGATGAGTTACTGAGAAAAATATTTAATCTTAAAGAAGAAACGTGTTTGAAAGATCTTCACAATCCAAAATTTAATTCAAAAACATGTTGAAATGGATTCACATGTTTAGGGGAGGATTGTTGGGAATTAAATATTCAAAAAGTTTAATATCTGGTTCTACTCAAAGAAATACTCTAATTATGATTCTGCTGCTAGAGAACTTGATTCTGCTGCTAGAGTTAACATTCTACTGCTAGCGTTAAGATTCTGCTGCTAAATGATTCTGCTGCTAGCGTTATCATTGCTGCTGGTGATACTTTCTGCTGCTGAGTGGATAAGTATGAAAAGATATTATGTGTATTAAAGTCAACAATATACGGTAGATAATATCTTACCCCATGTGATCAGTCATAATGTTATATTGACAGAACAAGTTGTAAACATAGATACAAGTTGTATCTTAATGACTGACACTCTCAAAGCAAGCGTTCGATAAGACTTGACAATATTGTAAAGATCTTTCTTGTGTTATAAAAGAAAGATCTTAGACTAGTGATATATATACGAATAGAAAATAGTGTGTAAGTTATTTTTTTTAAGTGCTTAGAAATAACTCTCAAGAACATAGAACAAATAACACAAGTCATAGAAAACACAAGATTCAAGGTCTTTGTAACCCTAGTGATATTGAAGATCACTCGTATTATCTTGAATAATATTGAATCATTTGGTGATAAACATTGCATGTTCTTTGTTCTATATACACAAGCATAACTGTTCCATTTCCACAACACAAATAACCTTCTAAGTGTGATCAAGTAAATTCCGCATACTTGATCATATTAATTCAAGTTATCACATACACAAAGCAACAAAGGTTTAACCACCTTCCAGTGTATCGAATCATTGTCAGCATATGTATTGACCCGGTTTCTGCCTAAAGTGTAAGGAGGGCTTCTTTCTTTTCACCCTTTATCTTTACATTTCTTTTTCATTCTTCAACCCCTTCAGCGCTTACCGAGACTTCATCACTAGCACTGTTGGGTTTGTTTCAATACCTGAAATTCAGATAACCTGTAAAATGACCAAATTACCCTGAAGCCATAAAACTTAATAAAATCACTTTTAAAAAAATTCTGAAATGATTCCAAACTTCTGAAAACAAAACTACATATGAAATAAAATAAATTCTGAGACAACATTATATTATTTGAATGTCCAAAAATTATAATGTCACATATACATTTTACATATGGTCCGAAAATAATTATTTAAATTAAGTATGTTTATAAAATCATTTTGAATATAGATAAATATCAAATAAATTAGGAAATTATATGAAAAATAAAATCCTAATATTTTATAACTATAGGACCGAAATTCTGGATCAAGCCCCCCCCCCCCCCCATATGTCGGTTATTAAATATAAATACAAAATTCTATTATTTATCTTACCCTAATTTATGAAACCCTAAACTCTCGACAAAACAAAATTCGACCACCACCTCCATGCGATTTCTGGCCATCATCTAGTAATTTTCTAGAGTTCATCAAGGATTAAAGAAGCTAAGAAAAATAGGAGATCGAATTTAGGAAGCTTGGTTTAAATGCTTTTGATTTTTCTTGTTTAGAATTCCCAACCGAGAGGTAAATAATTCTCATGCTCAAATCTTACGTTCTAAAAATTATCCAGTATTTTTCTAGTGATCTATGGGTCGAATATGACCTAAGAAAAATAAAGAATATGAATCATGCATGGTTATTAAGGCATACGAAAATAAAAGGGATAAAACACACTTAATTTGTAAATCGTGTGATATGAATTTTTTGAGGTGCAACCATATTTTTTATACGTTCTTTGACATTAATATAAGCTAGGAAAAATAGCCACTTGATTTTTAGAAGCTTGGATTAATTGATGTAAATTGTTGTTTGTATCGGATTTAAAAGAAAATAAGGAAAAATTAAGGAAAAACCCTAGAACGAATTAGGGTTATGTTTTTGTGGTTTGGATCTGAGTAATAAATGCATACAATGATTGGGGAATGATGGCTTAATGATTAGATGCATTAGGGTTTGGTTTTGCAAATTAAAAAGTAATCTGATTGGTTTCTAAAAAGTATAAGGGTGTGTTTTGCCAACTTTGAAACTTGTAGGATATTTTTGTAATGTTATATAAGCCTGTAGGAAGGTAGGAAAAATATAACTTGAGGGTCCTAAGTGTAAATATTGCAAGAAAATGAATTAATGATAATTAAAGGGGTACGATTTGTAATTAATTAAAATAGAGGGACTAGAAATGTAAATTCTGGAAACTTGAAGTTATTTTGAGTAAATAATAATATTAAGAGTATTTTGTGTAATTTTGAGTATTTATGGGCCTATTGTGTAACTATTATGGAATTATGATTTAATTTATAAGTTTTGTAAACTTAAGGGACTAATTGTGTAAATTCTGAAATTTGAGGGGCTGAATAGTACTATATGTAAACTCTGAAGTAACATTCTGAATATTGGTAAAATGATATGCTTAGTTGGTATATATGAATATTAGAGGGATTAAATCATAAATTATGTAAGTATAAGGTTGGTTTTGTAAATGTTGTAACTAAAGGGGTATAAACTGTAAATTTTGAAACTAAAGGGATTAAGATGTCATTCTGAATAAAATAAGTATTTAAGTAAGTAACTTAAAGTATTTTCACTATATGCCTTTGAATTAGATGAACTTACAATTAAAACCCTGAACTATGAAAATCTGTCATAATAAACCCTAAACTTTTGTAACCTGCTAAATCTGGAAAGTTACCAAAAATAGAAAGTTACTTAAAATGGAAGGATAACTAAAACCAACTTGTCATTTTGTCTTCTACTTCCTTAGGTTCGAGGAAGGAGAAATCTAATCTCTATCAGCGTTTATCTCTATGTTCTTGCATTCATAATAAGGTACAGATATTCTGCCCTTCTCTAGTAAGGTGCCTTCGTTTCTTTTGATTTCGTATTTTGATTCGTTTAGGATTCCCTATACCATTGCTATGTTCCCTCCTGTTTGTGCACCGTTCATGTGATCTTTTATTTGTGAATCCTTGATGTGTTTTCCTTTGTTCTGAAACTTCTTGAATCTCTTTGTTTTGACCTATTGTCCTGAACCCTAATATGTGAATCTTGTTTTGAACCTTAATCTAATATACTTGTTATAAAACAAAATTGGTTTTTGATATAAACCTTAATCTGTTAAATCCTTATTTAAACCTAATTGGTTTTGAACCGTTCTTAAACTACATATGAAACGTTTTGAGAAAAGCTACTTTAAAATAAGTAATATCACTTTTAATGGAAGTTACTAAAAGTCTTGGAAGACCATTTCTATGAAAACTATTTTGTAAGATCAGTTGTTATGAAAACCATTTTTGAAGGAGGGTTTTAAATAAATTTTAAATAGAAACCTTTGTAAATAAACTGTTGCTATGAAACTTTGATTATAGACTCTTGTCATACTCTTTTGAACCATTTGATATAGTCCTTTTAATCTGAACTTAAACTTTGATATAAAACTTGATTTGATAACCTTTGATTTGAACCTTTGACATTTATTCTAAACTATTTGACATGAACCTTTTGCCATGTACCCTTAAGATATGACTTTTGATTATTTTGATAGTACGCCTGACCTTTGACCTACAGTTTGATATTACGAGCCAATCACTAGGCATGAGGGTTTCATGTCCATGTCATTGACGCACCTCTGACATGACTCTAGGGCAGGAGAGTGATGACCTGTTCCGTCCCTTATTTATTATTTGCTATGGCCATTATAATTATGATTATTGATTTATCTGTGGGGCGTATGGGTGCACTCTAGATTTGACCTGTTATCTGTATATGTTATATGATTATGATTATTATATCTGGTGACTGATGGTGTGTGCGATACACGTCTTTCACATTATCGGAGAGCTGATCACTCTACACAGGTTTGTTTATTATTTGTATGCTATGTTATCTGGGCTCGTGATAGATTCCTGTGTTCTTGTTTCTTATTCACTTTTGTGCTTTTCTTTTATTCATGATCCATTTCTCATTCCTTTCATTTTGATTTCGTATCGGTATGACCTGCATTCCTGATTTTCCTTGTACTGTTATCCATTATCGTTTCTAGTTATCTATATATCTGTTCACTGAGCTCTCGTAGCTCAGCCGCGTTTTCTTTTTTCACGCGGCAGGTATTAGTAGGAAGCTGGGAATGAGTGAAGAGTGTACCTTGGACTTAGAAGATTGGATAGCTATGCTGGGTTAGAGTTGGATTGAAGACATTATGTTTTAGAATTAGTTTTGGAAGTTTTAATTGTAACCATTTAGATTCAATATTTCATTTGAAATCCTTGAATTTTTGTATTACTGTATTAGTATGCTTTGTTGTGATCTGATAAGTATCCATTGTTGTGATATCTTTACCCTTGTCGGGTTGGGATGTTACAATTTATGGTATCAGAGGTAACAGGCTGCGACTCGTAATACATTTACCCTTGACCTATGAATCCTGGACCACTAAGTTTCCACTGTAGGCGCTCGTAGGACAACCTTTAAGAATTTGCTTTAGGATTTCCCTATAGGAACTTAAATCCTGACCAGTGAGGAATGAATAGATTATAAGGCATTTTGTTTAAGTAGTGTTGCTTCCGCATCACTCTGATTCGTGCCTTGCTTTTGGTTAAAGCCTATTGAAAGCACACTTGGAAATTTAGAGCTTATGCCTTGCACCACCTAAGAATTGAACCTAAATAAAACCTGAAGCATTGAAAATTGCATAGTAGTCATCCGACACAATTTTATCCTTGCTTTCAGATTCCAACTCCAGCCTCCGAACCTTTTGTTAATCATCCTGATGCCTCTTCGGGCATTCTAAGAATTCCCTTGACAATGATGTACTCGATACATTCCGTCAGTTGTTTCTTGCTTCCGATGATCATCTATGAAACTTTTGACACTATTTAATTTCGTCTTAACCATCCCTGTTTCCATAAGAAGTCTAGTGTTCTTATAAGGATTGATTGACTGATCATCTAATATTGACGACTATCCTCTTATGTCTCACCTTTGGCGTTTAAAACAATTTTGAAACCCCTACCATGATTACCGATCGCTAAATCTTGCTACCGCTACCTGATTTTGACTTTCACTTCCAATCCGTTTGATAAACGGTTAAGATTTCCGACCATTCTGAGGGCCGTTTAACCCTAAGGTGGTTGACACTTTCTATAAATCATTTTCCATGCTGGATATAAATGTATCATCCGATACTATTCTGTCTTGCAAATTCCACACTACTCCTATGAGAACTCTAATGAATATTAACCATGAATTTAGGTAGTTTATTCCTTGAATGACGAATCTTATTTGCCAATCAGTTTTCCTTTGGAAGGATTTTGATGCAAATATTATCTCCGCAGGAAATTGTTAAAAGAGCATGATGATGCTGATAACTGATATTTCTATACGTCTCACTTTGACAGTATACGAAGCTCGTATTACCGATTATTCACAACCTACCTGCCATTGTGCTAAATAACTAATAAGGTTTCAACACCTTAAATTGTTCGCCTATAAATCTCCACACTATACTGAACCATGTACTCGACTTTGACATATGAACTATCCGTCTGGTTTAATAACCATATTCGTCCTGCGTATCTGTTTACTATTGATATACCTGATTTTGGAGATCTTTTGATTATTGATTGGCTGGCTCTTCGTAAGAGCTACCATAAGACTACTGTAATTGAAATGTGATCCTTAAATCTGCTCCACCCTACTTTTGCTATAATAACCTTTAACCGCTCAGATATGTTAAGCTTAAAACTGTTATGGAAATACTTACCCTCATCTCATTTGATCGTCAAATTCTCCTGACACCTATTAGTATCCACCATTAGAGAGTTTGGCATTGGAAGTTTTGTTGTACAAATTTTCTGGTGCTTCTGATGAAACTTTTGGGTATCTCTCCTGATTGAGAAGTAAAATTGGCTTTGAACCGATATCGGCTGACGAACCATGATACTGTTGAAATTGAGAGATTGAAGAAGCTGATGTAATATGTTTTTGTCCACCTCGATAATTCCTTTTAAATACTCTATTAATCCATGAAGAAGAAGGAGAAAATTTTTGCGTCTGCATACCAACTATCGTAAACCTAACCGTAATTTTAACCGTAATCACTTTTCAATTCTACGTGTCACTGATTAAATTGTTCTATCTTGAAACCCTGTATCAGACAACCTCATTTAATGTTTGAAGGACTGAAGAAGCAACCACGAGAATCCCTAAGATGGGAGATGACTAACTGAGAGCAACTTCCGTAAAGTATTTCAGTTTTATTAGTAAAGATGGGAGATGTGAATTAGATATGAAGTTTTCCCTGAAACGATTCATGAAAACTTTTTTCTTACTCATTGTGACCATTGTGAGTCTTAAATAATGCCAATAGTATTGGTTAATAAGAATCATGTTTGCACGAGTAATTGGACAATTGTCATAGTATGACAACATGTTTATGCTCTGAGGCGAACGAGGAACATGTAGACCATTTTCGTATTAAGGAATGACCCTTTGTTCTGGACGAGTAAATTTGCTTGGCTTTCAGAGATTGTAGCAGACAATACTACCAGGCATCCGGTGACGACAGCAATCAGAGTTGGCGAATTTCGATTTGTGCTAGGAGACCTGTCAAAGACACACAACCTTACCTCTCTATTCATTTTAGTGGTACTAAGATGAGTCGAGAGTAGAAGCAGGCTCGTGAATGGGTAATACACAACGACTAGGTCAGAGATTCATGTTACCACACCACAGTTCCAAGAAGAAGTGCCGAAGGCTTGAGGGATCAGACTCAAGTTATAAATCCTTTTCACCAGATGATCATATGGACATACATAGACAGACTGCCTGGAATCGAGAGAGATTTAAGAGCATGTATTGAATGGATGACATAGTTCACCTCCGTTTGACCTATTTAAATTTCGGTTACCTGATGATAAAATCCTTTGAATGGTTTAGGTTCTCTATTAGTAATTCCGCTTGGTGTTCATTCCGCGTGTGTAGGACGATGGCTTTGATATGTCAAATTTGACGAATGATGGATGACCTGATGCTTTTGATGATGTGCCCGAATTCTGATAAACATTCTAGATCGGTTCCGTTAACTCCTTCGAGTGAATTCGTTCTCCTCTTAGTTAAGGTATTCGATTTTGATGACCTCTGAGACCGTAGGAAGACTAGGTGGAATAAGATAAGTTAGTTTGTTCACGACTTGAAATCAAGTATGACCATCATGAGGGCATATTTATATGATGCCAGTATTATGACGTCTGGCCAACGTGATAATACTTACATCATATAACGTGCACTTGTGTGGGCATCGGATATTTCGAGAAGTGCCTTAGAGCTTTAGAAATCCTGATAACTGTTTGAGATCATCTGCGTTAGTGAGACTTTAAGTACATTCTACCTTTACGCGTAATCAGCTTTCGCCGTTATACGAATTGATACGTCTGGATTCTCGTCACGCACTCTGCTGACCCCCGAACTTCCGATAATAATCTTAGGTCCTGTTATAGAACTTCTACCAATTGATGTTATCGATAATCTATTCCTGTGCGTTCTAATCTGACTTGTCAAGTCAAAATCCTGTGTAATTCTTACGTCTCTTCCGAGAGAATCCGATCATCATCTATTAGGTCTGGTATGTTCTTGTTTTGTGTTCCGTTCTCTTTTCTTTCTACTTCCTGCAAATTTCGAGGACGAAATTTTTTTGTTAGTGGGGAAGAAGTTGTAATACCTGAAATTCAGATAACCTGTAAAATGACCAAATTACCCCTGAAGCCATAAAACTTAATAAAATCACTTATAAAAAAAATTCTGAAATGATTCCAAACTTCTGAAAACAAAACTACATATGAAATAAAATAAATTCTGAGACAACATTATATTATTTGAATGTCCAAAAATTATAATGTCACATATACATTTTACATATGGTCCGAAAATAATTATTTAAATTAATTATGTTTATAAAATCATTTGAATATAGATAAATATCAAATAAATTAGGAAATTATATGAAAAATACAATCCTAATATTTTATAACTATAGGACCAAAATTCTGGATCAAGCCCCCCCCCCCATATGTCGGTTATTAAATATAAATACAAAATTCTATTATTTATCTTACCCTAATTTGCGAAACCTTAAACTCTCGACAAAACAAAATTCGACCACCACCTCCATGCGATTTCTGGCCATCATCTAGTAATTTTCTGGAGTTCATCAAGGATTAAAGAAGCTAAGAAAAATAGGAGATCGAATTTAGGAAGCTTGGTTTAAGTGCTTTTGATTTTTCTTGTTCGGAATTCCCAACCGAGAGGTAAATAATTCTCATGCTCAAATCTTACGTTCTAAAAATTATCCAGTATTTTTTTAGTGATCTATGGGTCGAATATGACCTAATAAAAATAAATAATATGAGTCATGCATGGTTATTAAGGCATACGAAAATAAAAGGGATAAAACACACTTAATTTGTAAATCGTGTGATATGAATTTTCTGAGGTGCAACCATATTTTTTATATGTTCTTTGACATTAATATAAGCTAGTAAAAATAGCCACTTGATTTTTAGAAGCCTGGATTAATTGATGTAAATTGTTGTTTGTATCGGATTTAAAAGAAAATAAGGAAAAATTAAGGAAAAACCCTAGAACGAATTAGGGTTATGTTTTTGTGGTTTGGATCTGAGTAATAAATGCATACAATGATTGGGGAATGATGGCTTAATGATTAGATGCATTAGGGTTTGGTTTTGCAAATTAAAAAGTAATCCGATTGGTTTCTAAAAAGTATAAGGGTGTGTTTTGCCAACTTTGAAACTTGTAGGATATTTTTGTAATGTTATATAAGCCTGTAGGAAGGTAGGAAAAATATAACTTGAGGGTCCTAAGTGTAAATATTGCAAGAAAATGAATTAATGATAATTAAAGGGGTACGATTTGTAATTAATTAAAATAGAGGGACTAGAAATGTAAATTCTGGAAACTTGAAGTTATTTTGAGTAAATAATAATATTAAGAGTATTTTGTGTAATTTTGAGTATTTATGGGCCTATTGTGTAACTATTATGGAATTATGATTTAATTTATAAGTTTTGTAAACTTAAGGGACTAATTGTGTAAATTCTGAAATTTGAGGGGCTGAATAGTACTATATGTAAACTCTGAAGTAACATTCTGAATATTGGTAAAATGATATGCTTAATTGGTATATATGAATATTAGAGGGATTAAATCATAAATTATGTAAGTATAAGGTTGGTTTTGTAAATGTTGTAACTAAAGGGGTATAAACTGTAAATTTTGAAACTAAAGGGATTAAGATGTCATTCTGAATAAAATAAGTATTTAAGTCAGTAACTTAAAGTATTTTCACTTTATGCCTTTGAATTAGATGAACTTACAATTAAAACCCTGAACTATGAAAATCTGTCATAATAAACCCTAAACTTTTGTAACCTGCTAAATCTGGAAAGTTACCAAAAATAGAAAGTTACTTAAAATGAAAAGATAACTAAAACCCACTTGTCATTTTGTCTTCTACTCCCTTAGGTTCGAGGAAGGAGAAATCTAATCTCTATCAGCGTTTATCTCTGTGTTCTTGCATTCATAATAAGGTACAGATATTCTGCCCTTCTCTAGTAAGGTGCCTTCGTTTCTTTTGATTTCGTATTTTGATTCATTTAGGATTCCCTATACCATTGCTATGTTCCCTCCTGTTTGTGCACCGTTCATGTGATCTTTTATTTGTGAATCCTTGATGTGTTTTCCTTTGTTCTGAAACTTCTTGAATCTCTTTGTTTTGACCTATTGTCCTGAACCCTGATCTGTGAATCTTGTTTTGAACCTTAATCTAATATACTTGTTATAAAACAAAATTGGTTTTTGATATAAACCTTAATCTATTAAATCCTTATTTAAACCTAATTGGTTTTGAACCGTTCTTAAACTACATATGAAACGTTTTGAGAAAAGCTACTTTAAAATAAGTAATATCACTTTTAATGGAAGTTACTAAAAGTCTTGGAAGACCATTTCTATGAAAACTATTTTGTAAGATCAGTTGTTATGAAACCCATTTTTGAAGGAGGGTTTTAAATAAATTTTAAATAGAAACCTTTGTAAATAAACTGTTGCTATGAAACTTTGATTATAGACTCTTGTCATACTCTTTTGAACCATTTGATATAGTCCTTTTAATCTGAACTTAAACTTTGATATAAAACTTGATTTGATAAGCTTTGATTTGAACCTTTGACATTTATTCTAAACTATTTGACATGAACCTTTTGCCATGTACCCTTAAGATATGACTTTTGATTATTTTGATAGTACGCCTGACCTTTGACCTACAGTTTGATATTACGAGCCAATCACTAGGCATGAGGGTTTCATGTCCATGTCATTGACGCACCTCTGACATGACTCTAGGGCAGGAGAGTGATGACCTGTTCCGTCCCTTATTTATTATTTGCTATGGCCATTATAATTATGATTATTGATTTGTCTGTGGGGCGTATGGGTGCACTCTAGATTTGACCTGTTATCTGTATATGTTATATGATTATGATTATTATATCTGGTGACTGATGGTGTGTGCGATACACGTCTTTCACATTATCGGAGAGCTGATCACTCTACACAGGTTTGTTTATTATTTGTATGCTATGTTATCTGGGCTCGTGATAGATTCCTGTGTTCTTGTTTTTCTTAAATCTTATTCACTTTTGTGCTTTTCTTTTATTCATGATCCATTTCTCATTCCTTTCATTTTGATTTCGTATCGGTATGATCTGCATTCCTGATTTCCCTTGTACTGTTATACATTATCGTTTCTTGTTATCTATATATCTGTTCACTGAGCTCTCGTAGCTCAGCCGCGTTTTCTTTTTTCACGCGGCAGGTATTAGTAGGAAGCTGGGAATGAGTGAAGAGTGTACCTTGGACTTAGAAGATTGGATAGCTATGCTGGGTTAGAGTTGGATTGAAGACATTATGTTTTAGAATTAGTTTTGGAAGTTTTTAATTGTAACCATTTAGAATCAATATTTCATTTGAAATCCTTGAATTTTTGTATTACTGTATTAGTATGCTTTGTTGTGATCTGATAAGTATCCATTGTTGTGATATCTTTACCCTTGTCGGGTTGGGGTGTTCATCACAAGCACCTTGTTGGGTTTGTTTCAGTACTAGCTCCATCTCAGTCGGCACTCTTCCCTTATTCACTTTTCTCCTTTTTTGTCATTCCTAAGGACTTCTATTCTAACTAGAGGATTGTCCCTGGGAAGATCCCTCCGGTTCTGGCTGGATCATGGGAACTAACACCTAACCTCACCATCCTTATAACTCTAGTGCATTAAAATAAGATTGGTCGGTCTTTGGTATTCTTCCACAATTGCCATCACAAACCATTCGCTCTCCCTCAACATGTGCATCGATATACGAAAGAGTTTAGCACATATGGGAGAGCCTATTCTTGAGTTCAAAAGATCACATGTTTATCAAAATTTCATATTTAAATCACATTCTCTCCCTCGATCAAAAATTTCAAACCACTTGAGATTTGTGATCCCAATTGATTTAAATAATTTAGAAATTATGGGAGAAAATGTGGTCAGGTTTAATATATTCTGATTACGGAGCATACTATGCTCCCCCTTAAATCACGAGAGAGTGTCACTGCTGATGTTGCACAATGCTTAAAAATGTTTCAGAAATTTGAACAAATACTCTCTCCTTTAATTAATGACCCATTTTCTATTTAAAGAGTTGTAGTCATTCAATTGAGCGTCAAGTATTTGTGAAAATTTAAGTCCAGTTACCACCTTGTGAAACACCAAAACTCTCCTGAAGAATCATAGAAGATAAAGAGTTTGTGGTGTAAAGAAGACTTCTATTCTTATACAAGAAATGATGAACTGAATCGTACATCAGATCGAAGAAACATGGATATAAATTAATCCATGCCCAGGTGAACATCACACAATTGAAGGAACAACTGTCTTTTTGGCGACATGCTTTCCTCATAGTATAGCACGGGTTGCAGTATGAAGTAACTACAAGCCATTGAGACATGTTTTAACCAGTTAGTTTAACTTCTTCTCGAGCTTCATTTAAAGACCCGTGTCATTATTGAATGACATTTCTAGGAGCGTAAATGTTATCGATAAACAGAAGACATGCCTAGAGATACTATTTTTGGTATTTTTGTGTTTTTCAGATTTTTATGGTTTTTATAGGTTTTATATTTTTCTATTTTCTTTTGATTTAAGATATATACAAATATATACAAGGATATGTGAAGCAAATCCTTTACTCCTCCTTTTCTTCTTGAAGACACTTGAGGGTTTCAGGTGTCAAACTCTTCATTCCAAGTCGAGGGAGAATAAATTGAAACCGTTCTCTCGGAAGTTCCTTGGTGAAGAAGTCAGCCAACTGAAACTCCGTCCTCACGAAGTATAGTTCAACAATCCCTTTCTCAACCTGTTCCCTTATGAAGTGATGCCTGATATCGATGTGCTTCGACCGAGAGTGTTGGACATTGTTACAGCAAAGAGCGATAGCACTTTTGTTGTCACAATACAGAGGAATCTTGTTGTATGCAAAACCATAGTCTGAAAGTTGTGATCTCATCCATAGAATTTGAGCACAGCAAGCAGACATAGGAATGTACTAGGCCTCTGTAGAAGATATAGAAGTGTCATTTGCTTTTTAGAAGACCAACTAACCAACTTCTCCCCCAAAAACGTAGCTCCTCCCGAAGTACTTCGACGAGTATCTTGACACCCTGCATGGTCAGCATCTGCATAAGCTGTGAGTTCCATTGTAGTGTGCTTAGGATACTAGAGACCCATATGAACAGTGCCTTGAAGATATCTGAAGACTCTTTTCACCGCTTCCAGATGCTTTTTTGTGGGCTTGGATTGGTACCTAGCGCACATACATACTGCGAACATGAGATCTGGTCTACTAGCAGTGAGATACATCAAGGATCCAATCATACTTCTATACTTTGTTTGATCAACCGGGATCCCAGAGAGGTCTTCATCCAGCTTTGATCTTTCAACCATGGGTGTGTCAACTGAATCACTTGAATCAAGTCCAAACTTCTTCAAAATTTCTTTTGCATATTTGGATTGATTGATGAAGATGCCTCCGGGACTTTGAGAGATTTGCAAGCCCAAGAAAAATGACATTTGTCCCATCATCGACATTTGGAACTTAGAACTCATCTCCTTTGAAAATCGATCACATTCACTAGGATCAGAAGAGGCAAAAATAATGTCATCTACATATATCTGAACAAGAAGTAGATGTTTGCCCGCCTTCCTAGTGAATAGCGTGGGATCAACAACACCCTTAGAGAATCTGTTTGCAAGAAGAAACTTGGACAACGTGTCATACCATGCCCTAGGTTCCTGCTTCAAGCCATAGAGGGCCTTCTTCAAGCGATAGACATGAGTAGGATGATCAGCGTCCATAAATCCTTCAGGTTGACTCACATAGACTTCCTCTTTTATGTCACCATTCAAGAAAGCTGTCTTAACATCCATCTGGTAGACTATCATATTCTGAATAGCAGCATTTGCGAGAAAGATTCTAATGGCTTCAATTCGAGCAACCGGAGCAAATGATTCTTCAAAGTCTATGCCCTCTTCTTGTCGATACCCTTTTGCAACTAGCCATGCCTTGTTCTTCAGAACATCACCATGCTCATCGAGTTTCACTTTGAAGATCCACTTTAGAGCAATAATCATTGCACACTCTGGAGGAGGTACTAATTCCCATACTTTAAGTCGATCAAATTCATGGATTTCATCTTGCATAGCATTAAACCAACAATCTTTGGACATTGCTTCTTTGACGTCTTTTGGCTCGACTTTGGAGAGTACGGAATTAAAGAAACACCACATTGCATCGGTGGCAAGTTGTTTTCGTGTAGATACCAGACGAGAAGGGTTACCAATGATGTTGTCAATCGGATGATCATTGGTCCATTTCCTGAGATGATCATGTGGTTGAGGATATTGAACTGATGTTGCCATGTTGAGATCTCCTGAAGAACATGTATCAGTGGAAGACTCAGGAGCAAATACATTTTCAAATGGAACATCATCAACAGGAGCAAAAGGATTAACTTCAAAAGAATTATCTTCTGCTGAGCCTTGCTATACCGAGGAGGATTGAATATTTGATGATGAGAGCGATTGACTGGCAGATGTAGCATCTTGACTGATTGATACAGATACAGATGAACCTTCTGAGTTTTGTGAAATTTGAGCAACATCAACAGGAGGAACAGGTGGTGCTTCCGTTGTGGTATTAACTATTGGTGGCTTAAAGTATTCGTCAAACATCGAATCAAATAACTTCTTCAACTCTTCACTGGTGGGAGGTACATAAGGAACTGCAGGCGTGGGATTCTGTACAAGACCTGAACTAATTGGTCCAGGTGTCAACAGATTAGGTATGGGTCAAGAACTGGTTTGTCTAGGAACCGTATGCTCAGTCAGCTCATCGAGTGTAACGTGAATAGTTTCCATGATTTGTCGGGCTCTTTTGTTGTAGATTCTATAACCCTTGCGATCTGGTGCATACCCAACGAAGAAACCTGCGTCTGCTTTAGCCGTTAGCTTTCCCAAATCTTGACCGTCATTTGTCGGATAGCACAGAGCACCGAACACTCGAAGAAAGGAAAGATCTGGCTTCTTTCCATTTATCACCTCGTAGGGAGTTTTGTTGTGAAGAGTATGAATCAAGGAACGGTTTTGGGTGTAACATGCAGTAGCAATTGCTTCTGCCCAAAGAAACATCGGAGCCTTAGAATATATTAGCATAGTTCTTGCAGCTTCCATAAGGGTACGATTTCGTCTTTCAACAACGCCGTTCTGTTGAGGAGTACGTGGAACACTTTTCTGATGAGTTATGCCAATACCTTCATAAAATTGACTGAGTTGTTGATTAACAAACTCAGTTTCATTGTCAGTCCTGATGATTCTGACAGTTTTGTTCAGCCTTACTTGTAACTGCTTGATTAGTTTGATGATAACCTCTGGTGTTTCATCCTTGGTTCTCAAAAACTTTACCCATGTAAACCTAGAGTAGTCGTCGACCACCACAAGAACATATTTCTTTCCATTGATACTCTGCACTCTCATTGGTCCACACAGATCCATTTGAAGGGTGTGAAGAACTTCCATGATGGAATTGACGGTTTTGGATTTGTGAGTATGTTTCTTGCTTTTACCCAGTTGACATGCAGAGCAAATATGATCTTTCTCAAACTTTAATCTGGGCATGCCTCGTACAAGATCTTTCCGAGAAAGGTCATTTATGGTTCCGAAGTTTAAGTGGTCTAAACGACGGTGCCAAAGCTATGATTTAGTCTTAGAGGCTTTTGAAAGCAAGCAGATAGGAGAGGACCTCATCATTTCTTCAATTGAGATGGTGTATAGGTTGGTGCCACGAATGCCTTTAAGAAGATCAATACCATCCAATTCTCTGACGAAACAAGTGTGTTTTTTGAAGGCCACTTCAAGATCGGAATCACAAAATTGACCTACAGAGAACAAGTTATGCCCTAATTCTTCCACATAGTATACTCGGGAGATTACACTGTCGCCAAACATATAATCTCCATAACCCATAATTGCCCCAAAATGGTCTTTCCCGAACCTAACTGTCCCGATAAACTTTTTCACGAAATTCCTGAGCCGTGAGCGATCCCCAGTCATATGTTTTGAGCAGCCTGAGTCCAAATACCAAAGGACGATTTGTACGACATACATTTGAAAACAGACAACGATGGATAACTAAAAAATGTGGATCCCCATGTGCATTTGGGGTCCGTTTGGTTAGCACACACAAATTCTGGAACTACTGGATTCACAGATGCTACTGTATTTACAGTTGAAGCTACACTAGACGCAGTAATTGACCTAGTTGCAGGGCATCGTGTCACTAAAGGCAAAATTCGACCAGTTGGTTTCCATTCCTTAACCTTTACAACTTTTCGGTTATTTATTTTAGTTAAGGGACACTGATCTCCTAGAGTGAGTTTCTTTCCAGTGGGTCTCCATTGATACTCGACATTTGCAAATGTTTTTCCTGTTGCTTTCCAAACTTTCTTACTTATTTATGTTATCCTAACATTCTTAACTTGGGGTAGAACAGGAGACATCAAGAAAGACACAACACAATCATCATGATTAGCATAAATTAAACATTCGTTACATGTTTTACAGACAACATTAGAATTCGAATTAATTACAGTACTTTTAATACTAGAATCAACACGATTCATTCCATTCATTGCAAACTTATTGTTCTTAGGTTGGGCTTCTACTTTCTTCAAGTGACCACTCTTAGCCGGCTCAGTCCTATCTGTCCTTGAATTGCCTCTAGGCTTTGACCAGCTAGCTTTGGTGTCACAGTTTACTCCTGTAGAAGTAATGATGGGAAAATTAGTTGGTTTTACTGTCATTTGCTTTCCTGATTTTGATGTGCTGGGTTCTGATGTTCTAGGTGGCAGATCAAAGGTTACGTGCTTGTTCTTAGTAGTAGATGATGATGCAACAAATCTATCTCTTTTGTTCTCAAACTTAGGGCCAGTGCCAATGACGTACTCTAAAAATTCCTGAGACCTTTTAGTGAGGAAGCAGGCATCTACAACCGCATTATCAAGTGTTTTTTCTATCCTATTCTCCTCTACAATCTCATGAAGTATATCAAGGCTATCCTTAAGGTGATTGAGATATATTTGATGGGCATATCTATTGTTCCTAAGGGGAGGTAGAATAGGCACAACATCAACATCATACTTTCTAACAGCAGAAACCTTTGGTGCAACACAATCACAAGTGATACTTGGCATTTTTCCTTTCACCTGAGCCTTAAGATTCTCGATTTCATTTAACAAAGAAGTTATCTTTTCATTGTGACTGTTTCATGTGACTTTAATTGAGTCATATAACTCTTTGTAATGTTGTTTGATCTTTGAATTTTCAGCTCGAAAGCACTCATTTTCATAGTGTACCTGATTGATGGTGTCTTGATATTGAAAATTCTGAGAATCTAAGGACGATGGTTTATTGGTGCCATACACATCACTCTTGTTTGATTTTAATTGGGCAATTTGAGCCCTCAATTGTCGAATCGTGTTAGTATGAGCTTGAATTTTTTCATCACGTTTGCTCAATTCAAAATATGTATCAAATTCAGGAGCATCCAAAAATGTCTTGGCATTTGATATTTTACATCTTTCTTCTAAGTGTTGATATTTTAATTACGGATTAAGATAATCAATCTCTAGTTTTGAAAAATGCTTGACCATGTTATCATGGTCATCATTTTGAATTTTCTCATGTAATTTCAAATTCTCCCCCTCAAGCTCAACAACACGATTCTGGGTAACATTCAAAGCAACAGAATACTCATAAAATTGACAGGCAGTTAATGCAGCATCAGTAGCAGTATAAAATACATCTTGAGCAATACATCTAGCAATCAAATTCTCATTGGTGATGAGAATATTCTTTCTCTCAATCTCACGACTCTTAAGTTCTATCGCATTTTGAGCTACCTCATTTTCCATATCTTTAAACACTACTTTCATTTGATTGACTTCAGTTTTAAGGGTTTGTTGCATCCCTTCAAAGTGTTCTTTGAGTAATTTAAAGAATGGAATGACCTCAGTCAAGTAACACCTTTTTGTTTGTTCAAAACCCCTTTCCCCCTCAGTAATTCCGGTTGGTGTAATTCTCTTCTTATATGTTTTATCGAAATCAGCAAATAGTTGACAAAGTACATATATGCTAATCAAAGTTTTACAATTTGTGGGAAGAGTCAAAGGAACCAAATGCCTAGGTGTATTGGGAGGATACACCGTCGCAGCTGCAATTTTCCTAAGGGATGGAGTTTTGGCTTCAAAATCATCGGCCTTTCTCTTTTCTATATCTAAAGACCAAAATATTTGTTCAGGCGTTAACTTCTTTTGAGGTGCAAACACAATCAATCGATTCTCCTCATAATAATCATGGGGTTTGACTATTATTTGTTTGGCTATGCATTTATGATCCTTCATTTTCTCAGTCATTCTTTATCTATTTCTCACTTCTATCTCATTACTCTATTCTAAAGTTGAAACATCAGGTGGGGCATGACCATGCATAATCATCACATTGGCATCATATAAGGCAGGTTGGGCTACTTTAGCATTCCTAAAGAGAGCTACTTTAGGTTCACCTACATTACTTTCACTATGCTTATCACACAACTTTTTGTGCCTCTGAATCATTTGGGCAGTCTGTCTGGTTTGGTCTTATGTGTACAACTTGTTTTCGAGCTTATTCTTTAAGGTTTTAAGTCTGGAGAAATCATTTAAGAGTTGTGTTTCTTTTTCTTTTAAGTCTTGTTTTATTGTATTTAAGTGCTTTTGGGCCTCCTGTTTTTGTTTAACAGTCTGATCCAGCTGATTTTTCAAAGAATTCAACTCTTGTTTCAAAGTTTCTTCTCTTATGTTACGCTCTGTTATAAGTGTACGCATTTGACTTTCCATTTTCTGCTCACGTTCAGTTAGTTCAAATTTGGCACGCTGTTCTTAAATGGCCACCTGATCTTTATATATGTTTAATCTAGTGGTCAAGGTGTCATCAGGGACAAACACAGTGTTTTCATTCCACTCACAAGCATTCTCTACAGCACAAGCATTATCGACAACACAAGCAATATTTTCAACAGAAGATGCACCATCTTGTACATCAGACACGTTGTTGTGATTCACATATTGTTCATATGGAATAATATTACTATTTCCCATGTCAACATTATCTGAATCAACCACATCTGTCTGTTGTACTTCGTTGGGAATCTTCTATTCATTTACCACGTTATATGTGTCATAAAGTTTTAGTACCTCAGAAATCACAGATGCATTGGAGGAACCAGCTTGTTGAGGTGATGAGACAATAAAGGACAAATTAGCCATGAAGATTGTTTGAGCTGTTGGTTCATCATCCACATCAGAGTCAAAAGCATCACAATCATCAGCCTTGAAGATATTAGGGTCATTAAGTGCAAGGTCCTGAACTGGTTGCTCGTCCACATCGGCATCAAAAGTATTTCCCCTATTGCTAGCAAGAAACAACAATTCTTCATCGTCCAACACAACTCCATTCTCTTGAGCTTGCATTAACAACATCTTGTCCTTGAAATAGTCTGAGTTCTGAGGTCGTTTTGGTTGATTGCAGTTTCTGGCAATGTGTCCAAGTCCACCACAGTTATAACACTTGGGCTGCTTCCCCTGCCCCTGATTTGCATTTCCAACTCTGATCTGCACATTACCTCGACCCATGTTCTTTTGATTCAAGTTCTGCCTCCCCTGAACATTCTGAACCACTATTCTTCAATCCTCCACAGTTGCCAGATTGCGTGGATTTGATGAAGTTCTGAGTTGATTGTTAGTTTGGGGAAGTGTTGCTTTGAATTTTTGTACCAGTAAGGAAACTTGATTGGTGAGGTTATCGATCATTTTGTCGGTGTGGGAGTAACCTGAATCCAGTTGTGGACTCATAGCAGATGGTGATGAATAGGAATGATGATAAGCTTGATCAGATGATGATTGGTTGATTGGCTGAACATTTGCAACAAATGCCAGTGGATCATTTGGTGCAGCTGGATTAAGTTTTTCTCTCAACAGAAGATCATAAGCAGCATGTTTCTCATGTTGTTGCAGGTAGGCATACAACTGTTCATAGTTTGTGTCTCTCAATCCCTTGTTGAGTTTCACTGCAGTAACAAATCTGTCCCATTCTGGTGTCATATTGTTCACAAACTTTGAGTTAAGTTGGATGTTTGGCATAGTCATCCTGATGATTCTCATATCGTTTACCAACTTGTGGAATCTCACATAGTAGTCTGTGATGTTCTCACTCGGGTTCATCTTAGAATGCTCAAACTCATCATACAGTTGTGACTCACGATCTTCCTTTGTGATTCTGATCCAGCCAGTAGCATTTTTACATTGTCCCACACTGCTTTTGCTTCAGTGTTGAAATTGATGAGTTTGTAGACATCTTTGGGCAGACCTTGAATGACAATGTTTGAGGCTCTAATATCTGCATCATACCTCTTCTTTTCTTCCTCACTAAAATCATTGTAAGTTTGAGGCCTGTCGATTCCCAAAGTAACAGTTCCGTCTTCACCAGTAGTAACAGCGTCTCTAGTGGTGCCCATCTGAAATGGTCCTTCATCAATGGATTTAAGAATGTTAAATCCATTTTCTTTGCCCAAGCAGTAAAGCCGTATTCGTTGTGCCCGCGACTCATAGTCCATCCTATCAAGCATAGAAGGACGGGTATCAGACCCAGCTGCTTGAATATCATCATAAGCAGTGCTTGGTATGCTTGCCATAATGTATACGGGTTTTACAATTCTTGAGATTTAAACCGAGAAATAAGTTCTTTCGCGGGATTTTACAAAATTCAAGAATAAACTGTTATTCGATTACTTGGTTCAAATCACAGTCAAAGGAATTACTTTAGTGTCAAACCACAGTAACCAAACCACAATCACAAAGGTACCAAACCGCAATTTCCAAACCGCATGAGTACTAGTCAAACCGCAATTATCAAACCGCAAAAACACTAGACAAACCGCAAATATCAAACCGCAAAACCTGAAGACCAAACCGCTATATCTAAACCGCAGACAAACATGACAAACCGCAAAGTCAAACCGCAGATCCTGAATACCAAACCGCTATACTCAAACCGCAGGAATACCAGATAAACCGCAACGATTAAACCGCTGACCCAGAATATCAAACCGCAATATTCAAACCGCAGTAATTAACCCAACCGCAATGATCAAACAGCTGATACCAAAACCGCAAAGGCCTAAACCGCTGATGGTTAAACCACTAAGAGCTAAACCGCCAAGATCTAAATTACACAAAGTCAAACCGCAAAGACTGGTCAAACCGCAACCACTAAGCGACAAACCGCTACCTGACAGAAAACACAAACCGCTGCAGTAAGAGGACAAAAACGTTACTTTCCGTACGTTTTGTCATGTTTCCCGTTATAGATAAGCTCCAAACCGCAGTATACCAAACCGCAACTAAGAATTACCCAAAAGGTTCAAACCGCAACTAAGAAAACCTTATCAAACGTCAAACCGCTAATAAGAAAACTCAACCGAATGTCAAACCGCTGCCAAGAAAATCCTCAAATCTTCCACTAACTAACTCAAACACTGTTGTATATTATCAAGGAAGATGTAAAACAACTTTGTGAACATGAAAGTACAAGTAATAAACAAATTAAACCACAGACAAAGCCTAACCTAAGGTTTTTCTTCCTTTTTCTATTAGATCTATAAAACAAAAGAAAAACTACCAAACCACTCCACAAATCCGAGAATATGCACTCACTAGAACCTAACCTTGGCTCTTGATACCAATTGTAGCATATTCAATAAAATGAAACACACAAACGAAGTGATTTGGCCGTGGGTTTTAGAGAGAGAAAGGAAGAGTAGGGAACTTAGAGAGAGAAGTGAATGTTGTATTAGATGAATGTGTAAGAAGTTCCAACCTTCTCCCTAGGTGGAGAGGGGTATTTATAGTACATAATATTTGTGCCCCGAGTGGGCTGTGGAGCGAGCTGACAGTGGGTAAAGACCCGACCCACTCCACAAGTTCTATATTAACTAAACTCTTACTAATATTACTAATAATCCAACGAGCTAGTTAATGCTAACAGATACTCTGGGTGACCGAGTCTTCACATGAATATTTATATTCCTAACAATATATACATAAGATATTTTGAGTATAAATAGGTAGAAACTAGCACTTCATTTCTGTTTGCCTACAAAAATTCATCAAAATCTCTTTACTCCTTATAAGTTTCGGCTAAGAAAGAAAAACGAGAAGAAGATCCGTCTATCAATTATTTCAAGCACTTTACGATCATTTACGATCTTTACGCTAACTACAAATCATTTTGGAGGAACCGTTGGGGATATTTTGTTCTAGATCTAGTAAAAAACTCATCATTTTCAAGTAAGCATAAAATAATTTTTATACTTTCCATTATGCATTTTATGTATTTATTATGCATATTTATGTTATTATTAAGTTTAAATCTTTATTTAAACTCATTTCATCACCTATATACATGTTTGTGAGATTTTATTATGTTTTTATTTTTATTTTTTAAAATCTATTGTTGAAGAAATAGAAAATAGATTTTTAAACGAAAAGGTAGTCGTTTGAACGGATTAAAACGGATTTGTAACGAATAAGATACGAGTTTTCTAAATATATATTATCGATAACTATTTTTCATAAAATATAATAGTTGCTGAATGGATTTTCAAGTTAGTAAAACCGAGCTTTAGAAGATAAACCAAGTCCCCGAGACCTCAAAATATATTAGTATACTTAAATACCTTCGTGGGGATAGGTAGAACTTTAAAAACCGAGCTAATTTTAGAAATGAATTTCAATAGGGAATAGTAACCTGATTTTAATTTTAGAAATGAATTTTAGCCACTCTAGGTGCGGTTTTGGATAAAATGTCATAAATGAAAGTTGTAGTGTTTTGGTCACATACTTTAGTCGAGTCGGAGACTTTTCAATATATATATATATATATATATATATATATATATATATATATAGAACAATATATATATATATATATATATATATATATATATATATACATAATATATATATAACAATATGCGCATGACGTCATCAATTGTTAGATTGCCCAGTAATGCCATGTCATAATTCCACCTAAGCACATTTTGTTTAAAATTTACGATTTTCTTGCCACATAAGCATTACTTATTTTTTTTTTAAATTTCGGATTTGCCACATAAGCATTATTGATTTTGCTAGAAATTTCGGATTTGCCACATAAGCATTATTGATTTTGCTAGAAATTTCGCATTTAAAAATTTAATTAAAATTGGCCTTTGCAAGAATTGAACCCTGGCCATTTGATCCACATACGAATACTTCAACCAATGGACCAAACATTTTTTTGTGATCTACATAAGAAAATATTTATGTCATGCTTAAAAAAATGATGTTGCTAAGCTATAATTATGGAATAGATTAGTATATGCTTTCTTATACATATATATACCCGAAAATATTGTTAATTTCTAGAAGATATACGTTTTTTTTTTAGTTCCAAATTAATATATGGTTTTTATTATTGATCATAGAAAACCCTAATTTTTCCTCCCCATAATTTTATTTTGCTTCTATTATGCTTTATAATGTTCAGTTTTGCATCAAGTCCAGCGTTTTGTCAATCAACATCAGCATTTGGCAGCAGCCAATTTGCGGCTCAAAGCTCTCCGTTTGGTACATTTTTTTCTTGTGCATGGCTATTTAGTCTTCTTGAATATATTCTCCCTATGTTTCAGTATTATTGTCCACTAGATAAAAACACAAATATTAAAAACAGTGTTATTATTCCGCCTTTAATTTAGTAAAAATGACAGTTTTCATCTTTAGACCAATCAATAATTCCTTCTTTGTGCATTAATTTCAAATAGGCGTAATGTTGGATGCCTAATAGATTTTGGGATGGAGTGGGAAACTTAATATTGCATGTATGAACATTCGGTATTCACTTTTGCTGTTACTTTACACACATGCAGGAGCTCAGGCCACAACTCCAGCATTTGGAACTCCTAATTTTGGTCAACCATCTTTTGGAACTCAACAACGTGCCGGAAGTAGAGCAACCCCTTATGCTCAGACACCTGAAGCAGACAGTGGCAGTGGTACACAACCTGCTGGAAAACTGGAGTCAATATCTGCTATGCCTGCATACAAAGACAAAAGTCACGAAGAACTTAGATGGGAGGACTGTCAAGCAGGAGATAAAGGTAATAAATATTTAATCATTGAACGGTGATTTGTACGCCTTCTTTTGCCATACGAACCATGTTTATGGTTTTGACTATATCACCTTTCACTAAATAAACGAGAAGATCAAGAAAGTGACAGGTAAAATTGTTAAAAGCCATTACTATAGTCCCTGTATGGCATAAAAAGATCATGTACAAACTGTTATTATCTTGGTGTATGTCAAAAGAAGATGGTTTATGAATCAAGACCCATAGTCATTGTGGTTTCACTTTTACCACCTTCTCTTTTATTGACGATTCTTGACTTATTAGTCTTTTCTTTTGCTTCAGGGGGGCCAAATCCTGCTGGTCAGTCTTCTGGTGGAATGGGATTTAATACAAACAACGCACAGCCAAACCCTTTTTCATCACCTTCATTTACACAGCCAGCTGCAAATCCGTTTTCTTCCACTACATCATCTACCAGCCCATTTGCCCAAAACAATATGAATATTATGTGTGCTTACCAATCTTTGTATCATGTTTCATGATTTTTTTTACAGATCACATGTGCAGGTTTTTCATCAATCTTCTTTTTTGGTAATATGTAGCCAGGTACGTTGTTTCTTTTCCATTCCTGTATGTTGAATCAATAATTTTATGCAATCATTCTTCAAATCTATGTGAATTTTTATATCTCGCTCCATTTATTATTCATTATACCGAGTTTTTTTTCCTAAAACCCGTGTGAATGAGAGTGTTGTGTTGGGCGTTACGTAATTCGGGTAGTGCACAGAAAGGTTTACCTCATGTTCATCAGCCTGAGGAAAAGGTTAAACTGAGTAAATTTTTTCTTCTTCTTTTTAATTTGCTTTTGTGTTGGTTTATTGTTTTGTAATTTGATAGTTTGTAAGGCCGTCGCTGAGATCCGTGATCAGGCTAAGTTGTTTTCATTATTCTAGGGTTGGTTCAATTCTCTTATGGATGTTAAAATGTTAGTTTCTTCATCAAACAGGCACACAATATGAGAAATGTGAGTAAAAACAATGGTATATGGTTTAATGTCTTTATAACTCTTTTTTGAATAGAAGATTGGACTTTTTGTCTGTTATCAATATATGAAGCGCGTATTCCGTTTAAATTGTTCTCTATAATTTTTGTGTCAGGCAATCAAGCTCACGGCTGCATTGACGATAACAAGTGGTAAATTTATTATTTTGCCCATGTCAGTACATGCTTATGGTGTTAAGAAGTGGTTATTCATGTACTTTCGTAAAAACTGAAATGCTATTAGATATATGAAGGAATTCAACCCAATAATATATCAACGGGTTGATTCAAATGGGTTAAATCCGTAAAATCATGGAATTAGCAAAGACACAAAGAAAATGGGTCCAATCGATTGAAATGAACAAATTGGTCATAAACTTTTAATGGTGCATGTTGGCAGGATCTTAAATTTACAAGTTATTCACTTTAGCAACAACCTTCATTCCATGCGTAGGTTCCTATTAGTCTACTTTTTAGTTGTGATTCATATGAGTCCATCAGATTATATCCACTACAAAAAGAGAAGAAGAAATTCTTGAATTTGACTTTGAAAAGTCAACAAATTATTTAAGAACTTCACGGTTACATTTTTCTCTAACTTGAGTTATCTATGAGGGCCTAAAGCTTTTAAAACAAGTGTTGTTTATGAATTATGACATTGTAAGTTTAAGTTGGATCTTTGCTTGGTTGGTGCACAATGACAAAAGTGGGTACAAAGAAGGTAGATGATGATAACACTGTAACTGATAGAGGTGTCAATCTTAGCGATCATTACGGCAGTTATATTAGTGAAGCATCTTTCAGTTGCCCACTTATATTATGAATATATTGACATTTAAGTATGTGACATAATTTTAGGCTAATACTCTCTTTTAGTACCTTGCTTTTACTGTTTTCTAAGCTTAATATATTAATAATGTAGGTTAATGAATGGATCTTATTCTTTCCTAGAGCCGATATTGGACCTGTTCATTTTTTTTTTATTGTGCTTGATTTGACACTGCAGATGCTAAGGGCATCGTTATGTTGATCAAGAATGTGTACTAAGAGCACTGTTATGTATTTATAGTATGTTGATCATATGTACTAAGGGCAATTCGGGTTATCCTTACTCTATAATGGGTTAAATTCGTAAAGTCGTGAAATTACCATGATCGTGTGGATAGTTTCCATTTGGAAGGGATCCTCGACTTAAGAATGAGGCCATAAGGGGCATGGAAACTATGGTGGTGAAAAAGACTATAATTATGGGGGCTAGAAGAACTACGGATGGCAGAAGTGATGGATGGCAGTGCTACTGGCGATATATGTTAGAGGGAGCTTGTGAACAGTGACGTGGCTATTAAAGTGGCACCACGAGCATTGGCTACTGCTAAAGCAAGTGAGATTTTTTTTTCCGGTATTGGTAGTGGTATAACCACCCGATTTTATTTATGTGTTTATGGTTCTATTAAGTACAAGGTAATCTTTGTTTAAGAGTTCCATTTTTTAATGCCAAGACGAAAAGACTGATCAGATGTGATTGTGCATGTGTATGTAGATTGATATGGTGCTTCATAAGGAAGTTAACATGATTATATTGTACAGGTAGATAGACATCTGGAAATCATTGACTTATAATGAAACAAAGGAGTGAATTCTATACTCTACATATCATATCATTGATAAACAATTATGTATACAAGTATTTAGTCGTGATCTTTTCAGTTTATTGAAATCATTGACTTATCATTGTTTATTAATTATGACTTCTAAAACTATATGTAGGATCGAGTACTTCGAGCTTGATTGAGCTTGGTATAAACAAGAACCTCTGCAATACAAGTGTTTATGCGGAAACTAAACAGCAAGTATTATAAAGAAGAAAACTCTAAAAGAACAATGATCCTCTATGGATCAAACTATTGAACTAAGAATCGTTTATTGAATGTTAAAAGATGTTCAAGGCGTACATAAACTCATAGACGGGTTTATCTTTTATACTAACAAGATCACCTAACCCTAACCCGTTCTACAAGAAAACGTGTAAAGAGATTAACAACAATCTCTTCTAAAAATAAATCTTAACAAACATTCTAAATATGCGGATAACAACTAACACTATCCGCAGGAATAATACTATCGGCAGGAACAAGATAACACTGTCGGCAGCAATGAGCTTTCAGCAGGAACCAAGCTATCGGCAGGAACCAACTTTACACTATCGGCAGCAACAATGAACTCTTATTTCCCAGAGATCATTAATTATGACTTCTAAAACTATATACTCATATGACTTTCTCAGTTTATTACAATATAATTTCCTTGCGAGTATGGAATTATATTGGGATGACACCATAGGATTCAAATTTTTATTCTTTCCCATGTTAGATGATTTGCAGGAAAAGGCTGTTGAAAAAGCTGTGGAGTTTATGGATTGATACTCCAGTATCCAGGAAGAGTTGGATTCAATGATGGCGACTGCTAAATTTAAGGTATGAGTATGTCTTATGATGCTATCATATTCTCTATTCGAACCGAGTTTAACTGTGTAAATATTTTGAGCGTGTTATTTCATCACAAGATTTACGAGGTATGTTATTGATTGAGTGATTAAGTGTGTTGTTAAATGACGGGTCAAAATGAGCAAATTAGCCATTTTGTTGCAACTTATATGAAATTAATCATCTAAAACTTATTACTTACAGGTCAAATAATAAGGATGTTTTATTTGTTACCATTTAGGATATTTTATTTGTTACCATTCAAATAATAAGGATGTTTTATTTGTTACCATTCAAATAATAAGGATGTTTTATTTATTACTTACATCTCTACTTCTACCAGTTGCTGAAAACAAGGTACCAGGTCACAACGACACGTCAAAATGAGCAAATGATGAACTAAAATAAGTACATTTTATTACTATCATTTATCCTATTAATTTGACTTGTTTTACTATATTATGTATGAGGATTGATACTTAATCGTTTACTTTTGTAATTCTCAGGTAAAAACAAGCATTTGGTGAAACTTAGCGATTATGGACTAAAAACGGAGTAAAATGATCAAGATTGGAATTGGTTGTTGGAATGAAGAGAATGAAGACCACTGCCTGACTTTGAAGAATGCGCCGCATGGATTTATCCCATGCGCCGCATATGAAACTTTGGTCAACGAAGAATAACCAACTTGTTCTGCTCCAGATGCGCCGCATCTCACTCATTACATGCGCCGCATCACTATCAATATTTCACCAGATACGATCCAAGATACAAGAGGACATGCGCCGCATCCAAAGATGAAGATACGCCGCATCTTCTGGCGGTGTACGAATATTCCTGAATATTATAATCTTGGACCCCACGCGAAGTTAAGTAAATGCGCCGCATCTTACCCTCAGACAGAAACTATAAATACCCCAAAGACCAGACGAATTAAGAGTTCCGAAGTTTTAACAGAAGACCGAAGACCAGAAACCTAGGACGAATTCAGTCAAGGCAGCAGCACAAGACACACCCAAATCAAAGATACAAGAGCTGTAAGAAGGTGCTGCATGTGTTTAATTCATTAAGTAGTTTTGTTTTATTGTGTTAGTAAACTTTAATTCATCAAGATTGGTGGCTTGTGTAATGTGACAACGGAAAGATTGCACTCCCTTAAAACTGCTTTCTCATTAATTAAAGTTTATATGTTGATGTCATTGGTGACTTTTATTAGTGCATTGATAACCTCTGTGGCTAGCTGAGCGTTGATCGGGTCGCCATGCCTCTGCCCTCGCCTGTTTATTAGATCGCCTATGCATTCTATGGTCTGTAGAAAAGTAGGAGAAAGATAAAAAGGATAGTCATAAGTAATCATTAAGGGTTTACTCGCCGATAAGATTAGAACCAACGAGAAAGGACTTAATCTCGGTGCGTTTCATCGAACTATACACTTCATATAACACTAGCAATAAAACAAGTGACAAACTACTTATCATAAGGACAACCCTCTTATTGTCTCGAGTATTTATCTATGTACGTGTGTGCTACTTGCTGATTCGTGCCTATTGGTTTAGTTTATTATTTAATTGCAACCAAATCGTGCCAGTCTCTCAGGCTGAACCCCCCTTTGCGTTAGATTAGATTGTATAGCTAACTTAATATATTAAAATACTGATTAGAATAACTAGATAATACGTTCCACTCTTAGTGATCGACACTCTACTTACCATTATATTCATACTGACCGGGTACACTGCTCGTTAAGTGTGTGTGTTGTTGATAAGTCGGCTAAATATAAATTTAAAACTTGATTAGGCATTAATACTGCTAAACCGCAACGACACGCATACGCATCAAGTTTTTGGCGCCGCTGCCGGGGAGTGAATTGTTATTATCTGTTAATTTGATTAGTATTTTAATTAGGTTTTTAATTTTTTTATCTAACCGCTAATTTTGTTGTGTATTAGATTAATTTGCATTCATTGTACTATTTTGCATATTTTCTGTTTTTGTGTGTTATTTGTTTGCTTTTGTTTGTGTTTATTTTCGTGTGTTTTTATTTGTTTTAATTTTTCGTATTTTTTGTTTTCTGCTATCGTTGTACTGAGCTAAATCGAACGATACGGCGCATCTGATTAATCAGATACGGCGTATTGCGTTTAATTTTTATAAAATACAACGCGTTTAATTAATTCGATACGACGCATCTTTTCCCCAAGATACGGCGTATCTGTTTTTGATAAAAAAAATTTTCTAAACGTTAACGCCATACGACGCATCTGCTTCAGCAGATACGGCGTATCTATTATTTTTATTAAAAACAGTTTTCGAATTATTAAACAGATACGGCGTATCGATTTTTATCGATACGGCGCATCTTCTGAATCAAAAATCTTATATTTTGAAACGTAACGAAGATACGGCGCATTAACTTTTGTTAATACGACGCATTTAATTTTTAATAAATATCGATTTTTGATAATTAAAATTGATACGGTGCATTCGAATTTCTAAGCGGCGTATCTATTTTCTGAATAAAGTCTGATATAATTTTAACGATTATAAGATACGGCGTATCCAACTTTTTGGATACGGCGCATCGTCTGCAGATATCAGTAACTTTAATTTTTCGTATTCCGTTTTCGTTGTTAATTTTCTGCTATATTACTTTCTTGAGCATACCCTACTGATGCTTTTGTGTTGATTTCAGGAAGTGCATGACCAGGAGTTCGACTAAGAACTTGATTCAACCTTTCGAAGATCCTGAACGAGCCCTACATTTGCTTAAAAGGCTTTTCAACACAAGAAGCTTTGATCTTTCAAGTTCACTCGAGCTTGATTACTTTTCTGAAGAAAAAGAGGAAGTTGAAACAGAAACAATGGGCGAAAACACTACTATGGAGGAATACATGAACAGTACCCGTGCTGATTACACTTCAGGAGTTGCTAGACCAAAGTTTGATGATAAGTCAAAATTCGAGTTGAAGGGTCAGTTTCTCAAAGAGCTCAGAGAGAATGCTTTCAGTGGGACGGAACATGAGGATGCTAATGAGCATGTTGAAAAGGTCCTGGAGATTGCAGATTTGTTTACTTCAGAAGGAGTCACTGACGATCAACTCATGCTTAGAATCTTTCCAATCTCACTAAAAGGAGCTGCTAACAAGTGGCTAAGGAATGAACCTGCTAGTTCAATCACTACATGGGAAGGTTTGAAGAGCAAATTCCTGAAGAGATATTGTCCACCTGCTAAGACTGCTAAAAAAATGGAGGCTATCAACAGTTTCAAGCAAGAGCCTGATGAAACTCTTTATCAAGCTTGGGAACGATTTAAAGATTTATTAATAAAATGTCCTCAACACTATCTAACCCCTATGCAGGAGATAATATTGTTTTATCAAGGATTGGACGTGCCTACTAGACAGATTTTGGATGCTAAGGGAGCTGTACCTCAAATGAGTGCAGCCAATGCTAGGAAAGCGATCCAAGAAGCTGCTGATCATTCTCAGAAATGGCACGATGGGACCTCTACTAGATCTAAGAGCAGCACTAATTTTGACGGGATTGCTGCTATTCAAGCTCAATTGGATAAAATAAGTAGAGAGATGAAGAAGCGTGATGAAAGAGTGTATGCTTCCCAAGTTGGATGTGAAAAGTGCGAAGGACCTCACTACACTAAAGATTGCCCGAATAAGAATGAAAGTGAGACATTTGAAGAAGCATATTACACCCAATTTGGACAACCATTCCGACCTTCAGGAAGATTTAGGGATGCTACCCCGGGATTCTATCAAAGGAACAACTTTAATCCCGCTTATCAAGAGAGGAGGCAGACTTTAGATGACACTCTAAAGCAAATTATGGCCGATGCTGCTAAAAGACATGAAGAGAATACTGCTATGATCAAAGAAATCCGAGCTTCAACGGACACTACCACAAGAAATCAAGGAGCTTCGATCAAAGCATTGGAACAACAAATTGGTCAAATGAGCAAAGTTCTTCAAGAAAGGGGATATGGAAGTTTACCTAGCTCAACCGAAACCAACCCAAGAGATCATGTCAAGGCCATAAGCACCACTGAAGAAGTCACTCCTTGCTTACCTAGAAGATCGATGAATGGTAATGATGGTGCAAGACCCGAATTTTTCTTTAATTCTTCAATCAGTTTAAGGAGACTACTCAAAGAAAAGACAAAGATTGAAGAAGATATCAAGGCTACAATGAAAGAAGGGAGCTCTGCAACCGATTTAAATGCCTTGCCTAATAAAGAAAAAGACCCAGGAAGTTTTACTCTCCCTTGTTCAATTAATAATATATCTTTCAATAATGTGTTAGCTGACTTAGGAGCTAGTGTTAGTGTTATGCCTCTTAAAACATTCACTACCCTAGGACTAGGTAAATTAACACCAACTAAATTACTTATTGAATTGGCTGATAAAACGGTAAAACGACCTGAAGGGATTGCTAATAATGTCCTAGTTAAGATTGAGAAGTTTATCTTCCCTGTAGATTTTGTTATATTAGATATGCCCTAGGATGTTAAGGTTCCTTTAATCCTTGGTCGACCTTTCTTGTCTACTGCCCATGCTAAGATTGATGTGTTTAAAAGAAAAATCTCATTAAGAGTAGGGAATAATAAACTAGTCTATAAATGCCAAGATCCTGTTAAAAGCATAATTAGAGGAGTCTATGTGCTAGGATTAAGAGAGCGTATGGACCTCGATCTTGAAGCTAGGCTCATGGGAGAAACATTGATTCAAAACAACTCAACTAATCCTAATCATGAGAACTTTGAGGAATTTATTGACCTTAATGTACCTACCGAACTTAGACGCGATGTTGTCAATGATTCTGATGATGAGTGGTATGATTGTATAGTAATTAACAAACGTAGGAGAATAGTTGAGAAAACTAATTTGAATAAAGATGTGTTTATTGAACTACCACCCCACCTTGCTTATTTATGCTTATATGATAATAAGAATTTCCCGTCTATCATTTTGTCATCTCTGCCCGAAAGGGACAGAATTTTGTTTATACAGATATTAAAGAAGAACGGCGCGGAAATTAAGGACGAGCAAGGAATGTTCAATATTAATGAATTGGGAATGAGGGAGCGCGATGTTTCCGACTCCTTCAATGATCGATATTAAAGAGCTGAACGTGAGTCTAACTTGAAGACTCTGGAATAAAGACAAGTGCTTACCGAGAGACAACCCGGATTTATCTTTTTATTATTCTGTTTACGTGTCGAGTCAGTCAGGCCGCAGAGGATACGGCGCATCTCAATCCTGAGATGCGACGCATCTCCTGCAGATGGTCATATCTTTACTTTTCTGCATTTTTTACTTTTCGAATTTAAAACTTTTTATCAGTTTATTTTAAATGCGGCGCATCCCTGGTTAAGGATGCGGCGCATCTTTTATTCTGATCCGTAATTATTCCAGGCTCGATACGGCGTATCTTCTTCCATAAGATACGGTGCATCGACTGACCTGATGATTTTCATTTTTAATTTTTATGTTTTATTTTTACCTAACTACTAATGTATTATGCAAGTTTGAACCTTTCTTATCTTAGGTGTGTTTTGAAGCCTTGGTGGTATTATAGATTCCTGCATTTCCTGCGGATACATCAAATATGAAGCTTAAACGTTCTAATCCACAAGAAAGATGATTTTTGCTCTAATACTAATGGAGGATCATACCGAGCAAATCTCAGGGGAGTTTTTCTGTTCTAATTCTTTTATTTTTCCAGTTTTTAACCTTTCATACAAACAACGAGGACGTTGTTTAACTTAAGTGGGGGGATTGGAGAATTAGAACACTTAACATTTACTTGTCCTAAACTTTTCAAAATATGCTTAAAATGTGCTTAATATATAAAAATTTAAAATTTTTAGCATGTTTTTGTTTAAAGTCTAAGTTGCATAGCTGCACACATGACGTCATTTTAAAAAAATTGTGATTTTTCAAAACTCACAAATCTATGAGTGTGCCGGTGACTTGTAAACTTTAGAACTTGGCTTGTATACTATTCGAGACCACCATAATAAATATTATTTATATAATTGGAATGACTTGTCTAAATTGGTAAAATTTCTAGGATTACACCCAAATAACCTTTATATGTTATGTGTTATTAGCTAACTACACTGGTTAGTTAACCCCCGTACAACCCTTTTGTTACTCTCACTTTTAGAGTAAGATACCCCTAGAAAAACACTCAGAGCCATTCCTTTCGTTTCTTACACCTTTGTTAAAATGTTTCGTTACACCCTTACACCTTAGCCTACCCTGTAGATTAAAGTCCGTGGTTGGTTAATTGCTATAGGCAAAGTGTGTTTCCTTACATTACCTGTGTTCGCGTGCGTAATTCATTATCTATGGTTAGGTCGGGAAATTGCACAATGCAATTGGAGTGAAAGTAAATATTGTATATCTTTGAGTTTATTTTTCGTGTGTTTACTACTTTCACTATTACCGTTATTTCTGAAGTTATGAAAAGTATGGAAAAATTATCCAGAATTATTGTTTTAGTGATGTGGTGAAATTTTACACATCTATGTTTATGTTTCTTAGGAAAAAAAAAAAATTGAAAAAATGAGAAAAGAAAAAGAAAAAGAAGAGTTGGATGTTTGATTAAACCAACTTATGTAAAGTTATGTAAGTGGTCGATATCACCACTAATTGTTGTATTATATCTATGGATTAAATGGGAGTTGGCAGTTATGGGAACGTCAACTAAGGTTTATTCTTTGATTAAGATCTTATTGAGTATAATTCGTGTCTACCTAAAGCGTGTGTTTCAAGTGTTAAAGCGTGAGTTATTCAATGATATGAGTCTTATTCATGGGACGGTTGGGATAGTGATTAACCACACTTAGGATTTTAATTTATTTGTTTTGTTTATTTTTATTTTTACACCAATTTATATCCCAAATATTATCCATACCCTGTATTATTCTTTATCCAACCAAACCTTTGATTTATTGAGATTAGGGATTTGAGCAATCTTAAGTATCGTAGTCGTGGATTCGGCTATGTATTTATGATTTTGTCCCCCTTTTTGATATATTATTATTGGTGAAGTTTGGACCTATCTTTAGCCTATTCGAGTTAAGGATTTGAGCAATTGCAAGTATCGTGTTCGTGGATTCGATCATGTATTTGTGATTTTGTTGCCTTTTCTGGAATTTGAGATCGATAGAGATTAAGAATAATTAACCCTTAAGCCTAAAAACCCTTTTTACCGCTTTAGACTTTTTATTCCTTGGCTTTAGTGGAGGAGATGTGTATACTTACCAAGCTTATGATAGAATATTCATCGCGACTGGACAGTTAAACGATTAGATTTGCTTTTATCGAATTATTTTATTTTACTTCTAATTCGTTAAGTGTTTAGTTGTGTGATTATGACAAAAGACGAATACATGCTTAAATATAAAAATAAATCCTAACATCTTTAGGATACATTTTCATAAGATAAATTCTAAGGTTTACTTGGGGACAAGTAAAGTTCAAGTGGGGGGATATTTGATGAACTCAAATAAGTACATTTTATTACTATCATTTATCCTATTAATTTGACTTGTTTTACTATATTATGTATGAGGATTGATACTTAATCGTTTACTTTTGTAATTCTCAGGTAAAAACAAGCATTTGGTGAAACTTAGCGATTATGGACTAAAAACGGAGTAAAATGATCAAGATTGGAATTGGTTGTTGGAATGAAGAGAATGAAGACCACTGCCTGACTTTGAAGAATGCGCCGCATGGATTTATCCCATGCGCCGCATATGAAACTTTGGTCAACGAAGAATAACCAACTTGTTCTGCTCCAGATGCGCCGCATCTCACTCATTACATGCGCCGCATCACTATCAATATTTCACCAGATACGATCCAAGATACAAGAGGACATGCGCCGCATCCAAAGATGAAGATACGCCGCATCTTCTGGCGGTGTACGAATATTCCTGAATATTATAATCTTGGACCCCACGCGAAGTTAAGTAAATGCGCCGCATCTACTTACTAGATGCGCCGCATCTTACCCTCAGACAGAAACTATAAATACCCCAAAGACCAGACGAATTAAGAGTTCCGAAGTTTTAACAGAAGACCGAAGACCAGAAACCTAGGACGAATTCAGTCAAGGCAGCAGCACAAGACACACCCAAATCAAAGATACAAGAGCTGTAAGAAGGTGCTGCATGTGTTTAATTCATTAAGTAGTTTTGTTTTATTGTGTTAGTAAACTTTAATTCATCAAGATTGGTGGCTTGTGTAATGTGACAACGGAAAGATTGCACTCCCTTAAAACTGCTTTCTCATTAATTAAAGTTTATATGTTGATGTCATTGGTGACTTTTATTAGTGCATTGATAACCTCTGTGGCTAGCTGAGCGTTGATCGGGTCGCCATGCCTCTGCCCTCGCCTGTTTATTAGATCGCCTATGCATTCTATGGTCTGTAGAAAAGTAGGAGAAAGATAAAAAGGATAGTCATAAGTAATCATTAAGGGTTTATTCGCCGATAAGATTAGAACCAACGAGAAAGGACTTAATCTCGGTGTGTTGCATCGAACTATACACTTCATATAACACTAGCAATAAAACAAGTGACAAACTACTTATCATAAGGACAGCCCTCTTATTGTCTCGAGTATTTATCTGTGTACGTGTGTGCTACTTGCTGATTCGTGCCTATTGGTTTAGTTTATTATTTAATTGCAACCAAATCGTGCCAGTCTCTCAGGCTGAACCCCCCTTTGCGTTAGATTAGATTGTATAGCTAACTTAATATATTAAAATACTGATTAGAATAACTAGATAATACGTTCCACTCTTAGTGATCGACACTCTACTTACCATTATATTCATACTGACCGGGTACACTGCTCGTTAAGTGTGTGTGTTATTGATAAGTCGGCTAAATATAAATTTAAAACTTGATTAGGCATTAATACTGCTAAACCGCAACGACACGCATACGCATCAAAATGAGCAAATGAGCCATTTTGGTAAGCAATCCCAAACGCCCTATATGGTCTAAATATTGCAGCTTTTTGAATTTTACAAATGGTTACCACCAGTCGATTCAGAGATTGTAGCAGGCGGGATAGTCTGAAACATCATTTCCAGAGACCTTCTTGAAGCAACAAGCATCGAGGATCAAATAATTATAAGACTCATATTACTTTCTTGATCATTTTCATGAGTGTCAGGTCATTTGATGAAAAGTTGGGCTTTTTTCTAATTCTTTGATCTTTTTTGTGTATTATTATGTAGAGGATCCGTTCATCACAAGTTTCAATCGAGCATATCTATGATCTATTTAACATCAACTTAAGGAAAATCGTGAATGTCAAGATTACATCAAGTCAAGACCTGTCAGTTCACCAAGTCGGGTCAACCGCTTTCTAATGGGCAATATGTACCAGATGAAGTACTACTTTACGAATTGGTTTATGTAAATTATGTCGAAGCCTTTATTCACAATCTAGGCTGATATTTGTGTCCCACCCCCATGATTATGTTTTTGTAATATTGCCACTTCACTTTCACATAAAATGGAATTGGCCTTTTAGAAATGGTACAGTGACTCAAGTAAGGTACATTTTTATGCACGTATGATACTTAACGACTGGATGAACCACTATGAATCGATAGCAATTGTTGTCACCTTGGAAAATCAGGTAGATGTCTAGCTTCTGAAACACTTACTTACCGATTCGTTCAACTTTTGAAAATGAGTTGCAGATTTATGTGACAAAAGCAGAAACTGATATCCATGCTATTTCAAGAGTTCTTGCTCCAATGCCCGTCATTGTTTGTGTTGCAACCTGAAGACGTAGATACTGAGTTCAAAGTTGATGAAGAGGAAGATAATGATGATGATAGACTTAAATAAATGGAAGAACTGAAAAATACTATGCAGCGAAAGAGAAAACAAGCACAAAATAAAACTGTAAAACAAAGAGAAAGGGTTTGTTCTTTATTCTTCTTTATTCATAATTAGGATTAACAATTATCTTGTGATACTTTCGGATTTTTGGATTTCTGCTCCACACATTCACTGTACTGAAATTTGTAGGAAAGAAAAAGGAATGCAGCTGGGATGAAGAGTGACGTAATGAAGGATGGTTATACTGAAAGAGACTTATTTACTACGATGAATGTCGGATTCATATCCTTTCATAATTTATTATGCATATCAACTAAATTTTATATGTTTTTTAAAACCCAATTTTTACTTTTCAGACCAATAAAGATTTTACTGAAGATGATGGTGCAATTAATGGTAGTGACAGTGAAGGATCTCAAGTAGACTCACAAGATGAGTCACTCAGTGATAAAGACTCTGATGAAGAGCGTCGAAGGTGAGTGTATATTTTGTATGGTTGTCTACTATATGAAATAACTTGGATAATTTTGAAAGTATTTGTGGATATGATTAAATGCCATACTTCATTTTTCAGATATGATGAGAAAATGGAGTTGTTTATGGAAGAAGCTTATGAGCAATATTTAACAAATAAAGAAGGAAGTGCAAAACAGAGAAAAAGGATGAAGAAAATGCACTCTGAATATGGTGAACTTCTTGAGGTTCGTGGTTTTTTTCTTTTTGTTCCTCGCTGTTTCAACATTCTCCTTTTGTATGACGATTTCTTTGCGTTTTGTGGTGGTGAAGTACGCTGATCGTGTCGGTTTTAAAATGGGTCAAAACGAGAACGAGTTGGGTTAACCGACAAACACTTTTTGTCTTACCTTTTCCTGAACTTTACAATCAACCAACTTTTTAAGTATGTTTAAGAAAACTATATTATTGAATTTGATAACTAATTAGTTTTTTTTATGTATATTGCGTTCATTTTGTAATTAGACCTGTTTGATTTAACCAAAAAATTTATCATTGATTAAAAACATATTAATTTTCTTTTCAAATTTAAATCAATCGTGGAATTTCATAACCTTCCAGGTGGCTATGAGAGTGTGCACCAAAGAGCAGCTGACAAAGGGAAGCAGCCAATGCAAGGTAACAAAATGTTGCTTATTATTGTAACATTCTGATGATTTATTGAGTCAATGCATCAGATGTGTGATGGGGGACGCGTACGGTAACTCATGTCTTTTCTGGCTGCAGATATGGTAATAAGTGCATGTTTGTCACAGTTAAATAATATACATATTTCATTGGTGTTGAGTGTTTGTTAATTATTGTAGATTCGGGTGGACGTCAGCCAATACACTTAAGTCGCGTTTGTGATGAAATTGTACAAACACGTGATGGAACTGAAGGTGGGTTAAAATCATTATATACTTTATTGACTCTTTTATGATATTACTTTTTATTTTTTCTTTATTGTTGATTCATTACAGTAGCCGCAATTGGTAATGTAAGAAAAGGAGGGTTACTCGATGTCAGGCTTACCATGATCTTTCGAAGAATGGTTGTCACAAGAACTCTATACTAAATATTCCAACAACTGATAAAGGGAGAAGAAAGATAAATGACCTTAATGAAGGCATTCTCAAAGTGTGTGATTTTGTTTTGTCTTACCAGACTTGAATGAGTACCTGATCAGCAAAAGGTGGAAACAACTTATACAATCGAGGGGCCGTGCTTTTATATTTTCAACTTCCACACCGGTACCCATCATTGCTGCTGCACATGGTAATTTTCAGCATTCAGTTGAGGGTTTACCATTTTTTTAACACGATGTGCATGGATCAAAATGGTAGTTTATATATTGGTATAAATTTGTGTCTATTAATCAGTTTAGTAGGTGTATGACGGACGTACTGGATGATGATAATGGATGAAGAAGACATTTATTCGATGTTCTGAATAGCTGCAACTGGTGAAGGTACCATATCATGTTCTATTGCTGATCAATAAGTCATCATTTTTATTTAATGAAATTACGTAATATAATACAACTTATGTATTTGAAACTGATGGAGGTACATATAACTGGTGTCATTAGATGCTAAGAAATTTGTTTTTGATTATGATATATAAATTAACTATCTTTTTTTCATAGATTGTGTCATGGTTGTACCATTGAGTTTTCAAGAGCAATATAGAAAATATTTATCAGATGACTCAACCCAACAATGGGTGAACAAAAGCTATTGTATAATCTAGGTTTTTACGGCATACATGCCAACAATGGGTGAAGACTTTCTACGATTCAGGGCAAGTGAAGTTATTCATTTTTATCTAACTGTGTTATTGCGTCGTGTTGCTCCCATAACCAACTCTTCTAGCCTACAATCTCGCACGGGTATGGCCAACAGTCTGCCTCTTTTTTATGGTAGCTGATAATACGGGCTATCACAACCCTACACCTTACACATGTTTTCCTTAATAGTACTAACTAACATGTTTATAAATATCTGCAGAAGAAAAGGCGTCATCGTAAGTTTACGGATATTGATTATGACGGATATTGATAATGGACATGCAAATAAAAAAAATCATAAACTGTTAAGTGAACTCCATAATCATTGTCATAAGAAGATATATGCAATTTCTTTAGTAAGGTTTTATACTGGTGAGTTACATACAGCTGCGCCATTTTTACTGAGTTGTTGATTTACAGGACAACTGTACACAGAGAAATATCGACAAGAGGGAGAAAGGAATTGATTAACATATATTCATCAAAAGTATCCGACTTGCAGGCATATATCGATCAGGCATTATTTTCCAATTGTCAACCGTTGTATCTTTGCGGCCTTTCTGCATATTTTGTTAGAACGCGAACATCTTGGTTTGTATGACACTGACGCTTCAAAAGATGTCAACTGGACATCGTTTTCACAGCCGCCCAAAAACCAGCCCTTGACATGGTACAAGCTAAGCAACTCAAGAGGCCTTCACGAGAAAATGCTTCTGTTTCGTTAAAGCTTTTGCAACCATTTTCTATGTCATGTTTTTTGTTTCCGATGTAGTTTATCTGAAAGTGTTCTTGCAGAAGAATGGATGACCAATTATTTATATCCTGCATGCTGTTGTGGATGCCCCGTCAATAATACATTAGGAGCACCCAGGTTGCCACACTTGGTGCACCCTTGTGTACTGAAAACATCATGTAATATCCCGGTGGTGCTGCAACATGTTGCAGTATAATCATGTACAATGTTATCATATGCAATTACTTTAAACTCACAATCTTTTTCAGTTTGTTTTCTTATTTCTAAATATAGATTTAATTGGCATATTTATCTAATTGTGACCATAGTTTTTTACATTGGTATACAAAATGAGTGAGGGCAAGTGGATGTGTGGTCTGAGAAGTGTCTTTCACCAGGAACCGAAATGTCCTTAGAAATAATTTTAGACTAACTAAGACCATCCAAATTATAATTACAAGTCATGCCCGCCCATTGGGCGGGCTTTGCGGGCGGGCTTATGTGCCCGGTAGGGCTTATAAGTCATGCCCGCCCATTGGGCGGGCCTTGAAGTCTAGTATATATATATATATATATATATATATATATATATATATATATATATATATATATATATATATATATACATATATATGATGCGTGGTTTTGCGACCTTACAACAGGTTTTACCTCTCGAGGGATCTCAAGAGGCTTGCAATCCCCACCAGGCAGTGTACCTGACCGATGTAGTATAGTGTAGTGGCAAGTACCGGGGGATTGATCGTTCTCTAGGGGAATAGTGTCGTTAGGATTGAAAAACTACTCTAATAGGTCTAAGGGTGAGGGAAGATTCTTTTTGTATTTTTTATATTTTTATGAAAGCAAGTAAAATCTCGGGTTTGAAGGAGTGGGCGGAATTAGTTGCTAGTCAACTAACCCAAATAACTACAAATGCAAATAAAATAAAATAACTGAAAGTAAAAAGGTTGTGGAACTTATATGGAGAGAAATGTGTTTACTTAGATTTCCTTACTCCCTAACTATCTTTTACCGGTTGATTAGTGTGTATTAATTGCGTGGATGATGGGTGTATTCCTTAATACCAATCGTGGGGTGGCGTACGTACTTCCCCAACTCTATAAGCTCCTAATTCACTCCTATGTCGAGCCGGCTAAGAAGCTCCTAACATGGGATCACTAGAATTCGCTCATGCATTAAATACAACCATAATAACCTTAGTACGCATTGGTTCATGTTTCTTAAGACGTTCAAGCAAATTACCGTATAGGAGGTTAGCCAGTTTTCTTAAGCCTAACATCGATAAACAATCATCCAATACAATTAATAACACACCAACAACCAATAATCAATAGTTAGGTTTCATTAGATCTAAGCAAACACAAGATAAATCTAGCCTAGCATGTTAAATAAAAGACAAGAACAAGATATAATCAAACAACACATAGACATATTGAATGATTAAATGATTACTTATCTTCAATTGAACATGGGAGATCCAAGGGTATAAAACCCTTAAAAATGGCAGAAAAATCGTCTAGGGTTTCTCCTCACAAAGTTGCACACTAATGACTAAAAATTATGAAAGTATATATAGGAAAACAGATCTGACGGCGTCACGTTATAGAGCGTGACGCCGTCACCTCGCCGCGGTTAGGGTTTCTTGATGGCCTTCTTGACGCCGTCCCCTTTTAATCCTCCAAAATCCTCTTTGGCGCGTCAAGGGTTGACGGCCTTCTTGACGCCGTCCCCCTTTAATCTTCCAAAATCCTCTCTGGCCTATCAAGGGTTGACGGCGTCACACTGGGGCTTGACGCCGTCACAGGTACTTTTTAGCAGATTTTTGAGACTTTGTCGTTTTCTTCACTTTTATGCTCCAAAAACGTCCAAAATGCTTCCTTTTCCAGATTTCTTCTCCAAAGCACCTAAAATGACAAAAGGAACGATTTAGGGCAATATTTGATCAAATAAATACGATTTAGGGCTTAAATGACCCCCTAAAAGCGGTACACTTTTCGCTTCATCAAATACCCTTACACTTGAGATTTGCTTGTCCTCAAGCAAATGCGCTTTTATTCTAATCAAAATGCAAGTTAGGGGTCATTTAACGCTAATATAAAAGTAATTACAACAAATAGTCGTTCCACTTTAATCATAATAAGCACGGAGATTACAGACTAGCACCTCACAAGTAGTGTTTAGATACTCACATCTCTCAGGTGTCATAAAAGTATATCTCATAAATGAAAATGAATAATATCTCTCACTACCTGTCATAGCAAATAGATTACCATAGGCTTGGGAAAGGATCAAAAACCTCCTCCACTAGGCGTAAGCACCTAAGATAAACTATCAAAGAGGGCTTTTAAACGGGTTATAACGTTAGGTGTAGGGATATGATAAACACGGTTTTGTTGGATAAAGGATATTTTACTGGTGGCGAGTTAAAGATCTTGATTAATTACATGTACAATATGGCGTTGCTAAGCCAAGACTAGACTCGACTTAAGCTAATGAAAGAAATAACAAAAAGATAAAATACACTCTTGCCCTACCATCCAAAATAATACATCATAGGGGGGTTGCATCCCCCTTACACTTGAACTTTTACATAACTTTACAAATAACTATTCTAATGACTCGAATTAAGATAATCGAAACACTTGGAGTACTTTTAGAAATATTTAGCACATATGGGGGTAATAATGTTGTTCTTCCCCATTACTCCATTACACTAGTACTTTACCCATGAGTCCCAATCGTCCCAAAATAATATGTACAAGGATATGACTCGACTTAGCAACCATGTAATCAATTAGATAATTAACTTGGGGTTTAAACAAATGTTGTCACAATAATTTAGTGTTTTATAAATCGAATATGTATAAGCCTCAATCAAATGGTCATGTCATGAGCCTTATGCCTATAACAAGAAAGAATCCTTTCGAACTTTAGACTTTGATGTCATTAATTCGTGAAGTTCCATTTATTTGAAAAATGATTTGAACACATATTCAAAAGATGTCTTTCGACCCTTAATCTAAATTAAACTTTCACTTGTTATGTTTATTAAGTTTCTCATACAATCGTCACAAAGTACAAGACCAAAACATTCGTCGACTAATGAATTGAAATCAACCACTATTGAGAACCCTTTCGACATTTAGACTCAACAATGATTAATGAAGACAATAAAAAAGACAAGTTCCAATTTAACCAAATATGATGTTATCATCATATTCCAAACAAACACTACAAATATCCAAACATCCCTTTATCACAAGTTATCATAATATCCAAACAAGTATACAAAACTATTCATTGGTTATTTCAATCAAACACAAAGATTCAACAATCATGGTAATCATAAACATCATGAAATATAAAAGTAACAAGGTTTACCCAAAGTATGAATTACAATAGGAAAAGGTAAAGGATTTATAGCAACCTTCAAGCCTCCACTCAACTATACGCTTTCTACCAAGCCGGAAAATAATACCCAACACCTTCTTCCATGTATTTGAGCCTTCTTCTGAAAATCGCAGAGGTTGGTGGTTTTTTGGGAGAGATAAGTTAGTGAATATTCGTCCTTAAGGGTGAAGGGTAGAATTTCACAATGAAAACCAAGCCTAAGCACTCATATATATAGTAGAAATCAACCCTTAGCCTCTAAGTATGAAACTTGGGCACTAAGTGTCATAAAATACCAGGAAATGGAGTAAATGGAGGTAAGTGATCGGGCTTGGGGCTTAATGACACTTAATAATGCATTAAAAATAACTTGGGAAGGTCAGATTGGTCCATCCAATCGGATATGGGACCATACTGATCGGATGGATGAAAAAGTTAGCTCCATCCGAATCGGTTGTGGGCCAATTCCGATCGGATGGAGCATTTTCGCCAGAAATGATAAACACGAAAGGTGTAGATCCTTCTCTTCCGGTTCCTTGGCTGCTTGAATCATCTAAATCCGTGATGGAACTTATGCATGCCATCATCAAATAAGTTCTTGGACCATTTTGGACTCTAGGTTGTTTAGACCTTGATCTAGGATAAACAATTAGCACAATCATAATAATCAGTACAGCGGATTAAACAATAAGAATATTATTATTATCAACAAGGTTCTTCGTCATCATCTCCTAACACTAATAATACGCAAAACCTAGGCATCCGTTGTAGGAACTCGATGCCTAGAACACAACGAACTCTTTTAGACGTCTACATCTTTACACACATACACAAAAACCTACGCCTCTAACCCTCTTTATATAATAGAGGATTAGGGTTACAAATGGTATATTCTATAAATATAAAAGATCTTCTACTTGTTTAAGAATTCTTCCTTTGTCATCTTTACCCCTTCATCTTTCACATATTTTGTCTTTATCAACTCAACTATTAGACCCAACAATCTTCCCCTAGTTGATAATGACGAAACCAAGTAAGCACGAACTTCCCCTGAAGTTAATATGTATGAAAGATAAATGAACTTCCCCTTACACCATGCAAATCATCAATGATCTTCAAGCTGCAATCTTCAAAATATTATTCCCCTTTTTGTCATCATCAAATAGGGAACAAAAATATGCAACCTTGATCTTCATAATCACGAATCAGCACCATACATCCAACTTTGTCTTCCAATGTCTTGAATTGCCCTCCATGAATGAACACCAAAATGCTTTCTTTTATAAATGAAATCAAGACACCAAAATCCCAAATCATCAGTAAAAATACCAACGAGCAATCATAAAAACCTTCCCCTCGAATGATGCATGTAGTAACCATAAGAACTTGTCAAAAAAACTAACCAACAATAATAACGAACAACATGTTGTACCATCCATGAATGAGCATCCTAGTGTTGCATTAGGTTTGAAAGATGACAACAATAATATACTATATCAAGCTGTAGTAAACAATGTAAATAGTTCTTTGGTTAACCAGTAGGAACCATGTAAAAAAAATGTGGAAAACTAGAAGGGGGGGTTGAATAGTTTTACGTCTTTTTAATTTTATTATGAAAACTTTGTTTCCTTTTAAAACTTTTGTTTTGAGTTTATATGAAAAATGATACTTGAACAATATTATTAATTATATGAGTATCCTTTTAGATTTGTTATAAAAGTTTTCGTTTTATGAATGGAGTTTTAAATTGATCTTTATGTGAAATCAACTTCTAATTAATACTAACAATCATATATGCCTATATGTATGAAAGTAATGACGATATAAACAAATAAGTAAGGGATGGAAAGATCAAACCGAGACACGAGGGATTTATAGTGGTTCGGCTACAACGACACCTTCCTTGCCCTACTCTACTCCCCGAGCACACCTTGCTCGAGAGTTTTCTTCACAACTTCAATAAGCTCCCTTATGGCGGAGAAAACCTTACACGACTTTGGCTTACACGGGTTTAACGACACAAAGCTAAATGTCGAGTTCTAATCGTAGCTAGAACCAATCTCACAACTTCACAACACAACTTGTACACAACTTATTCACGACGACTTCACGACTTCAACACAATGGCTTCACGACTTCTACACAACGGCTTCACGACTTTTACACGACGACTTCACAACTCCTAAGCTATGGCTTCACGACCACGACTTCACACCTTCTAAGCTACGGCTTCACAACCACAACTTCACAACTTCTAAGCTACGGCTTCACTACCAAGACTTCACAACTTCAACACGACCGCTTCACAACTCCTATGCTACGGCTTCACGACTTCAACACTAGGACTTCATGACTTCTAAGCTACGGCTTCACAACTTCTACATGACGACTTCACAACTTCTAAGCAACGGCTTCATGACATCTACATGACGACTTCACAACTTCTAAGCAACGGCTTCATGACATCTACATGACGACTTCATAACTTCTAAGCAATGGCTTCACGACTTCTACATGATGACTTCACAACTTCTAAGCAACGGCTTCACGACATCTGCACCACGGCTTCACAACTTCTACACCACGGCTTTACAACTTCTACATGACTTCTTTACACCACAACTACTTATACACCTTCTTCACTAATTACACACTATACATATCTAGTCACTTATGTTTACACCTTATACACACACTTTACACAAATGAATGAATGATTTACAATTATGATACACCAACAACTTGGATGGAAGAGTTACACCAAGTTGTAATACTTCTTGTCTTGAAGGATAGAAGTATTCTTCTCTTGCACTTGAGAGGTTGAAGCTTTGGATCACTTGAAACAAAAGCTTATAATTATATGATCAAAGGTTTTTTGAAAATATGAAATGAGATCTAAACCAGAAAGTTTTTAGTGCAAAAGGGTGAGTAAAAATCCAGGAGAAGGCTGGTATTTATAGGAGAAAAACTGGACAGCTGGAGACCTACTGGAGCGTGGCCGGCCCCCTTAAATAGGGGGGCGGTCCCCTTAATTTTAAGGGGGCCGCCCAAGGTGTCCGTTGCCCAGATTTGTCCTTTTGTGGGGAAGGTTTTTCTGGAACATTTTAACTGATTTTGGTTAAAAATTTGAATTCATATTTTTATAAAAGATTAAACATTTTTATTTAATACCAAAAATGTTTTTCAAAAATATATAAAATGTTTTTGATGTTTTATAAAAAAATCTAGTTATTAAGAAAATGTTCCTTTGATCATATAATGCATTAAGCATTAGTTCATTCATACCTTAAGTGATTTTAGTTGTAGAAGTGAATATTTACAACTAAGTACTTGTTTAATTTATAAGTTTATGTTTTAATGAGTTTACATTTTGTGATCATCAAAACATAGAGATATGAATAAATATTGATAATGTTTTTAGGCATTTATTTATGTCAACAATCTCCCCCTTTTTGATGATTACAAAACCTAAACTCATTAAATCAAAAAGTTATTTTTGGGCAAGTATTTAGTGAGTTTATATTCACTTCTCCCCCTTTTTGTAGCATCAAAAAGGTTGAGCTGACAAGTTTTAGAGACAAAATTTGTCGGAACGAGAACTCCCCCTTGATGTGTGCTCCCCCTCGTTTGAGGGCACCAAGGAATCGATATATGGAAACTTGCAAGAAAAATATTAGAACAAAGATATATATATAAAATAGCATGATATAAGACATCATTAAATGTTGTATCATACACAACACCAGATTATATTCATCTACATAGCTTAGTAAGCAATTACATATCATTCTAGATACATATCTATTCAGGATGCACAAAGGATTTGAAAATATATTATTAAATGCAATGCATATTGGTGAGAATTAGTGAATGTATGTGGTGTCGAATACAGACATCAGGAGTTTATTCATCTCTTAGCATAGTATTCAAATTACATAACATGCTAGTGATTCAATCTTTCAGGGGCTTGCACACAAAAGGTTGAAAATTAGTTTTTGATTAAGCATGCAAGCTCATTTGGTGGAGAAAAGGTGGTGTATGTGGTGGTGAAAATGAGGAGTTAGTGGTGAGTTGGTGTAGCATTGTAAGTGATGAAAAATGCAGTGGTATGATTCTTAAGATCCAAGGCATGTGTCCTGTGCTTCATAAGCCAGGGATGGGAAACAGGTGTGGTTAGTATTGTGTATGATGAGAATGAGCATCAAAGGTATTGGTGATATGAAAATTGACAATGGTGAAGGGGTTCTTGATAGGTGTTGGAGTGATGCACTTGAGGGTGTAGAAGTTGAGTGATGTAGTTATTGATGATGAAGTGAAGTATGGATGAAGATGTTGTGCATGAGTGAAGGTGTTTTTGATGGTGCATGAGTGCACTGGGTGATTAACATGAGGTGGTGTGATGGGTTTTGGTGTCTTAGGTAGTTTGGGTGATAGAGTGAAAAAATGGGTGTGATGGAGGTGCAGTTGATAGGTAAGTTTGGTAATAAAAGGTCGCGAATGCAAGAAACATATTTTACTGCCCAGATGGCCAGTCCCCTTAATTGTAGGCCGGCCCCCTTAAAATTAAGGGGACCGCCTAGGGAATTAAGGGGGCCGCCCATCTGGTGTTTTCCCAGGCGACCAAATTTGAAATTTTTTCAGAAAAGGGTCATTTTTAGGGTGTTTTTGCAGCAAGCTCCATTTGAATCATGTACATCAAGAATGATTAAATAGTGGCATAAACATGTTAAATACGCATGCATACATTTAAAACATATTATGGAATAAGCATGTTATTAATCATCAAGCATGTATATATATCATGATATCAAGTATACAAGCAATAAGCATAACAATCATATATTAAAGACAAGAAATAAAGCATTCATTAGTTGAAAATAATTATGTTAAAAACATAATTATTGATACAACACATATTTTGCTTATAGCATACAATAAGTAGAAAATTTTAAATTGCCTAAGAGATCCATTTGACTTGCTTGAGACATGAAAAGCTTGAATTATTTTGGATGGATGATGGTAAAGAGGGGTTAAAAAAAATTGGATTAATGGGGTTGTAAGTTTGGGTGTATGGATGTTGGAGAGAGTGTTGATGGAGGAATTGGAGGTGGAGAGCTTGGACTTGACCATGTTGAATGAGGGTTTTGATGTTGTTCAAGTGGTGGTGTTGGATTAGATCTAGTGAGAAGATACTCAATCCAAATGAGACGCTCATTTAAGGCGATGGTTTGATTTTGGAGAAAGATGCAACAAGGACAATTGTTGACATGTTTCTCAATTTGACTCAAGTGATGTGGTGATGATGGTAATGATGGTGAGATGGATGGTGATGGGTTTAAGTTGCTTTGAGCAAGGTGCAAAGCAAGGAGAGCATTAAGCTCATGGGCTTCCTTGAGTTCTTCAATGAACTTCAAGTGTTGAGTGGAAGGTGATGATAATGGAGAGTGGTTGTTATTTGGTGGAAGTGGTGGTGACACTTTTGGTGGTGGAGACATTTGTGAACTTGGGTAATTATGAGTGAATGAAGGTGGACATATGGATGATAGGTTATGTGTGTGAAAGGGTTCATTAGGATGAGGTTTAGGTGTTGGTTGAGTTTGAACAACATCATTTGTTGGGTTATGGCAAATGTCAAGCTTCCTCCTCCAGATGATGTGATTGTGGAAGGTAAATTTTGGAGGGTGGTTTGTGACAAAATGTGTTTGTGAATTTTGGGAAGTATAGGATAAAATGGGTTGGAAATTGAAAAAGAAATCAGTAATCCGTCACTCCAGATGGCCGGTCCCCTTAATTTTAAGGGGGCCGCCTGGGTATTTAAGGGGGCCGCCCATCTGCTGACTTCCAGATTACTGGAAATGGGTTTTTGGCATAAATTTGTAGAAAAGGTTGTGTTTTTGGGTTTAGTTTCAAGCAAGTCCAACTTCTTTCAAGGCAATTTAGGATTTAATAACTCATATATGCTAAGCATATTTATTTAAGCAACTTTATCTAACATGCAAACTACTCATTAAGCATATAACATGTATATACATATATTAGACAAGAAGATAATACATAGCACCAAGTAATTCATAGTATCATACTTAGGAAGATTAAAAGGCTAGTTAATTAATCCTATTGATTATCTATGTACAAGAGAATGTGGAGTTGTGATAGCATGGACTTCTAGACTTGTCCCAAGTGAGGTCTTAGTGAATAAATTATGGTTATTATCAAATTTAGTTCACTTATAAATGTCACATACATAAATATAGATGACAGATATGAGATCACCATGCATGATTTAAAGAAATGTTTTTGGCATTATTCAACAATGTTTGAAAGTAGGTTTTATGTGGATGTGAAAAATATATTAATGAAATAGTTTTGGCTTTATTTCAAAATGTTTTTATGAGGAAAGAAAACATATTTTTCCAATCTTTGGTTTTTGATAAACACGTAATTATGGACACAAGTTTGGAAGAAAGGTAGGATGGTGAAACTTGTTTAATAAAAATGTGTCATAATCTTTTGAAAAATCATTTTTCCAAAATGTGAAGTTTTTGCAAATTTAAAAATAAGTCTCATTAATTATAGGTTTAAAAATAGTGGTTTATAAGAGATCTCATGCTCAAGGGCATTGGTTAAGTCTATTGTCACATGCTACCTCTTTCTACATATCCTATGGCATTTAAGCATGTATTATGACTAAATACAAAAATACATCATGTCAGAGTAGTTAGAGAAAAACAAAAGCTATTATAATGACAATGCATTCAACAACTAAACAAATAATTAGGAAGGCATGCAGTCAAATCACATAGGAGCAAGTAAACATATAGAAATTTTATATATGCAAGATGACATAAATCTAGGAATGAAAAGCTCTAGTGAAAAACAAAGTTCATAACAGTAAACTATCGTTAGGTATATTTAGGAAGAATAATGTATTCAAGTTGGAGAATGAGTATGAGACTATTACTAGTGGTGCTCAATTCAGGCTAAACACGACCGTTTTTACGGGTTACACACACCCAACTTCTCACATAGAAGCAATTCAACCGTTAGGTCAAATTGAGTTTCTAGTCAATAGATTCTCCAGTAGTCATTCTCTTTTTAGAAGAAATTAAGTTTCTAAATTTACCTATCGAAGAGTACCAAATATGAAGATTGCTTGGTTTACTAATACTTAGGGGGGCTACCTAAAGGGTTTCTAGTTCATTAAGCCACAGAACGAATATAACTAAAGTGTAAAGGCAAAGCAACCTATCAGACTAAGCGTATCCTAAGGCATTAATAAGATTATATGCATGAAGTAATTACTTATGAAATTTTAAATAGAGAACTTACCTCACGTCCTAGCTTTTCTTCGTAATGTCTCAGATGATGATCGACGTGTGAATGATAGGTGAGTCTTCAAGATAAACAAGGTATGAAAGTATATCAAGCCAAACTACTAACACCTTATTTAAACCGAAGTGGCTTGACCCAAACATGTCTTGTACGGATCATGATCCTCTCATTCGTCTGTGTCACTCCATGATTTTGGATTGAGTTCACTTTGGAGTTGATTTATGTAGTCTTCGTCGTTAATACCTACATTAACAACATTTGAACTAGTAGCACATGTATCTATTTTATCTAAATGTTTATCTATTAAATATTCTAAGATAACTAATTCATGTACAAGATCAAAATCCTCATCTTTGGCTTGACATTTTTCTTGATGAAAGTTTAAGAGATTTTTCCAAATATCATTTGCCGTTTTACAAAAAAATATTCTTTCATATTCAACTTTCAGCAAGGTTTTGTAAATAATTATTTTAGCTTCATTATTTTTGTTATTCTTTGTTTTTAAATAATCATTTTGATTTTCAAAATCCGTTTTTGTTTGACTTTCAAAATCTGTTTTTGTTGGTTGAAAATCACCAATCGAAATGACATGCCAAAGATCTATATCAATTGATTTCACATAAGTTTCAAATTTATTTTTCCATTCAAGAAAAGTATAGTTTTCAAATAGTGGTGGTTTTAGCAAAGATTCCCTTCTAGATATTTTTCGAATTCCATAGATCGATTCAAGTTTTAAAATACAGTATATTTTAAAGATCTTGATTGACGTGGCTCTAGATACCAATTGTGGAAAACTAGAAGGGGGGGTTGAATAGTTTTACGTCTTTTTAATTTTATTATGAAAACTTTGTTTCCTTTTAAAACTTTTGTTTTGAGTTTATATGAAAAATGATACTTGAACAATATTATTAATTATATGAGTATCCTTTTAGATTTGTTATAAAAGTTTTCTTTTTATGAATGGAGTTTTAAATTGATCTTTATGTGAAATCAACTTCTAATTAATACTAACAATTATATATGCCTATATGTATGAAAGTAATGACGATATAAATAAATAAGTAAGAGATGGAAAGATCAAACCGAGACACGAGGGATTTATAGTGGTTCGGCTACAAGGACACCTTCCTTGCCCTACTCCACTCCCCGAGCACACCTTGCTCAAGAGTTTTCTTCACAACTTCAATAAGCTCCCTTATGGCGGAGAAAACCTTACACGACTTTGGCTTACACGGGTTTAACGACACAAAGCTAAATGTTGAGTTCTAATCGTAGCTAGAACCAATCTCACAACTTCACAACACAACTTGTACAAAACTTATTCACGACGACTTCACGACTTCAACACAACGGCTTCACGACTTCTACACAACGGCTTCACGACTTTTACACGACGACTTCACAACTCCTAAGCTACGGCTTCACGACCACGACTTCACACCTTCTAAGCTACGGCTTCACGACCACAACTTCACAACTTCTAAGCTACGGCTTCACTACCAAGACTTCACAACTTCAACACGACCGCTTCACAACTCCTATGCTACGGCTTCACGACTTCAACACTAGGACTTCATGACTTCTAAGCTATGGCTTCACAACTTCTACATGACGACTTCACAACTTCTAAGCAACGGCTTCATGACATCTACATGACGACTTCACAACTTCTAAGCAACGGCTTCATGACATCTACATGACGACTTCACAACTTCTAAGCAACGGCTTCACGACATCTGCACCACGGCTTCACAACTTCTACACCACGGCTTTACAACTTCTACATGACTTCTTTACACCACAACTACTTATACACCTTCTTCACTACTTACACACTATACATATCTAGTCACTTATGTTTACACCTTATACACACACTTTACACAAATGAATGAATGATTTACAATTATGATACACCAACAACTTGGATGGAAGAGTTACACCAAGTTGTAATACTTCTTGTCTTGAAGGATAGAAGTATTCTTCTCTTGCACTTGAGAGGTTGAAGCTTTGGATCACTTGAAACAAAAGCTTATAATTATATGATCAAAGGTTTTTTGAAAATATGAAATGAGATCTAAACCAGAAAGTTTTTAGTGCAAAAGGGTGAGTAAAAATCCAGGAGAAGGCTGGTATTTATAGGAGAAAAACTGGACAGCTGGAGACCTACTGGAGCGTGGCCGGCCCCCTTAAATAGGGGGGCGGTCCCCTTAATTTTAAGGGGGCCGCCTAGTAAAATTAAGGGGGCCGCCCAAGGTGTCCGTTGCCCAGATTTGTCCTTTTGTGGGGAAGGTTTTTCTGGAACATTTTAACTGATTTTGGTTAAAAATTTGAATTCATATTTTTATAAAAGATTAAACATTTTTATTTAATACCAAAAATGTTTTTCAAAAATATATAAAATGTTTTTCAAAAATATATAAAATGTTTTTGATGTTTTATAAAAAAATCTAGTTATTAAGAAAATGTTCATTTGATCATATAATGCATTAAGAATTAGTTCATTCATACCTTAAGTGATTTTAGTTGTAGAAATGAATATTTACAACTAAGTACTTGTTTAATTTATAAGTTTATGTTTTAATGAGTTTACATTTTGTGATCATCAAAACATAGAGATATGAATAAATATTGATAATGTTTTTAGGCATTTATGTCAAAAAAATAAAAAATAACGACCTCCAATCAGTATTGACATTATTACTGCCTCAATAAACTCTCACAAATATCATGTCTGTGTCATCCAATATCCCATGTTTGTGTCTCAAATCTCCAATCAATCATATATACATCCCCTTACTGCTCGTAAATCATGCAACTAGCAGCAGCATCTATCGTGTAAACCCAGCAGTAGAAACTCCTAATATGAGCAGCAGTATGATAAAGCTAGCAGCAGAAACTTATAAGCGTAGCAGCAGTATTAATATGTAGAGCAGTAGAAACAAATAATTCTCAGCAGTAGAAAAATATAGCTCAGCAGTAGAAAGTCTCGGAAGCAAAAAGTAGAAACAAATAGCATAGCAGTAGTAATTCTCCGATCCCATCTTCAATTAAATTCCAATCAGTAAGCGACAAACAATTGATAGATATCATTCAGGAACCAGCAGTACAATCAAGATTAATATCCATCCAAGAATATTGATATACCACAAAACCAATAATTTAATATCCTACTGATCTACTTTTATCCATATATGTACGAGACGACAACAACCAAGCACAATTGAATCTTTAAATAAGTGTAGCCCCACAATCCAATCAGCAGCAGTATTAAAATAAACCATAGCAGTACTCACTTTGACCAATGTAACGAATAAGATACAAGTTTTCTAAATAGATATTATCGATAACTATTTTTCATAAAATATAATAGTTGCTGAATGGATTTTCAAGTTAGTAAAACCGAGCTTTAGAAGATAAACCAAGTCCCCGAGACCTCAAAATATATTAGTATACTTAAATACCTTTGCAGGGATAGGTAGAACTTAAACCGAGCTATAACGAAGGAGTTATGAATTAAAAAAGATACCAATGAAAAATAATATTTTGAGAGCTTTTCTAATAGGGAATAGTAACCTAATTTTATCTTTAGAAATGGATTTTGCCACTCTAGGTGCGGTTTTGGATAAAATATCATAAATGAAAGTTGTAGTGTTTTGGTCGCATACTTTAGTCGAGTCGGAGACTTTTCAATATATATATTACTAAAACATTCGTATCATAGTTACGATACATACTTGCTAAAGATCTAAAAATGTATTATTTTGACTATTTCTAAGGATTTCCAAAGTGACGTTATTTTTACAACTAAACTAACAAACAAACATGTACGGGTGTTATAACATTTTATAAATCGCATACACGATATTATTGCACTACCTAAAACACATTATCACTTTAGGTTGCGGATAGAGTATCACACTTCAACTTTTCGCGCACACATTTGCTAGTATCATGTTACCACTATTTTAGGTGAGACATAGCCCCTCTCTTACTCTTTTACTTATTTTTGAACTCTTTGGGGGAGATACATGCTTAACTACTTGCTTTTACTTTACAAATACTCAAAACATTTATACTATTATGCTACGCTATACTTTTTATACTTCTTGGACATGATGTGTGGCTTTATTACGATATGTGCCTTAATGTGTAAACTTAATTTTGTATACTTCAACATGTATTCTTTAGCAACTGTTTAACTCCTGGATGGAGCCGATGGAGAGGTATTGATAGTACTATCGGGCTGACGCCCCCACCCTTGTGTCCCTTATTCTTGACCTTGGGTGAATATAATCCGGTATTCTTGTGCAACGTATAAAATTATGTTGGCTGTTATTCTTTACATTAAGTACCTGCATATATCGTATACACATATGTCTTACTCATACTATATTTTAGCAGTGGGTTGTGAACGCATAGGTTGCAAGTTTTGTATGGGCGGAACTTGGAACTTAATGGGTTCACAATGTCTTTGCTGTGGGAACATTCTTTAAAGGCTTTTCAACTTATTTACAACAAACTCTATGAACTCACCAACCTTTGTGTTGACACTTTTAGCATGTTTATCTCAGGCCAGTAAGGCGATAGTGGATGCATGGAGCATAGAGTCATTTTGCATAATTTGGAGACTTATGCTTTTATCGTTTACCATTCGATATGCATTAAAAACTTATGTATTATTATACTATGGGATCTCTTGTTTTGTAAACTCTGATTTTTATTATTTGAATGGTAACTTTTCAAAACGTCTTATTTAGAGTTCGTTTTCTATACCTTGTACTTTGTGCTTTGAAGTAGCACCCCAGTGACATTACCTTCCGCTGCGGTATTTTGGGGGTGTTACAGATTGGTATCAGAGCCTAAGGTTATAGAGAATGCCGATTTTTCAAAAGGAAAAATCGCAACTGTAACTAGAATAAAGTTTTATTAAACATTAAACATTATACAAGTCGACTAGTCCTAGCATTGCATCGTTAGTCCTAAATTATACATAGCCTGATCACATATGTCTAATTCAGGAAGAATCATGCAATGATAAGAGTAGTAGTTTTGGATCATGTTTAGTCGAGTCTTAAGAGTCTGGTCACCTGAAATTGCATTGGTCGGGAGGGTATACCGTACCTTAGATATGATTTTATATGTATGCTTTCTCTTTGCTACCTTATGACTCGTTAGACTAAGCGCGTCTTTATTCATGTCATTTTACGACCTCTATGTCACGACTATCGTTGTACCGTACATTATCTGTCCAAGTTCATGACATTGATTAATCTGAGACCTAACGACATCGACCTTAGTTACATTTTTTTTGTTGATTTGATTGGTGTAAACAATTTCAAGATCGATCTAATCTTTCAAAAGACCTCCTACCAGGATGTTGAATCCTTTCTTTCTGACAACTTGCTTTCTAGCTTGATCTAGTGACAGTTCTTGTTTGATGAGTTGCGAAAATCAAGCTAAGAGTCAAGTTGTTACCCAAGTCGATTCAGTTTAATCTCATGACAGTTCTTGTCTGATGAGTTGTGAGATTAAATTGGAGTCGACAACCTAAAGGTCTAAACTTGCTCCCTAGCATGATCTATTGACAGTTCTTGTTTGATGAGTTGCGAAAATCATGCTAAGAGTCAAGTTGTTACCCATGCCGATTCTGTTTAATCTCATGACAGTTCTTGTTTGATGAGTTGAGAGATTAAATTAGAACCGACCACCTAAAGGTCTTTTGGGGGCTACGGTAGAGAATGGGAAAGTTTGCCTCGTCAAATCCGACCATGAGAACGTACATATGTAGAACGAACGAGCTGAATTTAGGGACTGAATTCCTTTAACGGGTGAAGACTATGACAACTCGTACTTTTAGTTCATAATTTTAACTTTAAAATTTTACTATTCATCCTCGAACAAGTTACTATTCATCCTCGTAGTCTTCACTATTCACTATTTTGCGTAAATTAAGTAAACATTTTTATACGATTTTTGTGCACGAACAATATACCCAATACTCCCAACAATGGTTCAGTATATTTTTATACTCATTACAATGTTACAAATATTTTAGTATTATTTTACCCGGTGTTTTAAATTCATTATATATATATATATATATATATATATATATATATATATATATATATATATATATATATATATATATATATATTATAAATATATAAATATATAAATATATATAATTATGATAATTTAATTAATTACGAAACAATACTTCTTTTAAACACACGATACTTATATAAAATACATTTCCATAATTTTTACAACTTTATTACACTCTATTTTGTTCCACTATAATTTATTTCTAGCTAACTCGATACCTAATTAATAAATATCTATCTAACTCATATATACAAAATCATTTTTGGGGACAATTTCTTACACCAAATCACCTAGCCCATACCCTTTTTCCTTTTCCCCATTTTTCAACCAAAACCCACGCCTCCCCTATTTCCCCTTTACCATTTTGACTAAAATTCATTTAATTTATATACTAACTCCTATTTTATATAATATATACATACGATATTTTGAGTATAAATAGGTAGAAACTAGCGCTTCATTTCTTTTTGCCTACAAAAATTCATCAAAATCTCTCTACTCCTCATATGTTTCGGCTAAGAAAGAAAAACAAGAAGAAGATCAGTCTTTCGATTATTTCAGCACTTTACGATCATTTACGATCTTTACGCTAATTACAAATCATTTTGGAGGAACCGAGCTTTAGAAAATATAATAGTTGCTGAATGGATTTTCAAGTTAGTAAAACCAAGCTTTAGAAGGTAAACCAAGTCCCCGAGACCTCAAAATATATTAGTATACTTAAATACCTTCGTGTGGATAGGTAGAACTTTAAAAACCGAGCTATAACGAAGGAGTTATGACTTAACAAAGATATCGACAAAAAATAATATTTTGACAGCTTTTCTAATAGGGAATAGTAACCTGATTTTATTTTTAGAAATGGATTTTAGCCATTCTAGGTGTGGTTTTGGATAAAATGTCATAAATGAAAGTTGTAGTGTTTTGGTCACATACTTTAGTCGAGTCGGAGACTTTTCAATATATATATTACTGAAACATTCGTATCGTTGTTACGATACATACTTGCTAAAGATCCAAAAATGTATTATTTTGACTATTTCTAAGGATTTCCAAAGTGACGTTATTTTTAAAACTAAACTTACAAGCAAACATGTACTGGTGATATAACAATTTATAAATTGCATACACGACATTATTGCACTACCTAAAACACATTATCACTTTAGGTTGCGGATAAAGTATCGCACTTCAACTTTTCGCGCACACATTTGCTAGTATCATATTACCACTATTTGAGGTGAGACATAGCCCCTCTCTTACTCTTTTACTTATTTTTGAACTCTTTGGGGGAGATACATGTTAACTACTTGCTTTTACTTTAAAAATACTCAAAACATTTATACTATTATGCTACGCTATACTTTTTATACTTCTTGGATATGATGTGTGGCTTTATTACGACACGTGCCTTAATGTGTAAACTTGATTTTGTATACTTCAACATGTATTCTTTAGCAACTGTTTAACTCCTGGATGGAGCCAATGGAGATGTATTGATAGTACTATCGGGCTGACGCCTCCACCCTTGTGTCCCTTATTCTTGACCTTTGGTGAATATAATCTGGTATTCTTGTGCAATGTATAAACTTATGTAGACTTGTCATGAGGTTCAGTTGGCTGTTATTCTTTACATTAAGTACTTGCATATATCGTATACACATATGTCTTACTCATACTATATTTTAGTAGTGGGTTGTGAACGCATAGGTTGCAAGTTTTGTATGGGCGAAACTTGGAACTTAATGGGTTCACAATGCCTTTGCTGTGGGAACATTCTTTAAAGGCTTTTCAACTTATTTACAACAAACTCTATGAACTCACCAACCTTTGTTTTGACACTTTTAGCATGTTTATCTCAGGCCAGTAAGGCGATAGTGGATGCATGCAGCATAGAGTCATTTTGCATGATTTGGAGACTCATGCTTTTATTGTTTACCATTCGATATGCTTTAAAAACTTATGTATTATTATACTATGGGATCTCTTGTTTTGTAAAATCTGATTTTTATTATTCGAATGGTAACTTTTCAAAACGTCTCATTTAGAGGTCGTTTTCTATACCTTGTACTTTGTGCTTTGAAGTAGCACCCCAGTGACATTACCTTCCGCTGCGGTTTTTTGGGGGTGTTACTTAATGCATCATATTGACTAAGGTAGCACATAGTATAGTTTTCAAGTATTTGCGATTGTTATAAAAATTATAGCATGTATCTCCCCCAAAAGAGTTTCTAAAATAGTTAAATGATAGTAAATGGGGCCATGAAACTCACAGTAATATGTAAAAGTTTAGAGTATTTGTGAAAGTAAAAGCAAGTAGTTGAGCATGTATATCCCCCAAAGAGTTAAATAAACATTTAAAATGAGAGGTAGGGCTGTGACTCACCGAGAGTTAAGGATGTTTAAAGGTATAACGAATTCGATGGATAAGCCGGGAAGTCTCTACGTACAACCTAGAAATATGATATTGTGTCTTAGGTTTTGAAATAATGATGCGAAAGTATAAACGAGTCTATATATGTCAGTTATATTGATCATGATGCTTTTATATGGTAGCTTGTGTATGTCGTTTTATAGAAATGGTTTATGAAACATTTTATAGTTTATATATCTCGTACTACCGTTCGGGCCATCATAATCCATAGGTCATGTAGTAAACATTCAAGGAGCTAGGACACTTTAAATCGTTAATACAACAACTCGTCGATCCGTTTACCCAAATGAAACCCCTCATATGAAGCTCCCTAGTTTTGTAGTGCTCGATATGGAAAAACATATGTTTTGCTTGTTTGATTCCGTGATATAAGCGTCAAAATGATCATATAGTTTGCAAACATAAGTTATAAGGTTGTTTGGTTTATGATTAGTAAACCACAATGATAATTACAAGTTATTTTCAGGAACTATATCACAAGTGTAAAAAGTCTACAAGTTTATAAATCGTAAAGTTGATTTTTCATAGGTGAAATACACTATTTCGAAAGTCAAATAAACTTAAGAAAGTTTATTTTTGAATGAAGATTGTTACTTTATAATGTTTATTATGTTTAGTAAGTAATTAGTCTTGAAAATAACATGGTTCCTAATTACTTGTTTTGTGAAAACCAAATTTTGATGTCAAAACTGTTGTTACAATTTGTGGCAGAAAACTGCATTTGTTTTGCATTTTCAGGCCGAGATTTCTCGCGATAGACGGAAAGCATCATCCCGGACTACTTTCGTATTTTAACTTTTTGATGAATCGGAACCGAAGGGCCTCTAAAAATTACCTCAGGTCGTACTCAGCAAGGTTTTGACAGTTTCAGTTTTTCGGTTTCGTTAATTTCTTTTGATCATAACTTTTGACTCATATGTCCGTTTTGGGTGATTCAAATTGTTACGTTTTTCCTTGTAAAATCTTCTTTAACATTAAGTAATCGCCCAATGTAACAATTCGCATTTTCAGGTTAATTTCTATTCATTTTACTATTCATTTTACTATTCATTTTTACTATTTACTTTCACTATTCATTCCTGAAATTTATATTTCACATTCTCGTAAGTTAAATTATTTCCATGATAAAGTGAAAGTTTGACGCTCGTCGGGTCATTTTCGCAAAAGTTAATAAGAAACTATACGTTTTGGTTCAAACGCCATTTAAACATCCTGCGCATAACGAAAACCAACTCTGATAATTTTAATCGCATCAGATTGATTTTTAGTACACTCACAATCAATTATGAAATTTTTGATAATTAAGTTAAAATGTTACCAAATAGACCGTTTGTCTCACAAAAACTAAACTTGCGTTTTAAGCACTTTTACTTATCCGCAACTTTAGCCTATACCTGCACCATAGTTTCTAAGACGTTTAGAAGCTTTCACATTGTTGGAAAAGTCAACATATTTTCCCTCCTCCTTTGACCATAAAATCATTCATTGATTTTTAACACTTACGGTTTTAGGTCTAAAGAACATTTAACACCAACCGACACTAGACTGAGCTCAGTCTAGACATTATAAGTCTTCTTATTTCATTTTTATCATAATAGAAAAGTTACATTTTATTTTTCTCAGTTTTACGCAACTTTCGTACGTTTTACGTTTAGCACGTTTTAAACCTACGTTTCTAGCATTATCAGCGTTTTCGCGACCCATTAAACTTATCACTCATTTCTATGTGTTTTGTATTTTTACGATACCCGGTTTTACGTTTCGTGACTTATCGGTTTACAGTTAGCGATTAACGAGACCAAAACTCACTCCGTAAAGGCAAGATAAAAATTCAAAAATCTTAACCTCCTCATTCTTTCCCTAGGTGGCATTTTTGATGTGTCATCAAGCTTGTTGGCTTGATCTTGACCATTGATCTCTAGGATGTTTACAAGTGTAAACTTAACCATGGTTAAATATTAACCTAATATATAGTTAACTCCTAAATTTTTCCTATAAATACCAAGCTAAAAACTTCATAAATTCTTGCACCACCCCTTTCTTTATCTCTAAAGTCCTTAAACCCAAGGCGATTCTTAGCTATTTTAGCAAGTTTCTTTCAAGAACGTACAAGCGTTCTTGAGTAAAAGCTAGATTTTGATATACTTTGCTTCGAGTTTTCAAGAAAAGCGTCGTTATAATCTTCAAATAACTTCAAGTCTCCAAAAATACTTTGTTATTATCTTCAAATCACTTCGGGTTTCCAAAAAGGAGTCGTTATAATCTTATTTTAGTTTCAAGCTTCAAGTAAACTACATCTCAAACACTTGCAAGTTTATGTGATCTTTTTGAATTGAAATCCATTCAAGTCACTAAACATCTCTATATAAGCATCTCAAAATCAAGTCCTTCAAGAATACAAGAGTGTAGAAGGATTGCCAAAGTGAAGAAATTCTTGTTCAATCAAAGTCCTAATCCTTGTTCTTAATTTCCTTTCCTTAGAAAGCCAAAAGTTGTAAGAAACCCTAACACACTCTCAAGCTCAACATCATTTACATGCTACTTATACTCTATTTATGCTATATATGGTCTTTATATTATGTTCATGATGTACAATAATCTTTAAAACAAGTTAAGAGAACCGTATGTTAACTTTAAGTAAGTAAACAAGAAAACTAGTGACATATATTGTGATATATGACCAGAATAGTATAACCATGATATTTGACACTTACCTAATGTTAAAGAGGACTTTACAAGGAAAACATAGCAATTTGAATCATCGAAAACGAGTACACGAGTCAAAAGATATGACCAAAAGAAGTTAGCGAAACCAAAACGCCGAAACTGCCCAAAACAAGCTGTTAAGCAGCTGACCATTTTGAACGAGGCCCTTCTGTTCCGTTTCATCAAAAAGTTAAAACATGAAAGTTGTCCGGAACGACGTTTTCCTTTGGATTGAAGAAAGCTCGGCCCCTGAAAATGCATAACGAATGATATTTTTCTTCAAATTCTTAACAGCCCCTTTATGGTACCTAAACGATTATTTATTTTTCACGGCTACGTAAAACCAAATGGCCTAAAGGCCTAGGATTGAGAACAAAAATGCGGCTAAGGCCAAAGTTAAGATCTCAAAGACATAGTAGCCAAGACCAAAGCCACGGCAAGGCCAAGGCTAAGACCTTAAGGCTTCCTAAACCAAAATCATTAACTAAAGTTTTAGTCTTAACGAAACCAACCAATTTGGATCTACTCCATCGATAGACCATGAGATTTTACAAGTAATATCACATCCATGCTAGACTTAATAAACTTATAAAGATAACAATCTTCATTCAAAATAAACTTTCCAAAGTTTATTCGACCTTAGGACATGTAACTTTTAATGACCAAAAACATATATTTCCTATCGAATACTACAAAACTAGGGAGCTTCATGTGAGGGGTTTCATTTGGGTAAATGGATCGACGAGTTGCTGGATTTACGACTTAAAGTGTCCTAGCTCCTCGAACGTTTACTACATGACCTCTGAATTATGATGGTGCGAACGGTAGTACGAGATATACAAACTAAACATGTTTCATAAACCATCTTTATACAACGACATACACAACATACTTAGTAACACATCATGAACAATATGCAAGACGTATATAGGCACGTCTTTGTATTCTTAGACATTGTTCCAACCTAAATCACAACATTCTATTATAGGTTTCTCTTAGAGACTCTCGCGACTTGACTACCATTTTCATTACTCACTACATAACTCACGGTGAGTTTGTAGCCCCAGTTTTACTTTACTATTTATTAAACTCTTTGGGGGAGATACATGCTCAACTACTTTAATTTCAATCTCGATACTTTGCAAACTGTATGTTTTATCTGAACTAAATGTTTATTTATGCTAAATAACATTATTGCCATACTTAGAATTTCTCTATCATAGACCATTAAGCACTATGCGTAGTGAACACGAATACTATGACTGGATCTATTGGGATGAATATATCCATTAAGTTGACTCAGTTAGAGCAAACAAATGCAACAAACATTTGAAACACTTGGTATAAACAACAGATTACCTACTAGGCTATGATTGCAACAATTAATCCAATTCCTATTAGTACGAGATTTACATTTTGGTTTTCATAATGATAGTGCAATAACAAACAACGTTCAACGCTTTGGGGTGTATAAAAACGTAACCCATACTCAGAACAACGTAACCAACAGGACTTAGTCCAACAAACAGGACTTGGTCCAACAAACAGGACTTGGTCCAACTACTATTCAAACAGGACTTTGTCCAACTACGATTTCATGTAGTTGGTACAGACTATGTTGACATAAATAAATGCCTAAAAACATTATCAATATTTAATCATATCTCTATGTTTTGATGATCACAAAATGTAAACTCATTAAAACATAAACTTATAAATTAAACAAGTACTTAGTTGTAAATATTCACTTCTACAACTAAAATCACTTAAGGTATGAATGAACTAATGCTTAATGCATTATATGATCAAAGGAACATTTCCTTAAAAACTAGATTTTTTATAAAACATCAAAAACATTTTATATATTTTTGAAAAACATTTTTGGTATTAAATAAAAATGTTTAATCTTTTATAAAAATATGAATTCAAATTTTTAACCAAAATCAGTTAAAATGTTCCAGAAAAACCTTCCCCACAAAAGGACAAAATTGGCCAACGTTCAGTAGGGGCGGCCCCCTTAATTTTGCTAGGCGGCCCCCTTAAAATTAAGGGGACCGCCCCCGCTCCAGTAGGCTCCAACTGTCCAGTTTTTCTCCCTATAAATACCTGCCTTCCCCTGGATTTTTACTCACCTTTTGCACACTAAAACTTTCTGTTTTAAATCCTTGTAAATACATTTCAAAATCCTTTGATCATATCTTATTAAGCATTGGTTTCTAAGTGATCCAAGCTTCCTACATTCAAGTGCAAAAGAAGAATACTCCTTCAACATCTAGAGAAGAAGTATTGCAACTTAGCTATCTAAGTTGTGTGTGTCATCATTCATTTGTATATAAGTTGTATATTTGTTAGATAGTTGTGTGTATAATTATTTGGGATAGGTTAGTGTGTAAGTAGTGAAGTTGTGTAGTTAAGGTGTGTAAGTAGTGAAGGTGTGAAGAAGTAGAATTGTACATAGGTTGTGCTAAGTTGTGAAGAAGGTGTGAAGCCGTAGTATATAAGTTGTGAAGAAGTTGTGAATAAGTCATGAAGTAGTCTTGAAGAAGTAGTCGTGAGGAAGTAGTCGTGAAGAAGAAGTCGTGAAGTAGTCGTGAAGAAGAAGTCGTGAAGAAGAAGTTGTGAAGAAGGTATGATTAAGTTGTGTACAAGTTGTGAGATTGGTTCTAGCTACGATTAGAACTCGACATCTAGCTTTGTGTCGTTAAGCCGGTGTAAGCTAAAGTTGTGTAAGGTTTTCTCCGCCATAAGGGAGCTTGTTGACATAGTGAAGAAAACTCTCGAGTTAGGTGCTCGGGGAGTGGAGTAGGGCAAGGAAGGTGACCTTGTAGCCGAACCACTATAAATCTCTTGTGTCTCGGTTAGATCTTTCCATCTCTATCTTTCATTTGATTTACTTTACTTTACTTGCATTACTTACTTATATTTATCTATACTTGTTCATATTGTTTAAGAATTGAAGTCACATAATATCAAGAGCCACGTCAAACAAGATTTTTAAAATAAACTGTATTTTAAAACTTGAAACGATCTATGGAATCTGAAAAATATTTAGAAGGGCAATCTATGCAAAGACCACCACTATTTGAAAGTGATGGATTTTTATATTGGAAAAATCGATTCGAAACTTATGTGAAGTCAAAAGATCTAGATCTTTGGCATGTTATTACTAATGGTGATTTTTTACCTATTCAATATAATTTAGAAACTAAAAAGGATGAAGTAGTATCTTTTGAAAAACAAAATGATGATTTAAAAAGAAAACTTTCTAAAAATAATGAGGCTAAAATGGTTATTTATAATGCGTTACCACGTAAAGAATACGAAAGAATTTTTATGTGCGAAACCGCAAAAGAAATTTGGAACTCTTTACTAATAACTCACCAAGGTAATAGTCAAGTCAAAGATAATAAAATAGATCTTCTTGTTCAACAATATGAACAATTCACGATTCCGGAAGAGGAATCAATTGATAATGCATTTGCTAGGTTTAACACAATCATCACAAGTTTAAAGGCACTTGATGAGAGTTTTTCTAGTAAGAATTTTGTCAGGAAATTTCTTAGGGCTCTTCATCCAAAATGGCGAGCTAAAGTTACGGCGATTGAAGAATCGAAGAACTTGTCAACTCTTCAACTTGACGAGTTGATTGGCAACTTGAAGGTCAAAGAAGCAATAATCAAGAAAGACTCCGAGATGCTCAAAGGAAAGAAAGAACAAAGCAAGTCAATCGCGTTGAAAGCTAGGAAAGTATCAAGTGACGAGGATAGCTCAACCTCCGAAAGTGATGATGAAGAATATGCCATGGCCGTAAGAGACTTCAAGAAGTTCTTCAAAAGACAAGGAAGATTCGTTAGACAACCATATGACGAAAGAAAGACATTCCAAAGAAACAAAGACGACAAAGGTAGCAAGAGTGAGAGGAAGTGTTTTAAGTGCGGTGATCCAAATCATCTCATTGGAAGATGTCCAATGATGTCAAAGGAGCAAAATCAAAAGGGGTTCGTTGGAGGAGCATGGAGTGATAGTGATGAAGATGAAAAAGAGACTACAAAGGAGGAGAAATGTATTATGGCTAATACATCGAATGAGGTACGTTCCAAAACCGAATACTTTAGTGATGAAAATTTATCATTAGATGAAAAAGACCTAGATAACGAATATAATAGGTTATGCATATTAGGTCAAAAAGTAATGAGTAAAAATAAATCACTAAAACTCATAAATAACAAATTAGAAAAAGAAATACTAGAATTAAAAATTAAACTACATAACTTAGAAAAAGGTAAAGAAGTTTTTGAATGTAAAACATGTCAAGAAACTAAAAATAAAAACGAAATACTTAAGGAAGAAATTTGTAAACTTAAATAATTTGAAAATAGTAGTAATTTACTTAGGGAAATAATAAGCATTCAAAGAGCATCGGGAGATAAAACCGGACTAGGATTTAATTCAAATAATGTTTCAAAAAGTGAAAATAAAAATGTAAAGTTTGAATGTCAATCTAGTGAACAAAAACCATTAGAGTCAAAACCTAAGTATATACTTATAAAAGATAGAAAAATACCTATTTCGAGTGATGAGGAAGTAAAAAGTTTTTATAAACCATCATTAAAAGCCAAAACCGGATTTTCTAAACCGAAATTAAGATAAAAAACACCTCCCTTAAGAAGACCACATAATCCTCACCCTCGACCTAAATCTCCTCAACCTAGAAGAAATAAAAATCGACAAAACCCTCATAATAATAATAATTACCCAATGTGGAATTATCCAAATCCACCAAGCTTCAATCCTTGGGGAATACTTCCACCATATATGCATCCTAGTCAATTGCAACCCATGTTTGGTTCAAACAACTTTGGATCAATGAGACAATGGGGACCAAGTGGCTAAATTGCTAACTCATTGGGAAATCGGCATCTCCTCTTTGATTGACTTCTACAAGTCAACCTAAACACTTTGAAGCGTTTGAAGAATAATCTACTGAAGACTAAAAGGTACGCTTTCTTTTTAAGTTTGGTGTTATAATATATGCTTAGATTAATGACTAGTTATTTCATGCCTATTTAGCTCGTAATGCCTAGTTATATATATATATATATACACATAATAGCTTATATGAATAACCTAGAGTCACTAGTTATTTTCCCTTTGGCCCTCTTTAGCAATACCTTTTAAAATGGAAATCTTCTATGTCCACTTTTAGAAAACTCATGGTGATGAAGTGAAATGAGTTGAGTGGATTAATCATTAACATAGAAGTAGGATTAGAAAAATATGGATGAAACAAGCTCTCGGAGATTATGGCATTAAGTTAGATAAGTGTGCGACAACAAAGGAGCTATAGATGTTAGGTTATACCCCATTCAATACTCTCACATCAAACCTATAGAATTTAGTCGTCACTTCCTTATGACCATAGGATATGTAGAAAAGGGTAGTACGTGACAATAGCCTTAACCAATTCCCTTGAGCATGAGATCATTAACAACCATTTTTTCATTAATGTTATTTGTTTTCAAAATATGCAAAAACTTAACATTTTGGAAAAATGATTTTTCAAAAGATTATGTCATCTTTCTATTAACATGTTTTACTATCTCATTTTTTTTCCATAATCCTATTTTGATCAAAGTCAAAGATTGGGAATTTCTTTTTACTCATTCTTCATAAACACATTTTTAAATAAAACCCAATCTATTTTATTCAAATAACTTTAACATCTACATAAAAACCCACTTTCAAACATTGTTGAATAATGCTAAAAACATTTTTTTTTAAATCATGCATGGTGATCTCATATTTGTCATCTATATTTATATACATGACATTTAAAAGTGAACTAAGGCAAATCAAGCGGACCATGGTTTGTCTATTAAGATTTTGTTTGTAACAAATCTAGAAGTCCATGTTATCTTAAGTTCCCATTTATTGCACATAGGCACACTTTAGGATCCCTCTAATAGTTCATTAATTGGTGTAGTTTATTGTTTCATTAGGATCCCTCACATAGGCACATATAATTAAGAAAATACTTGGTGTAGTTTATTGTTTCCTAGTTCATATATATTACTTGCTTGATGAGTATGTTTACATGCTAGATGATATTACTTGCTTGATGAGTATGTTTGCATGATATATGAAATTACTTGTTGGCTTAATCCCTTTAATTAATATGACTTGCATGCATAATACATACTTTATTGCCTCAAAGAGTGGGACTTGCCTGAAACCAAAAGCTCAAAACATAGCCCTCCTTACCCATCTCTGCAGAAAAACTCATTTCTGGAACTCAGAAAGACACCAGATGGGCGGCCCCCTTAATTATTAAGGGGACCGGCCCCAATTAAGGGGACCGGCCATCTGCTGGACGGGTTCACAGAAATTTTTTTTTTGCTTTTTAGCCCATTTCATCCTGCACTTCCCCAAATTCACAAACACACTTTGTCCCTATCATCCAAACACCTTTATCCATCCTTAAACAACCTCAAACCTCCACTATAAATAATCCCTTTCATCACCATTTTTAACTCACCCCATCATGTCTTCTCCCATCAAACTAAAACCAAACCCCCAAAACAAGTCCATCACAACAAATGATGTGGCTAAACAACCAACACCTCCACCCACATTTGTTCCTAACTATACTCCTAATCCTCAAGCTCATTCCAATGAACCCTTTCACAAACCTCATCATAACAACCAACCATTCACCTTTACTCCCAAAAATACACCTTCATCCTCCATACCTTCACACCCATCAACACCATAGATGTCTAAACCACCAAGAGTATCACCACCACCTCCTACCAACTCACATGTTACTCCTATGTTGCATGACCAAACATCCATCCCAAATAACAACCTCAACCTCCACCTTCATTCCAATAAACACATCTCAACCTCAAACCAACTCCCATGAAACCTTCGAAAATCCTCATCATTTTGGTCAACCATCAAACTTTCCCTCACCATCAAATAACTAAGCCCTATCCACATGCGTTCCGCCCAAAAACAAATTTTTTTTTTGTCGCAAGCAAGCCCAATCACCCTCTTTGGCAATATTAAGACTATTAGTATCTTTACTTATGTTGTAATTCTTATGTTTTAAGCATTTTGTGTGATATAATGATGATTCATGTGTTATACATAATCATCTTGAATGCATAAATAGATTATTTGCTTGTTTTAAATATTTCTGCTATGCATATATATGTCTTGCTATGTGTTTGCCATGATTGTTGTTTTCCATGATTGTTGTCTTTATATTCCATAGTTTGCTATAGATGTGTTGTTTCATCTTTTTGTTTCATTGTGATATATATATGTATATATGCCTATGACATGCTTAAAATATGATCTTAGTAGTCTACATATAAACATTGTTCCTCTTAACATGTTATTGCTACTATTAAACCATTCCAAATGAACATGATTCAAATAAAGCTTGCTGCAAACACAACTCAAAAATTGACCCCTACACTTACCTTTATTAAACCCATTTGAGTTTGGAATATTATCACTAAACCTCAAAACCTTACCCAAAACAACCACACTTTCATAACAAAAATTCCCTCCAAATTTAAAACCCAAGACACCATGCTATCACCAAAATCCTCCATTTCTAATTCCTTCAAGAAACACAAAATAGTCATCATATCACCTATAAATGACCACTTCAACAAACACCTTCTCATTGACCTCACTAAAGAAGACAACACCACTCCATTACTACCACCTAAATGCTCATCTCCAAATGCACCTAATTCACCACCAAACAACACCACCACCAACCACATCCCCACCATATATCACTACTCATACATTGAGCACATATTAACAAACCCATCACCACCACCACCTCTTCTTTTTGGTTGCAAGCTTTATGGGAATCATGTGCTTTTTGGATGATTATGTAGTATCATTAGTTGTTTTATTTGAATGTTTGCATGCCTTATGTTGTAATTCAATTGGTTGTGTATTTATACACAACACTTTATTAAATGCATGATCTCATTCTATATGCTTGCTTATTATTTGAATGTTTGCATGCCTTATGTTACATATACTTGTAGTATCATTAGTTGTTTTGTTTGAATGTTTGCATGCCTTATGTTGCATATACTCGTGCTTCTAATATTTTTCTTGCAAGCGTTCCATAGCTCGTTTCCTTAGTGCCCCCAAATGAGGGGGAGTACACATCAAGGGGGAGTTTTCGTCCCGACAAATTTCACGTTTAAATTTTGTCGGCTTAACCTTTTTGATTCTACAAAAAAGGGGGAGAAGTGAATGTAAACTCACTAAATACTTGTCCAAAAATAAACTTTTTGGTTTAATGAGTTTAGGTTTTGTAATCATCAAAAAGGGGGAGATTGTTGCCATAAATAAATGCCTAAAAACATTATCAATATTTATTCATATCTCTATGTTTTGATGATCACAAAATGTAAACTCATTAAAACATAAACTTATAAATTAAACAAGTACTTAGTTGTAAATATTCACTTCTACAACTAAAATCACTTAAGGTATGAATGAACTAATGCTTAATGCATTATATGATCAAAGGAACATTTCCTTAAAAACTAGATTTTTTATAAAACATCAAAAACATTTTATATATTTTTGAAAAACATTTTTGGTATTAAATAAAAATGTTTAATCTTTTATAAAAATATGAATTCAAATTTTTAACCAAAATTAGTTAAAATGTTCCAGAAAAACCTTCCCCACAAAAGGACAAAATTGGCCAACGTTCAGTAGGGGCGGCCCCCTTAATTTTGCTAGGCGGCCCCCTTAAAATTAAGGGGACCGCCCCCGCTCCATTAGGCTCCAGCTGTCCAGTTTTTCTCCCTATAAATACCTGCCTTCTCCTGGATTTTTACTCACCTTTTGCACACTAAAACTTTCTGTTTTAAATCCTTGTATATACATTTCAAAATCCTTTGATCATATCTTATTAAGCATTGGTTTCTAAGTGATCCAAGCTTCCAACATTCAAGTGCAAAAGAAGAATACTCCTTCAACATCTAGAGAAGAAGTATTGCAACTTAGCTATCTAAGTTGTGTGTGTCATCATTCATTTGTATATAAGTTGTATATTTGTTAGATAGTTGTGTGTATAATTATTTGGGATAGGTTAGTGTGTAAGTAGTGAAGTTGTGTAGTTAAGGTGTGTAAGTAGTGAAGGTGTGAAGAAGTAGAAGTGTACATAGGTTGTGCTAAGTTGTGAAGAAGGTGTGAAGCCGTAGTATATAAGTTGTGAAGAAGTTGTGAATAAGTCGTGAAGTAGTCTTGAAGAAGTAGTCGTGAGGAAGTAGTCATGAAGAAGAAGTCGTGAAGTAGTCGTGAAGAAGAAGTCGTGAAGAAGAAGTTGTGAAGAAGGTGTGATTAAGTTGTGTACAAGTTGTGAGATTGGTTCTAGCTACGATTAGAACCCGACATCTAGCTTTGTGTCGTTAAGCCGGTGTAAGCTAAAGTTGTGTAAGGTTTTCTTCGCCATAAGGGAGCTTGTTGACATAGTGAAGAAAACTCTCGAGTTAGGTGCTCGGGGAGTGGAGTAGGGCAAGGAAGGTGACCTTGTAGCCGAACCACTATAAATCTCTTGTGTCTCGGTTAGATCTTTCCATCTCTATCTTTCATTTGATTTACTTTACTTTACTTGCATTACTTACTTATATTTATCTATACTTGTTCATATTGTTTAAGAATTGAAGTCACATAATATCGAATCGAAGTTTTTAAAAGTAAACAAAAGTTTTCAAAATAAAATTTAAAAAGACGTAAAACTATTCAACCCCCCTTCTAATTTTCCACAGACTATGTGATCTAATGGACTTGGTGTAGATCTCGAAACTAATAGAATTGGTATAATAACATACCAACAAACTTGGTACAATTGTGAGCAAACCAGAAACAGAAATTTAAGGTTTCGATGTCAAGAACTAAGAGCAACAGAAACACTACCCACATGTGTTATTATATTTAGTACTATAGTCACACACTTGGAATCCTAGAAAACTATATTTAGTATTTATTTATACTAGTAACGATGATTTTCAAATGGTTTTCATAATTATTCCACAAACTCTATGAACTCACCAACCTTTGTGTTGATACTTTAGCATGTTTATCTCAGGTCCATAATGATCGAGGCTAGCACGGAGGAGCACGGATATTCAAGAGGGCTATAAATTTTATTATCATTCGAAAACTTATTTGATGTATTTTGTAAACCTTGAAACTACTGGGACCTCATTTTGTAAACTCTGATATTTATATAATTCGAATGATAAATCTTTTAAAACGACTCCATTAGAGTTCGTTTTATGTTATTATAACTGTCATACCATGAGGTAACACCCAGTTTGAATTCCGCTGCGTATCACGAAATTGGGGGTGTTACGGATTGGTATCAGAGCCATGGTTATAGAGAACCGAGTCTAATTGAGACCTAAACTATAACCACTTTTACAAGCAAAAACATTTTATAGCCTTCGGCTCTCCGTGCTTTCCATCCTCCAGACGATTATGTAACTTTTAGACATTTTATGCTACACGAACCTACAAGTATATTAATATATAACATACAGTGAATCGCGGGACGCGATTCCCTTAAGGGGTAGAGACTGTAACAATTCGCATTTTCAGGTTAATTTCTATTCCTGAAATTTTACTATTTATTTTTACTATTCACTTTCATTATTCATTCCCGAAATTTATATTTCACATTCTCGTAAGTTAAATTATTTCAATGATAAAGTGAAAGTTTGACGCTCGTCGGGTCATTTTCGCAAAAGTTATTATGAAACTATACGTTTTGGTTCAATCGCCATTTAAACATCCTGCGCATAACGAAAACCAACTCTGATAATTTTCATCGCATCAGATTGATTTTTTGTACACTCATAATCAATTATGGAACTTTTGATAATTAAGTTAAAATGTTACTAAATAGACCCTGTGTCTCACAAAAACTAAACTTGCGTTTTAAGCACTTTTACTTATCCGCAACCTTAGCCTATACCTGCACCATAGTTTCTAAGACGTTTAGAAGCTTTCACATTGTTGGAAAAGTCAACATATTTTCCCTCCTCCTTTGACCATAAAATCATTCCTTGATTTTATAAATCATTCTTTGATTTTTAACACTTACGGTTTTAGGTCTAAAGAACATTTACCACCAACCGACACTAGACTGAGCCCAATCTAGACATTATAAGTCTTCTTATTTCATTTTTATAATAATAGAAAAGTTACATTTTGCTTTTTTCAGTTTTACGCAACTTTCATACGTTTTACGTTTAACACGTTTTAAACCTATGTTTCCAGCATTATCAGCGTTTTCGCGACCCGTTAAACTTATCACTCATATTTCTATGATAATAATAAGTATATTGACAATTTTAATCATTTATATGAGTTTCGTATTTTTACGATACCCGGTTTTACGTTTCGTGACTTAACGGTTTACAGTTAGCGATTAACGAGACCAAAACTCAGTCCGTAAAGGCAAGATAAAAATTCAAAACTCTTAACCCCCTCATTCTTGCCCTAGGTGGCATTTTTTATGTGTCATCAAGCTTGTTGGCTTGATCTTGACCATTAATCTCTAGGATGTTTACAAGCGTAAACTTAACCATGGTTAAATGTTAACCTAATATATAGTTAACTTCTAAATTTTCCGATAAATACCAAGCTAAAAACTTCATAAATTTTTTCACCACCCCTTTCTTTATCTCTAAAGTCCTTAAACCCAAGGCGATTCTTAGCTATTTTAGCAAGTTTCTTTCAATAACGTACAAGCGTTCTTGAGCAAAAGCTAGATTTTGATCTACTTTGCTTCGAGTTTTCAAGAAAAGCGTCGTTATAATCTTCAAATAACTTCAAGTCTCCAAAAAGACTTTGTTATTATCTACAAATCACTTCGGGTTTCCAAAAAGGCGTCGTTATAATCTTATTTTAGTTTCAAGCTTCAAGTAAACTACATCTCAAACACTTGCAAGTTAATGTGATCTTCTTGAATTGAAATCCATTCAACTCACTAAACATCTCTATATAAACATCTCAACATCAAGTCCTTCAAGAATACAAGAGTGTAGAAGGATTGCCAAAGTGAAGAGATTCTTGTTCAATCAAAGTCCTAATCCTTGTTCTTAATTTCCTTTCCTTAGAAAGCCAAAAGTTGTAAGAAACCCTAACACACTCTTATGCTCAACATCATTTACATTCTTCCTATACTCTATTTATGCTATATATGGTCTTTATATTGTGTTCATGATGTACAATAATCTTTAAAACAAGTTAAGAAAACCATAAGTTAACTTTAAGTAAGTAAACAAGAAAACTAGTGACATATATTGTGAAATACGACGAAAATAGTATGACCATGATATTAGACACTTACCTTCTGTTAAAGAGGACTTTACAAGGAAAACATAGCAATTTGAATCATCGAAAATGAGTACACGAGTCAAAAGATATGACCAAACGAAGTTAGCGAAACCAAAACGCCGAAACTGCCCAAAACAAGCTGTTAAGCAGCAGACCATTTTGAACGAGGCCCTTCTGGTCCATTTTATCAAAAGTTAAAACACGAAAGTTGTCCAGAACGACGTTTTCCTTTAGTATCAAAAAAGCTCGGCCCCTGAAAACGCATAACGAATGATATTTTTCTTAAAATTCTTAACAGTCCCTTTATGGTACCTAAACGATTATATATTTGTCACGGCTAAGTAAAACCAAATGGCCTAAAGGCCTAGGATTGAGATGACAAACATGGCTAAGGCCAAAGTTAAGATCTCAAAGACATAGTAGCCAAGACCAAAGCCACGGCAAGGCCACGGCTAAGACCTTAAGGCTTCCTAAACCGAAATCATTAACTAAAGTTTTAGTCTTAACGAAACCAACCAATTTGGATCTACTCCATCGATAGACCATGAGATTTTGCAAGTAATATCACATCCGTGCTAGAGTTAATAAACTTATAAAGATAACAATCTTCATTCAAAATAAACTTTCCAAAGTTTATTCGACCTTAGGACATGTAACTTTTAATGACCAAAAACATATATTTCCTATCGAATACTACAAAACTAGGGAGCTTCATGTGAGGGGTTTCATTTGGGTAAATGGATCGATGAGTTGCTGGATTTATGACTTAAAGTATCCTAGCTCCTCGAACATTTACTGCATGACCTCTGAATTATGATGGCCCGAACGGTAGTACGAGATATACAAACTATACATGTTTCATAAACCATCTTTATACAACGACATACACAACATACTAAGTACCACATCATGAACAATATGCAAGACAAATATAGGCACATCTTTGTATTCTTAGACATTATTCCAACCTAAATCGCAACATTCTATTATAGGTTGCTCTTAGAGACTCTCGCGACTTGACTACCATTTTAATTACTCACTACATAACTCACGGTGAGTTTGTAGCCCCAGTTTTACTTTACTATTTATTAAACTCTTTGGGGGAGATACATGCTCAACTACATTAATTTCAATCTCGATACTTTGCAAACTGTATATTTTATCTGAACTAAATGTTTATTTATGCTAAATAATATTATTGCCATACTTAGAATTTATATATCATAGACCATTAAGCACTATGCGTAGTGAACACGAATACTATGATTGAATCTATTGGGATGAATATATCCATTAAGTTGACTCAGTTAGAGCAAACAAACGCAACAAACATTTGAAACACTTGGTATAAACAACAGATTACCTACTAGGCTATGATTGCAACAATTAATCCAATTCCTATTAGTACGAGATTTACATTTTGTTTTACATAATGATAGTGCAATAACAAAAAATGTTCAACGCTTTAGGGTGTATAACAACGTAACCCATACATAAAATAACGTAACCAACAGGACTTGGTCCAACAAACCGGACTTGGTCCAACAAACAGGACTTGGTCCAACAAACCGGACTTGTTCCAACAAACCGGACTTGGTCCAACAAACCGGACTTGGCCCAACAAACAGGACTTGGTCCAACTACGATTCAAACAGGACTTGGTCCTACTACGATATCATGTACTTGGTACAAACTATGTGATCTAATGGACTTGGTGTAGATCTCGAAACTAATAGAATTGGTATAATAACAGACCAACAGACTTGGTGCAATTGTGAACAAACAAGAAACAGAAATTTAAGGTTTTGATGTCAAGAACTAAGAGCAACAGAAACACTACCTACATGTGTTATTGTATTTAGTACAATAGTCACACACTTGGAATCCTAGAAAGCTACATTTAGTATTTATTTATACTAGTAACGATGATTTTCACAAGGTTTTCACATTTATTCCACAAACTCTATGAACTCACCAACCTTTGTGTTGACACTTTAGCATGTTTATCTCAGGTCCATAATGATCGAGGCTGGCACGGAGGAGCACGGATATTCAAGAGGGCTATAAATTTTATTATCATTCGAAAACTTATTTGATGTATTTTGTAAACCTTGAAACTACTGGGACCTCATTTTGTAAACTCTTATATTTATATAATTTGAATGATAAATCTTTTAAAACGACTCCATTAGAGTTCGTTTTCTATTATAATAACTGTCATACCATGAGGTAACACCCAGTTTGAATTCCGCTGCGTATCACGAAATTGGGGGTGTTACACCCAAGGTCATGGGTATTTAGTTTGGTCATTTTCCATAGCATAAAATCACTAGTTTCACTTATTTATTTACATAAGTTAACATATAAGTGTAAGTTTGATTTCTAAGGCTTTATACATCATGTGATCAATATAACTAGATATGTGTAGCATAGCATATGAATGAGAAACAAGTAAATGGAGCTGTTTATGAGAGTGAGCTAGGTCTTACAACTTTTGGCTTTCAAAGAAAGGATAAACAAGGATCAAAGAACAAAGAACAAGAACTAGGAACAATTCCACTTCTTGGAATCCTTCAACACCTCCTGTGCACTTATGAATCTTGTGTTTAGAACTTGTGTAAGAGCTTGAATGCTTGAGTAGCTTGGAGATTCACCAAAGGATTGGAAGAAGTAGAACAAGGATCATGTAGAGCTTGACAAGAGCTTCAACAATGATATGTAACTTGTAACTTGGAAATCAAAGATGAAATTGCTATGGATTTATTATGATGGCTGGTTTTTGGAGTGAAAAAGGAAGAGAAATGAGCTTGCTATTTATAAGATGAAGAGGAGTTTAGTAACATGCTATTTAGTGGTTAAAAATTGAACACATGATACTAAAATGGTCTTATGGTTCATAAAGATACACATCAAAGCTTAATGGTTCTATGGTACATCACCAAGCCATCAATGCTTGGTGATGTGTATAAATTTCGTCCATATGGTTATATGGATGACTTGGTTGGTCATTTTGATATTATCTTGATTTACGGAGTGAGTTTTGTTCCCTGTAATCGCTAACGGTAAGTATTTAAATTACAAAACTTAAAACCGTGTATCCTAAAAATATAAAACTTATAAATTTTGTTAAAACTTATCAATATACTCTATATTAGCATATTAAATGAGTGATAAGTTTAATCGGGGTGCTTAATTGTCGTAAAAACATAAAATCGTAGGCTTAAAACGCATAAAACTCAAAACCGAAAAATGTAAAAATCCAAAACTTGTGGAAATGTCGTAAGATGTGAGAAACACTTATTTTTCTTGTTTAGGATGTTGTATGAACATATCGGAATGTTTAAACGACGTTTAGACCTAAATGTAAATCGTAGACACGGTTTTGTAAAACTTGCAAAAATGACCCGACGATTGTCAAACTCTCGTGTTATCATAAAAATAGGTTAACTTGCAAGAATGTAGAATAAAATTTTCGGGAATGAATAGTAAAATTAAATAGTAAAAGTGAATAGTAAAAAATAAATAGTAACCCAAAAATGCGAATTGTTACAGTAGCCAGTTAACGTTTTGCGTGTCATGAGTTTAGCAAATTATACGATGCTTTACCAGGTATGTGTTTTTCATATAGCTTCAAGGTTGTAAACCCTAACATTAGGAGAGTATTTGTATTATTCACTTAATAATATTGAGGCTGTTATTGTTTGTTAAATTATGTTCTTGTGTTTACTGATTCGTTAAACATTCTTCTTAATATTGAATACTAGATTCCGCGTAGTATTTGATAAATTCAAGACAGTTTCTACATAAGTTGTTTTAGTTTTATCTAAGATAACTTAAACTTTACAAGCTAAGGGAATTCGATCAACTACACAACTGAGATCAACAAGTGGTATTAGAGCTTATGGTTCTAGAAGCTGTGATCAACTCAAAGAAGAATCTGTTTAAACATACAAGATTTTGCTGAAAAAGATGGATCAAGACTCTACTTATATGGTTGCTGCACAAAAGGTTCCAATGCTCAAGGCTGGTGAGTATGAGATCTGGAGAATGCGAATTGAGCAGTACATACAGATGCTTGATTTCCAACTCTGGGATTTCATTGAGAATGGGAACGAACCACCAAAAACAACAAAATCTGCAGAAGGTGTTGTTACAATAGTGCCTCTTACAACTGCTGAGAAAAAAGCTCAAAGAAGATTGGAAGTTAAAGCAAGGAGTACTTTGATGATGGCCATTCCTAATGAACATCAGTTGAAGTTCGACTCCATTAAAGATGCCAAGTCTCTAATGGATGCTATTGAAAAGAGGTTTGGAGGTAATGCTGCTACAAAGAAGTCAAGGAAGAATCTCTTGAAACAGCAGTATGAAAACTTATCTGCTCAAGGTTCTGAGGTGCTGGATCAAACCTTTGATCGACTTCAAAAGCTTATAAGTAAACTAGAGATTTTGGGTGAGCAGATCTCTCAGGAAGATATGAATAAAAAGTTTTTTAGAAGCATGTCCTCTGAATGGAACACACATGTTGTTGTGTGGAGAAACAAACCTGATCTTCACACAATGAGCATGGATGATCTTTACAATAATTTGAAGGTGTATGAACCAGAGGTCAAAGGATCATATAGCTCAAGTACAAACTCACAAAATATGTCATTCATGTCCTCTATTAATTAGCAGTACCAATGAAGCAATTACTAATGCTCATGGAGTTACTACTACCAGTACTCAAGTGACTACTGTTAACTTAACAAATGTTGACAACTTGAGTGATGCTGTGATTTGTGCTTTCTTGGTTGGTCAACCCAATAGTCCTCAACTGATTAATGAGGATCTGGAACAAATCCATCCAGATGATGTGGAAGAGTTGTATTTAAGATGACAGATGGCTATGTTGACAATGAGTTTTAGGAGATTCTTGAAGAAAACTAGAAGGAAGCTGACAGTCAATGGGAATGATAACATTGGCTTTGACAAATCCAAGGTGGTATGCTATAACTGTCACAAAAGGGGACACTTTGCTAGAGAGTGCAGGGCACCAAGGAGCCAAGACTACAAGAATGGAGAAAGCTCAAGGAGAACTGTGCCTGTGGAAACAAGTAATTCCACAGCTTTGGTATCTTGTGATGGTTTGGGTGGCTATGATTGGAGTGACCAAGCTGAAGAAGGACCAAACTATGCTTTGATGGCTTACTCTTCCTCATCTTCAAGTTCTGACTCTAAGGTATCTAATGATTCTGGTTGTTATAAATCTTGTTTAGATAATGCTGATTCACTTAAAGCTCAGAATTATAAACTGATAGAAGAGTTAAAAAAGTCTGAATTGCAATGTTTAGCCTATAATTTAGGATTAGAGTCAATGGAGGAAAGACTTGAATTCTTTAAAACAAATGAGTTTGAGTATGTAGAAAAGATTAATATTAATTCTTTAAAACAAATGAGTCTGAGTGTGTAGAAAAGATTAATATTTTAAAGAGTGAAATTTATATAAGAGATGAACTTATTGAAGAGCTTAGAAGAAGAATTAAAGTTGCTAAAAAGGAAAAAGATGTAGTTTAGAAGGAAAAAGAAAGTATTCAGCTTACTGTTAATAAGTATGAACATGCATCTGAAAGTGTGAACAAGATTATTGATTGTCAGATTGTTGACAAATGTAGGAAAGGTAGTGGTTTAGGCTATAATGAAGTTCCTCCTCCCATTACAGGAAAGTTTTTGCCGCCAACAAAGGATTTGTCTTTTACTGGTCTAGAAGAGTTTAAGGAACTTGTAGTTGAGATGACTAAGGTAGAAGAGTCTAAGACAGTTAGGAGGTCTGATGCTTCAATTATTGAAGATTGGGAGTCGGATGATGATAATGAGGAAGTACCTCAACCTAAGGTTGAAAGAAAAGTAGTTAAACCTAGTGTTGAAAAGATAAATTTTGTCAAACCTAATTTACAAGGACAAAATACCAGGAAAACTGCAAACAAAGTTGAGCAACCTAGGATGCATACTAACAGGCCTAGAGGGAACCAAAGGAATTGGAATGGCATGATGTCTCAAAGATTAGGTAATCAGTTTGAGATGTTTAACAAGGCTTGTTATTTCTGTGGTAGTTTAGAACACTTGCAGTATGATTGTCATTACTATCAAAAACCTGTTTGGAACTATGCTCAGAGGGTGAATCACCAAAGTTTTTCTAAAAATACTCACCCCAATGCTAAAAGAAATATGGTTCCAAGAGCAGTGAAATGAAATCTGAACAAGTATAAGTTAATACTGCTAAGCAAAATATTTCTAAAACAGTAGTATTAACTAATACTGCTAGACAAGTTGGTACTGCTCACACAAAATCAATAGTGAATGGTGCTAAATCATTGTCAAATCTTTCAATAATAGCACATTCAGCTATTCAATGACCCATTCAAAAGAATACAGTTGTTAATACTACTAGGGCAAAAGCAATAGTTACTACTGCTAAGCCAAAAGCAGTGATTAATACTATTTGGGGAGATCATTTTTATGTTGTTAAGGCCTCAGCTTGTTGGGTTTGGAAACCAAAAATGAAAGTTTTAGACCGTGTTTCCAAACACAACAGTGCATCAATAGTGTTAAAGAAATTTGATTATGTTGATGCACAAGTAAGATCCAAATCAGTAATGGCTTGGGTCCCCAAGAGAAACTAATTTTCTTACTTTATGTGCAGGGCAATCCACAAATGGAATTACAAGATCAAGGAGTCATTGATAGTGGATACTCAAGGCACATGACAGGAAACATGTCCTATCTTACTGATTATGTAGAAATTGATGGAGGATATGTTGCTTTTGGGGGCAATCCCAAAGGAGGGAAAATCATAGGCAAAGGTACTATAAGAACTGGTAAACTAGATTTTGAGAATGTTTACTTTGTCAAAGAGCTAAAATTCAATCTCTTTAGTGTCTCACAAATGTGTCTCACAAATGTGTGACAAAAAGAATAGTGTTCTCTTTAATGACACTGAATGTATTGTCTTGTCTCTTGACTTTAAGTTAACTGATGAAAGTCAAGTTTTGCATAAAGTTCCTAGAAAAGATAATATATACAGTGTTGATTTAGAGAACATGGTTCCCAAAGGAGGTTTAACTAGTCTCTTTGGAAAGCCACATCTGATGAAACTAAGTTTTGGCATAGAAGGCTTGGACACTTATATTTCAAAACAATGAATAAATTGATTAAAGGAAATCTTGTCAGAGGTTTACCTTCTAAAGTTTTTGAAAATGATGAAACGTGTGTTGCTTGTCTGACGGGAAAGCAACATAGAGCCTCTTGTAAGTCCAAAACAGTGAACTCTATAAGTCAGCCTTAACATATGTTGCACATGGATTTATTTGGACCAACATCTGTCAAAAGTTTAATGAAAATGATGTATTGCCTAGTTGTCACAGATGATTTTAGCAGGTTTACTTATAAAACTAGTGGCATTCTTATGTCTTTCATAAGGTTAAGGTGATAAAATATGACAATGGAACTGAGTTTAAGAATAAGGAGATGAATCAGTTTTGTGAGATGAAGGGTATTATGAGACAGTATAGTGTAGCTAGAACTCCTCAACAAAATGGTGTTACAGAGAGGAGAAATAGGACACTAATTGAGGCTGCTAGAACAATGTTAGCTGATTCTAAGCTACCAACTACTTTTTGGGCTGAAGCAGTTAATACTGCTTGCAATGTGCAAAATAGAAGTATAGTAGTTAAGCCTCATAACAAGACCCCTTATGAACTTTTACATGGTAGAACACCAATGTTAAGCTTTTTAAGACCATTTGGGTGTCCTGTTACTATCCTCAATACCATAGATCACTTAGGTAAGTTTGGTAAAGCCTTTAGGGTATTCAATAGTAGAACCAGGATAGTGGAAGAGAACTTACATGTTAGGTTTAGTGAGAATACACCTAATGCTGTAGGTCGTGGACTAGATTGGCTGTTTGATATTGATGCATTAACAAAAACAATGAATTATGAACCAGTTGTTGCAGGTACACAGTCTAATGGTTTTGTAGGTACAAAAGCTAGTCATCATGCAGGTCAAGCTATAAAGGAGACAAGACCTGACAAAGATTGCATTTTGCTCGCATTATGGACTGCTGATCCACTATTCTCTCAAAGTCCAAAGAGTTCTCATGAAGAAGATCCAAAGATCCTAGATCAAGAGCCCCCAGGCTCAGATGAAGTTAAGTCTTCTAATGATGATTACAAGCAGAATGATGAAGCTCCAAGAAACTGAATGTGATAATCAAAAGAAGGATGATAATGTTAGAAGTTCTAGTGATGTTAATGCTGCAAGTGATGGTAACAACACTAACAGCACTAATAAAGATAAAACTATTAATATTGCACACAAGTAAGGCATTGCTGTTAATGAGGATGAATATCCATTTGCTCCAAACATGCATCCCTTGGAAAATATCTATATTGATATTGATGATGAAAGAGATGGTATCCAAAGGATTAACCTATTGATTTGGTAGCATACACTGATAGTGACTATACTGGAGCAAGCTTGGATAGAAAATCTACAACAGGAGGTTGTCAATTTCTTGGGTGTAAATTGATCTCATGGCAGTGCAAGAAACAGACTGTGGTTGCTAATTCCACAACATAAGTGGAGTATGTGGCTGCTTCAAGTTGCTGTGGACAAGTGCTCTGGATTCAAAATCAATTGCTGGATTATGGGTACAATTTTAGGCATACCAAAATCTTTATTGATAATAGCAGTACTATGTGCATAATTAAAAATCCTGTTTATCACTAAAAAACAAAGCATATAGAGATAAGACAACATTTTATAAGAGACTGCAATGAAAAGAAGTTAATTCAAATGGTTAAAATCTATACTAACAATAATGTTGCAGATTTGCTCACAAAAGCTTTTGATGTGGGTAGATTTCAATTTTTAATTGCCAGTATTGGAATGTTAAATCTTTAAAATCTCTTATCTTTTTGTGTTTTTGTAGTATTTTGTATGGATTAGTACTGTTATTCAGATCAACAAGTTGTTTCTGTTGTTAAGTGTAATTAGTACTGCTAGTTATACGTAGACCTGCTAATTTTGTGCTGCTAGTTGTACTTAGAACTGTTAAGTATAATTAGAAGTTGTGATTGTTGTGAAGTGTTATGGCTTGTATTTTTTGGGTTTTGGAACTAAAATTTTGTAGGATTAGCAAAGCAAAAGATGGTTAGATTGAAATTGGAGTTAAATCTGTTGTCTCAAAGTTACTACTGCTAGGCATAAGTTAGTGTTGCTAGTATAACTTAGTGCTGCCAAGGTTTCAACTACTAGTTTGTTTGAGGGACTGTTTTATAAATTCTTCGATTAAGGGTTTATAACCACCAATAATTCACTTAATCGGTTATCAAAATTCACAAACGCTCTCAAATTGCAGACCCTAACTCAATTTATCATTTAATCACAAAAACCCCACATCATCACAATGTCGAACTTATCTTTTGCCGATACCCAAAACATGATTTCCTTTTTGCAAAAACCTAAAGAGTTTGAAGGTTTTAATGTGATTATTGATTTCTTGAATGCAAGCCATATTAGGTATGCATTAACAGTAAAACCTACTATATATATTTCTCACATTAAACAGTTTTGGTCTACTGCAAAGGTCGAAACTATTAATGGAGAAGAACAGATTCATGCCCTTGTAGATGGGCAAAAGATACTCATAACTAAAGCATCTGTTAGGAGAGTTCTTCACCTATCAGATACTCAAGGGATTGAGTGTTTTTCTAATTCTATAATTTTTGAAAACCTTACACTGATGGGTTATGTAAGGAAAAATGATTCTTTAAAATTTTCCAAAGGATCCTTCTCCCCACAGTGGAAATTCTTAATTCATACCATCCTACAGTGTCTTAGTCCAAAGATAACTGGCTGGAATGAGTTTAGCAGTAATGTGGCTTCTGCCATTATCTGCTTGGCCACGGACCAAAAGATTAATTTTTTTAAAATGATTTTTGGTGGTATGGTTAAGAACTTTGATAAATCTGCAAGCAAATTTTCTTATATCCAAGGTTTTTACAATTGCTCAAAATCATGGTGAAGGTTCAGTAATCCCAACTGTAACCCAGCACACACCCACATTTTTATCCATTTCCTCAACCCAAAAGACCTATCAACGTAGGAAATCACAAAAAAAGGGCACTGAGCTACCTCAGGCTAGTGCTGGTATGGATGCAGATGAGGCTACCAATAAGGAGTGGGAATGTAGTTTGGAAATGGCTGCCACTAGTGCTACTAGTTTAGAAGCAGAGCAGGACAGTGGTAACAGCACTAAGTCCCAATCCAAGGCAATATCTAATAGGTCAAGTTCCCATGGAACTGACTCAGGTGATTGAATCCCCTGGTGCTAAGAAACCATGGGGGCATAGATACTCAAACTAGGTTTGAGGCTGTGTCTAACATTCCCAGTGATCCACCTCTCGGGATAGGTAACACAATCCGAAGTGGTGAGGGTAGTATAAAACTATTAAAAGAATTGATGGCTACTTGTACCAAATTGTCAAAATAGGTTCTTTGTTAGGAATATAAATATTCACATGAAAGACTCGGTCACACCGAGTATCTATTTAGCATTAAGTTAGCTCGTAGGCTTATTAGTTTTAGTTTAGTTATCGTATCATCATGGAGTCAGGTCGGGTCTTTACCCACTGTAAGCCCGTTCCATAGCCCGTGTAGGGGCGGTTTAGAGTTTACATACCCCTTTCCCACCAAGGGAAGGGGTTGGACCTTTCATTACTTTCAATCTAATACTAATCATTCTCTCTCTCTAAAAGGCTCCCACTTTCTCTCTCTAGAATTTAACCTTAAACATCAAAGTTCTCTTGTGTTATGATTATGATAACTCTACAATTGGTATCAGAGCTCATGGTTTGATTAGATAGATTATGTGTGCGTTTTCTTGGTTAGTTTAGATAAATAGTTTGGTTTTTGAAGGTTTAGGGTATTATTCTTGGCTATCTTTGATTTTCACGTTTGTGGTGTTTAAGTTAGTGTTTTTGTTGTTGTTATAACCTTCTAAGATCAAGTGGTGCAAAAGAAACCAAGCAAAAACGTTCAAAAGGGTGATTTGTTGGTGATTTTAGGTGAAAAGTACTTTCTGCGATTTGAGTCTCGTAGTGATTTCTTGGTTGCGATTTGAGTCCTACGATTTGATAGTGACATTTTTGTCTATTGCGATTTATCGTCTACCTATTGCGATTTGAGGGCTGCGATTTGATGGTTGCGATTTGAGCATTTGAGACTTGGCTCTTGCGATCTGAGTTCTGCAATTTGATGGCTGCGAATTGAGGGCTGCGAGTTGAGCTTTGAGGTTTCATTGCTGCGATTTGAGCTTTGAGGTTTCAATGTTGTTATTTGACTAGTTTCTTCATTGTGATTTGCTCCTGACTCTTCATTGAGATTTGTTCAAGTGCATTCATTACTTGTTGCTCAAACCATTACGTAAACTCAATTAAATCAAACCTAATCACAACTTAACTTAACAATAATTCACCTAATCCAACAAACAATCATTCCTTTTAACATACAATCACTAATCATTGTACCGATCCAACAATTATCATAACACGTCTAGTTTATCATTATCTCACAGTTTCTTCTTGATTATGTAAAATCCTGTGAAAGAAACGATTTCTTGGTTTAAATGTAAAATCCCGTGCACGTTTACACCATGTCTACTAATTCAGATTGTTTCATATCTGAGGTACTCAAATTGTACGACACGAACGATAAACATAAGACTTCTAACCCGTTACAACAAATAAACATGTTTGATTATGATAATGCTAACATGGAATCGTCGTGCTCGAATTCTCAAGAGAAAGAATTTCATCAGCCACTAAAATTGTCTGATAATACAAAGGAAAGTTGCATAGAATGTTTTTGACTACTTCACTCACATCTCAAGGTTTTCTTTGAACAACCTGGATACTTGGGAGGATACAAACGTGCATTTGCATCACTCTTTGGTCAAGATGTTCAGACTTTCACAGTCAAAATGATAATGTATTTAGATTAACTTGAACAACAACTTGACAAAGGAGACCTTTCTGAAGGTAGATCCACGGATGCTTTTTGTGTGATCAACAACCAACTCCAAGTGTTCATTGATTCGCAATTCACTAAGGATTATGATTATGACAGTCAAATGACGAAAAAGTGTTTTGCTAATTACACTGGAATCGAGGTTGACATGTTCAGAGTTACACTACTCCAACTCATGGTTAATGTTAAGGAATTCATTAATGAAAGGGCGTAGCATCAATAATGCAGTGACACTATGTTTGATAAGCAGGATACAAAACACAGTTCTGGGACTTATAACACACTTGACATGAATACAGATCATAGACCAGAAAATGACCAAGTTCCATCTGCTGAGGTACATGTCACTGATCAACACAATGTGCTCCCTAATGAACGACTGCAAACTGATCAAGTTATGCCCACTTATGACACATATTGTTGGAAAAGACTGAGAGCAATACCATTTCTAATTCAACAAATATGAATCATAAAGGGGGAGAAAGTGATCAGGATGATGCTGAACATGATGATGAGTCAAGTTCTTTGTTTACGGCTGAGACTTTTAAATCAAATGATGTGGTTGATAAAGAAGTGTTTAATGAACTTTCAAACAGATTTTTACAGCTTGAAAAACATTGTATTTCACTTGAAATCGCAATGCAACAAAAGGAAGAAAGTTTTCAAACTAACCTACCATGTAAAAATCCGGAACTCCCTGATTTTCGTGAATTCTTTATGATAAATGATTTGAAAGCTCAGCTAGAAGCCAAAAACTTAACGATCAACAACCTGAAAAAACGTATTACTGAGATGTGTGATATGTGTAATGAAGTTAAGGCTAAACATGACAGTGATGTTATTGCAACAAAAAATACTGAATTGGAACATAAAGTGGCTAAATTACTTAATGAAAATGAGACTTTGAAAAATCATTGTAAAAACCCGAGTGACTCCATCAAAGAAACGAGAACTAGGGCTTCAAAACACACAACGTCTTTGATTGCTAAAAATGATGAATTCAAAGCTCAACTTCAAGAGAAAGGTTTCACAATTACTGCCTTAAAGAACGAGTTAAGGAAATTAACTGGAAATGGTGTGAACACTAAGTTTGCAAAACCATCAACCTTGGGAACACCAGTTTCAAAACCTCTTAGAAACCAAACAGTTGTTAGACAACCAGATCTGAACGACCAAAATCTTCTAAACCGAGGTGTGCAACCCAAGTTGATGCAAAACAAGTTTTGTCAAAACCAGTCACTTCACAATCTAGACCAAATGATCGGATAGTTAATGTACGTTCTAAAGCTCGATCTCATAAGTCTAAAGCAAAGGAAATAAATGCTCATGCTAAGGTTCTATCCCTTAAGACTAGAAACCACAACAACCCCGTAGAACCAAAGAGTCATACTCAGAAATCTGGTAGGCAGATTGTTGTAGGGCTAAGAACTTCTTTCAACAAGCATTCTACTGAATATGAGAAATCTAACACTCCTAGATCTTGCCTTAGGTGGTTACCGACGGGTAGAATCTTTAAGATGGTTGGTCTTAAATGGATACCTATTAGTACAAATTGCATAACCAAGGTTGACTGTGAAAATCCAAAAGGTCTGGATACTGAGATCACTAACCCATATAAACGTAAGCAAACTCGTCATGTTAGTGCAGGGAATCCTTACTTATGTGTAGGTACATCGACCATTTCCTTCAAGGAAAAACTCAGAGTTTGGTGGCCAAAAGGACTGAAATCTCCTAATTTAGAGGTTCAGGAAACTCAACATTGATGTACATGCATAATGACTCCTGAACAAATCAGCTCAGGACTCGTACACAACGATCTATCTTGGGAAGAATATCGGTGGTTATTCTTCATGTATCCTTTGTACATATCTCATACCTTACATATAAATTAATAATCATTTAATCTACAAGAAGTCATAAAATTCTGAAAACCAGAAAATACAAAAAAAAAACAAAAAAACAAAAAAAAAATGTTCATCTAGGCGTGTCTTCTGTTTATCGATAACATTTACGGTCCTAGAAATGTCATTCAATAATGACACGGGTCTTTAAATGAAGCTCGAGCAGGAGTTAAAATTGAATGGTTAAATCATGTCCTGATGGCTTGCTATTATTTCAGATACGCAACCCGTTTTTCAAAATGAGGAAAGCACGTCGCCAAAAAGACGGTTGTTCCTAACAACGGGTGATTAAGTTCTCCTGGGCATGGATTACTTTACACCCGTGCACCCTCGATCTAGTGTACGCTTCAGTGCATTATTTCCTGATTCAGAAGTGAAGTCTTCTTTTACCAAAACAATTTTTTTTCCATCTATGATTCTTCAGAAAAATAATTTGTATCTAAAATGGTGGTTTAAAACAGTATTTGAAAATCAAACGAACTTAAATTGTTTTCCATAAAATTTGCCACTCAATCTATGACAAAAGGTTTAATTTTTCATAAAATTTTAAATTGATAACGGGTCATAGATTGAGGGAGAGAGTGATTTCAAATTTTATTTTAGATCATCAAATGGTATCTTTGTATGGTTCAAGTAATGAATAAACATTTGTTGTTATGTGTCAGAATATGAATCTTTTTATGAGTTTCTCGCTAAACTCCAAATCATTTATAAACTCATAATTTCTGACACTAACATTCTCCCTCATTGATTGAGGGGGAGCATAGTAATGTTCCATTATCAGTATATATTGAATCAGACCACATTTTCTCCCATAATTTCTAACATACTTAAATCAATTGAGATCCCTAATCTCAAAAGGTTTGAAATTTTTGATCGGGGGAGAGAATGTGATTTAAATATGAAAATTGATAAAATGTGATCTTTTGGACTCAAGTGTAGGCTCTCTCGTATGTGCTAAACTCTTTCGTATATCGATGCACATATTGAGGGGGAGCGAATGATTTATGGTGGCAATTTTGGAAGAATACCAAAGACCGACCATTTTATTTAATGTACTGGAGTTATAAGGATGGTAAGGTTAGGTATCAGTTCCCATGATCTAGCCAGAACCGGAGGGATCTTCCAAAGGAAAATCCTCTAGTTAGAATCAAAGTCCTTAGGAACGATGAAAAAAGGAGAAAAGTGAGAATAAGGGAAGAGTTTCTACAGAGATGGAACTGGTACTGGAACAAACCCAACAAGGTGCTAGTGATGAAGTCTCGGTAAGCGCATAAGTGGTTGAAGAATGAAAAAGAAATGTAAAGATAAAGGGTGAAAAGAAATAGCCCTCCAAATATTCAACCTTAGGGCAGAAACTGGGTTCAATTCATATACTACTGGTTGTTACTAAGGTAACGCCGGTATTGAAGACATGACATCATGGACCCAGTAACGCACTGCACTAAACCTTCTAGCCACTCAAGTTCTCTTAAAAGGACTTGTTTCATTCTCACGGGGAACCCTGCATTATCTATCGACCACTCATTACGAGTCATGTTGATATTGAATCAGAAGATACCACTCCATCCTCCAACTAATAAATCAAAACGCACTATTGAGTCTAGAGCCAAGAGATCATCCATAAATCTCGCTAGGACCCTAATAATATATTCACTTGGGTTTCACACACTGTGGAAACAAGTAAGATCTTAAGAGTGCTACGCATTATCCTCTTGGTATTGCTAGAACATCCGAGTGATACGTAAGTATTCACAATGAAGATGGAAATCCTTCTGGAGCAAACATCAAACAAGCTCTTGGTAGGTGACATGTGAGATCCTTCATGGATCAAACTAGTGAAAACTAGAAAGAAACGATGGGGTGATTCGCAACTGAATCAAACTTGTTCCAGGAGATGAATTGACGGATACTTTTGGAAAAACCTTTCGATGTGCTCAACGACTGTTTTCGAGCACATTGACTGCGCATAAATTTTCAAACAAAAGTATTAGTGATTGAAACATGATTTTGTTCACAAAACTTTCGTTGTATTACAAAACTCTTTATTCAGTAATACGATAATGTTTTTTAAATCAATTTCTCATTAATCAGTGAATCCTAATTCGCCGATTCACTTACTCCATGCTTTGTCTATTTTGAGATGCTCCGGTTTGAGAACGGCTAGTACAGCTGCGAAACCCTGTCAAGGAGATTCTTCGGAATTATACCTGATCACAGGCAATATTTATACTGATCAACGGGGAACCGTGGTTCTTGCAACACTATTCAACGAAAGTAAACAAAGACACTTTCGTGTGTTTATTGCTAACTGTTGTTTGCAGGAATATCCGACGGTGGCAGCTGATGGCCAATGAGATGTCAATTCATAACCTCATGCTCACACTTCACACTCACAATTAAAGAAATCATGGTAAGTGAAAGATCTACAACAATGCTTCCGCAACTGATGTGCTTGTTAATCGAGTGTATATTATATCCTAAGTTTCACTCAAATTTTAAATTTATAAAACACATTTTTACCGATTATCAAGAAAACACATACGAGCAAGTATACTCGTCTGTTTGTAATATGGTTTGTGGTAAATAGGGATCGTCCCAAGAGACTACGCGTTTTAAACTTAGCAATGTAGATAGTAGGAAAAGAAATAGTACTTCAAGATTGTCACACTCTAAAGCACCGTAAATAAACAAACAAACAATGGTTCCAATTTAAATCAATCAAACGAACAAATACTTGTTTAGGAATAATGACTAATCGTGATAGAATTTTGAACATGTTTGGGTGAAACATAGAAGGCACATATCAATTTTCACAAGGTTTTCTAGTTAATGGGTAATATCAAGAAAATCCACGTTTCTACTAATTTCACGGGTGAGTCCTTTCGGCCAAAATCTCATCCCATTACACTAGCTCTTGTGTAACAAATGTATGAAAAAGATGATTACTTACATTAGTTCTTACGAGTTCTTTCAACCCAATCTCGTGATTAAATATTCCCGAATTTATTTAAAAACTTGACTACTTAATAGTTGTCAATTATCAAGTACCAATCCATTTGTGCACCAATTTCTTGGAATCAAACAATATTAGAAATCATTTCAACCTTTAAATCCAATAATGTTTAATCAACAAGTTTTAGAACACGAATTATATTTAAACAAACTTATGAGAACAATCACTTTTTCTAACCAAACAACCATTCAACATTCATACGAAAGTCTACATAATTCCCAAACAAGTATCACAAATTATTCCATAACAAGTGTCATCAACAAACATAACATTTCATTCAACATCAAATCGTTCAACATGATTAATTAAGTAAAAGAATGTTACCCAAAAGTAAGACTACAATGAGTAAATAAAGAGTTATAGCACTCCTTAAGGCCTCCAATTGAACAAGGGAATTCTCCGCCTCTCCTCATGAGTATCTCCAACTCTTCTTGGTAGAATAACAGGAATTATTAAGCTCTTTCGGGTTTAGTAAATAATGTAAATAATGTGATCAAGTCCTTATGGTGTAAGGCTTGATTGTGAGTATTTTTGTTAAGTATCAAGTAAGTAGTGTACGATAATGGGGTGATTAGGGTCTTATTTATGCTTGAAATCACTCCCAAAAACTGCCTCAAATCTTCAATAATCATAAAAGAAAGGAAATGATCGGACTCAAGTCATTATGGTAGTTAAAACCTTGACTTAATGCAACTCTTCAACTCATAAAATTCTCAACCCACGGTTCAGACTTGAACCTGCGGCTGGGATGTCAGACTTGAACCTCAGGTTGAGTTTTTGAACCTTGGGTTTGAATCTCAGCTTCAACCTTGGGTTGGGAATTGTTTTGCACATGTATTTCAACCTTGAGTTGGCATATAACTTCATCTTTTAACACACTTTTTGGCACTTAATCTTGACTCCATCTTTCATTGAAAATCATCACATCCTTCTCTTGTACATCGGAAATAATCATAGCATGATTCAATATCTTTGATGACGATCTTTTCTTGAATATTCACTTGATCTCTTAGCTTTTATTCGTCATTCTTTGATATTTCCTTGTACCTAGACCTGAACACATCTTTATACCAATTAAGCGTAAAATATTCATAAACATAACTAAATATTATTCAAAAATATACAAATAACGCGACTAAAATATGTACAAAATGAGCGTTATCAAATCCCCCTCACTTAAGTTTTGCTTGCCCTCAAGCAAAGTAATCTTTTAAAAAATTGTTTTCCAATAGCCAACAATCATGATTCTCAAAAATTTCACTAATCTTCCTTATTGCCAAAGCAAAAGATCAAAAAGTGATTTTACCATTTATATGCGAAATTTAAACGAAATACTCGATCAAGCTAGATAACACAACTAAGCTCCTCACGAAAAGAAAAGAATAATATAATTCACTCACACTCATTTATTTTGTTGGAAGTGTATTTCACTCAATTACTCAGTCATGATTTTATTTCATACCATAAGCTTGTACAAGTATCAAAACTAATCCAAATCATGTAAGAAATAAATAAATTTATCAAAGAGGACTTTTATTCGGGTTGAAACGTTAGGCTAATGGTTAATATCAACTTATGCTTAGATAAATACTTTACAAACATAATAGATCGCTAGCACGAATTCTTGATTTACTCAAATAACGGATGGTCACTAAAGTAAAATACCTTAGATCGCTAGCGCGTTATTCGATTATTCAAGAACCGGATGGTCACTATAATATCCATACAGTCGATATATTCACAAAGCAAAAAGGTTAGGATAAGGCATGGGATTATTTTAGTGGAATTAGTAATGTACAATAATCAAGTCAAATACCAAAATCACTTGTTGCAAAAAGAATCGAACCATGTATCCCAAAATGATTATAGCCTCCATATCAACTTTTCCTCTTCCTTTGATTTTTTTCATCGATCACCATACATATAAATATCACGTCTTAGCACATTGGCTATTCACAATACTTTTCTTCCTTCATCTTCATAATTATAGCACATTGGCTCTACTTTTTTTTTTTCCACACATTTTTTTTTTTTTTTTTTTTTTTTTTTTTTTTTCACATCCCCCACACTTTGGATGAGCATATACCTCAAAAATACAAATAGAAGTAGCTACCATCGTCTTCGTCGGAAAGGTATATCCAAAATACAAAGTGTAAACTCATAATCATCAAAAAACTTCTTCAAGCCAACAACAAGTTATTCATCGATTTGACTTGACAAAAAGGTTAGGCTAAAGTTTAAAGGTGTAAAATCTTTTTGTATTTTCTGGATGTAACAAAACGAAAGAAATGGCTCAAAGGGGTGAACTAAGGGTATCTAGCGCTAAAAATGAGCGCTAACAAAAGGGTCCATAAAAAGTGGTTAACTAACCAATGTGGCTAGCTAATAGATCAATATATGTAAATGGAAGGCCATTTTGTTGAAATCCTAAGTTGCCGCTTATCATTTAAATTCATTTATATCACACGAATGTGACCTTACTTTTGAATTCGTAATGCATGACAAGCACAAGTGATGTGCTGCGTGATGTGTCGTTGCGGTTTAGCAGTTTTAATGCCTACTCAAGTTTTAAATTTATATTTAGCCGACTTATCAATAACACACACACTTAACGAGCAGTGTACCCGGTCAGTATGAATATAATGGTAAGTAGAGTGTCGATCACTAAGAGTGGAACGTATTATCTCGTTATTCTAATAAGTATTTTAATATATTAAGTTAGCTGTACAATCTAATCTAACGCAAGGGGGTTCAGCCTGAGAGACTGGCACGATTTGGTTGCAATTAAATAATAAACTAAACCAATAGGCACGAATCAGCAAGTAGCACACACGTACACAGATAAATACTCGAGACAATAAGAGGGCTGTCCTTATGATAAGTAGTTTGTCACTTGTTTTATTGCTAGTGTTATATGAAGTGTATAGTTCGATGCATCGCACCGAGATTAAGTCCTTTCTCGTTGGTTCTAATCTTATCGGCGAGTAAACCCTTAATGATTACTTATGACTATCCTATTTATCTTTCTCCTACTTTTCTACAGACCATAGAATGCATAGGCATCTAATAAATAGGCGAGGGTAGAGGCATGGCCACCCGATCAACGCTCAGCTAGCCACAGAGGTTATCAATGCACTAATAAAAGTCACCAATGACATCAACATATAAACTTTAATTAATGAGAAAGCAGTTTTAAGGGAGTGCAACCTTTCCGTTGTCACGTTACACAAGCCACCAATCTTGATGAATTAAAGTTTACTAACACAATAAAACAAAACTACTTAATGAATTAAACACATGCAGCACCTTCTTACAGCTCTTGTATCTTTGATTTGGGTGTGTCTTGTGCTGCTACCTTGACTGAATTCGTCCTTGGTTTCTGTTCTTCGGTCTTCTGTTAAAACTTCGGAACTCAAAGCTAACCTGTTAATTCGTCTGGTCTTTGGGGTATTTATAGTTTCTGTCTGAGGGTGAGATGCGGCGCATCTAAGGAGTAGATGCGGCGCATGTACTTAACTTCGCGTGGGGTCCAAGATTATAATATTCAGGAATATTCGTACACCGCCAGAAGATGCGGCGTAACTCCATAATAGGATGCGGCGCATGTCCTCTTGTATCTTGGATCGTATCTGGTGAAATATTGATAGTGATGCGGCGCATGTAATGAGTGAGATGCGGCGCATCTGGAGCAGAACAAGTTGGTTATTCTTCGTTGACCAAAGTTTCATATGCGGCGCATGGGATAAATCCATGCGGCGCATTCTTCAAAGTCAGGCAGTGGTCTTCATTCTCTTCATTCCAACAACCAATTCCAATCTTGATCATTTTACTTCGTTTTTAGTCCATAATCGCTAAGTTTCACCAAATGCTTGTTTTTACCTGAGAATTACAAAAGTAAACGATTAAGTATCAATCCTCATACATAATATAGTAAAACAAGTCAAATTAATAGGATAAATGATAGTAATAAAATGTACTTATTTGAGTTCATCAAATATCCCCCCACTTGAACTTTACTTGTCCCCAAGTAAACCTTAGAATTAATCTTATGAAAATGTATCCTAAAAGATATTAGGATTTATTTTTATATTTAAGCATGTATTCGTCTTTGTCATAATCACACAACTAAACACTTAACGAATTAGAAGTAAAATAAAATATTTCGATAAAAGCAAATCTATTCGTTTAACTGTCCAGTCGCGACGAATATTCTATCATAAGCTTGGAAAGTATACACATCTCCTCCACTAAAGCTAAGGAATAACAAGTCTAAAGCGGTAAAAAGGGTTTTTAGGCTTAAGGGTTAATTATTCTTAATATCTATCGATCTCAAATTCCAGAAAAGGCGACAAAATCACAAATACATGATCGAATCCACGAACACGATACTTGCAATTGCTCAAATCCTTAACTCGAATAGGCTAAAGATAGGTCCAAACTTCACCAATAATATTATATCAAAAAGGGCGACAAAATCATAAATACATAGCCGAATCCACGACTACGATACTTAAGATTGCTCAAATCCCTAATCTCAATAAATCAAAGGTTTGGTTGGATAAAGAATAATACAGGGCATGGATAATATTTGGGATATAAATTGGTGTAAAATAAAAAATAAACAAAACAAATAAATTAAAATCCTAAGTGTGGTTAATCACTATCCCAACCATCCCATGAATAAGACTCATATCATTGAATAACTCACGCTTTAACACTTGAAACACACGCTTTAGGTAGACACGAATTATACTCAACAAGATCTTAATCAAAGAATAAACCTTAGTTGACGTTCCCATAACTGCCAACTCCCATTCAATCCATAGATATAATATAAAACAAATAGTGGTGATATCGACCACTTACATAACTTTACATCGTTGGTTTAATCAAACATCCAACTTTCTTCTTTTTTCTTTTTCTTTTCTCATTTTTTTTTTCAACATAAACATAGATGTGTAAAATTTCACCACATCACTATAACAATAAATCTGGATAATTTTTCCATACTTTTCATAACTTCAGAAATAACGGTAATAGTGAAAGTAGTAAACACACGAAAAATAAACTCAAAGATATACAATATTTACTTTCACTCCAATTGCATTGTGCAATTTCCCGACCTAACCATAGATAATGAATTACGCACGCGAACACAGGTAATGTAAGGAAACACACTTTGCCTATAGCAATTAACCAACCAAGGATTCTAATCTACAGGGTAGGCTAAGGTGTAAGGGTGTAACGAAACATTTTAAACATAGGTGTAAGAAACGAAAGGAATGGCTCTGAGTGTTTTTCTAGGGGTATCTTACTCTAAAAATGAGAGTAACAAAAGTGTTTATACGGGGGTTAACTACCCAGTGTAGTTAGCTAATAACACATAACATATAAAGGCTATTTGGGTGTAATCCTAGAAATTTACCAATTTAGACAAGTCATTCCAATTATATAAAATAATACTTATTATGGTGGTCTCGAATAATATACAAGCCAAGTTCTAAAGTTTACAAGTCACCGGCACACTCATAGATTTGTGAATTTTGAAAAAATCACAATTTTTGAAAATAACGTCATGTGTGCAGCTATGCAACTTAGACTTTAAACAAAAACATGCTAAAAATTTTAAATTTTGATATATTAAGCACATTTTAAGCATATTTTGAAAAGTTTAGGACAAGTAAGTGTTAAGTGTTCTAATTCTCCAATCCCCCCACTTAAGTTAAACAACGTCCTCGTTGTTTGTATAAAAGGTTAAAAACTGGAAAATAAAAGAATTAGAACAGAAAAACTCCCCTGAGATTTGCTCGGTATGATCCTCCATTTGTATAAGAGCAAAATTCATCTTTCTTGTGGATTAGAACATTTAAGCTTCATATTCGATGTATCCACAGGAAATGCAGGAATCTATAATACCACCAAGGCTTCAAAACACACCTAAGGTAAGAAAGGTTCAACTTGCATAACACATTAGTAGTTAGGTAAAAATAAAACATAAAAATAAAAAATGAAAATCATCAGGTCAGTCGATGCGCCGTATCTTATGGAAGAAGATACGCCGTATCGAGCCTGGAATAATTACGGATCAGAATAAAAGATGCGCCGCATCCTTAACCAGGGATGCGCCGCATTAAAATAAACTGATAAAAAGTTTTAAATTCGAAAATAAAAAATGCAGAAAAATAAAATAAGATATGACCATTGCAGGAGATGCGTCGCATCTCAGAATTGAGATGCGCCGTATCCTCTGCAGCCTGACTGACTCGACACATAAACAGAAAATTAAAAGATAAATCCGGGTTGTCTCCCGGTAAGCACTTGTCTTTATTCCAGAGTCTTCAAGTTAGACTCACGTTCAGCTCTTCATTTAGTTCTTGTCACGGTCCATCCTTCTTCCTTCATCCGAAAGATGTTCCCGTATAGCATTGCGACGTTTTCTTCCGTTCGGCTTAATCTTCTATAATTCTTGGTCTTCGTCGCAACATACTCTTCATCAGGTCCCAAAGAATATTTGATGATTTTAAATTTTTCGGAAATAATCATGGGTGGCTCATTATAAGGAATCCCAAGTAGTTGACACTTTCTTTTGGTGAATTCTTCCTCGTCTTTATCAACATACTTAAAATAAGGATCCTTAATTAAATAGTCATCAAGTTCATCAATTAATGACTTATTATCTTGAATCGCCTCCCACTCTTTTTCCAAATCCCATTGTAACTGTCGACTAAGCTTCGTAAAATCATCAAATTGTTCATGCACCCATTCCCAGAAAGTAGTATCCGATGTTCCCTTAAGTCCTTTCAAGCGTTCAATTCTACCCTTTTCTTGCAAAGCCTCCGCTTTTTGTGGGCAGTCTTCAACATTATCGTACCACTCATAATCTTCAAAGGTTACATCGTTTCCAACCCGTTTCATCCCAATTATACTTCCCCCATTACAGGTTCCGTCACTTTTATAATCACAGGTCGGCCAAACACTACTCCCGTCCTTGAAAACGAAGGGTGTACAAGTGTGATTAATGTGCTCAAATTCCCATGGTTTATCCCAAACCCATGGTACTTGGTCATTCCATTCATAGTACCAGGTGTTTTTAAAATCATCATAAGTCTTAAATCCTGGTAGATCTCCAGTTAGCACATCATCGTCGACTCGAAGAAGGTAATTGAATTCCTTGAATTGCTTGCACAAGGGTGTCTCATAATCGAACACGTCAATGTCTATTCTGAATAATTCTTCAATGCCCTCATTGACTGTTGAATCATGAAGTGACGACCCATAGTCGCTCTCTACTTCTTCGTCTTCTCCTCTCATCCAATATACCCATAATGCATCCTTAGTAGCTCGATCCATACTCTTATGGTTGTTAAACTTACTAGCCAACCATTTTGAAAAATCAACATCGTTAGGATCATGGTCAATGTCAAAGCAAGCTTTTCCAATCATATTCCTCCTTATCATCATGAGCTCGTTAAATTGCTTCTTAAAACTCCGTGTCAACCATGAAGTCATAATCTGCTTGACTTCATTTGCAGGGGCGAATTCCGGACTACCATATTTAAGTTCAAGCCAATCATTGAGGGAGAGGTCCATCAATCTTACCAATCTGCCATGAAATAGTAACTCCGCCACAGCATAAATTCTGTCATTATCCAGATAGTTCTCATTTAACCCCCAGTACTGTTCGGAATAAGGCATGTAAGAAATTTGGGTATTGCCTCCACCACAGCTTTTGTTGCTTGAGTCCATGTATGCAAGATAGAATTTCCCATCATCTTCTTCGATAGTAGTCCAGTTCAATCCTTTGGATTCAATGATAGGCCATAAGAGCGACAATTCATCTCCAGTGTACCTCACAAATACATCATAAGAGAATACCCCTTTGTCAATGTTGCATAAACGCATGAATTCCTTAAAAGCAGCTTCAAGAGGGGTCTCCCAAGAGAATAAATCTGCATCGATCATGAGCACATTGAATGAATCTGAAAGCAAGCATTCCTTAGCAAGATATCCGTTAACTGACATGTCTTCCATAGCAAAATCTGTCATCATAGAAACGGATATAAGAATACAAATAGCTGATATCTGCAGACGATGCGCCGTATCCAAAAAGTTGGATACGCCGTATCTTATAATCGTTAAAATTAAATCAGACTTTAATCAGAAAATAGATACGCCGCTTAGAAATTAGAATGCGCCGTATCAATTTTAATAATCAAAAATCGATATTTATTTAAAATTAAATGCGTCGTATTAACGAAAGTTAATGCGCCGTATTTTCGTTACGTTTCAAAATACAAGATTTTTGATTCAGAAGATGCGCCGTATCGATAGAAATCGATACGCCGTATCTGTTTAATAATTCGAAAACTGTTTTTAATTAAAATAATAGATACGCCGTATCTGCTAAAGCAGATGCGTCGTATGGCGTTAAAGTTTAGAAAAAAAAAAATTATCAAAAACAGATACGTCTTATCTTGGGGAAAAGATGCGTCGTATCGCTTTATCGCTTAGAAAAAATTTCTTATTAAAAACAGATACGCTGTATCTTTGGGAGAAGATACGTCGTATCGAATTAATTAAACGCGTTGTATTTTATAAAAAATTGAACGCAATACGCCGTATCTGAGGAATCAGATGCGCCGTATCGTTCGATTTAGCTCAGTACAACGATAGCAGAAAACACAAAAAATACGAAAAATAAAAACAAATAAAACACATGAAAATAAACACAAACAAAAGCAAACAAATAACACACAAAAACAGAAAATATGCAAAATAGTACAATGAATGCAAATTAATCTAATACACAACAAAATTAGCGGTTAGATAAAAATTAAAAACCTAATTAAAATACTAATCAAATTAACAGATAATAACAATTCACTCCCCGGCAACGGCGCCAAAAAACTTGATGTGCTGCGTGATGTGTCGTTGCGGTTTAGCTGTTTTAATGCCTACTCAAGTTTTAAATTTATATTTAGCCGACTTATCAATAACACACACACTTAACGAGCAGTGTACCCGGTCAGTATGAATATAATGGTAAGTAGAGTGTCGATCACTAAGAGTGGAACGTATTATCTCGTTATTCTAATAAGTATTTTAATATATTAAGTTAGCTGTACAATCTAATCTAACGCAAGGGGGTTCAGCCTGAGAGACTGGCACGATTTGGTTGCAATTAAATAATAAACTAAACCAATAGGCACGAATCAGCAAGTAGCACACACGTACACAGATAAATACTCGAGACAATAAGAGGGCTGTCCTTATGATAAGTAGTTTGTCACTTGTTTTTTTGCTAGTGTTATATGAAGTGTATAGTTCGATGCAACGCACCGAGATTAAGTCCTTTCTCGTTGGTTCTAATCTTATCGGCGAGTAAACCCTTAATGATTACTTATGACTATCCTATTTATCTTTCTCCTACTTTTCTACAGACCATAGAATGCATAGGCATCTAATAAATAGGCGAGGGTAGAGGCATGGCCACCCGATCAACGCTCAGCTAGCCACAGAGGTTATCAATGCACTAATAAAAGTCACCAATGACATCAACATATAAACTTTAATTAATGAGAAAGTAGTTTTAAGGGAGTGCAACCTTTCCGTTGTCACGTTACACAAGCCACCAATCTTGATGAATTAAAGTTTACTAACACAATAAAACAAAACTACTTAATGAATTAAACACATGCAGCACCTTCTTACAGCTCTTGTATCTTTGATTTGGGTGTGTCTTGTGCTGCTACCTTGACTGAATTCGTCCTTGGTTTCTGGTCTTCGGTCTTCTGTTAAAACTTCGGAACTCAAAGCTAACCTGTTAATTCGTCTGGTCTTTGGGGTATTTATAGTTTCTGTCTGAGGGTGAGATGCGGCGCATCTAAGGAGTAGATGCGGCGCATGTACTTAACTTCGCGTGGGGTCCAAGATTATAATATTCAGGAATATTCGTACACCGCCAGAAGATGCGGCGTAACTCCATAATAGGATGCGGCGCATGTCCTCTTGTATCTTGGATCGTATCTGGTGAAATATTGATAGTGATGCGGCGCATGTAATGAGTGAGATGCGGCGCATCTGGAGCAGAACAAGTTGGTTATTCTTCGTTAACCAAAGTTTCATATGCGGCGCATGGGATAAATCCATGCGGCGCATTCTTCAAAGTCAGGCAGTGGTCTTCATTCTCTTCATTCCAACAACCAATTCCAATCTTGATCATTTTACTCCGTTTTTAGTCCATAATCGCTAAGTTTCACCAAATGCTTGTTTTTACCTGAGAATTACAAAAGTAAACGATTAAGTATCAATCCTCATACATAATATAGTAAAAAAAGTCAAATTAATAGGATAAATGATAGTAATAAAATGTACTTATTTGAGTTCATCAACAAGTTCTAGAATCAATTCAATCACCGGCACACTCATAGCAAGAAAATAGAATTTAAACATAAAAATATGCTTCAAATGATAGGCTCAAATCCTCACATATTTGTAGAATGGGCTATAAATGCACAAGTAATGTTATCAATCCCAAGAACGGATCATTTCACTTAATCGAGATATGTTACAAATTTCAAATTGCCATTTTATGCTATTGGAAAATTTCAAGTTGTTTCAATTATATATAATCTTTTAGGTGTAAAAACAACTATCTTCCTTAAGGGCAATAAAACAAACTACAAAATAATCACAAAAATTAAAAAAAACTATATCATTTTCACTATTTACTTCCCTCCCCCACACTTAAGTTTTGCATTGTCCTCAATGTGAAAAATTAACTTCAAAGCAAAGGAAATAGGGAAAATAGAATAGTAAATGATATCACCGAGAAATCATGCGAGATCCATATTTGGTGTTTAAACGCATGAGTTGGGTCACTCCAAACTCCAAAATGTACCAACCATATGAACGAGCAATAATTCCCAGGTATCTCAAAACCTGAAAATAGATACACAAAACATAAAAAAACAATCACGCAACAATAACAATAACCATAATACTAGATAATCCTAATATTAAAAATAAAAGTAGTTCCAAAAAAAAAACCTAATAATAATCCTACATAATAATAGCAATAGAAATAAAAATAAAGTACTAAAGAAGATAAAATAATTGTCCATCACACATCATAAATAAACCTTGAATGATAGTAAATATCATTCATCATCCATATCATCACCTTGATAATCAACCAATGCTCCAAAACCTCCCAACGAAGTTTCCGCTTCATAACCTCTTGATCCCATATCGGAAGAAAAATGACCCATGAACCTTTCTTGATTGACATTATACCCTTCATTTCCTTGAAATGCACTAGATGTTGGGTAAGGTACATGTTCCGACGGATATGGTGTATATGGGTATGGGTAGGGTGGAACACTAGGTGGTGCATAAGCCATTGGGAATGAATATGGTGGTTCACTATGTTGACCAAGGTGTGTGAGAATTGGTGCACAATTGTCCATTTGGTGTCCAATCCTCATCAAAGTCATATCCCTCTAAACTTCTCTTCTCTCAACCTGTGGCAAGTTTGAACCTCGATTCGAGTGTATTCTAAAAAATACTTGCGTACCATTACACTGTCGTAATCCGAAGAGAACCGCGAATTGATGAACTGCCGAAACTGTTCCTTGAGGACTCTAAAGACGACCGTGGATCCATTCTCGTGAAATTCTTTGTTTTCAAGTTGCTTCTCTAGTTGATCCATGTTGAGGAACATAGTTTCTGTGAACATCTCAATGTCGTCTCCAAAGATTGATGGAAATGCCCGTTTAAATCCATTCTCGGTACGAGTTCCTGCTAAGTCTTTGTTTGAGAGGACCTTAAGGTGTGAATGAAATAATCTAAAACATGTCATGCATTTATCTTTCGATTCTCTCTCTTTTGCTTGCATTAATAGCTCTTGTGTATCTCTCTCTTTTGAACTTGATTCCATTTAATATCGTTCCGATGTGTGATAAAGTTGATCTTGGATCGTTGCAAAGATATAGGATTTGTGTTTGTTGTTAGTTAAGGTTTGGAAATTTGTGACATCTGTTCATTCATTTTATTGATACATTTTCTCTCCCCCGTGATTGTTGCGATGGAATCGGAAGAATCAAACTAAAATGTATCACACGTAAGGTTGAAATAGTGATTTCTGATTTCCTTCCAAAAATTGAGTTTGAAAAAAAAAAATACACTATAAAATGCAATTCTAAGGTTACGAGAAAATTTTGAGTTTTAAAAATTTTGATGCAAAATTTCACCTAAAAAATTCGAATTTTGACCTAAAAATTTGAATTTTGCCAAAATTTTCACTCTTATACCAAAATTTGAATTTCGCGTAAAAATTGAAAGTTTAGTCCCGTGTAAAAATTAAATTTTACTCAAATTTTTGGCCAAAATATTCACTCTTATACCAAATTTATTTATTTATTTTTTATTTTTTTATTTATTATTTTTTTTTTGGAAATGCTATAAAAGTTGGAAAGTTAGAATTGCGAAAGAAATCTCAAAACCAATTGAAAAAGTTCTGCCACAATTGCGATAAGGGACTGTTTCTGCCAATTTGCGAAAGTGGTTAGCCAATTGCGATGAGGGACTGAAGATGACAATTTGCGAAAGTTAAGCAATTGCGATAAGAGGGACCAATTGCGAAAGACTTGAAACAATTCTGAAAGGCTGCCAATTGCGAAAGTCTTCAATTTCGATAAGTGACAATTGCGAAAAGTGAAGACCAATTGCGAAAATTTAGGCAATTGCGAAAGCTTTGAATTTCGAAGAACCCTTTTCTATCGCAAATCAATTGCGAAAAACCCCTTTTTATCGCAAATCTTATACAAGATTTGGATATTTTCACAAGTCGAAGTAGAACCACTTTTATCACAATTCTTATACAAGAAAAGTAATAAAAATTCCAACGCAATGAGTATTCGAACGTGAGCCTTTTTGTAGCACTTTTCCTTTGATCACAACTTCACAATCTCACGTAAAACCAATAAAGCACACAACGTTTTTCACTAATCTCACGTTAACCTTGAAAAAGCTTCAACCTTTTTTACTTTTACTCGCTAATCATCATGAAAAACACAAAAAGCTTCAAGCTTTAATCTTAAAACACACTAAATAATACGTAACAAGTAAAAAGCTTTAACCTTTTTCTATTAAACACACGTTAAAATCAAAACAGAACCAAAAGACGCAACTTTTAATCCTATATAGATTTCAACGAACACAACTAATACCTAAATCTTTGTTTGGCTCTGATACCACTTGATGGTCCTATGTAATAACGTAACACAAGATCTAATCTACAAATACCACGTAAGCTACTAACTATTTTCCTTCTGAGGACAGCCATTATAATGACTTCACATATGTCGTTCGAGTTTTTCTACTTTTCCCTCACTCGTTTGGGAATGAAGACAAAGTTTTTGATCCCGGCATCTCCATTTATCAATCTTTTGAGCCGGATGTATCTCATCGGTGTGGAACTTTCTTATGTTCAAATGTTTATCTAAACACATTGAATGAAAGTCCGATTGAGGTGGTTTCTTCCACTTGCTTCCCCATGAACCAATGAATTCGGGGTCGAGTCAAGCTAGTGACTCGGTTAACAAAAACATTAGCACCACATAGGTGACAACCCATGTTTCTGAATTCTTTCTATTTTCTAACACTAAGTGTGGGGGGGGGGGGAATTCCTCTACTGTGCTTTGTTTTGTTTGTTGTTGCTCTTGTTTGCAGGTTTCCCTTGGATTGTGATGATTGCCGCGCCTGTTTTCAATCCAGCCGCCCAATATCCTATCCTTTTGCTAACGATTATTTAAGGATATTCTTTTTAATCCTGTTTGTGAAAATAGAGATTTCTTTCACACACTTGGCTATTAGTATTACCTTTTTACGTTCTAAGTGGCGGCATAATAGCCGGTACTTTGAATATTGAGGGCAATATTCAATTCTAAGTGTGGGGGGAATTCTCTCGAATTTTGTCACAATTGTACCTTCTAGTGCCCTAGCACCCCCGTTTTGGCCAAAATTTTAAAATTTTTTCGTTTTTTAGATAAGAAATTGCAATAAAAAAGAAGTGTTTAGTCTTGATTAGGTTAGAACAAAGGGAATCCCGACTCTGCCAGAGTATTGATCTGGCTGCTTCCATAACTATTAGACTAAGGTTTTACAATATGTGCAAATGAAAATGCTAAGCGTAGAATAGTTGGTTTTCTTTAGAGCTTATATAAGTAATCTATGGCTTTTCCTCCCAGGAGATAACTAATCTGACTTAATTAGTGCTTATTTTTCAAACGTTTGAGCACACAAAATCATTTTTCTTTACGACTTTTGAAAAATACTAGTTCAAATCTTTATTTAAATTTTGGAACAAGCATATGTCATAATAATGTAAGAATTATGTAATAAATAAATGTGCTAAAAAGCTAAGGTTCAAGATCGGCCCTTGGATCCTTATTTCCGGAAGGCGTTTAGGTCTTGGCTACCTTCTTACACCGGCCCTTGGACCCTTAATTCTAAAGGCGTTAAGGTCTTGGAACTCTCCATTGTAACGGCCCTTGGATCCTTTATTCCAGGAAGGTTTAAGGTCATGGTTCCCGTGAAACTCTGTTAGTTTATATTGCACAAAGTTAAGTATAAAAAGATTAAAAAAAAAAAAAAAAAAAAAATTAATGAAAAAAAGAAAAAAAATGATGAAAAAAAAAGAGAAAATAAAAATAGAAAAAAATGGAATGATATTGCAAAATGTAATGAATTTTGAAGCTTGCTTGTTATGAATTTTAAATCTATCTTTCAACTAGTATTAGTCAAATTTTTATAAAACGTCGATTTTTGTTATCAAAATTTTGAATATAAGCATAGTCACCTAAACTTGATAAATGTGGGATTGAAAAGTTAAGTTTCGGCTTACATAGATTATTGATATAAGTAGTGTTAGCATTTTACAAAAGCATTTGCACATTGAGTTTAAGCTTAGTTGGGAGTATAAAAAGAGGATGACGATTACAATTCCCTGGAGACACCCAGTTTGTGTGAATCCTGTTCCGTGATACCATTTTTGGAAATCAAGCGTGTTATATATTTTGTTCTAAGTTTAAATTTCTGGCATTGAAAAAATTCAAAACGGGGTTTACTTGGTTTTCTTTTGATCCTTTCATTACTTCATATGATCGGATTGCTAGGGACTAGCAATAGCTTAGTGTGGGGGATTGATGAGTGTGTAAATACTCATCGTTTTATACCCATAATAGACACAAAAATGACCAAAAACACCCGAATAGACCATATTATACTGTAAATATCCTTGGTTTGTGTTTTTATGTGTTTCAGGTACAAAAGGATCGAAAACAGGCAAAAAACAGACAAAACCGAGCACAAGATTGGAATATCGTGAAAAGCCGAGGACGGGGACGGAATTTACAAGTTTAGACCGGGATAGTGCTCAAATTATCAAAGTCAACTTCCAAGAATATTGAAATGTCACAAATAGCCCTTGGAGATGATTTTCAAAAAATGCAAGATTGGTCCCTAAAGTTTGAAACTTGGCAGAATTGGTCCCTTAACTTAAAACCAATTCCATATTTAATCCTAACCCTTTTAAACTAAAATCTAAAAACCCAACACATCCAAATCCTAACCCAGCCCAAAGCCCATCACCCAACAGCCCAACCCTTTCCCTTTTTAATAAAAACCACCCAATACCGGTTTGACTTTAGTCAAACCTCTCCTTCTTCCTAAACTACCCCGCCAAAAACCATACCACCATACCCAAAGGTTTCTCTGCATCCCCCATCACCTCAACCCTCCTCCTCCTGCTACTTCACATCAATCCCACTTGCTAAACCCATTTCCCCACAACCTACTTGCTGTACCTAGCTTTATCCCATTTCCCCATTTTCTCGCCAAAAACCCAATGGACGACTGAGATGAATTAAGACTAATTGGACGTGTGGGATTTGAGCAGAAGGATGCCAAGAGTCTTTTTGGATAGCTATTTAAAGAAAAGAAGTCACAAAGAAGAGATGGCCCCAGTTTTTAGACCATTCGTAGTGTAGAAAGTAGTTAATGCTTATTTCAGATTCAATTTAAGTTTTAATTGTCTATTCAAGTTCCTTTAAGCTTGTTTGTCTTTAATTATTTGAACATTGTACCAGTTCCTTAAGTTAATGCAATTTCATGTTTTTCAGATAATTCACTACTTTAAATTTATTGTTGTTTCTAGTTTAAAAGCTTTTATTTCAAGTTAGATCAGCTCATATAAGCCTGTGACAGCTTATTATGAGTTAACTGTTGCTTAATTCAGTTCCAATTTCCAAAAGTAGAAAAAGTCAAAAAAAGTCAACAATAAGTCAAAATAAGCAGTTGTGTGGAATAAGCTCTTCTGGAAAGCTTATATTGGGTTCATAGCTTGGTTCTGACAAGCTAGGCTTGTCTCTGATCTCTTTCCTTTGTTTCCTATCCCAATTCAGTTGTAAGCATTTTTCAAGTTTTTTGCACTATTTTATAGATTACTGTTACATAGCTTATATATAGCTTATTTCATAATTTATCTGCTCATTGGTAGTTTATAAGTCCTTATTATCTGTTTTATAAGTTTAATATAGCAATTGTTTCAATTTTCTTAAAAATCTTAGAAAAGGCCATAAAAAGCTTAAATAAGGTATAGCTTATCTCAGTGCTTAAATTCTGTTAGAAAATACTTTTTAGTGCTTAATTAGCCTAGAATGAATCTTAATATACCATAAACCTAGCTTAAGCTGACCTGTGCCATTTAAAAAACAAGAACAGAGCTTTTTAAGGGCTGTTTGGCAATTTGTGGTCAAACGGGTCAAAACCCATACTCTACTGTTCAATTACCATTAGCTTAACTTTGATCTTGCTTAAAATAGTTTAAATAAGTTGTTTTTAAGTTATTTTGAGTTAATTTGAAAGTTTTTATAGATTGGAGTGGACTGTGCAAAATTTAGATACTCAACTGATCAAAAAAGCCATAAATAGCAATAAGCTAGTTTTGGCCTTTTTCTTTGCATTTCTGAGATCCATAGAATGCATTAGGTGTATATTTTAGAGTTGGATTAGTTTCAACGAGATAGGCGACTGACGCCGCGTTGCGGGCGTGCCTGTTTTTCGGCTAATGTTTTAAATGGCTGAAAAGTAATTAAAATAAATAGTTGTATAATATTAATAAATGCAATGTTACAATATAAGTGCTAATGTTTATTTCATTAAACTTTTTGTCTTATTATACGAAATAAAAAATTCCAAACAGTAGTTCCTAAAGCTAATTTTCAGCTTATTAATAATGCCTGATTCTGCTGCAATCTACCTCTGTAGTATGATCTTCAGGTGGCAGGACAGCATTCTTGGATGTACCCTACAAAATAATATAGCACAACTATGAGATTTTGAGATGGTCAATAATTCAATATGATAATCTGCAAATTCCACTCACCGAAATCGAGAGGTCCTCCAAAGCTGGGGAGCAACAAATTAAGTCAATAGCACACAATACCATAATAACACTGCGATAATCTATGCATACAATTGATAGTGATGCATAGTTATGCATAATCTATGCATACAGTATGAGACAAAATAAGCTGATTGGTATAAGCACACTATTAATCCAACACTAAAAACTTATTATTTTGTTTGTGACTTTAGTAAGGCAATGATAACACTATAACGTTTTACAACATAAATCGATAATCTGTAAATACCACATCAATAAAAAGGCACTTACACGCATATGTTTGGCAATGAGAATTTAAACTATGAAGCATATCATTATGGAAAATTTAAACTATCATGGCGATTGGCGGATGGTTGGTCCTTTCATTGACACACCTAATGGCCAAAATAGTATAAACGTAAGAGAAAGGCCGATGACACATGTATGCCGAAGATAGCATAAACAGTAAAGAAACACAGACACTAATGCTTAAAAAAAAGGATCCAATATACCATTTGTTATAAGCAAAAGGAAGCCATCATCAAACAGTAACTACATCTATGTAATAAACCGAAATACTTATCCTATTTATCCTATTGGTCACAGTAGTTAATTTTAACCGACGTATGCACTTCTTTGTTTGTTTCACTTCAGTGACGTTAAGAGGCACCAGATTCTGCAGTAACAGTTCACAGAAGAACCTTACTGGTGATAGATCTGAGATTTGATCACCGGTCTCTCTTCTCTGACTCTTTTATACCATCGACGACATCAGGTATTACTTTGTGCAATAACAATTAAAAAAAAAGTCACGAATCTAAAAGTCAGTACACTGATTCTACCAGCCACTTTGGCTGCGTTATAAAACTGAATAGCCCATAACTTTGCTAATTTTAAAAATCAGCCTTATTTTCGTTGATGTTTGGTAATAGTTTACGTTGCTTGTGATAGAAAACATGGTAGCAGCCAATTTATATTTGAAGTTGAACATACATGGATCCTGTCAATTATGCGCCGAGGTGAGCCTTGTCTTCTGGCAGTAGTCTAATAAGCACAGAATCTACAACTTTATGCTGCAATTCATTGTCAAATAGAATAGGCGTTAGGGAAAAAAAAAAGCAGAAGTTAAAAGCTTTTTAAACTAAACTAATATATATTTTATGAAAATCAATGTGACTACCTGAATGTGTTAAAGCTTGTGTGACACGCCTTTGTCGCCTGCATCCATTGGAGTAAGGATAGCTGATCAGTGACCCATGTTACGACCGTGTGTATAGCAGAATATAAAATAAGTTGAGAAATGTTATTATGAGTCACTGACCATGGCAATAACATTGTTTCAAAGAAAAACAGGGACAGATGCATTAGAAAAGTTGGACAATTGACCATCTAGAGGAAAAGTTGTTTCAGAGTGTGCAGAAGGTTATTCATGAGTCACTGACCATGGCAATAACATTGTTTTTCTTTGAAACAATGTTATTTCCATCTTGAAACTGTGTGAGTTAAAGTGCGCAGAAGGTTATTCAAATAACTTAAAAGGAAAATTTGATCATTGGATATATCATGGTATAAATCAGATTTATACATACATGGTCCATATTTCCAAATGACCCGTTTAACAGTAGTGTGTGGGCTGAAGTCAGTTACAAAAAGGAGCGTTTGAAAAGCATATGATGCGAATCATTCAATCATTTTCAAAACGCAATGCCAAACACCCCTTAAAGTGAAATCTGAAAATTACCTTGCGTCTTTAAAGCCTGGAGCCGTGTGGACGTAGCTCTCTCTCCGTTGATGCTCGCCTAACCAACACTGTATTATTTGTTCTGCTATCAGGGACGTTCATATCCGCAGTAGCCACCTTCTCCCTGGTAAAAAAATTGTGTTAATATTATCAGAACTGTAATGAAAATGACTATGGTCGATGAATGATGAGTTAACATTTATATACTTAAGGTGGAGAGCAGTGAGTGATTCATTTAGATGCAAATATGTCGCTTCAGGAAACTATTAACAGAAACATCATTATTTACTTCAAAAAATTTACAAAGGAAGGCCTACGGATACCCAAAATACAGTAGGAATCTAGTATACGAAAAGGGAAATTTTGTTAGCTTGATTACCTAGGGTCTTTTTCACCTCATGTGTGGTTGCTACTATCAATAAAAAATTTGTCGGACTGACAATAAGTAATAAGTACCAAGTACGTACCACTGTCAAAGAAGCAACAAAGTTGTGTCCGAGTATCCCACAACTAACCACAGTTGCAAACTACCTTGATGAGAACGGCTTGCCACACGAACATGGCAAGACTCTGACGTTTTCGCAGAAATAGAAATACCTTTTTCATAGAAATGCTGTAAATTGTGATCACCCTCTGGCTTTTTCATATTCGTTGGTCTAATTTTTGGGTCCTGTAAGAAGTAAAAATGGGTTTTAGAAACAGAGCATATTGGGTACAGGTAAAGGAGGCAGGATTTGAAGCCTAAGTTTCCTGCTTATTATTCAGCTTTTGAGCTTATTTCCATATTTCAGTTACAATAAGGTCGTAAGAAAAAAAGATAGGCTAGATAAAAAAGGCTTGTGAAAAATAAGAGTGTTTAAAGTTTATGTGGCCAAACCCACCCAAACATACTCGTTTCAGCCCACTTCAACACGTACCTCAGTCCCCATTTCAATACCCAAACGTACCCATCTGATCCCCTATTTCAGTCCCCATTCCCACATCCGGTTCAGCCCCCATTTCAGGCGCTGAAGCATAGACATTTTGCAGGATTTTTTGACATAATCCATTTCCCATTTTGTATTTCATGTAAATCTACTCATTCAACAAAATATACTAAAAGAAACTTACGACTCTTTTACTTGCTCGTTTAATATGAGTTCTGAGATTTTGATGTAAAGTATAACATTTTGGTTATGCCATCTTTCATGAACCGGTCAAGTAGATAACCATGTGGTCCATGTATTTCAATGCCATCAAAACCTATGATATAATACGCTAATTAGAATTCAGTTGAACCTGATATAGCTTTATTTATTAAGGCAAATATTAATGTATCAACAACATAAGATGTAGCAAGCTTGTCTTCACTTTTTAAATAATTGAGTGCAAAATGTATATAACTAACCTGCTTCAATAGCATTAGTAGCTGCAACGCGATGGTCTTCAACCACCTCTAGTATTTCATTAGTTGCCAATGGAAGGGGCTCAGGATACGCGGCACAGGTTGCATCTAGCATTAATATTTTCCACTTCTTTGAAATGAGCTTGCTGGTTGATGATATTGGCGCAGCACGACCGGGATGGTACACTGTTTTTTCAACAAATACACACGTAAATACAGCATAAAAATTATTATCTGTTAAGCTTTATGAAATGATTCTGAACATTAGATGCAACACACTTATGACAATATGTCATATTCATCATTCATGAAATAAGGCCAGAAAAAATTTAACGGCTAACATATAACAGTGGAAAAGCAATCTTGGTATAGTCTCGCTTAAAATGATTAAATGATGGCTGACCCATAAGCATTTTACTTGGCTAATGTACCACGTATTAGTCTATGTAGTTATTACAATTAGTATCATATTTACATGTTACAGTCGTTTAACGTGCGTTGTATACTTGTATTGACTTGAAGCAAAGACATATTGAATTTGATGAAAGTAATTAAGCACTACCTTGATGAGATGGTCTACCAACATGCCACAGCTGACAAAATATGACAGCCCCTCCTTTGTGAGTTGCATCAACCACTTTCTTCCAACGCGCGACTTGTTCGTTAGTAAAAATACCCAGTACATGTGGAAACCTGACCCAAACATTAAACAAAGTGATGGTAAGTCATGGTACTATTAGTCAAGCAAATTGTGACTTTAAAAACGTTGTGCATAAATTAATATTTCGATACGAAGGCACTGAAACATGATGTTATGCATAACAGACGGGCAAACAGACGAAGTTTTTAATGTTCAGGTTACTTGAGGAGGGAAAGTCTTTGACCCAGATGGGTAAATTTTAGAAAATTAGGTGAGACGGGTAAATTTTAGAAAATTAGCTGAAAGGAAAGTTGTGATTTAGTTTGAGCACCTCATGATTAACCACACGTTTATTGCTTGATAATTGATACAGTTCAAAATATAAATCAAAATTTTTGAAGATCAATCCAATCAATAATTGATACAGCTAAAAAAAAACCTGTTTTGACCCGTTACTCATATTGACCTATTCAATTTGCTATAGATACTCACAGGTACTGGTTTGCCTTCAGGATCAATTTTCGCACCATGTTCAGAGGATTCGTCAAGCCGGTTGCAGTAGCAATACACTGACACGAAAGGAATAGGTGCGTCTAAAAACCAAAAAAAAAAAAAAGCCTTCGCTGAATATGGCGACCAGATTTTATAAAAACCATCATATTTACTTGGCTTGCTACATTAGCATTTACTTGTTTAGCTTTAATCGTTATCATTTGATACTGAAACTTGTAAAGAATAACGAAATAAAAGGGTAACGTAACTAAAACCCAAACCTTAATTTGTAAGTGACCATCTGCAATTCTATCCCGCATCCAAGAATCTAAACTACAAAAAATCATATAAATGTTATAAGAAACCGTGTGAACGCTAAGGTGTACAAATTGAAAGAAATTCAGTAAGTATAATCCTTTAAAGTTTCTTGATGAAATTTTATTTTTCTCAAGTCTCAATAGGCCAATGTAAAGTTTAATAACGCCCAGTGGGATACGAATGGTATTACAAACCTGCTAGACGCCGGCATGTTGCTGGTGTTGGTTCCGCTTGTGCTTCTGGGACTTATGTGTGTGAACTGCTAACTGGTGGGGCAGGTACAATATGCGGGCTTGTGTTAGATCTTTCAGGCACATCTGCGACAACCATGCTATCAGACGTTTAAATACAATTGGTAATGCATATAGACAATGATCAAACGCATATATGTACCTTGTACGACACCGTCTGTATCCAAAGTTGCAGAACCAAATGCATGCACAAATTGTTGGTATCCTGGCTGTGACGAAGTGGGTGTTGTATTTGTGTGGCCTGCTGTTGACAATGGCAGACGACCACGCTATTGACGATTTCTCTGTGAAGGACGCTGGTCTGATATTATGAAACAGCATATGAATGACCAATCAGCTCAAAGAGGCTTTAAATAGCATGTGTCCATATATATGAGTAAATGGATGTACCTTCGGGCATTTCTGTTCTCAGCCTTTTGTGAACACCATGTGTGGGTGTATCGGTTACTGTAATTGTGGCATACATGTTAGCATAAAAGACGACAATAACATAGAACGAACATCATTAACACCCTATGAAAATTTCATTACGAATGTTGTACAAAGGATCAGCTCCTAACTCAGTAAGCAAATGAAGGTCACGTTCCAGCATATTTGCATCGTTAATTGCCTCATGGCATATTAATTAGGCCATCTCCAAAATCGAATAACATTGGACCACGGCCTTCGTCTGCATATACTGTTATAAAGAAACAAAATGGAGTATGTGTATGACAATAACATTGTAAAGGCAGATGAAAGCAGTCGAAAAACCAACCATTTGAAATGACGTTGACTGAGGTATGAGCGTCAACTGTTTGCGAAACAACATCTGCAACCTCATGAACCTGCTAAACAACATCAGTTATCAGCATGCTAAAATAAAGTACTTACTAATTAAAATGTAGCTTGCGAGCTTTTAAAAATTGAGCGCATAAGCCGGTCAAATAAGCTTTAAAAAGACCTCCCAAATTGCTTTTATAAGGAAAACCATACTTAAATTTCTTAAGCAAGCAAGTCAGTTTAAACCATGTTTAGTGACAGTCAACACTCTAAAGCCTTATAAATCCTTCATCTCTACTTGTTTTATTAAATTTCTACTCCAAAACTCATTATTGTTAAAATTAATCCAAAACCCACTTTATATTTACCTTTATTACATAACCCTTTAATCAATTTAATTAATTATTGGTTTTTTTGCCAGTTTCATTTTTTGGGTAAGTTTTTATTTAGTGAAAATAAAACTGGCAAAAACTTACCCAAAAGCATAGGTTCAAGCGCGCGAAGCTTATCCTCCACATCAAAGTTATTCACCTGACGGCTCCAAACCTCGGAAAAAATTTGCAAATGCAAAATCAAAACCCCACAAATCAAAAACTTTCAATCTTTTATATAAAAGCTCGAAAGGGAAATAATTTAAAGTGAAATTATTAAACCCCAATTCATTTTTAATGATCAAATAATTAAACCCTAACTGATTAAAAACTTTAAAAATTATATGATCAGACTTACTATTGATGGTAGGAGTGAAGATGACGGCGCAAGGTTGCCCGGAAAACCCAAAGACACGCCGGAGACTTAATTCTTAATTCCACTATTCTTGTCTCTTCAGCACCAGCCATCTTTTTTGTTCACTGATCCCTTCTCACGGCGCACCTTGAAATCGACAATTGTTACCACCGGAATCATGAGCCAGTACTTACAAACATCGATCCAAAAGATAGCGTGGTACACTGTTTTGGATCTAGGGTTTTATTATCAATGTTCTGGAATTGTGGTAAACTTATCATATATGTATAAAAAAAAGCATCAAATACCGCCCGGGCCAAAAATTGGCCTGGGATTATAGGAAAATGGGCTAAGGGTTGGGGCTAATTTTTGGCGGGAAAAAAGGGGATGAAACGGCACCGTATGCTATCGGGTTTAATATATATTATAATTTGGTTTGTCCCATGTTGCATGCTCACTGATCTCACAAACCATAGCAGACTAAATTTTTAGTTTTTCCATTCTGTAGTCAATTTCTTTTATTTTTCATTTCTTCATCTTAAGTCCAATTCAGCTGAAATTTGACATGCATAGAGCTTGCTGGCTTTTGTATTTGGTCATATTTTTAGTTTATTTTTTATAATTTTTTATCTTAGCTTTTTAGTAGCTTGAAAAGGAGTGTTTTTGCCCTGCACCATAAAGATCAGCAGACTCATTTCCTTTTTTAGTGCTTATTTGCTTATAGCCACAGCTTTTTCTGGATCACTTAGCTTATTTGTAGTTATTATAGTCCCAAGTAACTTATTTCATTAGCCTTTTAGCTTATATATCAGCTTATAGCTTATTTACTTAAAAACTAGTTCTAAAAACCTTATACCTCAACTGTTGATCATTTCAGCTTATTTGTAGCTTATTCAGTAGTTTCTAAAAATATTTCTTTTATAAAAGTTGTTAGTTTTTAGCTTATTTATAAGTTGCAAAAAGAGAAAAATTAAAAAAAAAAATAAAAGGCAAAAAGGTCTGGGTAGGGATCGAGCACCAGACCTCTCGGATAGCAAGCAACACAACACCACACACACTACCACTAGCGCCCTTGGGTCTTTTCTGTTTTAGTTTGCATTAATAATCTATTTAACCTTGTTGTCCAATTTAGCTTATCCGAACTTAATTGCTTATTATCAGCTTATTAGAATAAGCTGATACCTTCTTTTTATTTTTCCTAGGATTATAATAGCATAAAGTAATTTAAATAAAATTTTCAGATTTTTCTAAACAGTATTAGTATTTTTAATAATTTAATTAGTTTTTAATAGTATTTAATTCATAATAAAAAATATAAAAGTCAGAAAAATATAAATCTTTTTTATAAAATTTTCTTTTGTCATTTAGGATTTATGAAAAATAATTTTGCACTTATAAGATTAGATTTCCTAATATTTCACTTTTTAATCCTGTTTTTAGATTTCCCGTTTCGCGTTTTTAAATATAATCTGTTTTAATTTTAATTTTTCTTGAGAATTTGTTTCTCAATTAGAATAAAAAGCAAAATTCCTTATCCCACTCATCAGTCAGTCTAATCCAAACCTTCAACGATTGCCCATTCACACCTCGTTGGGACACGACCCGGGTAATCACTTACCTGGTATCACACATATCACATTCACGGGTTTTACAAGTTGGTCTTTTTCCTAAAAGGTTGACTTGTTGACTCTCGTGTATCACGTGCATCCGATACTATATTTATATATATACTCACACACGGATCAACAACATACATGAAATAGCTTCTAGAAGAAATAACTAAAAGGGGCGGCCCATGGGCTACTAATGGACCACACCATATTACAAACATATAACCCTTATATTAAGCAACCAATTTTGGCATAATGGCCAAGACTTGAATTTCTGTAAAACGTGTTCCTAACAACCGTGCTACGACATAATAGTTGCTCTTTTAGACAAATAGACCGCTAAAGTCCATAACACATTCTGACCGGATCTACACACACTCCTTGTGTTAGATGTATACTTTGAATGATGTCTAGTCTAGCATGCGAAAATTACTAGCTAGCACTTAGAAGATTTGTTTGTTTGTGTTTTGTATGAACGAATCAACAATGAATGAACAAGGAACACAATATACTTCAACTTCAACGATTCAATATTATTAATGAATAATACGAGTGATCTCCTATCACTAGGGTTTACAACCTTGAATCTTAACAAAAAACTACGTACTAATTCGTACCTATACTTTATGTGGAAAACTAGAAGGGGGGGGGGTTGAATAGTTTTACGTCTTTATAATTTTTATTATGAAAACTTTGTTTACTTTTAAAGACGTAGATTCGAATTTATGTGAACTCAACTCTTGAACAATATGAACAAATATAAGTAGATCTAAATTAACAATGCAAGTAAAGTAATGGAATGAAATGAAAGATAGAGATGGAAAGATCTAACCGCGAGACAAAGGATTTATAGTGGTTCGGCTACAAGGACCCCTTCCTTGCCCTACTCCACTCCCCGAGCACCTAACTCGAGAGTTTTTTTCACTATATCAACAAGCTCCCTTATGGCGGAGAAAACCTTACACAACTTTTGCTTACACCGGTTTAACGACACAAAGCTAAATGTCGAGTTCTAATCGTAGCTAGAACCAATCTCACAACTTCACACAACTTCTTCACAACTTCTTCACACCTGCTTCCCAACTTCTTCACGGCTACTTCACGACTTCTTCACGACGGCTTCACAACTTCTACACTACTTATATACTCTTCTACTTCTTCACACCTTCACTACTTACACACTAATCTAGCATAACCAACTATGCTCACACCTATCTAACAAGTATTCACAACTTATACAAATAAATGAATGATTTATAATTATGATACACTAACAACTTGGATGGAAGAGATACACCAAGTTGTAATACTTCTTGTCTTGAAGGATAGAAGTATTGTAAAACCCAAAAATCTAAAACATGTAAAAGACCAAAATGCCCCTACAATTTTAACTATGTGTTGTGATTAGAAACTACAAAATAATAGTCCTAAACCTTAGTTATAATGGAAAACTACATAAAATATTTCCTAAATACTACACGATTACATGGTTCATTAAGGTCCGATTTTATTTGTTATTCCGTACACAACCTCACACGACTAATAATTATCCTATGGGTCCAATTTCAAATCTAAATTTTATCCCACGTTTAAAAGTTGTAAATGGTACCCATTCATAGTTTTGTATGCATTACTCCAGCCCATAACTGCCCATGAAACTCGGCATAACTCCAGCCCATTTTCTTCCCATTCGTCCCTCACTATAACCAGCCATATACCACTTTACCTCTCACACACGAAACCCTATTATACAAAAAAAAAAAAAAAAAAAAAAAAAAAAAAAAAAAAAGCGGCAGCCCTCTTTTTCCTTCCAAGAAAGGTGGTACGAGGAAGTATACTAGAGTAATAATAAGTTCTTGGTGCTCTAGTTTCGTTGATGATTGGTTCGCGGGTACAAGCGTTGTTTGGTGATCGTTGGGTTTAATTGTTGGGTGTGAGTCGAGGGTGATCATGGTAGCTTGGTGTGATCATGGTGAGATGATCAGTTTGGTGAGACCAAATCAGGTTGCGCTCGTGTAGGTGATTTAGATACGAAGGTGGTTTCGAGCGTTCTAAGCTTGGTGTAGCATTGGTTCGATCGTGGGTGGTCTTTATTTAGCGTGATCGTGGGTATATGTTGGGTTGGGTTCGGTTGTGTTAAGTTAAACCTGTTGTGGTGTTCGCCTTGATTTCGAGTTTGACATCGGTTTCCTTTCGATCTGTACTCGTTCATCTCGGAGGTATATCCCATCTTTGATCTTGTTCAACTCGTCATGCCCACATGAAGTGTTATATTTGTAATCTAAAACAAGCTGATTTATACTAAATGGAGGATTATGAGAACGCATAAAATGATGAGAATATAGGACCATATATAAAGTCTGAATATGTTATTCGATTAAACATAAATACTATAAGTTAAGAACCTGGTTTTTGAAACATGTTTTTATCACTAAAATATCTCCTAAAATCTGGATGATGTCGCTTGAAACATTGAATTATAGATCGATATGCATATAGTCGTATCATACTACTTGAACCTGTATATAGAAAGAGATGGACCAAGAATCTGTTATATGATATATCTTATATAATAAGAATAATAATAAGAGATGGGACCAGATATTGAACATGTTAATAAATAATAGGAGATTGAGATGTGGGAATGTTAACGTGGGAATACTAGTATATCATGCATGCATACTGTCGATATAAAGTTCATTTTGGTCGTTTGATGCTGTGATAACCTTGGGTCGTTGTGTGGGATTTTATGTGTGTCAACTGGTGACAAATGGGAGATAAACATTTGGGGAGATATAGTGGTAAAAAGGGTGTGATTTTATGTTGTGTTGTGTCGTGTGTCATGGGCAAATAAAAAGGACTTGGGTCAAGATGATTAGGGTTAGAAAGGAAAAGATGAGTCGTGTGTTTATGCATGTGATAATAATATATTTTGGTCATCGCGGTATAAGATTAATGTAAAAAATACGCTAATAAATTATGAACGACGGGGTCTAAAATTATTATCTTAATATAAAATTAGAGTATGAACCTTAAAATAATTTTGTTTGACATTTTTAATATTTAATTCTGATAATTCACATTTTGACCCTAAACTTTACCTAAATTGGCATAATTAACTCTAAACTACTATAATTGGCTATTTTAACCTTAAATATTATTAATCGTCCATTATAACCTTAAAGAATTAATCTACTAAATCAAGAAATTACTAAAGGTGGGAAGCCGACAAAAATGAGTAATCTGATTTAAGATAAGTTATTAATAATAAGACGACCATGAATTCATGTAGATTCGCTGAAGAATTGGTAACCTCCGATCTTTGCGATATGGTTTCATTTGCGGTTTAAGGTACGGATATTCTGACCTTTCTTTTAAGGTTTCTCATGATCTCTCTCGTATTCTGAATCCATTAGTTTCTGATTTGATTGCTATGATTTCCCTTGCTTGAACCTCCCTGGTTGAATTCCATTTGATATGATTTCTGATCTGAAGCTATGCTATGAAAACCTTTTCTGATTATATCTTGGAAATGTTTTTGAGAAAAGCCATTTTAAAAGAGGTTTATCAATGAGACAAAACCATTTTTATATAAATGTTACTAGTTTTTATGAAAACTATTCTTGGAAGACTAATTTTTATGAAAAACCGTTTTGAAAGAATATTTTTATGAGAATTACTTTAAAGGATCGTTTTATGAAAATAATGAATAAAGGATTGGTTAAAATGGACTTTTGATGAGAATCTTGAAATGAACTTTTGAGATGAGCATTGATTTTGAGTTTGAGTTATGATTCAGTTAAGATTTCCCAAGCCATTGCTATGTTCCCTTTGTGTGAACCTTTGATAATTGCTTCTGAGATGTTGAGATATACTTTCTGATATATGACCTTTTGATATGACATTCTGTTGTGACTTTGAGACCCGAATCTTAGTTTGATACCCGAGCCAAAAGTTCGTTTCCTAGCCATGAAGGTAACATAGCCATGTCTGTGATGCACCACTGGCATGACTCACGTGTGGGTGAGTGATTTCTCACACCGTCCCTTTTATATTATGCTATGGCCATTATGACTTTGAGATTGACTTTGAGTTTTGGGGCGTATGGATTGCAATCCTAGGTTTGAGTCCGTGTTCGTGGACTATTTTTGATTTGATATGACTTTGAGGTGACTGGTGCTTGTGTGCAATACACGCCTTTCACATTTTCTGGGAGCTGATCACTCCACTATTATGATACATGAGGACACCCCTCATATTATCTGGTTGCCTAAGAGGTATCCCCTCTGATTGTGAGATGATGACTGTGAGATTATGACTTTGAGATTTATGACTTTGAGTTTCTGGGCTCGTGGTGGATTACTATCCCTTTTCTCTTTTCCCTTTATGTTTATTCATTGACTTATTCCGTGATCCATATTACATCTGTTTGACCATTGTTTCTGTTATTCTGCATTATTCTCTATTACTGTTTGTTATCGTTATATCTGTTCACTGAGCTCTCGTAGCTCAGCCGCATTTCTTTTCCTGCGGCAGGTTTTTAGTAAGGAGCTGGGAATGGGTGGAGAGTACCTTTGGACTTAGAAGACTGGTAGCTATTCTGGATTTAGAAGTGATTAGAAGTTATTATTATTTCGGAATTAGTATTTAGTGGAAGTTCATTTGTAACCTTATAGTATCTGTATTTCATTTGTAACCTTTGAAAATTCTTGTATTGCTACAGATGTATGCTTTGTTTGATCTGATATGAAACCATCATTGTGATATCTTTACCCTTGTCGGGTTGGGGTGTTACAATTTATGGTATCAGAGAGACAGGCTGCGACTCGTAATACATTTACCCTTGACCTGTGAAGTTTGGACCATTAAGTTTCCACTGTAGGCGCTCATAAGACAACCTTTAAGATTTGCTTTAGGATTTCCCTATAGGAACTTAAGTTTTGACCAGTGAGGAATGGGTAGACTATAAGGCTTTTGTTTAAGTAGCATTGCTTCCGCATCACTCTGATTTATGCCCTGCTTGTTAAGCTCACGCTTTGCACCACCTAAGATTCTGACTCCGACCTCTGATTCTTTTGTTAATCCTTTTGATGTCTCTTCGGGCATTCTGAGAATCTCCATGACGATAACCTACTTGATACATTCTGTTACTTGCTTTTGATAATCTATGAATCTTTTGACCCTATCCGAGTTCGTCTTAAACATCTCCGTTTCCATGAGAAGTCTGGTGGTGTTTTAGCCACGAGTATAAGAATGTTTTCCTCTTACTTCTGAACAATAAGACTTGCGTTGTCGATCTGTTTTCATTGAATAATTAATTTTGATTTTTATTCTGATAAAGGATAGATTGATTGACCATTGATGACTACCCTCCTATGGTTCACCTTCGGTGTTTGAAAACCATTTCGAAATCCCTTACAATGATTCCCGATTGTTAAACTTTTGCTATCTCTACCTGATTTTGATTTTCACTTCCGACTTGTTTGATAAGCAGTTTAATACTCCTCTGACCATCCCGAAGGTCATTTGACCTTAATGTGTTTGACCCATTCTGTGAATTAAATTACCCGTGCTGGATATAAAATGTATCATCTGATATTACTCTGTCCTTGCGAAATCCATTACTACTCCTATGAGAACTCTGATGATTATTAGCCATGGATATGACAATAATTTTGTCTCAATGTGAAATTGTTAGCTGAACATGATGATGCATATTTCTGTTAATCTATATGCCTCACTTTTGGCAGTTATACGATGTTCGTATTACCGATGACTCACAACCTACCTGCCACTTATGCTCAATAGCTACACAAGACTCCAACACCTTGAATTGTTCGTTTATCTATCTCCACACTTTGATGAACCATGTACTTGACCTTGATATATGAACTATCCGTCTGGCTTGGCGACTGTAATTATCCTACGAATCCGTTTACTTTGATATATTCGATTTTGTGGTCTTTAGGCTATGGATTGGCTGGCTCTTCATAAAGCTGCCAGAGATTACCATATTTGATATGTGACTGCAGAAATCTATTTGCATCCTACTTTTGTTATGATAACCTTTAACCGCTCAAATCTGTAGAGCTTAACGCCGCTATGGAAACCTTTACCTCGATCTCATTTGATTGTCGATTGTCTACTGACATCTATTAGTACCCACCCTAGAAGCTTTGGCATTGGAAGTTTTGTTGTACAATTTTCTGTAGTTCTCCGATGGAACTTTTGGGTTTCCCTCCCGGTTGAGAAGTAGAATGAAATTTGAACCGACCTCAGTTGACGAACCAAAATTCTATCGAAGTTGAGAGATTGAAGATGCTGATGGAATATGATTTTGTTCACCTCAGTGTTCCCTTTGAATACTCTATTAGCTTATAAAGAAGAAAGAGAAAACTTTGGAGTATTGACTATCGTAAACCTAATCGTATCACTACCATGACCATCTTTCAATTCAGCGTATCAATGACCGATTCTATCCGTACCAGACGACCTCTGTGGATGATTGAAGGATTGAAGAAGCAACCATAAGAACTTCTAAGAAGAGAGATGACAACTGAGAGTAACCTCCGGGAAGTATTTCAGTTTTATGCACGAAGAGGAACATGTAGACCATCTCGTAGAATGACCCTTATTCTGGAAGAAGTAGACTTGATTGGCGTCCAGAGATTGTAGCAGACAACACTACCATGCATCGGGTGATGACAGCAGTTTGAGATGGCGAATTTCAAACTGTGTTGAAGACCTGTCTAAGACCCGCAGTCTTGCTTCTCTATCCATTTTAGTTGTACTAAGATGAATTGAGAGCAGAAGCAGACTCGCGAATGGAAGAATGCACAAGTGACCGTACTGGAGATTCACGTTACTACACCTCAGTTCCAAGGAGAAGTGCCGAAGGATTGAGGGATCAGACTCGAGTTGATATTTCTTTTCCACGCTATGATTATACGATAGATTGCATGGACTTGGAAGAAGTTTAAGATCATGTATTTGAATGGACGATAATTCTGAAGTGAACGTTTGTGTTTGGAAGAGTTGATTTTGGTGAAGAATGAAGCTATGGATGACGTAATTCATTTCCTCTTGATCTACTCAAATTTCTGTTACTTAAGATAGGATTCCCTGAATGAGTTATGTTCCCTATTATTAATTCCGCTCGGTGTTCATTCTGCGTATGGTGGACGATGGTTTCGTTATGTGAAATTGGACGAATGATGGATGATCTGATGCTTTTAATGAGGTACCAAATTCTGATAGACAATCTGAGATTTCCGTTAACTTTTTCGAGTAGTTCGTCCTTCTCTTAGTTATGGTGTTTGATTTTGATGACCTCTGAGACTGTAGAAGTACTAGGTGGATTTAAGATAAGTGGTTTTGAATACGACTTGAGATAAAGTATGATCATCATGAAGGCATATTTATGTGGTGCTAGTATTATGACGCCTGATCAACGTGATAATACTTACACCATATAACGTGCACTCATTGTGGCCATAGGATGTCTTGGGGGAGTACCTAAGAAGTTTAGAATCTGATCTCCGTTGGTTATCCGTGATTAGTGAGACTTTAGGTTCATTCTACCTATGCGTATACTCTGTTTTTGTTCATTTATATATCGGGATGATTTTGGACTCTCGTGTTTCATTCTGTTGACCTCAGTTATAAATCTTGAACTCCCTTTGGAACCCTCTACTGTTGATATAGTCAATTTGATTTGAACTCTTGTTCGTATTCCATATGAGCTTCCTGAAGATTCACCTAATCGTCCATTTTATGTTGCATGGACCTTTGATCAGAAATTAACTTATATTGTCTCCTTCTGAGGAATCTGAACCCACCTTATTTTGATCGAGTCATGAGAAACCGTTTGTTTTGAAGAGCCTTTTTGGAAGAACCTCCCCGGGCGTGAGGTTGTTCGTGACGATCTTTTGCGAATTGCTACGACTCTGTCTAACTTTGCGACTTCAAATTTCGAGGACGAAATTTTTTTGTTAGAGGGATAGAAGATTTGTAAAACCCAAAAATCTAAAACATGTAAAAGACCAAAATGCCCCTACAATTTTTAACTATGTGTTGTGATTAGAAACTACAAAATAATAGTCCTAAACCTTAGTTATAATGGAAAACTACATAAAATATTTCCTAAATACTACACGATTACATGGTTCATTAAGGTCCGATTTTATTTGTTATTCCGTACACAACCTCACACAACTAATAATTATCCTATGGGTCCAATTTCAAATATAAATTTTATCACACGTTAAAAAAAGCGGCAGCCCTCTTTTTCCTTCCAAGAAAGGTGGTACGAGGAAGTATACTAGAGTAATAATAAGTTCTTGGTGCTCTAGTTTCGTTGATGATTGGTTCGCGGGTACAAGCGTTGTTTGGTGATCGTTGGGTTTAATTGTTGGGTGTGAGTCGAGGGTGATCATGGTAGCTTGGTGTGATCATGGTGAGATGATCAGTTTGGTGAGACCAAATCAGGTTGCGCTCGTGTAGGTGATTTAGATACGAAGGTGGTTTAGAGCGTTCTAAGCTTGGTGTAGCATTGGTTCGATCGTGGGTGGTCTTTATTTGGCGTGATCGTGGGTATATGTTGGGTTGGGTTCGGTTGTGTTAAGTTAAACCTGTTGTGGTGTTCGCCTTGATTTCGAGTTTGACATCGGTTTCCTTTCGATCTGTACTCGTTCATCTCGGAGGTATATCCCATCTTTGATCTTGTTCAATTCGTCATGCCCACATGAAGTGTTATATTTGTAATCTAAAACAAGCTGATTTATACTAAATGGAGGATTATGAGAACACATAAAATGATGAGAATATAGGACCATATATAAAGTCTGAATATGTTATTCGATTAAACATAAATACTATAAGTTAAGAACCTGGTTTTTGAAACATGTTTTTATCACTAAAATATCTCCTAAAATCTGGATGATGTCGCTTGAAACATTGAATTATAGATCGATATGCATATAGTCGTATCATACTACTTGAACCTGTATATAGAAAGAGATGGACCAAGAATCTGTTATATGATATATCTTATATAATAAGAATAATAATAAGAGATGGGACCAGATATTGAACAAGTTAATAAATAATAGGAGATTGAGATGTGGGAATGTTAACGTGGGAATACTAGTATGTCATGCATGCATACTGTCGATATAAAGTTCATTTTGGTTGTTTGATGCTGTGATAACCTTGGGTCGTTGTGTGGGATTTTATGTGTGTCAACTGGTGACAAATGGGAGATAAACATTTGGGAAGATATAGTGGTAAAAAGGGTGTGATTTTATGTTGTGTTGTGTCGTGTGTCATGGGCAAATAAAAAGGACTTGGGTCAAGATGATTAGGGTTAGAAAGGAAAAGATGAGTCGTGTGTTTATGCATGTGATAATAATATATTTTGGTCGTCGCGGTATAAGATTAATGTCAAAAATACGCTAATAAATTATGAACGACGGGGTCTAAAATTATTATCTTAATATAAAATTAGAGTATGAACCTTAAAATAATTTTATTTGACATTTTTAATATTTAATTCTGATAATTCACATTTTGACCCTAAACTTTACCTAAATTGGCATAATTAACTCTAAACTACTATAATTGGCTATTTTAACCTTAAATATTATTAATCGTCCATTATAACCTTAAAGAATTAATTTACTAAATCAAGAAATTACTAAAGGTGGGAAGCCGACTAAAATGAGTAATCTGATTTAAGATAAGTTATTAATAATAAGACGACCATGAATTCATGTAGATTCGCTGAAGAAGTGGTAACCTCCGATCTTTGTGATATGGTTTCATTTGCGGTTTAAGGTACAGATATTCTGACCTTTCTTTTAAGGTTTCTCATGATCTCTCTCGTATTCTGAATCCATTAGTTTCTGATTTGATTGCTATGATTTCGCTTGCTTGAACCTCCCCGGTTGAATACCATTTGATATGATTTCTGATCTGAAGCTATGCTATGAAAACCTTTTCTGATTATATCTTGGAAATGTTTTTGAGAAAAGCCATTTTAAAAGAGGTTTATCAATGAGACAAAACCATTTTTATATAAATGTTACTAGTTTTTATGAAAACTATTCTTGGAAGACTAATTTTTATGAAAAACCGTTTTGAAAGAATATTTTTATGAGAATTACTTTAAAGGATCGTTTTATGAAAATAATGAATAAAGGATTGGTTAAAATGGACTTTTGATGAGAATCTTGAAATGAACTTTTGAGATGAGCATTGATTTTGAGTTTGAGTTATGATTCAGTTAAGATTTCCCAAGCCATTGCTATGTTCCCTTTGTGTGAACCTTTGATAATTGCTTCTGAGATGTTGAGATATACTTTCTGATATATGACCTTTTGATATGACATTCTGTTGTGACTTTGAGACCCGACTCTTAGTTTGATACCCGAGCCAAAAGTTCATTTCCTAGCCATGAAGGTAACATGGCCATGTCTGTGATGCACCACTGGCATGACTCACGTGTGGGTGAGTGATTTCTCACACCGTCCCTTTTATATTATGCTATGGCCATTTTGACTTTGAGATTGACTTTGAGTTTTGGGGCGTATGGATTGCAATCCTAGGTTCGAGTCCGTGTTCGTGGACTATTTGTGATTAGATATGACTTTGAGGTGACTGGTGCTTGTGTGCAATACACGCCTTTCACATTTTCTGGGAGCTGATCACTCCACTATTATGATACATGAGGACACCCCTCATATTATCTGGTTGCCTAAGAGGTATCCCCTCTGATTGTGAGATGACGACTGTGAATTATGACTTTGAGATTTATGACTTTGAGTTTCTGGGCTCGTGGTGGATTACTATCCCTTTCTCTTTTCCCTTTATGTTTATTCATTGACTTATTCCGTGATCCATATTACATCTGTTTGACCATTGTTTCTGTTATTCTGCATTATTCTCTATTATTGTTTGTTATCGTTATATCTGTTCACTGAGCTCTCGTAGCTCAGCCGCATTTCTTTTCCTGCGGCAGGTTTTTAGTAAGGAGATGGGAATAGGTGGAGAGTACCTTTGGACTTAGAAGACTGGTAGCTATTCTGGATTTAGAAGTGATTAGAAGTTATTATTATTTCGGAATTAGTATTTAGTGGAAGTTCATTTGTAACCTTATAGTATCTGTATTTCATTTGTAACCTTTGAAAATTCTTGTATTGCTACAGATGTATGCTTTGTTTGATCTGATATGAAACCATCATTGTGATATCTTTACCCTTGTCGGGTTGGGGTGTTACAAGTATTCTTCTTTTGCACTTGAGAGGTTGAAGCTTTGAATCACTTGACAAAAAAGCTTAAGAATATATGATCAAAGGATTTAGAAAGATAGAAGAAGAGATTTAGAACAGAAAGTTTGAGGTGCAAAAGGTAAGGAAAAAGTCCAGAGATGAACCAGTATTTATAGGAAAATCTGAGAACCTACAGGAGCGGGGCGGTCCCCTTAAATAGGTGGTCGGCCCCTTAAAATTAAGGGGACCGCCTGGTATAATTAAGGGGTCCGCCCTTTCTGAACGTTACTCAGATTTGTCTTTTTGTGGGGAAGGTTTTTCTGGAACATTTTTGCCATTTTTGGTTGAAAATTTGAATTCATAAATTTATATTGGATTAAACATTTTTATTTATTACCAAAAATATTTTTCTAAAAGATATAAAATGTTTGTGACATTTTATAAAAAATCTAGTGATTAAGAAAATGTTCCTTTGATCATATAATGCATTAAGCATTTGTTTATTCATACCTTAAGTGATTGAGTTGTTAAAATAGATATTTACAACTAAATACTTGTTTACGTCATAATCTTTCGTTTAATGATTTTACATTTTGTGATTATCAAAACGTAGAGATATCGAAAGATATTAATAACGTGTTTAGGCATTATTTATATCAACAATCTCCCCATTTTTGATGATTACAAAACTTAAACTAATTAAACCCAAAAATTTATTTCCGGACAAGTATTTAGTGAGTTTATATCTACTTCTCCCCCTTTTTGTAGAATCAATAAGGTTATGCCGACAAGTTTTAGATACGAAATTTTTCGGGACGACAACTCCCCCTTGATGTGTGCTCCCCCTCGTTTGAGGGCACCAAGGAGACGAGCTATGGAAATCTTGGCTGCAAAAACAAGTTAAGAACACAAGACATATATATGCATAGCAAAAATATTTAGAACAAATAGCTAATCTTATTCATTCATTCAAGATGATCACATGAATCATCATTACATCACACAATATGCTTAAAACATAAAGGTTACAACATAAGTAAAAGATACTAATGGTCCTAATATTGCCAAATAGAGCGATTGGACTTACTTGCGACACAAAAGGGTGAGGGATTTTATTTTGGGGCGGAAAGCTTGTGAGTGGGGCTTAGATATTTGATGGTGAATGAAATGGAGCGGATGAAGTGGATCTAACAATATTATATCGTTTTAAGGGAGGAATAGGATGAGGACGGGTGAGTAGATATTCGATCCAAGAAATATCTTCACTCAAGTGGGTGTGGTTTGTAACTTGATCCAAGTTGAGAGAGTGGGGTAAGCAATTTGAGTAGGGTGAGGATGGAGGTTGTCCCTTGTTGCGTTGTGTAAGGTGCATAGCAAGGAGATCACTAAGATCATGGATTTGGTTAATCTCTTAATGAAACTTTTGCCTTTCCGTGGGAATGTGGATTTGATCATTTGGTGGGAATGGATGAAATTGGGGTGTGTGGTTTGTGGTAAAGTTTGATGTTTGACCAAAGTGATGAGGGTTTTCAAAGGTTTCATTGAAGTTGGTTTGAGGTTTAGAAGTGTAGTTTGGAATGAATGTGGATGTTTGGCCAACCAGATAGGGTTTGTGAGATGGTTCAATGGAATGATGTTGAGATCTTGGAGAGTAGTTGGGAATGAATGTGGATGGAGGTGTTGGTTGTCTAGTCACACTATTTGTGATGGACTTGTTGTGAGGGTGAGGTTTTCTTTTCCACTCGGGTTTCATGGTCATCCTTGCTAGCTTTGAGGTTTTTGGTTTTGGGTTGATAGGAGAAGACATGATGAGATGAGTGAATATGGTGAGGAATGGGGTTATTTATAGTGAAGGATTGATGTGATTAAGGATAGATAAACTTGTTGGGGTGATCAGGACAGAATATGTTTGTAAATTTAGGGAAGAGTATGATGAAATGGGCTAAAAAGCAGAAAAAGCTTCTGTGAACCCGTCCTGCAGATGGCCGGTCCCCTTAATTAGGGCCGGTCCCCTTAATTATAAAGGGGGGCGCTTTATAAATTAAGGGGTCCGCCCATCTGGTATCATTCTGAGTTCCAGAATTGGGTTCTTCTGCAGGAATAGGTAAGGAGGGCTATGTTTTGAGCTTTTGGTTTTAGGCAAGTCCCACTCTTTGAGGCAAGAAGGTATGTAACATATTATTAGCTATGCATGCAAAAAATATTAATTAAGCAAATAAGCAAGCAATTATATCTAGCAATCAAGAAATATTGAAACTATTAATCACATAAGGCAAGGGGGTAATAGACTAAAGGCACTAGAAACTTAACAAGAAGATGATGGAACAAAAGTGGAGATGTTATATGCAATTTTGTTCTAGTGTGTGCCTATATGCAACAAATGTGGAGATGTGATTATTTCGACTCCTAAATGCAAAAATTTCCTAAGAAACAATCCAAATTCTCCTTGATTTGATTTTGCTCAATATATGAATATCAAAGATATAAATTATATTATATATTTTGACAATTCATGTGAGATTTTATGCATGAAGGAAAAGTGTTTTTAGCATTATTCAACAATGCAAAGAAAATGGTTTTCATGTGTTTTCCTAGATGTGAGAATGATTTGAATAAAATAGATTGGGTTTTGAATATAAATATGTTTATGCAAAAAAAAAAAATAAAAGTTTCCCAATCTTTAGGTTTGTGCAAAACAGATTCCTAGACACAGATGAGAGGAAGGCAGAAAGGAAGAAAAAAATAAATGTCAGATGATGGCCGGTCCCCTTAATGAGAGGCCGGGTCCCCTTAATAATTAATGGGGCCGCCTTTATAACATTAAGGGGGTCCGCCCATCTGATGGACCAAAAATGCAAAAAAAATCAGTCAATTTGTTCCATCATTCCTTAGCCTAAACGTAAGTGGTTGAAGAGTTCGCGCTTAAGGGGTTTAGTGAATATGTCTGCTATGTTATCTTCCGATGCAACCTTTTCTATAGATATGTTTCCTTTTTGAACATTATCGCGAAGGAAGTAGTGACGTATTTCTAAATGTTTAGTCCTAGAGTGTTGAACGGGATTTTTACTTAAATCTATAGCACCTTTGTTATCGCACATAATAGGGACATTATCTAACCTAATGCCATAATCTACGAGAGCTTGTTTCATCCATAGTGCTTGTTGACATGCCTTTCCAGCGCTTACGTATTCGGCCTCTGTAGTAGAAATAGAAAGAGCGGTTTGCTTCTTCGAAAATCAAGATGTTAGGCAACATCCCATGAACGTGCATATATCGCTAGTGATCTTTCTATCCACGTGGTCTCCCGCATGATCCGAATCCGCATAGACGATGGTTTCTATGCCGGATCCCTTAGTATACCATAATCCTAAGTGTATAGTGCCTTTAATGTATCGGAAGATACGCTTAACCGCTTCTAGGTGAGAGGTTTTGGGATCCTCTTGAAAGCGAGCACAAAGGCAGACACTAAAAATGATATCCAGTCTACTTGCCGTTAGGTATAGTAAACTACCTATCATCCCTCTATACTTAGTGTTTTCTACGAACTCACCTTCTTCATCTCTTGTGAGTTTTATTTCCATAGACATTGGTGTTTTCATAGGCTTAGAGTATTCTAATCCAAATTTCTTAAGCATCTCCTTAATGTACTTAGATTGATTAAAAAATATTCCATCTTTTAATTGTTTTATTTGTAATCCTAGGAAGAAATTAAGTTCACCCATCATACTCATCTCAAACTCATCATGCATGATTTTGGCGAATTCATCACACATATCCTGACAAGTCGATCCAAATATAATGTCGTCAACATATATTTGGACAATGATGAGATTTGGGCTTTTCTTTTTAGTGAAAAGAGTGTTATCTACCATTCCCATGGAATAATCATGTTTAATAAGAAAAGCTTTTAATCGATCATACCAAGCCTGAGGAGCTTGTTTGAGTCCATATAAAGCTTTCTTGAGTTTATAAACATAATTATGTTTTGCGAAGTCAATGAATCCTGGAGGTTGTGCCACGTATACCTCCTCATTGATAAAACCGTAAAGGAATGCACTTTTCACGTCCATTTGAAATAACTTAAAGTCTAAGGCGCATGCATAGGCAAGTAGTATTCTTATAGATTCTAATCTAGCTACGGGGGCATAAGTCTCGTCATAATCAATTCCTTCTTGTTGATTATAACCTTGGGCAACTAACCTAGCTTTGTTCCTAGTAACAATTCCATTTTCATCTAACTTATTTCTATATACCCACTTGGTTCCTATGATGGTCATGTTCATGGGATTTGGAACTAGTTCCCAAACATCATTTACCTTAAATTGATTTAGTTCCTCTTGCATAGCTATTACCCAACTTTCATCTTTTAAAGCCTCATTTATATTCTTTGGTTCTATTGTTGAGAGAAAACAAAAGAAAATATTTTTATCATGAGCTTGTGATCTAAGTGTTCTTTGATTTAGGTTTCCTATTACATTATCTAATGGGTGTGATTTTGATTCCTTAATATTTACTATTTCATTTTCTCCTAGCGTTATATTTTCATCATCATCACCTAAGGGTTTAGTTTTACTAACCTCAATAGCTTCTTCTTCAACTAGGTCATCATCTTCTAGAGGCAATGTTTTAGGTGGTGGTGGAGTTTCATCAAATGTTACGTTCAATGATTCTTCTACTTTCATAGTGTGTTTATTAAGTATTATATAAGCTTTACTATTCTGTGAATATCATAGAAAAATTCCTTCGTACGCCTTAGGGTCAAACTTAGTAAGGTAATCTTTTGTATTGAGAACAAAACATTTGCTCTCGAATACCCTAAAGTAATTTAGATTAGGTTTTCTACCTCTTAATAGCTCATATGGGGTTTTTCCTAATATTCGCCTAATTGAAACTCTATTTATTATATATGTTGATGTATCTACGGCGTGACACCAAAAATTTTGTGGGATAGATTGTTCATTTAGCATTGTTCTACTCATTTCTTGCAAGGAACGATTCTTTCTTTCTACTACCCCATTTGATTGTGGAGTGCGAGGAGCGGAGAAATTGTGAGACATTCCATTTAAATCACAATATTTTCCGAACTGCACTTCATTATCAAATTCCCGACCATGGTCCGTCCTAATAGATACTATAGAACATCCTAGTTTGTTTTGAATCATTTTACTAAATATTACAAACTTATTAAAGGCTTCGGTTTTGTCACTTAAAAATCTAGTCCACGTGTATCGTGAATAGTCGTCTACAATTACCAAGGTATAACGGTTACCTCCGTAACTCCGCATAGCGGATGGACCAAAAAGGTCCATGTGTAATAATTCTAGGCATCTAGTAGTGGAGACTATGTTCTTAGCTTTATGACTAGTATGTGCTTGTTTTCCTATATATTTTACAAGCATCACAAAAATGTTGATCATATCTTTGGTTTGGCAAATTTCTAACTAATTCCTTAGAGGCTAGGGATTGTATTTGTTGCATATTAGCGTGACCTAATCTCCTATGCCACAATGTAGAGTTTTCATCTAAGGTTGCTAGACATATTTTATCTTCCAATTTATTTCCTAGTTTCATGACATATACGCCACCTTTCCTAATTCCTCTACCTATGACCTTTCCGTCCTTAACTATTTCGCTATCTCTATCGGTAAAGGTAACTCTACACTTATTATCACATATTTGTCCTATACTAAGCAAGTTGTATGTTAAATTATCTACATGCTCAACATTTTCAATAGTTAGAGAGTCTTGAGAAATCGTACCTTTGCCAATGATTTTACCACGAAAGTCACTACCGAAAATAACGTTACCTCCGTTGTAAGGCTTGTAAGAGGAGAATAGCTTGCGATTCCCCGTCATGTGCTTCGAGTATCCACTATCCTTAATCCATTCGTCAGGCTCCAAATTTATTCCTAGGCATATTTCATCGGTAGCTTGAGCTACAAGACATTTTTCGTCGTTTGCTTTGTCCGCTTCGTCTTTGTCGCTATCACTCCATGCTCCACTAACAAAGGCATTTTGGTAATCATAACTCGGTTGCTTCGGACATTCGCCAATGAGATGGTTTGGACTTCCACATCTAAAGCACTTTCTTTTCCCATAGTTATCATTCCTACTTCTTTGAAGCGATCTTCTTTCATCTCGTGGTTGTCTTGTGAATCTTCCTCGTCTCTTAAAGAATTTCTTGAACTCTCTTACGGCCATTGCATATTCTTCGTCTTCACTATTGTCACTTGAATCGTCATCATCACTAATTTCCTTTTTGACTTTTAGCGCAAGTGATTTTATTTGATCTTTCTTGCTCTTGACCGTTTCCGAGTCTCTCTTTATAATTTCTTCATGGACTTTCAAGTTGCCGATAAGTTCATCAAGCGATAACGTCATCAAGTTCTTCGATTCTTCAATAGCCGTGACCTTCGCGCGCCATTTTGGATGTAATGCCCTAAGAAATTTCATTACACAAATTTTACTAGAAAAAGTCTCATCAAGTGCTTTTAAACTTGTGATAATAGTGTTAAATTTAGCAAATGCATTATCAATAGATTCCTCTTCAGGAATTGTAAATTGTTCATATTGTTGAACAAGAAGATCTATTTTGTTATCTTTGACTTGACTATTAACTTGGTGATTGATTAGTAAAGAATCCCAAATTTTTTTTGCGGTTTGACACATAAAAATTCGTTCATATTCTTTACGTGGTAACGCATTATAAATTACCATTTTAGCCTCATTATTTTTGGCTAGTTTCTTTTTCAAATCATCATTTTGTTTTTCAAAAGGTACAATTTCATCTATTTTAGTTAAAGGATTATTTTGAATAGGGGGAAAGTCACCGTAGGTAATAACATGCCAAAGATCAAGATCTTTTGATTTCACATAAGTTTCGAATCTATTTTTCCAATAAAGAAAACCATCACTCTCGAATAGTGGTGGTCTTTGCATGGATTGCCCTTCTAAATATTTTTCAGATTCCATAGATCGTATCAAGTTTTAAAATATAGTTTATTTTAAAAATCTTGTTTGACGTGGCTCTTGATACCAATTGTGGAAAACTAGAAGGGGGGGTTGAATAGTTTTACGTCTTTTTAATTTTTATTATGAAAACTTTGTTTACTTTTAAAGACTTAGATTCGAACTTATGTGAACTCAACTCTTGAACAATATGAACAAATATAAGTAGATCTAAATTAACAATGCAAGTAAAGTAATTGAATGAAATGAAAGATAGAGATGGAAAGATCTAACCGCGAGACAAAGGATTTATAGTGGTTCGGCTACAAGGACACCTTCCTTGCCCTACTCCACTCCCCGAGCACCTAACTCGAGAGTTTTCTTCACTATATCAACAAGCTCCCTTATGGCGGAGAAAACCTTACACAACTTTTGCTTACACCGGTTTAACGACACAAAGCTAAATGTCGAGTTCTAATCGTAGCTAGAACCAATCTCATAACTTCACACAACTTATTCACAACTTCTTCACAACTTCTTCACACCTGCTTCACAACTTCTTCACAGCTACTTCACGACTTCTTCACAATGGCTTCACAACTTCTACACTACTTATATACTCTTCTACTTCTTCACACCTTCACTACTTACACACCTTAACTTCTTCACACCTTCACTACTTACACACTAATCTAGCCTAACCAACTATGCTCACACCTATCTAACAAGTATTCACAACTTATACAAATAAATGAATGATTTACAATTATGATACACTAACAACTTGGATGGAAGAGATACACCAAGTTGTAATACTTCTTGTCTTGAAGGATAGAAGTATTATTCTTTTGCACTTGAGAGGTTGAAGCTTTGAATCACTTGAAACAAAAGCTTAATAATATATGATCAAAGGATTTAGAAAGATAGAAGAAGAGATTTAGAACAGAAAGTTTGAGGTGCAAAAGGTAAGGAAAAAGTCCAGAGATGAACCAGTATTTATAGGCAAATCTGAGAACCTACAGGAGCGGGGCGGTCCCCTTAAATAGGTGGCCGGCCCCCTTAAAATTAAGGGGACCGCCTAGTATAATTAAGGGGGCCGCCCTTTCTGAACGTTGCTCAGATTTGTCTTTTTGTGGGGAAGGTTTTTCTGGAACATTTTTGCCATTTTTGGTTGAAAATTTGAATTCATAAATTTATAATGGATAAAACATTTTTATTTATTACCAAAATTGTTTTTCTAAAAGATATAAAATGTTTGTGACATTTTATAAAAAATCTAGTGATTAAGAAAATGTTCCTTTGATCATATAATGCATTAAGCATTTGTTTATTCATACCTTAAGTGATTGAGTTGTTAAAATAGATATTTACAACTAAATAATTGTTTACGTCATAATCTTTCGTTTAATGATTTTACATTTTGTGATTATCAAAACGTAGAGATATTGAAAAATATTAATAACGTTTTTAGGCATTATTTATATCAACACTTTAACCTAGGCAATCCTTTTATAGACTAAGGATTCCTTTACAAGATAACTATCAACCTAATCGTATACACAATATCTTTTCTTTAACTATCATTTACAAAAACATAAACTGTACTAACTTCTATATTCAACCATACGAACTTATTTTGTCTTCAAAACTCATCAGCAGTACTAACTTCCATCTTCAGCCGTACTAACTGCTTAAGCTTAATTCCTAACAATCCTCCCCTAAACTCATGATTTCTTCCCAAATCACTAAGTTTCTTCAAATTAAGTTTCATCTCCTTTATGAGGGGGATTCTTCCAAACACCTTTCATAACTGTCTCTTACTACTGATCTTTCTTTGTTCTGCCAGGTTGAAAATCTTTGTTACCAACAAATCTGCCATTTCAGAATCTTCTTCAACCCTCAATTTTGTATACAACATAGATGTTAAAACATTTGATCTGAGTGGATAATCTTTTTCCACTAACATATAGATTTCTATGCCATCCTTAGTAGAAACTCTGTGCACTCCACACGTATCAAATAACTTCCAAGAGACATCTTTAATTTGTGCTTGAAATCTCCACATTGATTCTCCTCTATCAGGTTCATAAATTCTTTTCAGCTGCACCCATAACTCTTTATCTTTGTCTTCAGTAGGATCTTGAACTCTGAATCTTTCTTTTACTAAGCTCCACAACTGATTAAGATCTTCTCTATCAAAACCTTTTAGTAGATCTTCAAACAACTTATACCTCTCAGTAATATCACCAAGTCTTATTATCTTCCTTCCCATCATCCTTCCATCAGTGAAAACTTCCCAGCCAATGATAGGATATTTGACTTCTAATGGTTTGATATTTGTAGACTCTGGAACTATCACCATCATATTCATGATTTGCGCATTGGTTAAACCTTCTTCACCAGAATTCAACTTCTTTGCACTATCAGATTCCAGAACTTGTGGTTCTCTTTTCTTTTTCCTTGTGATATCCTCCTTGCATGAAGTATTCAGTCTTGCATATGTTTCATAGAAAGTCTTTTCAATCTCAGCATCTGACCTTCCAGTAAAGTCACTCATCTTGTAATTTGCTTGATTCTTCAAATAATGCTTCATGAAACTGACTTTTTCTTTCTTGGTAGGCAACTTTCTCTTGTATCCTGACTCTTGCCTTTCTCTAATTCTCTGCACTAATTCATTCCAAGTAACTTCTTTGTTCTTTGACAAGATGAACTCTTTGAGTTTTTCTGACTTTTCTTCTTCACTTAATTCCTTGTCTTTAAGAATCATTCCAGCATGAGCTCTCACAATCAAATCAGAATCCAACAAATATTGCAGTTGCTCATTGAACTCCTCTTGATTAACTTCTTCAGATCATGTTCTATCCATGAATTCAGCTATATCCCGTACATCATCTGCAGCTATTTTCCTTGCTAATTCTGTATCAAAGTCTATTTGAGCTTGTTCATCAGCTAAATCTTTTTCAATCATCTTCCTTGCAACTTCTGCATCATGATCTATCTGAGTTTGAGTTCTTGGTTTTGTTTTCTTGAGCTTTTCTAATACTTGAGCAGCTTCTTGTTCTTGAGCAGCTTCTTCTAGTGTCATAGGCTTTTTACCCTTATCTTCCCTTTTTCTAGCATTTTCTTCTTCAGCCGTAGTATCATCAGTTGGAACGGTCTCATGCTCTGTATCAGCAGCTGGAACTGCTTCAACAGTTTGAACTTCTTTAGCTTCTTAAGTACCAGTCTGAACTGCTTCATGTGTCTGCTCTTCTATTTCCATATCAACATTACCAGAACCCATATCAAATTGTTTCTCTTCTTCATCATTTTGCCTCCACTTGAGAACCTGATCCATCTCCCTTACCTTTATCTGATTTCCTCCCCTGTTTGGGAGAATCACCATCATCACCATCAAAATCATCTGAGTCATCATCATCAGAAGAATCCAAAACTACCTTTGCCTGTTTCTTCTTTAACTGCTCTTCAAGTTTCTTCACCCCAAGAGTCAATTTGGTGTAGACCTTGGCAAAATTCCTTTTGTGAGCTTTGAGTTCCTCATTATTCTTCTTTAGCTCTTCCTCCAAAGTTTCTACCTTCTCAACTAGTTTGGTACACATTTCCATCAATTCAGTATGTGAAGTACTACCCTCATCACGTCTAGCTGTGTTACCTGCTAGGAGAGGTGAATCATGGGGAAAGGATCTAGAAATCACTCTGGGTGTTTCCCTTCTCCTATAAGTGATGTGAAATTGAGATGTTTGGGTTCTTTTAGTAGCTGAAGTAGATGTGTGATGGGGATCAGTTGGTTGTACTGAACCTTCACCCACTTCAGTTTGAAGCATTTCAGGAAACAATGGAACTATTTCACCTTGAAAAAGCCTACTAGCCAAAGCCATGTTTTGAAAAACTTTTGATTGAAGGCTAGGAGTAGCAAAAGTTTCTGTTGGTTTTGTAAGCAGGTATGTCTTTTTATTCAAAAGAGTTTGAACAAACCTTGGATACATTAGAAACTTGGTTTTGCTGTTTACATTAGATGCCATACCCTCAAAAATAAATTTTGAAAAGTTAAAAACCTTGTTTGTAGACAAACAAATAAGAGCAATAGCAATATTGCTACTGAACTGCTCCCAAGCAGTCTTTTTAGGACTTAAACAATGTAAAAGGGTATGTATCAAAAATCTCCATTGAGGTGAGAAGCATCCTTTTTGAAAAGTGAATTTGTGTTCGGATGTATCATACCCCATTTTGGTAAGTTCTTGCCATATTTCAATGTTGTGCATAGTATTGATACTATCTAAGTCTTTTAATTTAAGATGTCTCCTAAGTATAAACTCGGTAACAACAAAAGATACACCATCCACTTCAGAATGAATTTCTAAGTCTCCATCTTCACTAGTCAAGACAGTAGCATTCTGCCAGAACTATGTGATGTGCGAGACATAAAGAGTAGGAGAAACAATTAGAGCATACCTTATGTGAGAGTGGTTTAGAAAGTCCACAATCTCATAAAATTTTGGTCCATCTCCTTCCTCTGTTTTATCTAGAAACGCAACCTGATTGTGACGCTTAACAAATTCCAAATTAGCCATTTTTATTGATGAAGAGTGAAAGATTATAGCAATAAGATGATCGTATAAAGTGGAATTGAGGTTTTATGTAGCCTATTGGAGTTTATAGGTACTGTTTAGGGTTTTGCGAAATATGCGTATGAGATAAATTATCTTGAGAAATAGAAAAATAAATTTATGGTAAAAAGATAATTATCTTCTAGAAAAATCACTATAAGTACCTTAAGAATAACGGTTTTACCCCAACGGCTATAAAATTAATTACTGACAGATTTTTACAACGGCTAGTTGAGCCGTACTAACTTTTTGAAAAGGTTTTTAAAATACCATGGCTCAAACATAGTTTTTAGCAAACTATCAGCTATCAACGGATTTGATATGTCTTTACCAATAGCCGTTTGCTTTGGACTAGCCAACTCTTCACAGTTAGATATGGTGAGCTGATAACCATACAATTTTTGGTAAATTGTCAACCATCAACGGATTTGATTAGTCTTTACCAGAAACCGTTTGCTCTGGACTAGTTGGTTCTTATGTGGGTTAGACATGGTGAACCAATTACCATTTGTTGTGTGTAAAGATCACACACTCAGCTCCAAATCACCATACAGTCCAAAACATAAAGCATTTAATTCCTTGGTTCTTATCATCCAAAACCTGCAAGTGTTAGTCCAAAAACAAAGAAATAAGCCACAAAGAACTTCTCTCACAATATAAAAGTATATGACTAACATTTCACTCAAAAAGAAAAATTAATTTCCTTGTGGAACCCAAGCCAAAACAGACTTAGGCTTTCCTCTTGCATCAACATAATTCATTCTTTTCAAAACAATTTTAGCACCATTGGGTTTGATGGGTCTCCAAACCCAACATGCTGATGCATTCACTCCAGTACCCATATTTCCCTTAGCAGTGTTTTTATTAACACCAGTACCAATTACTCTGCTAGCAGTTGGAACTGCTGGCTTGGTAGTTGTTACCTTGGGTTTCCAAACTTGGTTTTTCATTACTTGTCTATTTTGAAATGGTCTCTTAACAGTTGTTGGTGCTGATTTGGAAAACATTTTTGCACCTTGAACTATTGGCCTTGAGTGAATAGGTCTAATTGGTCTGATAGGCTGAACTGCTGGTCTAGCAGTTTGAATTGGTCTTTGGCCAGACTTTAATAGAACTGATCTGGGTATCATTCTATCATTCCTAGGAAGAGTTTGAAGTCTTACTATGCTTAACCTATGGTTTGAATATCCACTCAACCATTTATCACAAAAATCTGCAAGATGGTCAAAGCTACCACACGAGTAACAAGCTTTCCTATAGCAGAAAAAATCATCCCCTAATTGGTGAGATTTGAGGCCATTCCTATTCCTTTGGTTACCTCTTGGCTTGTTTGTGGTTCTATACATTTCTGCATACCTAACTGTTGGTCTAAAAGGTTTGGCATTTGATCTAGGCCTAACAGTCTCAGGTTTAACCATCTTTGGAACTTTTGGTTCCTCCACTTTAACACTAACAGGCTTAACCACAGCCTGATCACCCTCATCATCAGAAGTCCATTCCTCTATGGTTGGAGAATCTGATTCCTTACTTGAGAACCTATTAGAGGACACCTTGTCCTCAGACAGTGATTTATCACTAGCACTCTCATACAAAGGTTTATCAACTACATTCTCTTTAGGTTGAGGACCATATTTAAGCTCAGGTAGTTGAAATTCAGGTAGTCCTGTGTGTTCTAAGTCTATGCCTGGGGGTGTTGGAATTCCTTTATAGGGAGGTGGAACGGACTTATAACCTAGGCCTGACTTAGCTTTATTGAGGATCTGACACTCAACAATCTTACTAACACCCTGAGTTGCAAATTCTAGTGTGTCAACAGTCATTTGAATGTTCTCCTTTGCTTTCTTAGCCTGTTCTAGCTCATGTTTCAACACACTAATTTCATTCTCTCTAAACATTAAGTCTCTCTTAACAATAATCATATCATCAGAAAACTTTGACTCATTACTTTTATAATGAACAATTTGTTCTTCTAACATAGCTAAAGTCCTTTTATGATTTGCTAAGTTAAAAGCAGTTTGGGTTAGCGCTTTTCTCTGATCCTTATATCTTTTCTTAAGAGTTTCTAGATCTTTTAAAGCTTCACAAGATTTAGAACATTTAGAAACTTGTACCTCAGAGTCTGAAAATGCCATGAAAGCAATCTCTGTAGATGCTTCTGCTTCCTCCTCTGCAATGTAGCTCCAGTCAAACCCTAAGCCATCAATGGCAACCATGGCTTTTGAGCTTGAATCAGTAACCTCCACAACCCTTGACTTGCTTCCATATCCTCTGCTCTTTCCATCTTGTTGTTTTGGCAATCTGCACTCCGTTGAATAATGACCTTTCTTGTAGCAATTGAAACACTCAATCTTGGACTTGTCATAACCTGCAACATCATTGCTGTTTATGACAATCTTCTTGCCAGTCTTCTTCAAAAATTTCTTAGCTCTCAAGCTGAGAAGAGAGAGCTGCCACTTGATATCCATCTCTTCAATATCATCTTCATCAATCTCTTGAAGATCTGCATGAGTCAACATACTTCCATTGTGCTGAGTAGTCAAGAAAGCACAATAAGTATTCTCATCCAAGAGTCCATTAGTACTGCTTGAAGTACTAGCAGTACCAATATTGGAACTAGCAGTACCAACTGCTCCAGTCACTTGAACTTCTTCATCTAGACTTGAGGTACTGGGAGTTGATACAAAGGCCAAATTCCCTGAGCTTGAGCTTGAGCTTGATCCAGCAGACTTCTTAACATCATGTTCAACTATCTTGAAGTTGCTATAGAGATCCATTAAGCTCATGGAATCTATATCAGGCTTGTTTTTCCATACAACCACATGCATAGCCCATTCAGTTGGTAGACTCCTCAGAAATTTGGAGTTGAGATCTTCTTGAGGCATCTCAATTCCTAGAACAGCCAGTTGACTCACTAGTTTTTGAAGTCTATTAAACATATGATCTAGTGACTCGTTGCTTGTTGCTGAAAAATTCTCAAACTGTTGCTTGAGAAGGGTCTTCTGAGTTTTCATGGTGGCTTCGTTCCCACCATATCTTGAAACAATAGCTTCAAAAAGGGTTTTAGCACACTTAAACTTGCTAAAATTCAACAACTGATCATTGGGAATAGTCATCAGAAGCAAACTTCTCGCCTTAACATCATTCTTGTGTTGTGCCTTCTCTTCAGTAGTGGTTGGCTTAGTTTGCACCTTAGTTTCAGTGACACCCTCAACAACGGTTGTTGTAGTTGTAGGTTTGAACGAATTCCCATCCTCAATAATCTCCCAGAGAGTATAATCTTGAACTTGGAAGAACTGCTCAATTCTTAATCGCCACATATCGAACTCATTGGGTTTAAGCATTGGAAGCTTAGCAGCAATATTCGTCTGGATCTTCTAAACCAAAGTATCAGTAACCTGTCTCTGATACCACTTGACCGGATCTACACACACTCCTTGTGTTAGATGTATACTTTGAATGATGTCTAGTCTAGCACGCGGAATTTACTAGCTAGCACTTAGAAGATTTGTTTGTTTGTGTTTTGTATGAACGAATCAACAATGAATGAACAAGGAACACAATATACTTCAACTTCAACGATTCAATATTATTAATGAATAATACGAGTGATCTCCTATCACTGGGGTTTACAACCTTGAATCTTAACAAAAAAACTACGTACTAATTCGTACCTATACTTGAACCTAGGCAATCCTTTTATAGACTAAGGATTCCTTTACAAGATAACTATCAACCTAATCGTATACACAATATCTTTTATATAATTATCTTTTACAAAAACATAAACTGTACTAACTTCTATATTCAACCGTACAAACTGCTTTTGTCTTCAAAACTCATCAGCAGTACTAACTTCCATCTTCAGCCGTACTAACTGTTTAAGCTTAATTCCTAACACATTCATTTTCGATTTCTCTCCCATAATCATCTTAATCAACCACAAGTCCGGTCGATGAACTTTATCTTGACTATTGCCCTGGTGCACCAACGAGTTCACAATCATCTTGTGTAGATGCCTCGCCATCGGTGAATGTATTTCCGTCACCTTTGGTCTTCCACTATTGGGATCAACAATTTCATTCCAAATGTTCGTACCAACATACTTCGGTGGTTCCCTTTCCAACTTACGAAAGTGAGCAACAAAATCTTCTTGGTTAATGTCATTTTCATCATATAACCCATGCAATTCCCCAAATTCTGGCAAAGTTAACGCATGACTATGCCCACACAATCTAAACCAAATACATTGCTCCTCCAAAATGTCATTCAAATTCACCTCTTGGTTAAAATAGATGGTGGATAAGAACTCTAAGCACCATTCTTTGTAGATTTCTTTTTCATTGATTCTCAACGCGTACTCCAAACTGAAATCTTCAAAACCTCCTTCGTCAGACTCCGTACTAACTTCCAGCAACTTTTCAAGAGTTTCATAGAGATTATACTCCTTTATCAAACTCCAACTTACCAACTTTGGTACAGCAATCACTTTCTTGCCAAACGGTTATTAAAACAAGCCTTTGCATCCTTGCTAACTTTACCCCATTTCAAATGTTCACTAGTGATTGGCATGAGGCTAACTTCTCTCGCTTTCTGACCTTGTCTCACGTGTAAAGCAATCAACGGGTTCTCCTCATCTTGACGAACACATTTCTACAAAACAGAACAAAACAAGCACACAAGAAATGTTGGAGCTAAAGTTTAACTTGTAGGATAAATTACCAAAACAAAATATATATATATATATATATATATTATATATATATATATATATATATATATATATATATATATATATATATATATATTATTTTTTATAAACAGTGGGTCTGAACCGCCGCGGTTCAATTTTGAACCGGCGGTTCAGAAAAAACTTGTGGACAGAAAGGTCTGAGCCGCCACGATTCAGTTCTGATCCGGCGGTTCAGATTTTCTTTCGGGTCAGAAACATTGAACCGCCGCCGTTCAAGTATGAACCGGCGGTTCATGTGGTCTGGTGATGTTTCATCCGTCAGTTGGAGTATCCAGCCGACAGTTCACAGCAACTCAACATCACAACATTTGATTGGGGTCTAGCTGGGTTGGGGTGTTACATTTCCACTTCTCTACAAGTTACTACCTTCCTCCATTTGGCTTATTAGTGCTTATTCTAAATGCTTAAACCTCCATATTCTATTCACTTCTAAACCTCAAAAATCCTTGACTCAAATCAAAATAAAACAAAGAAGTGGTCCATATAATTAACCAAATAGCATACAAACACTAATTCATAACCATATACCACAAGAAATCCAATCAATCTTGATTTTAATTCTCAAAAATTCGACATACATGAACCCTAAATCTCAAAACGTCAAATTCTCATTCAATACTCAACCAATTCATCTCATTCCACTTACAATCAAACCTATTATCATTCCTCAAGTAAACCCATCAAAGAAATTCAATCAATTCGAACTCTATAAAATTCGCCCAATTCAAAACCCTAAAAATCAAATTCGAATTAAGAACAAATTAAAGTAGTTAGGTGTTACTTACCCTTTTTGATGCCATGGAATCCCTAGAAACTTAATGTAGGAATCAAACTTCAATCTTGGAATGATGTTGAGAGTGTTGGTGGTTTGTGGTATATTTTTCTTCTTTCTTGTTTGGCAAAGAATGAGGACTCAACCGTGGGTTGGGTACTTCAACCGTGGGTTGGTTATCAACCGCGAGTTGGTAAAATATTTAGGAAAAACCCGACTCAAATAAATCCGTTCCTCAATTTCTTGACAAATTTAAATCATTACCACAACTCATAAATCCTTCCTCAATTTCCAATAAACTTAAATTAAACAAACTAAACAAACTAAACAACTTAAGCACAATCTTAAAAGACTTCTTATTAATAACAAGCTTATAAAGCTTAGAAAGCTAAAACACACTAAAACAACATAGAAATGCAAAACATCACGAAATAAACAAAAATAATTTTAATTGCAAACAAGCATAATTAAGCTCATCAAAGACAAAAGGAGTGGAAGCTTAGCAATAAGCTTCTTTATTCCTCCAAACTCTTCCTTTAATCAAAATAATTCTCAAATCGTAGAATATCCTCCGAATTGAACTTTCCCGAAAGTACCGTATCGGTTTCCTTTGTCTTAAACGCACGAGTGAAACGACGTCCACTTGGGCTAGTGATTTCAATCTTAGTATGCCAATCCTTGTCTCCTTCAACTTTTTGATATTTGCTATAGCCATTGGATGTCCACTCAATATTTTTGAGTTTAATTGGCATAGAACCAAGAAAATCAACCATCTTTTTGTACACAATTATATTTTTGAAAGGATTGAAATAGTTTTTCATAGCCAATGCACATTCCATATCATCCTCAATATGGTCAAATGATGGGGCGGTCATCCCATATTTCGGGTTTCCTTCATTATCATGGCTAATATAAAACACATCTAACCAATCTTCCTCATCCGATTCCTCATCCGCTAGAATCTTTTTCCTTTTCTTAGCATGGTAAATCCTTCTAGCAACTCCATCGTCAATCTCCAACGTTCCTTTTCCATTATCAATTATGGCTCCAATTGTACTAAAAAATGGACGACCAAACAACATAGGTGTCTCCTTATCAATAGGCACATGTAAGATCAAGAAGTCACATAAGTAGGTTTGGAAACCTATGTGTAGCCTCACATTCTTAACCTTCCCATAGGTTTAGCCGTGGTATTATCCAAACATCATTAGAAGGACAAGCTCTTCCTAACTCCATGAGCTTATAAAGCTTATAGGGCATGATACTAACACTTGCCCTGGTATCGGCCAAGGCCTTTATTGCAATGGTTCCATTAACTTTGAGCGGGATAAGGTAGTTTCCCAGATCCTCCTTCTTCTTAGGCAAACCTTTCTCCATTACTTTCTCCTCTTCTTCTTTCTCAATCACACTTTTCTTATCAAGCTTCATCTTTTCCACCGAAATTTCATCAAGCAACTTCCTATAATGAGCATAGTGTTCCAAAACATGCAGTATTGGTTTCTCATTAAGTAATTCCTTGAACTTTGTAGTGATTTCCTCAACACATTTGGCTTCATCAATGGTTTCTTTGGTTGGTATTTCTTTTGGTGAGGGTGGTGGGTTGTGTGGAAAACTAGAAGGGGGGTTGAATAGTTTTACGTCTTTTTAATTTTATTATGAAAACCCTTGTTTACTTTTTAAAAATTTGATTTGATCTTATGTGAGCTCAACTCTTGAACAGTATGAACAAATATAAGTAAATGTAAATAAACAATGCAAGTAGAGTAAATGAAATGAAATGAAAGATAGAGATGGAAAGATCAAACCACAACACGCGGATTTATAGTGGTTCGGCTACAAGGACACATTCCTTGCCCTACTCCACTCCTCGAGTCACCTACTCGAGAGTTCACTTCACTATGTCAACAAACTCCCTTGTGGCGGAGAAACCTTACACACTTTTGCTTACACCAATTTAAAGACACAAAGCTAGATGTCGAGTCCTAATCGTAGCTAGAACCAATCTCACAACTTTTACACAACTTCCTCACGACGGCTTCACAACTTCTTCACGACAGCTTCAAAACTTCTACACTACTTCTTTACAACACCACTACTTACTTACACCTTGATCTACTTATTACAACTACACAACACCTTATCAAATAATTTACACAACTACAAAATAATATGAATGAAACTACAATACATCTTCTCTAATAGTTGAAGGAGTATTATTCTTTAGAACTTGGAAACCAATGCTTAAGAATATATGATCAAAGGATCTAGAAAGAAATAAGAAGAGATTTAGAACAGAAGGTTTGGGGTGCAAAAGGTGAGGAAAAAGTCCAGGAATGAACCAGTATTTATAGGCAAACCTGGGGGCTAGAGGAGCGTGGGCGGTCCCCTTAAATAGGGGGCCGGTCCCCTTATTAATTAAGGGGGCCGCCTAGATAATTAAGGGGGCCGCTCCTTATATCCGTTGCCCAGCTTTGTTTTTTTGTGGGGAAGGTTTTTCTAGAACATTTTTGCCATTTTTTGTTTAAAATTTGAATTCATAAATTTATTATAGATTAAACATTTTCCTTTAATTTCCAAAAATGATTTTATAAAAGATATAAAAAGTTTGTGTCATTTTATAAAAAATCTAGTGATTAAGAAAATGTTCCTTTGATCATATAATGCATTAAGCATTTGTTTATTCATACCTTAAGTGATTAAGTTGTTAAAATAGATATTTACAACTAAATACTTATTTACGTCATAATCTTTCGTTTAATGATTTTACATTTTGTGATTATCAAAACGTAGAGATATCGAAAAATATTAATAACGTGTTTAGGCATTATTTATATCAACAATCTCCCCCTTTTTGATGATTACAAAATCTAAACTCATTAAATTTAAAAATTAATTTTTAGATAAGTAATTAGTGAGTTTATATCTACTTCTCCCCCTTTTTGTAGAATCAAAAAGGTTATGCCGACAAGTTTTAGATGCGAAATTTGTCGGAACGAGAACTCCCCCTTGATGTGTGCTCCCCCTAGTTTGAGGACATCAAGGAATCGAGATATGGAATACTTGCAAGAAAAATATTAGAAGCACAAGCATATATGTATAGAAAAAAAATGAGCAAGCATATAGAAGACAAACATTCATTTAAATAGAAATGTTGTGTAGAAAGACACAACCATACAAGAGTACATCATAATTAAATCCTACATCAACTAGCAAGTAATGCAACCAAGCATACTACATGATCATACAAAGAGTGCATGAGCTTTCATAGGGCTTGCAAACAAAGTGGTGGAAAAATTATTGTTGGATAAGCATTTCATATGCTTAATTTGGAGAAAATGAAGGAGGTGGCGGTGAAATAGGTGAAGATGGTGGAGGTGGTGGTGGAGGTGGATTGGTTAGCATGTGTTCAATAAATGAAAACATGTATTGCATTTCATCTCTAAGACCAAAGATGATGGTTCGGTTGTGAATACAACAAAGGCAAGTATCCCCATGGGCTTCAAGTAAACCCCAAGGTACGGGATTGACAAAGAATGGTGGTGTGATTGGTGAAGATGAGAAGTGAGCATCAAGAGGTGTGAGTGGTGAAAGGGATTTAACAAGTTCGGTGGATGGAGGTTCTTGAGTGGGAGGTGGTGATGATGCTCTTGGTGGTGGTGCCATTTGTGGTGATGATAAGTGTGAGTTTATGTAATCATTTATGGATGAGGATGAAGGTATGGAAGAAGAGGATGTGCCATGAGTGGAAGGTGTTTTGGATGGTGCTTTGGTTGGACTAGGAGATGAGCATTGAGGTGGTGGTGATGGAGTGGTGTTTTCTTCTTGAGTTATGAAGAGTTGTTTAGGAGGTATGATGACAATCTTTTGTTTCTTTGAAGTCTTAGAGATGGAGGTTTTTGGTGATAACATGGTGGATTAGGATGGTGTTTGATGGAGGTGAAGATTGATGGAATGAGGAGTTATCATTTGGAGGGAATTTATAATGTGAAAACATGGTTGGTTTAGGTAAGTTTTTGAAGTTTTGTAGTAATATTCCAAGATCAGTTGGGTTATTAAGAGAAATGGTAGCTGGGACTAGAGAAAGGGGTCACAAGATGCAAAAGGAAACAGTAAAATTTACTATCCAGATGGCCGGTCCCCTTAATTGTAGGCCGACCCCCTTAAACTTTAAGGGGACCGCCTAGGAAAATTAAGGGGGCCGCCCTTCTGGTGTTTTCTCAGGCGACCAAAAATCAAAAATTTCCAGAAAAAGGTCAATTTTTAAGTGTATATTTGTAGCAAGCTCTATTTGGAACATATACACTAAGAATGATCAAATAGTAAGATAAACATATTAAATAATCATGCATACATGTAAACTATCATAAGCATATAATTATGCAAGCATACTAATAACATGGATCTAGTAGCAAGGTCCTAACATGATAATAGTTAAAATCCTAACATAATCCAAGATACAAGAAAATAATAAGAAAAATGTCAAGTATATCCGAATATATCGGATCAATAGCACTACACAAAAATTGTCTAATAACATCATTGTTCAAATAAGCCCACACCAACATTTCTATTTCTACTTCTTCCCAGGTATCTTCCTAAAAGCTTTCCCGATAGACTTGAATCCACCTCGAACCTCCTAATGCATTTGTTGAGTAGTGTTGAGCAATGAGGTTTGTCGTTCAAAAAGGAGTTGTTTGGTTTGTTGGGAAGGAAGTGGAACTTGATAGTCGGTATAATTTAGTTCCGGAAGATCATCAACGAAGGTTGTGGGAGATGGGGTACTAACACGTGAGGTGCCTTCCTCCTCATCATCATCTTCCCGATGATATGTAGAACCACGAGGTGCGAAGAGCTTAGGGCCACGAGATTTGCCCTTGTCACTTCGAGATCGGCGAGGTTGGTTATGAGAAAGAGGATGCAAGACGGGATGAACAAACTGATAGATATCACTCTCAAGATGTGGGTAATGTTCCATGACATGACGATAAAGTCGAATGAGGAACATACCATAAGGAAGGTTGGCATTTGGGGTATTTTTGGCGGAGATGATACGATGGACAAAGAGATAAGCCAAATTGTATTGTTCTTCCACAACAACACAATACAACATTTGAGCGATGCTAGCCATGAGGTGATCACGGTGACCGCCGGTACCAAACGCATTCTCGCGAATGAGTTCTTCCCAATGCTTCATGTCGGGGCTTAGTTCTTTGAGAAGGATTTGATTTGCATGAATGTCGACATCTCTCGACTTGATTCTTCTGCTAGTCGTACCACGTTCTAGCTCAAGTAGTCGACGAATGTCGTCAGGAGTTGGAATCTCAGAATAGTATGGACCATCCTGAGGTCGATTTTTCTCAAGAGACGAAAGATCCCATTCATTTGAAAAAAGGGCTTGACCATTGTAGGGAATTTGAAGGATTTGACCAAACTGAGCAAGAGTGAGAGTGATGAATTCGTTTTGGATCATGAAAGAGATGAGAATATAGCCATAGTTATCGGTTTGCACCGTAACTTGGCTATAGAAGTCAAGAATGAAACGAGGAATGATGGGTTCATTTATTTTGAAAAGATAATCGAGACGAACATTGGTGAACATTCGTTCGATATTATCGGATTGGTAAAAGGATGGATCGACAACTCTTCCCTCATGAATGTTTCTATTTTCAATGGGATGATAGAAACATGCAATAGCGGGAGATATGCCGGGAGTAGCGGAGACTTTTGGGATATATTGTTTGGTTTTGGAAACATCACCAACCGTGGCTTTAGGCATTTTCACCTAAACAAGATAACAACAAGAAAATAAGATTAAAAAAAATATATAACATGCATATGTCGTATATGCTACTTATGTGGAACGCAAGCATACTTCGACTCTAAAAATTTAATCCTAAGAAGTAGTTTACAATGTTCCTTGGTTTTAATTTTTTAACTAGCTTAAAATGTATTTCATGATGTTAAGGAGTAGTTATAGAGATATTATGATAAAGAACCAAAAACATCCAAACGCTCCCTTATACATCATAAGCTACTTTGAAATGTGGCTAGACGAACATTAGATTGTATATCTAGCTATTTCTTACGAGTATTTATGTTAAGTAACTTATTGAAAAAGATGAAAACGTAGATTTTGACTCAAAAATACCTTTCAATATGTTATGCCAAACGCTCCCTTAACTAGAAAAATAACGACTAATATCTCAATATGCATATGAATTATGTATCCTGATGACTCAAAATCACTAGTTTCGTGTTTATAAACTTGACAATTAGTTGTGAAATTTATTTTGATTTAATTTCGACTATTCTATGACCTAATCCAAACACTCTCTTATGTTTAATAAAACCATTTTTCATGAATCGAAAAATATATTTTTAGGATTAAAGAGTTGTGATAATATAATGTGGTTAGTTTTAAAAAGTGTTTATGGCATGATTCAACATTTTGAAATTTTGAATGAGAGTGTATGGTTTTTCAAAATTTTGACATGAGGGTTTTTGATTACTTAGTTGTTAGTGTTGATTAAGCATTCTAATCCTATGGGGAGCATTTGGTTATGAAAATCCTAGACTTAATTTCAATAAAATTCGAATTTGAAAAACTTGAATAAAATACCTAATTATGATTAGACTCAAAATTGGATGAAATTAGACAAAATGTGTGTTGGAAAACTTACAATATATGTTGTTAATCGTGTTGTAAGCGTTTGCCCTTTGCGAATTAAGCCCGAATTGGTGATTTGGTAATTGATTTTGGTGGTTTTGGGGTGGTGTTTTTCGTTCACAACAAGCGGAGGGAAGGTTTGTTTGAGAAATGGAGTGTTTGGCAAAAGATTCAAGGAGGAAAAAACATTTTTGGGAACATCAGATGGTCGGTCCCCTTAAACATTAAGGGGACCGCCCTCGATAACAAGCCGGTCCCTTTAAACATTAAGGGGGCCGCCTGCCAAAAATTTGGAATTTTGCGAGTTTGTTTCTGACAGTAAAATATTTATATGTATATAGATAGATTTATCATATATCAAAAATACATTAGAATGTATTGGCACGAGGAGGGAATACTTGACATATTTTATTAACATTACGTTAAAAAAAATTTATCTTGACAATTTTGGGATAAAATGTTCAAGACGTCAAGTCGACAAAGAGTTTGAGGGATGAGAGGGAATGTGTATATATATATTATATATATATATATATATATATATATATATTATGTGTTAAAGTTAAATATTGAATGGTGTCGAGGGATGATGAGGTAATGACGGAGATGAATGCTAACGGCGATGGGAGTTTGTTTCATCCATAGTTTTCTTGCGCGAAGGTTCAAATTCTACTTCTATGTTGATCCACTCAACTCACTTCTCTTCATCACCATGAGTTTTGTGAAAGTGGACATAGAAGATTTTCAAGATGAACGTTAGAGTCCAAGAGAGCAAAGGGGGAAGAAAAGGTTCGAGAACGAACAATTTCTTTTAGTTCTAGATAGTCAACTAATGACGTATCTAGGTTGTGAGAGGATATATATATATATATATATATATATATATATATATATATATAGACTACTTCTTACGTATATACATATGTATAGTAATATAGGTATATATATATATTATATATATATATATATATATATATATATATATATATATATATATATATGTATATATAAATATTTAGATATATGTATGAAAGGATTACACACTAATAAATACATATGTATTATCTAAACTAAGCATTTTAGACTAACAGGGGCATGCAATTAGCTAGTTCATCCATCTAAGCATATAGTAGTGAACATGAAAGAGAGGCATACCTTTTAGTCTTCAATAAATAGTCTTCAACCACTTCAAAGCATTTATATTGACTTATAGAAGCCAATCATGGATGAGATACCGAATTTCCCGATGAGTTGACGATTTAGCCACTTGGTCCCCATTGTCTAATTGGTCCATAGTTGTATGAACCAAACATGGTTTGCAATTGACTAGGATGCATATATGGTGGAAGTATTCCCCAATGATTGAAGCTTGGTGGATTCGAATAATTCCACATTGGGTGACTATTATTATGGAGGTTTTGTCTATTTTGGTTTCTACTAGGTTGAGGAGTTTTAGGCCGAGGATGAGGACTAGGAGGTCTTCTATGAGGAGGTGATTTTGATCTTAATTTTGGTTTAGAATATCCTACTTCGGTTTTTAAAGATGGTTTGTAGAAAATCTTTACTTTCTCATTACTAGCAATGGGTATTTTTCTATCTTTCATAAGTATATATTTAGGTTTTGACTCTAAAGATTTTTGCTTACTAGATTCACATTCAAACTTTACATTTTTAGTTTCACTAGTTGAAGCCTCAGTTGAATTAAATCCTAAGCCGGTTTTATCACCTGATACTCTTTGAACACTTATTATTTTCTTAAGTGAATTACTACTATTTTCGAATTTGTCAAGTTTGCAAATTTCTTCCTTAAGTTTTTCGTTTTCATTTTTAATCTCTTGACATGTTTTACATTCTACAAAAACTTCTCTGCCTTTTTCTAAGTTGTGTAGTTTAGTTTTTAGTTCGAGTATTTCGATTTCTAATTGATTATTTATCCGTTTTAGTGATTTATTTTTAATCATAACTTTTTGACCTAATTTGCACAACCTATTATATTCTCTATCTAGGTCTTTTTCGTCTAATGATAAATTTTCATCACTAAAGTATTCGGTTTCGGAAAATACCTCATTTGATGTCTTTGCCATGAGACATTTTTCTTCCTTTGTGATTTCTTTCTCATCTTCATCATTATCACTCCATGCTCCTCCAACGAAAGCCTTTTGATTTTGCTCCTTTGTCATCATTGGACATCTTCCGATGAGATGATTTGGATCACCACATTTAAAGCACTTCCTCTCGCTCTTGCTAGTTTTGTCATCTTTATTTCTTTGGAATGCCTTTCTTTTGTCATGTGGTTGTCTAACAAATCTTCCTCGTCTCTTGAAGAATTTCTTGAAGTCTCTTACGGCCATGGCATATTCTTCGTCATTGCTTTCGGAGGTTGTACTATCTTCGTCACTAGATTCCTTCCTAGCTTTCAAGGCGATTGACTTGCTTTGCTCCCTTTTCCCTTTGACCATTTCAAAGTCTTTCTTTATTATTACTTCATAGACTTTCAAGTTCCCAATCAATTCGTCAAGTTGAAGTGTTGACAAATTCTTTGATTCCTCAATTGCCGTAACTTTAGCTCGCCATTTTGGTTGAAGAGCCCTAAGAAATTTCCTGACAAAATTCTTACTAGAAAAACTCTCATCAAGTGCTTTTAAACTTGTGATGATAGTGTTAAACTTAGCAAAAGCATTATCAATTGATTCCTCTTCCGGAATCGTAAATTGTTCATATTGTTAAACAAGAAGATCTAGCTTATTATCTTTGACTTGATTATTACCTTGGTAAGTTATTAGTAAAGAGTTCCAAATTTCTTTTGAGGTTTCACACATAAAGATTCTTTCGTATTCTTTACGTGGTAACGCATTATAAATAACCATTTTTGCTTCATTATTTTTAGCAAGCTTTCTTTTTAAATCATCATTTTGTTTTTCAAAAGGTACTATTTCATCTTTTTTAGTTTCTGGATTATTTTGAATAGGTAAAAAATCACCATTAGTAATAACATGCCAAAGATCTAGATATTTTGATTTCACATAAGTTTCGAATCGATTTTTCCAATAAAGAAATCCATCACTTTCAAATAGTGGTGGTCTTTGCATAGATTGCCCTTCTAAATATTTTTCGGATTCCATTGGTCGCTTCAAGTTTTAAAATACAATTTATTTTAAAAATCTTGTTTGACGTGACTTCTGATACCATTTGTAGAAAACTAGAAGGGGGGTTGAATAGTTTTACGTCTTTTTAATTTTATTATGAAAACCCTTGTTTACTTTTTAAAAATTTGATTCGATCTTATGTGAGCTCAACTCTTGAACAGTATGAACAAATATAAGTAAATGTAAATAAACAATGCAAGTAGAGTAAATGAAATGAAATGAAAGATAGAGACGGAAAGATCAAACCACAACACGCGGATTTATAGTGGTTCGGCTACAAGGACACCTTCCTTGCCCTACTCCACTCCTCGAGTCACCTACTCGAGAGTTCACTTCACTATGTCAACAAACTCCCTTGTGGCGGAGAAACCTTACACACTTTTGCTTACACCAATTTAACGACACAAAGCTAGATGTCGAGTCCTAATCGTAGCTAGAACTAATCTCACAACTTTTACACAACTTCTTCACAACTTCTTCACGACGGCTTCACAACTTCTTCACGACGGCTTCACAACTTCTACACTACTTCTTTACAACACCACTACTTACTTGCACCTTGATCTACTTATTACAACTACACAACACCTTATCAAATAATTTACACAACTACAAAATAATATGAATGAAACTACGAAACTTCTTCTCTAATAGTTGAAGGAGTATTCTTCTTTTACACTTGGATGGTAGAAGCTTGGATCACTTAGAAACCAATGCTTAAGAATATATGATCAAAGGATTTAGAAAGAAATAAGAAGAGATTTAGAACAGAAGGTTTGATGTGCAAAAGGTGAGGAAAAAGTCCAGGAATGAACCAGTATTTATAGGCAAAGCTGGGGGCTAGAGGAGGGTGGGCGGTCCCCTTAAATAGGGGCCGGTCCCCTTAATAATTAAGGGGGCCTCCTAGATAATTAAGGGGGCCGCCCCTTATATCCGTTGCCCAGCTTTGACTTTTTGTGGGGAAGGTTTTTCTGGAACATTTTTGCCATTTTTGGTTGAAAATTTGAATTCATAAATTTATTATGGATTAAACATTTTCCTTTAATTTCCAAAAATGATTTTGTAAAAGATATAAAATTTTTGTGTCATTTTATAAAAAATCTAGTGATTAAGAAAATGTTCCTTTGATCATATAATGCATTAAGCATTTGTTTATTCATACCTTAAGTGATTAAGTTGTTAAAATAGATATTTACAACTAAATACTTATTTACGTCATAATCTTTCTTTTAATGATTTTACATTTTGTGATTATCAAAACGTAGAGATATCGAAAAATATTAATAACGTGTTTAGGCATTATTTATATCAACAGGTTGGAAGAACTTTTTCCCTTTAGTAGTGTAGTAAGGTGTGGTAGTGATGATGGTGAAGGTATAATACCTTTGAATGGTGGGTATATTTGTTTTAGACGAGAAGCTTTTCCCATCTTGACCATTTCCGTGCTCCTTAAAGTACCGTATTCATTTTCACAAACCTCCACCATTTGCTCAATTAACCAATTAACATCCTTGTCATCTTGTAATTCCCCAATATTGAGTTGCATCTCTCCTAACCCAAAATCAATAGTACACTTGGTTGCTACCAAGAAATTCCTTCCAAACACAACGGAAGGGTCCGTAGTGTCTTTATACTCATCCACAATCAAATCCATAGTAAAGGTGTAACCATGAATGTCAATTTTAACATCCCTTGATATCCTTCTATTATACTTGTCCACTTCATAATTTCCATCTCCAAACTTTTCATACTCCGCATCCCAAGCTCCAATTCCTTCTATTCCACAAGGCGTGGAATACCTCATACTTGGTTCATCATATTCCTTTAACTTAGCTCGAGTGAAAGTGATCACCCGTGGCATTTCTGGTTCATATTCCATGAGTTCAACATCCTTTCCTTTCGCTTGCAACTCCACTTTCTCCAAATCAACCATTTTCTCCATCCTAGCCATAACATCTCCAACATCCATCAATTCCATTTCCAATGATCCAAATAAGCCAAAACTTCACTAGGCGAATCCATAACTAAAAATAAACTAAAACATTCATAAACAACAAAATCAAAACAAACGTTAGGGGTTAGTTAATAAAAAAAACTAAACTAAGTTATTTAATTAAGAAAACATAAATAAACATCTAAAACTATTCAAATAAACTAAATAAACAATTACACACTTATTAAATAATCTTAAACAAATTAAAGAAAAGAAAAGAAAAGATTTTTTTTTTCTTTTTTTTCTTTTTTTTTTTTCGTACAGCACTAGGCGGTTCACCACCCAAACCGGCGGTTTGGGTGGTTCAAATGCTTTACCGAGAGTTGAACCGCCGCGGTTCACAATTGAACCGGCGGTTCGGGTTTTTTTAAAACTTTACCAAGAGTTCAACCGGCCTGGTTCAAACATGAGCCGGTCGGTTCAAATTTTTGGTGTTCACAGAAAGTTGTGAGCCGCCACGGTTCACAGCAAAAAATTTCCATTTTTTTTTTTTACAAAACCTTAATACTAAAACCAATCAATCATAACATAAAATAAAGATGAGATTAACAAAAGGAACTAGAACATATCAACCAAAAACACTTAACAAATCATCAACCAAATAAAACCAAACAATCACAAGAACAATAATAAAATAAACTCTAAAATTCATGCAAGAGCAAGAACAAATTCTATGCTACTATTTACAACTAAACTAAACTAAACTAACTAAGTAGTAGTCCCCGGCAGCGGCGCCAAAAACTTGATGTGCTTGTTAACCGAGTGTATATTATATCTAATTTCCAAATCATTGTCGGTTTTTAACCCTAATAAATGTCGATTTTTACGGTCAAAACTTTGAAAGCAAGCACACACACCTAAGTACTTAAATAATTGTGGGAGCGAAAAGTTAAGTCTTGGCTTACATAGGTTGCTAATATAAGTAGCGTTAGCATTTTACGAAAACATTTGCACAAGGGTTTTAGACTTGGGAAGTACTAAAAAGAGGATGACGATTACAATTCCCCGGAGTCACCCATTTTGTGTGATTCCCGTTCCATGATGCCATATTTTTTGATATCAAGCATGATGTTTACGTTTGTTCTCGTTTAATTTACTTGCATTTAATAAATAAGTCAAAACGGGGTGGTGATATTTTTGGTATTCTTTTGATCCTTTCATTACTTCATATGATCGGATTGCTAGGGACTAGCAATTGCTTAGTGTGGGGGATTGATGAGTGGCCTTTTACTCATCATTTTATACCCGAAAAACCCCACAAAAACGACCAAAAACACCCAAATGGACCATATAATGTTACAAATATCCTTGGATTGTGTTTTTTGTGTTTCAGGTACAAAATGATTGAAAACGGGGCAAATACGGACAAAACCGAGCTTGATTTGGAAAAGAGCCGAAACCGAAGCCGGGAAAGACGATTTTTATTTGGATTTTTATTCGAGCTCAGAAATCTCAATATCGCCCTTGGATTATTCTCATTTGGCAATATTGGTCCCTAGATTATCTTTGAAGAATTGGCAGTTATGGTCCTAGAGGTTTACAAGATGTACACCATTTGGTCCCTAAATTAAATCCATCCTGATTCTATAATAACCTATAACCGGATCTTAAAAAACCCCAACCCAACAAACCCTCCACAGCCCGCTACACACTAACCAAACCCAGCCCAACCCATTTACTAACCAAACCCGACCCACCCATCCTTAGTAACTAATAATACCGGGGTCAAAACCCCCAAAGTTGGTCAAATCCCCAATCAAATGAATCCCTAACCCTAATCACTATTCCACCTTCTTCTCTAATAACCACTTCCCGCCTAAATCCCTCGTTAACCACCTTCCCAGTCACTATCACCCTCACTCCAGTCCAAGAAACCATCACATGTCCTTGTTCCCCCTCCTCCATTGCCACGTTGGCAATCCCAAGCACAAAAGAATGATCAAACGGTTGTGAATCATTGTTGTGGGCACCAAGTCAATCCAAGGGTGGTGATACAAGCCCAAGATGGAGACAAGCAACAAGCAGAAGTCCAAGAACGCTAGTAGCTTAGTTTCTTTTTAGTATAAATATTGTAGTAGCAGATCAGTAGAAATAGGTTTATTTTAGCTTTAATTTAGGTAATTTTTTTTTTTTTTTTTTTTTTTTTTTTTTTGTTATTGTTGTTTACCTTTTAATTCCAGTTATGTAATTTATTTTTCAGATTAATGCAAATTTAATTGTTCTTGTTTTTTTATCTTGGTCAACTTTGGTCAACACTGCTTATTAGTGCTTATTTTGGTCCTTCTGTGTTCACTTTAATGCAAATCAGTTGTGGTGTTAGAGTTAGTGATATCTCATTGGGAGGTGTAGAGTTCTTGGTTCACTTTTGCTATAATTGAGACCTCAGACCCCATTCTTTTGGCCTGCATAGGGCACAGTTGTGCTTATTTTGGATCATGTTATGTTAATCTGTGTTTGAATTATGGATTTTTTGATATTGTTGGCCTATTTAGGTTACATTTAGTCTGTTTTAAGCTTATCCTAGTTTGCTTATTGCTTATCTTAGCTTATAGCTTATTATCTTCATATATTTTCATCAGTTTTATCTTTTGTCTATTGAGTAGTTTTAGAACTGTTTTCATTTACTAGCTTTCTCCATCTTATTTTAAGTTTTCAAATAGATTGTTCTTATAAAACTTTCTTATTTTCATCTTATTAACTAAATGCAAAAAGAAAAGTTCAAAAATAAAAATAATTTGCAAAAAGAGACAGACCTGGGGTTCGAACCCCAGTCTATAGCCTCACAAAACCACAGACCAACCAAATGCACTAGGTCTCTTTTGATTTTATATTCGAAAAAATTTTTTTTTAAAACGAGTTTTAGTATTTTTAGTAATTTAAATTAGTTTAAATGTTTTTAATTCATAAAAAATTAATTAAAAGTCAAAAAAATATAATTTCTTTTTTCAAAATTTTCTTTTGTCATTTAGGATGTAGGAAAATTAATTTGGTATCCGTAGGGTTAGTTTTTAATAGATTTGACGTTTTTACTCGTTCGTAGTTTCCGTCTTACGTTATTTATTTTTCGTTTTAGTAGATTTTAGTAACCCAAGAAACTCTCGTCATTTCAAGAATTTTAATACCAAACCGAAAATGATATCCTCAATTTCACGCCTCGTTGGGACCTCGACCCGGGTACACGCTTATCCGGTTATTAAATCGATTGTTGTGTCGAACCGTCGCGGGTTGACTTTTCTTTGTGAAGAGGTTTAGCTTGTGACGCGTTTCGCGCGGATATCAATTTTTGGCGCCGTTGCCGGGGAGGTGTGTTGCGACAATATCGTTACGGTTTGACGATTAGTGACTTGAAGATCCTTCCTCGTGAAGTTACGTTTTTATCTTGTGAATATTTTTTGTCCAAAAATCCAAAAAAAAAATTAAAAAACCTTGAAAACCCAAAAAGATTTTCTTTTCAAAAATTATTTTCCTTTTTCTTTTAAATGTTTCAAAATTTTAAAAACCCAAAAATACTCTTCTTATTCCTCTTATCCGTTTAATTCTTTATCTCTCATTCCTCTTAAAAGTTTAATTCTATTTTCTTAATCTTCTATATGTTTAATTCTGATGGAATCGTTTATCCCTTGCGTCGGTTGTGGAGAGCCGCTTTTCGGTTTACCGTGTCGTTGGTGTACGTACGAACGGTGTGGTAATGATATTCGGGACGGAAGTTGTTTGTTTTGCGGTTCGAGGAATTCATTCTCTTATGATCCAAATCCGAATTCGTTCAACGACTTTTCAAATTTTTCCGACCACCCTCCACAACCCCAGCTATCTTCATTTCAGCATAATTGCTATGTATGTGGAGATCCGTTGAGGGATGATTCACTTTGTGAACGATGTTTCTGCAAAGGATGTGGGTTTACCCATGGACTTTGCGTGTGTTGCAATTCTGAAATCGAAAATACAAATCCAGATTTTCAAAACGATTTCAACCTTCCTCAAGATTCATTTTGGCAAAAACCGTGTTATCAAAACTTCAATGACACATCATTTCAAAATATGCCAAATGATCTTTGTGAGTTTTGTAGAGGTAGTCCTCACCCGGGTTTTGATTGTCAAACAGGGAACACGTTTGTCTATGAACAAGTTCCATTTAATCAAAATTTCGGGTATGACCATTATCCATATACATCACTGAATCAATCACAACAATATTATTGTTGTGAGTACTGTGGAGGTCCTCACTATAGCTCTGATTGTCAAACAAGGAACCCGCTTGTCTATGAGTGTGACCCTTGTAACAATTATGACTATTCTTATCATGACCAACCCCCACAGTACCAAATGATTCATACACAACCTCAGCCATCATTCACAGAAAAAAAAATTGAAATTCTCATTGGTCTTCTTGATGTGCTTAAAGATCTTAAGGCTGAAATAGCCGAAGAACGAAGAGCACAAGAAAATCCTCATGAGAAATCTTGTGCAGAATTACTAGCCAGAGAACGAGGAGCAAAAATGCATTCCATATTTCTCAGGGCTGCCCTTCTTGATGACGATGATGAGGATGAAGAAAACGAAGAGGAGAGTTTTATTCCTTTAAATGATACCATTTCTCAACCCTCTCAGTCTAGACCCGAGGACTCTCTCATTATGGGGGATGAGCATCTTAGCACTATTCCTGAAAAGGAATCGGACGAATTCATAAAGTCTAGTGCTGAGAACCTTGTCCCAACCCCAAGTGAGTCTGAGGAGATATTCGACAGAGAATGTGATTCTCCAATTTTTGGAGAATCTCTTGACATCTCTGAGGTTACTTCCGGGATTTTCTCTAACACTCTTTTTGAATTTGATGACGATTGCTTTTCTAGCAACGTTAATCCTCTCTTTGTTGAAGTGTTAGAGAACGATGAGGTCAAAGACTCTATTGTTTTTGATAATACGACCTCAATTGTTAATCCCGAGATTCAAAAGAATATTCTTTCTCCGACATATGTGACAGTGCCTATTGGGGATCACCCTTATATTGACTTCACATATGTCGTTCGAGTTTTTCTACATTTCTTCTCCTATAAGGTAGATTGTCCTTTCAGTCACTCGTTCGGGAGTGAGGACAAATTTTTTGACCCCGGCATCTCTCATTCTTTTAAGCCGGATGTATCTCGTCGGAGTGGAACTTTCAAGCACTTCAATGTTTATCCAAACATTTTGAATGAAAGTCCGATGGAGATTCTCTCTTCCACTTGCTTCCCCAAGAACAATTAAATTCGGGGCGAGTCTAAGCTATACGACTCGATAAAAAACAAGCGCTTCGTGGGTGGCAACCCATGCTTATCCTTCTATCTTCTTTCTTATTTCTAACACTAAGTGTGGGGGAGTTCCTCTACTTGTTGCTTTGTGGTTGTTGTGTTTGCCTTTGTTTTCAGGATTCCCGTAGATTCTGATGATTGACGCGCCTGTTTTCAATCCAGCCGCCCAATATCCTATGTTTGTGTTTATGATTATCCAGGGATATCTTAAAATCCTTTTTGTGAAAAAGATTTCGTTTCCACACTTAGGTAGTAGTCTTACCCTTTTACGTTCTATAGTGTCGGCTCAGGCCGGTACTTTGAATATTGAGGGCAATATTCAATTCTAAGTGTGGGGGGGAATTCTCATTTGACCAAATTTTAAAAAATTTCACAATTTGTACCTACTAGTCCCCTAGCACCCCCGTTTTGACCAAAAATTTTAAAATTTTTATCGTATTTTTCGTCTAAAAGAAGTGCTTTGCATATTAAAAATAATTTGTTATACATTAATGCTTCGGTATTAGTGGAAGTGTAGACTTGATTAGGCTAGAACAAGGGGAATCCCGACTCTGCTAGAGTGTTGATCTAGCTGCTACCCTTAACTTTTAGGATAAGTTTTTACGAATTGTGCAAATGAAAATGCTAAGCGTGGAGTAGTTGGTTCTCTTTAGAGCTTATATAAGTAATCTATGGCTTTTCCTCCCAGAAGATCCTAATCTGACTAAAATTAGTGCTATTTTCAAACTTTTGAACGCAAAAACCGTTTTTGTTAAGCAAATAAATTTTTATACAATCTTGATTTAGAGTACTAGTTCAAAGTTTTATTTAAATTTTGGAACAAGCATACTTTCGAAAACATAATAAGAATGCAAAATGAAAGTGAGTCGTTGCTTGAAAGTTGCAAAAATGAAAGTTTTGAGTATGAATAAATAAGTCCTAACCTTCGGTTCGAGATCGGTCCTTGGATCCTTATTACTAAAAGGCGTTTAGGTCTTGGCTACCCTCTTACACCGGCCCTTGGACCCTTAATTCTGAAAGGCGTTAAGGTCTTGGAACTCTCCGTTATAACGGCCCTTGGATCCTTTATTCCGAAAGGTGTAAGGTCTTGGAATTTCCCCGTGAAGCTCCGTAGTTTATGGTACAACAATGAGTTAAGTCAAAAAAAAAAAAAAAAAAAAAAAAAAGTGAAAAAGTGATAAAAAATGAAAAAAAAAAATGTTTATGTTTGTTTATGAATAAGTGTGAGAAACTTGCTTCTTCTCAAATTTAAATCGAAAGTTGAACTAATGTTCGTCAAAATTGTCTAAAAGTTGGACGGTGATTTAGAAATTGTTGACTTCAAAGATCCTGTGAGCTCCGATACTATTCTCGAGGGTGTAAAAACCTAGCCTCCTAAGTTTACTAAGGACAAGCTGAGAAGAAAGTCGCTACATTGAGTGATCTCACCTTTGAATCTCTAATTTCTAAATCATTGTCGGTTTTTAACCCTAATAAATGTCGATTTTTACGGTCAAAACTTTGAAAGCAAGCACACACACCTAAGTACTTAAATAATTGTGGGAGCGAAAAGTTAAGTCTTGGCTTACATACGTTGCTAATATAAGTAGCGTTATCATTTTACGAAAACATTTGCACAAGGGTTTTAGACTTAGTTGGGAAGTACTAAAAAGAGGATGACGATTACAATTCCCCGGAGTCACCCATTTTGTGTGATTCCCGTTCCATGATGCCATATTTTTTGATAATCAAGCATGATGTTTACGTTTGTTCTCGTTTAATTTACTTGCATTTAATAAATAAGTCAAAACGGGGTGGTGATATTTTTGGTATTCTTTTGATCCTTTCATTACTTCATATGATCGGATTGCTAGGGACTAGCAATTGCTTAGTGTGGGGGATTGATGAGTGGCCTTTTACTCATCATTTTATACCCGAAAAACCCCACAAAAACGACCAAAAACACCCAAATGGACCATATAATGTTACAAATATCCTTGGATTGTGTTTTTTGTGTTTCAGGTACAAAAGGATTGAAAACGGGGCAAATACGGACAAAACCGAGCTTGATTTGGAAAAGAGCCGAAACCGAAGCCGGGAAAGACGATTTTCATTTGGATTTTTATTCGAGCTCAGAAATCTCAATATGGCCCTTGGATTATTCTCATTTGGCAATATTGGTCCCTAGATTATCTTTGAAGAATTGGCAGTTATGGTCCTTGAGGTTTACAAGATGTACACCATTTGGTCCCTAAATTAAATCCATCCTGATTCTATTATAACCTACAACCGGATCTTAAAAAACCCCAACCCAACAAACCCTCCACAGCCCGCTACACTGTGAGGATCTTGGTTATACACGGTTATGAGATATATTGACTTAATATGATTAAGCACGCGGAATTTACTTAACCACACTTAGAAGGTTATGTATGTTATGGAAATGGAAGAATTTTGTTTGTTACTTAACAATGAACAAAGAAAGTTTTTCACTAAACGATTCAATATTATTCAAAATAATACGAGTGATCTTGAGTTTTTCACTAGGGTTACAAAACCTTGAATCTTATATTACAACTTGTGATTTTTGTTTGTTCTATGTCTTAACAGTTATTCAATTATTTCACGTACTACATAATCACTAGTCTAAGATCTCTTTTATAGTTGCAAAAGATCTTTACAAATTTGCTAAAAGTCTTGACCGACTTACTTGTTTAACTTATGCATATTGGTGTCAGTACATAAGATACAACATGTATCTATGTATACAACTTGTTAACTAAGCACATGGAGTAAGATATTATCTACCGTATATGTTTGACCAAAATACAATAAATATCTTTTCGATCTTATCCTATGAGTCACTGATCAGCAGTACCTTGATGTACTAGCAGTACTTTGATCATGAACTAGCAGTACCTTGATGTACTAGCAGTACTTTGATGTACTAGCAGTACCTTTGACTTAGAGTAATTTCTAATACTCTAACTTCAGAATATTTAATTCCCAACACCCTCCACAGCCCGCTACACACTAACCAAACCCAGCCCAACCCATTTACTAACCAAACCCGACCCACCCATCCTTAGTAACTAATAATACCGTGGTCAAAACCCCCAAAGTTGGTCAAATCCCCAATCAAATGAATCCCTAACCCTAATCACTATTCCACCTTCTTCTCTAATAACCACTTCCCGCCTAAATCCCTCGTTAACCACCTTCCCAGTCACTATCACCCTCACTCCAGTCCAAGAAACCATCACATGTCCTTGTTCCCCCTCCTCAATTGCCACATTGGCAATCCCAAGCACAAAAGAATGATCAAACGGCTGTGAATCATTGTTGTGGGCACCAAGTCAATCCAAGGGTGGTGATACAAGCCCAAGATGGAGACAAGCAACAAGCAGAAGTCCAAGAACCCTAGTAGCTTAGTTTCTTTTTAGTATAAATATTGTAGTAGCAGATCAGTAGAAATAGGTTTATTTTAGCTTTAATTTAGGTAATGATTTTTTTTTTAATTGTTATTATTGTTTACCTTTTAATTCCAGTTATGTAATTTATTTTTCAGATTAATGCAAATTTAATTGTTCTTGTTTTTTTATCTTGGTCAACTTTGGTCAACACTGCTTATTAGTGCTTATTTTGGTCCTTCTGTGTTCACTTTAATGCAAATCAGTTGTGGTGTTAGAGTTAGTGATATCTCATTAGGAGGTGTAGAGTTCTTGGTTCACTTTTGCTCTAATTGAGACCTCAGACCCCATTCTTTTGGCCTGCATAGGGCACAGTTGTGCTTATTTTGGATCATGTTATGTTAATCTGTGTTTGAATTATGGATTTTCTGATATTGTTGGCCTATTTAGGTTACATTTAGTCTGTTTTAAGCTTATCCTAGTTTGCTTATTGCTTATCTTAGCTTATAGCTTATTGTCTTCATATATTTTCATCAGTTTTATCTTTTGTCTATTGAGTAGTTTTAGAACTGTTTTCATTTACTAGCTTTTTCCATCTTATTTTAAGTTTTCAAATAGATTGTTCTTATAAAACTTTCTTATTTTCATCTTATTAACTAAATGCAAAAAGAAAAGTTCAAAAATAAAAATAATTTGCAAAAAGAGACAGACCTGGGGTTCGAACCCCAGTCTATAGCCTCACAAAACCACAGACCAACCAAATGCACTAGGTCTCTTTTGATTTTATATTCGAAACAATTTTTATTTAACACTTTTTTTATTTTAGCTTATTGTGAACTGTTTGCTTATTTTCGGCTTATTTAAAAAAAGCATTTTCACCTTTTTTATTTTTCTTAGCATTCTGGTAGTTCAAAGTATTTTAAGAAAAAATTTCAGATTTTTAAAATGAGTTTTAGTATTTTTAGTAATTTAAATTAGTTTAAATGTTTTTAATTCATAAAAAATTAATTAAAAGTCAAAAAAATATAATTTCTTTTTTCAAAATTTTCTTTTGTCATTTAGGATGTAGGAAAAATAATTTGGTATCCGTAGGGTTAGTTTTTAATAGATTTGACGTTTTTACTCGTTCGTAGTTTCCGTCTTACGTTATTTATTTTTCGTTTTAGTAGATTTTAGTAACCCAAGAAACTCTCGTCATTTCAAGCATTTTAATACCAAACTGAAAATGATATCCTCAATTTCACGCCTCGTTGGGACCTCGACCCGGGTACACGCTTATCCGGTTATTAAATCGATTGTTGTGTCGAACCGTCGCGGGTTGACTTTTCTTTGTGAAGAGGTTTAGCTTGTGACGCGTTTCGCGCGGATATCAACTATTTAATAGTTGTCAATTATCAAGTACCAATCCATTTGTGCACCAATTTCTTGGAATCAAACAATATTAGAAATCATTTCAACCTTTAAATCCAATAATGTTTAATCAACAAGTTTTAGAACACGAATTATATTTAAACAAAATTATGAGAACTGACCGGATCTACACACAATCCTTGTGTTAGATGAATACTTTGAATGATGTCTAGTCTAGCACGCGGAATTTACTAGCTAACACTTAGAAGATTTGTTTGGTTGTGTTTTGTTTTAACGAATCAACAAAGAATGAACAATGAACACAATACTTCAACTTCAACGATTCAATATTATTAATAAATAATACGAGTGATCTCCTATCACTAGGGTTTACAACCCTGAACCTTAACCAAACAATACTAAAAACAATCGTACCAAAACTTTAACCTAGGCAATCCTTTTATAGACTAAGGATTCCTTCACAAGATAACTATCAACCTAATCGTATAAGTCTAACATTATAAGATATACATTAAATCTTTTCTATAATTATCTTCACACGGTTTTATCTTTACTTGAAATCATAAACAGTACAAACTTCTTCATTAAACAGTACTAACTGCTTATGTCTTCAAAACTCTTCAGTAGTACTAACTTTCATCTTCAACCGTACTAACTGCTATAGCTTAATTTCCTAACAAGAACAATCACTTTTTCTAACCAACTAACCATTCAACATTCATACAAAAGTCAACATAATTCCCAAACAAGTATCACAAATTATTCTATAACAAGTGTCATCAACAAACATAACATTTCATTCAACATCAAATCGTTCAACATGATTAATTAAGTAAAAGAAAGTTACCCAAAAGTAAGACTACAATGAGTAAATAAAGAGTTATAGCACTCATTAAGGCCTCCAATTGAACAAGGGAATTCTCCGCCTCTCCTCACGAGTATCTCCAACTCTTCTTGGTAGAATGACAGGAATTATTAAGCTCTTTCGGGTTTAGTAAATAATGTAAATAATGTAATCAAGTCCTTATGGTGTAAGGGTTGATTGTGAGTATTTTTGTTAAGTATCAAGTAAGTAGTGTATGATAATGGGGTGATTAGGGTCTTATTTATGCTTGAAATCACTCCCAAAAACTGCCTCAAACCTTCAATAATCATAAAAGAAAGGAAATGATCGGACTCAAGTCATTATGGTAGTTAAAACCTTGAGTTAATGCAACTCTTTAACTCAGAAAATTCTCAACCCACGGTTCAGACTTGAACCTGTGGCTGGGATGTCAGACTTGAACCTCAGGTTGAGTTTTTGAACCTTGGGTTTGAATCTCAGCTTCAACCTTGGATTGGAAATTGTTTTGCACATCTATTTCAACCTTGAGTTGACATATAACTTCATCTTTTAACACACTTTTTGGCACTTAATTTTGACTCCATCTTTCATTGAAAATCTTCACATCCTTCTCTTATACATCGAAAATAATCATAGCATGATTCAATATCTTTGATGATGATCTTTTCTTGAATATTCACTTGATCTCTTAGCTTTTCTTCATCATTCTTTGATATTTCCTTGTACCTAGACCTGAAAACAACTTTATACCATTTAAGCGTAAAATGTTCATAAACATAACTAAATATTATACAAGAATATACAAATAACACGACTAAAATATGTACAAAATGAGCGTTATCAGCAACTCTGATGTAAAGTTTCATGATCCAGAAAAGTGTGAGCATGTTGGTCCGATGGTCACTACTACACATCAAGGCAATGCTACAAAGAATGACTTGGAGATTTACAGTGTCTGATGATCTCAAAGAATGCTCAAAGATCACATAAGTCAAAGGAACATCAATCACAAGAACATTGCTTGAAGAACAAAGATCAATGACTTTGAAGAATCAATGACTACGAGCTAAGAACTTAAATTCATATAATTGAATGCTGGAATTCAAATTGTAATTTCTGGGGTGACCTCCCTTAGTGGGAGATTGTTAGGAATATAAATATTCACATGAAAGACTCCGTCACCCCGAGTATCTATTTAGCATTAAGTTAGCTCGTAGGCTTATTAGTATTTGTTTAGCTATCATAATACTAGTTTAGTCATAGTAGTATTTGTAGAATTGAGTCGGGTCTTTACCCACTGTCAGATCACTCCACAGCCCATGTGGGGCATTTTATGTGTAACTATAAATACCCTTTCCCACACAAGGGAAAGGGTTGGATGTTCTTCTCATTTTAATCTAATAGATTCACTTTCTCTCTAGAATATCCCAACCTCCCCATTTCTATCTAGAATTCGGCTAGTACACAAATCTTACCTTGTGTTATGATATCTAATATCCTACATTCTTAATCTCAAACAGACTACATCTTCTCAAAATGATGAAATAAAAAGGCAGAAGAGAAGAGTTAGACATCTTGAAGGGAGACAAAGATCAAGAACACTTAAGCTAAAGAGATTACACAAAATTGGTACTACTGCACGAGTTGAGTCCTCTGCAAGTCAAGGAAGTTTGGGGGAGGATGCTCCCAATTAGGGGAGGAATAAAGACAATGATGCAGGGGAGGATACTCAAATGGAGGATCAAGTGGTTGTGGATGAGGGTGCTGGGTTTGTGTTTGAAAATAATGAGGCTGGAATTATATCTGTAGGTGTTGAAGATGTGGTGGAAGAGGTCGAAGATGCTGGTGACAAGTTTGTTGTTGCAGATCAACAGGGTAATGTGGTTGCAATTGATGCTGCTAAAACTACTGAAGTTAGTGTTGAGAAGGTGGTTGAAGTTGCTAAGATGATGGTTCATGTTGTTGTACTTAATGCTGCTAGTGCTAAAGTTTCTGCTGCTGGGCTAGAAGTTAATACTGCTGGTGCTGCAGAAAAAGTTAGTGCTGCTACAACATCAGAAGATGAAGAGATCACCATTGCTCAAGCTCTTAAGGAGTTAAGGAGTCTAAGACTACCAGTAAAAGGTATTGTGATCAAAGAGCCAACACCTACAAGAACAACAACAACAACAGCACAATCACAAAAACCACCACAGGGTAAGGGGAAAGTCAAAATGATAGAAGAACCTGTGATTCAACTCTTATCCAAGAAAGCACAAATGCAACAGGATGAAGAGCTAGCAAAACAACTTCAAGCTGGGTTTCGAGCGGAGAAAAGCGGACGTGGGGACTCGGGTTGGGGCGCAGCGTAACTTAGGGATTCCATTTAGGGCGAGACAAAATGGGCGGGCACGGGCGGTCTAGTGTCCGAGCCAATTGTTCAGACGACGACTACTTGATGCTGAAGCTGAAAGAATTAGAGAGAAAGCAGCTCAAGAACAAGAAGATGCCAGTCTTGCATTATTATCAGAATGGGATCATATACAAGCTAAATGTGAGGCTGATCAAGAGTTAGCTCAGGGGATCTTGTAGGAGGAACAGGAAGAGTTGTCCATGGAAAATAGGCAAAACTATATATGGAACTCTTGGAAAAACAAAGGAAGTTCTTTTCCCAGAAAAGAGCAGAGGCAAAGTGGAATAAACCACCTACTAAGGCTCAACAGAAGCAACTTATGATGACTTACTTGAAAAACCAAGATGGATGGAAACCAAATCAGTTCAAGAACATGAGTTTTGAGAAGGTCAAGGTTGTTTTTGACAAGGTTTTCAAGAGGGTCAACACTTTATTTGGGAATTATTTCATTCAGAGTTAGTACTGCTAAGCTTTAAGTCAAGACTGTTGAAGAATAACACCAACAGTACTAATATAGTTAGTACTGCTAGTGTAAATATTGGTATTGCCAGGTTTATCTTTGTACTGCTGATGGAAGAAGGTAATGCCAGTGATAGAAGACGTGTAAAGTGATAAGTTTAATAGATATTATGTGTATATCTTATAAGTTTAGAATGATACGTATATTGTATATGAATAGTTATCTTGTAAAGGACTCCTTATGCCTATAAAAGGAGGTCCTAGGTTAGATGTTTGAAAAAGATGTAGAGTTTTGAGTTAAGATTCAAGGTTGTAAACCCTAGTGATATTCAGATCACTCGTATTATTAATCTAATAATATTGAATCGTTTTGGTTAAACTGTGTTCATAACTTGTTTACTGTTTCATTGCTTATTGTTAAGTACATTCTTCTAACAATCAAAGAGTAGATTCCGCATACTCTTTGGTAGACTAAAAGTTTCTAAACAAAGCTCAAGGAGATCGTGTATTGGGATCCACAAGTGGTATCAGAGCTAAAGGTTCTGAAACTTTGCTCTAGAAGAAACCTACAAGGAAGAACAATTTACTTACAGGAAGATGGATCTTGAAACAACTTAAACCAAAACTACTGCTAAACTGCCCTTGCTCAAGCAGAATGAATATGAGATGTGGAGGCTCAGAATTGAGCAATACTTTCAAGTGCAGGATTATGCTCTATGGGACATCATAGAGAATGACAACTCTTTTACACCTAAAGTCACAGAAACAACAGAAGATGGTGTAAGGATTTAAACTGTATCAGGTCCTGTTACTGCAGATGAAAGGCTTCAGAAAAAGAATGATCACAAGGCTATACCTAATGAACAACTATTAACTTTTAGCAAGTACAAGGATGCAAAGACTCTGTTTGAAGCCATAACAACAAGGTTTGGTGGTAATGAAGCCACCAAGAAGACACAAAAGACTTTACTCAAGTAGAATTTTGAGAACTTTAGTGCTACAAGCACTGAGTCTCTAGATCATATGTTCAACAGGATTTAGAAGATAGTAAGCCAGCTGGCTGTCTTGGGTGTAGAGATTCCACAAGAGGATCTTAATATGAAGTTCTTAAGAAGTCTGTCTGCTGAATGGAATACTCATGTAGTTGTCTGGAGAAATAAGCTAGATATTGATACAATAAGTCTTGATGATCTGTATAACAATCTTAAGATTGTTGAACAGGAGGTGAGAAAGGTTGGAGGCTCAAGTTCTAGCTCTGGGAACATGGCATTTGTGACATCTCCCAGCAATAACAGTCTAGAAGAGGTCAATACTGTTTCAGGAGTTAGTACTGCTAAACCTAAAGTTAGTACTACTAGTTCACAAACTAGTACTGCTAGCTTAGGTGATGAAACTGTCTATGCATTCTTGGCCAGTCATGCAAGTGGGTCTCAGCTTTATCATGAAGTCCTAGTTCAAATTCATGAAGATGATTTGGAGGAGATGGATTTGAAGTGGCAAATTGCTTTGCTAAGCATGAGGGCCAAGAGGTATTATCAGAAGACAGGAAAGAAGATCACTATCAGTCCAGGTGATGTTGCTGGGTATGACAAGTCAAAAGTTGAGTTTTACAACTGTCATAAGTTGGGACACTTTGCTAGGGAATGCAGAGGGACAAGGAACCAGGACAGCATGGCTATGAATCAAGATAGCAGAGGTTTCAGAAATCAAGAAAGCACATGGAAGAATGAGGAAGAGACTTCCTCTAAGGCAATGGTGGCTATTGATGGACTTAGATTTGATTGGAGCTTTATGGCTGAGGATGAAGCACCTACAGAGATGGCACCGATGGCTTTCTCTGAGTCTGAGGTACATACAGTTAAAGCTTGTTTAAAATCCTGTTTAGCTTTAATAGATTATGAAACTCTCAAGAAGAAGTATGATGACCAAAGAATAAAGCTTAACCAATCTAATTATAATTTAGCAAATCATAAGAGAGGTTTAGCTGTGTTAGAAGAACAAATTGTTTTCTATAAAAAGAGATGTTATGTTTAAAGACATAGAAATTAATGAGCTTAAAAGAGAACTAGAAAAGGTTAAGCTAGATAAAGACATCATTGAAGTGAATATAGAGAGATTTGCTAGAGTAACTAAAAGCATAGAAAAGATTGTAAAGTGTCAGCTTACTAATAACTTTAATAAAGGTCTAGGTTTTAAGTTTGTTGCACCACCTTATAAAGGGGCACATCCACCCCCAGGTATTGATTTGGCACATATTGGTTTAGAGGAATTTCAAATGCCTAAGTTTGAATATGGACATAAGACTAGTGAGAGTGCTAGTGTAAAGAAGTCTGAAGAGATTAAGGAATCCTTTGAGAGTGCTAGTGACACCTCATTGGTTGAGGAAAATGTGTCTGAAGTTAAGGTAGAAAAGAAAACTGTTGTTCCTACTACTACTAAAATAGAAATTGAAAAACCATTTAAGAAGCAAGTTAGATATGCAGAGATGTATAGATCACAAAATAGGTCACAATGTCCTAGGGGTAACCAGAGAAATTGGAATAACTTGAAGTCCAAACAACTAGGAAGTGATTTTTTCATGTACAATAAAGCATGTTTTACTTGTAGCAGTTTTTATCATGTTCAGGCTAGTTTTAACTACCACCAAAGGGAAAGAGTGGTAAATGGGAATTCTAGGGTGAACACAAATGGCTTTACTAAATATAATCACCCTAATGCTCAAAGAAACATGGCTCCCAAAGCAGTGTTTATGAGAACTGGCCTTAGACATTTGAATACTGTTAGGCCTGTTTGTACTGTTCACCCCAAATCAACAGTTTATAGTGCTAGACCAATGTCATGTTATTCTAAACCAATACAACAAACTGTTAAAAGAACCTTTCAATACAAAACAGAATTAACTACCAGAAAATTTGGCTAAAAAGTTAATACTACTAGGCGAGCAGTTAGTACTACTAGGCTAGTAGTTTGTACTGCTAGGCCAGCAAATGCTGATAGGGCACAAAGGGGGAATGCTGTTAAGGCCTCAGCATGTTGGGAGTGGAGACCTACCAAACCAAATAATGCATCAATTACCATGAAGAAATATAACTACATTGATGTACGAGCCAGATCCAAGTCAGTAATAGCTTGGGTCCCCAAAGGAAACTAATTTCGTTTATTTTATGTGCAGGAACATCCACAAGATGATGAAGAAGATCAAGGATATTCAGATAGGGGATGCTCTAGGCACATGATAGGGAACATGTCTTACCTCTCAGATTTCAAAGCTTTTGATAGAGGATATGTTGCCTTTGGGGGAGGAGCAAGAGGTGGTAAAATTACTGGTAAAGGTACAATTAAAACCAGTAAACTTGATGTTGAAGATGTGTATTTTGTGCAAGAACTTTTGAAGATGTGTGACAAAAAGAACAAAGTTCTTTTTACTGACACTGAATGTCTTGTCGTGTCTCCTGATTTTAAGCTACCTGATGAAAGTCTTGTAGTACTTAAAATTCCTAGAAAGGGAACATGTACAGTGTTGATATGAAGAAAATTATTCCTAAAGAGAATCTAACTTGTCTTGTTGCAAAAGTCACATTGGATGAATCAATGCTTTGGCATAGGAGAGTTGGTCATGTAAATTTTAAAACCATTAAGAAGATTGTAAAAGATGGTTTGGTAAGAGGTTTAACACAAAAATGTTTTGAAAATGACCAAACTTGTGTTGCCTGTCTTAAAGGCAAACAACATAGAGCTTCTTGTAAGCCCAAGTCTCAAAACTCTATTACTCAACCATTATTCATGCTTCATATGGACTTGTTTGGTCCTACATCTGTTAGTAGTTTAATGCATAAGAAGTACTGTCTTGTGATCACTGATGATTATACAAGGTTTACATGGGTTTTCTTTTTAGGAACTAAGGATGAAACCAGTAACATTCTTAAGAGTTTTATAACAGAAATAGAAAACCTAGTTGATAAGAAAGTAAAAATCATCAGGTGTGACAATGGGACATAGTTTAAAAATAGAGTTATGAATGAATTTTGTGAAGCAAAAGGTATTAAAAGGGAATTTAGTGTAGCTAGAACTCCTCAGCAGAATGGTACGGCTGAAAGGAGGAATAGGGCACTGATAGAGGCTGCTAGGACCATGATAGCTGACTCTAAGCTACCTATTTCATTTTGGGCTGAAGCAGTTAATACTGCTTGTTATGTGCAGAACAGGGTTTTAGTGGTCAAACCTTACAACAAGACTCTTTATGGACTATTTAGAGGCAGAACACCTGCTCTAAATTTCATGAGACCATTTGGATGTCATGTTACTATCCTTAATACCTTAGATTATTTGGGAAAGTTTGATGGAAAGTCAGATGAGGGTTTCTTTGTTTCTTACTCTACACATAGTAAAGCTTTTAGGGTATACAACATAAGAACCAGGAAGGTAGAAGAAAACCTGCATGTTGAATTTTTGGAGAATAAGTCTAATGTTGCAGGTGAAGGTCCAAAATGGCTGTTTGATCTTGATGCTCTAACAAAATCTATGAACTATGTACCAGTTTTTGCAGGTACAAATACTAATGATTTTGCAGGTACAGAAGCCAGTGTTGATACAGGTGAATCTAGCATGGAGAAAGAGACTGGTCAAGATCACATTTTGATGCCAATTTGGAAAGATGGTTCTCTATATGATTCATTTTCAAAGAATGATGATCCACCAACTTCTAGTGATGCTGATGGTAAAGAAAGTGGAGTTGATGATCAAGAACAAGAGGTACCTGAAAACAATACTAATGATGATGGTACTGCTGAGCGAAAAGATAGTACTGGTGGACCACATGTTAATACTGTTGATCCAACAGTTCATCCTGCTCCACAGACTAATCTTTTTGATGATTTTGAAGTAGACTTGAACAATATTCCTATCACATATGAAGCTCCCTCAACTCCCCATACAAGAGTTCACAGAGATCATTCACTTGATCTTGTGATTGGTGATATGCAGTCTGGTGTAAAGACAAGGAGACAAGTCAAGTCTACAGATGAACAAGAACAAGGATTTATCAGTGCAATATATGAAGGAAAAACTCATGAAGACCTTCATACTTGTTTATTTGTTTGTTTCTTATCTCAGGAAGAACCCAAGAAGAATCCAAAAGCTCTTAGTGACCCATATTAGGTAGAAGCCATGTAAAGAGGAGCTCTTACAGTTCAAGCTTCAAAATGTGTGGGTTCTGGTTGATTTGCCTAATGGAAAGTGGGTTATTGGTACTAAATGGGTATTCTAAAACAAGAAGGATGAGAGAGGCATTGTCATCAGAAACAAAGCAAGGCTAGTTGCACAGGGATATACTCAAGAAGAGGGTATAGATTATGATGAAGTGTTTGCACCTGTAGCAAGGATTGAGGCAATAAGGTTGTTTTGAGCTTATGCTTCATTTATGGGATTCATGGTTTATCGAATGGATGTGAAGAGTGCCATTCTTTATGGTATAAATGATGAAGAAGTGTATGTTATGCAACCACCAGGGTTTGAAGATCCTGATCATCCTGACAAGGTCTACAAGGTGGTGAAGGCACTATATGGTCTACATCAAGCTCCAAGAGCCTGGTATGAAACATTGGCCAAGTATCTATTGGATAATGGATTTCACAGAGGATAGATAGACAAGACATTGTTTATCAAAAAGCAAAAGGGTGATATTTTTCTTGTCCAAGTATATGTAGATGACATTATTTTTGGCTCTACCAAGAAGGAGATGTGTACTGCTTTTGAGAAACTAATGCATGATAAGTTTCAAATGAGTTCTATGGGAGAACTGAATTTCTTCTTAGGATTACAAGTCAAGCAGAAGGAAGATGGTATATTTATCAGCCAGGATAAATATGTTGATGATATTTTGAAGAAATTTGGGTACACAGATGCCAAGATTGCTAGTACTCCTTTTGATAAAGAGAAGCCATTGCTTAAAGATGCAGTTGGTGATGATGTTGATGTTCATTGATGTATCTTACATCATCCAGAGTAGATATTATGTTTGTTGTGTGTGCATGTGCCAGATTTCAAGTTACTCCTAAGGCTTCACATTTACATGTTGTGAAGAGGAATTTTAGGTACCTAAAAGGTCAACTTAAATTGGGCCATTGGTATCCTAGGGAGTCTTCATTTGATTTAGTGGCTTATAGTGATAGTGACTATGCTGGTGCAAGTTTAGATAGGAAGTCAACAGCAGGTGGTTGTCAATTCCTAGGGAAAAGGTTGAAATCATGGCAGTGTAAAAAAGAAACTGTGGTAGCTAATTCTACAACTGAGGCTGAATATGTGGCTGCTGCTAGTTGATGTGTGTGACATTTCATAATTTCATGTCATTAATTTATCTATTTCAATAACCTAATTATTCTATTCTTAAATAATTAACTTTGTCGAAAGTTATCGGCGTACGTCATGACACGTACAATTAATTCAACCGACACTAGACTATGCCCAATCTACACTTTTTATGCATCATTGGTTCCTTACAATCCTATTTCAAAAGTCTCTTTTCACTTTTTCCATTTTTACGTAAACCTTGCACCTTTTACGTTTCACGCAATTTAAACCTACGTTTTTATGTTCTAACCACATTTAAATCCTCCAATGAACTCACCACTCATCTAAATACTAAAATATATTATGAAAACAGGTTTTAATATTTTTGGAAGTTTTTATATTTTTTCACTACCCGGTATTACATTACGTGTCTTAAAAATCCTACGTTTTAAATACCGGGGATCAAAATACACTCTTTAACACCTCAATATCCTAATTAATCACTAAAAATCTGCACTAACTGCCCCCCCCCCCTCTTGCTTGTAACGCCAACTCACACTTACACTTGTCCAAAGTGTGGACAAGTGTTTAGACAATCCTTCTAAGAGATACTTATCTTCCATATCTCACACCCACTATCATTTCTACATGCAAAAGTAACAAAAAATCTGCTCTTCCCCTCCTTGTTGTGCCGTGGCTTCTCAAGAACAAAACACACCATTTTTGTGTTGATTCTATTGAATGTTTGGTGCAAGAATGAAGGTCCAAGGGTGCTAGTTGGTTGTTAATCATTTTCTTCTCCAAAAGTCTAGGTTTTCAAGAATTTATTCAAAGGGTTTCAAAGGTTCTCAAGGTGTTTAAGGGCTGAGATTATAGAGTGTTTTCAAGGGTAAAAATGGTTATAAAAGTTGGGTAAAAGATTGGAGCATTAGGTTTTTTGTTGGTGATTATTAGGCTAGTTGTTCCTTGTTCTTGATCTCTTGTTTTTCATCAATAAATCTTTGTAAGGAACCAAAAACTCATCTTTTTCATTTCACTACTGAGATTATATGTTACTTTATGTATTTTATATGTTTCATAAGTTATTTATACTTAATTATACTTGGTACATGCTCTAAATCACTAGAAAACCCCAAAAGGACTTGTCATGCAAAATAGTTTTCTGTTCCGGGGAAAAATAGAATTAACTGTACTGATCAGTAGACTTTAGATATAAGATAAAAATATGTAGTTGTAGATCTATGTCTTGTGGTCATTTCCCCGGGTGGCGAATCCCGTGACAACACCTGATGATTAAACTATGAATTTTATGGTAAAAAGCGTCAGATTTTGTATACTGTTAGCATTCGGGGAAAAAATAAAGTTTTATGCCATAACATTTTGAAAACTAAATGTGTAGCCTGTACTAGAAAAATAGAGCTATCACCTCCAATTGGTCTCATCTTCATAGGACCTGTATATTTTAAATGACGGCCGATTTGGTAAGACGTAAAACTAAGTTACATTTGTCTTTAGGACAGACCTGTAAAGAAAATTTATAAAGGAAACTAGGGATATAAAGAACATAATTTTTCGACTTACGGTTTGGGAGTAATGAATTTTTGAAAGTGAACATGTTTATAAAAATTCCATCAGCTTTGTGATTAAAAAGTATGAAAAGATTAATAACTTATGTAATTAAACTTTTAAGTTTTATTTTTGAACCACCTAATATATTTTGAACCTTTAGACTTAATCTGAACTTTTTGACTAAAAATTGAACCCTTTGACTAAAATTGAACCCTTAGACTTAAATTGAACCTTTATGACTTATTTTGGACTTAGGGACAAAAATAGGCTTAAAATTTGAAATCTTGTAAGAAATACATATTTCGTACATGTAAATCATTTTTAAAATGCCAAATTAAATCTTGATAATTATTTAAACATTATGTTCCAAGCATAATTGAGATTATAACTTATATAGCATATAAAAATAATTGTATCATTATTTTTTTAGAAACTAAGACACGCGTATATATCTAGGTTGCTCGTAGGACTCTTGCGGTTATTTCTTCACTACCTCACTTGATTGTTCACTTTGCTTACGGTGAGTTCATAGCCTCGCCTTTACTCATTTAATTGTTTATGAACCTCGCGAAGGGGATACATGCTACTTTTACAAACTGAATACAAGTAGTTTTTGGTATGCTTGACCCGATTATATGATTATATTTATTGAGTAACTTTTTCCATTCAAGTCCCTAATTTCATAAACCGTTAATTCCGTGGGAAACGCTAATATTATGAATATGCATATTTGGCTTGACAAGCCTGATCAGCTCTCATACATAAACGGCTACATAATATTGAGAAATTCGTGGTAAATGGCAAACTTACCTTTTGAGGGGCATTATTAAATTTAAGTCAAGGTTCAGTGTCATGAGCTCGATACTATAATCTGGTTACCCGACTTGTATATGCATTACTTGTAGATCGATGAATAATACTTGTATTCAACTTATTAATTATTAAACTCTATGAATTCACTCAACTTTATGTTGACTTTTTAGCATGTCTTATCTCAGGTCCGTAAAGTGTTAAATGCTTGAATGGGCGGCGCAAGGATATGGATATCGACAAGGATGGCCCATGTTTTAAAATCACATTTGATGAAAACCTAAACTTTTAAACTCATGTTATGTATAAACTTATGTTGCTTTTGAACACTTGTGTTGTGTTAAACTTTAGGACCTTCTTTTGCTTGACTCTGATATTATCGAATGTGAAAATTTATTATAAACATCTCTAATTTTGAGTTTGTTTACTATACTTGCACTATGTGACTAATAAATAGCACCCCATGTTGTATTCCGAAAATGGGGGTGTTATAGATTGGTATCAGAGCACAAATTATACTGAACTAGGTCATTTTTCTTTTAAAAACCTAGACTATAACCATTTATTTTTCAAAAATCATGAGATTTCATCATCTTGTCCGATATCCATGCGCACCTACTCCCGAGCTTCCTATTTCTTCTTCGAATATATATCTTAATTTTGCTATATGAAAAATAATTATATAAGCACTATAATTATTTCTCAAATCGTTCGATAATCCGCGAAATATCTCTTAATAAATATAAAATCTTTATGCACAAGATTTCTTATCATTTATGTTATTAGTAAACATAATTATTATTTTTATCCAAAAATTTATACACATCTTTTGACTGCACCGTTGTTATACGTATGCGTATAATAAATATTATCATTTGTACATGTGATATTTATCGATTATCTTGCTTGTTCATGAAGCATCACTATTCACTCACTTACTTACACAAATATTATTTTCATAATAATATTTCTTTTTCTTGCTCTAATTATATGTATATATATGATTTTTCAGATTTGTCATGGCACTTCCACTTCCTCCCGATCACGAGGTAGATATTCCAGAGATTGAGCCAGCTCAACCTGAGCTTGCACCAGCTCCTCCATCACCAAATCATGTCTTCAACTTTCCAAACGCTATTCTTAAAGACCAAGAAGAAGAAGAAAAAGAGGAGCTAGAAGAAGAAGAGGCAGAAGAAGAGATGGATATGTTGATACTCCAAGATGTTAGTTCAGATAAGGAGGTTGATGACTCTGAACTGATTTATCCATATGAGGCACCGGGTTCGCCTTATCCACCACCATCTTTATCTGACACTTCATCCGATTCTGAGCCCGAAGTTGAAGAAGCTGCTACTGTCGGTACCATTACACAGGTACCACTCATGGGACGCAGATTTCCTAATAGTATCCATGAAAGGGGTGGATCATCCTCAGCTGCTCCTGCCACTTATGAGCTTGAGGATCTGGTACTCGGGACCATGAGGAGGGATATTGACTCTCTTTATGGCAAAGTTAGGGTTTTAGAGAGACAAATGAGTATTAGAGAACTAGAGAAGGCTGGTGCCCTATCTAGGGATAGACTTGGGCACAAGCGTATGGATCTACTAGATTTTGATTTGGGTGTGGGAGAGCACCCACTTGACAAGACTGAGCGTGAAGTAACTTTATTGGGAAAACGTTTTCGAGAGTGGGATGATGAGGGTGTCAAGGGTGAAAACAAAAAGTTGAAGCATAAGTTGGATGACGCTGAGTTGGCTCTTCTGTTCGCACATATGAGTAGGGAGCATCTTGAGAGAGATATGTATGAGATGAGGCGCTGGGCCTACACTTATTGGGAGGAGTTTATTATTGTGGGGATTGTTGCGGGAAGGTCATATGAGGCCATTGATGTGCTAGCTGTATATGGAGAGACCCCACCGCCAGAGCCACGTGGATCACCTCGTGACTCTCAGTTGTTAATGTACTTATATTTTCTCTTGTTGTATTTCGTCGTTGTTCTTTTGTCTTGTAAATTACTATCAGTTAGTAAAACTAGTATCGTTAGTTATAATGACTTCGTCAAAATTTTGTAATACAATCCAACAATGTATTAATCTTTTGTAATGAATGATGAAGTTACTATCTCTTAAATTCCATTCAATGTTGTTGTGATCTCTTTCATATTCGTTTTACTCATACATGATTATATCTATGTCAGTGTATGCATACTCATCAAAAATTTCTTGTGTTGTGATAGAATCATGCCACCAAGGAAAATGTCTGACGCAGCTATTCGGAAGCTAGTCACTGACAGTGTAGCCGTGGTTTTAGCCGAGGATTGTGCTACAAGAGCTAGTGACTCGGGGGCTGCCGGTGGCGGTGCTGGAGCCGCGGGGGCTGCCGGTGGTTGTGCTGGAGCCGCTGGGGCTGCTGGAGGCGGTGCTGGAGCCGCTGGGGCTGCCGGTGGCGGTGCTGAAGCTGTTGGGGCTGCAGTTGGCGCTGTAGCACGTTGTTGTACCTACAAACAGTTTCTGGGTTGTGAGCCCATTAAATTCAAAGGAACTGAGGGAGCGGTTGCATTGACCCGCTGGTTTGAAAGTTACGAGACCACATTTATACTCAGTAACTGTTCAGATGACTGCAAAGTCAAGTACGCCACGGGTACTATGTTGGAAAGTGCTAAGTCCTGGTGGAATTCATACGCTCAACCCATCGGGATAGAAAAAGCCAATGAGACCACGTGGACTGACTTCAAGAAAATGATGACCAAAAAGTTCTGTCCTCGTAGTGAAATAAGAAAGCTTGAGACAGAGTTTTATTATCTAGCGGTAAAAGGTTATGATATCAAAACTTATATTAGAAGGTTTCAAGAGCTGAAAGTTCTGTGCCCTGGTATGGTTCCGGATTTCGAAAGGGAACTTGAAGCTTTTATTAAGGGTCTTCCACGAAGCATTAAGGGGGACATGACATCTTCTAATCCCCAAACTCTGGATGAAGCTATTCGTATTACCCAAAAATTTATGGCTTAAGTGGTGGAGTATGGGATAACTCAGAATGTGAACAACGACAACAACAACCAGAACAAAAGAAGATGGGATGATGAAAAGAGGGGAAACAACAACAACCCCCAGGGCCGCAACAACGACCATCATCATCAGCAGAATAGAAGACAAGAGAATGTAAGGGCAATGACGAATTCCCCAGCTGGGAGAGGTTGGTACACTGGACCTCATCCTTACTGCAATCGTTGTAAGAAGCATCACACTGGCTACTGTAATATGAAATGTAACAATTGTGGAAAGCAAGGTCATTTAATGGAAAACGGTAAGAGTAAGGATATTGCTACTGGTGCTAATGCACAACCAATTGTAACTTGTTATGGCTGTGGGGAAAAAGGGCACTACAGTAACAAATGCCCGAAGAAGGGGAATGATCAAGCTGGGAATGCTCGTGGTCGAGTATATGTGAAGGGAAATGGAGAGCAACAAGGCCCGAATGTTGTGACGGGTACGTTTCTACTTAATAATCATTATGCTAAGGTTTTATTTGATTCGGGTTCAGACAAAAGCTTTGTGTCTACTAGTTTTAGTGCATTAATAAATATTAACCCGGTTAAGTTAAGCTATAGTTATGAAGTCGAATTAGCCGATGGGAAATTGGTTAGTACCAATTCTATTCTAAGGGGCTGCACCATAAATCTAGCGAACCACTCATTTAGTATTGACCACATGCCAATTGAACTTGGGACTTTTGATGTCATTATTGGAATGGACTGGTTATCCGATCGAAACGCGGTTATTGTCTGTAGTGAAAATATTGTTCTTATTCCACACAATAACAAAACACTAATAATCAAAGGCAATAGAGACACGTCCCAATTAAAGATCATATCTCGTATCAAGGCCCAAAGGTACATAGAGCAAGGGTGCCAGATGTATCTAGCTCAAGTGACAGAGAAGCAATCAGTTGAAAAACGATTAGAAGATGTACCGGTTGTCCACGATTTTCCTGAAGTGTTTCCTGAAGATCTACCAGGACTTCCACCACCTCGACAAGTAGAGTTCCGAATTAAATTAGTGCCCAGTGATGCACCAGTGGCACGTGCACCTTATCGGTTGGCACCATCAGAAATGAAGGAGCTATCAGAACAATTACAAGAATTGTCAAAGAAAGGATTCATTCGACCGAGCTCGTCGCCTTTGGGAGCTCCTGTGCTTTTTGTGAAGAAGAAAGATGGATCCTTTCGAATGTGTATCGATTACCGTGAGCTTAACAAGTTAACAGTCAAGAATCGTTATCCACTCCCGAGAATTGACGATTTATTTGATCAGCTTCAAGGCTCAAGCGTATATTCAAAAATCGATCTGCGATCAGGTTACCACCAACTCCGTATCTGGGAAGAAGACACTCCAATTACTGCGTTCAGAATTCGGTATGGTCACTACGAGTTCAAAGTGATGCCGTTTGGGTTGACCAATGCACCTGCAGTGTTCATGGATTTGATGAATCGAGTGCGCAAATCGTACCTCGACAAGTTTGTAATTGTATTTATTGATGACATTTTGATTTACTCCAAGAACAAGGAAGAACATGGGGAACACTTGAAGATTATCTTGGAGTTACTCAAGAAAGAGCAATTGTATGCCAAGTTCTCGAAATATGAGTTTTGGCTGGAATCAGTACAATTTCTCGGTCATCTGATCAATAGTAAAGGTGTTCATGTAGACCCTGCCAAGATTGAAGCTATCAAGAATTGGGCACCACCGACGAGGACCTGAGTTCACATGGGAACGTAAAGACCAGATCAAGAGCAAGTATCCTCATCTTTTCGTAAGTGAACCGTCAGGGGATAAAGCGAGTTAAGCTCCAAGACGGAGCTCTCTTAAGGGGTACGTGCTGTGACATTTCATAATTTCATGTCATTAATTTTTCTATTTCAATAACCTAATTATTCTATTCTTATCCGCGTACGTCATGACACGTACAATTAATTCAACCGACACTAGACTATGCCCAGTCTACACTTTTTATGCATCATTGGTTCCTTACAATCCTATTTTAAAAGTCACTTTTCACTTTTTCCATTTATACGTAAACCTTGCGCCTTTTACGTTTTACGCAATTTAAACCAACATTTTTATATTCTAACCACATTTAAATCCTCCGATGAACTCACCACTCATCTAAATTACTAAAATATATTATGAAAACAAGTTTTAATATTTTTGGAAGTTTTTATATTTTTACACTACCCGGTATTACAATATGTGTCTTAAAAACCCTACGTTTTAAATATCTGGGGATCAAAATACACTCTTTAACACCTCAATATCCTAATTAATCACTAAAAATCTACACTAAGTGCCCTCCCCTCTTGTTTGTAACACCAACTCACACTCACACTTGTCTAAAGTGTGGAAAAGTGTTTAGACAATCCTTCTAAGAGATACTTATCTTCCATATCTCACACCCACTATCATTTCTACATGCAAAAGTAACCAAAAATCTGCTCTTCCCCTCCTTGTTGTGCCGTGGCTTCTCAAGAACAAAACACACCATTTTTTTGTTGATTCTATTGAAGATTTGGTGCAAGAATGAAGGTCCAAGGGTGCTAGTTGGTTGTTAATCATTTTCTTCTCCAAAAGTCTAGGTTTTCAAGAGTTTATTGAAAGGGTTTCAAGGGTTCTCAAGGTGTTTAAGGGCTGAGATTATAGAGTGTTTTCAAGGGTAAAAATGGTTATAAAAGTTGGGTAAAAGATTGAAGCATTAGGTTTTTGGTTGGTGATTATTAGGCTAGTTGTTCCTTGTTCTTGATCTCTTGTTTTTCATCCATAAATCTTTGTAAGGAACCAAACACTCATCTTTTTCATTTCACTACTGAGATTATATGTTACTTTATGTATTCTATATGTTTCATAAGTTATTTATACTTGATTATACTTGGTACATGCTCTAAATCACTAGAAAACCCTAAAAGGACTTGTCATGCAAAATATTTTTCTGTTCAGGGGCAAAAATGGAATTAACTTTACTGATCATTAGACTTTAGACCTAAGATAAAAATATTTAGTTGTAGATCTATGTCTTGTGGTCATTTCCCCGGGTGGCGAATCCCGTGACGACACCCGATGATTAAAATAGGAATTTTATGGTAAAAAGGGTCAGATTTTGTATACTGTTAGCATTCGGGGAAAAAATCAAGATTTATTCTATAACTTTTTGAAAACTAAATGTGTAACCTGTACTAGACAAATAGAGCTATCACCTCCAATTGGACTCACCTTCATAGGACCTGTAGATTTCAAATGACGGCCGATTTGGTAAGACGTAAAACTCAGTTACATTTGTCTTTAGGACAGATCTGTAAAGAAAATTTATAAAAAGTGGTTATACCTGCAAATTTTTGAGTAAATTTATTTTTATAGTAAACTAGGGACTTAAAGGAAACTAGGGATATAAAGAACATAATTTTTCAAATTACGGTTTGGGAGTAATGAATTTTTGAAAGTGAACAAGTTTATAAAAATTCCATCAGCTTTGTGATTAAAAAGTATTAAAAGATTAATAACTTATGTAATTAAACCCTTAAGTTTTATTTTTGAACCACCTAATATATTTTGAACCTTTAGACTTAATATGAACTTTTTGACAAAAAATTGAACCCTTTGACTAAAATTGAACCCTTAGACTTAAATTGAACCTTTATGACTTATTTTGGACTTAGGGACAAAAATAGGCTTAAAACTTGAAATCTTGTAAGAAATATATATTTCATACTTGTAAATCATTTTTAAAATGCCAAATTAAATCTTGATAATTATTTAAACCTTATGTACCAAGCATAATTGAGATTATAACTTATATAGCATATAGAAATAATTGTATCATTATTTTTTTAGAAACTAAGACACGCGTATATATCTAGGTTGCTCGTAGGACTCTTGCGGTTATTTCTTCACTACCTCACTTGATCGTTCACTTTGCTTACGGTGAGTTCATAGCCTCGCCTTTACTCATTTAAATGTTTATGAACCTCGCGAGGGGGATACATGCTAGTTTTACGAACTGAATACAAGTTGTTTTTGGTATGCTTGACCCGATTACATGATTATAGTTATTGAGTAACTTTTGCCATTCAAGTCCCTAATTTCATGAACCGTTAATTCCGTGGGAAATGCTAATATTATGAATATGCATATTTGGCTTGACAAGCTTGATCGGGTGAGTAGCGCTCTTACATAAACGGCTACATAATATTGAGAAATTCGTGGTAAATGGAAAACTTACCTTTTGAGGGGCATTATTAAATTTAATCAAGGTTCGGTGTCATGAGCTCAATATTATGATCTGGTTACCCGACTTGTATATGCATTACTTGTCGATCTATGAATAATACTTGTATTCAACTTATTAATTATTAAACTCTATGAATTCACTCAACTTTATGTTGACTTTTTAGCATGTTTTATCTCAGGTCCGTAAAGTGTTAAATGCTTGGATGGGCGGCGCAAGGATATGTATAACGACAAGGATGGCCCATGTTTTAAAATCACATTTGATGAAAACCTAAACTTTTAAACTCATGTTATGTATAAACTTATGTTTCTTTTGAACACTTGTGTTGTGTTAAACTTTAGGACCTTCTTTTGCTTGACTCTGATATTATCGAATGTGAAAATTTATTATAAACGTCTCTAATTTTGATTTCGTTTACTATACTTGTACTATGTGACTAATAAATAGCAACCCATGTTGTATTCCGTTGCGTTCCGAAAATGGGTGTCTAATAATGTGGACAAGTACTATGGATTCAGAATCAAATGTTGGACTATGGGTATAATTTTATGAACACCATGATATTTGTTGACAATAACAGTACCATTTGTATTATTAGAAATCCTGTTCAACATTCTAAAACAAAACACATAGAGATTAGACATCATTTTATACGAGATTGTAATGAGAAAAAGTTAATTCAAGTTGTCAAAATACACACAGATAACAATTGGGCTGACTTACTCACAAAAGGTCTTGATGTTGGAAGGTTTCAGTACTTGGTAGCAAGTATTGGAATGCTCAATCCATAAATTTTTAATCTCTAAGTGTCTTTGTAAAGGATTTGTACTGTTAGTTGTTTCTGCTGTTAGTATGTTGAGTTTGTACTGGTAGTACAAAGTTTGTACTGTTAGTGCAAATTTGTACTGCTAAGTAAAAATTGTTAGTCAAAATTGATATTGTTTTATTGAAAATGCTTTGCATTGTGTTTTCTTGGTTTTGGACTAACATTTGCAGGATAAGAAAGCAGTATGATTGGAGTTTATGATGTGTGAGAAGCAAAGTGGTGAATTGTTTGCTGCACTGATGTTGCTCAATGATGGTGCAACTGATTCATGATAGAAGGAATTTGGGGATCACTTGACAAAGGTTTTACAGTTGAGTTGGGAGGTTCTTTAAAATCTTCTTCTTGAAATCAATCGATGGAATCTTGAACATGAATTGATGGTCATAGTTAGTCAGATAGTAACTGAGCTAACTCACTCTATACCATTCTATCATTTGATAGTGTGTTAGTCTAAAGACATCTGGTATTGAGAACAACGAGCAAAAGTGAATCTAATGCAATTGTGTTAGAGGCAACACCTACCATGAGCTGGAAACCCTGTCAAGAAGGCTCTTTTAATGAGTCTATCTTATCACAGGCAGTATTTATACTGAAAAAGATTGGTTCTCACACAACCAGAGGTTAAAAGAAACCGAAATTTTGATTAAGTGTCTTCCTTTACACTTAATCCTTTCAATAAGTTTGGGTGTAGTATTGTTTTTAAGCAAATTTGGGTTAATACTACTAGGCAAAATTTGTACTGGTAAAACTTAGTACTGTTAGGCTTAAACTTAGTACTCCTAAGCTAAACTTTGTACTGCTGGGTAGCCGTTTGTACTATTTGGTCATAACCATTTTTCAAATATAGTCGTTGAGATATTTTTGACACTTACTTCGCTTATAGGTTTCTTAAAAGTGAATAATACTTATCTTTTCTTTCCTTAAAAGATTTCTTCATGATAAGAAAAAGATTTATTAATTCGGTCAAATCGAAACCCTAAGAACTATCTATTAAATCTCAATTGGCATTACCAAACACTTAATTCACTCATTAATGATAATAACCGAACAAACTAATCAAGCTTTTATCTCTTAAAATGGCGAATTTGGAATTCTGTTCTAAACCTAATCATGTTGCCTACTTGGAGAAATCAGAGGGAAGTCAAGGCTTTCAACAGATAGTGGACTTTCTCAATACTAGCCACATCAGGTATGCTTTAACAGTGAGTCCCACTATCTATATTTCTTTAATCACACAGTTTTGGCAGACTGCAACTGTCAGAACAAGTGATAATGGAGAACAAGAGATAACTGCCACAATGGATGGTATGGTTAAAACTGTTTCTGAAGCATCTATTAGGAGACATCTCTAATTGGCAGATGTTGATGGTATTAGTACATTAACAAACACTGAAATTTTTCAAAACCTCTCATTGATGGGATATGTCAGAACTTCTGATTTATTAACTTTTCAAAAAGGACAATTTTCCCCTCAATGGAGATTTCTCATACAAACCATCTTACATTGTTTAAGTTCAAAGAAAACAGCTTGGGAATAATTCAGTAACAACATTGCAACTGCTATTGTTTGCTTAGCTACTAATAGAACTTTTAATTTTTCAAAGTTAATTTTTGATGGTATGGTGAAAAATGTGGATAGTAATGCTAAATTTTTTATGTATCCAAGATTTATCCAAACATTTTTGAATAAACACAAAAGTTTGCTTCAGCCTCATAAAAATGTTTACACAACTCCCTTCTCTTACTTCAAAACTTTTTAATAACATGAGGAGAGTTACTAAGGGTTATTCAGGGGTTGAAGTACCATTGTTTGAAAATATGCTTGCTCATGTATAGGGTGAAGGATCAACAACCCTAGTTGAGTCCCATCACACACCCACAAGTTCATCTCAATCTGCCTCACAACCCACTTCATCACCATATAGGAGTTTACCCAGAAAGGAATCTGATGTTCCTCAGCACAGATCTCCTACTTCATCCCATGTAGCAGATGAGGCTGTCTATGACAGTTTGGTAAGGGCTGACACTACTGTATCTAGCTTAGCAGCAGTACAGGCTAGTGTTAACATAGCTAAGACCCAAACCAAGGCAACATCACATGAATCAAGTTCTCATAAACTTGATACATGTAATGGACTCCCCAGCCAACTGGAAACTATGGGGGAAATGCCCCATGATTCACCTCTCCCAGGAGGTAACACACCTAAAAGTGATGAGGGCAGTGTGCCACTTAAGGAATTGATGGTTACTTGTACACATTTGACAAACAGGGTGACAGTCCTGGAGAATGACTTAAAGAAGACCAAAAATTTGTATGGTGGTATCTGTACCAAACTCATTCTGACGGTGAAGAAGCTACAGCACAAGGTCAAGTCACTCAAAACCAAAAGAAAAACTCAAATTGTGGAATCCTCAAGTTCAGAAGATGACAGCTCAGATGATGATATGAATGATTCTTCCAAACAGGGGAGAAAAATTAAAGACATTGATGCAGATCCTAACATATCATTAGTTCAAGATGATGCAGAGCTTCAGGGGAGGCATGATGTTGATATGGGTGATGCTGGTATGGGAGAAAAAGAAAGTGATGTTGCTGAAGATGTTAGTCATGCTCAAAAAGTTAGTACTGCTGGTGTTGTTGATGCATCTGTTAGTACTGCCAGTGCTGTGTATACGAGAAGAAGAGCAGACAAAGGAAAAGCCATCATGACAGAATCTGAGACACCAAAGAAGGTAAAGAAAAGTGTCCAAGCTCAAATTAGTTTTGATGAGGAGATAGCTTAGAAATCACAGGCAGAGGAGCAAGCAAAATTTGTAGAAGAACAAAAGATTGCTTGGTTTCTGGAAGAACAAAGGATTGCAAAAGAGATGAGTCTTGGTGCATAATTAGCTCAGAATTTTCATGAAGAAGAAGAGGCACAGATTCAAGTAGATGCACATTTAGCTCATCTGATACAAGAACAAGAAAGGGAGTTTGTGAATGAAGCAGAAAGAGAAGATGCTCTAAATGAATTACTTGAAATGATAAAGAAGAAGCATAATGAAAAGAAGAGTGTTGCAAGAAAATATAAACTTCCAACTCAAACATAGAAGACGAAGCATATGAAAGAATACTTGAAGAATCAAGATCACTATACTGCTGCTCAACTGAAGGGAAAGACTTATGAAGAAATTGAAGCTTTGTACTTCAGAGCCTACAGAAGAGTCCAACAATTTGTTCCTATGGGTACTGAAGAAGAAAACAGAAGCACAAAGAGAGCAGGATTGTTATTAGAATCAAAGTCTTCCAAGAGACAAAAGATCAGTGAAAAAGTACCTACAGAAGAAGAAGAGGAAGAAGAAGAAGAAGAGAGTTTGACTGATTAGCAACTACAACAAATGATGGTTGTTATTCTAGAAGGCATGAACATAGAACCATTGCAGGCCAAATACCCAATTATTGAATGGGAAATCTACACACTTTGGGAAATTTCGGAAGATAATCAGGGTTGGAGGTAGATCTGAGGTATACAAATGCTTTGAAGATATGCTCAAAGTATTTGACAGAGAATATTTGATAAAGCTGTGGGAGTTAGCCAACATGGCAGATGACAAGGAGAAAGAATTATGGGTTGAATTAAAGAGACTGTTTGAACCAGATCCAAATGATGATCTATGGAAGTTTCAAACTCATAATTTGGGAATAACATGGAAGTTGTATGATACATGTGGTATTCACCATGTATCTACAAAAGATGGAGTTGATGTATTTATGCTGATAGAAAAATAATATCCTTTGAGACAAGGTATTCTTACTATGATGTTATCTGTTAAACTCAGAGTTAATGAAGAGACAGAGATGGCAAGAGAGTTACTGAGAAAGATCTTCACACAAGCAGAAAGGAAATAATGTGTTTGGAAGAATCCTCTCAAGATCAAAGGAATAATTCAAAGAAACTTGTTGATTTGGAGGTAAATCACAAGTTTAGGGGAGGATTGTTGGGAATTATTTCATTCAGAGTTAGTACTGCTAAGCTTTAAGTCAAGACTGTTGAAGAGTAACACTAACAGTACTAACATAGTTAGTACTGCTAGTGTAAATATTAGTACTGCCAGATTTATCTTTGTACTTCTTAAGACTGCTGATGGAAGAAGGTACTGCCAATGATAGAAGACGTGTAAAGTGATAAGTTTAGAAGATATTCTGTGTATATCTTATAAGTTTAGAATGAGACGTATATTGTATATGAATAGTTATCTTGTAAAGGACTCCTTGTGCCTATTAAAGGAGGTCCTAGGTTAGATGTTTGAATAAGACGTAGAGTTTTGAGTTAAGATTCAAGGTTGTAAACCATAGTGATATTCAGATCACTCGTATTATTAATCTAATAACATTGAATCGTTTAGGTTAAACTGTGTTCATAACTTGTTTACTGTTTCATTGCTTATTGTTAAGTACATTCTTCTAACTATCAATGAGTAGATTCTGCATACTCTTTGGTATACTCAAAGTTTCTAAATAAAGCTCAAAGAGATCGTGTATTGGGATCCACAAGATTGTTGGGTCGTATATTTGAGTTGATAAGTAGAAAATCACAAATGAAGAATGAAACAAGAATGAAACATGAAGTACCTAAAAAGACAAAAGGAATTTTGTTGGGAATTATTTAAGAACAAACTTAAGTCTGCTGATATACTCTTTAAGTCTGTTAGTGTTAGTTAAGTCTTAGTTAAGTCTGCCAGTACAAACTTAAGTATGGCAGACATAGTTACATAGTTAGTACTGGTTAGTCGTATTGAGTTAAGTCTGTTTATGTAGCAAAGTTAGTTAGCTATAAGTTAGGAAAGGATACAGATGAATTAGTTATCTTATTAGAAGATATGTTTATCCTTTCACACGTTTTGTAATATTAGGGTTTCCGTAGAGTATAAAAGGGACCCTGTGGCATTATGTCTTGGACGTTGATAGTGACATTGTGTTAATTGAAAGATTAATAGAATTACGAAGTTAGTTAATTGTGTTCTTCATTGTTGTTGGGAATTAAATATTCAAGAAGGTTAATATCAGGTTCTATTCAAAGAAAAACGTTAAGTGTGATTCTACTGCTAGTGCATTTGGTTCCTACTGTTTATGTTGTTCCTGCTGCTAGAACATTTGATTCTGGTGCTAGCGATAAATGATTCTGCTGCTAGGCTTACCATTCTGCTGCTGTTGATCCTGCTGCTAGTGTACTTGATCCTGCTGCTAGCGATGACTCATTGCTGCTGATGATGACCATTCTGCTGCTAAGTGGATAAGTATGAAAAGATATTATTTGTATTTTGGTCAACAATATACGGTAGATAATATCTTACCCCATGTGCTTAGTTAACAAATTGTGTACACAGATACATGTTGTATCTTATGTACTGACACTCTAAAGATAAGTTAACAAGTAAGTCGGCTAGACTTTAAGCAATATGTAAAGATCTTCTTGGACTATAAAAGAAGATCTTAGACTAGATATTAGTGTACAATGTTATTATTAGAACACACAACTGTTAAGACATAGAACAAACACAATAATATCACAAGTTGTAAGAACATAAGATTCAAGGTCTTTGTAACCCTAGTGATAGAAAGATTACTCGTATTATTTTGAATAATATTGAATCGTTTTGGTGAAAAGCTTTCATTGTTTATTGTCATATAACTAATCATAACCTTTCCATTTCCATAACACAAATAACCTTCTAAGTGTGATTGAGTAAATTCCGCGTACTTAATCATATTAACTCAATATATCATACACACAAAGTCACAAGGTTTAACCACCTTAACCGTGTGTCGAGTCCTATCAAGTGGTATCAGAGCAAGGCTGATATAGTTGATTTAGAAGCTGAAGTAGAAATGGATGTACAAGATGCTCAGGTTTTAAATATTTGTTGATATAAATAATGCCTAAACACGTTATTAATATTTTTCGATATCTCGAAGTTTTGATAATCACAAAATGTAAAATCATTAATCGGAAAATTATGACGTAAACAAGTATTTAGTTGTAAATATCTATTTCTACAACTCAAATCCCTTAAGGTATGAATGAACTAATGCTTAATGCATTATATGATCAAAGGAACATTTTCTTAATAACTAGATTTTTTATAAAACATCAAAAACATTTTATATATTTTTTAAAAACATTTTTGGTATTAAATAAAAATGTTTAATCTTTTATAAAAATATGAATTCAAATTTTTAACCAAAATCAGTTAAAATGTTCCAGAAAAACCTTCCCCACAAAAGGACAAAATTGGCCAACATTCAGTAGGGGCGACCCCCTTAATTTTGCTAGGCGGCCCCCTTAATAATTAAGGGGACCGCCCCCGCAACAGTAGGCCTCCAGCTGTCCAGTTTTTCTCCTATAAATACCAGTCTTCTCCTGGATTTTTACTCACCTTTTGCACCCCAAAACTTTCTGTTTTAAATCTTGTAAATACTTTCTAAAATCCTTTGATCATATAATCTTAAGCTTTGGTTTCCAAGTGATCCAAGCTTCCTTCTTTCAAGTGCAAAAGAAGAATACTTCTATCAATCAAGATTAGAAGTATTACAACTTAGTATCATCTTGTTACTTAAGTTGTTAGTTTAAGAAAGTTTGTAAATCATTCATTCATTTGTGTGTAAGGTGTGTATAGTAGATTAGTGTTGTATGTAAGTAGTGAAGAAGTTGTATAAGTAGTTGTGGTATAGAAGTTGTGAAGACATAGTGTAGAAGTTGTGAAGCCGCGGAGTAGAAGTCGTGAACCCGTTGTGTAGAAGTTGTGAAGCCGTAGCTTTGAAGTCGTGAAGTCCTAGTGTTGAAGTTGTGAAGCCGTAGCTTTGAAGTCGTGAAGTCCTAGTGTTGAAGTCGTGAAGCCGTAGCATAGAGGTTGTGTAGAGGTCGTATTGAAGCCTTGAAGTCCTAGTCGTGAAGTCCTAGTGTTGAAGTCGTGAAGCCGTAGCATAGAGGTTGTGTAGAGGTCGTGTTGAAGCCTTGAAGTCCTAGTCGTGAAGTCCTAGTGTTGAAGTCGTGAAGCCGTAGCATAGAGGTTGTGTAGCGGTCGTGTTGAAGTCGTGAAGTCTTAGTCGTGAAGACATAGTGTTGAAGTCGTGAAGCCGTAGCATAGAGGTTGTGTAGCGGTCGTGTTGAAGTCGTGAAGAAGTCGTGAAGCAGTCGTGAAGCAGTCGTAAAGCCGTTGTGAAGTAGTCATGAATAAGTCGTGAAGAAGTTGTGTTGTGAAGTTGTGAGATTGGTTCTAGCTACGATTAGAACTCGACATTTAGCTTTGTGTCGTTAAGCCAGTGTAAGCCAAAGTCGTGTAAGGTTTTCTCCACCATAAGGGAGCTTATTGAAGTTGTGAAGAAAACTCTTGAGCTCGGTGCTCGGGGAGTGGAGTAGGGCAAGGAAGGTGTCCTTGTAGCCGAACCACTATAAATCTCTCGTGTCTCGGTTAGATCTTTCCATACCTTATTTACTTCTTTACTTACATCGTCATTATATTCATACACATAGGATTATATAACTGCTAGTATTTACTAGAGATCGACTTCACATAAAGATCAATTTGAAAATCCATTCAAGAAACCAGAACATTTACAATCAATTTAAAAGAATACATATATAACTAATAATAAGATTTAAGTCTTAACAAACTTGAATCTAAGTTTTTAAAAGTAAAAAAAGATTTTATAATAAATTAAAAAGACGTAACACTATTCAACCCCCCTTCTAGTTTTCCACAATATTGCTGCAAAGTTGCCCATGATCAAACAGAATGAGTTTGAGTTATGGAGGATGAGAATTGAGCAATATTTTATTGTTCAAGATTATACTCTTTGGGATATCATTATGTATGGTGATTCTTTTTCACCAAGCTATTCAGATGTTGTCCTAGAAGGCAAAACACTTAGGAAAAGAAATACTGGACCAGTTTCCAATGATGAAAAGATACATAAGAGAAATGATCAAAAAGCAAGAAATTTGTTGCTTATGACCATGCCTGGTGAGCAGATGCTATCTTTTAACAAGTATCTTGATGCAAAAACTCTTTTTGAAGAGATTTGTGCATGGTTTGGTGGTAATGAAACTACCAAAAAGACACAGAAGACATTGCTGAAACAACAATTTGAAAACTTTACTGCTTTTAGCAATGAAACTCTTGATAAGCTGTTCTCAAGGTTGCACAAGCTTGTCAGTCAGTTAGCTGTGTTGGGTTTTGAGATAGAGAAGGAAGATCTCAACATGAAGTTTTTGAGAAGTCTACCTGATGAGTTCCATACTCATGTTATTGTTTGGATGAACAAGCCAGACATTGAAACCATGAAACTTAATGATTTGCACAACAACTTCAAAATTGTTGAACAAAGTCTAAAGAAGTCTGGAAACTATGGTACTAGTTCTGGGAATGCTGCACTCTTATCATTTCCTGGTACTAGTAAGACTGAAGAGGTAGATGAAGTTGAAAGTGTTTCTAATGCTACTTATGGTGGTCCTTCTACTAGATCACAAAAGGATGTTGCTGGACTTGGAGATCCAACATTTTATGCCTTTATAACCAATCAATCTAGTGGTTCTCCTCTAAATCATGAAGATCTTGAGCAGGTAGATGGTGATGATTTGGAAGAGATGGATATTAAGTGGCAAGTTGCTTTACTTAGCATGAGGGCTAAGAAGTTTTGGCAAAAAACTGGGAAGCAAATTACAATAAATGGTAATGAAACTGCTGGGTTTGATAAGAAGAAAGTGGAGTGTTTCAACTGTCATAGGTTAGGACACTTTGCCAAAGAATGTAGAAGCCCAAGGAAGCAGGATAATAGGAACACATGGTATAAGCAAGATAAGAGAAAGGAAGTAATAGTTGAAGAGCCAAAGGCTATGCTAGCTATTGATGGTGTTGGATATGATTGGAGCTCTATGGCTAATGAAGAGGATGCACCACCAAATGTTGCTCTTGTTGCCGATGAGATTGCTCTAATGGCCTTTTCTGATTCAGAGGTAAATTCTATCATAAATTGTACTGAATCATGCTCTAATCTTAAAGCTTATGAAGACCTTAGTAAGAGATTTGATGCTCATCGAGAAGAGCTACTTAATGCTCTTTTTAATTTAGCTAATCACAAAAGAGGTCTAGGTGTTTTAGAAAAACAAGTCTTACATTTTAAGAATAATGAATCTAGTTTTGTTAATGACATTAATATACTTAAAAATGACATAAGGATCAAAGATGAGTGTATTGTTGAGCTGAATGATTCATTAGCTAGACACAAAAAGGAAAAAGGAAATGTTAAGATAACTGTAGATGCTTTAGCTCATGCCTCAGAGGGAGTTAATAAGCTTTTTGAAGCTCAAGTAACCAATAAAGCTAATTCTGGTGTAGGTTATAACACTGTTCCTCCACCATATAGAGGTATTCATTCACCTCCAGGTATTGACCTAGCACACACAGGTTTAGCTGAGTTTCAAGAACCAATCATGGAATATGGTTCTAAGGCTAGCAAGAGCCTTAAGGTAGAAAAAATAAGTAAAAGTTTAGATAAAACTTTACTTTATCAGGACAAGGTGTCCTTTGTTAAGAACTTAGATGCTATAGTTGTTGAAGATTGTACAACTGATAGTGATGATGATGAAGAACAGGTTATGTCTAAACCTGAAGTGGTTAAGAAAGTAGGAACAAATGTTCCTAAGATAGTCAAACACAATACTGATAGGCCTAAATCAAACATTAAGCATGTTAGGCAACCAGTTAGATATTGTGAGCAATATAGAACCACCAACAAGCCCAGAGGTAACCAAAGGAATTGGAACAACCTCAAGTCTAACCAATTAGGTGATGACTTTGCTTTTTATAACAAAGCTTGTTACACATGTGGTAGTTTTGACCATCTTGCAGCTTTCTGCAACCAATGGGTATCTGGGTATGAAAACCATAGAGTGAACCACAAAAGGCAAACACCTAAATCTCTCTTTCACTCTAGTTCTAACAGAACAAACCCAGAGTAGTCAAAAACAAGTCTGCTCAAACACAGATCTGCTGCTAGACTAATGGTTCCTGCTGCTAGACAATTTGTTCCTGCTGCTCGACCATTTAAGACTATTAACCCAAAATCAACAACTAAGGGTGCAAAAACAACTTTCAAACATGCACCAACAACTGTTCTAAGGCCCAATCAAACAAAAGCAGTGGTCCAAAAACAAGTTTGGAAACCAAAGGGTAGAACTAAAAAGCTAACAGATTCTGCTGCTAAGCAATCAGTTCATTCTGCTGCTAAGGGAAACAGGGCAAATGCTGTTAAGGCCTCAGCATGTTGGATTCTTAAATCCAATGTTGCACCAACTGTTCTCAAAAGATTTCACTTCATTGATGCCAGAGGCAGATCCAAGTCAGTAATGGCTTGGATCCCCAAAAGAAACTAACACTCTTATTTATGTGCAGGAACATTCAAATGATCAGGAAGAGGATCAAGGATTCTCAGATAGTGGATGTTCAAGGCACATGACAGAAACATGTCTTATCTTTCAGATTTTCAATCATTCAATGGAGGATATGTTACCTTTGGAGGGGTGTTCGTGGCAAAATTTCTGGTAAAGGTACAATCAAAACCGAAAATTTAGATTTTGAAGATGTGTACTATGTAAAAGAGCTAAATTATAATCTTTTTAGTGTCTCACAAATGTGTGACAAAAAGAACAATGTTCTTTTTTGTGAGACTGAATGTCTTGTACTTTCTCCTGATTTTAAGATGCCTGATGAAAGTCAAGTACTTCTTAGAATTCCTAGAAAGGGCAATATGTACAGTGTAGACATGAAGAACATTGTTCCTAAAAAGAATTTAACTTGTCTTGTTGCAAAGGCCACATTGGATGAATCAATGAAATGGCATAGAAGGCTTGGTCATATTAATTTCAAAACCATAAATAAAATTGTTAAGAATGGTTTGGTAAGAGGTTTACCTCACAAAAGATTTGAAAATGATCAAACATGCATTGCTTGTCTTAAAGGCAAACAACACAAAGCCTCTTGTAAGCCCAAGATTTTTAACTCTATCAATCAATCTTTGTTTATGCTTCATATGGACTTATTTGGACATGTTTCAGTAATTAGCATAATGCATAAGAGATATTGTCTAGTTATTACTGATGACTATAGTAGATTTATATGGGTTTTCTTTTTAGCTACTAAGGATGAAACATCAAGCATCCTTAAGGATTTCATTACACAGATAGAAAACCAAGTAAGCAAGAAAGTAAAAGTCATTAGATGTGATAATGGGACAGAGTTTAAGAATAGAGTTATAGATGATTTCTGCAAACAAAAAGGTATTAGAAGAGAATTTAGTGTTGCTAGAACACCACAACAGAATGGTGTTGTTGAGAGAAAGAATAGAACACTAATTGAAGCTGCTAGAACAATGTTAGCTGATTCCAAGCTACCAATAACCTTTTGGGCAGAGGCAGTCAACACTGCTTGCTATGTTCAAAGTAGAGTTTTAGTTGTGCAGCCTCACAATAAGACATCATATGAACTTTTTAGAGGTAGAACTCCTGCAATAGGATTTCTTAGACCTTTTGGATGTCATGTGACAATTCTCAATACCTTAGACCATTTAGGAAAATTCGATGGTAAAGCAGATGAAGGATTCTTTGTTGGATATTCTCTTAATAGCAAAGCATTTAGAGTTTACAACACAAGAACAGAAGTAGTAGAGGAAAACCTACATGTGGAGTTTTTAGAAAACAAATCCAATGTAGAAGGTCAAGGACCAAAATGGCTATTTGATCTAGAGTATCTAACCAATTCAATGAATTATGTGCCTTTTGTTGCAGAAACTAATGATTTTGTAGGTTCTAATACAACAAATGAGGCAGAGTTAGAGAAAGATCAAAATGATGTGATAATGCCAATAGGGTCAAGTACAAATGTGGAATCAACTTCAACAACTGATGAATCTTCTTCTAGCAAAGCTAAAGAAGGTGTTGAAGATGAAACTCAGGAACAACAAAATGTTTCTGCTGGTAGCATTTCTGTTGCTGCTGGTAGTGTATCTGTTTCTGCTGGTGATTCTGCTGCTAAGCTTACTGATTCTGCTGTTCGGCCAACTGATTCTGCTGCTGGCCCTTCAGAAACAAAAGAAGTAGAATTCTCAGATAATGAGGTGGATTTCAACAATCTTCCATCAAATTATCAAGTTCCTTCTACTCCACAAACAAGAATTTACAAAGTCCACTCCCTGGAACATGTGATTGGAGATGTACAATCTGGTGTGAAGACAAGACATCAATTGATGACTTCAGACCAACAAGGGCTTCTTGATGCCCTTTATGCTTCAAAACAGCATGAGCTTTCAAACTCTTGCTTGTTTGTATGTTTTCTCTCACAGGTTGAACCAAAGAACATTCTTAAGGCCCTAGATGATTCAAGCTGGTTAGAGGCTATGAAAGAAGTGCTTCTTCAGTTCAAGATTCAAAAGGTTTGGGTGCTAGTTGATTTACCTACAGGTGTGAAGGTAATTGGCACTAGATGGGTTTTTAAGAAAAAAAGGGATGAAAGGGGAATAGTGATTAAGAATAAGGCTAGATTAGTAGCCCAAGGGTACACACAAGAAGAAGGAATAGACTATGATGAGGTTTATGCTCCTGTAGCAAGGATTGAGGCAATTAGGCTTTTCTTAGCTTATGCTTCATTTTTAGGCTTCACAGTCTACCAAATAGATGTCAAAAGTGCATTTTTATATGGTACAATTGAAGAATAGGTGTATGTTTCACAACCTCCAGGCTTCATTGACCCATTACATCCAAACAAAGTGTACAGAGTAGTGAAAGCTCTATATGGCCTTCATCAGGCACCAAGAGCTTGGTATGCAACACTAGCTTCCTACTTATTAGAAAATGGATTTCAAAGAGGAAAGATTGATCAGACACTTTTCATCAAACAGCACAAGAAGGATCTTCTGTTAGTGCAGGTGTATGTGGATGACATTATCTTTGGATCTACTAGGAAGGAGATGTGTTTAGAATTTGAGAAGCTTATGAAAGATAAGTTTCAGATGAGTTCCATGGGGGAACTTACATTCTTTTTGGGTTTGCAAGTTAAGCAATCATCTGAAGGCATATTTATTAGTCAAGACAAATATGTTGCAGAGATACTTAGAAAATTTCAATTTGCTGATTCAAAAATAGCAAGCACACCAATGGACTCTGAGAAGCACCTTCTGAAAGATGAAGATGGAGAGAGTGTAGATGTACACACTTACAGATCTATGATAGGCTCTTTGATGTACCTTACATCATCTAGACCTGATATCATGTTCCCTGTTTGTGTTTGTGCAAGATTTCAAGTAACTCCAAAGGTTTCTCATTTAACTGCAGTCAAGAGAATTTTTAGATATCTTAAAGGTCAACCAAGGTTGGGTATATGGTATTCTAGGGAATCTCCTTTTGACTTGGTAGCATATTCGGATAGTGATTATGCTGGTGCTAGCTTGGACAGAAAGTCAACAACTGGAGGATGTCAATTCCTTGGGTGTAGACTTGTCTCATGGCAGTGTAAGAAGCAAACAAGTGTGGCAAATTCAACAACTGAAGCTGAATATATAGCTACTGCAAGTTGCTCTAGTCAAGTTCTATGGCTTCAAAACCAACTTCTTGATTATGGGTACAATTTCTTAAACACTGTTATTTATATTGATAATAGTAGTACAATTTGTATTATTAAAAATCCAGTGCAACATTCTAAAACAAAACACATTGAAATTAGACATCACTTTATAAGAGACTGCAATGAGAAAAAGTTAATTCAAGTTCTTAAAGTTGCTTCAGAACACAACTTTGCAGATCTGCTAACAAAAGCTTTTGATGTTTCAAGATTTCAGTACTTGGTAGCAAGTATTGGAATGCTTAATCTTTGAATTTTCAATCAAATGTATTTATGTAAATAAATTTTTGTTTCTGCTGCTGGCTTTACAAGATACTACTGTTATTACAAAAGTTTGTGCTGCTAGTACAAATTTAAAATGTGTTATTCATACAGTTGGTCTTATGATTATTCTAATGCAAGACAAGTACTTTGTACATTGTTCTTTTGGTTTTAGACTAACAATTTCAGGTATGAATATGTGAACACAAAGGAAATTTCAAGTGAAATGGAAGCAGAAAAATGAGAATATTAGTTGCTACATATTAGGTTTATGATGGACTAAGTTTGGGAATTTAAAACTCCTTAAAACTTCTTTCTTGAAACCTAAGTATGAAATTTCACATTGAATTGATGACTTAGTTGATCAGATAGTAACTGATGCAACTTACTTTCTATCATTTTATACTTTTAAGTATAATGTGCAAGTCTAAGGACATCTGATAGAAAGAACAGCTAGTAAAAGTGAATCTAACACTTGTGTTAGAGGTAACAATTACTATGAGCTGGAAACCCTGTCAGGAAAGCTCTCTGAATGAGTTTATCTGTACACAGGCAGTTATTTATAACTGAAAAACATTGGTTCTCACACAACCAGAGGTTGCTTTAAACCAAAATTTTGATTAAGTGTCTGTTATACACTTGATCCCTTCAAAATGGTTGAAAGCAGTATGATTTTTCAATACTAAAATCATGAACATACTGCTAAGGCAAAAGTTTCTTAAAAGGATTTTTCAAAAGATTCACAAAAACCATCCATTGATGGACTATGAGTCAAATGTCCACTGATTCACCTCTCATAGGAGTTAACATACCTAGAAGTGATGAGGGCAGTAACTTAAACTCTTAAGGAATTGATGGCTTCATGTACAACATTGTCTGAAAACAGGTTCACATTGATAGATCAGATAATGATCGGATAATGGTAAGATCTTCCAAACAGGGGAGGATAAAATTTTATTTGCTTCAGGGGAGGAAATAAAAGCCCAAGAAAGGAAGAATAACCCAATGTATGGAAGGAGAAGACAAGAGCATACAAGATGATGAGGAGGTTGAAAATGACAAGAACATTCCAAAGGAGAAAGTTCTATCTAGGTCAAACGAAGAAAATTTTCAATTTCACTTGCAAAGGCATGCTGATAGATGATTTCACTTGTTGAAACAAGCATCCAAGATACACAGCATCATTGCCTCTTATAATTCCTCCATCCAAGGAAATTGCACTATCTTTTAGTCCAAGATTGGAGCAATGTGTTGATATTGTTAAAGTCAAAGAAGAACAAAGCAGATGAATTACTGAGAAGATATTTAGTCTTGAAGAACAGAAGTGTTTGAAAGATCTTCACAATCCATAATTTAATTCAGAAACATGTTGAAATGGATTCACATGTTTAGGGGAGGATTGTTGGGAATTAAATATTCAAGAAGGTTAATATCAGGTTCTATTCAAAGAAAAATGTTAAGTGTGATTCTGCTGCTAGTGCATTTGGTTCCTGCTGTTAATGTTGTTCCTGCTGCTAGAACATTTGATTCTGCTGCTAGCGATAAATGATTCTGCTGCTAGGATTAACATTCTGCTGCTGTTGATCCTGCTGCTAGTGTACTTGATCCTGCTGCTAGCGATGACTCATTGCTGCTGATGATGACCATTCTGCTGCTAAGTGGATAAGTATGAAAAGATATTATTTGTATTTTGGTCAACAATATACGGTAGATAATATCTTACCCCATATGCTTAGTTAACAAATTGTGTACACAGATACATGTTGTATCTTATGTACTGACACTCTAAAGATAAGTTAACAAGTAAGTCGGCTAGACTTTAAGCAATATGTAAAGATCTTCTTGGACTATAAAAGAAGATCTTAGACTAGATATTAGTGTACAATGTTATTATTAGAACACACAACTGTTAAGACATAGAACAAACACAATAATATCACAAGTTGTAAGAACATAAGATTCAAGGTCTTTGTAACCATAGTGATAGAAAGATTACTCGTATTATTTTGAATAATATTGAATCATTTTGGTGAAAAGCTTTCATTGTTTATTGTCATATAACTAATCATAACCTTTCCATTTCCATAACAAAAATAACCTTCTAAGTGTGATTGAGTAAATTCCTCGTACTTAATCATATTAACTCAATATATCATACACACAAAGTCACAAGGTTTAACCACCTTAACCGTGTGTCGAGTCCTATCAATTGTTATTTTTAAGATTCCGCATTAACAATCAACAAACAGTTAAGAGTTTCTCACATAGATCAATTTGGATTTATTCAAGTTGTCTATTTAATAACACAGGCTACTTAGATCCATAACCGTTGGACCTACAAGTGGTATCAGAGCCTATAGAGGGACTCTGAGTAAGAAGAAACACAAACCACAAACACTCTTTCACTAAAAACGATCCTGTATAATGTCTCAAAAGGCTGGTGATGAATATTCAAATCATCTCAGTGATGAAGAAGCTTCAAATCATGAAGATGATACATCAGAAACCAATAGACCTAAACAACAACAACAAACCATTCCTGCAACAACCATTATCTTAAACATCAAACTCCCAATTCTGAATAAGGAGGAGTATGATATCTGGGCCATGGAGATGGAGCATTACCTTGAGTACATTGATAATGATGTATGGAAGGTGATTCAGAATGGAAACTCAAAGAAGAGGATCTCTGTTGGTAAAGATGGTGTTGTTAGGGTGCTTCCACCAGTCTCGGCTGCAGAGATTCATGCTGTGGAGAAGGAAAGGAAGGCAAGAACCATCTTACTGATGGCAATTCCCAAGGAGCACTTAAAAAGATTTCATGGAATGAATGATGCTAAGGAGATTTTGGAAGCAATCAGAACAAGGTTTGGAGGAAATTCTAATTCGAAGAAGATGCAGAAAGCTGTTCTCAAACAACAGTTTGAAGCATTCACTGTGACTAGTTCAGAAGGGTTGGAGAAAGGGTATGATAGATTCCAACATCTCCTCTCACAGTTGGAAGCTCATGATGCTGGTGTATCTACTGAAGATGCAAATCATAAATTCCTCATATCTTTGCCAAATGAATGGTCGAATCTAGCAATGAGCATGAGGATGAAAGAAGATATTGACACTTTGTCAATTTATGATTTGTACAATAATCTCAGGGTATTTGAACATGAGATCAAAGGTGTTTCAAAGGCATCTTCAAGTGCTGCTAATGTTGCTTTTGTTTCCCAAAGCAAGAGCAGTACTAACAAGGTAAATTCTGGTGGCTATAATTCTGGTGTCTATAATACTTCTTCAAGCAATATGAGAGAAAGAAAAGTTCCTGCTGGTCTTGCTGATGAAGTCGTCTACTCACTCTTTGCAAAGAGATCAGAAGACAAGGACCTCATTAGTGAGGACCTTGAACAGATAAATGATGTTGACCTTGAAGATATGGACATAAAGTAGCAGATAGCAATGATTGCTCTTAGAGTGAAGAAGTTCTACAAGCAAAATGGAAGAAATATCCAATTTGATGGGAAGACACCAGTTGGTTTTAATAAGAAGAATGTTGAATGCTATAGGTGTCACAACACTGGTCACTTTGCTAGGGAGTGCACATCAAAGGTGACAACTGATGGTAAAAAGAAGAAAGATTCAGACGCTCAAGAAGAAGACAAGCTAGAAAAGAGCCAAATGGCTATGCTGAATTTGGAAGCTGGTGTTGTCAACTGGGGAGAACACACAGATGAAGAAACAGAACCAAATCATGCATTCATGGCTATTGGCTCCAATACTGAGGTATCCTTGTGTTCTAAAACATGCATGAAATTATTTGATAGTCTTAAAACATTGTGTGATGAGAAAATGCAACAGATAGGTGATCAGGAAGCTAAAATACTTGCTTATACTAATGCTATTAAGACTTTAGAAGCTCAAATTGTCACTTATCAAAAACAGCAATTATCCTTAAATGAAAAGCTTACATTTCAAGCCAATGAAATCTATGAAAAAGATGAAAAGCTTAAAAGATATAGGAGGATTGAAATGAAAGCTGTAAAAGATAAGGAAGAATTGCAAAACAAAGTAGACACATGGAATAATTCTGCTAAAAATCTGTATAGATTAGTGGATTCACAAATGAGCTCAACTTGCAAAATTGGTCTAAGATAGGAGATAAAATCAGATAGTGAGATTTTAAGTTATGAGGAAGAAATGGAAAGAACTGTGTTCATTAGTACACCTGATGACTTTGTTGATAAACCTGTATACAATAGGTTCTCAAAAACTAATGATTTCAAAGGAGTTCCACTTCCATTAAATGGAGATTATACTCCTCAACCAAAGTAAGAGCTTGATGAGTCTTTGTTTGTCTATGGTAAGAAGGGACCTCAAATGCCTGAAACAAGTAACTCAAATGACAAATCCAGTGAATATTCTACTTGTCAATCTGATGACAATGGAGGATCCATTAGAAATGACTCTGAGCATTCTGAGCCAGAACCAAAGAGTGTACCAAAAGAGGTGTCTAAGCCTAAACCAGTTCAGATTAGTACACCAGTTGTGTCTGCACCAAAACCTAAAATAGTTGAACCTAGTTGTGTCCCACACATAAAAACTCCTAGACAACATGTTAAAAGTTAAGAGTTACCTAAGGTTGATAGAGTGAAAAGAGAGCTAGGGAAAGGTTAATCTTTTACTTAGAAGAGATGTTTTGTTTGTGGTAGTCTTAGTCATTTAATAAGAGATTGTGATTTTCATGAAAAGAGAATGGCCAGAGAGGTTGAGCTTAAGAAACAAATGAGTGTTAATACTGGTAATGTGATGGCCAAACCAGTGTGGAATAATGTGAACAAAGTTAATCATGCTAATCAGTTTGTTCCTAGATCTGTACAAATACATGCTGGTAGATCAAATGTTAATTCTATTAGGACAAATGTTAATACTGGTAGATCAAATGTTAATTCTGTTGGGCAAAATATTAATTCTGTTAAGCCCAAAATTAATTCTGGGTATGTTGATGCATTTAGACCCAGAAAACAATTTGCAAATAGACCACAGGTGAACAAAACTAATCAAAGAAACAATTTTGCTAAATCACACTCACCTGTGAGGAGACCCATTGTTAAAAATACAGCAAAAATGTCAAACTCTTATGCTGTAAAGGGACATGGGGGGTCTGCTGTTAAGGCCTCAGCATGTTAGTCTTGGGATCCATTTCAGAATGAACTTACTTATAGATCCCAAAGCAACAGTGGATCATGTTCATATAAAACATTCAAATATGTTGATCCACAAGGCAGACCCAAGCCTGCACAGGCTTGGGTCCTTAAGAGAAACTAATTTCTCTTCTTTATGTGCAGGATCATCCACTCAAGAACATGGGAGATAGAGGCATATTTGATAGTGGATGCTCAGGGCACATGACTGGTAACAAGGATCACCTAAAAGATTTTGAAGATCTCAAAGGAGGTTTTGTTACTTTTGGAAGTAGCAAAGGCTACATTACTGGAAAAAGAAGAATAGTAGTTGGCAATTTAGAATTTGACAATGTGTCTTTTGTAAAAGAACTTGGGCAATTTAACCTTTTCTCAATATCACAAATTTGTGATAAGCAGCACAAGGTTCTTTTTACTAAAACTTAATGTTTTGTGTTGACTTCAGACTTTAAGATGCCTGATGAAAATCAGATACTCCTAAAAGTCCCTAGACAACACAATATGTACAGCTTTGATATGAAGACACCTGAACCTGCAAAAGGTTTTGCCTGTTTGATTGCAAAAGCCACTATTGATGAATCTAAATTGTGGCACAGAAGGCTTGGTCACATAAACTTTAAGAATATAAACAAGCTTGTGAAGAATAATCTTGTTCGAGGATTACTGATGAAGCGAAAAGTGTACCGCTTTTAAGGGGTCATTTAAGCCCTAAATCGTATTTATTTGATCAAATATTGCCCTAAATCGTTCCTTTTGTCATTTTAGGTACTTTTGAGGAGAAATCTGGAAAAGGAGGCATTTTAGACGTTTTTGGAGCATTAAAGTGAAGAAAACGACAAAGTCTCAAAAATCGGCTAAAAGTTACCTTTGACGGCGTCAGATTTTACTCTGGACGGCGTCATGGCTTGGCAAGAAAAGGTGGATGTGAAATTTACTCATGATAAGCCAGTGAAAATTGCATGTGAATTCTGACGGCGTCACGCTTTAACCTGATCAAGGGCGTCACAGCTTAATTCAAAGAGGGACGGCGTCACGTTCAAGGTCTGACGGCGTCAAGCCTTGATAAGCCAGAACGGATTTTGGAGAGCTAAAGAGGGACGGCGTCAAGAAGGTCATCCGGGAACCCTAAAAGCGGCGAGGTGACGGCGTCACACTCCATAACGTGACGCCGTCAGATGTAAAAGTCTATATATAGTTTTCTAATTTTTTGTCATTGGAGAGAGCTTAGTGTGGAATTTTTGGGAGAAAACCCTAAGACGATTTTAGCATCTTTTTCAAGGCTTTTTGCCTTGAGATCTTCCATGTTACATTGAAAGATAAGCTATCAATTAATCATTCAATATGTCTATGTGTTGTTTGATTCTATCTTGTTCTTGTCTTTTGTTTAACATGTTAGGCTAGATTTATCTTGTGTTTGCTTAGATCTAATGAAACCTAGCTATTGATTATTGGTTATTAGTGTGTTATTAGTTGTATTGGATGATTATTTATCTATGTTAGGCTTAAGAAAACTGGCTAACTTCCTATTCGGTAACTTGCTTGAACGTCTTAAGAAACATGAACCAAATGCGTACTAAAGGTTTTTATGGTTGTATTTAATGCACAAGCGAATTCTAGTGATCCCATGTTAGGAGCTTCCTAGCCGGCTCGACATAGGAGTGAAGTAGGAGCTTGTAGAGTTGGGGAAGTACGTACGCCACCCCACGATTGGTATTAAGGAATACACCCGTCATCCACGCAACTAATACACACTAATCAACCGGTAAAAGATAGTTAGGGAGTAAGGAAATCTAAGTGAACACATTTCTCTACACTTAAGTTTTCACCAACATTTTATTTTCAGTTATTTATTTTATTTGCATTCGTAGTAATTTGGGTTAGTTGACTAGCAACTAATTCCGCCCACTCTTTCAAACCCGAGATTTTACTTGCTTTCATAAAATTATAAAAAATACAAAAAGAATCTTCTTCAACCCTTAGACCTATTAGAGTAGTCTTTCGTACCTAACGAACACTATTCCCTGTGGAGAACGATCAATCCCCCGTACTTACCACTACACTATACTACATCGGTCAGGTACACTGCCTGGTGGGGTTGTAAGCCTCTTAAGATCCCTCGAGAGGTAAAACCTGTTGTAAGGTTGCAAAACCACGCATCAAGTTTTTGGCGCCGCTGCCGGGGAATAGTTATTGTTTAGTTTGAATTTTTACTTTATAGGTCTACTCACTAGATTCCCTTCTAGTGAGATTTTTATTTTCTTTTTCTAGGTTTTCTTTAGTCTATCTTGTTTCTTTGTACTTTTGTTTGTGATACCTTCCACTTACCTCATGAGTAACATTGGTCATTTGATCCCTGTTATTCGTGTTTTTTGCCGTGCAAACTTTCAACTACCCGTTCCCGCCCCCATCATAGAAAACAACAACCTTTCACCCGACCATCACTTTGGTAACAATTCTGAGATGGAGGAGTCTGACCATGAGAATGACTATGTTAGTCCGTTTTACTACTCAGACTCCGATGAGGATGCCGGTAATGGAGAAGTAGTTAACGAGGAATGGGGAAAAGAGGAAATTGATCCCTTTAAGTATGTTGACCCTAGGACTAAGATCGAAAAGGATAGCCTCTTTAACATGCAATTTCCGTGTAAGATTGGTTATCATGATTTTTATGCTTATCTTAACTCATCTTTACCTATGAACATTATCTCTCGCGCTAATTATAATAAAATCATGGTAGATGAGCTAGAATATCAAGGTGATAACATCGTTGCTAGGACTAAGCCACTACACGTATTCGTTGGAAGTTTTGTGTATTTGGTGGATTTTATGGTTATGGAGAGCTTAGGAGAATTCATTGATAACAAATTAACCCAAGTCATTTTTGGAGAACCCTTCAAAAGGTTGACCAACCTTGACGAAAAACTTGTGGACGGGTTAATTACATTCTCGGATGGGGATGAAGATTTTACTTACCAAATGCCCCGAGCACATCCTAGGTTTAAAAACTTCTCCATTGAATCTTGCAATAGACTTGTGCCTCTTGATTTGTTAAGTGAGAATGATAAGAGGAAGGGGCTCCAATATCCACATGAGAAAAATAAGAGATACTATCATGGATGTTTGGAGCTAAATGATGAATACAAGAAAGATGAGGCAACAATTAGATGGCTCACACTCGGATACGTGAGCATAAGCGATACTAGGTAGAGTGACTTTGAGTCTAGCTACAAGACTCGTTAATAAAGAAAAGCGCTTCTTGGGAGGCAACCCAAGCTTTATTTGCTTTGTGTGTTTATTTGTTTGTTTGTTTGTTTTTATTTGTTTCCGTATGTGTGTTTAATTTTTATTCTTATTGATTCATGTTCAAAAGTAATTTTTGAAAATGCTTTATTTTGTTTTTAACTTCGTCTTAACTACATATAAAGGTATTTTGCAAAAGTTAAGTGTAAGGGAAATCTAAATTGGTTTATTAGAACACAAATGAACATAAATCGTAATAATATTAAATGAACATACATATTAGTATTTGTTTGAGTCAAATGCTTGTATCGAGTCATAATGATGTTTTGCAGGATTTCCAGGAAGTAAGGTAAAGGTTTTTTCCAGAAATTTTCCGGAAACTTAAAATGAGAATTTTTGTCAGGTCATTTCTGACGGCGTCAGGGTTTATAACCTGACGGCGTCAGATTTAATTTTCAGAAATTTTTGAAAGTTTTGTTTTCATAAAAAGTTTTTATTAAATCTCTAACTTATAATCTCCAGGAATCTGCAAAGTTATCATTCCACAAGCATTATATCCTTATATATAGATTTTATCCCGCCGATGTTATATAGGTTTTCGTGTTTGTTTTCTCAGGTTTAACAGGTTATTTTGGACAAGGAAATGTTTTGAATCAAGCTTATGGCGATGCATTAGTCATGGAGCTTCAACATTACTTTGGAAGAAGATTTAACCGTGTTACTTCATTATCCACCGAGCGAATCAGGGGAGTATTTGATTTCATTCTTTTACTTTATGCTTTTACATCTTGTTATTTGAACATTGGGGACAATGTTCATCTTAAGTGTAAGGGGAGGGTAAAAGTACGATTTTAGAGAATGCAATTGCGCTTGATTTTTGTTTGTTTAATAGTAGATGTGTAATAAAACTGAGAGAAATACTTGTTAAGGTAATTTTAGTGCCAAATTTAAAATTTTTTACAACATATAGGAGTGAAACTTTGATCTTAATGAGCGTCTCACGGATAGGTGTTATATGACTAGCACAAAAACCGTACCACTAAAAAATTTTCCACCCCCAAATATGTGAGGTTCGCCCTAGAATTGGTAGGAAAAGCATTTATGCTATGATGTGTGTACCGGTAGCACTTAGATTCTAGAACTTGCGTTAGGACCATTCCAAGGCCACAAGTGAGACTACATTCGTGTAGTTAGATTTACTACATGATAAGAGGCATTAGGATTAACCCATTGTTTTACACCTGTGTTTTTGTTATAATTACATTGGCAACATTGGTCAAGTAATTCTCCCACACCCTTTGCGTTGTACTCATTTTTAGTACACGATACCCCTAGTACACCCCTCAGAGCCTATCTTTTCGTTTCGACCTTTAAGCATTTTACTTAAAGGAAGAATTTGTTACACCCCACTTAAATGTACACCAAAATCGCCTTAGCCTACCTTGTATGCACTCATTTTTAGTGCATTATTGTGACAACATTTGTTTAAACCCAAGTTAATTATCTAATTGATTACATGGTTGCTAAGTCGAGTCATATCCTTGTACATATTGTTTTGGGACGATTGGGACTCATGGGTAAAGTACTAGTGTAATGGAGTAATGGGGAAGAACATCATTTATTACCCCCATATGTGCTAAATATTTTAAAAGTACTCCAAGTTTTTCAATTATCTTAATTCGAGTCATTAGAATAGTTAATTGTAAAGTTATGTAAAAGTTCAAGTGTAAGGGGAATGCAACGCCCCTATGATGTATTATTTTGGATGGTAGGGTAAGAGTGTATGCAAAAAAAAAAAAAAAAAAAAAAAAAAAAAAAAAAAAAAAATCGAAAAAATCAAGAAAAATACAAAAAAATGAGAAAAAGAAAAATAGAAAAAAAACATACGGACTACCATCCCGTTTCATTTTATGTTTATTTTTATGTTTTTGTCATTTTGTTATTTTGTTTCTAGCTTAAGATTGAGTCGAGTCTTGGCTTAGCAACATTGTATAGTACATGTAATTGATCAAGATCTTTAACTCGCCACCAGTAAAATATCCTTTATCCAACAAAACCGTGTTTTCCTTTTCCCTACACCTAACGTTATAACCCATTTAAAAGCCCTCTTTGATAGTTTATCTTAGGTGCTTACGCCTAGTGGAGGAGGTTTTCGATCCTTTCCCAAGCCTATGGTAATCTATTTGCTATGACAGGTAGTGAGAGATATTATCCGTTTTCATTTATGAGATTTATTTTGATGACACTTGAGAGATGTGAGTATCTAAACACTACTTGTGAGGTGCTAGTTTATAATCTCCGTGCTTATTATGATTGAAGTGGAACGATTATTTGTTGTAATTACTTTTATGTTTGCATTAAATGACCCCTAACCTGTATTTTGATTAGAATAAAAGCGCATTTGCTTGAGGACAAGCAAATCTCAAGTGTAAGGGTATTTGATGAAGCGAAAAGTGTACCGCTTTTAAGGGGTCATTTAAGCCCTAAATCGTATTTATTTGATCAAATATTGCCCTAAATCGTTCCTTTTGTCATTTTAGGTACTTTTGAGGAGAAATCTGGAAAAGGAGGCATTTTAGACGTTTTTGGAGCATTAAAGTGAAGAAAACGACAAAGTCTCAAAAATCGGCTAAAAGTTACCTTTGACGGCGTCAGATTTTACTCTGGACGGCGTCATGGCTTGGCAAGAAAAGGTGGATGTGAAATTTACACATGATAAGCCAGTGAAAATTGCATGTGAATTCTGACGGCGTCACACTTTAACCTGATCAAGGGCGTCACGGCTTAATTCAAAGAGGGACGGCGTCACGTTCAAGGTCTGACGGCGTCAAGCCTTGATAAGCCAGAACGGATTTTGGAGAGCTAAAGAGGGACGGCATCAAGAAGGTCATCCGGGAACCCTAAAAGCGGCGAGGTGACGGCGTCACACTCCATAACGTGACGCCGTCAGATGTAAAAGTCTATATATAGTTTTCTAATTTTTTGTCATTGGAGAGAGCTTAGTGTGGAATTTTTGGGAGAAAACCCTAAGACGATTTTAGCATCTTTTTCAAGGCTTTTTGCCTTGAGATCTTCCATGTTACATTGAAAGATAAGTTATCAATTAATCATTCAATATGTCTATGTGTTGTTTGATTCTATCTTGTTCTTGTCTTTTGTTTAACATGTTAGGCTAGATTTATCTTGTGTTTGCTTAGATCTAATGAAACCTAGCTATTGATTATTGGTTATTAGTGTGTTATTAGTTGTATTGGATGATTGTTTATCTATGTTAGGCTTAAGAAAACTGGCTAACTTCCTATTCGGTAACTTGCTTGAACATCTTAAGAAACATGAACCAAATGCGTACTAAAGGTTTTTATGGTTGTATTTAATGCACAAGCGAATTCTAGTGATCCCATGTTAGGAGCTTCCTAGCCGGCTCGACATAGGAGTGAAGTAGGAGCTTGTAGAGTTGGGGAAGTACGTACGCCACCCCACGATTGGTATTAAGGAATACACCCGTCATCCACGCAACTAATACACACTAATCAACCGGTAAAAGATAGTTAGGGAGTAAGGAAATCTAAGTGAACACATTTCTCTACACTTAAGTTTTCACCAACATTTTATTTTCAGTTATTTATTTTATTTGCATTCGTAGTAATTTGGGTTAGTTGACTAGCAACTAATTCCGCCCACTCTTTCAAACCCGAGATTTTACTTGCTTTCATAAAATTATAAAAAATACAAAAAGAATCTTCTTCAACCCTTAGACCTATTAGAGTAGTCTTTCATACCTAACGAACACTATTCCCTGTGGAGAACGATCAATCCCCCGTACTTACCACTACACTATACTACATCGGTCAGGTACACTGCCTGGTGGGGTTGTAAGCCTCTTGAGATCCCTCGAGAGGTAAAACCTGTTGTAAGGTTGCAAAACCACGCATCAATTACCTTCCAAGGTTTTCAAGAATGATCATACTTGTGTAGCATGTCATAAGGGTAAACAGCATAGGGCTTCATGTAAGGCTAAATTAGAAAGGAGCATCACTAAGCCTTTACACACCTTGCATATGGATATTTTTGGCCCTACTTATGTGCAAAGCATAAATCATGCTAGTTATTGCCTTGTCATTACTGATGATTGAACTAGGTTTTGTTGGGTATTCTTTATGTCTAAGAAGGATGAAACAACTAGCTTAATTCAAACTTTCATTAGGCAGATAGAAAACCAACATAATCGTAAGGTTAAGATCATTAGATCAGATAATGGCACAGAGTTTAAGAATAGAAGCATGCTTGAATTTTGTGGTAACAAGGGAATAAAACAAGAGTATAAATAATGCTAGAACTCCACAACAAAATGGAGTTGCTGAAAGAATGAACAGGACCCTCATTGAGGCAGCTAGGACTATGCTAGCAGACTCACTCTTACCAACCACTTTTTGGGCTGAAGCAGTCCATACTGCTTGCTACATATTTAATAGGGTGAGAGTGACTAAACCTCAGAACAAGACTCCTTATGAGCTTTTATTTGGCCATAAACCAATCATTAGTTACATAAGACCTTTTTGGTGCCATGTTACCATTCTAGATACTCTTAGTATGCTTGGCAAGTTTGAGGGAAAATCTGATGAGGGATTCTTAGTCGGATATTCACTAAATAGTAAAGCCTTTAGGGTATTCAACTTAGTGACAAAAAGGGTAGTAGAAAGTCTCCATGTTGAATTTCTTGAGGAGAAACCTAATATGCAAGGAATAGGTTATAGGTGGATGTTTGATATTGATTATCTAACTGACTCTATGAATTATATTCCTGTTTCTATGGAGAATCAAGCTAACCCTCATGCAGGTTCCAAAGAAGTAACTAACAATGCAGGTATTCAAGTTGCTTCTGATGCAAATGATTCTGAGCAAGAAGAAGAGAATGAGGAACTCATTGTTGTTCCCACAAAAATGGTAAAGTCTGATGCAGATTCTAGTGACACAAGGAAATCTTCTACAAAGAAGAAGGAGACTGTTTCTAAGCCTCAAGCACAAGGGAAAGAGGCTTCTCCTACAAAAGTTGCAGCAGATCTTCTATCTTTCAGAGATGAATTGAATGCATTAACTGACAAGCTTCTTGGAAAGAAGGCTACCAGTACTTCCTCAATTAAGTCTGGTAGTGACTCAGTTAATTCTGCTGAGCTTGATCCTACTCCAACTGATGTTGTTGATTATTCTGAGATGCCAGAACTTGAGATCTTTGATAAGCTAAGTGAAGGGATCTTTGATGAAGCTTCTTATGATGAGGAAGGAGTGGTTTCTGATTTCAACAATTTACCCGTAGAAGTGGATGTAAGTCCAACTCCAACACTTAGGATTCACATCATTCATCCAAAGAGTCAAATACTTGGTGATCCTAAGTCTGCTGTTCAAACTAGAAGCAAAGTGTAGAAACAATCAGAAGCTCATGCACTTTTAAGTTTTGTAAAGAAGCAGCAAAGGAATAATCACAAAGATCAACAACATTGTCTGTTTGCATGTTTCATCTCTCAAAAGGAACCTACCAAGGTTTCTGAAGCTTTAGAAGATGAAAGTTGGGTGGAAGCAATGCAAGAAGAGCTCTTGCAATTTAAGTTACAAAAGGTATGGGTTCTTGTAGATCTACCAAATGGGGCAAAAGTTATTGGCACCAAGTGGGTCTTCAGGAATAAGAAGGATGAAAGAGGAGTAGTGGTCAGAAATAAGGCAAGATTGGTGGCCCAAGGGTACAGACAAGAGGAAGGGATAGACTATGATGAGGTTTTTGCTCCTGTAGCTAGAATTGAAGCTATTAGGTTATTTTTGGCCTTTGCATCTTACATGGGATTCATAGTTTATCAAATGGATGTCAAGAGTGCTTTCCTGTATGGCACTATAGAAGAAGAAGTGTATCTTCATCAGCCTCCTAGTTTTGTTGATCCTACTCATCCCAAGAAGGTTTACAAAGTCATCAAAGCTTTGTATGGATTACAACAAGCTCCCAGAGCTTGGTATGCTACACTCTCCACATTTCTTGAGGAGCATGGATACAAGAGGGGTGTCATTGACAAGACCTTGTCCATTAAAAGGAACAAGAAGGATATCATTCTAGTGCAAGTGTATGTAGATGATATCATCTTTGGTTCCACTAAAAGGTCTTGGTGTGAAGAATTTGAGGCATTGATGAAAGGCAGATTTCAGATAAGCTCCATGTGAGAGCTCACATTCTTTCTTGGACTGCAAGTGAAACAAAAGGAAGATGGACTTTTCATTTCTCAAGACAAGTATGTTACTAAGATGCTAAAGAAGTTTGATCTTGCAAGTGTGAAGACAGCAGTCACTCCATTGGAGAACAAGGTGCCATTAACAAAAGATGAGGATGCTGATGATGTGGATGTGCACCTATACAGATCCATGATAGGTTCTCTTATGTATCTAACTGCCTCTAGGCCTGATATTATGTATGCAGTTTGTGCTTGTTCTTATTTTCAGGTTACTCCCAAGACTTCACATCTTCATGCTGTGAAGAGGATCTTTAGATATCTAAAAGGTAAAGCTAATTTGGGCCTTTGGTATCCTAGAGAGTCATCATTTAACCTAGAAGCCTATTCAGATAGTGACTATGCTGGAGCAAGTCTTGATAGGAAATCCACAACTGGAGGATGTCAATTTCTTGACAGAAGATTGATTTCATGGCAATGCAAGAAGCAGACCATTGTGGCTACATCCACAACTGAAGCTGAGTATGTAGCTGCTGCAAATTGCTGTGGACAAGTATTGTAGATCCAAAATCAGATGCTGGATTATGGTTTGAATTTCATGAATACTATAATTCACATTGATAATGAAAGTACTATCTGCATAGTAAAGAACCCAGTGTATCACTCTAAGACCAAACACATAGAACTAAGGCATCACTTTATAAGGGATTGCTTTGAAAAGAAATTGATTAGGGTGGAAAAGATACACACGGACTTTAATGTGGCTGACCTATTAACCAAAGCTTTTGATGGACCTAGGTTCAATTACTTAGTGGTTAATATTGGCATGATAAACCCATAGCTACATTTAAGGGGAGGTTAAATGTATAGTTTGTATCATAGAACCAGTACAAAGTAGTTTTAATTCTGGTAGAAGTTAAATCTGGTAACTTTAGAGTTAATTCTGGTAGTTAGTTGTTCTTAATTTTGGTTGCAAAAACATTTCTTTGTGTATTTTCTTGGTTTTTAGACTAATTTTTCGAAGAAAAGCATGGATTGGTGGTGCTTAGAAGCCTTGCTAATGATTCTTATGTGTAGTTGTCTGGTATTTTTGTTAAATCTGGTAGGTTAATGGTTAAGTCTGGTTGACCATCGTTAAGTCTGGTAGTGTTAAAATGTAATTAATTTAATTACCGTTAGGTCTGGTCATTCGCTTAATGATTTTTCCTGTTAAAATAATACCGTTACTATTCTTTCGGGAAAGGGGTATATATGGATAATAGTTTGATTAACTTTTTCACCTTTATCCATTATTTACTTCCATTTTCAAATTTTCATATTTACGGCCAAGATAACTCTGTTTTTAACAACCAGTATTCAAACCCTAACACGTCTGTCAACCAGCACTTACAAACTTTCTCATCAATGGCTCAACTCAAGTATTGTGACAAGCACAACCAAGTGGGTTTCTTGAAGAAACCAAACAAGAGTGACGGTTTTGAACAGATAGTTGATTTTTTGAAAGGTTCTTATCTCAGGTATGCCTTAACACATAATCCATCTATCTATGATTCCCTAGTCAAACAGTTTTGGGAGACTGCTACTTCCAAAACTCTTGCTGATGGGAATCTACATTTAAGGGCAACCATTGATAACCATGAATTTTCTATCTCTGAAGCATCCATTAGAAGTAGTCTTAAACTGGATGATGCTTCAGGGGAAACTATGTTATCAAATAATATGATTTTAGAGGGTATGAGTAACATTGGATACTCCACTGATGGTGGTTTCACCTTTTGGAAAAGTTATTTTTCACCACAGTGGAAGTTTTTAATTCATCATTTGCTACACTGCCTAAGTCCCAAGAGTGGAGATGGGATCAATTTGGAAGCAATATTGCTTCTGCTTTGCTCTGTCTTTCACTTGGCAAGACTTTTAATTTTTTAAAACTCATATTTGATGGCATGGTGGCAAATGTGACCAGTAAGCATAAAATTTTAATGTACCCTCGTTTTCTCCAAATGGTGTTAAATGTTGAACCAGCTAATAGGGATGAAATTTATGTGTGTGTGTCCTTTAAAGATAAAATCTTTAGTATCATGAAAAGGGGTTTTACTGGGGCACATAAGCCATTATTACCCGCTATGTTGCCTGTTAGTACTAACATTGCAGGTACATCATCCCCTACACCTAGAAGAGCAACATACTCACCATCACCTACAACTGAGGAGCCTGCAGATGTCCCTATATTTCCTACACCATAAGCACCATCACCTACACCCCCACCACCTTCCCCTCCACCTCAGCAAACCCAGATTCCATCTCCAACTCATGGGGAAGAGTCACTTCCAATGACTATGGATGATCTGTTGCAGTTGGTTCCTCAATTAATTCATAGGATATTTGTATTGGAGAAGAGTAAAGAAACCATGGGTAATGCTATATTGATCTTGGTCAGACGAGTCAAAAAGATGGAGAAGATTATGAAAGAAAAAGGGGTTGCCTTTGGTGATCAGGAAGGGGCTGAAGATGAAAATTCTTCCAAACAGGGGAGGAATTTGGATGAAGAAATAGCTTTTCAGACTCCTGCTCAAGATAAATCTGCTGAGATTAGTCCAGAGGGTTTGGAAGCAGCAGAAACTTTAGCCACATCTCTTAGTAAAATTCAACAGAGGAAGAAGAGAAGGCTAAAGAGGAAGTTGGTAATTGATGAAGATAAGTCTGGGGATGATATACTTAAGTCTGGTGACCAGGTTAGTTCTGGTATTAAGTCTGCTGATGATAAGTCTGATCAAGTTAAGTCTGCTGGTATTCAAAGGGAAAGAAAGCAGATACTTGTAGAAACTCTTGAGCCAAAGAAATCATCAAGGAAACAAAGAGAGGAGGAAGCAAGCTTAGCTGAGATTGCAAGGATTCAGGCTGAAGAAGCAGCTGAAAAGGAAAGGCTTGAAGAAATAAAGAGACAGGATGAACTACATGCCAAAAAACTACAAGAAGAGTTTGATAATGATCCTTTAATGTCCATGATCAAGGATGATGATGAATTAAGGGCAAAGTTGGAAGAGCTAAAAGCTATTGAAGGTCTGACAACTGAGGAAAGAGCAAAGGAGCTTGCAGAATTCATCAATGCTAGAAGGGATACAGAAGCACTTGGGAGCATGATGGAATAGATCAACAGACTCAAAAGAGGAAAAGTACTACAAGTTATCCCAAGAAACTAACAAAGCAGCAGAAGATGGCTGACATGAAGCTTTATTTGAAGAATATGGAGCATTCCACTTTTGAGAAGATGAGAGGGATGACATATGAAGAGCTTGAAGGTATGTACCTCAAATCATATGAAAAGGATCAGAACTACAAGCCTACTGATTATGAAGATGTAGTAAGAAGAAGTTTCAAAAGGCAAAAGGTGTCTGAGGTTGAAAAGATGCCAGATAGTTCAAAAAGTGAACTTGTAAAGGAAGAAGAAGAAGTTAAGAAGCCCATTATAAGGTGGACTAGAAGAAAGAGAGCAGCTACAAAGGGTAAATCAGTTGCTAAGGAGGATGTGCAAGAGGAAGAAGAACCCTCTTCTGAGGAATTTATTATGGGTTCAATTCCTGAAAGCTTAGCACAACCTGCCAAGCTTGTCAAATGGCAGATTATCAAGACTGGAATGAAAGCAGCCTATCAGATAATTAGGGGAGACAACACAGATGTTATATATGTAAACTTTCCAGGGTTGCTAAATGATCTGAGCAGAGATGATCTCAAGGAGCTGTATAAGCTGGTGATGATCAAGCATGGGGATAACAGACCTAAAGAAGAGTTTGAAAGGGTTCTTTGGGGGGACTTGAAGACTATGTTTGATCCACCATGAAGGACTGACAAGATTTGGAAGCTGCCTTATCAACAAGAGATAGTCAGATGGAGGTATTTTGATAGCTGCCAAGTACATTGTCTAACCTTGCAGAGGGCACACATCTACATGCTAGCAGAGGTTGAATATCCTCTACCTCCTAGGGTATGTAAGGAGATGCTATAGAAGAAGCTGCTAGCAGATAAAAAGGATGAGGTATATGATCAGATTTTGGAGTTGATTGAAATGCAGTCTCAAAAGGAAGCAGTTTGAGGTGTTTGAAAGAATTTTCTAAGATGATAAGTGATATTAATGAAACTTCTCACTTGGTGAAGGTGCTTTGCACTAACACAACAAATGGTTATCAGTCCACCATGTCTAATCCACATAAGGACTAGCTAATCCAAGAGCAAATGGCTCTGGTAAAGATACCTCAAATCCGTTTATAGCTGACAATTTGCCAAAAATTGTATGGTAATCAACTCACCATATATGTGATAGTGAAGAGTTGACTAGCCCACAAGAGTACGGCTTGTGGTAAAGGCTGTGGAAATCCATAACTGGTTATCAATTCACCAAGGTGAGGTCTGCATTCCACCAAAGAATTGGCTAGTCCAAAAGCAAACGGCTTTTGGTAAAGACAAATCAAATCCGTTGATAGCTGATGATTTGCTAAAAATCATATGGTATTTCAACTCACCATGTTTCATGTACAAAGAGTTGAAATGGTTATCAATGTACCATGGTGTTTACACCAAACATTGGCTACTCCAGAGTTAATGGCTATCTGGTAAAGAGACATCAAATCCATTAAAATTTTCAATGATTCACCTCTCACATGAGTTAACACACCTGGAAATGATGAGAATAGAATTAAACTTTAAGAATTGATGTACAAATAGTGAATGTTGCTGCAAAGATCAGATGGTGAATAGATTGCTGAAGTAATGGATGCTGTACTAGATCAAATATGTTGATTTGAAGAGTTAGAGTTCAAGATAATTCCAAAAGTTTAGAGTTCAATCCTCAGGAAGCTTATCAAGAAAGAAACTTGAAGTCCATGGAGCATGAAGATCAAGTTAGGGGAGGATTGTTGGGAATTATTGAAGAACAAACTTAAGTTTGCTGATGTACTCGTTAAGTCTGTTAGTGTTAGTTAAGTCTTAGTTAAGTCTGCCAGTACAAAGTTAAGTCTGGCAGACATAGTTACATAGTTAGTACTGGTTAGTCGTATTGAGTTAAGTCTGTTTATGTAGCAAAGTTAGTTAGCTATAAGTTAGGAAAGGATACAGATGAATTAGTTATCTTATTAGAAGATATGTTTATCCTTTCACACGTTTTGTAATATTAGGGTTTCCTTAGAGTATAAAAGGAACCCTATGGCATTATGTCTTGGACGTCGATAGTGACATTGTGTTAATTGAAAGATTAATAGAATTACGAAGTTAGTTAATTGTGTTCTTCATTGTTATTTTTAAGATTCCGCATTAACAATCAACAAATAGTTAAGAGTTTCTCACATAGATCAATTTAGATATATTCAAGTTGTCTATTAAGTAACATAGGCTACTTAGATCCATAACCGTTGGACCTACAAAATTCTACAAAAAGATGGAGATTACAGAATATACGGTTATGAGTCCTTTTGTAAACCTAATTTTCTATTATCTAACGAGATACAGGTCTTATGTTTTAGGGGGTGTCAAGATGTAAAACACCAAAGGGGTGTGTGTGTCATACCAGGCGTAGGTTTCTGATAGAAAACGCCTTGGTTAGTTTGTGTTTAGCCTCAAGATCATTGATCCCTATTACAAGATGTGTAACACGTACTACACCTGATCAAGTAGTATTGGAGCTATTAGTTGTGTTTGTAATTGTGTTATAGAAGAGATGATGATGAGAAACCTTATACAATAACATTATTCTTACTTATTCTGCTTTGCATCTTATTGTCTTTGTTATTGTTATCCCTAGTGCTCAAAACGATCTATGGAGTTATCTCAGGATCCACAATTGGTATCAGAGCATGGGGAGCTCGTGATCTAGGGATTCACAAGGATTTTAGTGGAAGAAATAAGAACAAAATCAACTTTGTTTATATTTTCGTATTTTTCTGCAGTGCTGTTTTTTAAAAGGTGATATCTCATTCGTTAACCGTTGGATCTTAACGAAATTTTTACTAGGGTTTCTTCATACATCAAGGTACTTTCTCCCCGGAGGGATCTTCAATCGGAGTTGTCAATCGTTAGATACAAATTTTTAAAGTCTGCTACAGAAAATAGAAGTTGGTCGATGTTTAAGGTTTGTTATGGTATCGCTACTACTGCTTTTTTATTTTTCTGTCAATTTTTCTTCATGTAAGTCGGTTAGTAGTGTATTGGTTCTTTAAATTCATGACTTAACCTTGTTGGGGCAATCAGTTTTGAAGTTTATGTGGAACTTCTGGTTCAAAACCCTAACTTGGAACCTATTCGAAACATGGCTGCTACTTATTCTATTACATCCGATTCTTGACTTTGTTTGGTGTGTCGATCCAAGAAGATTACAGGTTATTTTTTATGGATCATGAATCTCGGTGTTAAGGAGAATTTGGTGAGTTTAATATGCTAATTTTGGAATACCTGTTGCTGTACTAGAAGTTGTGATACAGGTTGAATCTGTTGTGAATGTTATTGTCAGTTTATTGCAATCATTACACAAAACCATCAAGACATCATTGTTATATCTTGTGTTATGTGTGAACACTTGATCGAGGTAGTGCTAATTGAAGATTTACACCATCCTTGAATGAAGCTTAAGGGTTGCAAAACCCTAATGAGGATCTGTGATACATAATACTGATGTGGAAAAGGCTGCATGGTCTTCTGGTGGTTCTACTAAGTTGTGACTGATGATACATTCAATCATGCTACTGGATCTATTAAACCTGATGTTGGTATCGTGAAGTGGATGCTAGATTGAAGAAGATGGAGGGCATGTACTGAAGCACGATTACCTAATGGACTTTGATTTGATTTGTTGATGGTGGAAGTAAGGATGTAGGTATATTTTGTATGGGGGTAATGATACTTTTGTGCTGACCAAGGTTACTGGTCATGTTTCTTTGATGTTCGTTATTGGCATACAATAACTCTACTGGTGCAAATAAGTAAAGATATGATTTGTGGGAGTAATGCTACGTTTTATTTTTGAAGTTACTAGTACATTGACAAGCGTATGTTTCTGAGGTTACTGGTTTCAAGATTGCATCTACTCCCTGTGAAAATTACTACTGCTCATTCTCATCGGTTAGTACTACTTCCCATAAGTTAATACTGCTGAGCTTTGTTACTTAGTACTGCTGCCAAGGTATAAGTTAATACTGCTTATAGTAGTTAATACTGCTATTAGATTGTTAGTAATTCTCGTAGCATCTAAGTTTGTACAGCCCTATCAAGTTAGTACTGCCAACGTATGGTCGTTTGTACTGCTAGTGCAATTTTTTGTGTTATTTGAAGAACTTAATGCTGCTAACATTGGTTCGTTTACACTGCTTGCTGCTGATTGGTTAATACTTGATTAATACTACTTAGTACTTCGTTAATACTACTTCTTGATGAGTTAGTGCTGCTTTGGGACTTTAAAACAGCTTGTTTAGTCTCGTGGTTTATTGGTAGAATCGCAAGCAAGTGCTTCTATTATTTTGATTTTAAATATCAGTGGATATTCAAAGATTCTTAATTGTCGCTTCTACTATATGGTTCATGTAAAAAGAAGTACATGGATTTGATTCTCAGATTGGTTTTGTGATATTGGACGACACACACATAAAGAAGTTTGGTTTTGGATTTGGGATTCAGGATGTGACCTAATGTTCGTTGATACTAGTGATTATTATAGGTCAAGTTCATATGAAAGTTTGATAAAAGTAGACATCATGTTCATGTTAAGGGGAAGATTTCTACTTTCTACATGGTTTCTACTACAGAACCAAAGAACTATTCTTCATTGATTACTACTGCTTGGTTTCAAATACTATTGTAGTCATTTTTTGTAAGCTATTTGGTGCTCGTTCATGGATGGTACTACATGGTGTTTGTTACTATGGTGGTTAGTTATTTGAAAAGTTCTTATGGTTACTACATGCATCATTCGAGGGGAAGGTCTTTACTACTGCTAGTCATTATTAATACTGCTGGTTTAGGTTTCTATTCTCTTGAGTTCATTTTTAGTAAGCGTTTTGGTGTTCTTCATGGAGGGAAATTCGAGACATTGGAAGACTGGATTGGAAGTATGATAGTGGTTTGTGGTTGTCGAAATCAAAGTTGCATTTACTTAGAGTCCTCTAGTGGATAATACAAAAAGGGGAAGAAGTGCTTAGAAGTTTTGCAACTTGAAAGATCCTTGGTGGTATAGCATGGTTTAAGGGGAAGATTTCATTCATAAAAGATCAAAATCAATGTTTTGTACCTATCAACTAGGGGAAGATTGTTGGGTCGTATATTTGAGTTGATAAGTACAAAACCACAAATGAAGAATGAAACAAGAATGAAACATGAAGGACCTAAAAGGACAAAAGGAAATTCTACAAAAAGATGGAGATTACAGAATATATGGTTATGAGTCCTTTTGTAAACCTAATTCTCTATTATATAAAAAGATACAGGTCTTATGTTTTAGGGTGTGTCAAGATGTAAAACACCAAAGGTGTGTGTGTGTAACACCCCAACTCGGCAAGGGTAAAGATGTCACGTTAATGGTTTCATATCAGATCAAACAAAGCATACTTCAATAGTAATGCAATAAATTTCAAGGGTTACAAATGAAATACTAACGTTACAAAGTTAAAAATGAAACAAAACTAAATACTAAGTCTGAACTTGCAAATCCTTCTAATGGTCTCTACTTCAGAATAACTATCGAAGTCTTCTAAGTCCAAAAGTCTCTTCACTCATACCCAAACCCGTCGTCCTGCTTATAACCTGCCGCACACGAAAAGAAAACGTGCGGCTGAGCTTAAAAAGCTCAGTGAACAGATACATATACAAAGCAATGATAATGAAACAGAACTGAAATATAGTGCACGGGAAAAGTAACATGAAGTATAAACAAAGAGACAGGAATATAAAAGATGAATAGGATAGTCATCCACCACGAGCCCAGAAACAGATCATATCATATCGTAACCATAATCTTCATAATCATATAGAGGAGAGACCTCTCAGATAATCAGATAATATGAGGGGTGTCCTCATTCTTCAAATGGAGTGATCAGCTCCCAGACAAATATGTGAAAGGCATGTATTGCACACAGTACCAGTCACCAGAACAGAAATCATATCATATATAGTTAAATCCACTAAACAGAACAGATCTAGGATGCATCCATACGCCCCTACCCAATCACATGCAGACCAAATCAAAGGGACGGTGTAACCAAATCACTAGGGCTACAGACTAGTCATGCCAGTGGTGCATCACAGACACGGCCATGTTACCTTCATGGCTAGGGTCACAAATTTTGGCTCGGGTATCAAACTAAGAGTCAGATATCATATCAGATCAGAGGGTCATATCACAAGTTTCAATATCAGAAGTCAATATCAGAAGGTCAACATCAGAAGGTCAATATCAGAAGGTCAACATCAGAAGGCCAATATCAGAAGGTCAAAATCAAAGTTCCATGGTAACAGTTCATTTAAAAAGGTTTCTAATTAAGAGTCCATTTAAAACTATCTTTTAGATGACGGTTTTTATAAAAATGATCCTTCAGAGTAGTTTTCATAAAATGATATTTCAAAAGGTTTTTCGTAAAGATAGTCTTTTAAACTAGTTTTCATAAGGGTTAATAAAATCCCAATTAAAAGAGTATTGTATCAAAATTTGCAGACAGTCATTTTAAAATAGCTTTTCCTCAAATCATTTTCAGGTCAGAATTAAAAAGGTTTCACATTTAGGTTCATATCATAGGTCATAACGAAGTGAATCATAGCAAAGGTATCCAATCAGAGGCTAAACAGATCAGAACTTGAAAGAGATCAAAGGAAACCTTACAGAGAAGGTCAGAATATCTGTACCTTATTTCAAAAGCAAACACGAATCAGAAAATAGACGTCACAGAATGGACCAGGACCTCTCCTTCTTCACACCTAAAGGAGTAGAAGAGAATTACTATAGGTTCTTAACTTCATGTTTAGCTTGCCTATCCACTTTAGTAGTTCAAGGTTCATAAGGTTATTTACACATGATTAAGGTTATTATGGTAGTTTTAAACATTTAAGGGTTTATTAAGTATTTAGGATAAGTTTAAGGACCAATTGTGCAATTATCATAAAGTTAGGGTATAAGGTGTAATTATTGTAAAGTTACAGGTTCCTACAAGTTAAGTCCTTTACTATTATCAAAATAACAATATAGACCCTCTAATGTTTGAACATAAACCATTAATACTCTTTAAATATCATATTACACTTTTTCAGGTTTTAGACATGTTCTGGACCCGTTTAAAATAATTTAAGAATCATAGTAGAACTCCGAAATAAATCTACAAAAATTTACAGAGCTACCTCAATATCCCTAGTATTTTACCTAATTTTTCCAGATTTTATTAGTTAGTGTAAGTATGAAAGAAAAATCCTTTTTACAACATGTTCTATAATCGTATCTGATGGAACACCCGAAAAGTTTACACCTTTTACCCCTTCAGAAAAATTCACAAAAATCTATAAAAATTCCAGCTACTAGAATATATCCCAAATATTATCCAGTTCAAAGGGCTCTTTCTAATTCGACACGGTTTGGAAATTAAAATTGAAAAACCCGGACTGATTTTCCAGACTTACAAATATGACCAGACACATAATTTTCCAAAAATCAAAAAGTAGCCTTACAGGCCTCCAAAAATTACAAACTAAATTTCTCCAGGTAGCTATTTCATTAAACTACAATCTAGACTCCAGAAACATCGAAATATACGTTCACATCATTAATCTACAGCCGATTAAAGTCGAGTAAAACTTTAGGTCAGTAGCAGTTTTTATTATAACATGTAATTACTAGGGTTTTCTTCTTCCCGTTCTTTAGTTCTTTACATCAAACGAATTTGGGTGAGTCCAAAACATATTAAGGTCAATCCATATCAGTTTAGTACATAATCAAATCGAATCATCTATCACCAAAACAATCTAGTCGATCCATATTATTAGGGTTTTAGGGTTTCTTAGTTTTTATGATTTTATGTGATGTTATTTCATTCCATGAATCGAATAGAACACAAATAGGTGAACAAGGATTGAGCAAGGAGATACAATACCCTCGTAGACCACAAAGAACACGGGTAACAAGAGATCAAACACCACACGAAAACTTTTCTCCTCTCCTTCTTACTTTGATCGCACGACAGCAAGAAACCAACAAGAACAAAACACGTTTTTGATTAGTTTTTGATTCACACATTCGTATATTGATATAATATTACATGTATACCTTAGAACAAGATCAAGATGGGGACTTTTTGGTGGTTTTCTGGGTCGACACAGCAGCAGCAGATGGGGCGGCAGAAACTTTGTTTTTAGGGTTTCTTGAGTGGCTTCTTGATGTTCGGTATTATTGTGGAGGAACAAAAGGGATTAGGCCATCTTAAACTAGACTTGGCCGAACATTTGGAGGGGGAAAAAGGCATGGATCGGCCCAAGGGCCTTGCCAAATCAATCCATGATTTTTTTTTTTTTTTTGAACCATTAACTAACTTTTAGTTGCTTTTAAACCTTATATTATAACTTTTAAAAATACAATTACATAAGTACTTATAATTTTCGGCTCAAGTAACATAGGTAAGGTGTTATGAACATTATTGGTAGCTTGTACAATTATCTTATGACGCCTCATAATTATTTCATGTCATATTTGTTTCGTTTTCAAAGGTTTTGTGATTTATTTATAAGTTATATAAGTTTTAATTAAATTTTAAGTTATGAGGGCATTTTTGGTCTTTTCAGATTATATTAATTTGCGGGTTTTACAGGTGTGTGTGCGTGTCATACCAGGTGTAGGTTTCTGATAGAAACCGCCTAGGTTAGTTTGTGTTTAGCCTCAAGATCATTGATCCCTGTTACAATATGTGTAACACGTACTACACTTGATCAAGTAGTATTTGAGCTATTAGTTGTGTTTGTAATTGTGTTATAGAAGAGATGATGACGAGAAACCTTATACAATAACATTGTTCTTACTTATTCCGTTGTGCATCTTATTGTCTTTGTTATTTTTATCCCTAGTGCTCAAAATGATCTATGGAGTTATCTCAGGATCCACAACTTTCATTGATATGAATATAGAGGAAGTGGTGGTGAGCTCTAAGAAAGTAGAGAAAGCACAAGAGAGTGGTTCTAAAAGAGAAGGACCAGAGCTAGAGCCTGAAATGGCCAAGAAACAAAAGATTGATGTGCAAAAAGTAGATGAGCAAATAGTGGATGAGCAGATAGAACAAGAGCAACAAGAAGATGATAACCAAAATAGAGCTGCAATGCAAGAATCGATAGTGATTGCTTCTGATAATGAAGAGGAAATAGTTGATGTTGTTCCTTTGAGGACAAAAGTACCTATCATTGATTGGTAGACTGGCTATCATGGAAAGACATCTTGGTAGGATATAATCAGAGTTGGTGGAAGGTCTCAAAGGTTTATTACTTTTGGACAGATGCTCAAAAGCTTTGATAAAGAAGATCTAGAGACTTTATGGAAGCTGGTTAAGGACAAGTATGGATATACAAGGCCATAGGGTATCTTGGATAGGGTTCTTTGGGGTGATCTAAATGTTATGTTTGAACCACATCATGAAGATAGAGTATGGCATGATCAGTTTCAAAATACAGTTAAGAGTTAGAAGTTGTATCATTCTTGTGGAGTGCATACTGTGGGCATGGATGGACTTCAGTTATACATGTTGGTGGATAAAACATATCCTTTGAATCATGCTATAGTTCATCAGATGCTAAATGGTACAATTAGACTTCAAATTGATGTCTTTGATGAAATGGCATATCAGCTCCTCAAGAAAATGGAGTATATACTTAATCCAAAAGAGAAGAAGAAGAAGAGGTAAGGTGTTTGGAAGCATCCTCCTGGTGAAGGTTAAAGCTTTGAAGGAAACTTGATGATTTTAGTAGAAAATATCAAGTTTAGGGGAGGATTGTTGGGAATTAAAGCTTCTTCAGTTGATGCTGCTCATATGATTAAGACTGCTCAGGTATTACAAGGAAAATGCTCTAAGTTTGTTACTGCTGCTGGTTATGAAAGTTAAGACTGCTTATGGAGGTTAAGACTGCTAGTGTATATTATAACTGCTGAGAACTTCAAAGGAAAATACACTAAGTAGTTAATGCTGCTAGAAGAAAACTTAGTGCTGCTAGTACTAAGTTACAACTGCTTTAGAGTTAATGCTGCCAGAGTGAAGATTAGTGCTGCTGGTTGATTATTACTACTGCTGAAGTATTATATATGTATAGAATGTTTTGATAAGTATAGAAAAGATATATAAAAGATTTATCTTGTATAGAAACTTATTTGATGCTGACCAAGACTCCTTAGTCTATAAAAGGAGGTCCTAGGGCATTGAGATATATACGTGTTTTTCATATAGCTTCAAGATTGTAAACCCTAATACTAGGAGAGTATTCGTATTATTCACTTAATAATATTAAGGCTGATATTGTTTGTTAAATTGTGTTCTTGTGTTTACTGTTTTATTAAACATTCTTCTTAATATTGAATACTAGATTCCGCATAGTATTTGATAAACTCAAGACAGTTTCTTCATAAGTTGTTTTAGATTTATCTAAGATAACTTAAACTTTACAAGCTAAGGGAATTCGATCAAGTACACAACTGGGATCAACAATGGCTATCTATTTTCATTATCCTTAATTACTACCATTCGAAAAACCTTTTAACATGTTATGTCTTTTTGAGTGCTTTGCACTGTTGGGAACCTTTTGACTTTGGTATTTTGCTATGATTTGAATGGTATGTATTTAAAACGACTCATTTGAGTTCGTTTCGATGGTTGTGGCTGTCATATTGTGAAGTAACCCCCAAACTTTATTTTCCACTGCAAATTATATTTTTATTTCGCTGCAAAAACCTATATTTTTCCCGGGGTGTTACAGGTTTCGATTTGTATCGCTTAATAGAATCATCCATCAGATTATTAATTTTATAAAACTCTGAGTTAAAGTGTGGTTTATGAGGGTTTGAAATTGGGGGAAATTAAGAGAGGGAAAAAATTAAAATAAAATGGGGGAGTTGAAAATTTATATTTTATTTATTTATGTGAAGCGGTATGTTTTGGGTTTTGAGATTTTTTTTGATTTTTTTTCAAACTGGGAGGGAAATTTTTGGGATTTTCACCGAGATTTTTGTGGAATTATGGAAAGTGGAAACAAGTGTAACGGTTTGAGAAGTTTTTAAATTTTGTAGAATTGTTGCCAATTTTGGAGATTGTGTGCTTTGGAAGTTTTGAATTGAATTGTTTTTATGGTAAAAGTGTGTCGAATGGTAAGGTTTGTATATTGAAAGGTGTAATGAAATTAAAATTTTTGGAGCAGTAGGGGAGTGCGTGTGTTGTTTGTGTTTACTGTTCAATTTGTGAAAGAGAGCGTCGGAGATGAAGATGAGGAATTGTCTGGATGTGACTGTGAAATACGGTGTAGTCGCTACTTTGTGGTTGGCGTGTAATACGTGATTGAAAGTGAGTCGTGTCAAATATTGTACCGTATTTATCAATCAGTAGTAATTTTAGTAAATATCTCAAAATGATTGATAATTTGTATCTGATATTTTAACAAAATCCGTTATTCCCTCCGCTAAGACTGAAAACTAGTTAGAATCATTACCTAATTTGAAGATCATGTGCTTTGGAGATTTGGAATTGTGTCAGTTTTTCGAGTTAAATGTCACGTTAAAAGTGTGCAAAGTGAATTATGAAAACTTAACCCTGAGATAGAACATCTAAAGCCATGACTGCTTCCATTCCACCAGGAATTGCAAGGAAATTATTAAATTGCTAAATTGTTAGGAACTTTCTTAAAGCAACATATAACCTATATAAATTGCTTCTGGTAAAGCCACAATTGTTATAAAACAAACAAAATTTTATACTATCATTTCTTTTCTTTCTACTACTTTTCTTTTTGGGTAACCATGGTTTTCGACCTTTTGGCGGACTAATCCACGGGGTTTGAACCCACAGCCACACAGTCTCAAACCAGGTAAAGCCCTCCCTTTTCAAGAGGTTGGTGTGACCCCCTCAAGGTTGTTTGCACCTAGTAGAAATTATTCTTCTACTTTTCTTTAAAACCATTAGCAAATTCAAATCTAATTCTAATCCTTTTACATATCAAACGCACCATAAAAGACTGAAAAATTAGAGAGAGAAACTTAGGCTCCAATTGAATTAAGGGCCCGTTTGGTGTGGGGTTTTTGAAGGAAAGAATGAAATCATTTGTTGATATCATTGTTTGGTACGTAAGTTTGACCACAAACTATCAAACCAACTCCAAATATTGATATGAGGGCTCATCGGTGGGACTTGATCGATTCTTTCAACTTTTTATGACATCTCACTGTTTCTATTTATTTGTCCACACAATTCAATCTCCTCTTTTGGCTTTATTCTTTTTATAATATTTAAGTGGAATAAATATGAATAAATTATTAGGATAGAGTTTTAATATATTAATGTATTTTCTCTCTACTGCATCACATCAAAATCCATATCCAAATACAAATCTATATCCCAATCCAAATTCAAATCCGAATCCTAATTCTAAACCTATCTACAAACCAAACGGGCTCTAAACACATTTTGTAACACGTGGGGCCAGCTTTTTCTTTTATGTATTTTGATAGTCGATTACTTAATGTTCACACCTATGTTCCAAATGTGAGACTATTTTGTGATAAACATTGTTACGTGTTCCAAAACATAAGAGAATTTTGCATCTTTGTTTTTAGGCTCGTATCATCCTTGTTTGTTACACCTGTAGAGTATTTTGAATACTTTTTCAGAACACACAAGGAAGGCGTTGATAAATGTTGAAGATATAAGCTTTATCCTTATAAAGATTAAGGAAAAATGCTTGCTATATAAGCCAAAATCTCTATCATTCCTCATTCAGATAGTTGGTTTTAATATGTGTATTCTCTCACCAATTTTCATTCATAATATTTGTGTAAATCTCCAAGATCTGTTATTGTTCTTTAGTTTTCTGTTTCTTGTATTGTAAGACGGTGGCTAAGTCTATTAGCCTAATCAATAATAAAGTGAACCAAGGGGAGCAGCGGAAATATACCTAAAACACAAAGAATCAAGAAATTAACAAACAGTACAAATGATAACCAAATCTGCCACAAAACCTTAATTTTGATTTTAGGGTTTTTAATTCTAATTTCAAGAATCTTTAAATTAGAATTAGATATAGCCAGATAACAAACTTAAAAAACAACAACAACCTGAGATAGGGTTTGATATAGTAAACCCTAACTAATACCAACGATTAAAACAAACTAATCGAGATAGAAGACCAAACAGACTCCAAGAACACTCAAGAACAAGATTATTTTTTCTTACAATAACTAGGACCACCAAACCCCAAAAACTAGACAAACCCTAATTTTTGAAAAAACCAATTAAACACCAGATCTTACAGATCTACTACCACAAACACCTGATTCACCCTTAAAATCGACAGATCTAAACATATAGATCAAAACCCCCAAAAATTAAGAAACCCTAATTTTTGAAAAGCGTTTTAAAACTTTGGTATAGAGCAACCTGTCTTTGATACCCTGTAAAAACCAATACTCAAAGCTCTAAAACACACAAACAACTTTGATAATGAACCTTCTGATGACGGCTCATATTGCAAGGTTATTCTTTCAAGAGATGGTTCGTTCACATGGAGTTTCAAAGTCAATTACTTTGGATCGTGATAGTACGTTCCTTACACATTTTTTGTTGACATTTTGGTGGCGTTTAGGTACGTCATTAAAAATTAGTAGTACTGCTCATCCTTAAACAGATAGTCAAACTGAAGTGGTTAATCATACTTTGAGAAACATGATTTGTTGTTTATGTGGAGATAATCCGAAGTTATGGGATGTATCTCTAGCTCAAGCTGAATTTGCTTATATTAGTGCGGTTCATAGTTAGATGGGGGGGGGGGGTTTCACCATTTGTTATTGTATACAAGACCCCACCAAATCAAGTGGTGGACTTGATTGATTTACCGGGCAAGAAGAATGTTCAAGCAAATAGGAAGGTAGAAGATGTAAAAGCTACTCATGAAGTTGTTTAAAGAGGTGACGAAGTAATAGTGTTCCTTCAAAATGAGCATTTTACAATAGGTACTTATAACATGCTACAACAAATGAAATATGGTCCTTATAAAGTTTTGCGAAAGATCAACGACAATGCTTATGTGGTAGATCAACCGAATACCATGAGTATTTCAAAGACTTTCAACGTTTCTGACATTTATGAGTTTCACCCAGAAGATGAGTTGAAGATGAGAACTTGACCTCGAGTTCTTCTAAAGTGAGGAATGATGATGACCAGATCGAAGAGTTAGCTGAGAAGTACATGGAGCGATTAGATCTTGACAAAAGGATCTGAATCAAGAAAACGTTATTTAGTTTCCTCTACCGTGTAGAGGCTTCGAATGCCTGATTTGCACTTTTATTTTTAGGCCATGATTTGGACTTTTATTTTAGGGCCTGATTTGCACTTGATTGCACATTATTCTTAGGACTTTTTTTTACCATAGTTTGATGACTTTTTCCCCAAGTTTGCTTTCTCCGCAAACATAAGGTTGGCGAGGTTTGTTTAGGGCATTCAATTATCAATTAAACTTTGACTTTAAATCGAGGTCTTCACCTCTCAATGAAATAACATGAATATTACGGTGAACCTATTCACGATAGGTATATGTATGCATAGGATGAATTATATTTGAGAACCACAAAAGATCTGAGAACAAAGTAATATGTTCATTTTCTAAGTCTATCTTAAGTGTATTCTTATTTTGTTCCAGATTTAGATTAGTATAGTAATATCATTGTTTTGGTAATCATCAATAAGGCATTAATTGTTCAGATAAACAGATTTCTATACGTTCTGCTGTCTTTTATACATGACTTACACAGGGAATTCATGCTCACACGCTTAATTTGATCAGATCTGCTGTGACAACCGGTAAATTTCGGGAGCATTTTAATTACCGCATTACTTATTAAAATGAGCATTTTATCATTTGTAATCACTTTTGGAATGTGTTGGGTATTTTATCCGGATTTTTGGTAATATATTGTGGACTTTCATGATGTGATGAGTAATTCCCTGTCTACCCAGTTAGGCACCCCGTGTGTCGGCACAGTTAGACTTAATAAATACGACAGATATTGGTTATTTGGACGCCCAAAACGAACATAGATGTATTTATAGTCGATTTGATTGGAAAAATTATTTTAAGATCAGTGGAAAACTTTAGAATTACTCGGGAAGATGTCTCGGTACTCAAATCTACCCCGTGCCTAAGTTGCAATTCTAGTCCCTGAGGGACAATATACATTCATCCTTAGTCCTATGCCTATATAAGGAAACTTTATACCCTCATTAGGGTTATTTCACTCCCTCCTCACACATACCAGCCGACATCTCTCTCTCTCCTTCTCTTCTTCTCCGGCCAGTTAATCTGGCCACCACCATACACCACCACCACCCCTCCTCTTCTCACACCGCTACCACCAATTTTCACCTCTTAAACCCCTCATTCCATTTCACTACATTACGCGCTTGAAAACCCTCTACCACCACCACTACGCGCCACCTAGAAATTTTCCGATCAAAATCTACATATCTCTAAGAGTTTAAAAGGTAGGTAACACCGTGTCACCTGTGGTTGTGACTCGGTGTGAGACAACTCGAGTACGTCAAGTTGATTTTTACAAATTTTGATTCGGTTGGGTGGTAAAACAAAAGAGTTTCATGTTTTCATTTAACTAAAAATAACTATAAACGTTTGGTATCACTTTCTTTGTGTTGTTGTGTCGACTGTGGTCATGTCAAGGTTGTGTCGTGAGCTTTAGCTCACAGCCGAGGTTTATTGTGTATATGTGAGGTTGAGTCGAGTCATTTGGGCTTGTATGTCATTATTATTTTTGTGTTGTGGTTGTTTATTGAGGACTTAGGGTTTGGTAAAACCCTGGGATGCACGAGTTATTGATTGGGATTTGGAGATTGGATAATGGTTTTGGTTCATGTTGTTATAACTTGGTTATATTGGACTATTGAGGAATGACTATTGACTCGAGTATGAATTAAACTCGGAAAATGTGGCTCGAAATACGCAATGACTCGTTGAAAATTAAATGACACTATTAAACGGTAACTTAAAAATATTAATTAACGAGTACATTGTTACTTAATATTTTAAAGGTTAAAAAGAAAAGGTTAAATGATGCATAAAATGTTATTTAATATTTTTGGCAAATAAAAGGAAATAAGTGCGAGTTATTTAATATTTCGAGGGCACGCAAATCGAGAAGTGTTATTTATGAAAATATTTATGTTTTGTGGAGTTAGTGTCGAGTCATAGATCAGTTGACATTAATAAACCCGGCCCACATGGTTATCGGACTTATTGGGCTGACAAGTCCAATAAGGGCCCAATAAGCATGTCGGATGAAATCTATTAACGAGCAATTCATCCTTATGACTTGTCGAGTTGACGAACCCGATAAGAACCCGACAATACGTCCGCATAACTTATCAAATCAAAACTTGATCATCTGCCCTCGTCTTGTGAGTCGTTTAGGTTTTAGTCTTTGTGTGGCGTGAGTACACTTGAGTCATGTTGTGTCTCCACTGTACACCCGTTGATACCAAACGCTAGTAACTAATATAAGAAAGAAATTTTGGAATCGAAATGGAATATACTTGGGGATAATTAGCTTTTGGAAACTTTTATATTTGGAGATATATGTTAAGGCGAGTTTATATTATTAGGTTGTGCCGAGTCCGTGAGTGCCGATACTTGAGAGCTGTTGAGTACTTTACTTCTGTAGATTTGTGTTTGTGCTTTGCTTGATTGAGGTGAATTCTCGTAGCCCCACTTTTAACGTGTTTTACCTTGGGGTGGAAATGGTACTCAATGCTTTACAAATGTTTTACATAATTTTGGACATATACGTGTGATGATGCGATTATATGCTGTGACATGTTTGTTTTGTGAGTACATGACTGCGCCATTGTTAACTCTCTGCTGCTAGCCCACAAGTTATAGCTTCAGTTGATGCAACTGTTAACTCTCTGTTGAGAGCCCACATGTTGATAGATCTATCGGGGTAGCTCCCCACGTGATATTGTTTATGCGTATGAGGAACACTGTAGGTTTAGTTGGCGTGACACTATTGCTATTTGACAATGTGCTTGTAATTGGTATTCATTTCACTATGTCCTACGTTATTATTCACAGCTTCATGGTTTAACTCCTAAACCTACGAGCTCACCAATTTATGTTGACATTTTCCAGTATCCATTTTTAGGTGCTAAGACTGAAGTTACACTAGAAGGTTAAGTACTGGCCTGGCTTAGCAAGACTTAAGACAAGACCCTTCCGGGTTATATCTCGTGAAGTTGCATTTTGTTATTTCCTAGTGATGTTTTTTAACTTTGAGAATTATGTTTATCTTAGATCTTTGTACTTATCCCGGTTGTGGGAGTTTGCGACTATTATCTGTCTTATGTTGTACATTTAGTATTTCTCTATTGTGACACCTTGTGTTCTTGACTCTGAGGTCATACCCCGTGAATGACATTCCGTTGCGTTATTTTTTGGGTGTGATAGATTGGTATCAGAGCCCAAGGTTATAGAGAATTTGGTGGTTTAACCTAGACTATAACCTAAGAATCCTCATATATTTTGCATTTATAGGAATTACGTGTGCGATTATGTGTATAGTATGACACGAAGTGATGATGATAAGTAAATGCAGCATGATGCTATCTTAAAAACGTCTGGCCAATGTTTTTACGATAACATGATGCGGCATGGACTTATCAAATTCATGGATTGTCAGATAGGAAGTTAAGTGTAGTAGCACGACACGTATACCGACCTATCTTACCTATCTCCTATCTAACGTTTACCAATGTCCTACTTTGTAAAATCATGCCTCCAAGAAGGTCGACTCGAGTTAACCCATGTGTTCCACCAATGAGGGGTGGAAGGACTGGTGGACGAGGAGGTAGGGTAAAGGTCGCGGCACGGGAAGCGACGATGCCAACAATGAGACTCCTGATGTTGCTACCATTATCGCCCAACAACTACGAGAACTGTTACCCACCATTGTCACCCAAGTTGGCGACCATATCAGCAACCAAGGGAACAACGTGAGTGGGAATGATCAAGCAGACAACGACGGTGGAAGTGATCACGTCAATGATGGGAACCATAATAATGGTAACAAGGGATGTACTTACAAGGAATTTACCGCGTGCAAACTGGTAGACTTTGATGGCAATGGAGGTGCGATAGCTTATACTCGATGGGTCGAGAAGATGGAGTCAGTGATTGACATAAGTAAGTATGCGAGTCATCAGAAGGTGAAGTATGCTGCCTGTTCATTGATTGGAAAAGCATTGACTTGGTGGAATACTCAAATTCAGGCTAAGGGCAGAGAAGCTGCCATAGGGATGAGTTGGGAAGAATTTAAGGCATTTTTAAGAGAGGAGTATTGTCCAGACAATGAGATGCAGAAACTGGAACATGAGTTCTACCATCACACCATGGTAGAAACTGGTCATACGGCTTATACGGATCGGTTCCATGAGCTCGCTAGACTAGTACCTATTATGGTCACTCCCGAATCTAAGAGAATTGAAAGATACATCTATGGGATGGTCCTGGAAATTTGTGGGATGGTGAAAGCGACTGAGCCTGCTACTATCCAGAGTGCGATACCTAAATCTGCAACCTTAACAGATGAGATGGTTAGGATTGGAACACCGTCTAAGAGTGGTGAGAAGCGGAAGGCCATGAGTGAGCCAAGTAAGCAAGAAGGTGCAAATGATGACAATAAGAAAGCTAAGTGGGGAAGAGGATTTATGGCAACTGGTGCCGTAAAAAAGGAGTACCAGGGTCCTTACCCTATGTGTGCCAAATGAAACTACCATCATCCAGAAACTAGGCCATGCCAGGTGGTATGCTTTAACTGTAAGCGACCTAGGTATATGGCAAAAGATTGTAGAGAAGCAGCTAAAAAAGTAACACCAGTGAATGCTGTTAACCCGAAGACTTGTTATGAATGTGGATGCCCGAATCACCTTCGTAGTATGTGCCCTAGGTTGGGTAGGACACAGGCGCCAATGCATAACAACCAGAATCAGGCTGTAGCAATTGGTGGAAACAATGCTAACGGTGTAAACAATGCAAACCATGGGAACAATGGCAATACAGCTCGTGGTCGGGTATTTGTGATGAACGCTGAAGAAGGACGCCAGGACCTGAACATCGTGACGGGTACGTTCTCTTTAAACGACCACTATGCTACGATGCTATTTGATTCTGGTTCCGATTATAGTTTTGTCTCCACTAAATTCATGCATCTGTTGAATATGGAACCCAGTAGACTAGGCTTTAGTTACGAAATTGAAATAACAAGTGGTCAAAAGGTAGAAACAAATGAGATCATTCGCGGGTGTACACTAGAATTAGAAGGTCATACCCTTAGCATCGACTTAATACACTAGTACAAAAATGGGATTTAGTCACACATGCTGTTTTTCGAACAGCCACACAGTCGCCTTTTTATGTGACTAAATGTACCAGAATAAAATAAACAGCCACACTTGATCCGACTTGTGTGACCATTTCGGAATTACATCCGAGGCTATAGCCACACATTTGAATATTTTCGTGACTATACGTATCTGGTAATTTTTTTTTTGATTTTTTAGTCACTTATAATTTGGGACGTGTGACGGATACAAATAAGGTTGAAACATTAGTCACACTATATATATACATATGTGACAAATATATGTCACGCAATTGAAAAGTGTGACCAAAATCCATATATGGTCACACGAAGTAATTGTGTATGTGGCTAAATCATATGCTCAAGTTTGTCACACATTATTTAAGCGTGACTGCTAGTTTTTGTTGAAAATTTAGCCACATATGAATTTGAAATGTGTGACAACTGAAAAGTAAGTTTGAAGCATAGTCATGATATGCATTTAAAAGTGACAAATATATGTCACACACTTGAGATGTGTGACCAAATGTCATATATGGTCACACTAAACCATAGGCATACATGATTAAGTGTGACCAAAATTCGATACAAATAGTCACGTAAGTTAATATGTGTGTCTAAAGTTATGTGTGTGTTTGCCTGCCAATTCCTAATGTGTATGGTCACATTTAATTGTAGCACAATCATGTGACTATAGGCTATACAATAGTAACACCATACCACAAATGTGCATCTAAATTATGTTTATGGCCACATTATAAGGGTATTATATGTGACCAATACATTGAAAATAGTCACACTGAAATATTCATGTGACTAATATGTATAGCAAAATGTGAACTCAGTTATCATTAACCTTGATATTAGTCACATTGAGTGTTTGTGTGACTAAATTCAAGATGTTACATATGGTCACATGAAGTATTTATTTAGGTGTCTAAATCATAGAGTCATATTTTGAGTTCAGACTGTTAGTCATGACTCTTCATTTAATTTGCCCCATTACAATGCTGGGATTTTATAGTCTATCTAGTTTAATGCAGTAGTATGTAAGTATGTTACTTGCCCCTAGCTGGAACCAGATTACTTGACTTTCTAAAGTCAATTTTCAACTTTATAATGAAGTAACATGTTACTAAGTGCCTGCAAGTGCATATACATGATAAATGGAAACTGCAAATACAATAAAGCTTGACTGCAAGTGGACATATACATGATAAATGTCAGACTATACATTCTAGCAGTAATAACTATACATTCTAGCAGTAATAACTATACATACTAGCAGTAATAACTATACATGTTTAAGTCAAACTATACATTGTGGCAGTAATAACTATACATTCTATTTCTTGTCCTTGGGTCCTAGATACTCTTCCATCTTCCTGAGCAGTTCATATGCCATGTCATCATAATTAAGCTGAAGCTTGAGTGTTTTCTTCACACGCAACATCTGATGTAGAATGTCTTTGTGAAACTTTAAAGGGTAATCCTTTTCTACAAGCATGTAGATCACCAACTCATTCACAGTTAAAGCATGTACTCCACATCGTTGAAAAATTTTCCATTCTTTAACAGTATTGTGCGTTAGTCTTCTCCAACATTCATCTTCATGATTTGGTTCAAACATTACCTTTAAATAATTCCAGACTTCTCTATCATAATTAGCTTGTTCTGGTGTCTTATTACCAAATCTTTGTTTGAGTAATTTCCATAGAGCTATCATATCTTGTCTATCAAAATCATGAACCATGTGAAGAAAGCTTACATACCTTCTAGAAGAACCATCATGCCTCTTAATATCGTAATAAACTGTTTCCCCAAAAGATCCAGACTTATAATCAACAATGGGATGTTTGACAGTTAAAGGTTGTGCATCCATGGCTTCTCCTACAGAGGCAACTGCAAGTTCAGTGTGAGCTTGCATTTGTTCTTCAGCAACAGCTTGCTCAGTTTGTTCTTGTTTTCTCTTTTTACTGCTTTCTATTTCCAACTGTTCACCTGCTCTCTTTGAACTGTCATTCAAGAAGAGATCATTGTTTCTCTTGGCAATTGCATATAATTCTTCAATTCTTTTATCATCCAAGAATTTCAAATCCTTTAGTTTCCATCTGTCCACATTCTTCAAATACCTGCACATGAGTAGATGTTTATGATATGATGTACATATTGGGTATTGTTGATATTAATATAAATACCTTTGCAAAAAAAAAAAAAAAAAAAAAAAAAAAAAAAAAAAACTACCTGCACATGAGATCTCTTCTTTGTTTTTGAGTGGGTGGCTTGTTCTTCTTAGCTGCATATCTTTGTTCTGCATACAACTTCTTTTTTTCATCAAAAAATTCTTTCAGCATCCTGGCTTTTTCATCTACTGAGTACTTATCTTGCTCTTGTTTATGTAGTTTCTTAGCAAGCTCAGAATCAGCTGCAACCTGAGCCCTTTGCTCATCCCATGAAGCTATTAACTCTGCATCTTTTTCTTCTTGTATTCTCCTTTGTTCCAAAATTGTCTGATGTTCTGCATCATACTTTTCTGAGAATTTCATAGCAAGTTCAGCATCAACTTTTAATTGCTCTTCTTTTGATAATGGTTTCTCCACAGGCTCTTCAGTAAGAATCCCTTTACCTTTGCCTTGTACCTGTGGAGTTGATTGTTTAGCTTTTGGAGAGGATGATGGCTCTTGTATCACAACACCTTTGGTTACTGGTTTTGCTGTCTTCAGCTCAGCAAGTACACTAACAGCATTTGCAAAAACCTCTGATGTAGCAGTACTAGCTTTTGTAGTACCAACTGTAATTGGCTCAGTAGCACTATCAGCATTTGTAACCTTGCCCAGACGATGATCAATCACCACTTGATTCCCTTGGTTATCCTCCCCTGAAACTTTGCCTTCATTCCCTCCCTGTTTGGGAGCATCCTTAGAAGCTTCAGAAGATTTAACCTTTTGTTTGGGAATTCTTGATCCTTTGACTCCTTCTAAATACCTAACCCTTCTCTTCAAAGCCTTTATCTCCCCACCTTGAGCTTTGATGACTCCATCTTGGGAAGAAGCTATTGCTCGCAGATCACCAATTTGTGCAGACAGCTTGGCACAGGTATCCTTCAATTCATTCAAAAGTTGCATACTATCCTCACCACTTCGGCTTGTGTTACCTAGCCCGAGAGGTGGATCACTGGAAAAGTTAAGTTCAGTCTCACCCCTAGGATGAACATCCGAACCCCCCATTGTTTCCATGTGACTGGGACCTTCACCTGAATCAGTTCCAGAGGAACTTTCTTCATTAGAAGTTGTCTTGGTTCGGGTCTTAATGATGTTACCACTGTCCTGTGCTGCTGCTAAGCTAGACACAGTAGTGGCAGCCCTTGCCAACATGTCACTCTCCCCCCCAGTGACATCCTCATCTGCAACAGTTGGTATAGAACCACTAGCCTGAGGTAGCTCAGTGTTCTTGGTGTTAGTCCTACGTTTATAGGTCTTTTGTTGTTGTTCTGTGGGTGTGTGATGGGTACCAGCTGGGATTGCTGAACCTTCACCCATTTGGGTTTGGGCTAGTGCCAACATTGTTGGAAACAAAGGTGTCACTCTCCCTGAAAAATCTTTTCCAACCCTACTCATATTAGCAAAAACCTTTTTGGTAAGGCAGGGAGTGGGATAAACATTTTTGTGACTTTTCTTTTTTTTAAATTGGTTGTCCAAAAAGAGTTGCAAAAACCTTGGATATAGAAAATATTTAGCCAAAGAACCATCCAAGTTCTTAACCATATTATCAAAAATTAATTTTGAGAAATTAAATCTTTGAGTATTTTCAGCCAAACAAATTATAGCAGAAGCTAAATTACTGCTAAATTCATTCCATGCAGTAGTCTTTGGACTTAGACACACTAAGACAGTATGAATTAAGAATTTCCACTGAGGAGAAAAATTACCTTTTTGGAACTTTAAAGCATCTGTATATCTCTCATAGCCCATCAGTGCAAGTTTTTCAAAGATTGTAGTATTTGGAAGATTCTCAACTCCGTTAGCATCATCTAGGAGAAGATCTCTTCGAATAGACGCCTCTGTAATGATAATCATCTGCCCATCTACAAGGGCATGGATTTGTGCTTCCCCATTAATAGTTTTGACCTTAGCAGACGACCAAAACTGGATAATGTTGGAAGTATATATAGTAGGTTTTACTGTTAATGCAAACTTAATATAGCTTGCATTAAGGAAATCAATGATCTCAGTAAAATCTACAGACTTATTGGATTTTTCTAAAAAGGCAACATTATTATGAGGTTCGGTAAAAGTTAGGTTCGACATTATGATTTGATTTGGGGGTTTTGCAATTTGACAATTAAAATTCGATTAGGGAGTGGAAGAGAGAGAGTAATGTGTGCGTGAATGTGATTGTGTGCAGCAATTGGGGGTTTATACACTTTAAGTAAAAAGTGATACAAACTACCCTGCACTCCCAACCACTGCTAAAAGGATACCCAGCAGTACAACGTTTCGATAGCAGTACAATTGTTTACCTAGCAGTACAATAATAATAGTTGTATTCAAATATCATAAACTTGTACATAATAACTGCATTCATATATTAAACCAAGTCAAAATAAGTTTACATTTACATAGGCAAAATATACATAGGCAAAATATATAAAGAAAAGATACATTAAGACACATATTTACTAGCTTCAATACTTCTGTAAACATCAACTATTTTCTCTCTTTCTTCTTCTATTTTTTTGTTCCTCTCCTCAATTTTCTTCTGATGCTCCTCAATGACCTCTAAATCTTTCTTGTTCCTTTCTTCATACATCTTTATACGCTTGTTGTGAATTTCTAACAATGCGTTTTCAACACCATACGGGCCTTTACTACATTTCTCCCAAATATTTTGGGATATGCCCATTTTTTTATAATTTTCAGGCATTGGTGGAGGAGAATCATCCCTTGGGCGTTTGTTTTTGTTGGAAGAAGGAGTTGAAGAGGAGTCGGCCATTGAAATTTGAAATTTATTTTCTAATGAAAATATCAAAGGAGTTGTATATGGTACGGTTGATTAATTATGAACGGTTTTCCATGTCGAGTTGTACAAATAGGCTAGAGAGGTATACGAACGGTTCCCAATACTTTAGGCGGGAAGAGGGACCATCGAGAGGCGCCAAAAGTAAACAGATGGATAATATTGATCGGATTTGGTTTGTGTTTGGTTTGGATTTGACTAGTGTAGTTGATCTAGAAGTGTGTTTGGTGTTGGATTGACTAATTGACTTTTTCATTAGGGTAATTGATATTTTCTATATTATATTAATGATGTTTAATGTAATTTGTGTGCTAACTTTAATGACTAATTGACTTTTTCATTAGGGTAATTGATATTTTCTAGTACATGTTTAATGTAAATACATGCTTTAATATCTATCGCAGTCTGAATGTGTTTGAGAAGTATGGGTATATTTAGGCCACTTCCAACAATAACTCAGCCTTAACAAATTAAAATTAAAATTCAAATTCAAACGTAAGATAAAGTACAACATATTAACGCTGTGTTAACGCAGGTTAGCCCCAACAATTAAAATTCAAAGTCACGTTAATAAAACGTGTGCATTTGTACCCTATAAATACCAATGCTTCTGAAGCACAAGTCACACAGAAACACATTCCAAACTTCTCAAATACTCAAGATCCAAGCATCTCAAATTCAAGATGTCTTCCAGAAAAGATTTCGGGCAACAATTTCCAAGCCCACCTCACCAAAAGGATTTTGGCCAACAATTTCCAAGCCCACCTCGCCAAAAGGATTTTGGCCAACAGTTTCCAAGCCCACCTAGCGAAAATGAAAAATTCCATACTCCACCCGAGCATATCTTTCCGGTTTTCCAACCGGAAAATTTTCCGGTGAATAATCAACCTGAAAATGAACCAGTTCATAACCAAGACCCAAATCCGTTTGGGTTAACTGAGGAACAACTTAGGCAAGAGGAAGCAGATATGCAAGTCCTCCTGGAAATGGAAGCACTTGAAAGAGAAGAGGAAGCTGATTGTTTGGAGCGGCAAGCCAGGGAGGATGAAGAACATAGGCAAAGGTGGGAGTCTGGTTTTTTCACACCTTCCGAATCCTCTGAAGATGGTTACCCAGATTCAGATGATAGTTTTTATTAATCGTCCGTTGTTTATGTTAATCGTATGTTGTTTATGTTAATCAATCATTGTTTATGTTAACGTAGTTTTTATTTGACATTTAATGTATTTCTATTTCATGTTTAATGTATTTCTATTTCATGTTTAATGTATTTGTATTTGATACTTTATTTTCAATTTATAAATTGAATTGAATTTGAATTGAATTGATAAATTTTAAATATATCCCGCCTTTTTGTTTAATTTGAATTTGAAATTTTAAAATTTAAATATCCCGCTCGTTATTAATATGTTGTACTGTTACTTTACGTTTGAATTTGAATAATACTCGTACGGTTACTTTTACTTTCAATCTGATTTTTAAAATAGCCTCCAACGGCTAGTTTAACGGCTTTCCACTATCAAAGCCACTTTCACAACACTTCGTTTTCTCACACAACTTCTTATAAAACTCTCTCGCAAGTATCACTAATTTTAACACAAACACTACTGTGGCTAACAAATTAACTAGCAGAGGTGCAAAAGGCTATCCTCACCCGATTACACAATGAACAAGAAAAAGAACTCAAATTGATTAACAATTTGCTAGGTGAGATAACTCGTATTATGCTACAGATGCATAATCGTGCTGATCCAGAGGTCGAAAGGTTGCGTGAGTTGCCTCAAGACCATCCAGCTATCAGGGTTGGTCTAGAAATTAAACTCTTTAATTTAAGAAATGATGAAACAGGGTCGAAAGGTTGCGTGAGTTATTGTTGGGTGTGTTGCTCATGTACAAACATATAATCTCGGCTCATTCGTTAAACATCTCGTATACAACCATATCATCTCGGCTCATTCAATTCGTTAAACATCTCGTGTATAACCATATCATCTCGGCTCATTCGTTAAACATCTCGTATACAACCATATCATCTCGGCTCATTCGTTAAACATCTCGTGTACAACCATATATATCATCTCGGCTCATTCGTTAAACATCTCGTGTATAATCATATCATCTCGGCTCATTCGTTAAACATCTCGTATACAACCATATTATCTCGGCTCATTCGTTAAACATCTCGTATATATACAACCATATCATCTCGGCTCATTCGTTAAACATCTCGTATACAACCATATCATCTCGGCTCATTCGTTAAACATCTTGTGTATAACTAAAGCTCAGTTAATTAAGGGTGAGTGTGTTAAAGCTGACGTGGCATTGTGTTAAAGTTTAAAGCTGAGTTATTGTTGGGAGTGGTTAGAGTATTTTCTTTTGTTTTTTCGGTGGATTTTAGCGTGACTTAATCTTAATACCGCCAATTTTGTCCATATAATATTCAACTACGTACGGATAACTAATACCGCGGGGAAACCCGAAAAACCGATGGATAATATTAATCGGGTATCCGGTGGGATATGGGGCGGGTACGGGTATATTATAAACGGGTTCGGTTATGGGTATACTAAAACCCGCCCCGAACCCGAACCGTTGCCATCCCTATTTACCGGCTATAGCCGGATTTCACCGCCACCTCATCACCATTAGTTTTTTTTTTTTTTTTTTTTTTTTTAAACAAATCTTGCCACGTCAGCTATAGTTAAACCAAACCACAAATTCAATATTCAACCAGCAATTAATCCCTTTACCCGGTCATTTGTAAACACACACAAAAATCAATAAACCCTAATCAACACACACATTCTTATGGCAAACACAAGCACGCAAACAATGAAACCAAATAACAAAAAGGTAATTAGTAATTTGTGTTTTGTAAATGTAATTGGTAAGGGTACAATATGTAGTAATTACGTTTGTACTGTTGATGTGATGGTTGCACAGTATGATACATTATTTGCGATTATTAAGATAGTAAATAAAAAACAAAAATCAAGTTTATGCTTTAATTAACAGGTTCAAAGGGAAAATTTTCAAATAATTCAATTGTTAATTTCAAATTACAACTTGGAGGCAAATTTTTGGATCGAAATTTTTTGAATCACAAACGATTCATATTCTTGGTGTATAGCCTCTTTTCTCTCCTAAAAAAAAGACTGCAAATAAAAAACAAAAATCAAATCTTCTCTCACCATTACTCTCCAAGCTAAGCCATAATCATTTTCTTTTACCCTTTGTTGCTCAAGAGTCATGGAAACTGAACCCATTGTTGATAACCATACTTTGCTTCCTCTTGATCATATTGTACATGATGATAACGCCTTAGAATATGAATCCGAAAAGTCTTCTGATGAAGAAGATATAGATGAGCCTTTAACCAACCAAACACCTGAGATAGTAGCTAAGAGGGGCTCAACCAGGCTAGTAAAGTTTCGCGCGAAGCATGACAAACCTGGTGCAACAAAGCTCAAGGTAACCTTCGATGCACTCGGTAGGGTAACAGGGGAAAACAGAGCAGTGTTTGTGAGTTTTTTAGGAGATGTGGCTCGTGAGCAGATAGGTGTGAAGATTCTACACTGGAAGAAGGTGAATAAAGAAGCAAGAGATAAACTATGGGATGAAATCTTGGTACATATATACTATTTTGTAACCCAATACTACATAAGTTTATGTATGCAGTTACATTATGTGCAACTAATTAACAACATTGTGTTAATCTTTTCAGAAATTTTTTGTTGTTGACGTCCAATACAGAAAATTGATAATGATTAGTCTTGGTAAAATGCTAAGGAATTACAGAAGGAAGCTCAAAGTCAACTACATTTTGCCCAACCTAAATACACCTTCCAAACTGAATGAAGTCCCGGACTTGTATAATACAATAATGAAATCAGAAGACTGGGTCGAGTATGTTAAATACACGACCACCGAAGCATACAAGGTTTTAATTAGTCATCTTTAATTAAGTGTATATGTCATTTTGTTATTTTCAGTTTGCAGCATTACCGCATCTAAACGCCTTATGATTTTGTGTTTTTAGGAGAAATCTGAGAAAGGTAAAATGGCGCGTTCCCAAAATATTTATCAGCATAAAATGGGACGAGGTGGATATGCTTATGTCAAAGAGAAAATGGTAAGATTACACAATGTTTGTTTTACCAATTAAGAGACGATCAGTATGAGAAATGAATCCGTTTACATTGCCCAATTTGCACATTTGCATTAATACCCTCATATTTTCGATTATCTTGGTTTAACTGTACATGTGTAAGCATCCACATATTTTCGTTTATCTTGGTTTAACTTTACATGGGTATGCATTTGATGTTTATTAGATCGAAAATAAAGAGATTGAAGCGGATGAAGAACCCCCCCGTGATGTAATGTGGGTGAAAGGAAGGGTAAACAAAGACGGCGAATACCCAAATGATGATATTAAATCAAAGGGAGATGAACTTGTAAGTTTGACTGCTAATTCTATTATTATGCTTATATAGCAGCAACATTTAACTGTGTACTAGCAGTAGTAGCTTGTGTACTAGCAGTAGTAACAGCATCAAGAAGACTTTTAATCCCAACATTTCCTATATTTTTTGTGCAGAAAGAAGCTGATGACAAGATCAAGGAAGGAACATCGGGTTTTGATGATGGCACTGATGCCATGACATTTGTATTTGGTAAGGAAAAGGGCGGTTATGCCAGGGGAGTGGGAGGTGCAGTAACATACAAAGAGTATTTTGGCCTTCCTCGAAGAAAACAAGAAGCCAATGAAAAAATTGCCTTACTTCAAACTCAACTGGATAATGAGAGACGCGAGCGTGAAGAAAAAGATAAATTGATCAAAAAATTGTCCGCCGAGATGACCGAAAAAGATGTGCAGGTCAATAAATTATCCGGTGAGGTGGAAAACACAAATGTAATGCTTTCTCAAATTCTGCAACAGTTGAATGATAAAGGGATGAATATAACTCTGCCAACTCAACCATCGCCAATAGCCTCAGTTGTAAGCCATTTTTTATGTTGTTAACAATTTCATTTTCTAATGCTAACACCACTGATGCTAATGATACTAGGCATTGAACATAAACTGATGAGTGACTGTATTTCTTAATTTATATTGCAGGTGACTCCAATGGCCATTGACAATATTGCAGGTGACTCCAATGGCACTCAGACAAGTGGTGTTGTAAGTCCTAAAGATGCGGGAATTGAGGAGAAATCCAATGTCCTTGAAACTTCTAAAAAGGTAACGGAAACAATGGTAAGTATAGTAATAAAAGATCGCCCTTTGATTTTTGAATTTTACATACATGATCGACTAATGTACCGTGTTTTATATATACGTATAGGAACCTGCTGCTAAAACTGTCAGGCCTAAGCATAACCTTAAGTCACGACGAAACGGGTCTCCAGATTCCCAATCGCTACAAAATGTGTCGTCTCCAACACAACCACTGCCAACAGTATGTATTTCAACATGTTTCTTGTTACTCTTTTGTTTAAATAATTTAACGTGTTTTATATATACATATAGGAACTTGCTAAAACTGTCGGACCCAATAAGCCAAAGCAAAAGAAGCGACGAAACGGGTCTCCAGATTCCCAATCGCAACAAGATGTGTCTCTAACACAAGCACTGCCAACAGTATGTATTTCAACATGTTTCTTGTTATTCTTTTGTTTAAATAATTTCTGATATATACATGCAATTTTTATTTTTTTTTTGTAGACACTTAAGTGCAAATTCTGGCACACAAAGAAATCAAATATCGTTGCTTTTGGTACCGTATACCAGTCTCATGGAAAGCAAATGCTGCATAACCTACCACTCCCAAATGATTGCTACAGAGTGTCAATTGATTCATCGTTAGTTGATGCAGCATGCATACCGGACGTAGCAAATAATGGGTTCAAAACAGTTAAGGAAGTCGAAGGTAGTTTCGTTGCATGGCCAAAGGATCAAGTTATTTTTGAAGAGGTGGTACGTACATGTGTTTTTTCAACCTACATATATAATTATTCATATGTAATTCAATGTTTGATAGAAGCGTCTTTTGTTTACTACAGGTTACACCAACAAACCATGTGACTAAATGTGTACCACAGGCACCAACGAAGAAACAATATATATCTGCTAACGACTTAAGGCAAACTGCTAAGGGGGTGAAGGTTCAAAAGTCTTTAGATATTTGATTAATTAAGTACGACATTACAATTGTATATTTTGTCCAGTTATATACATTAGAGTTTAATTCAATTTGAAATTTCTTGTGTTTTTTAATATTGTTTTATATATAATATATATACACATTCCAGCAGCACTAGCATAGTACTAGCAGCAGTAACTCTGCTTCAGCAGGACTACCTTGGACTACCTTAGTACTGCTAGCAGTAGCAACTCTGCTCCAACATTATTGGTCACTCTTTGTTTAATTCGATGTGTGACTAAATAGTACCAAAGGCCACACAAAATAAAAATTCATGTGACCATTGGAAGAACAATGGTCACGCAAAATACACATTTCTTCACTTTAAACAGCATATGGTCACACTTATTAACAACTTTGGCCACTTTATGCTTAATTGTATGTGACTAAATACCCAAAACAAGCATGCTTTGTGTGACTAAATATTATAAAAGGCCACACAAACATAAAATTCAAGTGGCCATTGGATGATCAATAGTCACACAAAATACAAATTTCTTCACTTTAAACAGCATATGGTCACACTTATCAACACTTTTGGCCACTTAATGCTTAATTGTATGTGACTAAATAACCAAAACAAACATGCTTTGTGTGACTAAATATTACAAAAGGCCACACAAACATAAAATTCATGTGGCCATCGGATGATCAATAGTCACACAAAATACACATTTCTTCACTTAAAACAACATATGGTCACACTTATTAACACTTTTGGCCACTTTATGCTTAATTGTATGTGACTAAATACCCAAAACAAACATGCTTTGTGTGACTAAATATTACAAAAGGCCACACAAACTAAGAATTCATGTGACCATTGGATGATCAATAGTCACACAAAATACACATTTCTTCACTTAAAACAGCATATGGTCACACTTATTAACACTTTTGGCCACTTTATGCTTAATTGTATGTGACTAAATACCCAAAACAAACATGCTTTGTGTGACTAAATATTACAAAAGGCCACACAAACTAAGAATTCATGTGACCATTGGATGATCAATAGTCACACAAAATACACATTTCTTCACTTAAAACAGCATATGGTCACACTTATTAACACTTTTGGCCACTTTATGCTTAATTGTATGTGACTAAATACCCAAAACAAACATGCTTTGTGTGACTAAATATTACAAAAGGCCACACAAACTAAGAATTCATGTGACCATTGGATGATCAATAGTCACACAAAATACACATTTCTTCACTTAAAACAGCATATGGTCACACTTATTAACACTTTTGGCCACTTTATGCTTAATTGTATGTGACTAAATACCCAAAGCAAACATGCTTTGTGTGACTAAATATTACAAAAGGCCACACAAACTAAGAATTCATGTGACCATTGGATGATCAATAGTACACATTTCTTCACTTTAAACAGCATATGGTCACACTTATTAACACTTTTGGCCACTGTTTTTTAAATTGTATGTGACTAACTCGAAAAAAACAACACACGATGTGTGACTAAATCATCACAAACGTCACATTTATTATATTTTCGTGTGGCCATAGGATGGGAAATAGTCACACATACTGATGAATCCAACAAAACTTGTGCCTAATTAGTCACACATATTCGGGTTTTGGTCACTCTTTTTCGATGAAAACGGCCACAAAATAAACAATGTGACCATATGATACCTACGGTGGCGCGACTTTTTGTCACACACACCCAAAAAAACGTGTGTGACTATATGCATATAGTCACGCATTTCCAGTGTGACGATAGGCAGAATCTGTACCAGTGATACCATTTGGGCACGGAAGTTTCGACGTGGTTGTGGGAATGGACTGGTTGTCTAAGAATAAGGCTGAAATAGTGTGTCATGAGAAGATGGTCCGAATACCACTACCTAACGGTGAGTTACTCAAAGTCTATGGAGAGAGACTTGAAGAAAACGTGAAACATCTCATGAGCATGAAGGTAGACGAACAGAAACTAGAAGATATCCCAGTTGTTTGAGACTTCCCAGAAGTGTTCCCTGACGATCTATCCGGATTACCCCCTACGCGAGAGGTTGAATTTCGGATAGACCTAATTCCTGGAGCAATGCCGGTTGCAAAGTCTCCCTACCTCTAGGCACCTACTGAAATGGAGGAGTTGTCTAATCAACTCAAGGAACTCCAAGACAAAGGTCTCATCTGACCTAGTTCTTCGCCATGGGGAGCACCGGTATTGTTCGTCAAGAAGAAGGATGGTTCATTCAGGATGTGCATCGACTATCGGGAACTGAACAAACTAACCATTAAGAACCGTTACCCTCTCCCGACAATTGATGACTTATTTGACCAACTGCAAGGTTCACGGTACTTCTCCAAGATAAATCTCCGTTCCGGCTACCATCAGTTACGATTACACGAAGATGACATTCTACAAACCGCGTTCAGAACTCGATACGGTCATTTTGAATTCACGGTTATGCCTTTTGGACTAACAAATGCACCTGCGGTCTTCATGGACTTGGTGAATCGAGTATCCAAGCCATACCTGGATAAATTTGTCATCGTATTTATTGATGACATCTTGATCTATTCCAAGACCAAAGAGGAACATGAAACGCATCTGAAGATAATCCTAGAGCTACTCAAGGAGGAAAAGCTGTACGCCAAACTCTCGAAGTGCGAATTATGGCTACAAGAAGTCCAATTTCTTAGACACGTGGTTAACAAAGATGGTATTCATGTGAACCCTAGCAAGATTGAGGCAGTGAAAAATTGGGAAGCCCCTATGTCCCCGACAGAAGTCCGATCATTTTTAGGACTGGCAGGTTACTACCGACGTTTCATCGCGAACTTCTCCAAGATTGCTAAACCACTTACCTCGCTGACTCAAAAGAACAAGAAATACGATTGGGGCAAAGCACAGGAGAGTGCCTTTCAGACGTTGAAAGATAATCTATGTAATGAACCAATACTAGCCCTCCCCGATGGACCCAAAGATTTCGTAGTATACTGTGACGCGTCATGTCAAGGCCTTGGGTGCGTGTTAATGCAAAGAGGTAAGGTGATTGCCTATGCCTCTCGACAACTGAAGGTTCATGAGAAGAACTATACCACCCATGATTTGGAGCTGGGCGCTGTAGTATTCGCCCTCAAGATATGGAGACATTACTTGTATGGGACGAAGAGTATTATCTTTACTGATCACAAGAGTCTCCATCATATCTTCGATAAAAAAGAGTTGAATATGCTCTAGAGGAGATGGATTGAGCTTTTTAGCGATTATGACTGTGAGATTCGCTACCACCCAGGTAAGGCGAACGTAGTAGCTGATGCTTTGAGTAGGAAGGAAAGACTCAAACCTAGGAAAGTGAAAGCCATGAGTATAACGATACAGTCGAGTATCAGGGATAAGATACTAGCAGCTCAGAGAGAGGCATCTATGAATATGGATGAACCCACAGAGAAGATGCGAGGCTTAGATAAGCAACTGGAGAAAAAGGACGACGGTGGACTATACTTTGTAGACCGAATTTGGGTACCGTTAACTAGTGACGTAAGAACCCTAGTCATGGATGAAGCACATACAACGAGGTACTCTGTTCATCTAGGAGCAGATAAGATATACTACAACCTTAGAGACTTGTACTGGTGGCCTGGGATGAATAAGGACATAGTTGTCTACGTTAGCAAGTGTCTGACTTGCTCTAAAGTGAAGGCTGAACATCAGAGACCATCTAGTTTGTTACAACAACCGGAGATTCCTGAGTGGAAGTGGGAAAGGATAACCATGGACTTCACTACAAAGTTGCCTAGGATTAGTAGTGGACACGATACGATCTGGGTTATCGTAGATAGCTTGACTAAGTCTGCACATTTCTTACCTATCCGAGAAGATTATACGATGGACAAATTGGCTAGACTTTACATCAAGGAGATAGTGGCGAGACATGGTGTGCCTATATCGATCATATCTGATCATGACAGCCGCTTCACGTCAAACTTTTGGCAATTATTGCAAAGGTACCTGGGAACACACTTAGAGATGAGTACTGCTTATCACCCACAGACCGATGGTCAAAGCGAGCGTACCATATAGACCTTAGAGGACATGCTCAGGGCGTGTGCCATAAACTTCAGTGGTAATTGGGATACCCATCTTCCATAAGCCGAGTTCTCCTATAACAACAGTTATCATACGAGCATAGATATGGCACCATTCAAGGCACTTTATGGAAGAAAGTGTCGTTCGCCTATTGGTTGGGCAGAAGCTGGAGAGAGTCAAATGATAGGACCTGAGATAATGTTAGAAACCACTGAGAAGATCATTCAAATTAAGGATAGGCTCAAGGCTGCTAAAGACCGTCAGAATGTGATCATGTGTTACTCAATGTGTCACCTTGGAAAGGTGTTGTACGATTTGGAAAGAAGGGCAAGTTAGCACCTAGATATGTAGTATCTTTTGAGATCACTGAGAGAATCGGTCCAGTAGCTTACCGACTAAAACTACCACAAGAGCTGAGTGGCGTTCATGATACGTTTCATGTGTCGAACCTTAAGAAGTGTCAGGTAGATCCTAAGTTACACTTCGTAGAGAAACCGGTTGAAATTTGGGAATGTGAGATCAAGAAGTTGAAGCGTAGCAAGATACCAATAGTTAAAGTCCATTGGGACTCAAAGCGTAGACCCGAGTTTACATAGGAGCGTGAGGACGACATAAAGCGAAAGTACACTTATCTCTTTTCAAACGCATCGAGTAACTCGAACTGAAACCCGGGACGGGTTTCTTATGAGGCTGGGAGGTTGTGACAACTGGTAAATTTTAGAAGCATTTTAATTACCGCATTACTTTTTACAATTAGCATTTTATCATTTGTAATCACTTTTGGAATGTGTTGGGTATTTTATCCTGATTTTTGGTAATATATTATGGACTTTCATGATGTGATGAGTAATTCCCTGTGTACCCAGTTAGGCACTCCGTGAGTCGGCAGAATTAGACTTAATAAATACGAGAGATATTGGTTATTTGGACGTGCAAAATGAACATAGGCGTATTTATAGTCGATTTGATTGGAAAAATTATTTTAAGATCAGTGAAAAACATTAGAATTACTCGGGAAGATGTCTCGGTACTCAAATCTATCTCGGATACGTGTTATAGGAAGTTTGGCCGAATGCCACTTCCCACCCCGCGCCTAAGTTACAATTCCAGTCCCTGAGGGACAATATACATTCATCCTTTTTCCTATGCCTATATAAGGAAACTTTATACCCTCATTAGGGTTATTTCACTCCCTCCTCATACATACCAGCCGACATCTCTCTCTCTCTCTCCCTCTCTTCTTCTCCAGCCAGTTATTCCGGCCACCACCATACACCACCACCACCCCTCCTCTTCTCACACCGCCGCCACCAATCTTCACCTCTTAAACCCCTCATTCCATTTCACTACAACACGCGCTCGAAAACACTCCACCACCACCACTACGCGCCACCTAGAACTCATTCCATTTCACTACAACACGCGCTCGAAAACACTCCACCACCACCACTACGCGCCACCTAGAAATTTTTCGACCAAGATCTACATATCTTCGAGAGTTTAAAAGGTAGGTAACACCGTGTCACCCGTGGTTGTGACTCGGTGTGAGACAACTCGAGTATGACGAGTTGATTTTTACAAATTTTGATTCGGTTAGGTGGTAAAACAAAAGGGTTTCATGCTTTTATTTTACTAAAAATAACTATAAACGTTTGGCATCACTTTCTTTGTGTTGTTGTGTCGACTGTGGTCATGTCGAGGTTGTGCCGTGAGCTTTAACTCACGGCCGAGGTTTATTGTGTATATGTGAGGTCGATTCGAGTCATTTGGTCTCGTATGTCATTATTATTATTGTGTTGTGGTTGTTTATTGCGGACTTAGGGTTTGGTAAAACCCTCGGATGCACGAGTTATTGATTGGGATTTGGAGATTGGATACTGGTTTTGGTTCATGTTGTTATAACTAGGTTATATTGGACTATTGAGGAATGACTATTGACTCGAGTATGAATTAAACTCGGAAAATGTGACTCGAAATATGCAATGACTCGTTGAAACTTAAATGACACTATTAAACGGTAACTTAAAAATATTAATTAACGAGTACATTGTTACTTAATATTTTAAAGGTTAAAAAGAAAGGTTAAATGACGCAAAAAACGTTATTTAATATTTTTGGCAAAGAAAAGGAAACAAGTGCGAGTTATTTAATATTTCGAGGGCACGCAAATCGAGAAGTGCTATTTTTGAAAATATTTATGTTTTGTGGAGTTAGTGTCGAGTCACGGATCAGTTGACGTTAATAAACCCGGCCGACATGGTTATCGGACTTATTAGGCTGACAAGTCCAATAAGGGCCCAATAAGCATGTCGGAGGAAATCTATTAACGAGCAATTCATCCTTATGACTTATCGAGTATGGTAATTGAGTTTTGGATTGATAAATTAAACGAATGAATTACGAGACTTATCGAGTTGACGAACCCGATAAGAACCCGACAATTCGTCCGCATAACTTATCAAATCAAAACTTGATCATACGCCCTCGTCTTGTGAGTCGTTTAGGTTTTAGCCTTGGAGTGGCGTGAGTACACTTGAGTCATGTTGTGTCTCTACTGCACACCCATTGATACCAAAACGCTAGTAACTAATATAACAAAGAAATTTTGGAATCGAAATGGAATATACTTGGGGATAATTAGTTTTTTGAAACTTTTACATTTTGAGATATATGTTAAGTGGAGTTTATATTATTAGGTTGTGCCGAGTCCGTGAGTGCAGATACTTGAGAGCTGCTGAATACTTTGCTTCTGTAGATTTGTGTTTGTGCTTTGCTTGATTGAGGTGAGTTCTCGTAGCCCCACTTTTAACGTGTTTTACCTTGGGGTGGAAATGGTACTCAATGATTTACAAATGTTTTCTTGCTGTGAATTACTGTTTTACATAATTTTGGACATATACGTGTGATGATGTGATTATATGTTGTGACATGTTTGTTTTTTGAGTACATGACTGCGCCACTGTTAATTCTCTGCTGAGAGCCCACAAGTTATAGGTTCAGTTGATGCAACTGTTAACTCTCTGTTGAGAGCCCACATGTTGATAGATCTATCGGGGTAGCTCCCCACGTGATATTGGTTATGGGTATGAGGAACACTGTAGGTTTAGTTGGCGTGACACTATTGCTATTTGACAATGTGCTTGTAATTGGTATTCATTTCACTATGTCCTACGTTATTATTCACAGCTTCATGGTTTAACTCCTAAACCTACGAGCTCACCAACTTTATGTTGACATTTTCGAGTATCCATTTTCAGGTGCTAAGACTGAAGTTACACTAGAAGGTTGAGTACTGGCCTGGCTTAGCAAGACTTAAGACAAGACCCTTCCGGGTTATATCTCGTGAAGTTGCATTTTGTTATTTCCTAGTGATGTTGTTTAACTTTGAGACTTATGTTTATCTTGGATCTTTGTACTTATCCCGGTTGTGGGAGTTTCCGAATATTATCTGTCTTATGTTGTACATTTAGTATTTCTCTATTGTGACACCTTGTGTTCTTGACTATGAGATCATACCCCGTGAATACCATTCCGCTGCGCTATTTTTGAGGTGTGACATCTGCCAATCTTGTCATAACAAGCCAGTTTTTCTCTCTCATGTAAAATTTTACATTTGACAAAAACTTAGCTCCTCTTTAATTTCATTTTCAAGCTCTTAAGTCAGTTTTCTGCCACATTGATAATTGGTATTTATTTTTTTCGTTAAAACATCAATGCTAAACCATATATTCATGCTTAAAAAACAAAAACTATTTGTACGAAGAAATAAGATATTCTTTTAAAAGCTACTCTCAAAGTGTGTTTGAAAAATTATTTAACCATCCACTTACATGTTGAACGTATCTTGGTCTAAGATGAAATATCGAATATGAGTGATGAATGATTGTATGATGAACAAATTATACAAACGTGTATGAATCGAGTCATTGTTAGTAATGAAGTGCTAAGTCCATATCACTGCTCTTTTTATCTTCCTCGCGTACGTACACCTAACCTATTAAGGGAAAAACTTATCATTGGTATTAGAAAAATTGAAATAATTTCGGATTTGATTAGTGTGTGTGAATTTGTGTGTGTCAAATGCTATGAGATTGTTACTTTTGAAGATTTGATTTACTTTTGAAGATTTTGCTAGTTTCCAATATTATATTTTCGCCGTCGTTCGCACATTAGCCGGAATTCGAACATCCGTCGTTCGCACATTTGCGGGTATAAGACAAATAGGATGTGGGTCAACAAATGATTAGGATTGTACTTGTTGTCGGTGACACGTGTCAAAAAAATAATGAAGTCGCACATTCGCACATAATCATTTAGGAAAGATGTGTTTTTTTTTTTTACTATATGGTGACCACAACCTAAGTTTTTGTACTATTTAGAGAATTTTCTCTATTTCATACTCATGTTAATCCCTATCCCTACATATTAAACACAATATCACAACTATAATTATTTGTCGTTATAAATTATCGTCATTATGCACGGGTAGTCGTCTATTTATTTATAAAATGGAATAATAATTTAAGAAATCAACGAATCAAATGATATTTAAAAACAGTTTTCTTTGATACATTGGCGGGAAGATAAGAAGCCTCGCCTTGAGTTTGACGCAAAAACAAGATTCGTCTCATCAACTTCTTTAAACTCTTTCCTTTATTGTTTTGTCTTTCAAGATTCTGTCTCAATTTACACACAAAAACACTCTGTCCTTATACAACAACAAAGTAAGGGATTGGATGCCATTTATTTTTGTGTTTTTTGCTTCTTATATCAATACAACATTCTGATAATGAAATCTCAATTTATTGGATATGAGTTGTTGTTCGCGTTCTAGACTCTAGAGACAGAAAGTTGATTTAGTATTCAGAATGAGTTCGTCGTCAGCAGCAGTTCAGTATGATATGTCATTTAAGATTTTGTTGATTGGCGATTCGGGTGTTGGTAAAAGTAGTCTTCTCCTAAGTTTCGTTTCAAACTCTCTCGAGGATCTTTCCCCTACTATTGGTAACTTCAGCTTAACTAAATTGATAACTTTTTAAAAATATTTCTTGTTTTGCAAGTATTTTGTGTTTTCACTTTGTTCCATGTTACTCATATTTGTTCGATGTCATTGTAGTCGCTAAAGCTATAAAAAGTTCTCAATTTTGTCAAATTCATAAAAAATAAAAGTTATTGAAGAATAGCTTTTAGTTTCGGTCTAGGTTGGTTTTTCTAAGTGCCTCAGTTGGTCGGTTCCTTCATAGGTGATACTTGTACGACAATCACTAGCATTGCCCTTCAAAAAAAAAACAATCAGTAGCATTACTAAAATTTGACAATTAGGTAAGTATGTCTACAAAATCTTTAGGATTAGGAAATGTTGCTAAACAGGAAATTGTTTCAGTTTTCATGAGACTATTGAAGTACTTGTTACAATATCCAACATAATGGTATGTGTAACAGCAATTTTATCAATACAATTACGTCTATAGGTTTATCCACGTAATTTCTTGTTCTTTGTCTTCACTTGGTACCAATTTGCAATAGTGTATTGTGTTTACAATACCTCTTGTCCTTGTTGAAGAACCTAATTAACCAGCAAATAATATGGATTTATGGGCGATGCTAATGTAGCAAAGTGACCGACCGAATGTATTACTTTCACAATGTAATTCTTAATATTGACTTATTTTTCTGCAGAGCGAGAAAGAAAGAAATATTTTTGCTTCAGTGATTATACTTCACAAAAGAAATTATTAGTCTGTATTTATTCGCCAGCCGTATTACCTTCTAGTTAATTTCTTCTGTATGGTCAAACAGGCGTGGACTTTAAAATAAAGCAGCTTACAGTCGGTGGAAAGAAGTTAAAGCTTACAATATGGGACACCGGTAAGTGTTAACAATATTATAGAGATGAGGATCTCCCAAGCATTTTCATGGTAGTTTATTCAATGTTGCTACTAGTATTGTAACTATTGCTTTATATTTGGAACACCAATGACTATGCTACTTTCAATTTGGTTAATTACTCTTATGAGTATGTTGTTAATCAATTAAACTAATCATTGATTAATTAGGTAAATCACTCTTATGAGTATGTTAGTAGTTTTACATAATCTTTTTATTCACTTAAAGTCTTTCCAAATTAAGTGCCACTCATCTCTGGTTTAATCTCGTGTATTGCAGCTGGACAGGAGAGATTCAGGACATTGACAAGCTCCTACTATAGAGGTGCCCAAGGCATTATCCTTGGTAAGCAGGATTCATTCATACTCCTGCATTTTGAAATTCGAAGCACACACATGTTTTTCCTCGAAAGTAAACTGTTCAAGTATATAGAAACGACCATTACCTTTTATCCTTCGTGTTCACACTCAAAAGTTAGTTTTCATCCTGTATGATTGGAATATAATGTGGGTAAGGCTTGCATTTTTACGTCGTTTGTTTGGACATCAGTGCTACTGCTGGTTTTAGGTGTTTCGTTGTACAAACTAACTGAACACATCTATAATACTTGAATAATTTTATTTGTAACCCACGTATTAAACACGCATATTATCAGTGAAAGAATGATTAATGACAATTTTCTTATCCTTCAAGAACTTCTGCTTGTTTAAATTGGAAAGACAACCAATTCAGGGTGTGCCAAGTGCATCATATGAACATTTTCATTGTAGAGATTTCAAGATTACTAACATTATGTAGTTGCAGCATATGATGTTACAAGGAGAGATACGTTCATAAGCTTGTCAGATATATGGGCTAAAGAAGTCGAACGTTACTCCAATAATCAGGATTGTGTCAAGATGCTCGTTGGAAACAAAGTTGACAAAGTAAGTGTACTTATTAAGTTCCTTTTTCAGAATATGCATATATAGTGTGAAACCACTGTTGCTTCTCCATTCGATTCAGTTTAAGTTTTTTTTTTTTTTTTTAATAATAAATCATTTTGATTATAGACATGGTCGAAAAATGCTTTTTCAGGACTCAGAAAGATTTGTAAGCACGGAAGAAGGCATTGCTCTTGCAAAAGAACTTGGATGCTTATTTTTTGAGTGCAGTGCTACAACTCTAGAAAATGTACATCAATGCTTCGAAGAACTTGCATTGAAGGTAAATTAGACCATCCTATGATTTTTTTTTCTTGAGATCTGTCTCAAATGCCTCCTCCATCTTTACTCTTTTGGTAATGGTTAAATAGGTAAACTATGAAATTCAGTCGAGATTGGAACACGTCGAATCGCTAAACTTTAAACACTTGATTGACAGACTGAATGAGTCAAATGGGTCGAACTGGTATGACGGGTCACAAGCGATATATCTTAAGTGAATTTAAATGCTCACAGCCTCTTCAACCACTTTAGTAAAGAAATTTAGATTAGTATATCAGTAGGATAGTGTTTGTAAATTGTAATCACAATATCCCATTTTTTATGATTCTCAAGAAAAAAAGGAGAGCAATATCTATGCAGGTCAGCACACTCCAACCAAATCCTTGATGACCATGATAAAAAATGACCAGTTCTAACCGGTACCGGCTTTAAACCATTTCCTAATGCTTCTGAACCATTTATTTTGCCAGTATAGTATATATGCCAAAAGGAACTTAATATCTTTTTTCGAATTTCAATATTTGAATGTGGACGGGTAAGCAAATTGCATTGACTTGCATTATATATGAAGTAAAGTATCATTCATTCGGTCACATAATGAAAATTTGTTATCCGTGATTTAGAAAAAAAGGGGTTATACTTAAAGTTATCTCTTGTTTTCTGATCATAGATTATGGAGGTTCCTAGTCTTGTTGAAGAAGGGTCGACAGCACTAAAGAGAAATATACTCATGCAGAAACCAGATGACCAAACAACGTATGCTGATAGTTGTTGCTCATAAGAAAGGAATTTTAATGATGGTGCATTGTTTCTACTCTTATTGCTAACGCTATGTGGTGAGCTTTCCTTACAAACGGCGATTTCACATGCAAATCAATGGCTTTTTCACTTTCTTAACAAAAAAGATAGGGAAAACACTTAAAGCTGTTTGCTTCCTTCTCTTACATTTCCAGTTTGTTTGATGGTATTGTTCTGACAAACGAAACGATGATTTGGTGAGGCTTTATGGTGTGGTTGTGATTTGCTTATAATTATAAATGTTCTATTTGTTAAACCTCATTTTTGGTCCTTGTGGTTGTACCAATATTTCACTTTTGGTCCAAAATTCAAAAAATGTTTGATTTTAGTCCAAAAGTACACGTGGCTTGCAATTTTGGTCCAAATATTAACGTTTCCGTCAATACGTGTGTCATGTGAGAAACACGTGACTTATTCATTATTTTATTATAAGTTCACAAGGGTATGTTGGTCCTTTTACGGTTCCCGCGAATTGAAAGTGGGTATATTACCCTAAAAACATTGATTTCACATATGATCCTCATACTTCACACGATCAAAATCATCCCAAAAAAAAAGAGCCCTGATCGAGAAGAACCCTAAATGTTGCTTTGTCAATGGGTATTGAGACCTGTTGGTCGTACACTTGATCCCTACAAAGTCTACAGTAAGTTACTTATGTTATTGTAATTTAGGGTTGATGGTTTTATTGGGGGTTTAATGGTTTGTACAAATTTGTCAATGTTGGGAGTTTTAAATCATCTTTTTTGTTGCAACAGGTCAATTTCCAACTATTTTCTCCCTAGAAATACACCATGGTGGTTACTTTACTAGGTCACCAAAGCGTGTCTACAATGATGGAAATGTAAGTTGGTTTGATCAAATTGATGCAGATGGGTTTTCAATTGTTGAAGTAAAAAGTATGTTAGCAGGCTTAGGTTATGTCAATCACAATATGCAATATTGCTATAAAATTCCAAATGGCAATTTAGATACTGGTCTTTATATGTTACACAATGACAGTGATGTTTTGGGGTTGATAAAGCATGTTGATAAGTGTAAACTCATTGAGTTGTTTGTTATGCACCCTGTTGACCTTCCTCAAGTACCTGGCCCAAATGAGGTTCCTAACTTAGAAGATGACTTTGATCCATTCTTTTGTGACCTAGACCCTGAAAATGGAGAGTCAAGTGCTAGGCCTAAGCAAACTGACCCAAATGATAATCCCAGTGTTAGTGAACCAAACAATGCAGATAGTGTAGTTAGTGATCATAGTAAACAGAGTGATGGTACTGAGGAAAGTTCTGATAGTTATGATAGTGATGACAGTGAAGATAGCGATTTTGATATGGAGGGGGAAAATAGTATTGGTGATTTTGAGGTTGATATGGAAGATTTTAGGAAGCACACTGATGCTAATGTTGAGTGGGTAGGATGTAATGAGGGCCAAGATGAAACAGTTGAACTAAATGAACCATGTTTAGAAGAAGAAGACTTGGAAGCTTTTGGAAGTGGCACTGATTCAGATGATCCAGAGTGTAATAGGAAAAGAGCCTTAAAAAAGTTAGCAAATCAACACAAACCTGTAGATGGGAAGTTCTATAGTGACAACTTTTTTGTCGGGCAAACTTTTGGTAACAAAGGTTTGATAAAGGAGATAGTTACAAGAATTTCAGTTGAATCAAGAAGGGATATATACTTGAAAAAGAATGATAAAACCAGGGTAAGGGCAGAGTGTAGAGGGATTGTACCTGTTTTTAGTGAATCTCAGTTTGGGCCTAGTGGGCCAACTGGATCACAGGTTGAGAAGCCCAAGAAGGTTAAGAAAAAAAAGACACCATGTGCTAGGGCTAGTGGATCACAGATTGAAAACCCTAATGTCAATGTTATAGATACTCAATCTTGTCCATGGCTGCTACATTGTTCAAAATCAAAGGAAGAAACTTGGTATGTGAAGATCTTTGAAGATAACCATACTTGTTTACAAACAAGAAATGTGAAAAAGTGTACAGCTCAGTTTCTTTCCAAAGTAGTACAAGAATCAATAAAACCAAACCCCAAGATACCTTTAGCTGCTTTGAAAGATCAAATACAACAGAAATATGTGGCAAGAGATGTATAGGTTCAAGGTAAATCCAACTAGGGGACCAGATATGTGGGAAAAGTCATCAAACCCAATCACAATAACACCACCAGACTATCACCCACCTGTTGGTAGACCACCAAAAAAGAGGAGGAAAAGTGCAGCTGAGATATATGATAACATGGTGAAAAATGGTCAAAGGCTAAGTAGGCAAGGTAAAAGTATAACTTGCAAAAATTGTGGTCAATCAGGTCATAACAAAAGATCATGCAAAGGTCAAAGATTCAAGCCATCACAACCATCTGCAAGTGTTAGACAACCTGCACCAACTCATAGGCCATCTGTTGTTAGGCCATCTCCACCTGTTGTTAACCTATCTGCAACAAATGTGAACCCATCTCCATCTGTTGTTAGGCCAGCTGCACCAACAAGGAGCTCACCAAGAAAAAGGACTGCAAATGGTTTTTTTAAAGGCTTTGTTATGTAAGTCTGTTATGTTTGACTTTGTTAAGTTAAACAATCTTTTGTAAGACTGTTATGTTTGAATTTCTTATGTTTGACTTTTAAGTTAGTCTTTCATGTGTTATGTAAGGCAGTGTTATGTTATGTAAGACTTGGTAATGTCTATTTGTAAGACTTTGTTATGTTTGACTTTTATTAAGTGTTATTTACTTTTGTTAACTGTGTGTTCATGTTGAAAAATTGGTTATGTTTGACTTTGATAAGTCAAGTATGTAATTTACCAAACCAAAACAGATAACATTTATAATTCATTAAATAAACTGCCATAGCATTAACATCACAAGTACATTATACAGCTGAAAATTAGGTTCACTTATTATACTAGAATGTTGACTTTAAAAAGTCAACATTTTTATTTATGGTCATGCAAACCATCACAAGTACATTACAGCTGCATTACAATAGCAACTTCATTTCATTCATTCATTCAAAGTACTTCATTACACAAAATTCACAACTACATTTGGACTGCCATTAAACAAAAGTCACAACTACATAGTGACTGCCATTACAAGTCAACCCAACTAAAATCAAACTAAACCCTAACATCATTTGAAAACATATAAAATGACGACAAATACCCAACTAAAAACTAACATCATTTTCAACCTTCTTATTGTTCCACGATTTTCAGCAACAATAGCTTGTGACTCATTCATGTTGCGTAATAACCCAGGAATGATTTGCACAGCTCGATTACACATTGGTGGATCATACCAATCAATAATCCCATGATTGGAACCCTAATTAAAGCATATTTCAAAATTAGGTCAAAATCAAAATTGGAGAAAATATAAATTCATATAAATTCATTGCTTACCCTTTTAGCACAACAGTAGAAACGTCTTCCTGGATTAAATTGTGTCCATGAAGTTTTTATAACCGCTGGTGAGCCACAGCGAGGGCAACGAACCATGTTTGGGTTTTTTTTTGGTCTCAAAAAATGGGGGAGGTGAGTAGCAAAGTGGGTGGGTTTGTATTTATTATAAAAGGGGAATAAATTTATTAGTAGAAAGACACTTATGCCCTCACGTGAGTGGAACATGTAAAAGCCAACGGTTATATTGACGGAAACGTTAATATTTGGACCAAAATTGCAAGCCACGTGTACTTTTGGACTAAAATCAAACATTTTTTGAATTTTGGACCAAAAGTGAAATATTAGTACAACCACAAGGACCAAAAATGAGGTTTACTCATAATTATAAATGTTCTATTTGTTGAAGTGCGAGTGTGTGACCTAAATGACAAGTAATTTTAGTTGTTTTTAATTAAAATTTTAGCAAATTATAATGTGGTCTACTTGTAACTTGATCCAGCCTCACCAAGATTTAGGATATTTTTATGCCGTGTAGAAATGAAAATTAAAATTTTTACTATTGTCAACATAACTTTACTAAAAATGAAAATACATAAATTTATTTAGGATAGGGGTATGAATTGTCTACATTGTTGGAATTAAATAACATGACTACTCATATAATTAAAACACTTAAAACATTAAAGCAAGTGCGGAAGTGTAAGGATCATATAATTGCAAATTAATTAAACGAAAATTAAAACGTATGCGTACCTTTTGCAATTCTAAGCTAGCAATCAATTCAAGAACCCTAATTAGGGTTTATGTGGATTAACGAATTGACCCTTACCGTTTTTCAATTCAATCCAAGATGTAAACAATAGTGTGATTACACCACGTTCTTGTACACACATACTGATACCAAATTAACGCGAATGCTAGTTCAATTAAACACAAAACGATTTTTGATAAACAAAAAAATCGGAACACTCCTTAAAGGTTTAGGGTTTCGGCCGAGTATCACAAGAAGAGGAGAAAAACCAATTTAGAGTTTAGTGTGTGTACAAAAGTTACAAAATGATGAACCCTTGACTTTGTACATATAGCAATGTTGCAAAAATCGTGAATCGGTAGTCGGGCGGTCGATCACCCTGCAGCGATTAATCGGTCAAGGCGGGATTAATCGGTGATTAATCGGATTGGCATTTCCTGCAAGTTTTGGGTATTTCTGGAGACCAAACTAAAGATTTTAAGTGATTTCAAGCCTACTATGTTTCCAAACCTCAATAAAAGGCTCCAATTCTGATTATGAGGCCCATTGTGCGTTATAAGTGAAATAAACGATCCCCAAATTAAGTAGAATGCCTAAATTATTAATTTTTTAAAAGTTGACCGATTAGTCCGATTTGGTAATTAGTATGATTTTTTACCGATTCGGCCGATTTTTGACCGATTCGGCCGATTTTTGACTGATTAGTTGCCGATTTTTGCCTAGGCCGATTTTCAAAAATCAACAAGGTATAAGGCCGATTACCGATTAATCGGCAATCGGCCGATTTTTGTAACATTGATATATAGCATGACAAAACTTTGGGAACAAGTTAGGGCTTGGGTTGGGTTTTACCCCTTGGCCGATCGGTTCTAGCACCCCAAAGGGGGTTCTAGATCTTTCTTGCTCTCAATTTTGCATCTATAGTCCTTGCCTTTTATACGTTAGTCAATTTCCGTTAATTACTAACGGTCGTTAGTTGTTTTGTGTAATTAATAATTATATATAACATTTTATATTTAATTATTAAACATTAATTCTTCATACGTAAAGTGTGCAATCCCGTGGTCTCGAGTTCGAATCCGGACAAACACTATTAAATACGTCCGTAAAACTAACAGCTCCCACTTGGACATATCTTAATAGTGTAATGACATTGGTTAGCGTCTAGCAACACGCCAATGCCCCTAGTACAACCCGAGTGTGGTTTCCTTGGAAAAACCTTTTGATGATTCATCATCATACTTATCCTTTTGTTACTAATACTATGTTAATATGGATATGGATCTTACTCATTCCATAATTAACTATTCTGTTTCTCGTTGTTTATGATTGAGCAAGATTGCCAAATGTTCTGAACGTATTCCAGATAGATCTTGGGCGTAGCCACGCAAACATCTTGTCAACCCTACGAGTGGCCTAACAATGTTAAACTTCGAAACAAATTCGAAGGAACAAATTCTTTTTTGACTACAAGCAAAAACCATGAATTTTGCAACACTTCTGAAAATAGCCCTTATAACCACCTATTACGGATAGCGTTAGACTATCCCACAAAAATGCACTACGTTCATGATAGTTATCTGGTATCTTAAGTCAGAGGATAAATATTCATGATTTACTTAATGACATAGATCCATAAGTACAATCATGTGGTTGGGATCTTTCCTATATTTAATTCATTGAATATCATGTGAATTTGGCATGTCTATTCATCAATATACTTTCAAGTATATTTTACCAAAACTCAGATTTGTCTTAATTCAATGATATTCTCATATCATTAATTGACAACGGACTATTTAGAATAAATAACTTATTCACGGATTAAACATGCAAATATAGGATACAAAAATAAAAATGAGAGATAAACATAACCAATATTTTATTTTATTAAATAATAATAATTGTTAAATACATCCTTTATCCAAATACTAATCACAGTTATGCATGAAACTACTAGCTAAACGATGTCCAATGCCATTGGCATGATCACGGAGCTTATCCTGAGGTAGAGCCTTCGTAAACGGATTAGCTAGATTATCATCTGTGTGAACTTTGAGTAGATTAATTTCACCTATGCGGACTTGCTCTCGAACATAGTGATATTTCCTTAGAAAATGTCTGGTGCCCTTCATGACTCCAGGTTCATTGGCAAATATGCTTGCAGCAGAATTGTCGCAATACATATTAATAGGCAATTCAATTGAAGGCATAACACCAAGCCTTGAAATGAATTTTCTAATCCAAACAGCTTCCATTGCAGCTTCTGAAGCAGATATGTACTCAGATTCTATTGCAGACATCGCAATGGTACTCTGTTTCTTGCTCTTCCAGTCTACTGCTCCTCCATTTATAACAAAGACATATCCTGTCTGAGACTTCGTATCATCTTTATCACATTGCCAGGACGCATCGCAGAAACCTGTAACATCAAGTTCTGCAGCTGGATTTCCACCATACACTAGAAACATATCTTTTGTATTTCTTAGATACTTAAGAATGTTCTTAACAGCAGTCCAGTGAGATTCACCTGGATTCTGTTGATATCGACTGGTGATATTTTGTACGAATGCCACATCTGGCCTTGTGCATCTAACTCCATACATGATAGATCTTACTACCGAAGCATAAGGAACTCTACTCAAGCGTGCCACCTCTGTAGGTGTTGAAGCACATAGTTCGCTACTTAAGCCATGTTCTAATTGCATTGGCAAATATCCTTTCTTGGAATTTTGCATATTGAATCTCTTCAATATTTTGTCAATGTAAGCACTTTTGTAACACCCCAACTCGACAAGGGTAGAGATGTCACAATAATGGTTTCATATCAGAACAAACACAAGCATATGACATAAATAATACAATTGAATTTCAAAGGTTACAATGGAAAATCTGAAGATACAAGGTTACAATAAAGATACAATAATTATTAAGTCTGAATATAAGCTCCTCTAGTCATCTGTCTCAAAATAGCTAATAAGGTCTTCTAAGTCCAAGGTACTCTACACTTACACCCAGCTTCTAAACTAAAACCTGCCGCAGGAAAAGAAATGCAGCTGAGCTATGAAAGCTCAGTGAACAGATATAACGATAACAAAGCAGTAATGATGGGATAGTGAAGTAAGTGAAACAATGCAAGGTATAACAAGAGTTAGGAAAGAAAAATAAAGGTTATGCAGGTATATCATGTAACACCCCAACCCGAAAAGGGTAAAGATGTCACAACGATGGTTCTATATCAGAACAAACACAAGCATTTGACATTAATAATACAATAGAATTCAATGGTTACAAAGGAAATATGAAACTACAAGGTTACAATACAAAAGTTTCTAAGTCTAACTATAAGTTCTTCTAATACTCTTCCATAGCTAGTCGGGCCTTCTATATCCATGGTACTCTCCGCTCATACCCAGCTTCCAAACTAAAACCTGCCGCGGGAAAAAGAAACGCGGCTGAGCTACGAAAGCTCAGTGAAAAGATATAACGATACAAAGCAGTAATAAGGGATGGTGAAATAATGAAATGGCACAAGGTGTACAAGAGTAGAAAGGACAATGGAAAAGATTATCAAGAAATGGTTACAATGGCTCAGTGTAAAGGAAACCATAACCCACCACCAGCCCAAGTCGAAACAGGTCAAGTCCAGTATCAAGTCATAGGGTAACATAAACAGATATCCATTACGAGCCCAGAACATATCATATCAAGTCAAGCAAGGTGTACAGAGGGGTGACCTCGGTACCAAGTACAATATGAGGGGATACCTCCAAGGGTTGGAGTCATGAGCTCCCAAGAGTGAATGACGTGTATCGCACACACCTATCATGTCACTAAGCAATACAAGTAATCAAGTCAAGTCCAGTACAAATCTAGGATGCATCCATGCGCCCCTGTAGGCTGCCACAATGTCTTCATCTACGTGTACAAGTAAAATATCAAGTCATAGCAGGGACGGGATAGGTAATCACTTTCCTACCCAAAAGTCAAGTCATTGGTGCATCAATGACAAGGACATGAAACCCTCATGCCTAGTATGGCTCGTAATCTCAAACTGTGGGTCAAGGGTCAAGTATCAAGTATCAAGTGTTCAAGTTCAAGGTTTAACAAGTGGTTCAAGTCAAGTCATATATCAGGGGTTCAAGTCAAGTTTCCAATCGAGTTTATCAAGGTGCAGGTCAAGGGTCAAGACAAGAGATCGTAACAAAGGTATACAGTAAAGGTTCAATTTAAAAGTTCATTTAAAAACAATCCTTTTAAAATAGTTTCCATAAAATAATCTTTTAAAATGGTTTTCATAAAAATAGTCTTTAAAATAGTTTTCAATAAGATAGTTTTAAAAAATGGTTTTCTTAAAACATTTCCATAATTAATTAAAAAGGTTTTCTCATCAAGATAAAATATCAAGTAAACCAAAGTTCAAGTCAAGGTTTATGGCGAGGTTCATATCAAGGTTCATAGTAGGTTTCAAGGCAAGGTTCAGAACAAAAGGTCAAGGCAAGGTTTCAAAACAAAGGTTCAAGTCAAAGAAATCATATCTAAGGTTCACAATACAAAGAGGAACATAGCAATGGCTTGGGGAATCCTAAACGAATCAAAACAAGAGATCAAGAGAAACGAAGGCACCTTACAAGAAGGGCAGAATATCTGTACCTTATGCAAGCAAGAAAATGAGAAAAGAGTCACAAGAGACGGATCACTCCCTCTTCACGGAACCTATACGAATTAATAACCACGAATTACTGATAAGCTTATTTTAATCAGATTTCCCCTTTTGGGTTTCTTTTTATTTTTAGAACTTTCTATTTTAGTAATTTCCCTTTTTAAGTAAGTTTTTTCGAATTAGAATTTAATACCTTTAAGTTATAATTGATACCTAAGAAATCCTTAAGTGTTAAAATGACCAATATAGTAGTTTAGGGTTAAATATGTTAATATAGCAAAATTTAGGGTCTTAACATGTAATTTACCATAGTTTAGGGTTAGATGAGTTAATTAAATTTTCTTTGGCATATATAACACATGATTTAGCTTCAACATGCCATTCTTCCTTTCCACTGTGCACGTATCATTCTTTTGTTTGATATCAATATTAACGAGTTCATGCATTCCATCTTCTTTGTTCATTCGTTCAACACAGTAAAGCCGAGACTCGATATCGAACCCGAAATACACACACATATACGCATCACATGAACTCACACCTACTCCAAACCCTTCCTCACGAATTAACACCTACGTCCCTTTTTCTTTTCACTTATGTTTCTCTTCTCAACTTTAAAGCATGTATATAAAAGTGTCGTATGCATGTTCCAATAATCAAATCCAAAGCGTATAACCCGACAATTCAAACGCTTCCAAAACAGAAATAAATATTATATATCGACGCATATTCGTTTCATACTTTTGCTGCTTACATGTTACCTATATATATACCTATTATATGGATGTCGAAGAATAAAGAAAAGAGATGAATATACCTTCAAACAAGATGATAAACTAGAACTCAAACAAGGATCGAACTCGAAACTAATTACGAGTGCAAGCACCAAGACCAGATTGAACCCGATCGCTCAACGAACTTGATCGACACTCGAACATGAACTTGACCCTCCAACGTACGAGACCGAAACAAACTGTCCGCCACGAACCAAACTTTGTAGTGTGAAAAGAAGAATCAAAAGCAAGAGGTCGAACACCAAGCAAAATCACAGCCAATTTAACCCTAGCAGAAACACTTCGAACAGCCCCTTAAAACCCTTGATCGAACACCACCTTGAACCAGGAGCAAAGCACGTCTAACACACCACGTAGAGACCACAACGAACCTCTTTTGCTGCTGTGATTTGAACCGAACAGGAATGGAGAAGAATAGCAGCAGTCGACAGAAGAAGATGAGCAGGAGTCGACAGTTTTGGTTTTAGGGTTTTTAGCAAAGTTAAAATAAAATACGGTATATATGGTTTTAAAGATCCGACTTTTGAGTTGGGATAAACAAAGGATGGGCCTAATATTATGGGATATGATATCCTTTAAATTCTTTTACATATCTTTTCTTTATTTTTCCTCTTGTTTTCCTCTAGCCGAAGTTATTGTTTATTGATACAAGGATGTCGAATTTTATTTAGGATATTGTTTGTGATTTTAATTATAATGTAAGGTTATTAGTTTAGTTTATTTTGTAATTTAGAATGTTAATTACTTTAGGTACAAATAATATGTCTTTTGTTCTATTTTATACATTCTTAAAATTTCAAAATTAGAGGGGTATTTTGGTCATTTTACATACTTTCTAAATTTTGGGTATTACAACTTCTTCCCCCCTAAAAAAAATTTCGTCCTCGAAATTTGCAGGAAGCAGAAAGAAAATAGAACGGAAACTTATACGGAATGCGAACAAGATTTCAAATCAATTTAACTGTATCAACAGTAGAGAGCTCTACAAGAGTTCAAGATTTATAACTGAAATCAACAGAACGCAAAACGAGAGTCCAAACTTATCCAGGTATCTAATGAACAAGGGCAGAGTATACGAACATGTAGGATGAACCTAAAGTCTCTCTAATCACGGATAATCCAACAGGAATCAAGTTCTAAACTTCTTAGATACTTCCCAAGACATCCTATGGCCACAATGAGGGCACGTTATATGGTGTAAGTATTATCACGTTGATCAGGCGTCATAATACTAGCACCACATAATTATGCCTTCATGATGATCATACTTTATCTCGAGTCGTAAGTAGAAAAACCTATGTTAATCCACCTAGTATTTCTATAGTCTCGGAGGTCAACAAGATCAAATGTCATAACAAGGCACGAATCAGAGTGATGCGGAAACACTAATACTTAAACCAATGCCTTATAATCTACCCATTCCTCACTGGTCAAAACTTAAGTTCATACCAAGAAATCCTAAAGCAAGTCCTCAAGGTGTCCTCCTATGTTCTTACAGTGGAAGCCTAATGGTCCTAAACTCACAGGACAGGGTAAATGTATTACAAGTCGTCAGCCCGTCTCTCTGATACCATAATTGTAACACCCCAACCCGACAAGGGTAAAGATGTCACAACGATGGTTCTATATCAGAACAAACACAAGCATTTGACATTAATAATACAATAGAATTCAATGGTTACAAAGGAAATATGAAACTACAAGGTTACAATACAAAAGTTTCTAAGTCTAACTATAAGTTCTTCTAATACTCTTCCATAGCTAGTCGGGCCTTCTATATCCATGGTACTCTCGCTCATACCCAGCTTCCAAACTAAAACCTGCCGCGGGAAAAAGAAACGCGGCTGAGCTACGAAAGCTCAGTGAACAGATATAACGATACAAAGCAGTAATAAGGGATGGTGAAATAATGAAATGGCACAAGGTGTACAAGAGTAGAAAGGACAATGGAAAAGATTATCAAGAAATGGTTACAATGGCTCAGTGTAAAGGAAACCATAACCCACCACCAGCCCAAGTCGAAACAGGTCAAGTCCAGTATCAAGTCATAGGGTAACATAAACAGATATCCATTACTGAGCCCAGAACATATCATATCAAGTCAAGCAAGGTGTACAGAGGGGTGACCTCGGTACCAAGTACAATATGAGGGGATACCTCCAAGGGTTGGAGTCATGAGCTCCCAAGAGTGAATGACGTGTATCGCACACACCCATCATGTCACTAAGCAATACAAGTAATCAAGTCAAGTCAAGTACAAATCTAGGATGCATCCATGCGCCCCTGTAGGCTGCCACAATGTCTTCATCTACATGTACAAGTAAAATATCAAGTCATGGCAGGGACGGGATAGGTAATCACTTTCCTACCCAAAAGTCAAGTCATTGGTGCATCAATGACAAGTACATGAAACCCTCATGCCTAGTATGGCTCGTAATCTCAAACTGTGGGTCAAGGGTCAAGTATCAAGTATCAAGGGGTCAAGTTCAAGGTTTAACAAGTGGTTCAAGTCAAGTCATATATCAGGGGTTCAAGTCAAGTTTCCAATCGAGTTTATCAAGGTGCAGGTCAAGGGTCAAGACAAGAGATCGTAACAAAGGTATACAGTAAAGGTTCAATTTAAAAGTTCATTTAAAAACAATCCTTTTAAAATAGTTTCCATAAAATAATCTTTTAAAATGGTTTTCATAAAAATAGTCTTTAAAATAGTTTTCAATAAGATAGTTTTAAAAAATGGTTTTCTTAAAACATTTCCATAATTAATTAAAAAGGTTTTCTCATCAAGATAAAATATCAAGTAAACCAAGAGTTCAAGTCAAGGTTTATGGCGAGGTTCATATCAAGGTTCATAGTAGGTTTCAAGGCAAGGTTCAGAACAAAAGGTCAAGGCAAGGTTTCAAAACAAAGGTTCAAGTCAAAGAAATCATATCTAAGGTTCACAATACAAAGAGGAACATAGCAATGGCTTGGGGAATCCTAAACGAATCAAAACAAGAGATCAAGAGAAACGAAGGCACCTTACAAGAAGGGCAGAATATCTGTACCTTATGCAAGTAAGAAAATGAGAAAAGAGTCACAAGAGACGGATCACTCCCTCTTCACGGAACCTATACGAATTAATAACCACGAATTACTGATAAGCTTATTTTAATCAGATTTCCCCTTTTGGGTTTCTTTTTATTTTTAGAACTTTCTATTTTAGTAATTTCCCTTTTTAAGTAAGTTTTTTCCGAATTAGAATTTAATACCTTTAAGTTATAATTGATACCTAAGAAATCCTTAAGTGTTAAAATGACCAATATAGTAGTTTAGGGTTAAATATGTTAATATAGCAAAATTTAGGGTCTTAACATGTAATTTACCATAGTTTAGGGTTAGATCAGTTAATTAAATTTTCTTTGGCATATATAACACATGATTTAGCTTCAACATGCCATTCTTCCTTTCCACTGTGCACGTATCATTCTTTTGTTTGATATCAATATTAACGAGTTCATGCATTCCATCTTCTTTGTTCATTCGTTCAACACAGTAAAGCCGAGACTCGATATCGAACCCGAAATACACACACATATACGCATCACATGAACTCACACCTACTCCAAACCCTTCCTCACGAATTAACACCTACGTCCCTTTTTCTTTTCACTTATGTTTCTCTTCTCAACTTTAAAGCATGTATATAAAAGTGTCGTATGCATGTTCCAATAATCAAATCCAAAGCGTATAACCCGACAATTCAAACGCTTCCAAAACAGAAATAAATATTATATATCGACGCATATTCGTTTCATACTTTTGCTGCTTACATGTTACCTATATATATATATACCTATTATATGGATGTCGAAGAATAAAGACAAGAGATGAATATACCTTCAAACAAGATGATAAACTAGAACTCAAACAAGGATCGAACTCGAAACTAATTACGAGTGCAAGCACCAAGACCAGATTGAACCCGATCGCTCAACGAACTTGATCGACACTCGAACATGAACTTGACCCTCCAACGTACGAGACCGAAACAAACTGTCCGCCACGAACCAAACTTTGTAGCGTGAAAAGAAGAATCAAAAGCAAGAGGTCGAACACCAAGCAAAATCACAGCCAATTTAACCCTAGCAGAAACACTTCGAACAGCCCCTTAAAACCCTTGATCGAACACCACCTTGAACCAGGAGCAAAGCACGTCTAACACACCACGTAGAGACCACAACGAACCTCTTTTGCTGCTGTGATTTGAACCGAACAGGAATGAAGAAGAATAGCAGCAGTCGACAGAAGAAGATGAGCAGGAGTCGACAGTTTTGGTTTTAGGGTTTTTAGCAAAGTTAAAATAAAATACGGTATATATGGTTTTAAAGATCCGACTTTTGAGTTGGGATAAACAAAGGACGGGCCTAATATTATGGGATATGATATCCTTTAAATTCTCTTACATATCTTTTCTTTATTTTTCCTCTTGTTCTCCTCTAGCCGAAGTTATTGTTTATTGATACAAGGATGTCGAATTTTATTTAGGATATTGTTCGTGATTTTAATTATAATGTAAGGTTATTAGTTTAGTTTATTTTGTAATTTAGAATGTTAATTACTTTAGGTACAAATAATATGTCTTTTGTTCTATTTTATACATTCTTAAAATTTCAAAATTAGAGGGGTATTTTGGTCATTTTACATACTTTCTAAATTTTGGGTATTACATATCAGGAATTAAGAAACAGTTACCATAGTAAAGGGAAAAGTAATCCCAACCCGAGCCCAAGTCATATCAAGTCAAGTCAAGTATGAAGTCAATTATCCAGTCAAGTACGTATCCGGAGGGGTGACCTCGGAATACTAAGTACAAGGTTATAAGGTAACAGAAACAGTAATCCACTACGAGCCCAGAAACATAATCATATCAGAATCATGTAACCATATAAGCATATAGAGGGGAAACCTCTCAGTAATCCAGAAAATATGAGGGGAGTCCTCAATCAGTAAATGGAGTGATCAGCTCCCAGTATGTGAAAGATGTGTATCGCACACACCATCAGTCACCAGAAATAACATAATATAACAGAAACAGAATACATAAACAGATCTAGGATGCATCCATACGCCCTAGGTGGCCAAATACCTCCTCTACACACCAAATTAAATTAAGTCAGGGACGGGATAGGACATCACTCCCCTACCCTAGAGTCATGCCATCGGTGCATCAATGACATGGACATGAAACCCTCATGCCTAGTTATGGCTCGTAGTTTCAAACTGTGGGTCAAGGGTCAAGTATCAAATGTCCAAGTATCCAGTTCAAATTTCATATCAAGTGGTTCAAGTCAAATTTCCATTTCAATTATATCAGAAGGTCCATATCAAAGGTTCATATCAATAGTTCAGTATTAGATGGTTCAATATCAGATGGTTCAATATCAGAAAGGTCAATATCAAATGGGTCAATATCAGAAGGATCAATATCAGAAGGGTCAATATCAGAAGGTTCATAATCAAAGTTTCATAGCAACAGTTCATTTAAAAAGGTTTCTATTTAAAAGTCCATTTAAAGCAATCTCTCAAAAATGGTTTTCATAATAAATGATCTTACAAAATAGTTTTCATAAAAATGGTCTTTCAAAACGGTTTTCATAAAGATGGTCTTAAAATAGTTTTCTTAAAAACTTTTAGTAACTTTCATTTAAAAGTAGTATCGCATCTTTTTAAAATAGCTTTTCTCACACATTTTCATATATAATTCAGAAAGGTTTTCACTTCTAGTTACCAAAATCAAATAATCCTTCAAAGTATCAAGTGATTCAAATATTCATGTTACAGGGTGACGAACGAGTCATATCAAGTATCAAGGGAACATGGCAAGGCTCAATTATCAAGGTTCACAAATCAAGGGAAGCATAACAAAGGCATAGATCAAATAAGAAAGCCCCAAATAAAAAGGCTCAGATCATAATCAAACCAATATAGACAGATGTATGTGAAACATGAAGAACGAATCAAAGTATAAGGGAACATAGCAATGGCTTAGGGAATTCTATAATGAATCAGAAATCCAGAATGTCATGAGAACGAAGGCACCCTTACTGAAAAAGGGTAGAATATCTGTACCTTATACCGTAAGTGAAGATACATCTAGAAATACCAAGATCGGAAACAAACTCCACCTTCAGCGAATCTACACAAACACATGGTCGTCTTACAATTAATATCTTATTTAAATCAGATTTCTCGTTTTAGTCGGCTTTCTATTTTTTTTGCAACTTTCCATTTATAGCAAGTTTCCACTTTTAGAAAGTTTCCTTATTTAGCAAGTTTCTATAATTAGCAGATTTCCATAATTAGAAAGATTTAAACATTATCATTTAGGTTAAGTCATGAGTTTAATATTATTATGGAAATAGGGTTCATTTTATCAAATTATAATAGTTTAGGGTTAAATAGAACAACTTTCCATATTTTAGGGTTTCAAATGTAAATATGCCAAAGAAAAGGTCCAAAATGTAAATATTACAAGTTATTCATTTTAATCCATAAGTTTACCATAATTACAATTCTAATCCTTTAATTTTAACAATTTTACCAATTAAACCCTTTAATTAATCAAATTACAAATTAAACCTTATAATTAATTAAATTACAATTTAATCCTTATAATATCCATATTTACACATTAAGCCTTCAACTATCCAAATTTACACATTACACCTCTTACATAAATGTTTATACGAAATACCCTCTATTTTACATAATTTACAAAACAAGTCCCTCTCTTTTATAATTTTTCAACTTGAATTTAATAATTAAACAATTTACCATTTAAACCTTTTAATTACAAATTTTACATATAACACCCCCATATTATATTTTTCACGATTTATCCCTGGTCCAAGGTATCTTACAAAATAACCCCCATGTTTGAATAATTACAAAACACACCCTAGAGTTTTAATTATCCAATCGGTATTACATAAAATCATATAAACCCTAACCCTAATTTCTCTAATCATTACCAATCATTATTATAACCTTAAAAACACATTTATTACTTCAATCCATCATCAAAAACCAAAACCCTAATTTATACGATTTATATAATATTTTTAACCCTTTTTATTTTTAAATCCGGTTGGAACAAAAATTAACCAAGGGTGATATAGGCTTCAAAAAATATAATGATCATTTTTCCAGAGTCATATGGCACGTATAGAACCCAAATAAAATATGTTTGCAACCCAGAAAAATCGTATGACTTATTTTATGTTTTATTTACGTTTTTGATATCTATAATTACCACGAATTATTTAACGTGCATGGATCAACATAGCTATTTTTTATGAATCATATGTGATGCAGATATTACCAGAAAAATACCAGATGGGTTTTTATACGATCGAATGAAGGCGTGAGAGTTTTGTACCTCTCGGCTAAATCAAGTCGACACCAACAAAACTCCAACGATCAACCTAGTGATTCCACGACCTCCAAACTATTTTTCTCACCTTCCTTAGACTTGAATGAACACCAGAAAAATATGTGACAGCCTCCAGAAATTTGGATGAATCGAATGGGAGTTTTTGTGTGTGTTTAGGGTTTAAAAGAATATGTAAATGGGGAAAATATATAAAACCGTGTTTTAGATGAGGAGGGGGAATAAAATTTCGGCCCAAGAATAGTAGATAAGATCAATTTTTGATTTGGGAGGATTTTCTATTAATTGTGATGTTTATCTCTTTATTTATTTGTTTTTAATTAATTAACAAAAAATAAAATGCATATATATAAGTGTAATTATGCCAATATAGTATTTTTATGTGTGACATGTATTTTTGTACATTGTAAAATATTAAAATGTTGTCACAAAAATTACCTTACTTCATATGTGGTTAATTTCCAAAGGTTTGGGATTTATTTGATGTTTTATGTGCTTATTAATCAAATTTTAAAGTTACAGGGGCATTTTTGTCATTTTGCATTTTTTGAAATTTTAGGTATTACAACTTTGACTTAAACCAATTAACAGCTGTGATCTATCTCTGTAGATCTTGATTCCCAGAATGTATGCTGCTTCTCCTAAATCCTTTATAGAAAAACACTTTCCAAGATATGATTTAACATTTTTCAAACTTGGAATATCTTTTCCCATGATTAATATGTCATCAACATATAGGACAAGGAAAGTAACATCACTCCCACTAGCTTTGTGATATACACATGGCTCATCAAGATTATGAGTAAACCCAAACTTTTTGATTTCTTCATCAAATCTCTTATTCTATTGCCATGATGCTTGTTTCAATCCATAAATGGATCTTTGAAGTTTGCACACACGGTTTGGAAATTGTGGATTCACAAACCCCTCAGGCTGCGCCATATAGATGTCTTCATCTAGGCGACCATTTATGTAACACCCGATAATTTTCCAAACCTATTTTCCTAGCCAAATATTTATTTTTGCATCCCCTTAGCATTTAAACTTTTTCCAAACTTATTTGTACTTGAGAAATAGAAGATATCTTAATAAACGTGAGCGTTATCCCTTTATTGAGCTGGCATAACCTAGAAAGCACGAAACGAATCAATTTGCTAAATAAATTAACTCCGAAAAAGTTATGCATATTTATACTCATTTTTATCAGAAAAATTATTTCGGAAACAATGGCGAAAACTTCGTATCTTAAAACGGATTTTTGCTATGTCTAAAGGGTCCCACGGTGTTTATTTTAAAAGAATAGCAAAAATTACACAAACGCCCCCTCCGCCCTATTTTTACGCCGCGCCCCCTACAATTTCACTTGCCTACCTTTAGTCCCTCCTTGGAGTATATGAGCCCTTTAGGGTTTCATTATTCACCACTAATATACACCTCACCGGAATTTTACAACTCCGGCGCCGCACCCACCTCCGGCCACCACCGAAAAGCACCCCACGCGTAGATCGAGACCCCGTGGTCACTCCTGGAGTGTTTGGAGACTCAAGGTGTCCTTTTGGTTCGTGTATCAAAGCTCACCGCTGCCACCACCTTGTCGCCACCACTCGCAGCCTTCTCCCACCACCTTTCTCTCTCTCTCTCTCTCTCTCTCTCTCGGTATGGCTCACGCGCCCCTCCCCTTCTTATTTTGATTTCTATTTCAAAACCCTAACCCTAAATTTTTATAAAAACGAGTTTTATAACTAAAATCATTTAAATTTTATGTTTTATAAACCAAATCGTGTGGATCTATTGTTTTAAAAACCCTAACTCGTTCGAATCGCTCCGAGTCGTGTGACTCGACCGAGTCAACTCACGAGTTGAGTTGACTCGGGCCGTTTTCTTGTTTATTTCAATTTTTATTGCTTTGTTTAGCTTATTTGGTATTTGTTTTGTAGCTTGGTTTGGATTCGAATTGGTTTTGGTTTGAGTTATGTTTGGCCGAGAGCCCCATGGGTTGTGTAAGGTCGAGCCAAGACTCAAGGGAGTCACAGCATCACAAGAGTTTATGAGGCTGTTTGAGTCTCGTGTTAGATTGTGTTTTTGGTTTGTGTGTAGCTGAGGGTTTGAAGGACTCGAATAGAGTCTAGCTGTGACTCAAGGAAGTCATGGCCAAGTGTGTATTAATTTCTTAAGTTGGGTAATGGATTTGGTTTGGGTCTTGTTGTTAGGAATTTTATAATTTATGTAATAGTTCATTGCTGCTGTTAGTATAAAGCAGTTTCTGCTGGTAGTATTAGTTACTGCTGGTCATGGTTTCTGCTGGTAGCTTTGATTCGTTTCTGCTGGCAGTGTTCATTGCTGCTGGTCATAGTGTATTTTTAGTAAGTTTGTTAGATTTATTTTAGGAAGAGATTTGTGTATATCTCTTTACACGGTTTGTTATGAGCTGTATTAGGGTTTCTTAGTCTATAAAAGAAATCTGCAGCTAGGGTTTATGTACGACATTGAAAACAGTATCATTAGAAAATAAAAAGATCCATAAAGGATCAACGTTTATTAGTTATTCGTTCTTCTTTAACTCTTGTGTTTAGTTTCCGCCTGAATACAAGTTTATTGTTCAGAGATTCTCAAAGTAGTTTACTTGTGTTTACATAAGTTTTCTACGTATTCTTCCAAGCTCATAAGATCTATCAAGGTGTACGATCCTACAAGTGGTATCAGAGCCTGGTTAGAGACTCTGTGAAAGAAGAACAGATTCGAAGAACAGAAGCAAATCTGTTAAATTATTCGATTGGTTTTGAGGTAATCGTATTTAATTTTATTATGCCGCTAAGAGCAGATCCAATTGACTGATTTATTAATTGGTGAGGCGTAATAATAAATTGATACCTCGTACTTCATTGTTCGGTCAGAACAATAAAAATTGTTTGTCGTTTACTATTAATTGTGAAGCAGCTGTTGTTGACTCTTTTTGAAGAATATTGGTATAGTGGGTTTTTGTCGCTTGCTGCTGTTACGAATTGATTGGGTGTCGGTGGCTACTTTTGATTGTGGGGTTTGTGGATATTAATTGCTGATTGGGAGTTGAAGTCTTTTTGTCGCCTTCTACTATTAATTGGTCAATTAAGGTTTGTCAAATATTGGGACTGTGGAATCTGCAAGTGGTTATTAAATTGAAGTTGGTCTGTGGCGACAAGAGGGACGTGATTAAGGCTGCTGCTATTGTTGACTATTTTATTCGATTTGTGATGTACATAGTTAAATTGGTCTGTGTATGGAAGTATGGTATGATTGGTGGAATCAGTTGAATTAATTCTTGTCTGACATTTGTTAAGCCTGGTGGATTCAGTTAAACCTTTTGAAACAAATCTCACAAACCCTCATACAATGGCTGCTATAAATAATGAAAAACCCCAAACATAAAACGTCCAACAAATCCATACAACCACAGTCTCTAACAGCAATACTAAATTCCCTTACCACGAGGACGATGAATATGAGATCTGGGCCATGAAGATGGAGTACTGGATCTCAAACAGTAACCATAATCTTTGGAACATCATTCTGAATGGTAACAGCATGAAGAGAACTGGAAGAGATGAAAGAGGGAACATCATTATTCTTCCTCCTGTTACTGCTGATGAACATATTGCTGTACAAAGGGAGACCAAAGCAAGAACTCTTTTGCTTAAGGCTCTCCCAGTAGATCATATGGGTGACTTTCATCACCTGGATGATGCTAGGGAAATCTGGCTTGCTGTAAAAGCTAGATTTGGAGGGAATAATGAGTCTAAGAATATGAGAAAGTCCATGTTGAAGTAGGAGTTCTAAGAGTTCAAGATTGCTGAGGAAAGAGGAGCTGCTCAGGTGTATGGTATGCTTGCCGGAAGGGAGGCAGATATGGCTAAGGAATTTGCTTTTATGGGAGTCGCTCCTCAGGTACAACAGTGTCCTTTTGATTGTCATGTTAAGTATACTGCACTTAAGAGAGAGTTTGATGATATAGAGCCTCAATATAAAAAATTGTTTATAGAGGTGCAAGCCTATAAAAACTCACTTGATACATTAGAAAAACAAAAGGTTTGGTACCAAAATAATCAGTTAGCATATGAGGAAAAGATAAGAGTTTTGGAAAGAGATTTAAAATACACAAGTAATGAGTTAAAACATTCTGAGAGAGAACATGCTAAGGTGATTTTAGAAAAACAGGAATTACGGACTAAGTTAGATACTGAATTGGCTAGACATAATGCATGGCAAGAATCAGCTAAAAACCTAGTCAAACTAAATAACAGTACTCAGTCTGTAAGATGTAAGAGAGGGTTGGGGTATGATGTTGGACCTGATGATGTATATGACCCTAGTGACCCAAGTATTTTTGACCCTACCCTTAAGGAGGTAGATTACCAAATTCCTGTTAAGTATGTTAAAGAAGGAGGAATGAATGCTGTTCCTCCACCTATAAGAGGAGTGTTTAAACCTACCCCTATCCACTCAGACCTTGACACTGACTTGGATGAATCACACATGTCCTATGGGAAGAAGTCCAATGACTTGCCTACTTCAGACAATGAATCTAATGGCTTTGTCTCTTGTGTTAATAGTGACAAGTCCTCTGAATCCAAGTCTGATGACTATGTCTCATGTGATTCAAGTGATAAATCACCCACACCCAAGTCTGAAGACTTTGCTTCAAAAGTAGCAGCTGATGAATCTACTTCAAAGACAGCTTCTGTTGAAAGCATTTCGTTTAATCATGCCAAAAACAACTCTATTCCTAGTTTTGGTAGTGATCAATTTGTGGGTAATAAGAACAAGTCTTTTAAGAATAAATATTTTAGAAAGAAATCTTGTTTTGTTTGTCGAAGTTATTCTCATTTAATTAAGGATTGTGATTTTTACGAGAATAAATCGGGTATGTGTGCTGTGCAATCTAGACCTTTGTGGAACAATGTTGAGCATATACCCCCATTTGTCCCTAGAGCAAATGCATTTCCTGCTGGTAAGCCAGTTGCTGCTGGTAAGTCAGTTACAGCTGGTAAGCCTGTTGCTGCTGGTAAGCCAGTTGCTGCTGGTAAGCCAGTTGCAGCTGGTAATCCCAATCATGCTGGTTGGAAAAGAATAGCTGCTAGACCCTTTTACAGACCCACAAGCTCTTTCTTTCAAAATGATTATAGGTTTATGTATTATGACCCAATGTATGTGGGGGGAAAAGATGGGATCATGATGTTCAGTACTCAAAAGATTGGTCTTGGAAACACAATGGTCATTATTTGAAAAAGGGATCCAAGAGAAATGGTGGATCTCATCATTGCTGTGTTTGAGGGGAGGTATAAGTCTAAGGGGAGGCTTATTGTTGTATATTTTTCATTTTCTTTGTTTTCTTGTTTCTGTTTTATTTTCTTTTATGTTCTTTTCTTTATGTTTATTTTCTTTATAGTTTTAGTTAAAAAAAAAAAAAAAATTAGCTTGTATACTAACTTTTGTGCAGGTACAGTGTTGGTTTTTAATCACACACCAAATGGTAATCAACTCACCATGTCTAACCGACAAGAAAGAGTTGACTCACCATGAGGGTACGGCTCTGGTGTGATTATCAAATCCGTTGATAGCTGTAATAGTTTGCTCAAAACTATAGGGTTCTCAACTCACCGATGTTTCATTACTAAGAGTTGAATGGTTTTCAATTCGCCATGGATTTTCCTTTTGGGTTACAAAGAATTGGCTAGCCCACAAGTGTATGGCTTGTGGTAAAGGCAGTGGAATACCATATTTGGTAATCAATTCACCAAAGGTTATCTTCAACCTAATAATTGGCTAGTCCTGAGCAAACGGCTACAGGTAAAGACAACTTAAATCCATTTATAGTTGATGATTTACTAAAAATCATATGGTTATCAATGTACCATGGTCTTACACACCTAAACATTGGCTACTCCAGTAGTGATGGCTATTGGTAAAGAGACATCAAATCCATTAATTTTCAATGATTCACCTCTCACAGGAGTTAACACACCTGGATGTGATGAGAATAGTATGAAACTTACATGTTTTGATGTACAAATAGTCATGGTTGCTGCTGATGGTTTCCTTCTGTTGCTGCTAAATCCTTGGACTTAAAGATAAAGGTTACTTATTGCTGTTGGTTATAGTCTGGTTGCTGCGGGTACTTTATTGTTGCTGCTGCAGATCAAGTTTACTTCTCTACCTCTGGACTTCAAAGATCTATCAAGAAACTGGAAATTAACCTAGTCAAATTCCAGTTTAGGGGAGGATTGTTAGGAATTTTATAATTTATGTAATAGTTCATTGCTGCTGTTAGTATAAAGCGGTTTCTGCTGGTAGTATTAGTTACTGCTGGTCATGGTTTCTGCAGGTAACTTTGATTCATTTCTGCTGGCAGTGTTCATTGCTGCTGGTCATAGCGTATTTTTAGTATGTTTGTTAGATTTATTTTAGGAAGAGATTTGTGTATATCTCTTTACACGGTTTGTTATGAGCTGTATTAGGGTTTCTTAGTCTATAAAAGAAATCTGCAGCTAGGGTTTATGTACGACATTGAAAACAGTATCATTAGAAAATAAAAAGATCCATAGAGGATCAACGTTTATTAGTTATTCGTTCTTCTTTAACTCTTGTGTTTAGTTTCCGCCTGAATACAAGTTTATTGTTCAGAGATTCTCAAAGTAGTTTGCTTGTGTTTACATAAGTTTTCTACGTGTTCTTCCAAGCTCATAAGATCTATCAAGGTGCACGATCCTACACTTGTCGTAGCCGAATGGTATATGTGGTCGGATAGCGTGAACCGTGACTCAAAGGAGTCACGACTAAGGTTTGCTCTGTTTTGATGAGATGTGTGATGGTTTTGGTTGTCGAAAACCATGAGCCGTGACCCAAGAGGGCCACGACTTGTCGGAGTTGAGCTTAGCCGGGACCTCTTAAGGACTTGGTGTCGAGTGAATCAAGTCAAGACTCAAGGGAGTGTCGGCCGTGTCGTCCTCAAGGTTAGAAAACCTCGAGTTAACTTTTAAGTTGGTTTTGGACTTAAATTGTGTCATTGGCCTCATGGACTACATAAGCCCAAAGTGAGTCCATGTCGTGTGTGAGTAAGTATTGGGCCGAAGCCCAATACACTTGGGCCGTTCATTGTTTTCGTCTATTTGTTATAACAATTTACTTCATTTCGGGTATACTTGGGATATGATATAGATTTGGATTTGGATATTGCAACAACCTATGCTTTGGATGTGATTATTGGATTGGACGTTATTGGATTTACGATATTAGCCTAGAGACTTATGGACAATTTTGTACTTGAGAAGGAATAGTAAGTTAGGCTCATAAGAGCTTAACATATTAGGACCCGAACATACACAAAATAGTCGATAAACTTGACAACTAATATATACGCGAATGATAATGTCTAATGATATATAAATAACTTGTAAAATGTGATAATAAAACTTGTATTATTCAAAATTTGCGACGACTTGGAAATGTTTTATAAACGGACGAGTCATGTCCAAATTTCTATAAAAACCTTTATAATTAAACCATTTACAACTTGAAAACATCATAAAACCATTTGAAAACTTATACGTTTTCTTCCTAAATCATAACGTTTTACCAACTATTTTGAGATATGGGTAAAACACCGAAACGACATATTGATATCTTTTCTTCTCATTCTTTATTATTCTTTCCTTTCTTATTCTTATCTCTTCTTCTTCTCTTGATTATTTTCTTACTTGTTTATTGTGTTTCGCCGACTATTATTATCTTATATTTCCTTTTCTATCCACACGAGTTATAAATGTTTATTTTTTTCAACGCCATTGAAACTAAACCTTTTCATTTCAAACATGAGTATTCTACGAGTATTACTTTATAAATCACTTTGAGGATTATTTTAGAAACATACCATTTACTTATTACGTTGTGCTGAAGTTCACTTATCGTGCTATACCATCTGATCATATTGTGATATCTTATTTCATCTGCTGCTAAGGTGTGATTCATAGCCCCACTTTACTTTTTAATTGTTTATAAACCCATGGGGGAGATACATGCTACTTACTTTTCATGAACACAATTGTTTAAACGTATGCTTTTCCTGACTAAGATGATAATGCTAAGTAACGCCCTTGCCAAAAGCTTGTCCCTCGATCATGAACCATTAATCACTTGCGAGTGAGCGCGAGTATAGTTTAGAGGCCTATAGGAATGACCACCCACTATGTTGACCAAGGCCGGCAACATGTGATGTACTATATTCGAGATTTACTAGGTATCTAGTAAAGTACCTACTTGGGGGAAAATTGTTATATTATAAATTCCGCTGTTACTGTCGACTTATCAGTTAACATTTTGTGTGTCATGAGCTTAGCAACAGTTAGATGCTTACCTGATATCTGTATTTGTTACTTATATCTTTCAGACTTGAAAATCTTGTGTTCAACTACTTTACATTTAAACCTATGGATTACACTCAACCTTTGTGTTGACTTTTTAGCATGTTTTATCTCAGGTAATTGATGTATACTATACTGGCACTGGGAGTGGCAAGAAGACTATCGATGGCTATCTATCTACTTTTTACTACCTTTTATCATTCGAAAAACCCTTTTAAAATTGTATCTCTTATTCCGCTGCGTATGATGTTTAAGAATCTTTTGAACTTTAATGTTTATTTATATTTCGAATGATATGTTTATACTAAAACGACTCGTTATGAGGTCGTTTTCTATGATTGTAACTGTCTTACCCGTAAGTAATACCCCAAACTATGTTCCGCTGCCATATTCCGAGTTGGGGGTGTTACAGATTGGTATCAGAGCCACTATTTATAGAGAACGAGGTCATATTTTTCTCAACTATAAACATTTTTGTGTCAAAACGTTTTCACAATTGATAGCCATCAGCCCTCCGTGCCACTTCGCTCTTTTATCGCTTTATGCATGCTCTTACACTATTATATTCTTGGATTTTCCGCAGCTATCTTACTTCATATAAAACTATTTTCATAAAAATTTGCCTGGGATCTTTATATTTTTCTGATACTCCTTGTAGAGTATCATGTCTGCACCCATCTTACCCGATCAGTTACCAGTTGCACCCCTTGATCCCACACTTGCACCACCCAGTCCAGAGGAGGATATGGATCCTATTGATGCACCTTACCTTGAGGATGATGATGAGATGGGGGATGATGATGAGATGGAGGATGATGATGATGATGATGATTTATTTTGATGACGAGGAGCCCATAGAGGAGGAGCAGGAGGCTCACCCTATGCCACATTCGCCCGCAGTGTCTGACATTACTTATGACTCTGATACGTCAGATGCGTTGGGTCATGCAATTGTTACCGAGGAGATATCTGGTCCATCACCTGCGTTTAAGATTGGCGAGTCTTCGACTGTACCGTGAGTTTCCCCTATAGAGCTCAGGGCCGAGCTGAACCACCTATGACAGGGCATCACTTGGTGCCAGGGCCGTTACATGTTGATGTCCAGACGATTGTGTACGCGTCAAACTGGTGTTCTAGAGTTGAAGAAGCAGATCAAGAGAGATAGGAAAGTTATGGATGACTTTTATGTTGGGTTGTATGTGTATGCTGCGAGGTTGAGTTCGATAGAGCAGATAGTGACAGAGACTCGGGAGCGGTTGGCGTCGTTAGAGAAGAGGATGTCTGAGGTTGAGAAGATTGTGGAGAAGTTGGATCTTAAATCTGTTTTCAATGATATTGATAGCCGTCATTACGAGCGTAGTCTTCAGGAGTTGAGGGATGAGATACATGCCATGCAGTGGCAGGCATACTGGGACAGGATAGCGCGATTCCATTTTGATGACAATGTTGATGTCTTGGCTACATACGGAGGAGGCCGTTAGTGAGAGATTAGTGATCATCTTTATTATGGTAGTTTAGTATCGTAGTTGTAGTTTACCTTGTACTTACTAAACTGAATAGTCTCAGTTAGTAGATTTTATCTGAAACTTGTAATTGTTTTGCATATCTTGTAAGACTTATGACAAGTATTGAATCTATGATGTATTTTGGTGATGTACTATTTATGATGTTGAATGAGTACTATATTATGATGTTATCATGGTGTTATTTATTTTTTGATATGATAATGTTACGTTAATCAAATAATTACAGTGTTGTACATTTGTAATGATTGATAGAATTATGCCGCCTAAGAAGATGACACTAGCTGCGATTCAGAAGTTAGTGGAGGATGGTATTGGCGCAGCGCTTGCCAATGATAACCGTTTCTGTACTTATAAGGATTTTATGAATTGCAAGCCTATCACTTTCAAGGGAACCAAAGGAGCTGTTGGTTTGACTCAGTGGTTTGAGAAGACAGAGTCTGTGTTCCTACGAAGTAACTATTCTGAGGATTGTAAGGTGAAGTATGCGACATGTACCTTAGTGGAACATGCATTGTCTTGGTGGAATTCTTTTGCTCAGACCATGGGACTAGAGAATGCTTACAACACCCCGTGGGAAGAATTCAAGAAGAAAATGGTTAAGAAGTACTGTACTCGTAGTAATATTAAGAGGTTGGAGACTCAGTTTTACTATTTAGCTGTGAAGGGGATTGATCTTGCTACTTATGTACGTCGGTTTCAAGAATTGAAGGTTTTCTGTACTCACATGGTGCCAGATAATGAGAAACTATTGGAGAAGTTCATTGGAGGATTACCACCCAGTATTGAAGGGAATGTGACATCTTACAACTCTCAGACACTGGATGAGACTATTCGTATATCTGAGCGACTTTTGCATCAAGTGATCAAACATGGTACTGTTCAGAGGAGAAACAACTATGACAAAAAGAGGAAATGGGATGACAACAAAAGGAACACCAACTACAACAACCATAACAACTGCAACAACAATAGTAACTCTCACCACAGTCACAATAACCATCACCACAACAACAATAACAACAACCAATACCGTAACAACAACCATCACCATCAACAGAACAGAAGACAGGATATTGTTAAGGCTTATGTGGCTGCGCCAGCACAAGTCGGAGGGTGTGCTGGGCCGCACCCTTTATGTGATAAGTGTAAATAGCATCACGCTGGACCATGCACAGCTAAGTGTCAGAATTGTCAGAAGGTTGGACATATTGCTAAACAGTGTAAGAACAGAGTTGTAGCTACTGGGAGTAACATACAGCCAGTGGTAACTTGTTTTGGATGTGGAGAGCGTGGTCACTACAGGAGTCATTACCCTAAGAACAACGGTCAGCGAGTTGAAGGCGCTTGTTGTAGAGCATATGTGATGGGCAATGGGGAGCAGCAGCTGTAACAAATGGCAATTTTCCATTTGTTTAACTATGATTAATTATCAGAAAATACGCATTATTTATTTTCTGACAATTGTTAATGAGAGATTATCTCATTTAAATACATTAACACACTACGATAACTTAAACATTGATACTATGGACACTATGAATTCCAGGTTATGCCATTTGGTTTAACAAACGCACCAGCAGTATTCATGGAACTTATGAACAGAGTGTGTAAACCATATTTGGATAAGTTTATGATTGTGTTCATAGACAATATCCTGATCTACTCCAAAAACAAAGAAGAACAAGAAAAACATCTCAAGATAATTCTGGAATTACTTAAGAAGGAGGAATTGTATGTAAAATTCTCAAAATGTGATTTTTGGATCTCCACAGTACAATTTCTCTGTCACGTTAATGACAGCCAGGGTATTTACGTGGACCCTGCAAAGATTCAGTCAATTAAGGATTGGGCAACACCAACAACGCCAACTGAAATACGCCAATTCTTAGGACTTGCCGGTTATTACAGGAGATTCATCGATGGATTCTCCAAGATAGCCAAACCATTAACCACTCTAACTCAGAAGAACATAAAATACGTCTGGGGAAAAGACGAAGAAGAGGCATTCCAAACACTCAAAGAAAAGTTGTGCACAGCACCCATACTGGCCTTACTTGAGGGAAGCGATGATTATGTCGTATACTGCGATGCTTCGCACAAAGGTTTAGGTGCTGTTTTGATGCAAAGACAGAAAATGATTGCTTATGCATCACGACAACTCAAAACACACGAAAAGAATTACACAACCCGTGATTTAGTACTGGGAGCAGTTGTATTCGCTCTTAGGATATGGCGACATTACCTGTACGGCACTAAGTGTAAGGTGTTTACGGACCACAAAAGCCTGCAACACATCCTAGACCGGAAAGAGTTGAACATGAGACAACATCGGTGGCTAGAATTAATTAGTGATTACAACTGTGAAATTCATTATCACTCGGAAAAAGCCTACGTTGTGGCAGATGCTCTTAGCCGTAAAGAACGACTCAAACCCATGAGAGTCAGATCCCTAGGAATGACGATCAGTTCACCACTCCCATGAAAAATCCTCACTGCGCAGATTGAGGCACTCAAAGAAGAAAATAGATCACCAGTCCCAAGTGAAAAACTCTATGGTATGCTGGAAAACGCAAATGGCTTTACCAAGAGATCGGACGGAGTACTGTGCTTCAACGATAGAAGCTGGGTACCACTTTACGGTGGGATACGAGAGTTAATTATGCACGAATCGCATAAATCCAAATACTCTATTCATCCCGAAGCTGATAAAATGTACCTTGATCTTAAGAAACTATATTGGTGGCCTAACATGAAGGCGGATATTGCACTATATGTCAGTAAATGCTTAACTTGTTCTAAAGTTAAAGCAGAACATTAGAGACCGTCCGGATTACTGGTTTAACCTGAACTCCCTGTGTGGAAATGAGAACGAATCACTATGGACTTCATAACCAAACTACCACAAACATCGAGTGGATACGAAACGATTTGGGTGATTGTTGACAGACTCACTAAATCAGCACATTTCCTTCCCATCAAAGAAACTGAAAGCATGGATCAACTCGCTCGTTTATACCTGAAAGAGGTAGTCCTCAGACATGGAGTACCAATTTCAATCATCTCCAATCGTGACAGTCGTTTCACTTCAAACTTTTGGCAGTCACTCCAGAAGGCTTAGGGAACTAAACTCGACATGAGTATAGCTTACCATCCCCAAACTGACGGCCAAAGTGAAAGAACCATTCAAACCTTGGAGGATATGCTCCGAGCCTGTTTAATAGATTTCGGCAAGAAATGGGACGGACATTTGCCCCTAGTCGAATTCTCGTACAACAACAACTATCACACTAGAATAAAAGCTGCACCATTCGAAGCACTTTATGTGTAACATATTCATAATCATAACACACACTAATCTTTGATGCCTGGACGAATTAAAGAGAGGGTTTAGAGAGAGAAAGTGAAATGGGAGTTTCTTGAGAGAGAAAGTAAAATCGATTAGATTAGAATGATGAAAGCTCCAACCATCTCCTTTGGTAGGAGAGGCTATTTATACATATGAAATAAACGTCTCTAGTAGGCTATGGACCGGGCTAACAGTGGGTAAAGACCCGACCCGGTTCCATGGTGTTACGATATCAAAACTAATATTAATAATCCTACGAGCTACTTAATGCTAATAGATACTCAGGGTGACTGAGTCTTTCATGTGAATATTTATATTCCTAACAATCTCCCCCTAAGGGAGGTCACCCCAGAAATTACACTTTGAATTCTAGCATTCTATTACATAGATTAGAGTGCCTAGCTCGTAGTCTTTGATTCTTCTAATTCTTTGATCTATGTACTTTCAGCAGTGAACTTTTGATGACTGTTCTTTTGTCTTGGATGATCTTTGAGGATTCTTTGAGGTCATCATCCAACATACGTCTCCAAGTCATCTTTTTGCAGTATCGTCTCCATGTGATGTTGTGATCTTTGGACCGACATGCTCACACTTTTCTGGATCATGATTTTCAGCATCATAGTTGCGGAAGCAGTTTTGAAAGTCTTTCAATTATCATGATTTCTTTGATTATGATGGTGAAGTGTGAGCATGGGGTGATGGATCAACATATTTTTGGCAATCAGCTACAACCGCCAGGGATTCCTCCATACAACAGTTAGAAATAAAACGTCCGACACTTATAGGTTTAGATTTCAAGATTGTTAATAGCATAGTGTGAAAACTTTCTCTAATCCTTGCCAAGGCCGTTCCTGAATCGGATACCCCCGAGAGGGCTTGCAAGATCTACCGAAGTACATCAACGATTAGGAGAGTCGCTGGAGTTCACTCCACGACTGTAGACCGTTTGAGACCGCCTGACCACTAAGCGTAATCCATAAGGAATTACCAAAATGACCTGCTGTCAGGGATGTTTGATGTTGACCCTGGCAGGAATTTCCATTCAATCATTGAGAATTACACTTGTAATTTCTCTCATAAATGTTCTGGCAGATTGCTAGGATCTGTGTAGGACTCTTAATTGTACAACTGATGTCTTTAATGTTGAACCATCAGTGTAGCAGTATCATGTGTTCCTATGCGATCTTATGATGTATCTCACGGCTCTAGACTCGAGAAGTGCAGTTTTGGTAGTCGGAGGCTTGAGCGGTGTCTCCTGTTTCATTATCAACATGACTCGTAATGAGCGGTCAATAGATTATGCAGGGTTCCCCGTGAGAATGAAACAAGTCCTTTTAAGAGAACTTGAGTGGCTAGAAGGTTTAGTGTAGTGCGTCACTGGGTCCATGACGTCTTGTCTTCAATATCGGTGTTACCTTAGTAACAACCAGTAGCATATGAATTGAACCCGGTTTCTGCCCTAAGGTTGAATAATTGGAGGGCTATTTCTTTTCACCCTTTCTCATTACATTTCTTTTTAATTCTTCAACCCCTTCTTTCTCCTTTCTCATATTACTCCTTTTTTCATAATCATACCTAAGGACTTTCTAATACTAACTATTCGGTATTGTCCTTGGGTAGATCCCTTCGGCTCTGGCGGATCATAGGACGGTTTTCCTAACCTTAGCCACCTTATAACACCATGACTATCCTATGTTGCCGTAAACCATTTCTTTGAAAAAAAAATCTCTCAAAGTGTTTATAATTAAGAAACACATTTTGCTAACACATTGAGAGTTTCGTACTTTTCAAATACTCCCCCTTAACATGTGGTTGGATGATTTTATTATAAATTTGCACATGTTGGATGGAGTTCGCACTTTTTGAATTGATCCACTTTCAGTGAACATGACCGATTCGAGACACGCTTACATCACTAGTTAGACTAGCTTGAAATTATTACCCGGCCTGGTCATGTCCACAGAAAGTTTCTCGAAACGGTACACTCTACTCAGACAAGTCCTCTTCAAGACACGCTCACATCACTGGTTAGACCAGCTTGAAATTATTACCCGGCCAGGACAAGTCCTTTCGATTAATGACAGTTTTTGTTTCGTCAATTCATTGGTGAAGTCTGAGTCATGCTCACATGAGATGCCATATCCTTTTTGTCACCAAAAACCATTTGCTCCCCCTCAATATGTGCATTGTTATACAAAAGAGTTTAGCACATATGGGAGAGCTTACATTTATGTCCAAAACATCACATTTTTATCAGATTGCATATTTAAATCACATTCTCTCCCCAGATCAGAAATTTCAAACCTTTTGAGATTTTGTGATCCCAATTGATTTAAATCAGTTTAGAAAATATGGGAGAAAATGTGGTCAGGTTTAATATGTGCTGATAATGGAACATACTAATGCTCCCGCTCAATCAATGAGGGAGAATGTTAGTGTCAGGTATGATAAGTTTGAAAGGTATTTGAATAAAAAAAATCATACACTGACACACAACAACAAGTTTCATTAAATTCACTGCTTATTATGTACAAAGTGACTTATTTTGATGATATAAATTTTTTTGAAATCACTCTCCCCCTTAATCGATGACTCGTTTTCTATTTAAAGAGCTGTAGTCATTGATTGAGTGACAAATTTTATGAAAAACTTCAAGTCTGACTGATTTCCAAAAAGTTCATGGTACCACCAAGTTTAGCACAAATACTTTCCTGAAGAATCATAGATGAAAAGTATTTGCGATGTAAAGAAGACTTCTCTTCTTATACGATAAATAATGCACTGAAATGTACATTAGATCGAGGGTGCACGGATGTAAAGTAATCCATGCCCTGGAGAACTTAATCACCCGTTGTTAGGAACAGCCGTCTTTTTGGCGACGTGCTTTCCTCATTTTGAAAAACGGGTTGCGTATCTGAAATAATAGCAAGCCATATAGGCATGTTTTGAAAAACTTTTTGAACTTCTGTTCGAACTTCATTTAAAGACCCGTGTTATTGAATGACATTTCTAGGACAGTAAATGTTATCGATACCAGAAGACATGCCTTGAAAAAAACTATTTTTGGTATTTTCTATTTTTCTGATTTTTATGGTTTTTATTGGTTTTATATTTTTCTACTTACATTTTGGTTTAAGATATGTACAAAAAATATATATTATTCAATTTAAGAAGATGTTGACATGAATACCGAAATAGGGATATCGTTCTGTACGTTGTAGAAGTCTGTAGTCAGCATCTCTTAAACTTTCACGACCAAAGCTTTCGAGGCTCCTGAATAATCGTCTGAACTTGAGCCTTCTCAATGTGAAGCTTTGATAGCTTCCCCCAAACCGACACTCTTCTTTTTTAGCAGTTTCAAATCTCTCTTTCAAGCTTACATTAGTTAAGTTCACAGCGGAATCCGTAGCGAACCACATCAAATATTGATGTTCCTTTTAAGAATAATCATCGTGATTATCCGTTCAGGGGATCATCAAATAGATTAGCAACGTATCATCTCATGCTTGAGTAATTCTTCTCATATTTCTTCCCGCTGAAGGCTGAAGTAATGCATACCAAAAGTATCAAGAGGCCACTTCCCCCAAGTAGTTGAAGTGATGCAATTAGTCTCATTGTATGAAGCTCAAAAACCCGAAGTACACACTCAATCCCATTAATGAAGTCGAAAATGTAGCATCAAAATCAATTAAGACTCGGAAATGCACTTTTCTCCCTTCAGGAAATTGCAGATGAGAATTAATACACCAAAGTCAACTAAGTCCCGAGTGTAAGCAATTAATCTCGTATGTAGTCGAAATGATAACACCAAGACAGTAACATAAAAATCAAGTAAGTCCCGGATGAACAGATTTCCTTCTGTAGAATACCGACTAAAGTAAGTCCCGGATGAACACATTTCCTTCTGTAGGATACCGACTAACCAGAGGAATCATCATACAATTGTGTACCTCTTTAATCATCAGAAACTGTTTCTTACATCTCTTCCCCCACGTAGTTGGAATAATACACCAAAAGCCACGAGTTAAAACACTGATTTTCTCTGTTGTTATGACATCTGTCATCCCGGAATAACTTCAATTAAGAAGAAGTATAAAGTTCATCACGTATACTCGTTGTGCGTTCAAATGTATGTCTCCTTCCCCCTTGCAGGTTTTGATACCTCAGAATCAGCAACACATTTTACGCACATATACTTGAAATCTTGTGAGAAGAACACAATTAGCTCAAATGTATCCTGTGAGAATCAACTGCTACAGAAACTCTCTCTGGCTATCTTTACCAACCGTTATGTTATGTCGGCTATTGTTGTGACCACTTGATGAAGTAAACCCGACATACCAAACTTGAAAATGAAGTAGAATTCCCTAAATTTGTTACTTAAGTTTGCACTGTTGTTGATTGAAGAACGATGCAGAAGAAAAACCTCTAAGTACCCTTATACACTCAACTAAGAGCCAAAACAAGTACAACACCTTTTGAGACTATCCACATCTGCATCTGCGTGTGACACTGAGCACTACAATGTAACTCCTTGAAGTGATAGCTATAACCCATGATTACTACAATGTAACTCCTTACATCGGGTATAACTATATAATCCAAGTCCCAATCATAGACTTTATAAGTTCAAGCAAGTCATCAATCGATAGATGAATTCTCGATGATGAGATAAGTAGAAGCCTTCTTGAGACCCACTTCAATCTCAAATAAGGGATGCCAAATAAACTCCGTGATCACTTGACATTTCATGTCCAAATTCTTTTCCGTTTTGACGTTTTAGCTGACATTTTCCTATATGTTCTTGTGGTTGATTTACAGAGTGCACATTGGAAGGAACAACAATCCGTAATGAAGGAGATTCTTCAGAACCTGGTTATGGGAAAGGAATGCCAAAAAACGGATCATTATTCATGTGTGCAACTTCAATATCTTGAGATTCATTATCAACACCTTGAGGAATAACTGGAGATTGGGTTTCTTGAATAGTCTGAGTTGTACTTCTAGATGGTGCATCTTGATCAATGGAAATTAAAGAAGGCGAACCAGTTGAGTCAGCGGGAACCGGAGCAGGAGCTTCAAGAACTGGATGATCAACATTCGTTGGAGGTTGGAAGTATTAATCAAACATCGGTTGAACCAATAAATCCGAATCATCTGTTGTTAGTGGAACATTTGGTGTTAGAGGAGGCACTTTTTGTGCATAGGAGTCTTATGACCATTTCTCAAACATCAATCAACATGTAGTTTATTCACACATCTCCCCCTCAAAAATTGCATATGACTGCCAACTGCCATTTTTGATTGAACGAGTGAATAAGAATACAATCAACGGTAAGTAGATCCACTTGATGACTCACATTTAGTTTATTCACACTTCCCCCCCTAAAAAATTGCATATGAGGTTGCCATTTTTGATAGACAAGTGAATAAGAATATACTCCAATGTACGTTGATCCACTTGATGGCTGAATGAGCATGGGAAGAGCATGAAGCTTGTTGATGAGAATGGTCATAAACAAGAAGATTTCTCTTCTTCCGAAGATAAAGCGCACTTAAGCGTACACACTTCTTTTCTTTGAGGAACGGGGCCTGAAGTGTTGTCTGCAGACGCCATAATGTTGACATTGAGGCCCGAGGCTTAAACTGCAGTGTTCAAACGTCATTGTCGTTGAAGAGCGAGGCTTGAACTGATGTGTTCAAACGTCATATTTCACTGAAGAACGAGGTTTGAACTAATGTGTTCAAACGTCATCTTTCATGTTCATCGAATTTGAGTTTCATGAACCCCTGATTTGTGAGATATCAGTCTTTTCGGCAACCAAACTCTGAGTCTTTCCTTAATAGGAGTGAACGATGTACCTTCACTTGAGTAAAGACTTCCCGCACTTGCATTAAGAGTTTGATCACATTTATATGGGTTAGTGATATCAGCATCTAAGTCATTTGGGGTTTCACTGTCAACCTTGGTTTTGCAATCAGCAAACATCTTTCTATTAGGTATCCATCTAAGACCAGCAATCTTAAAAATTCTACCCGTCGGTATCCACCTAAGACAAGATCTAGGAGTGTTTGGTTTCTCATGCACAGTGAAAGACTTGTTGAGAGAAAACCTTTGTCCTATAGCAATCTGCCTACTAGGTTTCTGAGTATAACTCTTTGGTCCTGCGGGCTTGTTGTTGTTTCTAGTCTTAGTTGATTGAACCTTAGCACGAGCATTCACTTTCTTCAGGAATTTTGTTACACAATCATCATGATTTGCATTAAAAACAAATTTCTGACAAGTCGAGCAAACAAAGTGTTTGGATTCAGAAAAAGATCTAGGATTCTTAGAGTGATCTGCTACGGGAATTGCTTTAATCGACACACAACTACTCTTAGAAACAGGTAAATTCCTAGTCTTTTCATGTGTGTTTTTCTTAGCATCCAATAGGTTTTGATTCTGAACAATGTCTTTATGTCTAACATGTTCTTTTGGTGTCACAAATGACACACGCTTTGAACTAATCCTAGAAGAACTAGAAGCGCTCATATGATGAGGTTTTGCAAAAGCATATTCTTTTTCATTAGGTCTAGACTGTGAAGTGACTGGTTTTGACAAAACTTGTTTCGCATCAACTTGGGAGGCAAACCATGGTTTTGAAAATTTTAGTCGTTCAGATCTAAACGCATTCGGTTGTCTAACAACTGATTGGTTTCTAAATGGTTGTGAAACTGGTTTCCCCAAGATTGATGGTTTTGCAAACTTAGTATTCACACTATTTCCTGTTAGTTTTCTTAACTCGTTTTTTAATGCTGCAATTGTAAAACTCCTTTCCTGAAGTTGAGCTTTGAATTCATCATTTTTGGCAATCAAAGAGGTTGTCTATTCTATAGTCTTAGATCTCGTTTCTTTGATTGAATCACACAGGTTTTTGCAATGCTTTTTCAAATTCTAATTTTCCTTAAGTAATTCAGCCACTTTAAGTTCCAATTTAATGTTTCTTGTTTCAATTGTATCAATGTCATGTTTAACCTTGGCTTCATTACTTTTCTCATGCATATTAATTCAAGTTTTCAAATTGTTGATCGTTAAGTTTTTGGCTTGTAGCTGAGCTTTCAAATCGTTTATCTCAAAAAATTCACGAAATTCAGGAAATTCTGGATTATTACATGGTTTGTTAGTTTGAAGACTTTCTTCCTTTTGTTGTATTGATATTTTAAGTGAAATACAATGTTTTTCAAGTTGTAAGAATCTATTTGAAAGTTCATTATAAACTTCTTTTTCAACCATGTCATTCGTTTTGAAAAGCTCAGCCTTAAGCAAAGGACTTATAACTTGATCATGTTCAACATCCTGGTCAATTTCTCCCCCTTATGACTCATATTTGTTGAATCAGGAGTGGTATTGCTGTCAGCCTTTTCCAACAGATATGTGTCATAAACAGGTTCAGATTGATCAGTATGTTGTTGTTCACTAGCAAGGACATTATGTTGAATAGTTAAATGTACCTCACCAAATGGTACTTGGTCATTTACTAGTCTGATATCAGCATCTACACCATGTGTGATATGAGTCACATAACTGCTGCTTGTATCATGCTTATCTGACTTTGTCCCACTGCATTATGTGACAACTGAACTAGCACCCAGTGCTTTACTCGAATCAACCTTAATCTCTGTTGATTGCATCCGACTTTCATTCATCTTGATGTCATACTTTAGTTTGCGTTGTACTCTTTCCTCAATGCACTTCTTAACATTACCCATGTGTTGGAGTAATGTTTCTCTGAACATGTTAACTTCAATTCCAGTGTAATCAGTAAAACACTTTTCTGTCATTTGACTGTCATAATCCCAAGTGTATTGTGAATCGATGAACAATTGAAGTTGTTTGTTGATCACCCGAAGAGCAGCCATGGATCCATTTTCATGAAATTCTTCTTTGTCAAGTTGTTGTTCTAGTTGATCTAAGTTCAGGAGCATAGTGCCTATGAAAGTCTGAGCATCTTGACCAAAGAGTGATGCAAATGCTCGTTTGAATCCTCCCATGGATCCAGGTCTTTTTGAGAGAACGTTAAGATGTGAATGAAGTAGTCGAAAGTATTTCATGTAACTTTCCTTTGCATTATCTTACACTTGTTGTAATTGATGCAACTCTCTCTCTTGTGAACTCGAGTACAAAGGTGTACCCATTTGATTATCCATTTTCTGTTCACGTTCAGTAAGTTCCAATTCTGAACGTTGTTCATGTATGGCCACTTGATCTTTATAGATATTATGTTTAGTGGTTAATGAGTCAGCAGGGATAACGGCAGTGTTCTCATGCATCACATAACCATCATTTAGAATAGAAGATGCACTACTAGGTACAACAGACGCTTCGTTGTGTTTCACATATTGTTCATTTGAGATACCATCGCTATTTCCCATATTAACAGTATCTGACTCAACAACGTTTGTCTGTTGTACTTTGTTGGGAATTTTATGTTCATCAACCATGTCGTACAATTTGAGTACCTCAGCTATGACTGAATCCGAAGTGTTTGACATGATATCAACGTGCACGGGATTTTACAAGTCTATGATTTAAACCGAGAAATAGAATCTTTCGCGTGATTTTACAAAATCAAGAAGAAACCGTGAAATGAGAATTGATATGTGTTATGATAACTGTTGGATCGGTACAATGATTAGTGATTGTGCGCTAAAAGTGATGATCATTTGATAGACAAGTTGATATGTTGTTTAGTTGTGATTTGGTTTGGTTGATGCAAGTTGTTATGGTGAAATTTTGGTCTGAAAACTTAAAACCTCAATAACTTCATTCCGGAGGGGATTTGGGCCTCAAAATATTCGTTTCATGACTTTGTAGTGAAACATCACAATATTCAGGCTGTTCCGGTCGTTTTGACAGGTATTTCGCTGAAAACGGAGTTACGGTTTAAAAGTTATGGCCGTTTGAAGTTTTGACGTAAAAAGTCAACTTTAGTCAACCCGCAAGAGACAAGCCTCAATGTTGAAGAAAATTGGGTAGCATGACATTTAGTTTGATTTGATAATTGGTCTTCAGAAGGCAAATCGCAACCTCAAATCGCTGACTCCAAATCTCAACACCAAATCGCAGTGCCAAATCACAGCTTTGGCAAATAACAACTTTGGCAAATCGCAACTTTGGCAAATCGCAACTTTAGCAAATCGAAACTTTGGCAAATCGTAGAATCAAAACTCAGAAGCAAATCGCAGAAGCAAATCGCAGAAGCAAATTGCAGATGCAAATCGCAGAAGCAATCGCAGAAGCAAATCGCAGGTCACTTTCAAAAGTCACTTTCACCCAGTTTTGTCTTTTTCCCTTTTCCACTACTAATCAAAACGTATAACCAAATCGCAGCCAAGAAATACCACAAATAACCAAATCTCAACCAGGAAACAACAAACCGCAGCCAAGAAAAGTGTCAAACCGCAACCAAGAAATAGCCTTTCTATCCCACGAATAAGCCCACAAAATCCAATAAGCTTATGAAATAAGCTAACCTATAACCAAAGTGAGCTATAACAACTATCCTAAACACGAGAGTACAACACTTGTACGAATCAAACCACAAATTTGTTTCTTTCTCTTCAATTCGAGCCAAAGAAAAGAACACAAGAAAGTAACAACCACGAATTAAGCACACACAACCTATCTAATCAACCATGGCTCTTGATACCAATTGTAACATATTCATAATCATAACACACACTAATCTTTGATGCTTGGACGAATTAAAGAGAGGGTTTAGAGAGAGAAAGTGAAATAGGAGTTTCTTGAGAGAGAAAGTAAAATCTATTAGATTAGAATGATGAAAGCTCCAACCCTCTCCTTTGGTGGGAGAGGGTATTTATACATATGAAATAAACGCCGCTAGTAGGCTATGGACCGGGATGACAGTTGGTAAAGACCCGACCCGACTCCATGGTGTTATGATATCAAAACTAATATTAATAATCCTACGAGCTACTTAATGCTAGTAGATACTCGGGGTGACCGAGTCTTTCATGTGAATATTTATATTCCTAACATTATGGAAGAAAGTGCCGATCACCCATTTGTTTGACAGTCAACTCACAGGTCCCGAACTCATTCATGAAACAACCGAAAAGATTTTGCAGATTCGTAACCAAATGCAAGCTGCACAAGATAGACAAAAGAGCTATGCTTACAAGAGACGTAAACCTCTTGAGTTCTATGTAGGGGACAGAGTCATGTTAAAGGTTTCACCATGGAAAGGCGTGATACGTTTTGGCAAACGTGGAAAACTAAATCCTCTTTACATTGGACCTTTTGAAATTCTAGAAAGAATTGGACCGATAGCGTACCGACTCCAGCTACCACAAGAACTCAACAATGTACACGATGTCTTTCATGCATGCAATCTAAAGAAATGCTTGTCCGAGGAAACTCTTACTATTCCTCTGGAAGAAATCAAAATTGACAATCGACTACACTTTATCGAAAAACCTGTTGAAATCATGGACCGAGAGGTCAAGAGATTGAAACATAGTCGAATACCAATTGTCAAGGTTCACTGGGATTCACGAAGAGGTCCTGAATTCACCTGGGAACGCGAAGATGAATTCAAGACAAAATATCCCCATCTTTTTGTATCTCCATCTGATAACCTGGGTTGAATGTCGTGACGAAATTCAGATAAGGTTGGGAGACTGTAACAAACGGCAATTTTCCATTTGTTTAACTATGATTAATTATCTGAAAATGCGCATTATTTATTTTCTGACACTTGTTAATGAGAGATTATCTCATTTAAATACGTTATCACGCTACGATAACTTAAACATTGATACATGATTACAATACCATGGAACGAGCTCACACATGGACCACGAATATCCTTTAAGATAAAAATAAACCAAACGGACCATTGCTACTATTCCTAGGCCACAAATTGGCCTGCTACTATTCATGGCCCAACTTAATTTTCTAATTTCTTTGATTCACTAATCGACTGAACATGAATAGCTTTACCTCAATATTTTGTGAATTCGACATATAACATGTACAACTTTTTACACAACTCGATTCTGCATACTACAAACAAACGGGATCAACAAATCTCAAGTCATAACTCGAATGTTTAAGCACCAAACGAAACACAAAGTAAATCGAGTTCGAGACATGTACAAGCTTAAACAATAATTTCCCATTTGTGCTAAAACACGACTAAACTGAATACCACCTATGTCCTTTAATGTTTTTAGTCGAATATGAGCTTATGACTTCATTCCTAACCATTCTCTATCTTTTGGTCACGTTAATAATTGTTTTGGACCCTTTGAAGAATAGTACGATACATATACATATACATTTGACCATAACCAAAACCAACAAGCAAACCCCCCCTTAAGCATCATTTAACTCGATAAATACCTACCTTATCTCCTGGAAATCTCACAAAAATCTATCTAGGGAATATATTCCCACAACTTGCACCTTATTTAACTATAAACCTTATATATACATAGATATATATATATATACTCGTATATATATATATATATATATATATATATATATATATACCTTATATATACATAGATATATATATATATACTCGTATAATACACATACATGCATCCTTCACTGAGAGAAGCGATGATTTTGTCGTATACTACGACGCTTCGCACAAAGGTTTAGGTGCAGTTTTGATGCAAAGACAGAAAGTGATTGCTTATGCATCACGACAACTCAAAACACATGAAAAGAATTACACAACCCATGATTTAGAACTGGGAGCAGTTGTATTCGCTCTTAGGATATGGCGACATTACCTGTACGGCACTAAGTGTACAGTGTTTACGGACCACAAAACCCTGCAACACATCCTAGACCAAAAAGAGTTGAACATGAGACAACGTCGGTGGCTAGAATTACTCAGTGATTATGATTGTGAAACTCGTTATCACCTGGGAAAAGCCAACGTTGTGGCAGATGCTCTTAGCCAAAAAGAACGACTCAAACCCTTGAGAGTCAGATCCCTAGGAATGATTATCAGTTCACCACTCCCATCAAAAATCCTCACTGCTCAGATTGAGGCACTCAAAGAAGAAAATAGACCAAGTGAAAAACTCTATGGTATGCCGAAAAAAAAATGGCTTTACCAAGAGATCGGACGGAGTACTGTGCTTCAACGATAGAAGCTGGGTACCACTCTACGGTGGGATATGAGAGTTAATTATGCACGAATCGCATAAATCTAAATACTCTATTCATCCCGGAGCTGATAAAATGTACCTTGATCTTAAGAAACTATATTGGTGGCCTAACATGAAGGCGGATATTGCACTATATGTCAGTAAATGCTTAACTTGTTCTAAAGTTAAAGCAGAACATTAGAGACCGTCCGGATTACTGGTTCAACCTGAACTCCCTGTGTGGAAATGGGAACGAATCACTATGGACTTCATAACCAAACTACCACGAGCATCCAGTGGATACGACACGATTTGGGTGATTGTTGACAGACTCACCAAATCAGCACATTTCCTTCCCATCAAAGAAACTGGCAGCATGGATCAACTTTCTCGTTTATACCTGAAAGAGGTAGTCTCCAGACATGGAGTACCAATTTCAATCATCTCCGATCGTGACAGTCGTTTCACTTCAAACTTTTGGTAGTCACTCCAGAAGGCTTTGGGAACTAAACTCGACATGAGTACAGATTACCATCCCCAAACTGACAGCCAAAGCGAAAGAACCATTCAAACCTTGGAGGATATGCTCCGAGCCTGTGTAATAGATTTCGGCAAGAAATGGGACGGACATTTTCCCCTAGTCGAATTCTCGTACGACAACAGCTATCACACTAGTATAAAAGCTGCACCATTCGAAGCACTTTATGGACGAAAGTGTCGACCACCCATTTGTTGGACAGAAGTTGGACACAGTTGTAACACCCCCAAATACAAGATTTTGCAGCGGAATGGAATACCTGGGGCGCTACTGCCATAGCATCACAGTTACAATTATATTGAATGACCTAAAGTGTCCTTTAAAAAGTACATCGTTTGATTAAATAAAAACGTTCAGAGTTTACAAAAGATAGGTCCCAAAAGATAGTCAAAGTTTGCGGAAATAAGTATGTTACAACCAAACGATAATTTAAGTGCATAAAAATCCAAAATGAGTCGCGTCATCTCCGTGACATGATTCCATGCATGCCATGATATGCTTAATTTAATTACCTAAAAATACATTGCTAAAACGGCCAACAAAAATGTTGGTGAGAATCATAAGTTTATGTAAATGCTCTGTACGGCTACCACAAGTATAAGGTTATGTATGACAATGTCACCATATAAAAATGATACAATTGCTATAAGCTCATGACCCCGAAGCTAGACTGATTATGATGTTCGCCCCAACAGAGTGTTTGCCAAACAACTCTAATTATGATATTAAATGAAATGCATCCATTTGACTAGTTGGATCTACCAACCCGGATGGAGGAGTCACCCTCAATAGATCTATTCACTCACTCTTGCTTACTACGTATTTAACGGTTCATGATAAAGGAATGGGGACATTAACATGGAAATGAGGTAACTTAAGCAATGTAAATGAATTTGGCATACTTGGGCTCATAATAAAATGATGTGCAATGTATTCCCCCCCGAGAGTTTAGAAATGAAATAATTATTTGAAAACGGGGCTATGAAAACTCACCGTGAGTTATGTAGTGAGTAATGAAATTGGTAGTCGTGTCGCGAAAGTCTCTAAGAGCAACCTATAATAGAATGTTGCGACTTAGGTTGGAATAATGTCTAAGAATACAAAAACGTGCATATATATGTCTTGCATATTGTTCATGATGTAGTACTTAGTATGTGAGTAAGTCATTGTATGAAGATGGTTTATGAAACATGTTTAGTTTGTATACCTCGTACTATCGTTCGGGCCATCATAATCCAGAGGTCATGCAGTAAACGTTCGAGGAGCTAGGAAACTTTAATTCGTAAATCCAGCAACTCGTCGATACGTTCACCCAAATGAAACCCCTCACATGAAGCTACCTACTAAAATAGTATTTATATGTGAAACATATATTTTGCTTACTTGATTATACGACATATTAAGAGTTTATAAATACAATAAATAAACTAACAAAGTTTATAAGTATTTAAATAATTTTGAGTCTTATAATTACTTACCTTTATTTAGAATGCTTGAGTATTATAGAAAAAGGGAATATAAGCGGAGCTTCGACGTGAAATTTGTAATCTTCGTAAACCCGAGGCTACTTGAAGATTATAACATCGCCTTCTTGAAAACCCAAAGCTATTTGAAGATAATAACAAAGTCTTTTTGGAGACTTTGAAGTTATTTGAAGATTATAACGACTCTTTCTTGAAAACTCAGAGAAAATAAGATCAAATGCTAGCTTTTCTCAAGAACACATGAACTTTCTTATAAAATATAAGAGAAGTGACTTTGGTTTTAGGTCTTTGAAGATATAAGAAGGTGTGATGCAAGAATTTATGAAGTTTTTAGCTTGGTATTTATAGGAAAATTTTAGGAGTTAACTATATATTTGGTTAACATTTAACCATGGTTAAGTTTACACTTGTAAACATCCTAGAGATCAATGGTCAAGATCAAGCCAACAAGCTTGATGACACATCAAAAATGCCACCTAGGGCAAGAATGAGGAGGTTAAGAGTTTTGAGTTTTTATCTTGCCTTTACGGAGTGAGTTTTGGTCCCGGTAATCGCTAACGGTAAGTATTTAAATCACGAAACGTAAAACTGGGTATCGTAAAAATATGAAACTTGTAGAAATGATTAAACTTGTCAATATACTCATTATAATCTCATAATGATGAGTGATAAGTTTAATGGGTCGCGAAAACGCTGATAACGCTGGAAACGTAGGTTTAAAACGCGTTACACGTAAAACGTACGAAAGTTGCGTAAAACTGAGAAAAGTAAAATGTAACTTTTCGAATATGATAATAATGAATTAAAATGGCCTATAATGTCTAGACTGGGCTCAGTCTTGTGTCGGTTGGTGTTCAATATTCTTTAGACGTAAAACCGTAAGTGTTAAAAATCAAGGAATGATTTATAAAATCAAGGAATGATTTTATGGTCAAAGGAGGAGGGAAAAAATATGTTGACTTTTCCAAAAATGTGAAAGCTTCTAAACATCTTAGAAAATATGGTGCAGGTATAGGCTAAGGTTGCGGATAAGTAAAAGTGCTTAAAACGCAAGTTTAGTTTTGTGTGATACAGGGTCTATATGGTAATATTTCAACTTACTTATCAAAAATTCCATAATTGATTGTGAGTGTACTAAAAATCAATCTGATGCGATAAAAATTATCAGAGTTGGTTTTCGTTATGCGCAGGATGTTTAAATGGCGTTTAAACCAAAACGTATAGTTTCTTAATAACTTTTGCGAAAATGACCCGACGAGCGTCAAACTTTCACTTTATCATAGAATTAATTTAACTTACGAGAATGTGAAATAAAAATTTCAGGGGTGAATAGTAAAAATGAATAGTAAAAATGAATAGTAAAATTTCGGGAATAGAAATTAACTTGAAAATGCGAATTGTTATAACAGTCAACTCACAGGTCCCGAACTCATTCATGAAACAACCGGAAAGATTGTGCAGATTCGTAACCAAATGCAACCTGCACAAGACAGAGACAAGAGACGTAAACCTCTTGAGTTCCAAGTAGGGGACAGAGTCATGTTAAAGGTTTCGCCATGGAATGGCGTAATACGTTTTGGCAAACGTGGAAAACTAAATCCTCGTTACATTGGACCTTTTGAAATTCTAGAAAGAATTGGACCGGTAGCGTACCAACTCTAGCTACCACAAGAACTCAACAACGTACATGATGTCTTTCATGTATGCAATCTAAAGAAATGCTTGTCCAAGGAAACTCTTACTATTCCTCTGGAAGAAATCGAAATTGACAATCGACTACACTTTATCGAAAAACCTGTTGAAATCATGGACCGAGAGGTCAAGAGATTGAAACAAAGTCAAATACCAATTGTCAAGGTTCGCTGGGATTCACGAAGAGGTCGTGAATTCACCTGGGAACGTGAAGATGAATTCAAGACAAAATATCCCCATCTTTTTGTATCTCCATTTGATAACCTGGGTTGAATGTCAGGACGACATTCAGATAAGGTTGGGAGACCGTAACAAATGGCAATTTTCCATTTGTTTAACTATGATTAATTATCTGAAAATGCGCATTATTTATTTTCTGACACTTGTTAATGAGAGATTATCTCATTTAAATACGTTATCACGCTACGATAACTTAAACATTGATACATGATTACAATACCATGGAACGAGCTCACACACGGACCACAAATATCCTTTAAACTAAAAATAAACCAAACGGACCATTGCTACTATTCCTAGCCCACAAATTAGCCTGCTACAATTCATGGCCCAACTTAATTTTCTAATTTCTTTGATTCACAAATCGATTGAACATGAATAGCTTTACCTCAATATTTTGTGAATTCGACATATAACATGTACAACTTTTTACACAACTCGATTCTCCATACTACAAACAAACGGGATCAACAAATCTCAAGTCATAACTCGAACGTTTAAGCACTAAACGAAACACAAAGTAAATCGAGTTCGAGACATGTACAAGCTTAACCAATAATTTCCCATTTGTGCTAAAACGCGACTAAACTGAATACCACCTATGTCCTTTAATGTTTTTAGTCGAATATGAGCTTATGACTTCATTCCTAACCATTTTCTATCTTTTGGTCACGTTAATAATTGTTTTGGACCCTTTGAAGAATTGTACGATACATATACATATACATTTGACCATAACCGAAACCAACAAGCAACCCCCCCCCCTAAGCATCATTTAACTCGATAAATACCTACCTTATCTCCTGGAAATCTCACAAAAATCTAGCTAGGGAATATATTCCCACAACTTGCACCTTATTTAACTATAAACCTTATATAAACATATATTTATATATACTCGTATAATACACATACATGCTTCCTTCACTCTTGAACACATTTCAAACACATTTCTCCTAAGTTATGCTTCTTACCGAGACCTTTAAGGGACCAGGAGCAAGTTCTCAAGCTATTCGAGCCTTTACTCGATCATATACTCCTCTTTTGAACCTTTTGTGATCGTACAAAGCATCACCTTCGATTCTAAGTTCTTTAAACGTATAACACACCCTCTTATAGGTATTGTAAGTCTTTCTAATTCATTTCCTACTCTATATGTCGATTTGAATACCTCATGCATCGTATTTCCCTTTATTCGAATGTATATCTTTCTTTTGTACATTTATACGCTTTACTTTATTTATTTCTCGTACACATGCATTGACCTCCTTCAAGGATGGCTAGATATACTATATACACTCTCATTTTACATTTACATATTCATTTACATGCTTAACGAACTCTATTTTGATCATTCTTTATATCGCACAACATATATGTCATTTATTCTTTTTGAACATGCATCGATCGACCTATAAATGACCCCTATATAATCGAATCTGAACATACACCATATTGTTTTTATCGTTCATACTGATTCCTTACAAGACCATCTAACAAATTTATGTTTTGAGTTTCCCACGATAAGCTCACATAAGCCCTTGTTAGGATTAAGAAAAAGGATCGGTCACCCTGTGTATTTTCATGCTTAGCGTAGCTCTAAGTTTGGTTAGTATTAGTATATTTATTAGTTTATTTATCGTAGTATTAGTGGAGTTGGGTCGGGTCTTTACCCATTGTCAGCTCACTCCACAGCCCACACTGGGCAAATATTGTAAGTAGTATATATACCCTTTCCATGTTATGGAAAGGGTTGGTTGTTCAATATTACACACACACACACTAGTGTGTTTCTCTCACTAGAACTTCCCCTCTCTTACTTCCTCTCTCTAAAGTGGCTAACATGTTCTTCCATAATCCAAGACCTCTCGAATCCCACATAATCAACATAATAATCGATCCTACAATTGGTACCAGAGCCAAGGTTGCTTTATTCGATTGATTTGTGCGGGTTCATATGCTTCTTAAAGTCATTTTCGGATTTTTTGAAGCTGTTTTATTGTGGAAAACTGTTTCTACAAATCTGGGTTTGAACATGTGTTCCAGGTTGTGTTACTTTGTTACTTTGATGATTTACTTTGCTGATTTAATTGTGTTACAAATCTGGGTCTTGAAGCTGAACATGTGTTCCATCTGGGTTTACAAATCTGGGTTAACATGCTAAACAGCTTTATTCAAGTTTTTTGTATCCAAATGGTATTCAAGTCATGTGGTTTTACATGGCTTCATAAAATTGTTTTTTTTTTGCTCTTGTTAGTCCAAGTTAACAGTTTTTTATGTCTACTCATCTATACACTGATCTGGTTGAACTTGTTCTTGCTTGCGATTTGATGAAAGAGAAACCCAGATCCGGTTTTTTAGGAAAAGTACGAAAATGACAACTCATTGCAGTTTGACTGGTCAACTGCGATTTGACTATGGTTGCGATTTGATCTGGCGATTTGACTATTGAAGACCAATTATCAAGCAAATCTAAACAAAATGCTACCAAAATTTCAAGAAAAGTTGCGATTTGTCCATAGAAGATGGAAGATGAAGAAAAAGACAAGAAACCACAAAACAATATACCATAAACTCAAACGAATTCAGTTTTACCATCATCAGTCATAATCCAAGCCAACAACAACTAATCCTAAACCCACATCTAACATAATCCAACTCGTTCCAACTTTCATTAATTACTGCTGCAAGACCAAATCCAACAACACCAAATCCTATATCTATATCACTTCGAGCCAAACTGAATACAACAACTAATGATCTTAGCTCCTTTTTCTTTTGTAATTATCGAAGTAATATCAAACCTTTTGGAGGTCAAACATACGAAAGAAAGACTCATCATCGATCATGTTTTTGAAGACTTAGCTCCATTATCTATACGAAACAAAAAGATAAGTAAAATAACAAATCTGTTATCCTCTTATCTTTGGTTCGATTAATGAAAAAAATAAACAAACATCAAAACAATACGAAACTGAAAAAGCTAAAGTTATAACAACTTTGTTATACTTTTCTTTGTTTCGACTTGACAAACCACATAAGAACAACCTACCCGAGACCTTCTTTAAAGATCTTGAAGCCACTTTAGATCTTGAAGCCGATTTAACTGTAAACCAAAAGGGGGTGTTTGTTTTGTGTTCGGTGTTTAATAGCAGAAAGAAAGATGGTTGTGTATATGTGCTCGGATTTTAAAAATGACGAATTTTTGTTGTTTAAAGCAAGAGATGAAGTCAATTGACTGTGTTCGGAGCGAAAAAGTGAGGATGGGGGCGGATTGATAAAGATGGGTAAGATTAGGTTTAGGTTAAAATGAGTAAGATTAGGAATTGTGAAAGATTGGATTTGACTTGAGTGAATCGGGTCATACTTTACAGGGCTAGACGGGTATTACACTTGGAATTTGGTTGTTGTTGGAACGTGAATGGGCTGAAAAGTCATAAACAAATGGTATGGGCCGAGTATGTATGGGAGTTAGACGATACTGAAAACTTAATATCAAATTATTTTTTTTATATACATTATGTTAGTTATTTTGGAATAATATTTGGCGAAAAAGAGTGGTATTTTGGGTGTTACAAATTTTCACGGGAATACTTTTTTTACGAGATCGGGAAAAATCATTGTCAAGATTCGTTTAAACCATCAAAAAGGTTAATTTGTGGGTATTTAACTGCACGAGATGATCACAGAGTTGATTTGGTATTACTAATTTGAGATTGAAGTGGAATTTCATGAAGGCGCGTACTTATTTTATATTGAAGTCGGGGATGGTTGGATGCATGAATTTCAATGATACCTTGCTAGTGCTTAAGATTTAAGTTGAAGACTTGGTTTATCTAGTTTCCAGAAATCGGGGTGGATGGTTGAAGACCTGGTTAACTATCACTTAAAGGAGTTACATTATAGTACTCAGTGTCACACGCAGAAGACGATGTGGATAATCGCAAGAGGTGATGAAAGTCTCATACTTTGTCAGGATAGTATTGAGTACTTAGAGATTTTCATGGTGCACAAATTCTCTACACCGCTCTTCCAACAACAGTGCAAGCTTAAGTAACAAATTTGAGAAATTCTACTTCATTTTCTAGTTAGGTATATCGGGTTTACATCACCAAGTGGTCAGCCGACAGAATAACGTAGTTGGTTAAAGAGTTGATTTTTCAAGATGTTTGCCTTAGACAAGATCTTCTCGTGTATATGGTCATACACGTCAATGATGCTTCCGAATGTTCGAAACCATCATGGGGGAGAAACGTGTACTTTGATGATATATGGTTAACCTCCAGGGGGAAGTAGTGTATACTACTTTACTTAGTATGGTTTGTGAAGTATTCTACATATGTGAGAAGAATTGTTGCTGATCTCTTGCATGTTCCCCCAAACAGATATTCACCAAAACCAATTTTGTCATGACACACTCAATTTATCATTGTCTCACGGTTTCTTCTTGGTTTTGTAAAATCCCGCGAAAGAATCTATTTCTCGGTTTAAATCATAGATTTGTAAAATCCCGTGATGACGGAATTATCCTAGTGAAAGTAATGTGCATTTCTGGTGCTACGGTTTCAACTTTGAAGAAGGGATAAAATCGGGAAAAACCATTATCAAAGTTCATTTTAACCAAGTAACAAAGGCTAGATCTGGGCATTTAAACCACAAGATGTGACTACGGTGTTAATTCACTATTATTTATTTGAGGTTGAAGTGTAATTTCACGGGTGCGTGTACTTAGTATCTGAAGATATCGGGGTTGGTTGGATGAACATTCTTCGAGATCCTTGTTCGAGCGTTTAACCTTTACAATGACGAAGACTTGGATATCTAGTTATTTTTGTGATTCTTCCTCTCTATTAACACAAAATAACTATCACTTTAAGGAGTTACATTGTAGTGCTCAGTGTCACACGAAGTTGTGGATATCCAAGAGGTGATGTACGTCTTATACTCGATGGTTGGTTGGTTGAAGATTATAGAGTACTTAGGGATTCGAAGTTGCACGAACTCTCTACACTGATCTTAGTCACACATTAGTGCAAGTTTAAGTCACAAGTTTGGGATATTTTACTTCAATCTCAAGTTCATCATATTGGGTTTTCTCCATCAGTAGTCACGACAAAGAGCAGACTGAATGATAATGGGGTTGGTAACGAGTTAGCTGAGAGAAGTAGAAAAGAGAGAGATGACATTTGAACACATCAGTTCAAGTGTCGTTCTTCAACGACAATGACGTCTGTTCGCATCAGTTCAGGCCTCGTTCTTCATCGACAATGATGTTTGAACACTGCAGTTCAAGCCTCGGGCCTCAATGTCAACATAATGGCGTCTGCTGACAACACTTCAGGCCTCGTTCCGCAAAGAAAAGAAAGGTGTACGTTTCAGTGCGCTTTATCTTCGGAAGAAGAGAAATCTTCTTGTTTATGACCATTCTCATTGGTAAGCGCTGTCTGTTCTATCAAAAATGGTATTCTTATTCACTCGTTCAATCAAAAATGGCAGTCATATGCAATTTTTGAGGGGGAGAAGGGTGAATAAACTACTTGTTGATTGATGTTTGAGAAATGGCCATACGACTAATTGACACCTTCTCACGGGCTGATATAATCAGTGATAAAGTGCTTCTAGTTAATGCTTCATGCACACATCATTATGCTTCATGTACACATCATTAAGATGATTCCGATTAATCGTAACCATCAGGGGAGAGAAATGTGTACACCAAGGAAGCACAACAAGTTCACGTGATCGGGATTAATGTCTTATGATACAAATTAAAGATGATCAGTGTTTCAACTTGTTACCTTGGCATCATCATTTCATGTGTACGTCACGGGCGTCACGGGCTGATTAATCGTAACCATCAGAGAAATGTGTACATCAAGGACGTACAACAAGTTCACGTGATCGGGCTTAACATTTATGATTCAAATTAAAGATGATATGTGATTCAACTTGTTACTTTGGTGTTATCATTTCATGTGTACGTTACGGGTTGATGGGTTATATGTAAGATTAACAGAATGCATTTGGTGAGATGAAGATGTTGATATTATATTCCCCAAATGGACAATCTTGAAGAAGGTCGAGTCTACAGTCTGTTTTACATTTTTCGCTGTGTGATAGAAAACTAAAGACGGCATGAATTTGGTTATCAAAAGACTTCTTCATATTCAGGGCATTCATAAAAAAGGTTGTCAGTTTGGGGGAGAGCACTAATTAGGGGAGAGTGAAAAACCAGATTTAATCCCTAATTAGATTTGCAGACATTGTTCTTCAGCAAGTAGAGTGATGGTAGCCGAGAAGATTCAGGAAGCTGAGGAGTAATGGATTTGCTTCATATCCTTGTATATATTTGCTTCATATATCCTTGTATATATTTTAAACCAAAAAGAAAATAGAAAAATATAAAACCTATAAAAACCACAAAAATCAGAAAAACACAAAACTACCAAAAATAGTTCCTCTAGGCATGTCTTTTGTTTATCGATAACATTTACGGTCTTAGAAATGTCATTCAATAATGACACGGGACTTTAAATGAAGCTCGAGCAGAAGTTAAAATAAATGGTTAAAACATGTCTCGATGGCTTACAGTTACTTCAAACTGTAACCCGTTCTTCATTATGGGGAAAGCATGTCGCCAAAAAGACGGTTGTTCCTCCCACAGGGTGAAGTTCACCCTGTCATGGATTACTTTATATCCATGTTTCTTTGATTTACGTTTTAGTGCATCATCTCTCATTAAGAAGAGAAGTCTTCTTTACATCGCAAATACTTTTCCATCTATGATTCTTCAGGAAAGTATTTGTGATAAACTTGGTGGTACCATGAATTTTTTTGAAATCAATTAGACTTGAAGTTTTCCATAAAATTTGTCATTCAATCAATGACTACAGCTCTTTAAATAGAAAACGGGTCATCGATTGAGGGGGAGAGTGATTTCAAAATTTCATATCATCAAAACACACCACTTTTTACATAATAAGCAAGTGAATAAAATTTGTTGTTATGTGTCAAGTGTATGAGTTTCATTCAAATATCTTTCAAACTTATCATACCTGGCACTAACATTCTCCCTCATTAATTGAGGGAGAGCATTGTAAGTTCCATTATCAGAATACATATTAAACCTGCACACATTTTCTCCCATAATTTCTAAACATATTTAAATCAATTGGGATCACAAATCTCAAAAGGTTTGAAATTTTGATCGGGGGAGAGAATGTGATTTAAATATGAAATCTGATAAAATATGATATTTTGGACTCATGTGTAGGCTCCCAAATATGTGCTAAACTCTTTTGTATATCGATACACATATTGAGGTGGAGCAAATGGTTTATGATGGCAATTGTGGAAGAATACCAAAGACCGACCAATCTTATTTTAATGCACTGGAGTTATAAGGATGGTGAGGTTAGGTATTAGTTCCAATGATCCAGCCAGAACCGGAGGGATCTTCCTAGGGATAATCCTCTAGTTAGAATAGAAGTCCTTAGGAATGATTAAAAAGGAGAAGAGTGAATAAGGGAAGAGTGCCGAATGAGATGGAGCTAGTACTGGAACAAACCCAACAAGGTACTAGTGGTGAAGTCTCGGTAAGCACTGAAGGGGTTGAAGAATGAAAAAGAAATGTAAAGATAAAGGGTGAAAAGAAAGAAGCCCTCCTTACACATTAGGCAGAAACCGGGTCAATACATATGCTGTCAGAATCACTTAGTTGATTGCTGACATTGAAGACAAGTATCATGGACCCAGTGATATGCTACACAACCCTCCCTAGCCACTCAAGGTCCCTTAAAGGATTCTTGTTTCATTGTCACGGAGTTTAATACGTTTCTATCGTCTATCTCACTCCGAGTTAGACGATATTGAAAAGGTGGCAATCTTCTCCAGCCTCCGATCACTAAATCAAAATGCACTTATTGAGTCTAGAGCCAAGAGATCATCCTAAAATCTCATTAGGACACACTTCCAATATGCTTGTTGTTTCATACACCGTGAAAAGCAAGAAAATATATATGAAGAGTCCTACGCATTATCCTCATGGTATTGCCAGAACATCCGAGTGATACGTAAGTATTCACAATGAAGATGGAAATCCTGCTAGAGCCAACATCAAACAAGCTCTTGGTAGGTGACATGTGAGATCCTTTATGGATCAAACTAGTGACAACTAGAAAACAACGATGGGGCGATTCACATTTGAATCAAACTTGTTCCAAGAAAAGGATTAACGGATACTTTTGTAAAACCTTTCAATGTGCTCACCAACTGAGTTTCGAGCACATTGATTGTGTTAATTTTCAAACAAAAGTGTTTAAGATGAAAATGTGATTTAACTTATAAAACTCTCGTAGTGTTACATAAAATGTTTATCCAGTGACACACGAGTGATTTTTCTAATCAATTTCTCATCAATTAGTGGGTATTTAATTCACTGATTCACTCTACCGTTCTGTCTGCTTTGAGACATTCCGGTATGAGCACATGCTTAGTATGATGATTCTGACATTAATTTGTTGGAAGACTCATGACTACAAGCTGGAAAGTCCTGTTAAGGAGAATCTTCTTTAAAGGTGATTCTACCTGATCACAGGTTGGTCCTCAGGGAACCGAAGGTTAATCCAACCACACCGGGCGAATGACAAAGCAATATTCGTTCCCCAACATTATTGCTAACTGTTTTATTTCAGATTCATATAAAGATGGTGATGGTGGTACCTGATTCCAGCAGATACGTGTCAATCCACACTCCATGCTCACACTTCCAATTCATTATCAAAGACATCATGATAGCTGAAAGACCTACAACACAGCTTCCGCAACTCTGATGATAGTTATCATGATCCAGAAAAGTGTGAGCATGCGAGTCCAAAGGTTACAAAATCACATGGAGGCAATATTACATCAAGGATGATTAAGAGATTCACTGTGGCTGATGATCTCAAGGAAAGCTCAAAGATCACACAAGTCTAAGGAACTTATGCTCAAAGATCACTACTTGCCGTACAAAGATTGCACTTGAAGAATCAAATGATACAAGCTAGAGCTAAAAATCTATTTATTGAATGCTAAGCTTCAATTTGTTTTTTCTAAGGTGACCTCCCTTAGGGGGAGATTGTTAGGATTAAGAAAAAGGATCGGTCACCCCGTGTATTTTCATGCTTAGCGTAGCTCTAAGTTTGGTTAGTATTAGTATATTTATTAGTTTATTTATCGTAGTATTAGTGTGGTAGGGTCTGGTCTTTACCCATTGTCAGCTCACTCCACAGCCCACACAGGGAAAATATTGTAAGTAGTATATATACCCTTTCCATGTTATGGAAAGGGTTGGTTGTTCATTATTACATACACACAACTAGTGTGTTTCTCTCACTAGAACTTCCCCTCTCTTACTTCCTCTCTCTAAATTGGCTAATATGTTCTTCCATAATCCAAGACCTCCCAAATTCCACATAATCAACATAATAATCGATCCTACGGCCCTAAAATATCCTAAAAGCTACCGCTACTTAACTGTTTGTAAAACTTTTATTAATTACCGATTGGGCTTTAACCAATTTATAAGCCCAATAAGCAATTGCGTATAAGCAGTTTGATTGTGTTTTTGTGATGATATAATAAGCCCAAAGAAAAGTTCAAAAGCCTTTTTGACCCAACAGATCCAGAAATGTTATTAGGCCTTGTAGCTCGTTAAAAGCCCATTAATCGGAAAAATAAGCACTTTCAAAAATAAGCTAATCATTTTGAATTATATAAGCTTTATAAAGTTATAGAAACTTTTGGAAATCATGTCCCATTCTTTTTGTGATTTTTGGACTAACTTTGCAAACGATATTTACTATTTGGGTTAAATATGTAAATTTTGTATAACTATGGTCTAAACTGTAAAATTGGGTAACCTGAGGGTAGATATTGATAATTCAGTAAACATGAAGCTTAAATTGTCACTTTGGAAACTTGTGGACTAAATGTGTGATATTTATCTAACGGAGGACTAACGGTGCAAAACCTACATCGTTAGGGTATAAATTGTAAATTCTGAGAAAGTACAAGGGCTGAACAGTAACATTTACTTATAATCATTTCTATTTCATATTTTGCACATTTTCATTTAAATATGTGCATTCTCGTTATTCGTTTCAGTATATTTATTTTCGTTACGTTTATAATTATATAAACGAACTTTTAACGATTTACTTAACATGTTATACAACGACATTCGAGGAAACGATTATTGTGGAATCAAAAACATAAAAACAAGATAATATTAAATATAATATTATTTTTGAACTTTAAGCATTTTAAGCATATCAAACTCACACAACACAAACCAAATTGTTATCCGTTACACATTTTCACACTCATTATGCATATCAAGTCAAAACTGTAAAAACTCAGACTTCATTATTAATTTAGGTCGTGTGTTGGAGCCGTTCCCATAACTTACTTGATTTCATATTTCACGTTGCTGGGTATACTCAAGGTGAGTCATAGCCCCACTATTACTTTAATAATCATTTCAAACTACTTGGGGGTGAGAAACATGCTTACTTTGATGGATCATTTTAAACAATGCTTTTGTTGATAAAACTATTTCCTGGTGGCCTAAGTACTGTATTTATGCACTCTTAGCATACTTATTATTACATGGACTCTTCCCATGTTAATATATGCACTCTTAGCATGCTTATTGGCACATGGACTCTACCCATGTTATTACATGCACTCTACGCATGCAAACTGTTGTAGCTTCGGTAACATGAGACTTAGAGCAGAGTAATAGCACTTTCATTTCGTACTTAGAAATGTTAACTCATGAACTTATGATCCAACTTTACTGATTGTATAAACCTATGAACTCACCAACCTTTGTGTTGACACTTTAGCATGTTTTTCTCAGGTGTTTAGTTGTTTACTATATGATGATGCAAGGCAGTGCGTGGCAGGGGCATAGGCACACTTTTGGAGTGCACACATAGCACTCACGACCAGGGTTTTTGTACTATGGGACAACTAATAACAATAATGGGCCTTGTTTTCCGCATTTTAATTATGTAAAACTTATGTTTTATTTAATAAATCTTTTAAAATGGATTTGATAAATTCGTTCTCTATACTTATGTTACGATCCAATTAAGTAACACCCCAGATGTTAATTCCGCTTTGATCAAATTTAGGGGTGTTACAGCAGCAGGATCCGAATGTGGTTACCAGTACGTTTCTACTCAACAATCACCGTGTTAAAGTTTTATTCGATTCTGGTGCCGATATGAGTTTTATATCTTCTACAATTTCACCACTACTTGATATCACCCCTACCTCCCTAGACACTAGTTATAGCATCGAGCTAGCTAATGGCAACTTAGTTGACACTTACCCCGTAATCCGAGACTGTACCCTAAACCTCCTAGATCACCCGTTTAGTATCGCTCTCATGCCCATTGAACTCGAAAGCTTCGACGTAGTGGTTGGTATGGATTGGCTGTCTAAGCATCAGGCGAGTACTGTTTGTGGTGAACGAGTTATTCATATCCCACTCAATCGACTTAGTGCCTGGAGCTGCACACGTGGCATGTGCACAGTATCGACTAGCATCAACAGAGATGCAAGAACTGTCTAATCAACTACCAGAGTTGTTGGATAAAGGGTTTATTCGACCAAGTTCCTCACCCTGGGGAGCACCAGTTTTATTCGTGAAGAAGAAAGATGGGTCATTCAGGATGTGTATTGACTATCATGAATTGAATAAGCTAATAGTGAAGAACCGATACCCGTTACCTAGAATCGACGACTTATTCGACAAGTTACAAGGATCCGGTTTCTACTCCAAGATAGACTTACGATCGGGTTATCATCAACTCAGAGTCCGGGAAGAGGATATTCCCAAGACAGCATTCAGAACTCGATATGGCCACTATGTGTTTTGAGTAATGCCCTTTGGTTTGACAAACACACCTCCTGTATTCATGGATCTCATGAACCGAGTGTATAAACCATATCTGGACAAGTTTGTTATAGTCTTCATCGATGACATTTTGATCTACTCCAAGAGTGAACAAGAGCACAAGTAGCATCTGACAATAATTCTTAAGTTACTCAAGGAAGAGAAATTGTAGGCGAAATTCTCTAAGTGTGAATTTTGGATTCGCACGGTACAATTCCTTGGGCATGTAATTGACAGTAAAGGGTTACACATGGATCCCGCGAAGATTGAAGTTATTGAGAACTGGCCAACGCCCCCTAACACCACAGAAATTCATCAATTCTGGGTTTGGTTGGATACTACAGGAGATTCATCGAGGGATTCTCCAAAATAGCTAAACCATTAACTACGTTGACTTAAAAGGATAAGAAGTATGGATGGGGAAAGGACGAAGAAGAAGCATTCCAAACCCTGAAGGAGAAACTTTGTAGTGCACCGATTCTAGCATTACCAGATGGAGCTGAAGATTTCGTAGTTTATTGCGATGCATCACACCAAGGGTTCGGAGCAGTTTTGATGCAACGAGGGAAGGTCATGGCATATGCTTCCCGAAAACTTAAGACTCATGAGGAGAATTATACCACACACGATTTGGAGTTAGGAGCTGTGGTTTTTCACTTATGATTTGGAGGCACTATCTATATGGTACAAAGTGTACTGTCTTTACCGATCACAAGAGTCACCAACATATTTTGGATCAGAAGAGGTTGAATATGAGACAACGACGATGGTTGGAGTTGTTAAGCGACTATGAATGTGAAATCCGATACCGCCTAGGAAAAGCGAACGTCGTGGATGATGCTTTGAGCCGTAAGGAACGGTTGAAGCCACTACGAGTTCGAGCTTTGGTTTTGACCATCAATTCAAACCTTCCCGCTCATATTATTAATACACAAGAAGAAGCCGTGAAACAAGAAGACCTCAAGAGCGAGAACCTTCACGGTATGATACAGAAGATGTTTGAGAAACGTTCAGATGAAGTGTTATGTTTTGAAGGAAGAAGTTGGATACCACGTTTTGGAGAACTGCAAGACTTAATCATGCATGAGTCTCATAAGTCGAAGTACTCTATACACCCAGGATCCGACAAGATGTATCACGATCTCAAGGAGTTATATTGGTGGCCGAATGTGAAGGCTGACATTGCCGACTATGTCCGCAAGTGCCTTACGTGCTCTAATGTTAAAGCCGAACATCAGAAACCATCTGGTCTTCTACAACAACCTAAGATTCCTAAATGGAAATGGGAAAGGATTACTATGGACTTCATCACTAAACTTCCAAAGACTTCAACTGGTTTCGACGCTATTTGGGTTATAGGAAATCGACTAAATAAATCTGCACACTTTCTACCCATCAAAGAGAACTGCAGTATGGACAAGCTGACTAAACTTTAAGTCAAGGAAGTAGTCTCGAAACATGGCGCGTCAATATCTGTCATCTCTGATCGAGACAACAGATTCATTTCTAACTTTTGGAGATCAACTTTTGGATGCCTTTGGCACGAACCTCGACATTAGTACCGCATATCATCTACAGACCAATGGTCAAAGTGAAAGGACCATACAAACCTTAGAAGATATGCTTCAAGCTTGTGTGTTTGATTTTGGAAATGGATGGGATACCCATTTGCCTTTGATTGAGTTTTCATACAACAACAGCTATCACGCGAGCATTAAGGCTGCACTATTTGAAGCACTGTATGGTTAAAAGTGCTGATTACCTATTTGTTGGGCTGAAGTAGGAGAAGCTCAGCTCATTGGACTGGACAGCGTTCGTGAGACAACCGAGAAGATCTTACAAATTAAGAACCGACTACAAGCTGCAAGAGACCGACAGAAGAGTTACCCAGATGTGAGGCGTAAACCACTAGAGTTTCAATTCGAAGATAAGGTTATGTTGAAAGTCTTGCCATGGACAGGCGTGATACGGTTTGGTAAATGAGGAAAGCTAAACCCGAGGTACATTGGACCGTTCAAAATTTTGAACAGGGTTGGTCCAGTAGCCTACAGACTTGAACTACCACCCGAGCTTAGTAGAGTACACCCTACGTTTCACGTGTCAAACCTGAAGAAGTGCTTATCTGATGAGTCGTCCATGATTCCACTCGACGAGATTCATATTGATGAGCAATTGAACTATATTAAGGAACCTGTCGAAATTATGGACCGTGAAGTCAAACAGCTAAAGCAGAGTCGTAATCCTATTGTGAAAGTCAGTTGGAATTCCAAGAGAGGACCCAAGTTCACTTTGTAATGCGAAGACGAGTTCAAGCGCAAGTACCCACACCTTTTCTCATCCACGACTGATAAAGCTAACTGAAATCCGGGATGGATTTCCAAATATGATGTAGGTGCTGTAACACCCGGTAATTTTCCAAACCTATTTTCCTAGCCAAATATTTATTTTTGCATCCCCTTAGCATTTAAACATTTTCCGAACTTATTTGAACTTGAGAAACAGAAGATATCTTGATAAACGTGAGTGTTACCCATTTGTTGAGCCGACACAACCCAGAAAGCACGAAACAAATCAATTTGCTAAATAAATTAACTATGAAAAAGTTATGCATATTTATACTCGTTTTTTATCAGAAAAATTATTTCGGAAACAATGGCGAAAACCTCGTTTTTTAAAAAGGATTTTTGCATCGTCTAAAGGGTCCCACGGTGTTTATTTTAAAAGAATAGAAAATTTTACAAAAACACCCTCTCCGCCCTATTTTTACGCCGCGCCCCACTACACATTCACCTGCCCACCTTTAGTCCCTTCTTGGAGTATATAAGCCCTTTAGGGTTTCATTTTTCACCACTAATATACTCCTCACCGGAATTTTACAACTCCGGCGCCGCACCCACCTCCGGCCAAGATTCCGGCCACCACCGAAAAGCACCCCACGCGTAGATCGAGAACCCCTGGTCACTCCTGGAGAGTTTGGAGACTCAAGGTATCCGTTTGGTTCGTGTATCGAAGCCACCACCTCGTCGCCACCACTCACCGCCTTCTCCTACCACCTTTCTCTCTCTCTCGGTAAGGCTCACGCACCCCTCCCCTTCTTATTTTCATTTCTATTTCGAAACCCTAACCCTAAATTTTTATAAAAAATGAGTTTTATAATTAAAACCATTTAAATTTTATGTTTTATAAACCAAAGCGTATGAATCTATTGTTTTAAAAACCCTAACTCATTTGACATGCTCCGAGTCGTGTGACTCGACCGAGTCAACTCACGAGTTAAGTTGACTCGGGGCATTTTCTTTTTTATTTCGATTTTTATTGCTTTGTTAAGCTTATTTGGTATTTGTTTTGTAGTTTGGTTTGGATTCGAATTGGTTTTGGTCTGAGTTGTGTTTGGCCGAGAGCCCCATGGCTTGTGTAAGGTCAAGCCGAGACTCAAAGGAGTCATGGCCAAGAGTTTATGAGGTTGTTTGAGTCTCGTGTTGGATTGTATTTTGGGTTTGTGTGTAGCCGAGGGTTTGAAGGACTCGAATAGAGTCTAACCGTGACTCAAGGGAGTCACGGCCAAGTGTGTATTAATTTCTTGAGTTGGGTAATGGATTTGGTTTGGGTCTTTTCGTAACCGAATGGTATATGTGGTATGATAGCGTGAACCGTGACTCAAGGGAGTAACGGCTAAGGTTTGGGTTGTTTTGATGAGACGTGTGATGGTTTTGGTTGTCGAAAACGATGAGCCGTGACCCAAGAAGGCCACGACTTGTCGGAGTTGAGCTTAGCCGAGACCTCTTAAGGTCTTAGTGTCAAATGAATCAAGTCGAGACACAAGGGAGTCTCGGCCATGTCATGCTCGAGGATAGAAAACCTCGAGTTAACTTTTGAGTTGCTTTTGGACTTAAATTGTTTCATTGGGCCTCATGGACTACATAAGCCCCAAGTGAGTCCATGTCGTGTGTGAGTAAGTATTGGGCCGTTTATTGTTTTCTTCTATTTGTTATAACAATTTACTTCATTTCCGTTTACTAACTTATCTTATTTTGTTTGTCAATTGGTGTTTCAGAAACTATTCGGGTATACTTGGGATATGATATGGATTTGGATATGGATATTGCAACAACCTATGCTTTGGATGTGATTATTGGATTGGACGTTATTGGATTTAGGATATTAGCCGAGAGACTTATGGACGGTTTTGTACTTGAGACGGAGTAGTATGTTAGGCTCATAAGAGCTTAACATATTAGGACCCGAACATACACAAAATAGTCGATAAACTTGTCAACTAATATATACGCGAATGATAATGTCTAATGATATATAAATAACTTGGAAAATGTGATAATAAAACTTTTATTATTCAAAAGTCGCGACGACTTGGAAATGTTTTATAAACGGACGAGTCATGTCCAAATTTCTATAAAAACCTTTATAATTAAACCATTTACAACTTGTAAACATCATAAAACCATTTGAAAACTTATACGTTTTCTTCCTAAATCATAACGTTTTACCAACTATTTTGGGATATGGGTAAAACACCTAAATGACCTATTGATATCTTTTCTTCTCATTCTTTATTATTCTTTCCTTTCTTATTCTTATATCTTCTTCTTCTCTTGATTCTTTTCTAACTTGTTTGTTGTGTTTCGCCGACTATTATTATCTTATCTTTCCTTTTCTATCCACACGAGTCATAAATGTTTATTTCTTTCAACGCCATTGAAACTAAACCTTTTCATTTCAAACACTAGTATTCTACGAGTATTACTTTATAAATCACTTTGAGGATTATTTCTGAAACATACCATTTACTTATTAGGTTGTGCTGAAGTTCACTTGCTGTGCTATACGATCTAATCATATTGTCATATCTTATTTCATCTGCTGCTAAGGTGTGATTCATAGCCCCACTTTACTTTTAAATAGTTTATAAACCCATGGGGGAGATACATGCTACTTACTTTTCATGAACACAATTGTTTAAAAATAAGCTTTTCTTGACTAAGATGATAATGTTAGGTACCGCCCTTGCCAAAAGCAAGTCCCTCGATCATGAACCATTAATTACGTGCGAGTGGCAACATGTGATGTACTATATTCGAGATTTACTAGGTATCTGGCAAAGTACCTACTTGAGGGCAAATTGTTATATTATAAATTCCGCGGTTACTGTCGAGTTATGCCAATGTTATTGGTGCCGGTTAACATTTTGCATGTCATGAGCTTAGCAACTGTTTGACGCTTACTTGATATCTGTATTTGTTACTTATATCTTCCAGACTTGAAAATCTTGTGTTCAACTACTTTACATTTAAACCTATGGATTACACTCAACCTTTGTGTTGAATTTTTAGCATGTTTTATCTCAGGTAATTGATGTATACTATACTGGCACTGGGAGTGGCAAGAAGACTATCGATGGCAATCTATCTACTTTTTAATACTTTTTATCATTCAAAAAACCCTTTGAAAATTGTATCTTTTATTCCTCTGCGTATGATGTATGAGAATCTTTTGAACTTTAATGTTTATTTATATTTCGAATGATATGTTGTTAGGTCACCTTATTAGTATAACACAAGTATAATAACGATAGAGATGAGAGAGTGGTTCGTTATATCACACACATAAATAACAAAAGGTAGCTTGCATTAGTGAAATAACCAACCCAATAAAGAGTATGTTTACATGGGTATTTATAGGACAAGAGTGTTAGGGAAACACTCTTGTGCATTCTTTCTAGAAACTAAATAAGGTTCATGGCCCATAGGCCTTCTAATAGGGCCGAACCTTAAAACAAACATAAAGGCCTATAACTTAAGCAACCTATTACATAAAATAATGACCAAAACTTTTATACTAGTTACATGTATTCCCAAAAATCTCCCCCTTAGGGTTGGTCATCATAGGTTGCTTGACGTCTTCTCTGCTTATTTGGCTTTGACATCTTTCGTATCTTTGTTCTTTGTTCTTGTTATGTGTGATATGATAATGTTGTGGTCTGCCTTTCATCAACGTCTTTAATTCCAGTGTCTTTACGTCTTTTCCACCATGCTCATACTTCTTTAGAATTTGATCTTTATACTTCAAGTAATTCTCATTCTTTAGCTTTGATCTTTGACTTTTGACCGTTTGCTTCGATCTTTGATGAGAATTGTCTTTGAACTTTGAATGAATTTCAGATGTAGGTATGAGCATGTGAAGTTGTAATGTAGTTGATGATAATGGTGGTAGTGGAACTCTCGGCCTCCATAAGTACTTGCATGAAAACAGTTAGCAATAAAGCATCCGACACTTACAGGTTCGGACTTCGAGATCGTTAGCAGCATAGTGTGAAAACTTTCTCCAATCCTTGCCAAGGCCAATCCTAAATCGGATGCCCCCAAGAATGCTTACACAGATACACCGAAGTATATCAACGATTCAGGTGAGCCGCTGAAGTATACCGAAGTATCACTCCATGACTGTAGACCATTTGAAACCACCGCGAACACTAAGCGTAACCCACAAGGGATAACCAAAGTGACCTGCTGTCAGGGCTGTTTGATGTTGACCCTGGCAGGAATTTCCATTTAATCACTGAGAATCACAATTGTGAATTCCCTCATGACTGTTCTTGGCAGATTGCTAAGATCTGCGTAGGACTCTTGTTATTTACAACTGGTGTCCTTAATGTTGAACAACCAGTGTAGAAATATTAAGTGTTCCTAAGAGATCTTTTGATTTATCTCACGGCTCTAGACTCGATTTAGTGCATTTTGGTTTTAGTAGTCGGAGGCATGGAGCAGAGTGCCTCCTTTTCAATATCAACACATCTCGGAGTGAGAGGTCGATAGATTATGCGAGGTTCTCTGTGAGAAATGAAACAAGAATCTTTTTAGAGATACTTGAGTAGCTATAAGGTTTAGTACAGTGCTTCACTGGGTCCATGACGGCTTGTCTTCAATAACGGTGTCACCGTAGTGACATCTAGTAGCCTATGAATTGAACCCGGTTTCTGCCCTAATGTTGAACATTTGGAGGGCTATTTCTTTTCACCCTTTCATTTACTTTTCTTTTTAATTCTTCAACCCCTTCTTCCTCCTTTCATTTCTTTACTCCTTTTTCCAATCATACCTAAGGACTTTTAGTACTAAACTATTGGTATTGTCCATGGGTAGATCCCTCTGGTTTTGGCGGATCATAGGACGTATTTCCTAATCTTAGTCACCTTGTAACTCCATGACTATCCTATGTTTCCATAAACCATTCATTTAAAAATCTCTCAAAGTGTTTATGATTATAAAACATATTTTGTTAACACCTTGAGAGTTTTGCTTTTTTCTGAAATACTCCCCCTTTACATGTGCTCATAAGTTTTTAAGATAAATTTGCACATGTCGGGTGGAGTTCGCACTTTTTGAATTGATTGATTTTCAGTGAACATGACCGATTCGAGACACGCTTACATCACTAGTTAGACTAGCTTGAAGTTATTACCCGTCCTGGTCGTATTCAAAGAAAATCTCTCGAAACGGTACACTCTAATCAGACAAGTCCTATTCGAGACATGCTTACATCACTAGTTAGACTAGCTTGAAGTTATTACCCGTCCAGGACAAGTCCTTTCGATTAATGATATTTAAGTTTCGTCAATTCTTGGGTAAGATCTGAGTCGAGCTCATGCGAGGTTCCTTACTTTACACACATATTTTAATCACATTTTTCTTTCTCCGCCTCAAAAATAGCATATTGATGTTGTTTTTGAAAAACGTTAGATTAAAATATGATTTTTGAGATTTACGGGAAGAATCCAACAAGAACTTTACGTTTTGAACAAAGATGATTTCAAGTACTCCCCCTCAACAAGTGAAATCACTTTTTGAGGTTTTAAACACGAGAGGGAATACTTGTTCTTTTGAGTAGAATTATGAAAAACTTATAAAAATTTGATTAATTCTACTCAAAATTAAGAAGCTTTCGCTCCTTATATTAGGATTGAGACACTGAAGCGTAGCTCAGGGTCCTTTCTTTACAAAGATTGGGTTGTGAACTGTTATATGTGCACAAGCCATAATTATTCACAAGCAAATATTATTATAAGAAAACATAAATCTTACATCAATCAGTGTTTCTGAAAAATGAGAATACAGGATCAGGTCGTTGAAAATTCCTGATTGGAAATGCTGGTCTTCCTCCAACGTAGCTTTCATGTCTCCTCATCTGATCTCTGAGAACAAGCCTTTTTTCAATCTTCTGAATAAATTGACGAACTTCTCATAGTTGAGGAGCTGTCCACATGCTAGTCTTGTACAACTCCCGATCTCTTTTTCGAATCACTAACCCATCTCAAACTTTCTTGAGCGTGTGGTCGCAGAACTTATGAACCTCCTTGTATCTCATGAATCAGTTGATAGAGAGATCACTCTTGTAGACAAACCCAAAGGTTGGGTCTTTCTTCATGGTATACTGGGGTTCTTGGTTGATCTTAGGAAGCTGTAGAAGTGGTGCGGTTAAGTTAAGCTTCCTTTGATAGCTCTCGACCCCAAGTTGTAAGTCTTCAACGCGTTCTTGAATGATCTTTCTTCTGATGTAGTATAGCAATGAAGTTCTGAACGCGTATGTAATATCAGTTGAGAAATGATGCATCTTCCCTTGAACTTTGATGAGATACATATCTTCAAGATCGTTGAGGTTCAAGTCCAGGAAGCCTGCTTCTGAGAATGAGTATATCTTCTGATCTTGTCTTCTAACCATGATTTTATGTAGAAAGGTATAATTATACCTCTTTTCTGCTTCAATGCTAACCACTCCAATGATTCTGAGATCGCTCATCACTGGAGTTGGAGACTTCTTTGTAAGTTTTCTTTTGTACCAGGTTCTCCTTTTCTCATTCTAGTGGTATATTCCCAGTTGCGCATCTTGATCATACAACACTCTGTTTGTAACGAAGAGTCTTATTGCCGTTTCTTCGATGGCGGGTTGTGGATAACTTGCAGCATGAATCAGAGTTATTGACGTTGCATACTTAGGTTGACACTTGTTGCCGTGTACAAGAAGTTCCAGGTCATTATTGAAGAATAAGCTGTATGGGATAGCAGGTTGATCAGAAGTTCCAATTAATGGCAGAGGTTTTGTCCAATCCGTAACGTATGGTTGTTTGTGTTGAGAAGTACTATCAATCACATATGTGTCCGGATTTGTCCAGCTGATATCATTAGACATTGCTTGTGTAATGTTTTCCAAGTGATATTCGAGCTCAGCTGCACTAGAGGACCGATCTTTCAGTAAGTTGAACGCATCATTCTTTATGCGACGAAGTTCTCCTTTTGTAAGCTTCTTGATTCGTTGATCGCGTTTGAGTTTTTCTGTGAACTCAAGTGTGTGTCCTTCGATCATGGAGTCATCTTTGACATATGGTTGAGCACTGACGAGTTTATCAAACCACTCATTCCCTTCAGTCATGTCTTCGTCAAGCCATAAGACAACCGTTGTCTTTTTGCTTGTTGACTTCTTTTCTTGCTTAGACATTTTTGTTTTCGACTTTGGTGGAGAGTCTGGTTGATCTTGCTGTTGTTGAAACTCTTTGTCTTTAGTTAACTCAAAATGATGGTCCATTGCTGTTGGCCCGGAGCCAGAAGCCTTTGGCGGTTGGTTGGCTGTTGTTGTGGTTGCTGATGGTCTGACAGGTTCTTGGTGTTGAGAAGAAGAGCCGCTGACATTCTTTGGTTTCTTTGCTTGTGAGTTCGGGTCAGGGTCTTCATCTTCTCTTGATCGTTTACCTTTGTCAGCATCAGCTTTGCATGACTCCTTCAAGATATTAGCCTTAATAGCCTCAGAAATGGCAATTTGTTTAGGAGTCGGTGATGTAAGACTTGTCAAACTTTCAAACAATTGAAGCTGAAGCTCTTCAAGTGTTGGTTCCTTTGGCTTCGTTGGTTGGGTTTGTAGGACAAGTGGAACTGTAGCAACAATATTCTTGAGAAGACATTCGATGTTCGGTTCAAGATATTCTTTGACTTTCTTTGACGTGATTATGGGCAAATACTTTTTCAAGTATTCTTCAGTGTTGCCCTTGATAGCAGTGAACATTTTGTCTTGAATGTCATTAGAGAGGAATTTATCAACTCAAGCTTTTGTGTTTTGGAGCTCGTTCACTTGTCCAGCAAGGCCGGTAACCATATTTGTTAACGTTTCGATCTGGTCAAGAAGCTTGTCATTTTTCTTTACTCTTGCAAGCTTCACGGCCTGTTTCACCCTTTTTGATGCATGGGAGACCAATGGATTGATGGGTTTCTTGATTGACTTTCTTGTTGATGTTGTTTGTGTTGGTGGTGGTAAAGAATGTGTTGATGATTCAGGATGTTATTTGTCTTTTGGAGGAGATGCTTGCTAAGAGACTGGAGGTGTATCGCGGGTAATTGGAGGAGAGTGTGGAGGAGTAGTTGGAGGTGTTTGAATGTAATCGTCAGCTACCTTCTCTTCAGCAGTTATCCTAGCCAACCTTTCTTCCTCCTCCTTTGCCTTCTTTTCCAATTCCAATTCTTCAGCAGCTTTTCTAATAACTTCATCATCAATAAACACATTCTCCATGTTATCATCATCATCCATGTCAAAATCTTTAACTTGTTCTTCTTCATCCTGTTCCTCGTCATTATCGGGTTGATTAACCGGATCTGAGCGAGGTTGAATGACTCCTCCTGCACCTCCAGACCCACCGGGTTGATTAACCGGATTGATGTGGGTCTGGTCTTCACCAAAATCTTTTTCAATTTCTTCGTCTATTCTCATTTGTTCCTCAAGTATCTTCTTTTTTCTCCTCTCTTCATCAGCTTTATGAGATACAAGACTTTTGTCTTGAGCAATCTTCGTAGCAATTTCTTCTTTGTTGATAATTGGTACTTCATCAGTTTCCATTTCAGAACCAGATTCATCTTCTTCTACGATTTGTTTATCTTCTGGCTCAAGCTTAGCAATCTTGACAGGTACTCTCCTCTTGGTATATTTAGGAGGAACTGGTTTAATTTTCTTTGAAGTGCTGGATGTGCTGCTTGTCTTGCTACCTCCTTTTTCTCGAGTCTTAGCTGGAGCAGGTTCATCATCATACTTGCTAAATCCAGCATACCCTTCCTTGAATGCTTTATCATACTTAAGGTATGCTTGCGTTTTCTTGATCTTGTCTGTCAGAAGAGAGTCAGGAAGTCTCAGCCACTGTTTGCGAGTGCTTCCTTTCGGGATGTAGACTTGACTGACTGTTTTGTCCATTACATAAAAATGCTTTTCTTGATCTTCTAGACGTCGAGGGATGTCTTCATTGTCATCAAGAAGATGGTAGATGAGTAACTTGGTATATCTTACAAAAGGTATTTTGGTGAATGGTTTTAGGTAGTGACTCTGAATTAGAAAGACTATGTCATCCTAGATGAGTTGAGCGTATACGATTTGTTTCTGATTCACTATTCCTCAGAAGATTTGCAGGTGAGAAAGACGGGGATTTTCATGACCACTGTCTCTTCCGGAAACTAATCTAGCTAAGATATAGTAAATGGTTCTTGTAACACCCCCAAAATCATATCGTAGCGGTAATAACATCTGGGGTGCTACTTAACTGGATCATAACATAAGTAATAGAGAATGAATTTATCAAATTCTTTTTAAAAGCTTCATTGAATAAAACATCAGTTTTACAAAATTGAGTTGCGGAAAAATAAGGCCCATAATTGTTATTAGTTGTCCCATTCTACAAAAACCCTGGTCATGAGTGTTATGTGTACACTCCAAAAGTGTGCCTATGCCCCTGCCACGCACTGCCTTACATCATCATATGTCAATCAATTATACACCTGAGAAAATATGCTAAAAGTGTCAACACAAAGGTTGGTGAGTTCATAGAGTTTAGTAAAGTTGGACTAGTAAGTTTGCGAGTTAACATTATAAATGTGTATAATGTTATAGGAAAGTCTACTACGCTGCGCTAAGTTTTATGTCACACAAGCTATGACCTGTTGGCATGAAGAGTTCTCATGTTATAATATGCATGAGGAGTGCTCATGTTGTCAATACCCGGCAAGTGTGCTAATTCTAGTCACTTATAATTTGACATGGTATACATCCACTTGTCCTATCTGGACTGTTGTATCCCATAACAGATGGAGGTGTCACCCTCAATAGATCTATTTATATCACTCGTGCTTCCCAGCAGGGAATTAACGCTATATATCCGTGGGCATAAGTGCAGTTCTTAGACTAGCAGGTAATAGTTTTACAAACAAGAGTGTTGATTCATAAAAGTATATAGGTTTCTCATCCAACAGTAGTTCAAAGCATGTGAAAGTAGAGCTTGTGAAATCTCACAGTAATGTAAAGGTTTAGAGTACTTGTAACAATAAATGAATATAGTTGAGCATGTATCTCCCCCAAAGAGTTTATACAGTAATTAAAGAGTAAAAGTGGGGTTACGAAACTCACCTTGTGTGGTACTGGTAAGTGAAATGTGAGTTCGGGTGAGGTTACGGAAACGGTTTCAATACACAACCTGAATAAAAGGGAAATCTGAGAGTCTGACAAAATATGAATAGTGGGTGTGAAAGTGAGTCACGGATAACGATTTGATCGCTGAAGAGAGTGTGTGGTATGCTTAAAATGCCTAAAGTTTAAAAATAATATTATTTATAATATTATCTTATTTTTATTTTATTTAGATCCAATAATATCGTTTTCCCGAAAGTGGCGAAACAAAACGTTAAGTTAATTCGTTAAAACTCGTTGTATATAAATATATAAATTCGATTTTACAAGACCATTTTCTAGGCGACTTGGGACTGTTTTAAACTATAAGGACTTACTCAAATTTTGAGGTTGCATGATTTTATACGTGTGTTTCAAGTTTAAAATGGAGTTCGAATGTGAATGCAAACAACAAATAAATGTGATGTGGGTGTGTTTCGTGGTTCCTAGTCCTTCCACAAGGGAGGCAAACTAAGTCTTGTGTTCTAGAAATAAATGTAATTCGTAAAAATAAAAGTGAAACATATACGTTCGAAAACAATATAAACGTGATGCATGATCAATGAAATAGGAAGTATACGAGTAGTAAATAGATTAGAAACAACTTACAACACCTTAAAATGGCTCATTATACGTTAGAAAGGATCAAAGGTTCGGATTTTCTACTCTTCCCTTGGTATTCGATTATAAAAGTTTTCGAATGGGTTGAGAACTTCACTCCTGGCTCCTTGGCAGTGAGTTAGGACTAGAGGGGATTCATTTGGGAGTGGTTAAGAGTGTTAGAGAAGAGTGTGTGTGTGGGTCGAATTATATGAAATATATATAAGATTTTATCAATTTTTAATTAGCAAGTGGTGAAGATTATATTCCATGGCAGATTTTGTGAGATCTTTTACTGAAGATAAGGTGATTTAGTCAAGTTGGGAAGTCACAAGTGGGGAATTACTAGTTGGGTTTGGTTATAGTTCAAATTGATATACATGTGTATGTCGTATAACATGTTAAGGGTCCAAAAAGTGTTTCTAACGTGACTAACTAGTCATAAATGGTTGTAAATGGTTCTAAGAATCTTTATTTGATCAGAGATGATGTAAAACATAGGTCAATTCCAAGTTCAATCGCGTTTTGTTAAGTTGGGAAATTATTGGTTGCGTTTTTATATGTCCCGGATGCAATTCACTTTGCCCTTCGTTTTGTGACCAAACGTTCGAGATATATCATGAAAGTTGTTGATCTTGATTCTTTGTAGTATAAAGAATTAAGTTGTCTAAAATTTTGTATGAGTTACTTGTCGAATTTTTGAGAAATCAAAGCAAAGCTAGGGTGCTTTAGTCGAATTAAATAGAACTTGAAAAATTAAGTTTTGGGCTTATGAACAGTAACGGATTTATGTTTGGCCCAATAAATGGGTTTAAGGATCCGTTTGGTGTATTTTTATTTTGAATGATACGCGTGGTCCGTGTGTGAGCTCGTTCCATGTATTGTATTACGTATTAATGTTTAAGTGATAACGTAATTAAATGAGATACTCTCTTATTACTAGTGTCAGAAAATAAAAACGCGCATTTTCTGATAATTAATCATAATTATACAAATGGAAAATTACCATTTGTTACAGTCTCCCAACCTTATATGATTGTCGTCCCAACATTTAATCCAGGTTATCAGATAGAGATACACATGAATTGTTTATACTCACAAGGTTTTGAGGTTCTTCCAAAGTCAAGTAGAGGATCACCCCGGACATAACTCTAGTACATCTATTCCCAGTATTTGAAAAATTTAGGTTGAACATAGGTAGTCAGTCTATGTTGAGTTATCCCTAGGTTAAATATAGATGACTAAACTATATTTAACCGAGGTTCGATAAATTTTTCAAATACCTAAAATATGTATATTCGTGATATGTCCGTCTTTTGTGATTGCCCACACGGGCTGGAATCATAGATATTTTAAAAATGAAAGTCTCGGAAAAGAACTTGATGAATGTAGAGAGAGTTGCTGAACTTCAGCTTTTGTAGGTGAATCAGTTTCCACTGCAAAGGCATTGTAAATCCACTCAGTCCCAAGTCCCGTCCATACAAGACTTGCAACCTGTGTGTTTACTATCCACTACTAACATAGTATGAATAACAAGGATTTCTACTGTAAAGGCATTGTAAATCCACTCAGTCCCAAGTCCTGCCCATAAAAGACTTGCAACCTGTGTATTTACAGCCTACTGCTAACATATGTGTAGGTAAATGATTGAAGAAATGTGGTTGTATCGTAATGCCCTAAGATAGGCATTCGCAGAAGTATTTAGTTCTATAGTGATTGAAAGTACGTTGAGTGTATATGTGTATATATATATATATATATATATATATATATATATATATAATATATATATATATATATATATATATATATAATATACTAATGAGTAGCATAAAATACCTAGAAGTCACATAATCGTCTGGAGGACAAAAAGCAGTATACGTGTGTAAGTATGTAGAGGATGCTTAAAATCTTTAGTGTAAGGCTAGGAAGTATTAGCCAAAATATAAGTACATATGTATATGTATACAATTAACATGAAAGTATATGTTATCAAAGTAGCATGCAAGTATATGCTAAGCATTAAGACGGAAGTATATGTCATTAAAGTAGCACGTAAGTATCTGCTAAGCTTGCTATAACAATAAGTAGAGTAGCAAGTAAAGTGGCGAGTAAGGAAAGCTGGCACTGGCGGTCATAGGTTGAGTTTTTGTAAAAAGCGGTTATAGTCTAGGTTTTATGTGTACCTAGTTCTCTATAACCTTAGCTCTGATACCAATCTGTAACACCCCCAAAATCAGATCGCAACGGTAATAACATCTGGGGTGCTACTTAACTGGATCATAACATAAGTAATAGAGAACGAATTTATCAAATTCGTTTTAAAAGCTTCATTGAATAAAACATCAGTTTTACAAAATTGAGTTGGGAAAAAATAAGGCCCATAATTGTTATTAGTTGTCCCATTGTACAAAAACCCTGGTCATGAGTGTTATGTGTACACTCCAAAAGTGTGCCTATGCCCCTGTCATGCACTGTCTTGCATCATCATATGTCAATCAATTATACACTTGAGAAAACATGCTAAAAAGTGTCAACACAAAGGTTGGTGAGTTCATAGAGTTTAGTAAAGTTGGACTAGTAAGTTTACGAGTTAACATTATAAATGTGTATAATGTTATAGGAAAGTCTACTACGCTGCGCTAAGTTTTATGTCACCGAAGCTACGACCTGTTGGCATGGAGAGTACTCATGTTATAATTTGCATGAGGAGTGCTCATGTTTTCAACACCCGGCAAGTGTGCTAATTCTAGTCACTTGTAATTCGACATGGTATACATCCGCTTGTCCTATCTGGACTGTTGTATCCAATAACAGATGGAGGTGTCACCCTCCATAGATCTATTTATATCACTCGTGCTTCCTAGCAGGGAATTAACGGTATATATTCGTGGGCATAAGTGCAGTTCTTAGACCAGCAGATAATAGTTTTACAAACAAGTGTGTTGATTCATAAAAGTATACAGGTTTCTCATCCAACAGTAGTTCAAAGCATGTGAAAGTAGAGATTGTGAAATATCACAGTAATGTAAAGGTTTAGAGTGCTTGTAACAGTAAATGAATATAGTTGAGCATGTATCTCCCCCAAAGAGTTTATAAAGTAATTAAAGAGTAAAATTGGGGTTATGAAACTCACCTTGTGTGGTACTGGTAAGTGAAATGTGAGTTCGGGTGAGATTACGGAAATGGTTTCAACACACGACCTGAATAAAAGGGAAGTCTGAGAGTATGAATAAATATGAATAGTGGGTGTGAAAGTGAGTCACGGATAACAATTTGATCGCTGAAGTGAGTGTGTTGTATGCTTAAAATGCCTAAAGTTTAAAAATAATATTATATATAATATTATCTTATTTTTATTTGATTTAGATCCAATAATATCGTTTTCCCGAAAGTGGTGAAACAAAACGTTAAGTTAATTCGTTAAAACTCGTTGTATATAAATATATAAATACGTAACTGAAACTTAAAAATGCACGTGACGTGACGAAAAACAGTAAAATGTAAAATAGGAATAAAAATTTCAAATAGATTCTGTTGGTCCATGATCTTTCACTGTTTTTACATTTTATACCCTAACGGCGTTTGCGTTGCATCGTTAGTCCTTAGTTATATATAACTTGCATTTTTAGTCCTTACTTGTCCAAAATGTCATTCTGTGCTTGGAGTTTAATATAATAATAGTTTCTACCCTAAAGTTACTATTTTAGCAGTTTCAGTCCTTGTTTTTAATAGTTGGCAGTTTTAGTCCTTGTAAGTGAAACTAATTTGCAAATTTAGTCCAAAAGTCACAAAAAGGTAGGGAAAAATTATCCGAAAGTCTCAGTAGCTTATAAAAGCTTATCTAAGCTTAATTCAACTGCTTAATAGCCAAAATGGCTTATTTTTCTATTATTGGGCTTTAACGAGCTATATTAAAGGCCCATTAACATTTAACGATCCGTGGGCTTTGGGACGAGTTGGGCTTATCCTTGGGCTTGTTTTTAGTGTTATAAAATCATATCAAAAGGTCTTATAAGTCCAGCTTATTATTGGCTAAATGGGCTTTTCAGCCCACTCGAATAAATTACGAAGTTTTTAACAGTTGCGATAGGGTTTACTTTAGTCATTTTTAAAGGCTTATATGAGCTTATCTTGATAAACTATAAACATGAAATTATTAGCTTGTTGTATGAAGAAACAAGTCGAGAAAAAATATTGATATGTCATTAGTTTAAATTTTTAGGTTGCATGATTTTATACGTTTGTTTCAAATTTAAAATGGATTTCGAATATGAATGCAAAAAACAAATAAATGTGATGTGGGTGTGTTTGGTGGTTCCTAGGCCTTCCACAAGGGAGGCAAACTAAGTCTTGTGTTCTAGAAATAAATGTAATACGTAAAAATAAAAGTCAAACATATACGTTCGAAAACAATATAAACGTGATGCATGATAAATGAAATAGGAAGTATACGAGTAGTAAATAGATTAGAAAGAACTTACAACACCTTAAAATGGCTCATTATACGTTAGAAAGGATCAAAGGTTCGGATTTTCTACTCTTCCCTTGGTATTCGATTATAAAAGTTTTCGAATGGGTTGAAATGGTTTCGAATGGGTTGAGAACTTCACTCCTGGCTCCTTGGCAGTGAGTTAGGACTAGAGGGGATTCATTTGGGAGTGGTTAAGAGTGTTAGAGAAGAATGTGTGTGTGGGTCGAATTATATGAAATATATATAAGATTTTATCAATTTTTAAATAGCAAGTGGTGAAGATTATATTCCATGGCAGATTTTGTGAGATATTTTAATGAAGATAAGGTGATTTAGTTAAGTTGGGAAGTCACAAGTGGGGAATTACTAGTTGGGTTTGGTTATAGTTCAGATTGATATACTTGTGTATGTCGTATAACATGTTAAGGGTTCAAAAAGTGTTTCTAACGTGACTAACTAGTCATAAATGGCTGTAAATGGTTGTAAGAATCTTTATTTGATCAGAGATGATGTAAAACATAGGTTAATTCCAAGTTCGATCACGTTTTGTTAAGTTGGGAAATTATTGGTTGCGTTTTTATATGTCCCAGATGCAATTCACTTTGCCCTTCGTTTTGTGACCAAACGTTCGAGATATATCATGAAAGTTGTTTATCTCGATTCTTTGTAGTATAAAGAATTAAGTTTTGTAAAATTTTGTATAAGTTACTTGTCGAATTTTTGAGAAATCAAAGCAAAGCTAGGGTGCTTCAGTCGAATTAAATAGAACTTGAAAAATTAAGTTTTGGGCTTATGAACAGTAACGGATTTAAGTTTGGCCCAATAAATGGGTTTAAGGATCCGGTTGGTGTATTTTTAGTTTGAATGATATGCGTGGTCCATGTGTGAGCATGTTCCATGTATTGTATTACGTATTAATGTTTAAGTGATAACGTAATTAAATGAGATACTCTCTTATTACAAGTGTCAGAAAATAAAAACGCGCATTTTCTGATAATTAATCATAATTATACAAACGGAAAATTACCATTTGTTACAGTTCTCCATGGTTGGGGAATGAGCTTGGCTTCGACCTTGGAAAATGATTTCAGTGGCTTGTTCGGTTGTACATCATAACCAATCTCCAAGAGGTAGTTGAGAACGTCTTCTTTTGATAGAGTAGGATGAAACTTCTTGGTTGGTGCAGGAGCTTCCGGCAGAAGTAAGGTTTTACTGAGATAGTTAACATCGATAGTGACTTCCTTTATGTCCAGTGTGCATGTTAATGAGTCTTCTCCCATGTCCAACTTTATTGTGTGCCACATCTGGTGAATGTAGAACTCGGGAATAGATGCAGACTTATCCAGCACGCTCCTACACTTGTGTAGTTTGAGAATTTCAATAGCTATTTGACATGATGGTTCTACACACTTGATCTTGTGAAATTCAACACGTGCGTTGTTCTTTCCAATTTCCATATCGTAGTCTTGTGGAAAGGTTTCTTCATTTGTGAGCATGGGAAGTGGTTGTTGTGCAGCCATTTGAGATATCTGAAACATCAATCAAAACAAATTTGCAGGATACATGAAAGTTAGCACATTGTTAATCTTGTTATCATTCATGTGACCTGTATCATTGATTATACATGTCTAATGGTTATTAACTTTTACAAAATGACATGCATTATGTGACATATTCAATTTGTGATGACACTTGTGCAATTTTGATAACATTAGACTTTATTCAAATTTCGACAACATGTGACTTTATTTGAATTTCGATAAAATTAGACCCAATTGCGACATTGTTACTGAATTGCAATGGATATATATATAGTTGTGACAATTTTGGCCAATTCCGATGAGTTTTTAATTTCGACAGGTTTTATCCAATTCCGATGGATTTTGAATTTTGATGAAATTTGTGCAATTGCGATGAAAAATCTTAATTGCGATAAACCATGTCCAATTGCGATGAAAAAATTTGAATTGCGATAACTTTCCCAATTGCGATGAAAAATGTGAATTTCGATAAATTTTGTGCAATTTCGACAAATTTATGCAATTCCGATGGATTTTGCAATTTCGACAATTTTGTAATTCTGACAAGGTTATCCAATTCCGATGGATTTTTAAATTTCGACAATTTCTTATACAAGAAATTCCGATGACACTGTAGACGTACATTTTCTTGTGAATCTTTATCAAAATTCTTTTCCTATCCAATTTAAATCAAATCACGAGTTATAACATGATCGAAAACAAATTCTAGACAAGTCTAAGAACAGTTTATCTAAATTGAATGCGAATTGTTGCAATTCCGATAGACCCTAAACTCAGATTCATCGAAATTCAATTTATCATGTTAGATGTTTGATTGTTAGATTCCAATAGATTCCTATGATGTTTCTAAGTTCATTGGTCTGTATTTTAACACATTTTAGCCATGAATCAATACGATTGAATCTGGTCAAGTTCTTCATAAACCCTACACATCGAAATTGATTCAAACATGTTTCTGGGTTTGATTCGATGATCAAATCATGTTATACAACACATTAGAACACTATCCCAACAAATTAATTAGGCCAAAACATTATCATTTGAATTCCCCCAATTTATACGTATGAACCCTAAATTAAAAAATCATCAATTCGTGTTTCTTGGTACAATTTGGTAATAGAATCATGTTAAAAACTTGTTTAGAAACATATCCCATCACAGAAATCAAACTTAAACCCTCAAAATCAGTTCTACCCAAATCGAGTTAAACCCTAAACCTATTTCATTCGATTTAGAAAAGTTTAGCCGTTGGATCTTTGTGAAATCAAAAACCATTTCTTATATTTTTATAATGATTGTATAGACACTCACAAATTTGAGAACTGTTAAACGGATTTGAAGATTGATTTTTAGTCGTTGATTTTGGTGGTTGTGTTATTGAATGCGAATAGCAGGTGCAGTAAATGCACTGGGATATTTAGTTTTGTTAAATATTTTAGTTTCAAAACTTGTCACATTTGGTCCTTTAACTTAAGATTTTGCATAGTTAGTCCAATTCTCACAAAAGATAAGCAAGGCTTGAGATAATTTTGACAAGAACAATTTTAATGCACCCCCTTGACTTAGGAATATGAGAAAACATTTTACGAACAAGGAGGGTATCACAAGAATAATATTACCAACACATTATAAAACAACAACTTTTAGGAAATATGAAAGTACAAATTTTAAGGAAAATTTTAAAATTTGTATTTCATGCTCCCCCTCAACACTTGTTCGGAAAGAATTGGTAATTTGTTTAAATGAACAATGTGTTGACGGAAATTTTGTACTTGCATTCTTCTTCTTTTTTAAAAGATGAAAAATCTTTTATGTTTTTTAATAAGATATTTACAAAAGAGTTTTTGGTGTTTAACTTTCATAGTTGTGTTTAAGAAAGTTTTACAAATCATTTGGAGTCAAACACCGCATACCAATTTGGTGAACTAATTCCACAAATCTTGCATGGGGCAAGGCTTTGGTGAATAAGTCCGCTAATTGGTATTCAGTACCCACAAAGTATAATTCAGTTGTACCCTTTTCAACATGCTCTTTGATGAAATGATATCGAAGTGCAATATGTTTTAACTTCGAATGTTGAACTGTGTTGCATGAGATGGCAATGGCACTCTTGGAGTCGCAGTACATGGGAATCTTATTGAACATGTAACCATAGTCCATCAGTTGTGATCGCATCCAAATAACTTGAGCACAGCATGCTGACATGGCTACATATTCCGATTCTGTAGATGACAATGAAGTGCAATCCTGCTTCTTTGACTGCCAAGATAAAAGTTTGTCTCCTAGAAACTGCACTCCCCCAGATGTACTTTTGCGTGTGTCTAAACATCATGCATGATCAGCATCTGAAAAAGCTATTAGTTCAAGAACAGAATCCTTCGGATACCAGATCCCCAAATGGATGGTTCCCTTTATGTATCGAAGGATTCTTTTAACCTCAGAGAGGTATCTTTCAGTTGGTCGTGACTGATAACGGGAGCATAGGTATACAGCAAAAACTATAACTGGTCTGCTGGCTGTTAGATACATAAGGGACCCAATCATACTACGGTATTTTGTAGGGTCAACAGGTGTACCATGTAAATCAACATCCAGCTTTGGGGATGATGCAGACATAGGTGTGTTATAAGTATCACAACTTGTCATGCCATGTTTCTATAAAATCTCAAAAGCATACTTGGACTGACTTAGAAAAATTCCACGGGGTAATTGATGAACTTGGAGTCCTAAGAAGAACGTAAGTTCACCCATCATGGACATTTCAAAGTTTTCTTTCATTAATCTTGCAAAAGCATTTGAATATTTTTTGTTTGTTGCTGCAAAAATAATGTCATCGACATAGATTTAATCAATTAAAATGTCCTCCCTATGTTTTTGAATAAACAAAGTTGGATCCACTGAACCTTTAGTAAAATGATTTGCAAGCAAGAAAGCAGTTAGTTTATCGTATCATGCCCTCGGGGCTTGTTTAAGTCCGTAAAGGGCTTTCTTGAGTCTGTACACATGATTTGGATGGTCCGGATCAACGAATCCCTCTGGTTGACTAACATAAACTTCCTCACATAACTGACCATTCAGAAATGCCGTTTTCACATCCATTTGATAAACAACCATATTCTTGTGAGCAGCGTATGCCAGAAAGATACGGACAGCCTCAAGCCTAGCAACTGGAGCAAAGGACTCTTCAAAATTAATTCCTTCTTACTAAGTGAATCCTTTAGCTACCAGACGCGATTTGTTACGAATCACTGTGCCTTCTACATCTAGCTTGTTTTTCCAAATCCACTTTAGTCCGATGACATAGACCCCATCTGGTCTTTCAACTAACTCCCAGACTTCAAGACGTTTGAATTGACCGAGTTCTTTTTGCATTGATTCAAGCTAATTGTCATAAGTCATTGCTTCTTTAATGTTTTTGGTTCAGCTTGACTGACGGTAAGAGCATAAATGCACGTTTCACCGTCTGTGTAAAGTCTTTGTCATGTCATGACTGGATTATCTAGATTACCAATCACATTTACTAAGGGATGATCTCTTGTCCATTTGTGTGTTGAAGGGTAATGTTGAAAAAGAGTGTGCATATTAGACAGATCCAAGTTGCGTGTAGACGACTCTGCAATATCAGGAATTGTTGGAGCCAGAGCAGATGGATTAAAGAAGGCATTTCTGTCATAATCTGCAGGTGCGGTTACTTCTTGTTGTTGTAGATTTTCAGCTGCATGTTCAGTGTTGGAAGAAGTTTGTTCTGCTATTGAAGGAGATTCAATTGGAGGTGCATCTGTAGCAAATGTTGTTGTTGTAGTAACAGGTGTATCATGTATTGGATTATGAACAGGTAGTGCAACGGATAATGGTGATACATCTGGTGCACGACATGCAAAAGAATCATCAAACAACGGAGCAAACAGTGTTTCCAATTCTTTACGGTTAAGTGAAAGAGGTGCAGCTGATTGATCTGAAAAATTTAGACGGTTGGTTGCGGGTCCTAAGTTGTTTTGCTAAGAAGCCATTTCTGTAAGCTCATCGAAATTAGCATGAATAGTCTCGTGAATTTCACTAGTGCGATGTTGGGTTTTATAGATTTGATGTGACAAAATAAATAAAAGAATGAAACAAGAAGGACTAAAGTTGACAAAGAGAGAAAGCTACAAAGAATGAAGATACAGGAAATAACTTATTCTGTAGAAAAGATTTTATATTATTCGGCATTATCTCTTTGTAAACCTAGCACTCTCTATTATATAAAGAGAGGCAAGGTACAGGTTTTATAAATGTCTTCCACGATGTAGATAATAAAGGTGTGTGTGTGTGTGTGTTTAGGCGTGTGATTATAAACGCCTAAACAAGTTGTTCATAGCCTCCAAGATCAAAGGTGTCTTTGATCCTGTTACAAGTTTAGTGTAACCGTATTATTGTGATCGAATAATATTTGGAGGTGATGGTGTTTGGTAAAACTTTGTGTCAATAACAATTGTTTTGTTCTATTCCGCTGCATATTTGTTAATTGTTATTGTTGAACCCTAAGGCTCAAAACGATCCAAGAACTTAATTGATGATGGCGTGCATAAGTTCTATCAAGTGGTGTCAGAGATTGGGGAGCTCGTTACCTAGGGATTCACAAAGTTTATTTGATGACAGAAGCAGATTTGATGAAGGATCGGACTGGTTCTTAAAAGGTATTATGATCAGTATTTTTTTTAGTATCGACGCAAAATTGTTATTGATCATTAAACCTGTTAGTCAAATTCCATATTCTGATTGGCTGCGACAATTAATGCTACCTCGTACTACAATAAATGTTTATCATAGTGGGTCGGTGAGGTCAATGGTTTGAAGATTATTCTTGTCGCTTGTCACTAAATTGGTCAGATCTGCTGTTGATTACTCGTATTATTCTGTCGATTGTGGAATTGGATTTGATTATTATATTAAGAGTTGAACCGTTGATTTGATTGGTCGAATATTTTAATCATGGTTCGTTGGAGAATCACGTGCATAGTTGAAGCAGGGAATTGGTGAATTGTTTGGGTTATTATTCTGCTGATTGATATTATACTCTGCTGATATGTTATCTTACTCTGCTGTCGGTGATTATTTTACTCTGCTGCTTGTTATATAACTCTGCTGTTCGACATATATTACTCTGCTGATACGCATATTGACTCTGCTGTTGGACTTACTCTCTGCTGTTACGATTTTGCTTGGTTTACATGATTGATACTTGCATTATTTACGAGCAGTGAGGGGAAGTAAGTATGGTTATTGTTTTACACACACACAGGGGAAGTTCACACACACAAGGAGTTTGTTTATTTGTTCGTTAAAGTTTTAAAGGCTCGCATTAATTTTCTTATTGGAGGAGAGGATTATTTATTATTTCTTTGATGATGCGGTTGAATTTATCAAGGTTGTGTCTTAGCATACCTTTCAGGAGAGGTAACTTGTTTGTTCGTTCAAGTGACTCGAATTGACAAAACACTTGAAGGAGTTACGTTATTGTGCTCAGTGATTATTGTCAAGAGATTGCGGTCTCCCTATACGTGGAGTATATGTTCGAAGTCGTATTTAGTACAAGGCATAAGATACAAGGTTGGTTTCTTCTACTTCAACATTAAATTGGTAATGATTATTTTTCTTCAACAATATATAAAGCCTACAGATTTGAAGAATCATTTGATGTTCATGCATCACTCGAGGGGAAGTTTATATTGTTTATTCATTCTCTATTTGTTGATAACAAAAAGGGGAAGAAATATTGTGATGGCATGGCATTGATTAAGGGGAAGACAGATTTGTTTCATTCAGGGAGATGATTACATCTCAACTTCTGCTACTTCGTCTAGGGAAGTTCGTACACGACTTTGTTTGTTTTGTCATCATCAAATAGGGGAAGATTGTTGGGTTTTATAGATTTGATGTGACAAAATAAATAAAAGAATGAAACAAGAAGGACTAAAGTTGACAAAGAGAGAAAGCTACAAAGAATGAAGATACAGGAAATAACTTATTCTGTTGAAAAGATTTTATATTATTCGGCATTATCTCTTTGTAAACCTAGCACTCTCTATTATATAAAGAGAGGCAAGGTACAGGTTTTATTATTGTCTTCCACGATGTAGATAATAAAGGTGTGTGTGTGTGTGTTTAGGCGTGTGATTATAAACGCCTAAACAAGTTGTTCATAGCCTCCAAGATCAAAGGTGTCTTTGATCCTGTTACAAGTTTAGTGTAACCGTATTATTGTGATCGAATAATATTTGGAGGTGATGGTGTTTGGTAAAACTTTGTGTCAATAACAATTGTTTTGTTTTATTCCGCTGCATATTTGTTAATTGTTATTGTTAAACCCTAAGGCTCAAAACGATCCAAGAACTTAATTGATGATGGCGTGCATAAGTTCTATCACTAGTGCGACGATTCTAGATTCGAAAACCTTTGGAGCTCTCACAATATCCAATGAAGATTCTAATGTCAGGTTTGGCTTTGAGTTTTCTAAAATCATCACGATCATTATTTGGGTAACAAAGGGCACCAAATACATGAAAGTAATTTATATTCGGTTTTTGGTTGTGAACAATCTCATAAGGAGTTTTGTGATGCCGTTTGGTGATCATGCAACAGTTTTGGGTATAACATGCAGTCGATACAGCTTCCGCCCATAAGTAATCTGGTAATTGAGCATTGTTAATATTGTTCTTGCAGCCTCCACTAACGTCCTATTGCGTCTGATAACGCTCAAATTGTGCATGTTTTTAGTAGCGTTATTCGTGTTTTTATATATGTTATTTGGTTATATTTATATTCTTTTGTTACTTAATCGTACCAAAGTATGTTTGCAAAGTATATGTAGCCAAGTACAGGAAAAAGGAAGAAAAAGATGAGAAAAATGAGGAAGAAGGAAATATTTTTGATAGTGCGAAGATTCTCTTGTCAAGTTCCACATCAAAAAGGCATTTCAAAGAATGAAGGTCCAAGTATTCAAGTTGATTAGCTTCAAGATAAAGAAAAGACCAAGTTTTGGATGAAGAACCAAGAACCAAAAGGTAGAAACAAGCCCAAACGAAAAAAGTCCAAAAGAGCATACAGCAGCACTCCATCCGATCGGATGCTGCCTGCAACCGAATCGGATGGAGGTAATTTCTGAAGACCAACCGATCGGTTGGACGCAATACCGATCGGTTGGATGTCGTCTAATTTGCCAAAACTTCTTCATTAAGTATTGTGTTTAACTACCAACGATTCTATAACCTTCTAATGATGATTCTAGGCCCTTCTAATTTGCTTGGAGGCCAAGTGTAGCATTAAAGACCCTAAGGCTTTGAGATTAGTATAAATAGGACCATTTGTGAAGAGTTTTACACACACCTTTCAATAATTCTCATACCAACTCTCATACAATCATCAAGATACTCTCTCAAAAGTCCAAATTCGTCCTTAGAAGTCCAGGAAGTTTTGGAGGTTCAAGAAGTCAACATTTGGAGGTCAAAACATCAAGAAGTCAACACCAATACTTTGGGTATCATTACTTTATCATTTGTAATCTATTTCTAATCATTTTAAGACTTTCAATTATGGTTTCTAATGTTCAAATTTCTGAGTTTATGTTTGCTATGAGTGGCTAAAGCCTTTGCGCAATTGCTTAGATGATGTGTATTGCTTATTGATTTGCAAATGATTGTGATAACATGTTTTAATTCAATTTCAAGTTGATTCTAAGATCCAATTGTGATTAAGTTTCATAGTGACATTTGTTGATCAAGTTTAACTAGTTGCTGATAATTTTAAGGGTCGAAAGAACTATTGTTATTCAACTAGTTATAATCATTTGTCTATAAATGATTGTTTTTACCCATTATTCTTGATTAAACAAAGAAAGTTAATTGTGGTTGTAATAAGAATGCTTTTGTCTATCAAAATAGGATTGATTGTAAACCATTTCAAGGGTCGAAAGATTAATAGTTTACTATCAATTGTGACCTTTTGTTTATGATCGGTTACCTTTTGTATTAACCATTTCCTAAGCTTATTTGATAAAGAAAAAGACTATTTTTGTGTTTAAGTTACACCAACTTATGAACCTTAAATTGATCTTGAATTGATTGGTTAAACGTAATGCTTGTTTTTATGAACTAAAATCTTGATGAAGGTTTAATTTGTAGAAACAATAGATTAGTTCACCAAACTAATTATCATAACCAACATGTTATCCAAAGTTATCACAATCATGCTAATCAAGAGTAGTATGTTAGTCTAAGCAAGTGTAGTTTTTAATCATTTGAATTAATATATTTTCATCATTGCTTGTTTAAGAAATTCACTTTTAGTAGCTTACGATCCGATTCACTCACAAATCCCTGCGAATGATCCCGACTTACCATCATAATCTTGCTATAATGGACGAGTTCACTTGCTCGTATGTGTTGTTTCTAGATTTGGTAATTCACGCGATACATCAAGTTTTTGGCGCCGCTGCCGGGGATTTTTATTGTGTTTCCGTATGTTTTAGAAGTCCATTTCTCACTAAGTTCGTTTTCATACAAAAAAAAAGTTTTCCGAGCTGACCATCCGATCGGTTTCACCTCCATCCGATCGGTTGCTCAATTTTCAAATTTACCGAGAGCTCCATCGGATAGGTAGTCTCATCCATCCGATCGGTTTTCACAAAACCAATTTTATCGAGACAACCATCCGATCGAATCACCAACCCTGATTTTCTAAACTGTTTCCATTCTTTACTCGTGTGTTTAGACATTGCCTCGATTCTCTTGGAAATTTTATGAACACTTGATTAACTGGAATAGAACCAATTTCACCTTTTTCAGATCCCGAACATTTAGTTCGAAGACCAAGAAGAAAAAGAAAACCCTTTGTTCCATTAGCCAATCGTGTACCAAGAGTACGAAACCCACCGTTTCATAACCTTTTTGAAGCCAATGTCATTTATAACCCATTCACTGATCAACCTTTTCCCATGGATGATGATCAACCCATGTGGGAAGTCAACCGAGCCGTAGCACCCACTCCTGGAGCTGCTTTTGTTGTTGTCAACCTAGGTGACAATTTCACCGTGAAAGGTCACCATCTTTCTATGATCAAAGACCATCAATTCGATGGCCGTTCGAGGGCCGATCCTCACAAACACATTGCCGAATTCATCGAAATTTGTGGCATGTTCCGATATAGCGACACCAATGTGGATGCCATTGAACTTAAACTTTTTCCATCATCACTTGCTGGAGATGCAAGAGTATGGTATAATGAATTAACACCAGGAATTATCAATACTTGGGAGGAGATGAGGCAAGCTTTTGTAAGCCGATTCTTTCTACCTGCCATGTTTGACCGACTCATGGGAGAAATTCGTGCTTTCACACAAAACCCTAACGAATCACTCGTCGAAGCCTGGCTTCGTATGAAAGATCTGCTTCGTAGTTGTCATGGACTTGGTTTAGGACGAGGAACCATTATGCAAATCTTCTACCATGGACTTGATGAAACATCTCAAGGAATTCTTGATGCTGGAGGAATTTTTCTTTATAAGACTCCTAACCAGGCATATCAATTGCTCGAAGACCGAGTTCTTCTCAAACTCGATTGGTCAAAAGATGCCAAAACCAAACCCTTACGAAAAACCATTGCTTTTGCTGAAAGTTCTGATACCTTTAAACTCATGGAGAAAATGGAAACCTTGGTTTCAAAAATCGACTCGCAATACAAAGATCTTAAAGGAGAAATGAAAGAAATGCTAGACGGTTGTAACAAATGTGGAGGTAATCACCCATCATCAGAATGTGATGATCAACCAATGGACCAACCCAAAGAAGGAGAAGCTAATTATGTCCAAGGAGGATACCGTGGAGGCGGTTATCGTGGTAATTATTACGGACAAAATTCTGTAAATTGGAAAGATCGCCAACAAAGGGATAACAATCGTGATTCTCAACTACGAGTAGACAATCAGACTCCACAAACCTTTGATAAAAAAACTAGAAGAAACCGATTTTGAAAAAATGATGAGAGAATTCGTAACTGCTCAAAAATCCACCAATGAGTTCGTCAAGAACCAATTTTTCAATCTCAAAACCAAAATTGAGCAAGGTCAGAAAAATCATCAAGCATCTATTCAAGATCTTGAAAACAAATTCGGTAGACTTTCTTATCAAATTTCTTCCCGACCATCAGGTTCATTACCAAGTAATACCCAATCCAACCCTAAACCAACATCATCTGGATCAAACGATAAAACTTATCGTCCACCACAGACTAGAAATGAGCATATCAATGTTGTATTCACAAGAAGTGGTCTCTCTTATGATCCACCACCCAATCCAAATGATACCAGGATCATCAATGATGATAGTGAGGATGAAGTTAAAGAAGCCGAGAAGGAAAATACCACAAAAACACCACCCAAACCCATCCTACCAGTTAAGGCGTACACACCAAAAATTCCATATCCTCAGAGCCTTAAGAAAGAAAAGATGGAAGAACATTATAAGAAGTTTGTTGAAATAATCAAAGAGGTTAGACTCAATGTACCCCTCGTTGATGTTCTAGCTGGAATGCCCAATTATGGGAAATTTTGGAAAGAACTTCTTAATAACAAAAACAAGTTGGAGCAAATATCCGCTACCTTTCTTAATAACAAAAACATTGTTCAAAACAAAATTCCACCAAAACTCGGAGATCCCGGAAGTTTTCTGATTCCATGCACGTTAGGAAACAACACCACATGCGATGCTTTAGCCGATCTAGGTGCAAGTATCAATTTGATGCCCTATTCGTTGTATTCTAAACTTTCCATCAATACTTTGAAACCTACAAGGATGAGTATTCGCTTAGCAAATCATTCTTACCAATATCCTGTTGGAATTACTGAGAATATGCTTGTCCAAGTTGGTAAATTCATTTTTCCCGTGGATTTTGTGATCTTAGAAATGGAAGAAGATAGTAGAGTACCTCTTATTTTAGGAAGACCTTTCCTAAACACAACTGATGCGATCATCAAAGTAAAAGGAAAAGAACTCAATCTTGGAGTTGGAGAAGATAGAATTACCTTTTTAATCGATAAAGCAATGCAATATCCACATTCCAGTGATGACACTTGTTTTAACATTGATGTAATCGACGAAGTCACTGAGGAAGAATTGGATGCATTACATGACAATTTTGATCCATTCATGACTACTTCAGAAAAAATTAGTGAAACAAACTTTGATAAAGAATTCGCTAATTTTATGGAAGTAAAGTTTGAAGAATATGAAGCAGAAGTTGAAGAAGGAGAAATAACAGAAGAAGATTTTGAGGAAATCACTTTTAATGATCAATTGAGAATCAAAACATCTCTTCAAGAACCACCAACAGATCTTGAGCTGAAAATACTTCCCGAAAATCTTGAATATGCTTACTAGGAAGATAATTCACTTCTTCCAGTAGTCATATCTTCGTTGCTCAATGATAAGGAAAAAGAATGTCTCATTTCTGTTCTCAATAAGCATAAAAGAGCTTTTGTGTGGAAAACATCTGATATCCCAGGAATTAGTCCTGATTTTTGTAAACACAAAATCAATTTCGAAGAAGATGCTAAACCCGTTGTAGAAAGACAACGTCGACTCAATCCCAGCATGAAAGAAATTGTTAAAAAACAAATCATCAAACTTCTTGATGCCGGTATCATTTACCCCATCGAGGATAGTCCTTGGGTGAGTCCAGTTCACTGTGTTCTGAAAAAAGGAGGAATGACTGTTGTGACTAATGAACGGAATGAATTAGTTCCTACTAGAACTGTCACTGGATGGCGAGTATGTATTGATTACAGATAATTAAACAAAGCCACCAGAAAAGATCATTTTCCTTTACCTTTCATGGATCAAATGCTTGAAAGATTAGTAGGGAACGAGTACTTTTTTTTCCTTGATGGTTTTTCAGGATATTTTCAAATTCCCATTGATCCTTGTTAGAAATATAAATATTCAGATGAAGGTTTGGTCACCCCGAGCATCTATTTAGCATTCACATAGCTCGTAGGCTTATTTATATTATATTAGTATTATTAGTAATATTAGTATTAGTTTAGTTAAATATATATTTGTGGAGTGGGTCGGGGCTTTCCCCACTGTCTGCTCACTCCACAGCCCACTAGGGGTACCAATATTAGGAGCTATATAAACCCTTCCCACACATGGGAAGGGGTGGAACTCTCATTTTATCTAATCTAATCTTTTGTTTTTTTGAGTTACCCACTCTCTCTCTCTAGTTCATCTTCACCTATCTCAACATGGATCTAATCTTCCATGAATCAAGGCCACCCGAATCAAGCACACAATCAAGATGTTTATGTCTTACAGTTGGTATCAAGAGCCATGGTTAGGTTCTATTGATTTGATTGTGTGTCGGTTTTTATTTTTGGTTCGAACCTTTTCTTGCTTAAACTGTCTTTGATGAACTCAAATAAGTACATTTTATTACTATCATTTATCCTAATTATTTGACTTGTTTTATTATATTATGTATGAGGATTGATACTTAATCGTTTATTTTTGTAATTCTCAGGTAAAAACAAGCATTTGGTGAAACTTGGCGATTTTGGACTTATTATGGAGCAAAACATGCAAGAAGTTAAGAGTCTACTGAAATGGACAAGATCAAGACGAATCCGCTCCAGATGCACCGCATCTCACTTATTACATACGGCGCATCACTATCAATATTTCACCAGATACGATCCAAGATACAAGAGGACATGCGCCGCATCTACTTATGGAGTTACGCTGCATCTTCTGGCGGTGTACGAATATTCCTGAATATTGTAATCTTGGACCCCACGCGAAGTTAAGTCAATGCGCCGCATCTACTTACTAGATGCGCCGCATCTTACCCTCAGACAGAAACTATAAATACCCCAAGACCTGACGAATTCGAAAGAATATAATAATATTATATCCAAAGACCGAAGTACAGAAACCTAGGACGAATTCAGTCGATTAAGGCAGCACAAGACACACCCAAACGAAGATACAAGAGCTGTAAGAAGGTGCTGCATGTGTTTAATTCATTAAGTAGTTTTGTTTTATTGTGTTAGTAAACTTTAATTCATCAAGATTGGTGGCTTGTGTAATGTGACAACGGAAAGATTGCACTCCCTTAAAACTGCTTTCTCATTAATTAAAGTTTATATGTTGATGTCTTTGGTGACTTTTATTAGTGCATTGATAACCTCTGTGTCTAGCTGAGCGTTGATCGGGTCGCCATGCCTCTGCCCTCGCCTGTTTATTAGATCGCCTATGCATTCTATCGTCTGTAGAAAAGTAGGAAGAAAGATAAATAGGATAGTCATAAGTAATCATTAAGGGTTTACTCGCCGATAAGATTAGAACTAACGAGAAAGGACTTAATCTCGGTGCGTTGCATCGAACTATACACTTCATATAAAACTAGCAATAAAACAAGTGACAAACTACTTATCTATCAGGACAGCCTTCTTATTGTCTCGAGTATTTATCTGTGTACGTGTGTGCTATTCGCTGATTCGTGCCTATTGGTTTAGTTTATTATTTAATTGCAACCAAATCGTGCCAGTCTCTCAGGCTGACCCCCCTTGCGATAGATTAGGTTGTATGGCTAACTTAATATATTAAAATACTGATTAGGATAACGAGATAATACGTTCCACTCTTAGTGATCGACACTCTACTTACCATTATATTCATACTGACCGGGTACACTGCTCGTTAAGTGTGTGTGTTATTGATAAGTCGGCTAAATATAAATTTAAAACTTGAGTAGGCATTAATACTGCTAAACCGCAACGACATACACGCGCATCAAGTTTTTGGCGCCGTTGCCGGGGAGTGAATTGTTATTATCTGTTAATTTGATTAGTATTTTAATTAGGTTTTTAATTTTTTTTATCTAACCGCTAATTCTGTTGTGTATTAGATTAATTTGCATTCATTGTAATATTTTGCATATTTTCTGTTTTTGTGTGTTATTTGTTTGCTTTTATTTGTGTTTATTTTCGTTTGTGTTTATTTGTTTTTATTTTTCGTATTTTCTGCATACTGCTATCGTTGTACTGAGCTAAATCAAACGATACGGCGCATCTGATTTCTAAGATACGGCGTATTGCGTTTAATTTTTATAAAATACAACGCGTTTAATTAATTCGATACGACGCATCTTTTCCTCAAGATACGGCGTATCTGTTTTTGATAATTTTTTTTTCTAAACGTTAACGCCATACGACGCATCTGCTTTAGCAGATACGGCGTATCTATTATTTTAATTAAAAACAGTTTTCGAATTATTAAACAGATACGACGCATCGATATCTGTCGATACGGCGTATCTTCTGAATCAAAAATCTTATATTTTGAAACGTAACGAAAATACGGCGCATTAACTTTTGTTAATACGACGCATTTAATTTTAAATAAATATCGATTTTTGATAATTAAAATTGATACGGCGCATTCTAATTTCTAAGCGGCGTATCTATTTTCTGAATAAAAGTCTGATTTAATTTTAACGATTATAAGATACGGCGTATCCAACTTTTTGGATACGGCGCATCGTCTGCAGATATCAGCCATTTTTATTCTTTATATTCGTTTCTAAATTCATTAATCTTCTAGCGAACAGATGCTACTGACGATTTTACCTATGATAACAGGTTTTGCTATGGAAGATATGTCAATGAACGGATATCTTGCTAAAGGAACAACAAAACATGATTAATGGATTGGCAATTGAGTGCACCAATTGTCAACGGTGCTTAACAAAGTTCTTTTGGTAAAACACGATTTGAAAGGGATTACAACTAGAGGCGGTAAGTCAACCTTTCAAATGTGATCGGTATTAAGGAGCTGAACGTGAGTCTAACTTGAAGACTCTGGAATAAAGACAAGTGCTGACCGGGAGACAACCCGGATTTATCTTTTAATTTTCTGTTTGTGTCGAGTCAGTCAGGCCGCAGAGGATACGGCGCATCTCAATCCTGAGATGCGACGCATCTCCTGCAATGGTCATATCTTTATTTTTCTGCATTTTTTATTTTCGACTTTAAAACTTTTTATCAGTTTATTTTAATGCGGCGCATCCCTGGTTAAGGATGCGGCGCATCTTCTATTCTGATCCGTATTTATTCCAGGCTCGATACGGCGTATCTTCTTCCATAAGATACGGCGCATCGACTGACCTGATGATTTTCATTTTTTAATTTTTATGTTTTATTTTTAACTAACTACTAATGTGTTATGCAAGTTGAACCTTTCTTAACTTAGGTGTGTTTTAAAGCCTTGGTGGTATTATAGATTCCTGCATTTCCTGTGGATACATCGATTATGAAGCTTAAACGTTCTAATCCACAAGAAATATGATTTTTGCTCTTATACAAATGGAGGATCATACCGAGCAAATCTCAAGGGAGTTTTTCTGTTCTAATTCTTTTATTTTCCAGTTTTTAACCTTTGATACAAACAACGAGGACGTTGTTTAACTTAAGTGGAGGGATTGGAGAATTAGAACACTTAACACTTACTTGTCCTAAACTTTTCAAAATATGCTTAAAATGTGCTTAATATATAAAAATTAAAAAAAAAATTTTAGCATGTTTTTGTTTAAAGTCTAAGTTGCATTGCTGCACACATGACGTTATTTTCAAAAATTGTGATTTTTCAAAATTCACAAATCTATGAGTGTGCCGGTGACTTGTAAACTTTAGAACTTGGCTTGTATACTATTCGAGACCACCATAATAAGTATTATTTATATAATTGGAATGACTTGTCTAAATTGGTAAATTTCTAGGATTACACCCAAATAGCCATTATATGTTATGTGTTATTAGCTAACTACACTGGTTAGTTAACCCCCGTATAAACCCTTTTGTTACTCTCATTTTTAGAGTAAGATACCCCTAGAAAAACACTCAGAGCCATTCCTTTCGTTTCTTACACCTTTGTTAAAATGTTTCGTTAGACCTTACACCTTAGCCTACCCTGTAGATTAAAATCCGTGGTTGGTTAATTGCTTTAGGAAAAGTGTGTTTCCTTACATTACCTGTGTTCGCGTGCGTAATTCATTATCTATGGTTAGGTCGGGAAATTGCACAATGCAATTGGAGTGAAAGTAAATATTGTATATCTTTGAGTTTATTTTTCGTGTGTTTACTACTTTCACTATTACCGTTATTTCTGAAGTCATGAAAAGTATGGAAAAATTATCCAGAATTATCATTATAGTGATGTGGTGAAAGTTTACACATCTATGTTAATGTTTATTAAAAAAAAAAAAAAAAAAAAAAAAAAAAAAAAAAAAAAAAATCGAAAAAATGAGAAAAGAAAAAGAAAGAGTTGGATGTTTGTTTTAACCAACTTATGTAAAGTTATGTAAGTGGTCGATATCACCACTAGTTGTTGTATATTATATCTATGGATTGAATGGGAGTTGGCAGTTATGGGAACACCAACTAAGGTTTATTCTTTGATTAAGATATTGTTGAGTATAATTCGTGTCTACCTAAAGCGTGTGTTTCAAGTGTTAAAACGTGAGTTATTCTATGATATGAGTCTTATTCATGGGATGGTTGGGATAGTGATTAACCACACTTAGGATTTTAATTTATTTGTTTTGTTTATTTTTTATTTTACACCAATTTATATCCCAAATATTATCCATACCCTATATTATTCTTGATCCAAACCTTTGATTTATTGAGATTAGGGATTTGAGCAATCTTAAGTATCGTATTCGTGGATTCGACTATGTATTTATGATTTTGTCGCCCTTTTTGATATAATATTATTGGTAAAGATTACTTGGTCCTATCTTTAGCCTATTCGAGTTAAGGATTTGAGCAATTGCAAGTATCGTGTTCGTGGATTCGATCATGTATTTGTGATTTTGTCGCCTTTTCTGGAATTTGAGATCGATAGAGATTAAGGAGAATAATTAACCCTTTAAGCCTCAAAACCCTTTTTACCGCTTTAGACTTGTTATTCATTGGCTTTAGTGGGGGAGATATGTATGCTTGCCAAGCTTATGATAGAATATTCGTCACGACTGGACAGTTAAACGATTAGATTTGCTTTTATCAAATTATTTTATTTAACTTCTAATTCGTTAAGTGTTTGGTTGTGTGATTATGACAAAAATGAATACATGCTTAAATGTAAAAATAAATCCTAATATCTTTTAGGATACATTTTCATAAGATTAATTCTAAGGTTTACTTGGGGACAAGTAAAGTTCAAGTGGGGGGATATTTGATGAACTCAAATAAGTACATTTTATTACTATCATTTATCCTAATTATTTGACTTGTTTTATTATATTATGTATAAGGATTGATACTTAATCGTTTACTTTTGTAATTCTCAGGTAAAAACAAGCATTTGGTGAAACTTGGCGATTTTGGACTTATTATGGAGCAAAACATGCAAGAAGTTAAGAGTCTTTTGAAATGGACAAGATCAAGACGAATCCGCTCCAGATGCGCCGCATCTCACTTATTACATACGGCGCATCACTATCAATATTTCACTAGATACGATCCAAGATACAAGAGGACATGCGCCGCATCTACTTATGGAGTTACGCCGCATCTTCTGGCGGTGTACGAATATTCCTGAATATTGTAATCTTGGACCCACACGCGAAGTTAAGTCAATGCGCCGCATCTACTTACTACATGCGCCGCATCTTACCCTCAGACAGAAACTATAAATACCCCAAGACCAGACGAATTCGAAAGAATATAATAATATTATATCCGAAGACCTAAGTACAGAAACCTAGGACGAATTCAGTCGATTAAGGCAGCACAAGACACACCCAAACGAAGATACAAGAGCTGTAAGAAGGTGCTGCATGTGTTTAATTCATTAAGTAGTTTTATTTTATTGTGTTAGTAAACTTTAATTCATCAAGATTGGTGGCTTGTGTAATGTGACAACGGAAAGATTTCACTCCCTTAAAACTTCTTTCTCATTAATTAAAGTTTATATGTTGATGTCTTTGGTGACTTTTATTAGTGCATTGATAACCTCTGTGTCTAGCTGAGCGTTGATCGGGTCGCCATGCCTCTGCCCTCGCCTGTTTATTAGATCGCCTATGCATTCTATCGTCTGTAGAAAAGTAGGAAGAAAGATAAATAGGATAGTCATAAGTAATCATTAAGGGTTTACTCGCCGATAAGATTAGAACCAACGAGAAAGGACTTAATCTCGGTGTGTTGCATCGAACTATACACTTCATATAAAACTAGCAATAAAACAAGTGACAAACTACTTATCTATCAGGACAGCCTTCTTATTGTCTCGAGTATTTATCTGTGTACGTGTGTGCTATTCGTTGATTCGTGCCTATTGGTTTAGTTTATTATTTAATTTCAACCAAATCGTGCCAGTCTCTCAGGCTGACCCCCCTTGCGATAGATTAGGTTGTATAGCTAACTTAATATATTAAAATACTGATTAGGATAACGAGATAATACGTTCCACTCTTAGTGATCGACACTCTACTTACCATTATATTCATACTGACCAGGTACACTGCTCGTTAAGTGTGTGTGTTATTGATAAGTCGGCTAAATATAAATTTAAAACTTGAGTGGGCATTAATACTGCTAAACCGCAACGACATACACGCGCATTTTCTTGCTTAAACAGTCTTGCATCTATCTTAGTTCGAACCATTGAATCCATGTTTACATATTTGAGTTGTCTTAATCTTCATATGGGCCTTCATGAATTAGATCCATATTTGTGATTGGTGGTCTCAGTTTTGTGGTTCGAATTTACATATACACAGATCTGTGGAATTTTGTGTTTGTGGGCTCACAAAGTTCTTGTAGCAAATATGTTCGAATACTAAGTCATGAAATGTGGACTTGGTTTTGTTTTTTGTCTTTCTCTTTTGGTCGAATCCTCAAGACATTCAAGTAAAGTGTGGCTCGAACAACAGTTAGATGGTCACAATTTTTTTTCTAACACCACTTGGCGTTAATGGTCAATATGTTGGTATGCAAGTATTTGGTGAACTTTAATTGTTTGATGTGTTAGCTTGTCACTAGTCCAGTTATTATACTTGTTCCTTCTTTCGTGTTTGATTCCTCTTTGTCGTGTGGTTTCTTGCTTGCGGTTGTTGTTTGGCTGCAGTTTGTGACTTTAATGGTGTGCTAAAAATTGCTTCTTGATGATGATGTGTTCTTATCAGCGGCTTGTGGCATTTCTATGTAGAGGCTTAGCGTGAATTTTAAGTGGCAGTTTGGTGTGTAACCAAAACGGGTAAAAAGACAAAATAATTGTGAAAGTGACTGTTTTGTCTAGTTACCACAGCGGTTTGACCAGTCAACGACTACTTGACCAGCGGCTTGGTGATCTAGTTGTTTGCCTATTAAAATTATTTTTTATTAGCAAATCCAAAACGAGATGCTGCCAAAATTTCAACATAAGCAGCGGTTTGACCATTGTTTGACCATTCTATGTAGCGGTTTTGTGAATCTTGGATGGGTGGTTTGGCTGGTATCCGAAAAGGGAAAAAGACAAATTGACTGAAAGTGACTGTTTTGTTGGTTACTTGTAGCGGTTTGTTGACTGCAGCGGGTTGTTGACTGCAGCGGGTTGTTGATTGCAGCGGGTTATTGACTGCAGCGGTTTACTGACTGGCGGTTTATTGGCTGGCGGTTTATTGGCTGGCGGTTTACCACAGTTGACTTGTCAAGAAAAGTCAAAGTACTCAAAACGATAAAAGTAAGAAAGGAGATGAAGAAGGACATATCGACTCATTACCATAACCTGACCAAACAAACAACCTTACAACAATAACGGAAGCCATATACAACAAATCCAAATCAACAACTACGCTTAAAACTACTTAACAGCCAAAGTCAGATACAAACCCGACAATATCAACAAATAATCTAACAACAACCATAACCCTCACTTATATGTAATCACCCTATCAACTCTCATCTATAATCCATCACTTACACAACAAGACTCGACATCAGAAAAATACACGATCACGAAATAAGGTTGTATACTTTTCTAGTCTCACTCAAAGACACTCAAGACTAATAGCAAAAGAAACCACAACATGCACCTACCCGAGACCCAAGAGATGATCTTGAAGATAAAACGTCCTGTGTTATTATTGGGTTCTTGATCCGTGTGTTTCTACGTTTTATTCGTGTGTTTTTGATGGTGCCACGATCATTATCGACTGAGTTTATTGGTTGCTTTTGATGAATAATCTGATATTAGGTTGTTCTATTAGATTATTCGGATGATGATGGAGATGTGTTGAAACGATTATATCGGATCTGTGAGTTGTTTTGGTGATTTGATATGTGAGTTAGGTGAGAGGCAGTTAAAAGGAGATGAGGGGCGAAGTTAAATGAAAAGGGTGATTAGGGTTTGATTATTGTGAGATATATTAGGTTGAATAGGCTATAACCATTTTAATGGTGGATAGAATTGTGATTATTGGTTTGGACCGGGTTTTAATATGAGTGTGGATCGAATTTGGTCTCTCAAATTGAACCAAGTGTTTCATTTAGCGGATTGGATTTGGGGCTTAATATTTGTTACCAAAATGATAACACACAAGAATTGCACTAACTGGATTTCTTTTGGGATATACAAAGTTATGCTAGTCTTTATTATTTAGCGAAAGAGAGTGGTGTGTTAGAACCTGCATAATCTCACAAGGATACACACATCACGGCTAGTATGCGGGTACAAGAATGTCTTCATGATTATAGAGTTGTGAATTAGGCAGCAGTGTCCTATTGAGGTCTACGATTTGAGTGAGCCTGCAATTCGATCTTTGCGATATGAGTTATAGTTGACAAAGTGCGATTTGATTAACTGCAAATTGACAAGTTGCTATTTGATTTGTTGCGACTTGACTGATTGCAATTTGACCAGTTGCAATTTGACGTTGCAAGTTGACACTTGCGATTTGACTTATTGCGATTTGGTTGATTGCAATTTGACTTGTTGCAATTTGACAAACTGTGACTTGACTAATTACGATTTGATCAAGTTGACATTTGACTTCTTTAACTTAAATTTCGAAGATCAGTATTGCACTTCACTCTTGGTTGACCTTGTTGACTTCACGGTTTCTCTTGATTGGTTTTAGAAAATCTCGCGAAAGATTCGATTTCTCGGTTTAAATCTCAAGGGCTGTGAAATCCCGTGGAATCAATATTGGACAAGTAGGCTGGACTTGGATTTAGACACAATAAAAAATTATGGGGTTTGACCAATTTTCCGGGATAAGTTTGTGCTTCGAGATCGGCAGGAACTGGGAAATTATGGTGACTTGGTTGGTTTGTTAATTCACGGGTTGGTGTACTTAGTGTCACAAACATCTCGGGGTGGATGGATGCACGATGTTTGATGACCCTTGCTCGAGCATATTTAGGGTGATTAGACTTGGATGTTCAAGAAGTGGATATATACAATAAAGGATGGAAGGTTGGGTATATATCACTACGTATATTTAAAGGAGTTACATTGTTGTGCTCAATATAGGTTCTAAATCACAATTTGCAATTCAAGGTGATTAAGGTGATTAGACTTGGATGTTCATGAAGTGGATATATACAATAAAGGATGGAAGGTTGGGTATATATCACTACCTATATTTAAAGGAGTTACGTTGTTGTGCTCAATGTAGGTTCTAAATCACGATTTTAGTGCAAGTATAAGTCGCGGACTTGTTCCTTATCAAGCTTCATCAAGTGATTGTTGTTTCTCATGCTTCTAATGAGATTGTTGTACAAGATCTTCTCAAGAGGTGGTCAGACTTAAAGACGAGAGGTGGTTTGTTCAGAGACGCGTTCTAACCTGGTACACATTCTATAGTTAAACATATCTCATCAAGCGGTGTTGGCATATTATGAGCTTCCGGGAATGTTAATCTGCTAAACCATTGATGAGGAGACAAACGAGGGGTTACTACAAGCGAGTCTTTATCACCATCTTCTTTGCAGCAGTTTTATGTGTCTCTTTCCATGTATCTGTATTGTGCTTGTGAAATTCACAAACATCACGGACTCTCAACTTTGGCAAAAAGGTCATTTCATGCCCTTTTTGAGGGGGAGAATTAGCGCGAGTTTCCTAGCGGTTCCGTTTCCAGCAATGTGAATCTTAGCGGTACCGGTTACAGCGGGTCAGATTGTATCGGTTCAGTCTCCAGCGGTTTGAATCTTAGCAGTTCCGGTTTCAGCGGGTCAGATCGTAGCGATTCAGGATTCAGTGGGTCAGTCTCCAAAGGTTTGAATATTAGCAGTTCCAGTTTCAGTGGTTTAGCTTTCAACGGTTTGGGGTTTAGCGATTTGCCTAAGATTTCAGCGGTCTGATACTTACTGTTGTGCAGTTTGTTCTTGAATTTATTTCTTGGTTAAATCTCAAGAACTGTAAAATCCTGTACACAGTACGACAACTATTCCATGAACTGCACCTGATTACATCCAAGTAGCTGGGTCAGACAGCTTTGTTTGATAGGACTGACTATGAATCTTGGGCACTGCTAAGAATTAGCGCGTGTTTCTTCTCCCTCTGACTATTCAACCGCACAAAATGATCATGAAGTTAATTTGGTATTCCTTGCTTGAGAGTGAAGTTGGATTTCACGAAAGAGTCTACCTATTTTATCTTGAAATCGGGGATGGTTGGATGCATGATTTCAATGATAACTTGCTCGTGCTTATGATGTAAGTTGAAGACTTGGGTTATCTAGTTTCCAGAAGTTGGGGTGGATGGTTGAAGATCTGGTAAACTATCACTTAAAGGAGATACATTGTAGTACTCAGTGTCACACGTAGAAGACGTTGTGGATAATCGCAAGAGGTGATGAAAGTCTCATACTTTGTCAGGATAACATTAAGCACTTAAAGACTTAACACCGTTCTTCCAACAACAATGCAAGCTTAGGTAACAAATTTGAGTAATTCTACTTTATTTGCAAGATTGGTATATCTGGTTTCCTTCATTAAGTGATCACAAGTGGTTTGTGTTCGAGGTTGGTTAGTTGGACAAAGATTTTAAAAGGTGTGATGTGATCTGTAATTCTCAAGATATTCTTAACCCAAACTGATGTTCACCAAATCCAAATCAGTCATGCCACATTCAATCTGTTACTGTCTCACGGTTTCTTCTTGGTTTTGTAAAATCCCGCGAAAGAACTTATTTCTCGGTTTAAATCATAGATTTGTAAAATCCCGTGATGATGAGCTATGCGCTATTGACCATGATCGGGTTAAAACCATTATCAAAGTTCAGCTATTACATCACAAATGGCTGGATCGAGGCATTTAATCGACAAGATGTGACTACGGGGTTAGTTCGGTATTATTTATTTGAGGCTGAAGTGAAATTTCATGGGTGCGTGTACTTAGTATCTGAAGATATCGGGGAGGTTGGATGAAGATTCTTCGAGATCCTTGTTCGAGCTTTCAACATTTACAATGACGAGGACTTGGGTATCTAGTTATTTTTTCTTTCTCTCTTTTACAAAATAACTATCACTTTAAGGAGTCACGTTGTAGTTCTCAGTGTCACACGAAGTTGTGGATATCCAAGAGGTGATGTACGTCGTATACTTGATGGTTGGTTGGTTGAAGAGTATAGAGTACTTAGGGATTCGATGTTGCACGAAGTCTCTGCACCGCTCTTTGTCTTGCATTAGTACAAGTTTAAGTCACAAGTTCGGGTTATGTTACTTCTGGCTCAAGTTCATCATATTTTGTTTTTCTCCATCAGTGGTCACGATTTCAAGCCGACAAATGATAATGGGGTTGATAACGAGTTAGATGAGAGAAGTAGTAAAGAGAGAGATTATGACTTTTGTACACATCAGTGCAGGCCTCGTTCTTCATCAGTATGACGTTTGAACACATCAGTTCAAGCCTCGCTCTTCATCATTATGACGTCTGTACAAGTCAGTGCAGGCCTCGTTCTTCAACATTATGACGTCTGTACAAGTCAGTGCAGGCCTCGTTCTTCAACATTATGACGCCTGTACACATCAGTGCAGGCCTCGCTCTTCAACATTATGACGTCTGTACACATCAGTGCAGGCCTCGTTCTTTATCAGTATGATGTCTGTACACATCAGTGCAGGCCTCGCTCTTCATCATAATGACGTCTGAATACCTCAGTTCAGGCCTCGTTCCTCAAAGAAAAGAAAGGTGTACGCTTCAGTTTTCTTTATTTTTGGAAGAAGAGAAATCTTCTTATTTATGGCCATTCTCATCAACAAGATTCATGCTCTTTCCGTGCTTATTCAATCTTCAAGTGGATCGGCGCATATTGGAGTATACTTTTATTCATGTATTTAACCAAAAATTGCAGTTGACAGGCATATGTAATTTTTGAGGGGGGGAAAGGGTGAATAAACAACATGTCAGTCTTCAAGAACCGTCAAGCGGAGCTACTTACCATTGATGGTATTCATATTCACTAGTTCAATCATCAAAAATTGCAGTTGGCAGGCATATGCAATTTTTGAGGGGGGGGGGGAAAGGGTGAATATTAATCTACATGTTGGTTGATGATTGAGAAATGGTCATACGACTCCTGAATATGTCAGTTCAGGAGTAGTGCAAACCTTGTTTCTCCAACACTACTTCTTCCGTCTATCAAGGTGTTGAAGAACATGGTCATGGAATGCTAATCTACATCGTCTCACGGGCTGGTACAATCAGCAACAATGGGTTTCTAGTCAATGCTTCATGTACACTTCATTAGGCTACATGTACACATCATGATGATGATTCCGATTAATCGTAACCATCATGGGGGAGAGAAATGTGTACACCAAGGACGCACAACAGGTTCACGTGATCGGGCTTTATACTGCTTCCGAGTTGAAGTTATTCCGGTGTTGATAACCGCAGAGATGATCAGTGGTTCAACTTGTTACCTTGGTATTATCGTTTCACTGCTACGTTATGTGCTGATTAATCGTAACCATCAGGGGAGAGAGAATGTGTACATCAAGGACGCACAACAGGTTCACGTGATCAGGGCTTAATATCCAAGAGGATAAATACTATAGATGATCAGTGGTTCAACTTGTTACTTTGGTGTTATACTAAAGACTGAAAAAGGTCGAGTCGTCAGTCTATTCTTCATTCTCTGCTGGTGTTATTGTCTCATGTGTATGCTGCGGGCTGATGGGTTATATGTAAGGTTACTAGAAGGCATTTGGTGAGATGAAGATGGTTGGTATTCTGTTCCTCCATATTGGGCAATCTTGAAGAAGGTCGAGTCTTCAGTCTACTCTACATTCTCCGCTATGTGTTTGAAGACTAAAGACGGCATGCATTTGGTTATCAAAAGACTTCTTCACATTATGGGCGTTCATCCAAAGTCTTCCTTCTATTATGGGTGTTCATCTGAAAGGTTGTTAGATAGGGGGAGAGCACTAATTAGGGGAGAGTGAAATGCCAGAATTAATCCCTAATTAATGTGCTCACATTACTCTTCAGCAAGTAAAGTGATGGCAGCGGAGATATTCAGGATGCTGAGGAGTAATGGTTTTCGGTTCGTATCCTTGTATATATTTTGCTTCTTTCATTCTTTTTCATATCGTATACCTTTTTGTAAATAGATATTGATGAACTCAAATAAGTACATTTTATTACTATCATTTATCCTATTAATTTGACTTGTTTTACTATATTATGTATGAGGATTGATACTTAATCATTTACTTTTGTAATTCTCAGGTAAAAACAAGCATTTGGTGAAACTTAATGATTTTGGACTAATAATGGAGCAAAACGTGCATAAAGTGAAAGTCTACTGACATGGACAAGATCAAGTCAATTCTGCTCCAGATGCGCCGCATCTCACTCTCGACATGCGCCGCATCTCTATCAAGATATCACCAGATACGATCCAAGATACAAGAGGACATGCGCCGCATCTAATCATGGAGTTACGCCGCATCTTCTGGCGGTGTACGAATATTCCTGAATATTATAATCTTGGACCCCACGCGAAGTTGAGTACATGCGCCGCATCTACTTAGTAGATGCGCCGCATCTTCCCTCAGACAGAAACTATAAATACCCCGTAGACCAGACGAATTACAAGTTCCGAAAACCCTAAAACCGAAGACCAAACAGGAGGAACAAAGGACGAATTCAGTCAAGGAGGCAGCACAAGACACACCCAAATCAAAGATACAAGAGCTGTAAGAAGGTGCTGCATGTGTTTAATTCATTAAGTAGTTTTGTTTTATTGTGTTAGCAAACTTTAATTCATCAGGATTGGTGGCTTGTGTAATGTGACAACGAAAGATTGCACTCCCTTTAATACTTGTTTTCCCATCAATTAAAGTTTATATGTTGATGTCTTTGGTTACTACTTATTAGTGCATTGATAACCTCTGTGTTTATTAGTGGCTTGCGGGCATTTGACTGCGGGACATAATGTGGCTCCCACGGTTGTTTCTAAATTGATCACTTAGGAATAACTTTTAGACATAAGTAATCATTAAGGGTTTACTCGCCGATAAGATTAGGACCAACGAGAAAGGGTTAACTACATACACTTCATATAAAGCTATCAATAAAACAAGTGACAATCTACTTAATCATAAGGACAGCCCTCTTATTGTCTCAAGTATCTATCTGTGTACGTGTGTGATACTTGCTGATTCGTGCCTATTGGTTTATTTTATTATTTAATTGCAACAAACCGTGCCAGTCTCTCAGGCTGAAACCCCCTTGCGTTAGGATATTAAAATACTGATTAGAATAACGAGATAATACGTTCCACTCTTAGTGATCGACACTCTACTTACCATTATCTTCATACTGACCGGGTACACTGCTCGTTAAGTGTGTGTGTTATTGATAAGTCGGCTAAATATAAATTTAAAACTTGAGTAGGCATTAAAACTGCTAAACCGCAACGACACATCACGCGCATCAAGTTTTTGGCGCCGTTGCCGGGGAGTGAATTGTTATTATCTGTTAATTTGATTAGTATTTTAATTAGGTTTTTATTTTTTTATTAGATTAATTGCATCATTGTACTATTTTGCATATTTGTTGTATTGTGTGTTAATTGTTTTCTTTTATTTTTGTGTGTTTTATTTTTGTTTGTGTGTTTAATTTTTGTTTTTTATTTTTCGTATTTTTCTGTTCTGCTATCGTTGTACTGTGATAAATCAAACGATACGGCGCATCTGATCTCTCAGATACGGCGTATTGCGTTTAATTTTTTTTAAATACAACGCGTTTAATTAATTCGATACGACGCATCTTTTCCCCAAGATACGGCGTATCTGTTTTTAATAAGAAAATTTTTCTAAGCGATAAAGTAATACGACGCATCTGCTTTTGCAGATACGGCGTATCTGTTTTTAATAAAAAAATTTTCTAAACGTTAACTCCATACGACGCATCTGCTTTTGCAGATACGGCGTATCTATTATTTTAATTAAAAACAGTTTGCGAATTATTAAACAGATACGGCGTATCGATCTCTGACGATACGGCGCATCTTACTGAATCGAAAATCTTTTATTTTTAAACGTAATGAAAATACGGCGCATTAACTTTCGTTAATACGACGCATTTAATTTTAATTAGATAAGTTGATTTTTGATTAATTAATTCGATACGGCGCATTCTTAAATTCTAAAGCGGCGTATCTATTTTCTGAATAAAGTCTGATTTAATTTTAACGTATTAAGATACGGCGTATCCAACTTTTTGGATACGGCGCATCATCTGCAGATATCAGTAACTTTAAATTTTTCGTATTCCGTTTTCGTTGTTAATTTTCTATACTACTTTCTCGAGCATACCCTACCTTGCTTATTTGTGCTTATATGATAATGAGAATTTCCCGTCTATCATTTTGTCATCTCTGCCCGAAAGGGACAGGACTTTGTTTATACAGATATTAAAAAGGAACGGCGTGGAAATTAAGGACAAGCAAGGAGTGTTCAATATTACTGAATTGGCGATGAAGGAGCGTGATGTTTCCGACTCCTTCAATGATCGATACTAAAGAGCTGAACGTGAGTCTAACTTGAAGACTCTGGAATAAAGACAAGTGCTTACCGGGAGACAACCCGGATTTATCTTTTATTATTTTGTTTTATGTGTCGAGTCAGTCCAGGCCGCATGAGGATACGGCGCATCTCAATTCTGAGATGCGACGCATCTCCTGCAATGGTCATATCTTATTTTATTTTTCTGCATTTTTATTTTCGACTTTAAAACTATTTATCAGTTTATTTTAATGCGGCGCATCCCTGGTTAAGGATGCGGCGCATCTTTATTCTGATCCGTATTATTCCAGGCTCGATACGGCGTATCTTCTTCAATAAGATACGGCGCATCGACTGACCTGATATTTTCAGTTTTAATTTTTAAGTTTTATTTTTATCTAACTACTAATGTATTATGCAAGTTTGAACCTTTCTTATCTTAGGTGTGTTTTAAAGTGTTGGTGGTATTATAGTTTCCTGGATTTCCTGTGGATACATCAAGTATGAAGCTTTAACGTTCTAATCCACAAGAAGTTGATTTTTGCTCTTATACTAATGGAGGATCATACCGAGCAAATCTCAGGGGAGTTTTTCTGTTCTAATTCTTTTAATTTCCAGTTTTTAACCTTTTATACAAACAACGAGGACGTTGTTTAACTTAAGTGGGGGGATTGGAGAATTAGAACACTTAACAATTACTTGTCCTAAACTTTTTGAAAAATTATGCTTAAAATGTGCTTAATATATCAAACTTAAAATTTTTTTTAGCATGTTTTTGTTTAAGATCTAAGTTGCATAGCTGCACACATGACGTTATTTTCAAAAATTGTGATTTTCCAAAATTCACAAATCTATGAGTGTGCCGGTGACTTGTAAACTTTAGAACTTGGCTTGTATACTATTCGAGACCACCATAATGAGTATTATTTTATATAATTGGAATGACTTGTCTAACTTGGTAAAATTCTAGGATTACACCCAAATAGCCTTTATATGTTATGTGTTATTAGCTAACTACACTGGTTAGTTAACCCCCGTATAAACCCTTTTGTTACTCTCATCTTTAGAGTAAGATACCCCTAGAAAAACCCTCAGAACCATTCCTTTCGTTTCTTACACCTATGTTTAAAATGTTTCGTTACAACCTTACACCTTAGCCTACCCTGTAGATTAGAATCCGTGGTTGGTTAATTGCTATAGGCAAAGTGTGTTTCCTTACATTTCCTGTGTTCGTGTGCGTAATTCATTATCTTTGGTTAGGTCGGGAAATTGCACAATGCAATTGGAGTGAAAGTAAATATTGTATATTTTGGAGTTTATTTTTCGTGTGTTTACTACTTTCACTATTACCGTTATTTCTGAAAGTATGAAAAGTATGAATAAAAATTATCCGGAAAGAAAGTTATAGTGATGTGGTAAAATTTTACACATCTTTGTTTATGTTTGATGTCAAAAAAAAAAAAAAAAAAAAAAAAAAAAAAAAAAAAAAAAAAAAGAGTTGGATGTTTGTTTTAACCAACTTATGTAAAGTTATGTAAGTGGTCGATATCACCACTATTTTTTGTACTATATCTATGGATTGAATGGGAATTGGCAGTTATGGGAACGCCAATTAAGGTTTATTCTTTGATTAAGATCTTGTTGAGTATAATTCGTGTCTACCTAAAGCGTGTGTTTCAAGTGTTAAAGCGTGAGTTATTCGATGATATGAGTCTTATTCATGGGATGGTTGGGATAGTGATTAACCACACTTAGGATTTTAATTTATTTGTTTTGTTTATTTTTATTTTTACACCAATTTATATCCCAAATGTTATCCATGCCCTTTATTATTCTTTATCCAACCGAACCTTTGATTTATTGAGATTGGGGATTTGAGCAATCTTAAGTATCGTAGTCGTGGATTCGGCTATGTATTTATGATTTTGTCGCCCTTTTTGATATATTATTATTGGTGAAGTTTGGACCTATCTTTAGCCTATTCGATTTAAGGATTTGAGCAATTGCAAGTATCGTGTTCGTGGATTCGATCATGTATTTGTGATTTTGTCGCCTTTTCTGGAATTTGAGATCGATAGTGAAAGAGAATAATTAACCCTTAAGCCTAAAAACCCTTTTTACCGCTTTAGACTTGTTATTCCTTAGCTTTAGTGGTGGAGATGTGTATACTTGCCAAGCTTATGATAGAATATTCGTCGCGACTGGACAGTTAAACGATTAGATTTGCTTTTATCGACTTATTTTATTTTACTTCTAATTCGTTAAGTGTTTAGTTGTGTGATTATGAAATAAACGAATACATGCTCAAATATAAAAATAAATCCTAACATCTTTTAGGATACATTTTCATAAAAGAAATTCTAAGGTTTACTTGGGGACAAGTAAAGTTCAAGTGGGGGGATATTTGATGAACTCAAATAAGTACATTTTATTACTATCATTTATCCTATTAATTTGACTTGTTTTACTATATTATGTATGAGGATTGATACTTAATCGTTTACTTTTGTAATTCTCAGGTAAAAACAAGCATTTGGTGAAACTTAATGATTTTGGACTAATAATGGAGCAAAACGTGCATAAAGTGAAAGTCTACTGACATGGACAAGATCAAGTCAATTCTGCTCCAGATGCGCCGCATCTCACTCTCGACATGCGCCGCATCTCTATCAAGATATCACCAGATACGATCCAAGATACAAGAGGACATGCGCCGCATCTAATCATGGAGTTACGCCGCATCTTCTGGCGGTGTACGAATATTCCTGAATATTATAATCTTGGACCCCACGCGAAGTTGAGTACATGCGCTGCATCTACTTAGTAGATGCGCCGCATCTTCCCTCAGACAGAAACTATAAATACCCCGTAGACCAGACGAATTACAAGTTCCGAAAACCCTAAAACCGAAGACCAAACAGGAGGAACAAAGGACGAATTCAGTCAAGGAGGCAGCACAAGACACACCCAAATCAAAGATACAAGAGCTGTAAGAAGGTGCTGCATGTGTTTAATTCATTAAGTAGTTTTGTTTTATTGTGTTAGCAAACTTTAATTCATCAGGATTGGTGGCTTGTGTAATGTGACAACGAAAGATTGCACTCCCTTTAATACTTGCTTTCCCATCAATTAAAGTTTATATGTTGATGTCTTTGGTTACTACTTATTAGTGCATTGATAACCTCTGTGTTTATTAGTGGCTTGCGGGCATTTGACTGCGGGACATAATGTGGCTCCCACGGTTGTTTCTAAATTGATCACTTAGGAATAACTTTTAGACATAAGTAATCATTAAGGGTTTACTCGCCGATAAGATTAGGACCAACGAGAAAGGGTTAACTACATACACTTCATATAAAGCTATCAATAAAACAAGTGACAATCTACTTAATCATAAGGACAGCCCTCTTATTGTCTCAAGTATCTATCTGTGTACGTGTGTGCTACTTGCTGATTCGTGCCTATTGGTTTATTTTATTATTTAATTGCAACAAACCGTGCCAGTATCTCAGGCTGAAACCCCCTTGCGTTAGGATATTAAAATACTGATTAGAATAACGAGATAATACGTTCCACTCTTAGTGATCGACACTCTACTTACCATTATCTTCATACTGACCGGGTACACTGCTCGTTAAGTGTGTGTGTTATTGATAAGTCGGCTAAATATAAATTTAAAACTTGAGTAGGCATTAAAACTGCTAAACCGCAACGACACATCACGCGCATCAGATATATAGAAATCTTGCTAATTGTAAATAGAGAATCGTAAAATCAGAAAAAAACCATAAAAATTAAAAAATTAGAAAAGACCAAAAATAGTTTCACCTAGGCATGTCTTCTGTTTATCGATAACATTTACGGACTTAGAAATGTCATTCAATAATGGCGCGGGTCTTTAAATGAAGCTCGAGCAGAAGTTAAAATTGGATTGTTAAAACATGTCTTAATGGCTTGCTATTACTTCAGATAGCAACTCGCACTTCAAATTGGGGAAAGCACGTCGCCAAAAAGACGGTTGTTCCTCCAACTGGGTGATGTTCACCTGGGCATGGATTACTTTATATCCATGTTTCCTTCGATCTGATGTACGTTTCAGTGCATCATTTCTGGAAAAAGAAGAGAAATCTTCTTTGCATACAAATAGTTTTCATTCTATGATTCTTCTGAAAATTATTTGTGAGACACTTGGTGGATATGTGTTGTATGAAATTTGTTTATACTTGGATTATGCATAAAATTTGTCACTCAATCAACGACTACAAATCTTTACTAGGTCATTGATTGAGGGGGAGAGTGAATTCAAATTTTATATCATCAAACGGGTTTCTTGATAAATTCATAACTCTTTGAAAAGGTTTTGTAGTTAATGGGGTATTAGTTGAAGAGGAGATTGCTAAAATTTATATCAAATGGCCAAATTTGTTAATTGCTAGAAAGTTTAGGACATTATGTGCAACTTGCTTATAGTTTCCTAGCTTTATGTATCTAGAAGGCTCATTTGTGTTACTTTGGAATCCTCGCTTAATCCCCTAAATACTTTAAGACTCAAAACCTAAAAGAAGTAAGAAAACCAGTTGCGTTTGATGTTCTTGAATACTCCTATGACATTTGTATGATCTGAATGAATGAGTTTCAAATGTTGTCTGACTTCTGTTAGTCGATTACTGCATAATTGTTGTTGAAATAGTGCATATGTTCTCAGGATATCCTTAGGTATATATCTATCGTGTTAGAATCTTGTTCCTAAGATCCTGAATTGAATGATGAAATATGAGTGAATTGCCATGTTCATGATTGATGATTGCTCTTCATGCTAGATAGTAGTTTGACGTATTTCCTGACTATGGTTTGATTAAATGAACTTGGTATTATTATGTGGCAAGCTGCTGAAGGGTAGCTATTAAGGAATAGTGTATCTGTATGCATGTATATCTGTGTTGATATGCTTATGCAGATTCCATAGCCAAAATGAATGTGCCAGTTTCAGCTCTAACCATGTGATCGGACGTTCAAACTCTATTTATTGGCTCAGAATTCACCAAAACAACAACAACAGCAACAACAACAACAACAACAACACTTCACCACCACCACCTTCAGTGAAACAGAGCAATACTTATTCCGATCTCGCCAAGTGGGGATCTACAATATTTGGACGTTTTGCTGGTGGATGGATAATCGATGTTGACCACTAATTCACTCAGAAAAGCGGGTGATCACATCATCTGCACAAAAAGGTCAATATCATTTTGTGTCATAAAAGTTTTCGTGTGCAAAATAAGCAGTGAATCTCCCTCTTAGATTAAGGGGGAGCATAGTATGTTTCATCATCAGAATACATTAAATTGGACACATTTTTTCCCATGTTTTCTAACATATTTAAATCAATTGGGATCACAAATCTCAAAAGGTTTGAAATTTTTGATCGGGGGAGAGAATGTTATTTAAATATGAAACCTGATGAAAATGTGATGTTTTGGACTTAAATGGTAGGCTCTCCCATATGTGCTAAACTCTTTCGTATATCGATGCACATATTGACGGGGAGCGAATGGACAAACAAAAAGGGATTTGGCATGCATCTCACGTGAGCGTGACTCAGACTTATCCAATGAATTGACGACAGCTAAAGTCAGTAGTCGAAAGAACATGTCCTAGTCGGGTAATAATTTCAAGCCAGTTTATCTGGTGATGTAAGCGTGTCTCGCAAAGGACGTGTCTGAGTAGAATGTACCAATTTCGAGAGACTTTCCATGAATGTGATCTGGACGGGTAATAATTTCAAGCTAGTTTACTAGTGATGTAAGCGTGTCTCGCGATGATCATGTTCTTGGAAAATCAATCAATTCAAAAGTGCGAGCTTCACCTGACATGTGCAAATTTATAAAACAATCATCTGAGCACATGTTGAGGGGGAGCATTTGAAAAAAATATAAAACTCTCAAGTGTTTGCAAAATGTTTTTCATAATCATGAACACTTTGAGAGATTTTTCAAAGATTTGGTTTGGCAATTGTGGAAGAACACCAAAGACCGACCATTTAATTTAATGCATGGAGTTATAAGGATGGTAAGGTTAGGTTCAAGTTCCCACGATCCCGCCAGAGCCGGAGGGATCTACCCAGGGACAATCCACTAGTTAGTGTAGAAGTCCTTAGGTATGATTAAAAAAGGAGAAAAGTGGATAAGGGAAAAGTGCCGACTGAGATGGAGCTAGTACTGGAACAAACCCAACAAGGTTCTAGTAATGAAGTCTCGGTAAGCACTGAAGGGGTTGAAGAATTAAAAGTAAATGAAGTGAGAAAGGGTGAAAAGAAATAGCCCTCCTTACAACTTAGGCAGAAACCGGGTCAATTCATATGCTGTCAGAATCACTTAGATGATTGCTGGCATTGAAGACAAAGTATCATGGACCCAGTGATACGCTGCACAACCCTCCCTAGCCACTCAAGGTCCCTCAAAGGATTCTTGTTTCAATTGTCACGGAGTTCAATACATTCCTATCGTCTCTCTCACTCCGAGTTAGATGATATTGAAAAGGTGGCAGTCCTCTCCAGCCTCCGCTCACTAAATCAAAACGCACTATCGAGTCTAGAGCCACTAGATGCATAATAAGATCCCATAGGGACACGAATTATTTCTACACTGGGTGTTCAACATTAAGGACACCAGTTGTAAACTTAAGAGTCCTACGCAGATCTTAGCAATCTGCCAGAAAATTTATGAGGGAATCTACTTATGTAATTCTCAATGATTGAATGGAAATTCCTGCCAGGGTCAACATCAAGCAGCCCTGAAAGCAGGTCACTTCGGTAATTCTTTATGGATTACGCTTAGTGGTCACGGCAGTTTCTAACGGTCTACAGTCGTGGAGTGATCTCCAGCGACTCACCTAATCGTTGCTGTGCTACGGTTCGATCTTAAAAATCCCTCTGTGGGTTTTCGATTAGGAACGGTCTTGGTAAGGATTTGAGAGAGTTTTCACACTATGCTGTTAACAATCTCAAAGTCCGAACCTGTAAGTACCGGACGTTTTATTGCTAACTGTCGTATGCAGGAACATCTGGCGATTGTAGCTGATTGCTGTTGCAGTTGTTTGCGGTTGTAGCTGTTGGATGCTGTAGCTGATTGCAGTTGTAACTGGTTGCAGTAAAGATGCCAATCCTCTACCACATGATCACACTACATCATCATTGTAACTCAACAAAGTCATGATCAACCTAAAAGACCTTTAACACGGCTTCTGCAAACTTTGATGCTAAAGATCATGACACCAAATAGTGTGAGCATGTCGGCTCAAAGATGTACACATCACATGGAAACATACTGCTGAAAGATGACTTGGAAACAAATGCTGGATGACAAAGTCGAAGAATACTCAAAGATCATCCAAGACAATCAAATGGTCATCAAACGAACTCTGCTGAATGCACAAAGTTTCAAGACATTGAAGAATCAAAGACTACGAGCTATTAAGACAAGTTCTGAAGACAAAATGCTAGAATTCGAATTATTATTTCCGGGGTGACCTCCCTTAGGGGGAGATTGTTAGAAATATAAATATTCAGATGAAGGTTCGGTCACCCCGAGCATCTATTTAGCATTCACATAGCTCGTAGGCTTATTTATATTATATTAGTATTATTAGTAATATTAGTATTAGTTTAGTTAAATATATATTTGTGGAGTGGGTCGGGGCTTTCCCCACTGTCTGCTCACTCCACAGCCCACTAGGGGTACCAATATTAGGAACTATATAAACCCTTCCCACACATGGGAAGGGGTGGAACTCTCATTTCATCTAATCTAATCTTTTGTTTTTTTGAGTTACCCACTCTCTCTCTCTCTAGTTCATCTTCATCTAACTCAACATGGATCTAATCTTCCATGAATCAAGGCCACCCGAATCAAGCACACAATCAAGATGTTTATGTCTTACAATCCTGTTGATCAAGAAAAGACTACATTCACATGTCCCTTTGGAACTTACGCTTATCGGCATATGCCTTTTAGTATGTGTAATGCACCTGCGACTTTTCAAAGATGTATGATTGCTATATTCCAAGACATGCTTGAAACATCTATGGAAGTTTTCATGGATGACTTTTCAGTTTTTGGAAGCTCATTTGAAGCTTGTCTTTCTAATCTCGATAAAATGCTCGAAAGATGCGAAGCTGCACATCTTGTTCTCAATTGGGAAAAATGTCATTTCATGGTGACTGAAGGAATTGTGCTAGGACCCAAAATTTCCAGTGCAGGAATTGAGGTTGACAATGCAAAAATCAATGTTATCACCAAATTACCACCTCCAAAAAACGTTAAAGCCGTTAGAAGTTTTCTAGGACATGCCGGTTTCTACCGTCGTTTCATTAAGGATTTTTCCAAAATATCTCGTCCAATGACGAAACTTCTCGAAAAAGATTCTGTTTTTGACTTCAATGCAGATTGCATGAAGGCATTCAAAACATTGAAAACCCAACTGACTAGTGCATCCATTATGGTTTCACCTAATTGGTCACTACCATTCGAGCACATGTGCGATGCAAGCGATTTTGTTGTTGGAGCTGTATTAGGACAACGTGAAGAAAAACATTTCTGTCCTATATACTTCGCTAGCAAAACACTCAACAATGCTCAACAAAATTATACGGTTACGGAGAAAGAATTGTTAGCCGTTGTTTTTGCTTTCGACAAATTCAGATCTTATCTTGTGCTTTCAAAAACAATTGTGTTCACTGATCATTCAGCACTCAAATATCTGTTTACCAAACAAGATGCAAAACCGCGTCTTATCCGATGGATTTTGGTACTCTAAAAATTTGATATCGAAATAAAAGATAAGTAAGGAGCAGAAAATCTAGCTGCTGATCATTTGTCTCTTCTCGAAAATCGAAAAATTTGGAAGAATTAAAGGAAGACGAGATTGATGATTATTTCCCTGATGAAACTCTCATGACTGTTGATACAGTTGATAAAAACAAAATATCGTGGTTTGCAGATTATGCAAATTACCTCGTTGGAGGAATTCTCAAAAAAGGATTAACTCATGCCCAACGAAGTAAATTCTTTTCAGAACTAAAACACTATTATTGGGAAGAGCCCTATCTTTTCAAGATGTGTCCTGATGAGATGATCAGAAGATGTGTTTCTGGTTCTGTAACAAGAAGAATTCTTGATGAATGCCATCATGGCCCGACTAAGGGACACTATGGTCCTTCCACCACAGCTAAAAAAGTTTTTGATGCTGGATTCTATTGGCCGGCAATTTTCAAAGAAGCTCATACTCTTGTTCAAAACTACGATGCTTGCCAAAAATCCGATAGTCTTTCTCGTAGGGATGAAATGCCTCAAAAGAGCATTCAAGTCTGCGAAATATTCGATATTTAGGGAATCGATTTTATGGGACCATTTCCTAAATCACACAAATACGAATACATTCGCGTTGCTATTGATTACGTTTCCAAATGGGTTGAAGCCGAAGCTCTACCCACAAATGATGCACGAGTTGTTGTTAATTTTCTCAAAAAGCTTTTCGCTCGTTATGGAATTCCTAAGGCTTTAATAAGTGATCGAGGAACCCATTTCTGTAACAAACAAATGGAGAAAATTCTGAAACGATACGTAGTTCATCATCGTTTCGCCACAGCTTATCATCCACAGACCAGTGGTCAAGTCAAAAATACCAACAGAGCCTTAAAAAGGATACTTGAAAAAATGGTCAAAGACAATCCCGCCGTTTAGTCGAGAAAACTAGATGATGCTTTGTGGGCATTTCGTACGGCTTATAAAACACCAATTGGTACAACACCATACAGACTTTTGTATGGAAAAACCTGTCATTTGCCGTTCGAAATCGAACATCGCGCTTACTGGGCACTCAGAAGTTGTAACCCTGATCTCAAAATAGTTGGAGAGAAGAGATTTTTGCAATTGCATGAACTCGATGAACTAAGACTCAAAGCTTACGAGAACTCCAAGCTTTACAAAGCTAGAACCAAAGCGTATCATGACAGAAAGCTTAGAATCCGGAAAGAATTCAAAGCTGGAGACAAAGTTCTGCTTTTTAATATGAAATACAAGTTCAAAGCACCTAAGCTAAAACCGAAATGGTTCAGTCCGTATATAGTAAATCATGGATTTCCATCTGGGTATGTTGAATTACATGACAAACAAGGTGGAAGTTTCATTGTTAATTGTCACCGAATTAAATTATACTATGATAAGGAGCAAATGAACGAGATTTCTATCAAAGAGATTCCGCCTGAATCAGAATATGAAGCAATAACATTCATGGCACCCTTTCCGGCCGATTATAAGTAAAACACTCCTTGGGCCGAAGAATCTGGTTATATCTATGATGTTCTTCCTAGACCTTGGGAAAGAATAAAATTGGAGAACATAGATGAGACTGGAGAAGGAATAGTGATAGGAAACGTGGTGTATGTTCCAAAATTCTCAAAAAAGAAACCAAAAATTGCACCAACGTAGCAAGAAGGAAGTTTGAGTCCGGCTGATGACTCGTTAATAAAATAAGCGCTTCTCGGGAGGCAACCCGTGTGTTTGCTGTTTTTAATTTTTATTTTTATTTTCAAGTGATTAAACCCCAAAGTTTCTCTAATCCCTTAGCTGAACTTAAGTGTGGGGGTGTATCACCAACTTTTAAATAAAATGTAGAAATATTTCATATGTTTCTTTTGTTTTAAGATTACTGCAGGTAATGATTACAAATCATGGACACTTGGATCAAAGAATCATCTGGAGCAGGAAAATATGGTTTATTCTCTTATTTCCCTATTTTCATTCCTTGAATTCGTTTATCACATTGAGGACAATACTTAACTTAAGTGTGGGGGGGGGGGGTGAATAGGAAAATAAGAATAGATTGTAAATTCCGGGCTAAATTTTAAATTTTGTTTGCCCTTGTGATCTAGTTATTTGTCATTTTAAAGATTATCTATTAGAATAACTGGATCTATCCACTGGTAAAACCCGTAATTTTTTAAAAAATTTAGATGTGTCCCGATTAATATTGCAATCCATTCTGGGATCGATAACATTAGCTAGCACATTTTATAGCCCTTTCCACTAAAATGTGAGGATTTAAGCCTGTTTCGTATTTAGCATACATCTTTTGTGCTTTGATTCTTTTGCTATGAGTGTGCCGTGATTTTATTTATTCTAGAACTTGTGCTTGTAAATCATTACGAGACCGTTGTGAGATCACTTTTCATTTGTGATATAAGTATATATGCATGATAAGAGGAAACCTTAGGATTTAACCCCAAATAAGCCTTTCGTATTGATATTTAGCTAGTTACACTGACTAGTTAACCACCAGTATAAACCCTTTTGTTAGCGTTTATCTTTAACGCTAGATACCCCTAGTTACACCCTCTGAGCCTATCTTTTTCTTTTGATAAAATCCATAAAAATACAAAAAGATTTTACACTTTTAGCCTAGCCTTACCCTTAGTCAAGTCTTGGTTGGTTGCTAGCTATTTGGCAAGATGGATGTTATGTGGAAAATCATGAAAGTACGAAGAAAGTTGCAAACTCCAAAAGTAGTTATCCAAGTGAAGTCATCGCAACTATAAGATGACAAGTTTATGTTAAAAAAAATATAAATTAATTAAAAATTAAAAAGTCATCGCAACTATAAGGTGACAAGAATAGCCAAGGAGCTATGTAATAATGTATAGTGCAATCAAGTATGGAGTTTTTCAAGGTTGCATGATAGTGGTCAAGTATACTAAGAAGATTGCTAGGGTTACTCATGTCGAAGTCGTTTCTCCTGCAGCAAAGAAATTGAAGAAAGCAGCAAAGTTAGCACAGGCAAAGAAAGACAGCATGTTAAGTGACCAAGTAACTGAGATGCAGAATATGGTCAAAGGTCTTTCTAAGCAAGTAAAAGAGTTGCAGGAGACAAAGAAGAAAATGGATGAACTCCTTGAAGATGATGTCAAAGCTCAACTACTCAAGGAAGCAAAGGGACATACAAAGAAATATGTAAAGCAGTACATGTCAGATCTCATGGAGAAGATTAAAGTGTACATTGACACCAACATTGAGGAAAAAGTTCAAAACATCACAGGATCGATTCCTCAAGACACAGCAACCCAACCAAAGCAACTTGAAGACTTCACAACCGATGAACTCCAACGCGCACTTCTCACCAGACTCACAGCCCTTACCTCTCCATCTGAAACAGAAATAGCACTCTATGAGGCTATCAATGCAAATATGGATTCGTGCAAAGTTGCGGCCGATAAAGGCAAACATTCACGAGATGAAGAAGACCAGGACGCTGACACCCAATCCAAGAGGCACAAGGGTGAAGGAAGATCTGGTTCACAACTCAAAGAACCAATCCGACCGTCAACAACAACCACATCTCAACCACACAAGCCTTGAGAGTCTGAACCTAAAGAGACAGAGCATCACTTTGAGCACTTTGCCATAGAGGAAATGGATTTTCAACAAGAAGATGATCAACCTCACTCACCACCAAAGACCAAAGCTACATCAAGCAAAAAATCTTCCAAAAGACTAACTGTAGTTTCATGGCTCAATGATGATGATAAACCTGGGAACGAGTTCTTTGATCAGCTAGCAAGTGCTCAAGTACACACTGACGAAGATTCCATAAGGGAAGATAGTACATTTGAGTTTGCTCCACAACTCAAAACTAATCAACGTATAAAGAAACTAACCAAGAGGGAACTTCGCCGGATTAAAAATGATGCTTTTAATCTTCTTAAGGACAACTCTTCGAGTGCAGCTGAGCTCTAGTATCACCTCGAAAACATTGCTCGAGCTATGTCTTCAGACTTCAGCTGGACTAATCCAGATGTGATTGGCAGCAGAGACAGCAAGAATAAGCCATACATCACAGATTGGACAAAGCCTCTACTGGTGATCCGAGTTCACAGCAAGCCAGCCATTCCATATCGTTTCTTCTTCAATAAATACCTGGATCTACTCATGCATGGGGCCAACTGTTAGACAAAGTATGCTACTTCACTTACTTTGACTCCAGCAGCAAGATACGAACACCCTGCTATTGAGGAAACAACTTCTCATCTCTTTGTTTCCGAGAAAGTGAATTATGATCACGATGCTGAATTAGGAATCTACCACTGGTTCGAAAAAAGAAAGACTTGGTATAAAAGCAAACTAACCAAGAAATCTCCAGAATCAGTAAGAAGTGATCTAAGGATTGTTGTTGTAGTTAGTCTGAAGGGGGACAAGAAGTATGATTACACGTTCCTCTCAGAGATCAAAGTAAGAAGACATGACATGCAACTCTACACGTTCTCTGAAGCAGATTTTTGGACTTAAGTCTCAACGACCTTGAAGACATGTACCTGATTAAAGTCCAAGGAAAACTGCAACATGTGACACCAGAACTCCAATACGCTTTCAGCACATCTATTCTTCATTTCATCAGAAGGAAGATTATCAAAGAACGTGTGGAAGATCTTCAACTAGGGGTCGAGAGCTACCAGACGAAGTTGAACTTGACTCAACCACTGCTACATCTTGAGAATATCAACAATGAAGCTCAGTACACCTTCAAGAGTCAACCAACTTTTGGGTTCGTCTACAAAATTGATCTGACTATCAACTGCTTCATGGCATATCGTGATATTCACAAGTTCTACGACACCACATTGAAGAAGGTCCGTGATGGGTTAGTGATTCGGGTTTGTGATCAACGGTTGCAGATAAAGAAGAGATGGAATGGTGATCAACTGAGACAGATCTACCAGTTTGTGAACAGGATTGAGAGAAGGTTATTTAGAAGAGATCAGATGCGGAGGTTTGAGAGTTATGTTGGAGGTCGCCCATCCTTCCAGGTCAGAACATTCCAGAGACCTGACCCTGTCTACACATCATTCAAAAGAGGAGGAAGAAGTAAGAGTTTGATATATTCATATAATTCATTATTCTTGCTTATGTGATTGTTAAAATAATGGCTTGTGTACACATAACAGTGCACAACCCGTTCTTGTAAAGAAAGGACCCTGAGGTACACATCAGTGCCTCAATCCTGATCAAAGGAGCGAAAGCTTCTTTCTTATGAGTAGAATTAAACCAGAATTTTTTCTAATTTTTTCAAAATTCTGCTCATAAGGACAAGTATTCCCTCGTCAAGGGGGAGTATTTGAAAAATAATCTTTGTTCCATATATGAAAAGTTCTTGAAATTCTTCCCACAAAACTCAAATAACATATTTTTTTATCAAACGTTTTTTCAAAAACATCATAAGTATGCTATTTTTGAGGGGGAGAATAACGATATGATCAAAATATGGTAACTTGCAAGATGAAATCTCATGTGAGCTAGGCTCAGAATTGACCCTCGAATTAACGATAGCAAAAGTCAGTAGTCGAAAAGACATATACTGGACGGGTAATAATTTCAAGCCAGTTTATCTGGTGATGTAAGCGTGTCTCGCAAAGGATGTGTCTGAGTAGAATGTACCGATTTTGAGCGATTTTCCTTGAATGTGATCTGGACGGGTAATAATTTCAAGCTAATTCTACTAGTGATGTAAGCGTGTCTCGCGACGATCATGTTCATTGAAAATCAATCAATTCAAAAAGTGCCAACTCTACCCGACATGTGCGAATTTATCTTAATCACTTATGAGCACATGTTAAGGGGGAGTCTTTCTGAAAATCACAAAACTCTCAAAGTGTTAACAAAATATGTTTTCATAATCATAACCACTTTGAGAGATTTTCAAAAAGGTTTGGTTTATGGCATCAATAGGATAGTCATGGAGTTATAAGGTGACTAAGGTTAGGAATAACCGTCCTATGATCCGCCAGAGCCGGAGGGATCTACCCAAGGACAATACCAATAGTTTAGTACTAGAAAGTCCTAGGTATGATTGAAAAAGGAGATATGAAATGAAAGGAGAAAGAAGGGGTTGAAGAATTAAAAAGAAAATTAAAGAAAAGGGTGAAAAGAAATAGCCCTCCATTTGTTCGACCTTACGGCAGACACCGGGTTCAATACCTAATCTACTGGTTGATTGGGCATCACCGGTAATGAAGATAAAATACGTCATGGACCCAGTGACGCACTGCACTAAACCTTCTAGCCACTCAGGTGTCTCTCAACAGGCACTTGTTTCATTTCGCATGGAGAACCCTTCATCATCTATCGACCTCTCACTACGAGATGTGTTGATATTGAAAAGGAGGCACTCTGCTCCATGCCTTCGACGACCAAACAAATGTGCACTAATCGAGTCTAGAGCCATGAGATTCATCAAAGATCTATTAGGTACACTTAGTATACACTGGCTGTTCAACAATAAGAACACCAGTTGTAAATCATAGGAGTGTCCTTCGCAGATCTTAGCAATCTACCGAGAACATTCATGCGAGAAACCACATGTGTGATTCTCAGTGATTGAATGGAAATCCTGCCAGGGTCAACATCAAACAGCCCTGACAGCAGGTCACTTCGGCAATCGCTTATGGATTACGCTTAGTGTTTGCTCCAAAAGAGGTCTACAGTCGTGGGGTGATCTCCAGCGACTCACTGAATCGTGGGTGCACTTCGGTGTGTCCGTGTAAGCCCTTTCGGGGGTATCCGATTCAAAACGGCCTGGGTTTGGATTAGAGAAAGTCTTCACACTATGTTGTTGATGATCTCGAAGTCCTAATCTGTAAGTACTGGATGATTTATTGCTAACTGTTTACTTGCAGCGAATCATGAATACCTGGAGTTCCATCACCTTTCCATCATACTCATATTCTGAAGCAAATTTCTCACAAAGACTATGGAATATCAAAAGCTCAAAGTAATTCAAGAAAGTCAAAGATCAAGTATGTTAATCTTTCACAAGTCAAAGATCAAGCTTATGAAGAGAGAACTATGTGATAAATGAAGAACAAAAGTCAAAGAAGACACCAGAATTAAAGACCATTGGAGAACGGCAGATCATTACCATACCACATCATATCAGATCAAGAACAAAGAACAAAGATTATGAAGACGTCAAAAGCCAAGAAGCAAAGATGACGTCGAGCAACCAAGATGACCAAGACTTAAGGGGAGATTGTTGGGTACACGTTTCAAGAATTATTCAAGTCTTGGCCATGTTATCAAAATTGGTTGTAATGGGCTTTATGTTTGTAATAGGACACGGCTCATTAGGAGCCCATTAGCCACCCATATCTTATCTAATTCCTTCTAGAACATGTTAGCATAGGATGCCCTAATCCCACGCCTATAAATAGAAGGCATGGGGCATCATTTCTATTGTTGGTTTTCATTTCATTGTGCGGAAGCTCTGCTACTCTTATGTATGAAATATAATCATCCATCTCTTATTCTCTTCTCTAATCTCTCGTTGCTATTTAATCTATTGTTAATAGTTTATATGTAGTTTAGTTGTAGTTGTGTTCGTGGTTAGTAGTAGATTAGATCTTGTGTTATATCATTAATAGGGACCATCAGTTCGAAATAGCTAGTAACATTTGGTTAGTAGACTTTGACGAGTTTGTATATTCGTTATTATCAACCCTTTCTAAAACATATCCCATGTATTATCCTACCCTTTTGACTTTGTGGAATTATCAAGTGTATTGACATGTAGTGACCATCCGATTTCTTGAGGAATTAGATAACGTTGCTAGCGATCTAGTGTGTATTTTGGTGACCATCCCTTATGTGAATAGCGCGCCAGCGATCCAAGATATGCCCTAGTGACCATCCGTTATTTGGTGATGCGAGAATTCGTTGTTAGCGAGCTATTATGTTTTGCATAAGATAGTTGCACATAAGTCTAATATAACCCTTGAAGCCTTTAAACCCGAATAAAAGCCCTCTTTGATATGTATACTTGGTGCTCACGCCATTTCGGTGTAGTTTTGTTTCTTGTACAAGCCTATGGTAATATTTAAATCATGACTGAGCAAATGAGTGTGATTCTTCTTATATACTCCACCAACCATACAAATGAGTGTTTTGAGTGAATTATATTTCATTTTCTTTTCGTGAGGTGTTTAGTAATTTTTATCAAGAAAGCAAGATCATTTGGGTATTGTCAAACATCTCGATGCTTCGACCATAAAAGCTTAATTCGATGAATCTAACTTGTACTCGTGCTTGATAGATTTGCATCACATTTTTCTAATCATACGTGTGTACCATGTGGATAATTGTTTTTACTTCTAGATTTCCTTGAGGGCAAGCAAAGTTTAAGTGTGGGGGAATACGATAACGCTCAAATTGTGCATATTTTTAGTAGCGTTATTCGTGTTTTTATATATGTTATTTGGTTATATTTATATGCTTTTGTTACTTAATCGTAGCAAAGTATGTTTGCAAAGTATATGTAGCCAAGTACAGGAAAAAGGAAGAAAAATATGAGAAAAATGAGGAAGAAGGAAATATTTATGATAGTGCGAAGATTCTCTTGTCAAGTTCCACACCAAAAAGGTATTTCAAAGAATGAAGGTCCAAGTATTCAAGTTGATTAGCTTCAAGATAAAGAAAAGACCAAGTTTGGATGAAGAACCAAGAACCAAAAGGTAGAAACAAGCCTAAACGACAAAAGTCCAAAAGAGCATACAGCAGCACTAAATCCGATCGGATGCTACCTGCAACCGATTCGGATGGATGCAATTTCTGAAGACCAACCAATCGGTTGGACGCAATACCGATCGGTTGGATGTCGTCTGATTTGCCAAAACTTCATCATTAAGTATTGTGTTTAACTACCAACGATTCTATAGCCTTCTAATGATGATTCTAGGCCCTTCTAATTTGCTTGGAGGACAAGTGTAGCATTAAAGACCCTAAGGCTTTGAGAGTAGTATAAATAGGACCATTTGTGAAGAGTTTTACACACACCTTTTAATAATTCTCATACCAATTCTCATACAATCATCAAGATACTCTCTCAAAAGTCCAAATTCGTCCTTAGAAGTCCATGAAGTTTTGGAGGTTCAAGAAGTCAACATTTGGAGGTCAAAACATCAAGAAGTCAACACCAATACTTTGGGTGTCATTACTTTATCATTTGTAATCTATTTCCAATCATTGTAAGACTTTCAATTATGGTTTCAATTTGGAGGTCAAAACATCATGAAGTTCTGAGTTTATGTTTGCTATGAGTGGCTAGTGCCTTTGTGCACTTTGCTTAGATGATGTGTATTGCTTATTGATTTGCGTATGATTGTGATAACATGTTTTAATTCAATTTCAAGTTTATTCTAAGATCCAATTGTGATTAAGTTTCATAGTGACATTTGTTGATCAAGTTTAACTAGTTGCTGATAATTTTAAGGATCGAAAGAACTATTGTTATTCAACTAGTTATAATCATTTGTCTATGAATGATTGTTTTTACCCATTATTCTTGATGAAACAAAGAAAGTTAATTGTGGTTGTAATAAGAATGCTTTTATCTATCAAAATAGGATTGATTGTAAACCATTTCAAGGGTCGAAAGATTAATAGTTTACTATCAATTGTGACCTTTTGTCTATGATCGGTTACCTTTTGTATTGACCATTTCCTAAGCTTATTTGATAAAGCAAAAGACTATTTTTTTGTTTAAGTTACACCAACTTATGAACCTAGAATTGATTGGTTAAACGTAATGCTTGTTTTTATGAACTAAAATCTTGACGAAGGTTTAATTTGTAGAAATAATAGATTAGTTCACCAAACTAATTATCACAACTAACATGTTATCCAAAGTTATCACAATCATGCTAATCAAGAGTAGTATGTTAGTCTAAGAAAGTGTAGTTTTTAATCATTTTAATTACTATATTTTTATCATTGCTTGTTTAAGAAATTCACTTTTAGTAGCTTACGATCTGATTCACTCACAAATCCCTGCGAACGATCCCGACTTACCATCATAATCTTGCTATAACGGACGAGTGCACTTGCTCGTATGTGTTATTTCTAGATTTGGTAATTCACCTTTATAAATTTAAAACTTGCACTCACACGCGACACATCAGCGTCTTTCGACAACCCCATTCTGTTCTGGACTTCTTGCAATGGATGTTTGAGGTTCAATTCCCACTTTCTCAAAATAAGATTGAAAAGTTTGATTTTTGAATTCACTTATATTGTCTGTTCTAACTTTTCTGACCGTATTACGTAGCTGAACTTGAATTTTTGTGAGAAAGGTGATGATCATTGAAGGAGCTTGATCTTTGCTTCAGAGAAAGTAGACCCAAGTCCATCTAGAGTAGTCATCAACAATTACTAGAATGTAGCATTTACCGTTTATCGTTTGAACACGCATAGGGCCTCACAAATCCATATGAAGTAGGTGAAGAACATGATATGTACTGTGTTCTGTTTTTGACGGAAAATATGCACGAGTATTTTTTCCTTGTTCACAAGCTGGACATAAGTGATCTTTTGAATATCGAAACCGTGGAAGACCATCGACTAGTTTGTGACGTGCAAGTTCAGTCATGGTTTTGAAATTCAAATGAGATAGTCGTTTGTGCCATAACCATGATTTTGTCGAATGTGCTTTGGAGAGCAGACATATAGGGGAAGAAGCAATCATATCAGACATTGAGATGGTGTAAAGACTAGTTCCACGTTTGCCCGACATTAGATCATTTCCTTGTAAGTCATGAACGAAACAAGTTTTCTCTCGAAATGCTACTTCCAAATCCCCATCACAAAATTGACCGAATGAGAAAAGGTTGTGACCAAGACCTTCGACATAATAGACACGACTAATTTTGATGTTGCCATTGACATAATCTCCATAGCCCATGATAGCAGCGAAATGATCATTCTCGAATCTGACAGTTCCGATGAACTTTGTAGCAAAGTTTACTAACAGTTTGAGATTGCCTGTCATATGTCGGGTACAACCGCTATCAACAATCCATAGAATAATTTGAACCACCTGCATTACACGAAGACAACGAAGATGGAGTGATGGTAACGGTAGAACCCAGAGAATTTGTGGGTTCCATTGGGTTAGTAAAACAGTTTTTAATAACTTTAGGTAGCCATGTAAAACTAGGTTTTCTTTGTAACCAACGTTGCCATGTCCAACTAGTTTTAGCTTTCTTCTTAGTGAATTTGCTAGGTGATGGGATTGTCTTAGGAGTTGTTTTCGCAACTATGGGTGTGTCTAAGGCATTATTAAAATCTACACTTGGCGGTTTTCCTAGCACAGACTTAGAAGCAATAGTGGGCCTATAGGGAATGCCAGATGTACGTTTCTTGTTACGAGATAAAAGAGATCTTGCAACACGTTTCGTATGATCACCAGATAACATGCTTTTATGACAAAACACACAAGATGAATTAACATTCAAAGTCTTAGCATTCGTTACATCGATATTAGAATTACAAGTTTTTAAGTTCGAATCTAAATCAGACGCAACATGTTTTTTATTCAAATTCCTAAGTTGATCTTCTACTTCTTGGTCCGCTTCTATGTTACCACATCCTATGCTTCGGTTTGTTGCTCTTACGCTTTGATCTGCTAACGCTAGTAGTGGGGACTATTTCTGTAGAAGTGGAAGGATTCAAATTAGTTTTCTGAGGGGATGTTTGCCTAGGTGTTGTGTCCATTATGTAATTCCCGGTGTAATCACATTTGTGTTAACTAACTTTCCTTTTTCTAGTAACTGCATTTTCTCTTTAAGATCAATGATGATGTGATTCTTTTGTTGAATTTTTGAATCGAGTTCTCTATTTAAGCGAATGGTGTCATTACGATTTTGACAAACTTCATCGATTTCCTTTTCATATTTGAAAATTTGACTTTTTAAAACAGCATTTTCTTTTTCAAGATTTTCAACTTTGGGCGTTTGACTGTTATGAAAGGACATCGTTTCATTTTGACTTTGCAATTTTTATTCAAAATCAAGACTCTGAGTTTGACACCATTGTAGCTTCTGATTAAGTTGAAAAATTTCTGCTGAAAGTTTACTTTGCACATCATCATTGTGTTTAATGATTCTCTCATTTTCTCTGTTTAAAGTTTGAATTTCGTGTTTCAACATTTCGGTGTCAGCAGTGTGATCAACAACAAGCCTAGAATTGGAAGACTCATAAATCGAATTCATAACCACAGAGATAATATCATAACTTAGAACATCTTCCAAGAGTCGATCAGCTTCATTTTGTAAAACTTTGTTTTGACATTTTTGTTTTGAGATTGAATTTTCTGTTGTATTGAAAGTGTTCATCATGGATGTTACTTCTGTTTGGAGTTCATGTTCCCAGTGTGTAGCACAAAGACGCAAATGTTGAACATATGGTAAAAATTCTTTTTAAAAAATTTCTCTCTTTTCTTTTTCGTAAGGAGATAGAAAAGGGGAAACTGTTATCTCAGAGTTACGTTCAATTGCTTGTTCTAAAATATTGATGTCTTCCATAAATGTATCAAAGTATTTAAGTACAAGACATCGTTTAGGTAATGGTGCAATTACTCCAGAATTTGGTAAAGGACCATTTATTTGTGCCACTGGTTTAACAGGACCAACATCAGAAGAATATTCATGAATTTGCATAACAAACCATGGTTGTTCTGTTTTATCTTTTTGAGGAACAAAGGTGTTAGAAATATGAGACACTTTTGAATAATCAAATGGTTTATTGAACTTAACATTGCTTATTTTTGATCGACTCTCTTCGTCTTGTTCCTGTTCTTCCTCATAGTTATATACAACAACATGCATAATTGACTCATCAAAGAGGTGGTCTGCACTATACAACTTTGGATTTTCCTTGAGTGTTTTGTGTCGAAAACGTGGTTTGTCATCACCAATAGCAAAACCATAACCTTGGGGATTTTGCTTTAGAGTAAACTTTTGAATTGTTTTTACAGACTCACCAATTTTATAAACAACTTTTTGAAACTCTTTTAATTTACATTCCAAATCTACGATTTCATCAAGATAAGAATCAATACGTTTCCTAGACACTTGTTTATATTCAGAAAAACTAGCCTGACAAGTTGACAACTCTGTTTTTGTTTTTGAAAGTTCAGAATTGAGGTGTTCAACCTGTTGTTTGAATTCTAATTTATCTTGTTCAATTTAAGAAATCAAGTTATTTTTTGAAGCAGTTAATTCTCGTATTTGATGTTGTAAATCTTGTTCTTTGACATAAGCTTTTTGAAATGCAACTTCAAAACCTTGTTCTCATTTTTCTTTTGTTTCAAAATTTGTGAGTTGTATTTTATAGCACTCAAGGTCCTTAGTTAATGATGCAACTTTCGCTTTTAATGTTCTGTTGATTTCATTGCATTTTACAATCTGAGATTTTTGTGAGTCCAATTGGGATTGGGTGGTCAATAGTAAGGTCGTGAGTTCTGGATCTGGACCGAGCAAAGGTTAATTTTGTTCAATTTGATCATTGTTATCGTCATCAATTGGATCATCAAATATAACAACTGGGTTAATTTGATCATCATCAAATGTAACAACTGTGTTCATTTGTTCATCTTCTTGAGGAGATATTAATGAATCATTTTGAACAACTTGCTCCTCATCTGATGCAGATTCAGACGGTGATACAATTTCATGTATTAGACAAGTTGTTGGATTAGGTATTTGAGACAGACCGTCCGTATCATATACTGGGCATGTGTCACTCATGTGAAGTTCCTGCATGTTTGCCATTAGCATCACAGCTGCATTTGCTTCCAAATCCTCCATGTCATCATCTGAATATGCATTTGCCGTGAAGCTGTTTTCTTTGTCAGTAAGAGTGCCCCCTGATACATCCTTTAGAGCTAGAAGTAGTGCCTCCTTATGAAACTCACTACCTCGGACTCTAGGTTTGGGACATGCATTAGCCAGATGACCTTTCCCATTGCAGTTATAGCACTTGACCATAGTATTCCCAGTCCCTGTATTCCCAGTTTCAACATGGTCAACCCTTTTCTGAGGAGCACCTACATTGTTCCTACTTACACTAGCTGCATTAAACCTTTGTCCATTTCCTGAATTTCCCATATAACCTCCTGATCCAGTTCTTTCATAAGCACAATTTTGTATTTCAACTCGTCCATCTTGTACAACAGCTTGATTCCTTGTGTTAGATGAAGTGCGGAGATGATTGTTGGATTTGTTAGAGAATTTGCTAAAAGTACGAGCAATGAGTCCAAATCCTTTATTCAAAGAGTTGAATGCATCGTCTTCGTCATTGTTTGTATTTGTGTAGAACATGGTGTCAGTGTTGTCATAGGGGACTAGTTGATTTTCAGTTGATTACTGTGTCAAATCATATGGAATGAGTTGGGTGGAAGAGGTTTGTTGAGGATAGTTAAAGTGATGTTGCTGTTGGACATAAGCGTTGTTTGATTGTGGAGGTGGAGCAATGTGAGATTGAGCTATTAGTGCCAATGAATTTGGAGTTGTAGAAGGTGAATAAGTACCACGAAGAGCTCGATCTTTGTCAACTTCAGATTGATGGTACTTCAGATAATCTTACAACAACCCATAAGATGCATTATGTATATTTTTGTCTTGACGAACAAACGTGACATATTTTTGCCAATCTGGACCAATACAGCTGAGAAACTTCGTGTTGATTGCAGTCCTGGTTAAAACAATTTTATGTCTGTCCAACTCATTTATGATGTTTGTGAACCGATAGTAATAAGATTCTAGTGACTCCCCTGATTCAATCATGAACATTGTATATTCGAGGTAAAGTTTGGATTCCATGTCTTCTTGGTTCAGTTTAGTGCCTTCCATTAAGAGATGAACGTGTTCCCACATATCCTTAGCTGTTTTCTGAGCATCAATGCTTCGGAAAATCGGATTAGGTATTCCCTGAAGAATATAGGACATTGCAAGTTCATTTGCTTCACGATGAAGTATTTGCTCTGCAGTAAGTTGAGTTTCAGGAACAGGGATCACTGATTCAGGTCTTGGAGGAGTTGCAGTTGGATCTCCAAGAACCGTTGTAGTTGGCATTTGGAATGGACCTTCAATTATAGCCTTTTTCATATATTTGCCATGTGGTTTCTTGAGTCCTATGAACCTTAAGAATCGACTTGCCTATTGAACATAATTACCAGGAGTGAGCATTGGAGGTGTGTCAAGTGATCCAGCTTCATATCTAGATTGTTGGCTACTGATGGCTTCACACATTTGATCAAACCAATGTGGTTGTTTTGCAGGAAGTGGGAAGGATTTCATTGGTTGTTGTTGGTATGGTTGTTGTTGATGGGATTGTTGCTGTGGAAAGAATTGATTTTGTTGCATGAATAGTTGTTGTTGAGGATACTACGGTTGCTGAGAATACTGCTGTTGCTGAGGATACTGCTGTTGAAAGTAGTTGAAATGAGGTGGTTGAGACATGATTGTGATTAGTTAACTTTTGTTGTTATGGATCTTGTAGACAATTGAGAGGTGTGTTGTAAGTAATGATGTTTGGTTTTGGTAAAATATGAATTAAGATGATTACTGTTCACGTCCAATTTCGACAAACACTGTTCACAGTTTACCAATTGCGACGAGCTAACTGTTCACGTCCAATTTCGACAAACACTGTTCACAGTTTACCAATTGCGACGAGCTAACTGAATTGCGACGAAGTTACAATTGCGATGGATTTATCTAATTCCGACTGAACTTGGTCAATTCCGATAAGATAACTGAATTGCGATGGAACTTGGTCAATTCCGATAGAAAGTGCAACTGCGATCGCAGTTTGCAATTTCGATATAATATGCAATTCCGATGTTATCTCACTAATCTTATACAAGATAGGAGATTTCCACAAAGTCAAAGTATTTTCACAAGCTTGTACAAGAAAGGAATCTACTGTGTTTCAATTCCGATAAACCCTTTTTGAAGCAATTCCAATAAACCCTCTTTTTCATGCAATTCCGATAAACCATTTTTTTGGAGCAATTCCGATAAACCCTCGGTAAACAAAAACGACTTAATATGAATGTAAAACAGCTTAACTAACAATTTCTTTCGATCAAAAATGTTGTAAATGACTTAAATAATAAGAAAGTTTTAAGCTTTAACGTTTTGAATGAAATTTCACCAATTTCGATGAAGTGGAAATAAGTAAAACGAAGATAAAACTAGTGTAAATCGTAAAAGATGTAAACTTTCGACTTTGAATCAAACTTCTAAACACTATAGAGTACTTAACACTTTACAAGCATGAAGAATGAGTGTTAGAAATGAGATTTTGTCACAAAATAACCACAAAACCAACTCGTATGAAATCGTAAATGGTACGAACTACACAAAACACTAGTCAATGATCTTTAGACGATTGATACCATTTGTTAGGTCACCTTATTAGTATAACACAAGTATAATAATGATAGAGATGAGAGAAAGAGATGAGAGAGTGGTTCTTTATATCACACACATAGAATAACAAAAGGTAGCTTGCATTAGTGAAATAACCAACCCAATAAAGAGTATGCTTACATGGGTATTTATAAGACAAGAGTGTTAGGGAAACACTCTTGTGCGTTCTTTCTAGAAACTAAACAAGGTTCACGGCCCATAGGCCTTCTAATAGGGTCGAACCTTAAAACAAACATAAAGTCCTATAACTTAAGCAACCTATTACATAATGTTAATACAAATATCGTCCCAAAAACGTTATTTATATTTTATGATCTTTATTAGTTTTGTTAGTGACAAATACAAGGTATATATTTTAACAAATCATAAATACACACTAAAGTCTTTTTAGAAAACATTTATATTTCACAAGATCACTAGAATTTGCATTTTGTACATTTACATGTTTATTTCCTAAAATGGAAACTTTATTAGTTAAATATTAGGATGACATCATGGCATGCATCATGTACACAATCTTGGTAAGATTTTGTGATATTTTGTTTAAATCTTCAAGCCAAAGAGTTGACATTTTAAGATATGAAAAGATATGGCAAGATGTGGAAAGATTTGAAGATCTCTTAGCTGGCCTGATACGGCGGATCCAAATGCATACACGGACGGATCCAAGTTTTGGGATCCGCCTGATCCGCCGCCTGTCGATCAGCCTTGCCTATAAATAGCAAGCTGATCATTTGGCCATTTCATCACTCATATAGCTTAAATACATACTCATTCATTTACTAACCCATTTCATATCATTCATTCATCTCATTTGATCTTTCCTTTTGTAGCAAAGGGATCAAACATACAAGGATCAACGTTCTGTCATTATCCGTCTAGTTTAGTCACTGTGTGAACTTGTACTAGTTTGCATATCATTGTTTGTATCATTTATATCAGTAGATTGAGGTTAGTGTTTTAGTCTTTAAAACACAAAGAGTGTTGGGAGTGGTTGTACCCTTGTAAAGAACAAAACGGGAGTAGTTGTACCCTTGTGAAAGAACCAACGGCAGTGGTTGAACCCTTGTAAAGAACCCGGTGTTTAGCTTAGTACCGGATAAAGATTAAGCGACGTGTAAAGGTTTTCTCCGCCTAGATGGGAGCTTGTTTCTTAGTGAAGAAGAACTCTCAAGTTAGAGGCTCGAGGAGTGGAGTAGGGCAAGGAAGAGAGTCCTTGTAGCCGAACCACTATAAACAACAGTGTTGTGTGGTTTGATCTTTCCTCTCTTTACTTATTTACTTATATTACTTGTTTGTGTGCTTGATTGTTACTTTACTTCGAAATCACAATAAGTAACAAAGCGAATCAAATTTTAAACGGTAAAACTATTCAACCCCCCTTCTAGTTTTCCACAATTGGTATCAGAGCGGTGTTACTCAAGATTTTCAAAATATATTGTATTTTAAAAACATAAAACGATCAATGGATTTTGTAAATTTTAAAGAAAGGAAATCTATGCAAAGACCACCACTATTTGAACCAAATTGTTTTGATATATTGGAGAAATCGCTTTGAGACATATGTGAAGTCAAATGACATAGATCTGTGGTATATTATTGTAGAAGGTGACTATAAGCCCATTAGTAATGATATTTCAGGTGGTCGGGATATAGGTACTTCTTTTATTCGTCACAGTGATGAGCAAAAGAAGTTGATTGCAAAAAATAATGAAACCAAAAAGATGCTTTATAATTCTTGACCAAAGAAAGAATATGAAAGAGTTTTTATGTGTAAAACGGCTAAAGATACTTTGCAATCACTACCTCGGACTCTAGGTTTGGGACATGCATTAGCCAAATAACCTTTCCCATTGCAGTTATAGCACTTGACCATACCCTGTATTCCCAGTCCCTGTATTCCCAGTTTCAACATGTTCAACCCTTTTCTGAGGAGCACCTACATTGTTCCTACTTCCACTAGCTGCATTAAACCTTTGTCCATTTCCTGAATTTCCCATATAACCTCCTGATCCAGTTCTTCCATAAGCACGATTTTGTATTTCAACTCGTCCATCTTGTACAACAGCTTGATTCCTTGTGTTAGATGAAGTGCAGAGATGATTGTTGGATTTGTTAGAGAATTTGCTAAAAGTAAGAGCAATGAGTCCAAATCCTTTATTCAATGAGTTGAATGCATCGTCTTCGTCATTGTTTGTATTTGTGTAGAACATGGTGTCAGTGTTGTCATAGGGTACTAGTTGATTTTCAGTTGATTACTATGTCAAATCATATGGAATGAGTTAGGTGGAAGAGGTTTGTTGAGGATAGTTAAAGTGATGTTGTTGTTGGACATAAGCGTGGTTTGATTGTGGAGGTGGAGCAATGTGAGATTGAGCTATCAGTGCCAATGAATTTGGAGTTGTAGAAGGTGAATAAGTACCACGAAGAGCTCGATCTTTGTCAACTTCAAATTGATGGTATTTCAGATAATCTTACAACAACCCATAAGATGCATTATGTATATTTTTGTCTTGACGAACAAACGTGACATATTTTTGCCAATCTGGACAAATACAGCTGAGAAACTTAGTGTTGATTGCAATCCTGGTTAAAACAATGTTATGTCTGTCCAAGTCATTTATGATGTTTGTGAACCGATAGTAATAAGATTCTAGTGACTCCCTTGATTCAATCATGAACATTGTATATTCGAGGTAAAGTTTGGATTCCATGTCTTCTTGGTTCAGTTTAATGCCTTCCATTAAGAGATGAACGTGTTCCCACATATCCTTAGCTGTTTTCTGCGCATCAATGCTTCGGAAAATCGGATTAGGTATTCCCTGAAGAATATAGGACATTGCAAGTTCATTTGCTTCACGATGAAGTATTTGCTCTGCAGTAAGTTGAGTTTCAGGAACAGGGATCACTGATTCAGGTCTTGGAGGAGTAGCAGTTGGATCTCCAGGAACCGTTGTAGTTGGCATTTGGAATGGACCTTCAATTATAGCCTTTTTCGTATATTTGCCATGTGGTTTCTTGAGTCCTATGAACCTTAAGAATCGATTTTCCTATTGAACATAATTACTAGGAGTGAGCATTGGAGGTGTGTCAAGTGATCCAGCTTCATGTCTAGATTGTTGGCTACTGATGGCTTCACACATATGATCAAACCGATGTGGTTGTTTTGCAGGAAGTGGGAAGGATTGCATTGGTTGTTGTTGGTATTGTTGTTGTTGATGGGATTGTTGTTGTGGAAAGAATTGATTTTGTTGCATGAATAGTTGTGGTTGAGGATACTACGGTTGCTGAGAATACTGCTGTTGCTGAGGATACTGCTATTGAAAGTAGTTGAAATAAGGTGGTTGAGACAAGATTGTGATTAGTTAACTTGTGTTGTTAGGGATCTTGTAGACAATTGAGAGGTGTGTTGTAAGTAATGAGGTTTGGTTTTAGTTAAATATGAATTAAGATGATTACTGTTCACGTCCAATTTCGACAAACACTGTTCACACTTTACCAATTGCGACGAGCTAACTGAATTGCAACAAATACTGTTCAAAGTTTACCAATTGCGACGAAGTTACAATTGCGATGGATTTATCTAATTCCGACTGAACTTGGTCAATTCCGATAAGCTAGCTGAATTGCGATGGAACTTGGTCCATTCCGATAAGATAACTGAATTGCGATGGAACTTGGTCAATTCCGATAGAAAGTGCAATTGCGATGGCAGTTTGTAATTTCGATATAATATGCAATTCCGAAGTTATCTCACTAATCTTATACAAGATAGGAGATTTCCACAAAGTCGAAGTATTTTCACAAGCTTGTACAAGAAAGGAATCTACTGTGTTTCAATTCCGATAAACCCTTTTTGAAGCAATTCCAATAAACCATCTTTTTGATGCAATTCCGATAAACCCTCGGTAAACAAAAACGACTTAATATGAATGTAAAACAGCTTAACTAATGATTTCTTTCGATCAAAAACGTTGTAAATGACATAAATAATAAGAAAGTTTTAAGCTTTAACGTTTTGAATGAAATTTGACCAATTTCGATGAAGTGGAAATAATTAAAACGAAGATAAAACTAGTGTAAATCGAAAAAGATGCAAACTTTCGACTTTGAATCAAACTTCTAAACACTATAGAGTACTTAACACTTTACAAGCATGAAGAATGAGTGTTAGAAATGAGATTTTGTCACAAAATAACCACAAAACCAACTCGTATGAAATCGTAAATGGTACGAACTACACAAAACACTAGTCAATGATCTTTAGACGATTGATACCACTTGTTAGGTCACCTTATTAGTATAACACAAGTATAATAATGATAGAGATGAGAGAAAGAGATGAGAGAGTGGTTCGTTATATCACACACATAGAATAACAAAAGGTAGCTTGCATTAGTGAAATAACCAACCCAATAAAGAGTATGTTTACATGGGTATTTTTATGACAAGAGTGTTAGGGAAACACTCTTGTGCGTTCTTTCTAGAAACTAAACAAGGTTCACGACCCATAGGCCTTCTAATAGAGTCGAACCTTAAAACAAACATAAAGGCCTATAACTTAAGCAACCTATTACATAATGTTAATACAAATATCATCCCAAAAACGTTATTTATATTTTATGATCTTTACTTAGTTTTGTTAGTGACAAATACAAGGTATATCTTTTAGCAAATCATAAATACAAGCTAAAGTCTTTTTAGAACACATTTATATTTCACAAGATCACTAGAATTTGCATTTTGTACATTTACATGTTCATTTCCTAAAATGGAAACGTTATTAGTTAAATATTAGGATGACATCATGGCATGCATCATGTACACAATCTTGGTAAGATTTTGTGATATTTTGTTTAGATATTCAAGAGAAAGAGTTGACATTTGAAGATATGGAAAGATATGGCAAGATTTGGAAAGATTTGAAGATCTCTTAGCTGGCCTGACACGGCGGATCCAAATGCATACACGGACGGATCCAAGTTTTGGGATCCGCCGGATCCGCCGCCTGTTGATCAGCCTTGCCTATAAATAGCAAGCTGATCATTTGGCCATTTCATCACTCATATAGCTTAAATACATACTCATTCATTTACTAACCCATTTCCTATCATTCATTCATCTCATTTGATCTTTCCTTTTGTAGCAAAGGGATCAAACATACAAGGATCAACGTTCTGTCGTTATCCGTCTAGTTTAGTCACTGTGTGATCTTGTACTAGTTTCCATATCATTGTTTGCATCATTTATATCAGTAGAGTGAGGTTAGTGTTTTAGTCCTTAAAACACAAAGAGTGTTTGGAGTGGTTGTACCTATGTGAAAAACCAAATGGGAGTGCTTGTACCCTTGTGAAAGAACCAACGGGAGTGGTTGTACCCTTGTAAAGAACCCGGTGTTTAGCTTAGTACCGGATAAAGATTAAGCGACGTGTAAAGGTTTTCTCCGCCTAGAAGGGAGCTTGTTTCTTAGTGAAGAAAAACTCTCGAGTTAGAGGCTCGATGAATGGAGTAGGGTAAGGAAGAGAGTCCTTGTAGCCGAACCACTATAAACAACAGTGTTGTGTGGTTTGATCTTTCCTCTTTTTACTTATTTACTTATATTACTTGTTTGTGTGCTTGATTGTTTACTTTACATTGAAATCACAATAAGTAACAAAGCGAATCAAATTTTAAACTGTAAAACTATTCAACCCCCCTTCTAGTTTTCCACAATTGGTATCAGAGCGATGTTATTCAAGATTTTCAAAATATATTGTATTTTAAAAACTTGAAACGATTAATGGATTTTGAAAACTTTAAAGAAGGGCAATCTATGCAAAGACCACCACTATTTGAACCAAATTGTTTCATATATTGGAAAAATCGCTTTGAGACATATGTGAAGTCAAAGGACATAGATCTTTGGTATATTATTGTAGAGGGTGACTATAAGCCCATTAGTAATGATATTTCAGGTGGTCTGGATATAGGTACTTCTTTTATTCGTCACAGTGATGAGCAAAAGAAGTTGATTGCTAAAAATAATGATGCCAAAATGATGCTTTACAATTCTTTACCTAAGAAAGAATATGAAAGAGTTTTTATGTGTAAAACGGCTAAAGATATTTGGCAATCACTAATTATCACTCATCAAGGGAACTCACAAGTCAAAGATAACAAAATTGATTTTCTTGTTTAACAATATGAACAATTTGTTATCTCTTATGATGAGACCATTGATAGTGCGTTTGCTAGGTTCAATACTATTATTACATCTCTTAAAGCACTTGATGAATCTTTTTCTAGTAAGAATTTTGTCAGGAAATTTCTAAGAGCACTCCACCCGAAGTGGAGAGCAAAGGTGACAGCTATTGAAAAATCTAAGGATCTTTCAAGTATGACACTGGACGAGCTCATAGGAAACCTCAAAGTTCACGAAATGGTGATGGAAAAAGACTCAGAAATAGTTAAAGGCAAAAAGGAGAAAATGAAGTCCATTGCCTTGAAAGCTAAAGTTGTGTCAAGTGATGAAGAGTCTTGTTCTAGTAGCGAAGACGAAGAATATGCCATGGCGGTCAGAGATTTCAAGAAATTCTTCAGGAGACGAGGAAAGTTCGTCAGACCACCTCGTGAACGAAAGAAATCCGTCCGAAAAGACCGGGATGATAGAAAAGGAAAGGTAGATAGGAAGTGTTATAGGTGAGGAGACCCTAGTTACTTTATAGGAGAATGTCTAAAGCATCCAAAGAACAAGTCTCAAAGAGCCTTTGTCAGTGGAGCTTGGAGTGATAGTGAAGGAGATGATAACGAGCCCAAGAACGACGAAGTTGCTCTCATGGCTCACGATACAGAAGAGGTACATTCTGACTCTTCTATAGATGATGAAACCTTAGAAGTAGAATATAACAAACTGTGTGATATAACCTTAAAAATCATAAACAAAAACAAGTTCTTAGAAACCAAAACGACAATTTTAGAAAACGAAGTTTATTGGCTTAAAGAAAAGGAGATACGAATTGAAAAAGGTAAAAATGCTAAAGAAACGTGTGTGTTGTGTCAGGAACTTAAATTATAACTAGAAACATTAAAAATCACACAGGAAGATCTCATCAAACAAAATTCCAAGTTTAAAAAGTTTGATAAAAACAAAAGTTGTGTAGATGAGATAATAAAAATACAAAAACTACCTCATGATAAAACCGGACTAGGTTTTATGAAACTAGGAAGTATAAGTGACTTTAAGAAACAAACTGTGAAAGAAAAAGAAACGGTTCCAACTAAGTCAGTAGCCCACGGATCCGACGGATCCAAAACTTTGGATCCACCAGTAGTACCAAAAGGATCCGCCGGTACAAGTTGTTAAAAGAAGGTTCTAAAGACTGACCGTACTGAATTCGTTAGAGTTACTAGAAAACCTAGTACTAGTATAACTAATAACAAACAAAAACCAACAGTTTTTATAGGAAAAGGTCAAGCTAGAAATGAGTACAGAGTTAAAACGGTTCAACAAAGACCTCAAACTAGTTTCCCAAACACCCCTTTCCAAAAAGTAATGTTAACCCACAACATACTTACCAAAGTAATTGGAACCAAAACATGTCTAGAAACTTTCATGGTCCTAATTACATGTCGTGGAACAATTGTCCACCATTTCCTTACATGAACCATGATAATGTCATGTTTAACCCAAACAGACCCATGAGATATTGGGGACCAAACGCTTGAGTTTTTCTTGAACTTAGGTGTGCTTAAAAGTTGAACTATAACCAGATGAGTGGATTAAAGATAGTGGGTGTTCAAGACACATGACGAGAAACAAAAGCCTTTTCTCAGACAACCAAGTGTACGACGGAGGTAATGTCACATTCGGTAGCAAGCTTAAAACTAAAATCATCAGAAAAGGTACGATTTCTCATGACTCTCTCACTATTGATGATGTTGCTCATGTAGATAATTTAGGATTTAACTTGCTTAGTATTAGTCAATTATGCCGCAAAAAGTATAACGTCCTTTTCAGTGAAAATGGAAGTAAAAGACTTAAGGATGGCATAACTGTAGGAAAAGGTGTTTTGAAGAATAACGTTTATGTTATGAAACTCGACAAAACACCTAAAGACAAGCTTTGTCTAACCTCCTTGGACGAAAACTCAACTCTATGGCATCGACGCTTAGGTCACGCCAATATGAGGTTAATTCAATCCTTATCATCTAAGGAACTCGTTAGGAACCTGCCCAAGTTGAAATATGACCAACACTTTTGTGATGCTTGCAAAATAGGAAAACAAGTTCATAATAGCCATAAGGCTAAAAACATGGTGTCTACATCTAGGTGTCTAGAATTATTGCATATGGATTTGTTTGGTCCATCTGCTATACAAAGTTATGGGGAAACTTCTATACTTTGGTAATAGTAGATGATTACTCTAGGTATACTTGGACTAAGTTTCTAAAAACTAAAAACGAAGCATTTGATAAATTTGAAATATTAAGTAAGAAAATTCAAAATCAAATAGGAAGTAACGTAGTATCAATTAGAACTGACCATGGTCGTGAATTCGACAATGAAATCCAATTCGGAGCTTTTTGTGATGCCAATGGCATAACTCATAATTTCTCGGCTCCTCGAACCCCTCAATCTAACGGTGTGGTAGAACGTAAAAATAGGACAATTCAAGAAATGAGTAGAACCATGTTAAATGAACAAAACATACCTCAAAATTTTTGGTGTCACGCTGTAGATACATCTACATATATTCTAAATCGAGTTCTAATTAGACCATTCTTGACAAAGACTCCATATGAGTTATATAGAGGCAAAAAGCCTACTTTAGGATATTTTAGAGTGTTTGGAAGCAAGTGTTTCATTTTAAACACAAAAGATTATCTCACCAAGTTCGACCCAAAGTCTTATGAAGGTGTATTTCTATGATACTCAAAACTAGTAAAGCATATATGTTGATCCCAGTTGAGCTTCACGATCTAAATAATTGCTTTAGATAAATCTAAGGTAATCGGTATAGAAACTGATTTTGAGTTTTATATCAAATATTATGCGGAAACTAATACTTGATCTTAAGAAGAATAAACACAAACGAATTCTCAAACTACACTTCAATATATTAATACGATTGCTCTGAATAGCAATAGGGTTACAAGAAACCTTGAAGTGTAAAACAGTACGTATGCTAAGATTATCAATCAATCGATCTCTAACTCTAACCCTAGAACCTCCTTTTATAGCATAAGGAGTCCTAGTCGGTTTACAAGACTTCCTATACAAGAAAAATATTCATACGTATCTTTTCTATACTTATCTTAACATACTTTACATAATTAATAAGCAGCAGAGTAATCCATCTAGCAGCAGAGTCCTCGTGAGCTAGCAGCAGAGTTACAATGTGCCTATTATACCAAAACAGCAGAGTTACCAAAACAGCAGAGTTCTTGTGCTAATCAGCAGAGTTACATAACTATCCAGCAGAGTTGTAATTCTCGAATCAGCAGCATTTCAGACCCAACAATCCTCCCCTAAACTTGATATTTTTCATCAAAAATCATCAAGTTTCCTTCAATCCAAATAACCACCAGGAGGATGCTTCCAAACACCTTACTGTTTTGAAACTTGTGATACCAGCAACTTTTTATACTTCTCAATCAGTCCTTTTGCTTGATTATCATTTCTGAACTGTAGAGCTCAGTAGCTTCTTCCATTCAATACTTCTTTCATCTGGTTCAAACATGTTCTTCAAGTAATAATAATTTAGTCTCTCATACACTATCTCTGGTCTAGTATCTCCATACTTCATTTTGTACAAATTCCAGAGTTGAGTAATATCATCTCTATCCATGTAGTGCAACATCTGAGAAAAACTAATATATCCCACACTTGAACCATTTGATCTCTTTACTATCCAGCATACACTACTATCAGCTAAAACATCATGTGAATAATCAATGATTGGATATTTTACTGATAAAGGAACTTCATTGAGTAACTCAGGCTCTTCTTGAGTGTCATGAACTGTAAGATCCATAATCTCTTTTATATCAACATCAGTCACTTTGTCAATATCATGCTTATCATTCATTTCTTCTTTCTCTGACTCACTATCACTCATCACTACTGACTGAGTTCTTCTCTTCTTCCTACTCACCTGCTTTACTCTCCTTCTATATCTCTTTGTACCAGCAGAGGATTCAGTCATTTCTTCAGCTTCAACAACAACTTCTTTCTCTTTCTCAACATCAGATACTACAGGCTTTGAAACACTTCCACTCCCAGATGCTTTTAGATTGTCAGATCCCATAACTTCTGGAGTTCTTTTCTTTTCAGAAACTTTTCTTGGATTAAGTTTAGCATAAGTTTCATAAAATTCTTTTTCAATTAAGTGATCTGCCTTACCCTTAAAATCCTTCATCTGATAGTTTCTAGCATTCTTCAAATAGTACTTCATGTCTTTAACCAATGCTTTCCTTGAAGATGACTTTTGTTTGTAACCATGTTTTTGTGCCTCTTTAATCCTTAAGATCAACTCTTCCCACTTAGTTAATCCATTCTTTCTAAGTATGAACTCAACAAGCTCTTTTGTCTTTTCAGCTCCATCCAACTGCTCATCATTAGATATCAGCCTAGCTTCACCTCTTACAATCATATCAGAATCAATGAAATACTGTAATTGTTCATCTAATTCTTCTTGACTAACTTCATTGACTGTAGAGCATTCCATAAATTCAAACTGATTTCCTTCTTCTTCAGCTGCAACTCTTCTTGCATATTCTTCATCTTGAGCAATTTGAGCTTGTTCATCAGCCAACTTTTTCATCCTTTCAAACTTTTCACTTGATTCAGCAGGTTGTTGTTGTGATGGTGTGGGTGTTTTAGTTTCTTTGTTCATGTTTAGCAATACTTGAGCTAAAGTCATCTGTTCATCATCTGAATCAGCAGAATCATTTACTCCAGCAGAGTCCTTTACACCTGCACTCTGCTCAGTCTCATCAGCAGAAACCTTCAACCCATCAGCAGAGTGTTCTGCACCAGCAGAGTCACCCTTTTCACCAACATTTTCAGCAAAATTCTTTTCAACCTCCCCTGAACCTATCACATCCTCTTGATCCTTATCATTCACCACAGCCTCTTGATCATTCCTCCCCTGTTTGGAAGCAACCTCTCCCAAACTTGGTTTGGACCTCTTCTTGAGCCTCCCCTCAAGGTGTGTAACCCTTAGCTTAAGCCTCCTTATATCAGCACCTTGAGTAGCTCTGACTGTCTTTAACTCCTTTCTTAGATCAAGCACCTCCTGTGACAATTTTGTACAATTTTCCGTCAATTCTTTCAATTGTTTCATGATATCCTCACAACTTCGGTCTGTGTAACCTGACCCGAGAGGTTGATCATTGGAATTGTCATTTTGTACATGTGTTTTAGCCGTCAAATCATCAGTTTCAAGTTCAATTCTAGCATCAACACTTCGACCTGTGTGACCTGGTCCGAGAGGTGTATCATTTGCCATGTCAATATGTACATCAGTGTCCATCAATTCAATATGTTCATCCCTGTCCTCATCACTTCGAGATGTGTTACCTTCTCTGAGAGGTGAATCTTGGGACATAAACTCAGTCTCATCCCTAGGATGAACATCTGAGCCCCCCATAGAAGCCATTTGGCTAGGGTTACCACCAGTTGTGTCAGGTTCCTGAGAACCTTCTACAAATGATGTTGCCATGGTTGAGGTCTTAAGTATGTTAACATTGTCCTGTTCAACTACTAAGTTGGAAACAGTAGTGCCAGCCTCTCCCATCATGATACCTCCAACACCTGTATCAGCCTCATCTGCTACCATACTGACATTGGCCTGAGGTTGCACAATGCCCTCTTGTGAATTCCTAGGTGATTGGGTGTTTTGGGTTTCATGTGACACTGATTCATTCAAATTTATTGATGAGGATGTGTGATGGGAAGCTGTGGGTGTTCCAGCTTCTTCATCCTCATTTACAGCAGCCACTACATTCAAGATATGCTCAGTTAAGGGATTAATAACACCAGAAAATCCCTTCCCATTCTTCTTTAAAAAGGCAAACATCTTGATGGCCATTCTACTACAGGGCTCAATTTGTACATGCCTCAATGGTTCTCTCAGCTGTTTGTTTATAATAAGTTGTAGAAACCTTGGGTACAAATAAAACTTCTTTTTAACAAACTTTTTCAACCCCTCAAATATCATACCAGAAAAATCAAAGGGCTGCCCTGTAGCTAAACATACCAAAGCCATAGCTTGAGAAGCACTAAACTCATTCTATCCACCTATTTTGGGAAACAAGCAGTGTTGTAGAGTATGCAGTAAAAACTTCCAATGTGGACAGAGACGACCTTTCAATAATGTACTACCAGCCTCAGGTCTCTCATATCCAAAAGTCTCAAGCTCAGTCATAACTACTTCTGGGGTAATAGTAGGGGGTGTTGGGGTGCCTGATAGGTGTAAACTTCTCTTAATTGTGGTTTCACTAACTACAATATTCTCCCCATCTACACTACCTACCAATCGTTCCTCACCATCTAATACATCCAACTTAACAGTTGACCAAAATTGCTTCATATGAGATGTATAAATGGTAGGATCAGCAGTTAACGCATACCTTAACTTCGAAGCACTCAGGAAATCCATAACCTCATAAAATCCATCAGCGACAGTAACCTTACTGAGAAATGCTATCTGATTGTGTTCTTCTGGAAACGTTCTTTGAGCCATTTGATTTGGGGGTTTTGGGTGAAAGTAAATGAATTGATGTTTTTGGGTGAAAATCGAATGTAATTCGGAGCAACTAAAATGGAATTAGATCAAATTGGTGAAAGATACCGATTTGATTCAATTAGGTTTAAGAACGCGCCAAAAGTTACAGTTTGACCCTTCAACTTTCAAACTCATCAGCAGAGTTATGAAAGTGTTGACCTAAAGTCAACTTTCCCAAAATTTTAAAATCACCTCCTTAAATACAATACCAACCCCACATTTAACTCCATAAATCCTTAATCACTAAATCAAATCCCCAATTCAAAACCCTAACTCAATAATAATCCAACATGAGTTCTTCAAAAACACCGATCATTGAAATATCTTCAGATTCATCATCTGATGAATCACAAGGTTGGGCTAGTTACTTTCCTTTGAATGCATCCACATCGCAACAAAAAGGAAAAGCAATCAAGGAAGAATCATACTCCGATCCACTCCCTTTAACACCATCATCATTCGAAGATTCAAGCGATGATGAAAAAGCAGATTGGCCTGGGAAACAGCAAGGTTGGCCAAAACACATGACTTACTACCAAGGTGCTTGGGAAATCATCCCTTCAAAACATCCAATATCCGCTGAACTTCAGAAACAACTGGAGAAAGCCGCAACTGACTTTGCAAAGAGTGTCCACATTCCACATCCGAAGCCAAATCCGGTTGAGAAGAAACCCTCTGTGCCAAAGAAGAAAAACCAGCAGAAGAAAGCAGCACCCTCTACCAGTCAGCAGCAAATTCCACCACCACGTTCAGTGGTACTGGCACTCCCCTGCCCAAGGGTGTTTGAAGCCATGGGCACCAGGGGACCGCGTAGCAAGGTCATGCCAGAATTTGCTAAGATGTAGGTTGTGAATCTATGTAACTTGTTGTCTTTTGATGTTTCTTTTGAATGATGGTTGTAAGGAAACTTGCTCTGTACTTTACTTATGGAATGAATGAACCTTTTAATTTTCCTTGCTTAACTTGAGTATTTGTATATGTATCTGCAAAAGGTTAGTAGCAAACAACAAACACAAGCAAGAATATTCCAAAAACAGCAGCAGAGTAGCATAGCAACAGACAACTAAACAACTTAACAAACAGCAAATTTTGAATTAACAAACAGCACAAATCCTTACAAAACTTTACAAAAACATACAGAGATAAGATAGTTTAAGTTTTAAAGATTGATCATACCAATACTAGCAACTAAAAATTGAAACCTACTTATGTCAAAACTTTTGGTAAGTAGATCAGCAACATTATTGTCAGTATGTATTTTAACCACTTGAATTAGCTTTTTCTCATAGCAATCTCTAATAAAATGATGTCTTATCTCTATGTGTTTTGTTTTAGAATGAAAAACAGGATTTTTGATAATACACATTGTGCTGTTGTTGTCAATGAAAATTTTTATGTTCATAAAATTGTACCCATAATCCAGCAATTGATTCTGAATCCAAAGCACTTGTCCACAGCAGCTAGAAGCAGCAACATATTCTGCTTCAGTTGTCGAATTTGCTACCACTGTTTGTTTCTTACATTGCCAAGAGATCAACCTATGACCAAGATACTGACAGCCTCCAGTAGTTGATTTTCTGTCCATAGTAGCTCCAGCATAGTCACTATCTGAGTATGCTATCAAGTCAAATGGTGAAATATTAGGATACCAAAGACCCAGTTTTGGTTGACCCTTTAGGTACCTAAAAATCCTTTTGACTACTTCCAAGTGTGAAACTTTTGGGGACACTTGGAATCTAGCACAAGCACACACAGAAAACATGATATCTGGCCTTGAAGCATTCAGATACATCAATGAGCCAATCATGGATCTATACAAATGTACATCAACCTCTACACCATCTTCATCCTTGAGCAAAGGTTTATTTTTATCCATGGGTGTCTTGGCTGCCTTCACATCCTTGAAACCAAATTTCTTTAACATATCAGCCACATACTTGTCTTGGCTAATAAAAATCCCATCTGACTTCTGCTTAACTTGTAGTCCTAGAAAGAAAGTCAGTTCTCCCATAGAACTCATCTCAAACCTGCTGTGCATAAGCTTCTCAAATCCTTCACATAACACCTTATTTGTAGACCCAAAAATGATATCATCTACATAAACCTGAACAAGTAGAATATCCTTTTTGTCTTTCTTAATGAACAATGTTTTATCAATGGTTCCTCTGCTAAAACCATTATTCAACAAATACTTAGATAAGGTGTCATACCAAGCTCTAGGAGCTTGATGTAGTCCATACAGTGCCTTCTTTACCTTGTAGACCCTATCAGGATACTTAGGATCTTCAAACCCAGGTGGTTGCATAACATAAACCTCTTCAGGTATCTTTCCATACAAGAAAGCACTTTTCACATCCATTTGATACACAGGAAAATTCTTGTATGAGGCATATGCCAAGAAAAGTCTGATAGCCTCCAGTCTTGCAACTGGAGCAAATACCTCATCATAGTCTATCCCTTCTTCCTGAGTGTATCCCTGAGCCACCAATCTAGCCTTGTTTCTGATAACAATGCCTCTTTCATCTCTTTTACATCTGAACACCTATTTTGTACCAATTGCCCTTTTTCCATTAGGTAAATCAACTAATGTCCAGACCTCCTGAAGCTTGAACTGCAGCAACTCCTCTTGCATAGCTTCAACCCAACTTTCATCTTTCAAAGCCTTGTGAATGGTCTTGGGTTCTTCTTGAGATAAGAAACAGGCAAACATGCAATTTTGTAGATCCTTGTGGCTATTCCTCTTCTTAAGTGTTTGAGCAAACAATCCCTGATCAAGCAAATCACTCAACCCTTTTGATTTACTTCTGGTCTGAACAGCAGAGTGAACATCACCAATTATTTGCTCCTTTGGATGATTCCTGTGGATTCTTGTTGTTGGTGTGGGACTAACAGGTATGTCAGTCTCCAAGTTTGATAAATCAGCTTCAGCACTAAAAACATCAACAACTTCATCATCAGTATCCACATACACTTCTTCTAATTCAGGCATCTCATCAGCAGAATCATCATCAGAATCACCAGTTATATCAGTAGAGTCTTTGAGTTCAGCAGCAGAGTTACCAGGCTGAACAGCAGAGTGTTTTGCCTTAACAGTAGAGTGCTTTGGTTTAACAGCAGAGTGTTTTGGCTTGGCAGCAGAGTTAAGAAAACTGCTGCTTGGTGTATTCCCTTGAATTCCATCAACTTGTGACTCTATACTTCTTTCCTTATCATCATTCATGTCATCAGGAGAAGGTTCATCACCACCTTCCACATCAACCTTTGGTAATTCTTTATGAACAGCAGCAATATCTGAACTCTTTCCCTCTTTAGGAGTGAAGTACTGATCAAACGTGCTCCTTTCAATCAAAACAAACTCCTCCGCAGTTTCATCCTTCTTTGCTTGTGTACCTGCATTGGGGTTAGTTTGTGTACCTGCAGACATGTTAGTGGTACCTGCAATGACTGGTTGATAGTTCATACTCTTGGTTAAGGAATCAATATCAAACATCCACTCAGGACCTTTTCCATCAACATTAGGTGTGGTTTCTCTAATTCTAACATGCAAATTTTCCACCACATGCCCAGTTCTTTGATTGAAAACCCTAAAAGCCTTACTTTCAGTAGAGTATCCAACAAAGTAACCTATGTCTGCTTTCTCACTAAACTTGCCTAAGTGGTCAATGGTGTTTAAGATAGTGACAGGACACCCAAATGGTCTAAAGAAATCTATCAGTGGTTTCCTACCATGCAATAACTCATAAGGGGTCTTATTGTGAGGTTTGACTATCTTAGTTCTATTTTGCACATAACAAGCAGTGTTGACTGCTTCAGCCCAAAAGATAGTGGGTAACTTAGACTCTGACAACATAGTCCTAGCAGCCTCAATTAATGTTCTATTTCTCCTCTCAGCTACACCATTTTGCTGAGGAGTTCTAGCTACACTAAATTGTCTAGTTATCCCTTTTTCCTCACAGAACTGATTCATCACTTGATTCTTAAATTCAGTTCCATTGTCACATCTGATGATCTTAACCTTGTGATTAAATAGGTTTTCTATTCTTGTTATAAAGGCCTTAAGAATGCCAGCTGTCTCATTCTTAGTTGCTAAAAAGAATACCCAAGTAAACCTACTGAAATCATCAGTGACCACTAAGCCATACATCTTTTTATTCAAACTATGCACATATGTAGGTCCAAATAAGTCCATGTGTAACATAAACAAAGGTTCAGTTATAGAATTCACCAATTTGGACTTACAAGATGCTCTATGTTGCTTTCCCATTTGGCAAGCAACACAGACTTCAGGATTCTCAAAGACCTTTGAAGGCAATCCTCTGACCAAGTTCCCTTTCACCAACTTGTTAATAGCCTTGTAATTCAAATGTCCAAGCCTTCTGTGCCATAGTTTGGATTCATCAACAGTGGCTTTGGCAAACAGACAAGTCAAATCTCTTTTGGGAATAATATTCTTTATATCCACACTGTATATATTGTCATGTCTAGGGACTTTAAGAAGAACCAATTTATCATCAGGTATCTTATAGTCAGGAGACAAAACAAGACACTCAGTGTCAGTAAAAAGAACAAAATTCTTCCTGTCACACATTTGTGAGACACTAAAAAGATTGAACTTGAGACCATTCACCAAATACACTTTTTCAAAATCCAATTTTCCAGTTCTAATGATGCCTTTACCAATGATTTTTCCACCTTTAGGGTCATTCCCAAAGGCCACATAACCACCATCCAAAGCTTCAAAATTCTCCAAGTTGCTTTGATCTCCAGTCATATGTGAAGAGCATCCACTATCAAAGATACATTTGTCCTTTAGCTCCTTTTGTAGATTGCCCTGCACAAAAAGTAAGAGAATTAGTTTCTCTTGGGGACCCAAGCCATTACTGACTTGGATCTACCTTGTGCATCAAAGTAGTCAAATTTCTTCAACTGCATTGGTGCACTACTGTGTCTGAGAACATGATCTAAAACTTTAACTTTTGGTTTCCAGACCCAGCAAGCTGAGGCTTTAACAGCATAAAAATGATTGCCTACAACAGTATCAGTAACAACTTTAGGCAAAACAGCAGAGTCTGCCTTAACAGCAGAGTTTGCCTTTTCAGCAGAATCAACTTTTTCTTTCTTAATGGGCACTGTTGATGCAATAGGAGAGATAACTCTAGAAGTACCATCTCTCATCAAAACTTCCCTAGGAACCATGTTTTGTTTAGGGTGAGGGTGAGTCTTTCTAGCATAGTTTCTATGGTTCACCCTATTGTACTGGTTCCATGCTGGTTTCTTATAGCACTCATCTTGCAAATGTTCAAAGCTACCACAGCAATAACATGCCTTCTTAAGTAATTGAAAGTCAGTACCTAATTTGTGTGAAACTAGGTTGTTCCAATTTCTCTGGTTTCCCCTAGGCAAGTTATTTGTTCTTTTTTGATATACTCTAGGTGTTTTGTCAAACTCAGCCATCTTCCTAGAGATACCTTTACCAAACCTAGGCTTAACAAAATTAACCCTTTTAGCCCTAGGTACTTTTGATTCAACAACAGTAGGAATTTCTTCCTTTTTGTTCTTAGGGGTTGAATCAGATTCCACTTCATCATCATCACTGTCAGACACCCAATCTTCAATAAGGGGTGCTTCATCATACTTCTTTACCTCAACCTTAGGTGACTCTATTTCTTTTTCATTAGTTTCAACAACAGGTTTACTAATTTCACCTACAGGTTTAGCCCCAGACTCAGAGATGAAAGTTAGTGTCCTAGTAGGAGGGGCATTGGCACTAAGCTTAGTAGGATGAGAAACAGCATTATATCCTAAACCAGTAAAGTGTCTTCCTAATGGTTTACTGAGAATGTCAGTGGCAAATTGTTGTTTTTCTATCATAACAACATGTTTTTCAGTCTCACTCTTAGCTGAATCTCTAGCCTGTTCAGCCTGTTCTACTTTTTCCATAAGAACCTTAATCTCATCATCTTTTATGATTATTTCATTTTTCAAGACAGTGATCTGATCAAGGTATTCAATTTCAGCCTTTTTATAAAATTCTAGTTTCTCTTCTAAGTTCTTTAAACCATATGCATAACTAAGATTATCTAGCTTAATTGTATCATTTTCCTTTTTAAGGTTTCCATAGCTAGACTCAAGCATCTCAATTTTATCAGAACATGATTTAAAAGAACAAATTGAATCATTGGATACCTCTGAGTCTGATCCAGAAGAAGAATAGGCCATGAGAGCAAAATGCTGTACTTCAGGTTCCTCTTCAGCAACCAATGCACAATTTGGACCATCCTCAGCAAGATCACTCCAATCAAAATCACCTAACCCATCACATGATACCATAGCAGTAGTGGAATTTGGCTCTTCATCAGCAGACTTCTTGAAATTCTCATTGCTTCTTTTTGGTGCTTTGCATTCTCTTGCAAAGTGTCCCTTCTTTCTGCAGTTAAAACATTCAGCCTTTGACTTATCAAATCCCACACTCTTGTTCCTTCTGAACTTCATCTCTTTTCCCGTTCGCTTAAGAAACCTTCTTGCCCTCATAGTAAGCATTGCAAACTGCCATTGCATATCAATCTCCTCAACATCATCAGGATCAAGTTCATCCAGATCTTGAGGCATGACTGAAGTACTTGTAGTAAGTTCAGCCAAGTAAGCACAAATTGCAGCATCACTGATAGTGTTGGTGTTAGAAGAGTCAGCAGCAGAGACATGTGAACCAACAGCAGGAGCAAAAGCACCAGCAGCAGAGTGCTGTTCTTGATGTCTTCCAGTAGTCTTGTTGCTTGAGGAAACAAAGGCAAGATTATTTGTAGTAGAGGATGAGCTTGACAATCCTTTAACTTCAGATTCATACACCTTTAAGTTGTTATACAGATCATCCAATGTCATAGTATCAAAATCTTCCTTATGTCTCCAAACCACTGTATGAGTGTTCCATTCAGAAGAGAGACTTCGCAGAAACTTTAGATTGACATCCTCTTGAGATGGCTCAATCTTCAACAGAGCCATCTGACTGGTTAACTTATGAAGTCGATCATAAGTTCCTTCAATGTCCTCAGAACTTGAAGCAGTGAAAGTTTCAAACTGATGCTTCAGTAGATTCTTTCTTGATTTCTTTGTAGCTTCATTCCCACCAAATCTAAGTTCGATTGCTTCCCATAATTCCTTAGCAGACTCAATATGATTAAAGCTCAATTGATAATCATTAGGTATTCCCATCATGAGAATACTGTGAGCCTTAACCTCCAATCTTCTCTGTGCTTTCTCCTCACTTGTCTTGAGAGTCAAGACTGATCCAGTAGCAGTCTTGGTTTGTACAGTGTCTCCATGAACAATAACTTCCCAAAGTGAGTAATCAACCATTCTTATGTACTGTTGAATCCTCATCTTCCAGATCTCATACTCTCCAGGCTTGAGCATGGGAACCCTTGATGCAGTAACCATGTGTGTAGAGTCAGAGTCCATTGCTTACAGTGATGATTAGTAAATGTTGTATTCAAAAATTCTTCTTGGTACCAGTTTCTAGATCACAAGCTCTGATACCACTTGTTGATCCCAGTTGAGCTTCACGATCTAAATAATTACTTTAGATAAATCTAAGGTAATCGGTATAGAAACTGATTTTGAGTTTTATATCAAATATTATGCGGAAACTAATACTTGATCTTAAGAAGAATAAACACAAACGAATTCTCAAACAACACTTCAATATATTAATACGATTGCTCTGAATAGCAATAGGGTTACAAGAAACCTTGAAGTGTAAAACAGTACGTATGCTAGGATTATCAATCAATCGATCTCTAACTCTAACCCTAGAACCTCCTTTTATAGCATAAGGAGTCCTAGTCGGTTTACAAGACTTCCTATACAAGAAAAATATTCATACGTATCTTTTCTATACTTATCTTAACATACTTTACATAATTAATAAGCAGCAGAGTAATCCATCTAGCAGCAGAGTCCTCGTGAGCTAGCAGCAGAGTTACAATGTGCCTATTATACCAAAACAGTAGAGTTACCAAAACAGCAGAGTTCTTGTGCTAATTAGCAGAGTTACATAACTATCCAGCAGAGTTGTAATTCTCGAATCAGCAGCATTTCAGACCCAACAATATATAGTTTTGAACAAAGAAACCTCAAGAGTCGAGGAATCGTTGAATGTAACATTCGACGAAAGTCCACCTCCCTCTAAGACATCACCTTTGGTAGATGATGACTTAGTTGAAAGTCAAATGGTTGAAAATATAGAAAATGTTGAAAATGATAAAGAAGATGAACCAGTAAAAAGTGAGTTAGTCAACATCAAAGAAACAAAAAGTCATCCATTAGAAAACGTCATAGGAAAACTTAATGAAAGAACATTAAGATCTAAAGCTCAAAATGAAAGTAATTTCTTTTGTTTTGATTCAACAATTGAGCCTAAAAATATAAATGAGGCTATAAAAGATGAATCATGGGTTATTGCTATGCAAGAGGAATTAAATCAATTTGTTAGAAATGACGTTTGGACACTAGTTCCACAACTTAAAAATCAAACCATAATCGGTACAAAATGGGTGTTTAGAAATAAAATGGATGAAAATGGCATAGTATCTAGAAACAAAGCTAGGCTAGTAGCACAAGGCTACAATCAACAAGAAGGTATAGATTACGATGAAACATTTGCACCCGTAACTAGACTTGAGTCTATTAGGATACTACTTGCGTATGCATGTGCACATGATTTTAAATTATTTCAAATGGATGTCAAAAGTGCATTTTTAAACGGATTTATAAATGAAGAAGATTATGTCGCACAACCTCCTGGCTTTGCCGATTTTGAAAAACCAAATCATGTTTACAAACTTAAGAAAGCTTTATACGGACTTAAGCAAGCACCAAAAGCTTGGTATGATCGACTTAAGACCTTCCTAGTTGACCATAAGTATACCATGGGCCTAGTAGACAATACTCTCTTCACCAAGAAAAAGGGATCACATATAATCATCGTCCAAATATATGTGGATGACATTATATTCGGCTCAACTTGTCAAGAGTTATGCGATGATTTCTCAAAAATCATGCGTGACGAGTTTGAAATGAGTATGATGGGGGAACTAAACTTTTTCTTAGGTCTCCAAATAAAACAATTAGAAGATGGGATACTCTTCAACCAATCAAAGTATATCAAAGATATGCTTATGAAGTTTGGTCTTGAAGACTCAAAACCTACGAAAACACCCAGGTCCTCAGAAACCAAACTCACAAAGGATGAAGAAAAAGAATCCGTAGATAGCACTAAATATAGAGGAATGATTGGTAGTTTGCTCTATCTTACGGCTAGTAGGCTGGACATTATGTTTAGTGCTTGTCTATGTGCACATTTTCAAGAAGATCCCAAAATATCTCATCTTGAAGTCGTTAAACGGATATTTAGATACATTAAAGGCACTTCACATTTAGAATTATGGTATCCCAAAGGGACAGGTGTAGAAACCATAGTGTATGCCGACTCAGACTATGCCGGTGACTATGTTGATAGGGAAAGTACTAGTGGTATTTGTACCTTTGTAGGACATTGTCTCACCGCATGGTTTGCTAAGGAACAAACAGCCCTCGCCATATCAATAACTGAAGCCGAGTACGTGTCAGCAGGAAAAGCTTGCCAACAAGCACTGTGGATGAAACAAGCTCTCGTCGACTATTGAATTGAACTAAACGACATTCCCATTCTTTGCGACAACAAAGGAGCTATCGATCTTAGTAAAAACCCAGTCCAACATGCTAGAACCAAACACATAGAAATACGTCACCACTCCATTCGTGACAATGTTCAGAAGGGAAACATCTCAATTGAGAAAGTTTCCTCAGAGGACAACATTGCTGATATCCTCACAAAACCTCTCAAGAGAGAACCTTTCAACTATCTTAGACTTGGTTTAGGATTAATGGAACCTAGTGAATAGATTAAACGTTAGGTCAAACCTTAGATTAACCAAACAAGGCAAAAACCTAACCTGAGTTCTGATCCAGCGGATCCAAACGACAACAAGGGCGGAACCCTTGTTTGGGATCCGCCGGATCTGTCATCTGCTGAGGCAGTTTTTATATATTAAACTAATACCCTGTACTATTCATCACTCTCTCCAAAACATATCACCCATTGGAATACGACCCATAATTCACCAAAACCACAAATTAGGCCATCTTTCTCAACCAAATTGAGCTCTGAACATCACTGTAAGTATCCTTATCATGTTTACATTCCTGCTCTGCGTCTAGGATTTCTATTTCATGCACAAAACCAAAACTTGGGGATATGCATAATTCTTGAAAAATCATGAAGCATGTTTACTAAATTGCATAACAAATCATGTTTTTCATAGTTAGGAATTGCATCTTGTAGTACATTGTCATTATTCATCAAAAACCCCATGAGAAATTTTTGCTAAAAATCTTCTCACGACTAGGAAAAAAGGTTTTTTGAACATTGTTCATACAAATACAAAAACGTTATGTTTTAAGCATCATTTGCATAATGTCTCTTGAATGCTAAAGGGAATACATAATTAATATCTATTTTCGAGTACATTCAACCGTAGCTACATTGAAGTAGGATCATTTGGGTTATCTCTCGTTTTATCATAAAACTTGCATAAACATAATTTTCATGCATCAAAAGGAGTCGAGATAACCGCACCTTCACATTGTCCCCATGTAGGCACACACTAGACCTTTAAATGTATCTTCAATAATTTTAACTAAACTATATATATTTTTCGTGTCTATTTTAACTATGCCTCCCGCAACCAACTACGATCACAAAAAGACCATCCATTACCTTCCCAAACACCACAAAACCAAGGGTCTTACCGAAGCCCAAGTCAATATATTCAAAGCCTTAGAAAACCGATACGTCCATGAAGGTAGGGTTGTAGACCCCTCATTCTATGAAGATACCAATCTCCGCGAGCAATTAGCCACAATTCACTTCGATGGCCTCTTAGACATTGATGAACCTATCATTCCTAGGTTCATTCTTGAATTTTATGCAACCATAGGTCTTAGTTCCAACGACGATGGTCTCATGAACATTCACTTTAGGATCAATGGAACCCAATTCAACATTCCCTTAGATCAATTTGGAGATTTCTTAGGAGTTCCAAATTATGGAACATGTGTCTACTCCGATAAGTGGTCATTAACAATCTTAGATTCTAACTTTGAGAGAACGGAACCATATGCCACACCTTTGACCGCCAAAGAAACCATTAGGAAACATCTCTTTAATCCTAGAAACAATCCAACTAGGACACACCGAGGCAAACAAGTAGCTAGAGATCCATTTGCTATGGAGCTAAACGAACTTAGGCCCGAGTTTAGGAAGTTAGAAGATGTTTTGAGAGCTAATGTCATTAGCACGGTAGGGAATCGTGATCATATCAATGCATGTCTTTGTTACATGATGTATTGTGTGTCCACCCATCAACCTTTCAACCTTACATACTATATCGCCAAGCGAATGGCCGATTTTCTGATACAAGGTACCACGGCAATACTTTACGGGATGCTCTTGACTCGTCTCTATAGAGCTTTTGCACCCATTCCTAGAAATGCCTTAGGATTTGTTCCTGATTATGATGAGATTCCACACACCTTTGTTCCCTTAAGCGATTTTAGGGTAGCGGTTGACAAAGGCAAACGTCCTCGTCCTCAAACGTCATCATCTTCATCATCAATGAGTGACGATGACGGCTTACCAAATTCTAGGGTTCCTCCACCAGAATACTTGCGTCAACTTCCACCGATTGCGAATGAATCCGAGGAGCATCGTCAAACAAAAGGAATGGTGAAGAATCTAGGGTGTTGGATCATGAAACTTCACAAGGGTATGAAGAAATTGAGCAAGAAGTTCAAGTGAGAGGAGTGTTTGGGTCTAGATGTTATTAGACAATGATGTGTTAAATATGTATGGTTCTTAACTTATTATGTTAGTACTTGATGTGTATGTGAACTAACTCAAATTTGTAGGTCGATAACACTTAGTGTTATCAATTTTCCGAGAATAACCCCCCATTTGGCTTAACTCCCTATATGGTAGAATATTATGATCGAATCTATTTATGTGAAAACGTGTGTTAGAATATATGTATTTAGCATATTTGTAGTACATATTAGCTATTACATACGTTATAGGAGAAATTTCGGGTTTTGGTCAAAAAACGCGAAATTTGCAATGCTCTCTGTTTGTTTTAGAAGTTTGGGACGACGAATCTGGCGGACCCCAGAATTTGGATCCGCCTAGTGTATCACTTGGATCCGCCAGTCCATAACCCACGGATCCGACGGCTCCCAAACTTTGGCTCCGCCTTTGTTGTCGATTGGATCCATAGGTACCAACAGTAACTTTTTTCTTAAATTCCCGACTCATCCCGACACTTAGATTTTGGTTTGTAGCTTCTTTAGATTATACTCAGTGATCATTAAACTCTCTAGAATGATTTAGGAACTCTTAGAACCCTAAGAACTCAATTTCCCACCAAAATTTGAATTTTCAAAATTTTCATGTGAGTTACCTTTCTTGTACAAGCAAGGAACCCTTTTGAGGGATCCGTCAAATCCGTTGAAATATCAAATCACCTAATCTTCCACTATCTCCTTGTATTTACTGCAAATCCCCCTCATATCACTCAACTCCATTTCAATGGATTGACTTTAGGATGTGACAAGCTTAAATTTTTGTTCCAAATTATTAGGAACCAACATTCTCCATTGGTTTTACATCCAATCCAAACACACAGACCAACAAACCTTTTGCCTATAAACTAGTACCTTAGGATCATCACTAAACTCACTCACTCACCATTTTCTCTACTTTCTCTCCTGTACATCTTAACTACATTACTTCACCATGACTAAATCAAACAACTCTTCCACCTCTAGACCTCCAAAACAAACTGCTCGCATTAGTGTTAAACCATGTTGCTTCATAAACTTAGCAAACTCATCATCAGAGGAATCATCTCCTCTAAATATCTCATCACCTATTGCAAGTGAGAATTTCCTCACACTTTCCACTCCAGCACTACCAAATGTAGTCATTCATACTCCACCACCAACAATTACTCCAATAGCTACCACTCCACCACCCGCTCCATCACAACCTGTTAGATCACCATCACCCCCAAAATCACCCAAACTCCAACCCGTGGAGCTATTTAGGACTCCACCTTCATCACCACACCCATACCTTGATGACTTGGAAGACCTTCCACCAAGGTCAACTAATCCTCCACCCATGACCTTTGAAGGTCAACAACCCATGCTTTTTCATCCGGTTATCCTGGATATCCATGGTCCTTGATACCATGATGTACCACCATCTCAACCTCAAACACAACCTTTATCACCCACATCCACACTAGTTGCCATTGATGAGGTAATGTGGATCAATCTACCACAAACCCAAGAAGAGATTAGTGAGGAACTCACCCGCCTCTATTCTCTTTCTAATATGGTTGGATCTCGCCTTGATGAAGCAATGGATCTCCAAACCATCTTGATGAACTCCATCCCCACTCCACCATCATCCAACCAACAACAACAACAACCATCCAACAACAACAACCAACCACCACCACCACCACAAAACCTTGAGACTACTCTTCCTCCCGGTTTCTCAAGCCATGATTGCTCGCATTGCGAGAGAACGGCTCACTTGGCCCAAAGAACCAACATTTTGGTCCATGAGCTCCAAAATGAGATGAGGTTCATCTTGAACCATGTTCTCGAGCGTCTCAATGCAATCTCTCATCCTCCTCAATAGGAGCTTTGTTAGTTTCCTCTTATAGGAACTTTTAGGATGTTGTTTTAGAATTTCTCTTTTTAGGATTTATTTTTCTTGTTTAAATGTAACATCATTTTTTCCAAGTAATGAATATTATGTTTTTATGCTTGTGGGTGATCAACATTAAGCATATTATCTCATTTTAGAATACTAACATCATAGTATGGTTGTCTTAACTTCACATATTGCTTTGATCAATTGTACATTAGGTACTAAATTTTGATCAGACACTTTATTTTGACTTTTTAAAGTCAAATGGGCTGAAACTTATTGTTTGGTTGACAATTACATATGCATTTTACTTCCATGAAGTAACTAACTTTTCTTTTGTAGCATCTCCTATCCTTGAAATGTATACGTTGGTACTCTAGCAATGAGGAGTATACATCGAGGGGGAGCATATCATAGTCTAACCATTTGTTTTGTAGGAACATACATCATCATACATCATATCCTTGTTACTCCATTTAGGGGGAGTATAATTCAAGGGGGAGCTTTCAAGTTCTCAAAATCGCATTCCGCTATAGGGGAGAAAGGATTAAGTTTGCATTACTGTGAAACATCACAGTACATACATTTATACTTGAAATTGTTTTCAAAACATACATAAAACAAACTTAATCTATATTTTTTTTTTTAAAAAAAAAAAAAAAAAAAAAAAAAAAAAAAAAAAAAAAAAAAGACTTATACTATATTTATTCCTTTGCTTAAAAATACACCTTATGTTTTGTCATCAACAAAAAGGGGGAGATTGTTAATACAAATAACGTCCCAAAAACGTTATTTATATTTTATGATCTTTACTTAGTTTTGTTAGTGACAAATACAAGGTATATCTTTTAGCAAATCATAAATTATTACGACCAAGAAACACGTTTGGAGGTGGAGGAAACATGATAAACTCGAACTAAAGATTAACTTTCCAATATTCGGTTTATTGATTGGCGAGGTGTGTATGTATTCTAGAGAGAGAAGTCTAGAACACACACACACCTCATGTGTTACAAATGAATCCTCAAACCTTCCTAGTGTTGACTAGGAAGGTATTTATACAAAGATATCTATGCCATATTGGCAAGACTAGTCCTCGTATTTACAAACTATGCAATTCCGACATATGACAAAACTTTACGGCTAACATAAATACAAGCTAAAGTCTTTTTAGAACACATTTATATTTCACAAGATCACTAGAATTTGTATTTTGTACATTTACATGTTTATTTCCTAAAATGGAAACATTATTAGTTAAATATTAGGATGACATCATGGCATGCATCATGTACACAATCTTGGTAAGATTTTGTGATATTTTGTTTAGATCTTCAAGCCAAAGAGTTGACATTTGAAGATATGGAAAGATATGGCAAGATTTGGAAAGATTTGAAGATCTTTTAGTTGGCCTGACACGGCGGATCCAAATGCATACACGGACAGATCCAAGTTTTGGGATCCGCCGGATCCGCCGCCTGTTGATCAGCCTTGCCTATAAATAGCAAGCTGATCATTTGGCCATTTCATCACTCATATAGCTTAAATACATACTCATTCATTTACTAACCCATTTCATATCATTCATTCATCTCATTTGGTCTTTCCTTTTGTAGCAAAGGGATCAAACATACAAGGATCAACTTTCTGTCGTTATCCGTCTAGTTTAGTGACTGTGTGATCTTGTACTAGTTTGCATATCATTGTTTGTATCATTTATATCAGTAGAGTGAGGTTAGTGTTTTAGTCCTTAAAACACAAAGAGTGTTGGGAGTGGTTGTACCCTTGTAAAGAACCAAACGGGAGTGGTTGTACCCTTGTGAAAGAACCAACGGGAGTGGTTGTACCCTTGTAAAGAACCCGGTGTTTAGCTTAGTACCGGATAAAGATTAAGCGACGTGTAAAGGTTTTCTCCGCCTAGAAGGGAGCTTGTTTCTTAGTGAAGAAAAACTCTCGAGTTAGAGGCTCGAGGAGTGGAGTAGGGCAAGGAAGAGAGTCCTTGTAGCCGAACCACTATAAACAACAGTGTTGTGTGGTTTGATCTTACCTCTCTTTACTTATTTACTTATATTACTTGTTTGTGTGCTTGATTGTTTACTTTACATTGAAATCACAATAAGTAACAAAGCGAATCAAATTTTAAACGGTAAAACTATTCAACCCCCCTTCTAGTTTTCCACACATAAAATAATGACCAAGACTTTTATACTAGTTACACGTATTCCCAACATATGTTTTTATTAAAACGAATCATTGTGAGGTCGTTTTCTATGATTGTGACTGTCTTACCCGTAAGTAATACCCCAAACTATGTTCCGCTGCCATATTCCGAGTTGGGGGTGTTACAATTTAAGAAGGCGGTATTGACATCCATCTGCCAAATCTCATAATCATAGTACACTGCTATAGCTATGAGAATCCTAATAGCCCTAATGTCTGCTACAGGAGAAAAGGTATCCTCGTAGTCAATCCTATAGGTTTGAGTAAAGCCTTTAGCTACCAGACGAGCCTTATAGGTGTGTACATTGCCATCCATGTCAGTTTTCTTCTTGAAGAGCCACTTACTTCCAACGACTTTAGCATTAGGAGGAAGGTCAACTTCAATCCAGACTTCGTTATCTCTCATGGATTGCATTTCCCCATTCATTGCAACTAGCCATTTATCCTTTTTCAGGATCATTCATGGCAGCCTTATAATTAGCATGTTCTCCAAGATCCCCTAATATATTTTCATCAACTTCTACGTTAAGACATAGACGTTCAAGAGCACGTATAGTCCTTACAGACCTACGAATGGGTATGAATTCATGTGGAGGACCCAGACTTTCAGGTTCCACAGGAAGCTCGCTAGTGTTTTCAAAATGTAATGCATCTTCATGATCATCTTCCAGATCATAAATTCTCCCACTAAATTCTTGAGATATGAGATCCCTTTCAAGGAAGTCTCCATACCTAGCAACAATTACTTTGTTTTCATGTGGGTAGTAAAAGTAGTAACCCATCGCTTCCGTTGGGTATCCTACAAAGATACACTTAACAGATCTCTATTGGAGTTTATCAGCTGAGTCACGTTTAACAAAAGCCTCACAACCCCAGACCTTTAAATAAGACAAGTTAGGAGCTTTACCATGCCATAATTTATATGATGTCTTATCATCCTTCTTGGTCGGAACCATATTTAGAATGCGAACTGCAGATTCTAAAGCATAATCCCAAAAGGATAAAGGAAGAGTTGTAAGATTAAACATTGATCGTACCATATCTAGAAATGTACAATTTCTTCTCTCAGATACACCATTTTGTTGTGGTGTATAAGGAGATGTGAGATGCTGAACAATTCCACACTCAGCTAGATAATCTTTAAACTCTTGACTCAGGTATTCACCACCTTTGTCGAATCGAAGAGCTTTAATCGTCTTTCCTAGTTGCAACTCTACTTCATTCTTGAAAACCTTAAATGTTTCAAACACCTCATGTTTATGTTTAAGTAAATAAACAAAACCATAACGGCTGAAATCATCTGTAAAGGTTAAGAAGTAGCTAGCACCTTTCCTTGATAAATGTCTAAGTGGTCCACATACATCAGTATGTATCAAACCAAGTAGATCTGAAGCCCTTTCTATACGATTTGCAAAAGGTTTCTTTTTCATCTTCCCAGATATACAAAACTCGCATTAATCAAATGATTCATCATTGATACATTTCAAAAGCCCATCGTGTTGCAGCTTTTCCATGCGATTTTTGCCTATGTGGGAAAGGCGACAATGCCAAAGATAAGTTGAATCCAAGTCCTACTTGATTCTCTTATTATTGATGCTATACATCGAATTATTTCTATTGGATACATTATCATTCATGTCAATTTCAAACACACCATTCACAGCAATAGCATTAAAAAAAAACATTTAAAGAAACAGAAATTCCATTACTAGTAATAGTGTGAATAAAACTAAGATCCAACAATAAGGAAAATAAAACGACACCTCTAAAAATCGAAGGTGCGTAATGACAATTGTTTAATAACAGTACTAGGCCAGAGGGCAAAACTAAATTAAACGATCATATGGCTTCAACAGCTGCTTGTGCTCCATTGCCCACATACAGAAATTGCTCCCCATAGGCCAGTCTGCTTTCAACTCTAAACCCCAGCAGTGTATTACAATTGTGAATACCACATCCAGTATCATATACCCAATAATTTATTTTATAAGATAATGAAAATAATTCAATCATAAACAAGTTACCTGAAGTACTGGAGACCTGCCCAGACTTCTTGTACTTATTAGTTCGCAACTTTTCAAGGTAGAGAGGACAATTCATCTTCCAGTGGCAGTGGTGGCAAGCCTGATCCTTCTTGGGATTCTCTTTCTTCTTTGGAGGGTATTTCTTAGGTTCAGGTTGATAGGCCATAACTTGCTTACCCTTATTAACCTTTCCTTTGCCTTTACCCTTCTTGTTCGCTTGCGGTTTTGGCTTCTTTTGAATCCTACCACCCAGAATAGCCAGGACTTGGGGTGTAGGGGCCTTTTTAGGTAAACCTTTTTCATAGTCAATTAGCAATGCGTGCAATTCACTAACTGTCTTCCCCACGCAGTGCATATTAAAGTTCTTTACAAAACCACCAAATTCCTTGTTCAAGGATCTGTTGATTAGGCCAACTGCAATTTCTTGCGTGTAGGGATAGCCGAGTAGCTCTAGCTGGTCCATGTAACTCTTCATTTCCAGCACATGAGCACTCACAGGTTTTCCATCTTCCTGCTTACAGTTGTGAAAAGCATCGATCAAATCATACAATTCAACTGCTGCAGGTTTCTCAAACATACGTCTGAGCTCGTTGAGCATATCATAAGGGAAAAAATGCTCAAACTGCTTACGAAGAGCAAGTGACATCATTCCAAGCATCATGCAAGCCACATCATTGTGCTTTTCATACTCAACTTTCCATGCTACTATTTCTTATGCAGGTGTAGTAGCAGCAGGTTCAGTAGGACAAGGATGATTCAAATGTTCAACTCGTTTAGTCGCCCGCAGGACAATCCTGAGCGACCTGTACCAATCATTGAAGTTTGGGCCAGTCAATTTTTCTTGTTCAAAGAAAGATTTGAACGCAGAACTTAAAGTAGTGTTTTCGGTTTAAACCATTTCTACAGAAAAAAAGTTTAAATATTAATATTTTCGATAATATAACTTTTCAAGAAAATAAAATACCCAAGGAAATATTCATATAACCATAGAATTTTCTTGAAAACTAGGACCCAAATTAACATTGTTTCATCACATCAGTTGATCTGCTAGTAATGAAAGTATATAACAAAGTAATTGTCGAACAATGATTGGCAAACAATTTCCAATTCCTAGATCACTATGGGATTGACATTTGCCATAAATCTATTTGCAATGTAAGCATGTTTCATCCATCTTATGCCTTGAGTCATAGCTTTCACTAACTAACTCAATTAAGTTTTCTAATTTATAAACTGCAAATATCCAGTTGTAATCTCATGCAACATGAACATTTACCTTGTCATTGCATTCTAGTCAAGATCCCACTTAAGCTAAATTGCAATTTCAAGTGTCTCTTATAATTAGATGGCATAAACATAAATTTAAGGGTACTAATTTGATGTGTATAATCAAAATATGTACGAAGAAGCATGCATCCAACTTCGTATCATAGGTTTTAAAAAAAACTTTTATTAACCAATTTTAGGAAGATCAAATCAAAAAAGTTTTAATTGAGGTATTGGATGAACCAATCAAAGAATTACATACAATTATCGCCCACTATATCATACTACTGCATGAGTCAAATGACCTATGTTATTCGGATAATTGCCACAAAGTAGCGCGTGGAATTGAGGTCAATTCACCCTTAAGATGTTTTGTACATAAAAAATAGTCGTAGGTAAATCCAATTTGACACACAAAGAAGCGGAGAAAGAAAGGTTAGCTTAAAGCCATTAAAAACCCGTTTCTTTTAGGTCACAATTTAATGCGTACCCTCCTTATACCTCTCACACAGTTTGTCAAATTGGATGAGCCTTTCTAACTATTTGGTACAAAAAACATCAATCAACTAAAAGCTTTAGATTTGACTCTTAAAAACATGTTATAAATTATAAAACGTGCTAGTCTCGCCTGGGAGCGAATTACCGTGCGAAGTAAACCACTATCAACATATAAGACTTTGCATGATTACAATTTATACACAATCAAGTTTCACCATTATTTAGTCCGGTTTATTTTTCTATTTGAAAATTACCCTTTGCATACAACTTGTCACACAAAAAATAAACAAACAAGTAAAATAAAAAATAAACATCTAAATAATGCCCACATAACTTAACAATTAATATGTGTAAACAAGTAGCCACAAGCAAACTTATTCAATAAAAGATATTAATAATCAATTTTAGGTTAAATAATACATATATTTAACTAAGGCTTTCAATTTCAAAGGAAGTGAGCCACATACATCGATGAATCGATTGCGTAAGTGTTGGGTCATGAAAAACCCAAGAATACTTAAAACATGATTTGGACACAAATTAACTAAGTGTTAACTTAAACCGAGAACAATTCAAGTCACTGAGAGAATAGCCTCTCAGTGAGCCATCTTCAGGATGCTTAAGGCGAATTCAAATAGAAGGATTCACTGAACCCCAGTCTACGCAGGAAGGCGATACTCCCTGAAGTAGGACTTAAGCCAAAGAAGAAGATGATGGTTCAGTGAGTGTTGGACGAATTCAAATAGAAGAACTCACTGAACCCCAGTCTCCTCAACAACAATGAAGTAATTATGAATGATAACTGAGAAGTGTGTCCTGAAGAACTAAGTGCCTGAGAAGAAAGGAAAAAATATCTAGGAAGGATTTAAGATAAGATCAAATCTTATCTTGTCAGGAAGAAATCCTTCCTAAGACGGCTTAAAGTCTTGGAGTGTCAGACCAACCACTCCTAAAGACTTAATAGGCCATTTCTATTGGTTCTTGGAAATGACAATTACTGTTGTAATTGTCAGACACGCTTGCTCAACAACTTGTAATATTTTAATTACTTTTACTCAGATTACTTGTGTAAAAATAGATTGAGAAGGAGAGAAGTTGAGTGTGTTTTGTACAATTAAAGCTTATACTTTTGCAAAACAACTTCTCTAATACAAAGAGTAACGCATCCCTGAGATAGCTCAGTGAGGTCACATTGTTACCACTCAAGCAAAACTTGAGTTTAGATAGGAGACACCACCATACCTTGTCTATTCAATCCCAAGTGTTTGTTCCGCAAAACACTTGGGTATAGATTCTTTGATTCATTTCTAATAAGAATTTAAACGTTGAAAATTACCTAGAGTTTTTATATTCACGTTTTATAACTGTTAGAATTAATCATAACATTGTATTAGTCATTAACACAAATAGATTAACTTTCTAGTTAACTCTAAGTGTGTAAAGGGACCAACAAGTGGTATCAGAGCCTCTGGTTTATAAAATCTTTTTAAACTAACCAAGAGTGCTCTAGGTTTTTAAAACCAAGATCCTACTATGGCTGATATCAATGTACCCCAGCTAGTCGACAAAAAGGGTGGCAGCTACTCCGCTGTTGCACCCAGACTTGAAGCTGGGAAATTTAGCAAATGGAAGAAACGTATGATTTGCTATCTTACCGGTATGGAACCCTACTACATCACCTGTATCAGGGATGGCCCATTTGTCCCTAAGACAGCCGCAGGGCTAAACAAGCCTGAGGCCCAATGGACCATTGATGAGAGGAGGGTGGTCAATCAAGACCAACGCCTGAAAAGCATCCTTATATCATGTCTTCCTGACGATATAATGGAATCAGTCATCAACTATCTAACAGCCAAGCAAACTTGGGATGACTTGGTAAACAGCTTTGAGGGTCCCTCAGATACCAAGGAAAATAGGGTCATGGACCTTAAACTTGAGTATAATACTTTCAGGGCAAAAGACTCTGAAAGTCTCTCACAGACCTACACCAGATACAAGACTTTGATAAATGAATTATCAAATTATGGTGTTGTACTGTCTAAGCATGAGACAAATGTTGGCTTTGTCAACAGTCTCCCTGAGAAGTGGCTCAACTTCTCACAAGGCCTGAGGAATGCTAACCACATTCAGACCCTTAAGCTCCCTGAAATTTATGGGAAGTTTGTCTATGAAGACAACTTGATCTCAAGGAGATATCCTGACTCAAAAGCTCTTGAGTCCAAAAAGGCCTTAACCTCCACACCCATATCAACTGCTTTCTATTCTAATGGTGTTGTGCAGGATACTCAAGAGGATTCTGAAGAAGAAATTGATGAAAGGACTGGTGAGGAGTACCTGAACGACCTGAACTTGGAATTCCAAGAAAGGGAACTCCTTGCTAGTTCAAGACGTTTCATCAAAAGAAATCAGTCCAACTTTACAAAACCAAAAGCAAATGAGACCACTGAATGCTTTAAATGTGGTAGAAATGGTCATTTTGCTAGGGACTGTTATTCTAAAACTATCTCAGAACCCTCTTACAAATTCTCAGGAACTAGCAAGTTTCAACCTAAAATTTTTCAGTCCACCCAACAATTTCAAAACAAGGGTCAAAAGGATTTTGAAACAAAATATAGGAAAATCAAAGCTAAACTTGCACTTCTTGAAACTAACCCCATATTGCCTCAGGCTGCTCAAACATCTAAACCTATTCAGACAAAGAACAAGGTATTAGTAGCTGAAGCATATGATTGGGATGAAGAAGAGGCTTCCTCAGATGAGGAAATAAGAGTTAGTGCACTGATGCCACTTTCTGATCAGGATCAGGTGGCTGTAGGAGAAAGCCATGCTAGGAATGGAGAGTGGGTCAACATCACCATGAAGAAGGTAAATACATTACTTTCTATGGATGATAATTCTGATTGGCAGTCTTACATGAATTATATTTGTGTTGATCTAAAGTTTGTTGAGGAACAAAGGCTTAACCTATTTTCAAAATATAACAATATTGTGTCAGAATTGAATAAATGTAGTGATGAACTACTTGTTCTAAAGCAAGCCAAACTAGAAACAATAACTCTACAAATTCAGAACACTGAGATTTTGAAACAAAATCAAGCCTTTCAAACTGAACTTAACAGAGAAAAGGCTATCATCCAAAGCTAGACCAAGAAGAACCCCAAAGTTTTTGACACTGTGGGATTAATCTCTCAGAAAACCATTGGAATTGACCCTCTTATGGTTGATCCAAGTGTGTGTCACGATGAACTAAACTTTGTTCCAGCTGGCATATCTTTTGAGCAAGAAATGCTTCCCAAGTCTAATGACTAGATTGTCAGGGACAACCCAGTCAGTAAGTTACCAAACTTTGAGACTGGAAAGATCTTGCTTCCTGAAAGTCAGGCCTTGAAAAATATGTTTGGACTTACTGAACAACTCAGTAAGCTCGAACTCACTGAACAACTCAATACTGAGTCTGTGAATGAGTCTGAATCAAAATCATACCCACCACTTCCTCCACTGAATACCCTTCAAGGTGCTACACCTAACTTAGGCCTCCCACCAATGGTCTTTTCACCACACTCTCCAAAGGAGAGATCAGGAAAGGGAACAACCTTCCTGAAAAGACCAACCCTTGATGTCTCAGTAAATACTGATGACTCATCAACTTCAGTCCCTTCTGAAGTATCAACCCAAAGCCCTGATTCAAAATTTGATCAGTTGGCTGAAATGGTCAGGAAGCTGGGAGAGAAGATTGCATCTTCTGAGAAACCTTCTCAATCCAAGAAGGAACAAAAACCAACTTCCTCAAAGACCAAACCCAAACCCACAAAACCCCTGAAAAGATGTGAACTATGCAACTATACAAACCATCTCACTGATAATTGCTATAGAGTCCTTTATTGCATGATTTGCAAAAAGGAAGATCACAAGACCTCTGATAATAAACAATGCTCATTCATGTCAAACTTTTCAGGACTTAAGGCTCAGTGCCTGAAGTACCCTTCTGATTCTAAGCAGAAACAGAAGCAAAAGGCCAAGCGTTTTCCACCTTGCCCTTTATGTGGGTTCAATGATCATCTTCCTGAGGATTGTCAAAAAGACAAATACTGTGAATCTAGTGGAAGTTCCACTCAGAAAAACTCAGGAAAAGAGAAGGTCATTCAGTCAAGAAGAGGAATGAATAAACAATCCTCTCAGACTACTGAGGCTACCCCTGCGACTAAATGCAAAACATGTGGTAGCTCAGTCCACTCAACCACTGACCATGAATCAACTAATACTTTCATAAAGACCTACAATACCAAACCCTTCATGAAATGGAGTCCTAGAAAGAACTGAACCAGTTTACTATTTGTGCAGAAGCATGCCAGGGATCCTATTTGGCATCTAGACAGTGGATGTTCAAGGAGCATGACTGGTGTTAAGGAGTGTCTGCACAAATATGTGGAATAACCAGGACCCAAAGTGATATTTGCAGATAATTCATCATGTCTCACTGAGGGTTATGGTTCAGTAAACTGTAATGGTATTGTCTTTAATAGGATAGCTTATGTAAATGGTCTTAAGTACAATCTGATCAGTTTCAGTCAACTATGTGATGCAAAATACATAGTTCAGTTTGATGATAAACAAGGAACCATCTTCAATGAAAATAAGGAAATTGTCCTCATTGCACCAAGAATACAAGATGTTTATGTATTAGACATGTCCAGTCTAACTCAGGATGGAACTTGTCTCTTTGCTAAGGCCACTGATACTCTCAACTGGCTTTGGCATAAGAGACTCACCCACCTGAACTTTAAAAACATAAACAATCTTGTAAAACAAAACAAGGTCCTTGGCTTACCATCACTTGTGTTTTCAAAGGATAAACCATGCTCAGCTTGTGAAAAAGGTAAACATCACAGAGCATCCTTTAAAACCAAAACCAACTTTTCCATCAGGAACTGCCTACATCTTCTCCATATGGATCTATTTGGACCTATCAGTCCAAGATCTACTAACCATGAGAAGTATACTCTGGTCATAGTGGATGAATATTCTAGATACACTTGGGTATTCTTCCTGATCAAAAAGAGTCAGGCAGCTGAAACAATCATATCCTTTGTCAGGAACATTGAAAATCAAAATGACATCAAGGTCAAACAGATTAGAACTGACAATGGGACTGAGTTCAAAAATTATGAACTTGAATGTTTCTGTGATGAGAAAGGTATTTCCCAAAACTTTTCCTCTCCATACACACCTGAACAAAATGGTGTTGCTGAAAGGAAAAATAGAACACTCATTGAAGCTGCTAGGACAATGCTATGTGGATCAGTCCTTTCCAACCATTTTTGGACTGATGCAGTCAAAACTGCCTGTTATACACAAAACAGATCTATCATTGTCAAGAGACATGGGAAAACCCCATATGAGTTATTCAAAGGAAGAATCCCTGACATCAGCTAATTTCATGTCTTTGGGTGTCCTGTGTTTATTCATAATCACAAGGATCACTTAGGGAAATTTGATGCAAAAGCTGATGATGGATACTTCCTGGGATACTCACTTGTCTCAAAAGCCTTCAGAGTGTTCAACACAAGGAGACAGCAGACTGAGGAAACATTTCATGTTACCTTTGATGAGAGCACTGATGCAATCAGGTTCTCAACTGCCTCAGTAGAAGAGATAGGAATTGATAATTCTTCAAGATATCCTCCTGATGAATATCTTTCTGAAAACAATCCTTCTACTCAGTATCAAGATGATGCTAACCTCTCCTATTACATAATTCCTCACAACCTACCTAACCCAACCATCACTGAGTTTGTTGAGGCACATGCAAACACTGATGAAATTAATCAGTCTGTTCAAAATGCTCAAGATCCAAACAATCTCAGTGATCTGGTAAACACACAAGATCCAATCAATGATCATGTGTCTACTCCAGAACCAAACCCTCTACCCAATCAGGCCTCCACAAGTTCAAATCAATATCCAGGACCTCAGGAAAGTTGGACTAGGTCTCAGGACATTGAACTTGTCAATATTATTGGAGAGCTTACTGAAGGCATGCTCACCAGGAGCATGGCTGCTAGTCTAAAAGCAGCCTCAGCCAATGAATGCCTATTTGTGGACTTCATTTCCACAATTGAACCCAAAAGTGTTAAAGAAGCACTTACACATCCAAGTTGGGTTCAGGCCATGCATGATGAACTGGAACAATTTGACAGAAACAAGGTAATGACCTTGGTCAAATGTCCTGACAATGTCTCAGTCATTGATATGAAATGGGTATTCAAAAACAAAACTGATGAAAATGGCATAGTCATTAAAAACAAAGCCAGACTTGTAGCCAAAGGCTATAATCAACAAGAAGGCATTGACTATGAAGAAACATTTGCACCAGTAGCAAGGATGGAAGCCATCAGGATCTTCCTTGCTTTTGCTACATAGATGAACTTCAGAGTATACCAAATGGATGTTAAAAGTGCATTCTTAAATGGTTCACTGAAAGAAGAAGTTTAAGTTCAGCAACCTCCTGGATTTGAAAGCCATGAGTCTCCTGATCATGTCTGTAAGCTTAACAAAGCCCTTTATGGACTAAAGCAAGCTCCCAGGGCATGGTATGAGACTCTCTCAGCCTTCTTAATCCAAAATAAATTTGTCAGAGGCAAGATAGACAACACATTGTTTATCTATAAGACAAATAATGATGCCATACTAGTACAAGTGTATGTTGATGACATCATCTTTGGCTCAACAAGTTTCAAACTTTGCAAACAATTTGAAAAACTAATGGCAATGAAAATTGAAATGAGCATGATGGGAGAACTGACATACTTCCTTGGTCTACAGATCAAGCAGACTGATAGAGGAACCACTATCAGTCAAGAGAAGTATGTAAAGAATCTACTGAAGAAGTATGATCTCAGTGACTGTACCTCAGTCAAAACTCCCATGGTTCCCCCAAACAACCTTGGTCCTGATCTCACTGGTAAACCAGTAAATCAAACTCTCTTTAGAGGAATGATAGGATCACTGATGTATCTACTTGCATCAAGGCCTGATATCCAATTCTCAGTATGTCTATGTGCCAGATATCAATCTGACCCAAGAGAATCTCATATCACTGCTGTGAAAAGGATATTCAGGTACCTGAAAGGCACTCATAACCTTGGATTATACTATCCAAAGTGCTCAGGATTTGATCTTAAAGGATACTCAGACTCTGACTATGCTGGATGCAACATGGACAGAAAAAGCACCTCAGGCTCTTGCCAAATACTTGATGGGAAACTAGTCTGTTGGAGTGCTAATAAGCAACAATCAGTTGCCTTGTCCTCAGCTGAGGCTGAATATGTTGCAGCAGCTAGTTGTTGTGCAAATGTACTCTGGATGAAAAGTCAACTCAGTGACTATGGAATTCAGTATAAGATGGTACCCATCTTTTGTGATAACACAAGTGCAATTGCAATCTCAAACAACCCTATTCTTCATCAGAGAACAAAACACATTGATATCAGATATCATTTCATCAGGGACCATGTCATGAATGGTGACATTGAATTACATTTCATCCCTACTGAATATCAGTTGGCGGATATCTTCACCAAACCTTTGGATGAACCAACTTTCACAAGGCTGAAAGCTGAATTAGGAATGTTGGATATAGAGAATCAGTCCACTGATTGAATCCTTCCAACTAAAGTATAAATTCTTAAAACCTCAGGTCCCTGACTCAATGTGTACATCAGTGAAAACATCTCACTGAATCTTCAACCTCAGGAACTAAACCCAAGTTCCTGAAATCTTGAGGGTTCAGGAACTAAACCCAAGTTCCTGAATCCTTGTTGCTCAGGAATCATTCCATATTCCTGAATCATCAGTGACTAATCCCAAGTCCATGAAAAACCAATCACTGAATGAAGTGTCATTCAGGGCCCTGAAAAGGACATTAAATACTGACTTAAATGCTCTAAGTATCTAGTTAGTAAATGTCCGAGGTTGGTAACTGAACTCATATTTAATTCAAGAATATTCGTTCTTTTTTGCCATTCTGGCTTCCACCTCTGGGCCACCACATTCCCACCTGGCATTAAATGCCTCTCCAATCACATTACAAATATGTGATGACTCATCTCTGCAAATTACACTTTTGCAGAACTGCTCAACTGTTCACCTCGACTGTTGCGCCAAACCAGGAAAGTGGAGTGCTGGCATTAAATGCGGATCCCAAAACATATTATTCAAAACAATTTCCAATAATTCTTTTTGAATAAATTAAGATCGCTCAAATGTCTAAAACACCCCCATCTCCACTTCCCTATAAATAACCCAACCAAAAGAAACACACACACGTTTTTATAGAACTTAAGCAAAACTCTGCCATTTTAATTCTCAAAAACAAATTGTGTGTGTATTCTTAAGCTTTAGAAACCCAGAAACCTTAGTCAAACCCAGACTTACCCACAATGGCTTCTTCTAGAGCTATAGCATATGCCCCCAATGTGGAATTCCTCACTGGGGACGTTGACCTAACAAAGAACAATGTGGTAGGAAATTTCTCCTATCCACAAAACTATCCAGCCTACAAGAACGTTATGAAATTTCTTCGTAATTGTTTTCTTGCAAAGGCTTTCACCCACACCCCCTCAGTCATCTACCATGACTTTTTGAGGGAATTCTGGTGCACGGCTGTGGCTACCAGCCCCAAAGACACCAAAGAGTCAATCATCACCTTCACGGTGATGAATGGGAGCAGAACCCTCTCCTTTGACTACTCAACCTTCATTAAAGCCACAGGCCTTGACTTTGCTGAAGCGTTTGCACCCAACCCTACTGATCAGGACATAAAGAATGAACTGATCTTTCTTGCTCCCCATGACCCCAGACGTCCTACAACGTCTGCGGGAGGCTTATTGGAGAAGGCTCCAGTAGTCAAAACATGGTTCCATCCTATCTGGAGGATACTGATGACATTTGTCATTCAGGTCCTGGGTGGAAATAAATCCTCTACGAAACAATTGAACTCATCACAACAATTGATGCTGTTCAGTCTCCTTGAGGGTACAAAAATTGACTTCGGAGGAATAATCTTCCGAGACCTTGTTGCTAAGCTCTCAGGAAAACATAGGCAAAGGCATATGTCCTACCCTAGATTTGTTTCTTGTGTGCTTCAGGACCTACTTGGTTCTGACTACGTGAGGCCTGATGCAGAAGGTATAAAGCCTGACGTCCTGCACAAGTCAAACTTCACTAGTAGCATCAGTGAGGTTACACATATTGCCCTGACTTAATACATACAATCAGTCATTCAGGGTAACGACGCTATCTCACCAGTTCCTTCACTGACCAAAAAGGTAAAGAAGACAAAGAAGGGTCAGTCCAGTCAGGTGGTTAGACCCAAACCACTCACCACTGAGACTGATCCTTAAAACCAACTAAACCTTAAAAAGAGGTTGAAAAAGGCCGAGACCTCTGAGACACCCATTTCTGAGACCCTCTTGACCTCAAAACAAAGGCCAACGGAGGTCACTGAGCAATCATCCTCAGTGACCTCGGGCACACCCCTTCCACATGGTTCAACTGACATAAACAAGTCAGAGGGATCAGGAAGCATTCCCCCCTCACATCCCGATGAAGGTACTGATAAATCACAATCAGTGCCCAAGGGAGGAAAGGGTCCTGAATCCTCGGTAGGGCAGCACCACCCTACTGGGAAGAGGACCCACACCCCCTCACATCCCGATGAAGGAACTGTCAAAAAACAATCAGTTCCCAAGGGAGGAAAGGGTTCCAAATCCTCGGTAAGACAGCACTACCTTACTGAGAAGGGGACCCACAAACATTCACATCCCGTTAACGTTCCTGAGCAATCACCCTCAGGATCTCAGGGAGAAAAGGACCCTAAATCCCCAAAAGGACAGCACAATCCTGATGGGAAGGGGGTCCACCAACTTTCACAATCAGTACCTAGTGATACCACTGAAAAACACCCATCAGTGGTTGAAGGTGCTAAGGGGGACAAAGACTCAGAGGGAAAGAAACAACCCGCTGATACGGAACCTATAAACCCCTCAGGCGGTCCAACTCTCTCAGGAACTACCCCCAAAAGCCAGGCTGGTGTTAGCCCAGTTATTATGGCTAGTCAGGCTGAGCAAACCCACTCAGTTATTATGACAACGGGGTCAGAACCTGACCAAACCAAAGGCGAGTCTTTTTATAAAGAGGAGCCGGTTGAATTTTTGGGTATTGAGTCCATGGGGGACTTTCAGGCTTTTATTGAGTCTGATGAAGAGCTTAGGGAAGAGAGTGAAGAGGAAATGTTTAAGGCAGGTGAGGATATGGAAACTGATGAACAACCTGAACAACCTGAACAATCACATCAGTCATCTCCACGCCAAAGTGAAGAGTCAGGTTCTCAATCTTCTGATTCTTCTGATACTGGGGACATCCTCCAAAAGTATGATGACTCTCTTCCCCTCACTGAAAGAAAATTGGTCAAATTCCTACTCAAGACCAATAGAGCTCTTTACATTGGTCTCACTGAAGAGATGTTCGATCATCACACTGAAGCTGCTGTTCACTATGCCAACCTGAAGGTAGATGTTGAAAGTTATCAGGATGATGTGAACGAAATGCATTTTGACACCAATCACTCCCTGACAGCTATTGATCTTCATCTCAGGAAGTCCAATCTTGCTCTTGAAGGCATCACCAAAAGCCTTGGAACTATTCAAACGGCTGTCAAGGATGACCCGGAACTCAACAAGAAGGTCATTCAGGCTGCTGAGACTTACCAGAAGCAATCAGCTGAATTCAGTGATCTTCTCAGCTTACTGAAGGATTCTAATATTCAGGGTGTTAACTCTTCATTGGACTCCATTAGGACTTCTTTGGGTCTTCAGGAAAAACATCTGGGTACTTCGGCACAATCTTCAACATCCTTGGCATGGTCTCTTGGGTCAAGGATGTCAGGCATCGAAGCTTCTCAGGCATCTCTTGCTGATAAGATCTCAACTCTTCAGACAGACACCTCGGACATCAAATCTATGATGACTGAGATCTATCAGGCTTTCAAGGGTCCTGCTGCTCCAGTGACTCCAACTCTTGCTATCACCATGGCTCCAGCAATAGTTGAGGGGGAGAAAGTGATGAGTGTCTAAATACTCATCATTTTTACCTAATCTGAGCTGCCAAAACTCCCAAAAACACTCAGAAATGCATCATAATATTGAAATTATCCCAGAATTGTGTTTTATATGTTTCAGATGCAAAATGTTTAAAAACAAGTGAAAAAAGAACAAAGTTTGCATAATTGGCAGTTTCAGTCCCTCAACTTTTAAAAGTTGTCAAATCTAGTCCCTGATCACTAAAAACTTGTACAAATATCATTTTAGGTCCTTAGGGATTCATAAGTTGTTAAAAAAAAGTCCTTTGAAGTTAAAAATTGCATAATTACAACTTTGGTCCCTCAACTTTGAAAAATGTCAAATTTAGTCCTCGGGTATTTAAAATGTGGAAATTAATAAATATAACCCTTGTACTAATCATATATGGCATAATTGGTCCTTGTGATATGTATTGTGAATTTACAGGTTGGGTCCTTCAAGTTTCAGAAAGTTACACTTTTGGTCCTTGTGATTTTGCTATAAACCAACCGGACCTAAAAATAAATAAACAAACAAACCCAACATCCTAATTATCTAAACCCAACCCACTATCCTATTATTAAAACCCAGCCCAACAAGCCCAATTCCCTTAAAACCCAACCCGACCCAAGCCTGGTATTTAAAAACCAGTTTGACTTGGTCAAACTCATCCCCAACCTCACAACCCGCCTAAACAACCTTGCCCATGGTTTCTCTGCTAAACCACTCCCCATCCAATCCAACTCACCTAACAATACAAGAAACATTCAATGCTTCTTCTCCACCTCCCTGATTTGCATTTAATGCTAAAACCTGCTCAATCCACTAACTCAATTTTGGCGCCAAAATGATGAATCAATAGCTGAGATCACTAGAAGGCAATTCTAGGGTGGGGATGTGCTCAGAGATGTCTAATTAGGGTTTCCCACTTGTATTTAGTATAAATAGAGCAATGTAATAAATAATTCAGTAGTAGCTAATTTAGTTTAAAATCGCACTTTACTTATTTCAGTTGTAATCTTGTAATTTCTTATTCCCAGTTGTAATCAAAGTTTGTTTAAGCTATAAGAATCTTGTTTCATGTTATATTGTGTCTGATTTCATTGTTGTTCAAAGTGTATGTTTCTGTTGAGAATTTAAGATTCGAATCATCATTAAAAAGCTCTCACAAGCTCCCATACCCTTACAATAAGATTATATAAGCTTAATATAGCCTACTATAAACTTATTTAGTGTACCTCAGTTCTAAAACTCAAGATACAAGAATGGTCAACCATGGTCAACATAAGCTCTTAAAAGCTTCCATGGGTTGTATAAGCTGATCAAGAAAGCTTTTTGTGGTTTTCTAGCTTGCTTTTAACAAGCTAGATAGTCCTGTCCTATGCATGCTATCCCTATAGCCACTCTCTCAGTTGTAAGGTTTTGATCAAGTTTAGCATTTCACTGTATCATTTGCTTATTGCTTGAATTTTGATTCTATTATGTCTCTGTGGTGTTATTAAGTTAAGATATAGCTTAATCTAGGTAACTTGTTCATTGATTATCATAGTTGCTAAAAATCTCATCATAGCAGTCAATATACCACTTAGGTCATTTCTGTGTTTGAGGCTTATGTTCTTGATGTTTCTTGTTTCTTTGATCTTTGTTGATGATAGTATAAGGTTAGAGAACAGATTTGAGGATCAAAACATCAAGTTGCTTTGAATTTCTTGTTTGCCTGTTCTGATCAGGGGTGTTTGGATCTACTGATTCAGTGGTGTTGTTGATTGTGTGTGTTGTTTTTGATTGTTGTCATATGTCACTTTAGTCAAGAATAGCTCAGACCAGCCATAAAAACTAGTCTCTAATCAGTTAAAAGTCAAAATAGCTTTTGAACCTTATAATTTTGTTGTCTGATATGGATTTAGGATCCATGATCATGCTTTTGTGTTAAGAAGTTGTTAATCTTGCTTGTTCTAGTCTTATCACAGCTTAACATATCATAATCAAGCATTAGATTAAGCCCAAAATCCACCAAAGTCAAATCTCTTGTTTTACTGCATAAGTCAAACTCAGTGTATGCTGAGTGTTCTGAGTTGCTGATCTAGCACTCAATTGGACTTCAATTGGTTAGATTCTGATAGGGCTTTTAGTGTTTTAAGATAGTTCATAAGCTAAGCTAAGTTTTGTCCCCATAATATTGCATCTCAGTAGCTTATTTCATAGCTTAATTCACTCTGCAAGTTTGCCTTTTTCTGCTTATTTCTGTCTTAAGTTTGAAACAGATTTGGGGTTGATTGTGCTTATTTGTTGGATTATCTGTTGGATTTAAGTTGTTTTGTGCTTATAATAGTGTATTAAGTCTGTCCTAATCAGTTGGTTAATTTTAGTGCTTATTTTCTTATATTTGGGCTTATTCCAAACTGCTTATCTGCCCATTTCTGCTTATTTGGCTTACTAACCTTTTCATTTTATTTTTCCCATCTTTCTAATAATATTTTAGATTTACTCAGAAAATTTCATAATTTTCTGAATAGTTTTGATATTTTTAATCATTTTAATTAGTTTTTGATAGTATTTAAATCATAATAAATAGAAAAATAATTAGAAAAATATAAATCCAATTTTCATAATTTTCTTTTGTCATTTTTAATCTAGGAAAAATATAAAAATATTTTTAGGTCTTAAGAAAATCAAAAATAGAAATAAAGTGATAGTTTCTATTTAATAGAATTTATCTTTTTAAATTTTAATTAAGTAATTTTCATTTTTATAATTTTCTTAGTTTCTAATTACTCAGTAATATTTTTAGAAAAAGTTTTAGATTTTTCTTTGTCCATTTAGTATTTTTTTATAATTTAAATTAGTTTAATTAATAATTAAATAATTAATAATTAATAATAATTAGATAAAAAGTATAAAAAAATATAATTTAAGTTTTTAAATAAGTTTTAAGTCATTTTACATTTTTAGGTTTTAAATTTCATAAATTTTAATTTTAGTCCCATTTTAGCCGTCCCGTTACGCGTTTGTAATTTATTTTATTCGCGTTTAATTTTCCTGTGTATATCTGTTTTTATTTGTTATTTAGAATTGTTAAATAAAGCAAAATCAAAAGCAATCTAAATCATCAGTCACTCTTATCCTAACTTTTCACAGTTTTCCATTCACATCTCGTTGGGAAACGATCCGGGTGATCACTTGCCTGGTTTCACACACTACACACGAGCATTCGTTCTGAGACTGTTTGTCTTTTATCATTTATTACGGTTGACCATTCACAAGTGGTTGACTTGTGTGATAGAGAAATAAAAGATAAGTGTTTTCAGACGGATCAAATTTTGGCGCCGCTGCCGGGGAGGTGTGCTGCGACTATTGTGAAGAATTTTAGCGATTAGTGATTCGAGATCCTTCTATCAGAAGTTCCTATTTCTCAAAAACAATATAAAATACCAAAAATATTTTTCTTTTCTTTTCTATATATATTATTATTATAATTATCATATAAATTAAAAAACCCAAAAATATTTTCCGTTTTCTTTAATAGTAAACAATAAAAATTAACCATCGAGAACCAAGACAGAGCACTACCTAACTGGGGGTGCGACCATAATAAGTTCCCAAACCAAAGAATTAAAACTTTTCCTTTGTATCACTTGCGAATATCGGCTCACCTTTAATTGATAAACAAACTCTAACGGAGGTTCTAGGATAGTCTGACATTAAATTGTCGGACTGAAAGAAGCGGGTTTTTATGGAGCTTAATCGCCCACCTTTGCTTCTCCGCCACTCTGTGCGTTTATCTTTTAGAGAGCTACCGTACGCTTGTTGATTATTGGTTTAAGTTCACTTGTGTTTTCTCTCGATTTTGATTTTAATTAAAAATTTTGCTAAGTGCATGCGCACTCGTTCTTCTAGGTCTACAAGCCCTCTCCGTGAGCTTGGAAAAATACCTCGAAGGCGTCGGAGACGTTCTGCTCCATCAGTCGTACCCGAGATACGGACTGATCCCGAAACCCCTGTCATCATGGCAGAAGACCGCCCTATGAATGAGCTTCTCCAGGCTCCCACTGAGGGTTATGGAGATGCCATTATTGTTCCAGCCATCGTGGCTGAGAATTTTGAGCTCAAGACTGGGTTGATAAACCTGGTAACATCACGTCAATTCTATGGTTTTGAGAGGGACGATCCTCAAGATCACGTTCGATGGTTCAATAAAATCACATCCACCATCAAATGTAAAAATGTCCCGGAGGAATCAATCAAACTTCTTCTTTTCCCGTTTTCTATAGATGGGGCAGCCCGGATTTGGCTTGACAAACAACCCCCTCGGTCAATTAGAACATGGGAAGATTTAGTTCAAAAATTCGTAAATGAATTCTTTCCTCCTTCCAAAACCACGCATCTTAAAAATGAAATCATGAAATTCACTCAAAGGTTTGATGAACCATTTGGAGAAGCATGGGATCGTTTCAAAGAATTGCTCCGCAAATGTCCTCATCACGGTTTCACTGATTTGATGCAGATGGACACTTTTTACAGTGGGTTAAACCCATCTGACCAAGATTCTCTCAATGCCTCAGCTGGAGGTAATTTTCTGAGCAAATCCACTAAGGAAGCCATTGCTCTCATTGAAAATAAGTCTAAGGTCCGCACTACACGAAACAGGACATATAATTCCCAGGATAGTGCTGGTCCTTCTACTTCATCTCCCGTGAGTCAGTCCAGTACTGATACTCAGCTTGCTGAACTCACGAAGGTTATTCAAGCTTTGGTTTTCTCCACATAAAAGAAAGAGTCCGCTCCGCAAACTTCTCACACTGCTGAAGTCAAAAAAATAGAAGTTTGTGTTACTTGTGGTGGTCCTCACGCTTACTATAATTGTACTGCCACCGATGGCAATACATTTGATGTCAATGCTATAGCCGGAACATCCAATCAAGGAGGTAATCAATACCGTCCTCAAGTGGACCAAAACCACCGTGCTAGCAATCAATTTGGACCACCCGGATTTCCTCCTCCCAACAATCCAAATAGGAGTAATCCTAATCAACAGAGAGGGCAAAACATGCAAAATCAATTTAATGCCCCAAACAATCAATACCCACCCCAGAGGGGTAATCAAGGGTATTCAGCTCCTAATCACCAAGTACCTCTCCCAAACGAACTTGATAATTACATCAAGTTTAATGAGAATAAAATGAAGGCAATACAAAATCAGATCTCTGGATTGAGGAATGAATTTCAAACTTCAATATACAAGCAAGGAACTGAGCTTAAGAATGAGCTTTCTAATAAAATTGATCATTCTCAAAGCGAAGTTAAGAATATGCTTACCAGTCTCATGAATCATATCAATCCACCTTCTACCTCGGGAGGTCTTCCTGGTAATACCATTCCAAACCCTAAGGGTGAACTCAAAGCTGTCACCACACGCAGTGGTAAAGCTTATGATGGACCCACTATTTCTACTACCACTTCTTCTCCTCTCCCCAAGGTAGTGGAAAGTGAACCTGAGGTGACTGAGGACAAGGAACTTCCTATTAATAACGGAGGTGCCAACAACGTCCTACCTCAAGTTGTCCAGAAACCAAAACCCAAACCAGGAGTTGTTTTTGAAATCCCTGTTGAAAACCCTAAATCCAAACCTTCTATTCCTTATCCATTACGTTTACATGAGCAAAAGCTTCGCGAAAAAGCTAGTCAACAAATGGAAAAGTTTTTCAAAATTTTCCAGGAATTACATTTTGATATAAGCTTTGCGGATGCTATCATTCTGATGCCCAAATTCGCATCCACAATCAAACACTTGTTAAGCAACAAGGAAAAACTGTTTGAAATGGCAAAGACTCCATTAAATGAGAACTGCTCAGCGGTTATCTTGAAAAAGCTTCCGGTGAAGCTTGGAGATCCTGGAAGATTTTTACTACCTTGTGTCTTTCCAGGAATGGTTGAATGCTATGCCTTGGCCGATCTTGGTGCAAGCATTAACCTGATGCCTTATTCAGTTTGGGAAAAACTTTCTCTTCCGGCACTCACTGCTACCTGCATGACTCTTGAGCTTGCAGATCGTTCCACATCTCTTCCTCGCGGCATTGCTGAGGATGTATTTGTAAAAGTGGGAAAGTTCCATTTTCCGGCTGACTTTGTGGTTGTGGATTTCGATGCTGATCCCAGGGTTCCTCTCATTCTTGGAAGAGGATTCCTAAAAACGGGACATGCTCTCATTGATGTATTTGAGCATGAAATCACATTACGTGTGGATAATGAAGCTGTTACTTTTAACCTCGATCAAACTTCGAAGTACTCTTCAAATAAAGATCCTGAATCGGTTAACCGAATCGATGTCATTGATATTGTTTCAGAGGAGTACTCACAAGAGTTTCTTGGTTATTCTCATAATTCTGTGAGTGGGGATACCACCACATCTTCTCTACCTATAATTTCCGACTCTTCCCCTCCTCTCACTCCGTTTGAGGGAAGCAATTTCAATTTGGAAGAGATCGAGGCTTATCTCGAATGTGATTCATTTCTGGAAGGAATTGATGACGCTGAGATTGATCTGGAGGGAGATATTCTTCTTCTTGAGACATTGTTAAATCAGGACAATTCTCCTCCCCTCCCTCCCGTTGAACTTCATAATGAGGAAATCAAATCGGTTGAGAAAAACGATGAATTTCCTGAGGTCGAACTCAAAGACTTGCCACCTCATCTTGAGTACGCATTTTTGGAGGGTGATGATAAATTACCCGTCATTATTGCTAAAGACTTAAGTGATGAGGAAAAGACTGCTCTAATAAAGGTCTTGAAGTCACACAAGCAAGCAATTGCTTGGAAACTCTCCGACATAAAGGGTCTCGACCCTGAATTTTGTACTCACAAAATATTAATGGAGGATGACTTCAAACCAGCAGTCCAACACCAGCGAAGGGTAAATCCCAAAATCCACGATGTTATCAAACAGGAGGTTATCAAACTTCTTGAAGCAGGATTGATTTACCCCATCTCTGATAGTCCTTGGGTTAGTCCCATCCACTGCGTTCCAAAAAAGGGTGGCATAACTGTTGTCACAAATGAGGAGAATGAGTTGATTCCAACTCGATTGGTTACTGGGTGGCGTGTTTACATTGACTATCGTAAGTTAAATGATGCCACCCGAAAAGACCATTTTCCTCTGCCCTTCATGGATCAGATGCTTGAGAGATTAGCGGGAAACGAGTACTATTGTTTCCTTGATGGTTTCTCGGGTTACTTTCAAATCCCCATTGATCCACAGGATCAAGAAAAGACCACATTTACATGCCCTTATGGAACCTTTGCCTATAAACGTATGCCTTTTGGCTTATGTAATGCTCCAGGCACATTCCAAAGGTGCATGATGTCCATATTTTCCGACATGATCGGGAAAACGATGGAGGTCTTTATGGATGACTTCTCAGTCATTGGGGATTCATTCGGAACATGTCTCTCCCATTTAGAAAACATGTTGAAGCGGTGTGAAGACACCAATCTTTGTCTAAATTGGGAGAAGAGTCACTTTATGGTCAAAGAGGGCATTGTCCTCGGCCATAAGATATCAAAGAACAGGATTGAGGTTGACAGATCTAAAGTTGATGTCATTGGTAAATTACCTCATCCCACTACCGTCAAAGGTATTAGGAGTTTTTTGGGTCATGCCGGTTTCTATCGTCGATTCATACAAGATTTTTCTAAAATCGCCCGGCCTATGACTCATCTTCTTGAAAAGGATGCTCCTTTTATCTTCTCACCCGAGTGCATCGAAGCTTTTGAAACATTAAAGAAAAAGCTTACTGAAGCACCCATTCTGGTTGCCCCCGACTAGGATTTTCCCTTTGAACTCATGTGCGATGCAAGCGATTTTGCTATCGGTGCAGTCTTGGGGCAACGAAAAGCCAAACATTTTCAGCCTATCCACTACGCAAGTAAAACCATGACAGAAGCTCAAACTCATTACACCACTACAGAAAAAGAATTGTTGGCTGTGGTGTATGCCTTTGAGAAGTTTCGGCCATATTTAATCTTGACAAAATGTGTAGTGTATACGGATCACTCGGCTCTCAAATATCTCTTTGCAAAACAAGATGCAAAGCCGAGATTACTCCGTTGGGTTCTCCTCCTGCAAGAATTTGATATCACAATACGTGATAAAAAAGGAGCTGAGAACCTAGCTGCTGATCATCTGTCCCGATTAGAGAACCCACACCAAGATGTTTTCGAGAAAAAGGAAATAAATGAAACATTTCCTCTTGAGACACTCAGTGCGGTTGCTTTTCGTGGAGATTCTACTACCCCATGGTTTGCCGACTTCGCAAATTACCATGCGGGTAACTTCATAGTGAAAGGAATGTCGACCCAACAGAAGAATAAATTCTTCAAGGATGTTAAACATTACTTCTGGGACGACCCCTACTTATTCAAAATCTGTGCGGATCAAGTCATCCGGCGGTGTGTTTATGGACAGGAAGCTATTGACATTCTCAAAGCTTGCCATGCTGGACCCACGGGGGGCCATCATAGTCCAAACTACACCGCCAAAAAGGTGTTTGATTCCGGGTTTTATTGGCCCACAATTTATAAGGATGCCCAAGATCTCATCAAAACTTGTGAAGCTTGTCAGCGTCACGGTAATATTTCACAACGAAATGAAATGCCACAAAATGCTATTCAAGTTTGTGAAATCTTTGATGTCTGGGGCATTGACTTTATGGGGCCATTTCCATCATCTCGAGGAAATAAATACATTCTCGTGGCTGTTGACTATTTGTCAAAATGGGTTGAAGCAAAAGCTTTACCCACTAATGATGCCCGAGTGGTTGTAAAATTCCTGAAAGCTCTGTTTGCCCGTTTTGGAACTCCACGTGCTATAATCAGTGATTGTGGTACCCATTTTTGCAATGACAAATTTGATAAAGTCATGCAAAAGTATGGTGTAACTCACCGTCTTTCTACTGCGTATCACCCACAAACAAGTGGACAAGTAGAAGTTTCAAATCGGGGTATAAAAAGAATTTTAGAAAGGACTGTAGGAGAAAATCGTGCATCCTGGTCGGATAAGTTGGATGATGCATTATGGGCCTTCCGTACAGCTTACAAAACACCCATTGGGTGTACGCCTTACAAACTTGTGTACGGAAAGGCATGTCATCTACCGATCGAATTAGAGCACAAAGCCTACTGGGCCTTGAAACACGCTAACTTTAACCTCCAAACTGCGGGTGATCACCGTAAAGTTCAAATGAATGAACTAAATGAACTGCGTGATCAGGCCTACGAGAACTCTTTGATCTATAAAGAAAAGACAAAGAAGATTCATGACTCAAAAATAAAGAACCGCGTTTTTAACGTTGGTGATCGAGTCCTTCTTTTCAATTCAAGATTAAAGATCTTCTCAGGCAAACTCAAAACCCGTTGGACTGGTCCATTCATTATCACAAAGGTTTATCCGTATGGTACCGTTGAGTTATCTCAAGCTGACGGACCTAATTTCAAAGTAAATGGTCATCGTTTGAAACATTACTTTGGAGAGGACATACCACCAATGGTTATCCCAGATCTTCAAACTTTCCCCATGAACCAATGAATGCGAGGATCGAGTCAAGCTAGTGACTCGGTGATCAAAAACATTAGCACAACATGGGTTTTCACCCATGTCTCTGTTTTCTTTCTCTGTTCTACCATCTAGTGTGGGGGAGATGCCCCACATGTTGTATATATGTAAAGTTCAAAAAAAAAAAAAAAAAAAAAAAAAAAAAAAAAAAAAAAAAAAGAAAAAAAAAAGAGGGGAATTTGCATGCCTTAACGGCTTAAATGCAAATTAAATAAAAATAAAATAAAAGGCTATTAGTATTTCCCTTTCACGTTCTAAGTGTTGGTTTAACAGCCGGTTCTTTGAATATTGAGGGCAATATTCAGTTCTAAGTGTGGGGGGGGGGGGGGAATTCTTGCGAATTTGACCAAATGTACCATCTAGTACCCCCATTTTAGCCAAAATTTTAAAAATTTTTTCTCGCTTAGAACTCAAAAAATGGTTATCAGTCCGCCATGTCTAACCCACATAAGGATTGGCTAATCCGAGAGCAAACGGCTCTTGGTAAAGATGTCTCAAATCCGTTGATGGCTTGCAATTTGCCAAAAATTGTATGGTATTCGACTCACCATATCTTCATAAGTGAAGAGTTGGCTAGCCCGCAAGGTTATGGCTTGTGGTTAAGGCAGTGAAAATCCATGATTGGTAATCAGCTCACCAAAGATAATAGTAATAATTTATCTAAGAGTTGGCTAGTCCAGAAGCAAACGGCTTCTGGTAAAGACAAATCAAAACCGTTGACAGCTTGTGGTTTGCTCAAAATCACTTGGTTATCATTGTACCAAAGTTCTTACTTGAACTGAAACAATTGGCTACTCCAGAAGTAATGGCTTTTGGTAAAGAGTCTTTCAAATCCATTAAATCTTCATAAAATATTGCTAGGGACTAGCAATAGTTTAGTGTGGGGGATTGATGAGTGTCTAAATACTCATCATTTTTACCTAATCTGAGCTGCCAAAACTCCCAAAAACACTCAGAAATGCATCATAATATTGAAATTATCCCAGAATTGTGTTTTATATGTTTCAGATGCAAAATGTTTAAAAACAAGTGAAAAACGAACAAAGTTTGCATAATTGGCAGTTTCAGTCCCTCAACTTTTAAAAGTTGTCAAATCTAGTCCCTGATCACTAAAAACTTGTACAAATATCATTTTAGGTCCTTAGGGATTCATAAGTTGTTAAAAAAAAGTCCTTTGAAGTTAAAAATTGCATAATTACAACTTTGGTCCCTCAACTTTGAAAAATGTCAAATTTAGTCCTCGGGTATTTAAAATGTGGAAATTAATAAATATAACCCTTGTACTAATCATATATGGCATAATTGGTCCTTGTGATATGTATTGTGAATTTACAGGTTGGGTCCTTCAAGTTTCAGAAAGTTACACTTTTGGTCCTTGTGATTTTGCTATAAACCAACCGGACCTAAAAATAAATAAACAAACAAACCCAACATCCTAATTATCTAAACCCAACCCACTATCCTATTATTAAAACCCAGCCCAACAAGCCCAATTCCCTTAAAACCCAACCCGACCCAAGCCTGGTATTTAAAAACCAGTTTGACTTGGTCAAACTCATCCCCAACCTCACAACCCGCCTAAACAACCTTGCCCATGGTTTCTCTGCTAAACCACTCCCCATCCAATCCAACTCACCTAACAATACAAGAAACATTCAATGCTTCTTCTCCACCTCCCTGATTTGCATTTAATGCTAAAACCTGCTCAATCCACTAACTCAATTTTGGCGCCAAAATGATGAATCAACAGCTGAGATCACTAGAAGGCAATTCAAGGGTGGGGATGTGCTCAGAGATGTCTAATTAGGGTTTCCCACTTGTATTTAGTATAAATAGAGCAATGTAATAAATAATTCAGTAGTAGCTAATTTAGTTTAAAATCGCACTTTACTTATTTCAGTTGTAATCTTGTAATTTCTTATTCCCAGTTGTAATCAAAGTTTGTTTAAGCTATAAGAATCTTGTTTCATGTTATATTGTGTCTGATTTCATTGTTGTTCAAAGTGTATGTTTCTGTTGAGAATTTAAGATTCGAATCATCATTAAAAAGCTCTCACAAGCTCCCATACCCTTACAATAAGATTATATAAGCTTAATATAGCCTACTATAAACTTATTTAGTGTACCTCAGTTCTAAAACTCAAGATACAAGAATGGTCAACCATGGTCAACATAAGCTCTTAAAAGCTTCCATGGGTTGTATAAGCTGATCAAGAAAGCTTTTTGTGGTTTTCTAGCTTGCTTTTAACAAGCTAGATAGTCCTGTCCTATGCATGCTATCCCTATAGCCACTCTCTCAGTTGTAAGGTTTTGATCAAGTTTAGCATTTCACTGTATCATTTGCTTATTGCTTGAATTTTGATTCTATTATGTCTCTGTGGTGTTATTAAGTTAAGATATAGCTTAATCTAGGTAACTTGTTCATTGATTATCATAGTTGCTAAAAATCTCATCATAGCAGTCAATATACCACTTAGGTCATTTCTGTGTTTGAGGCTTATGTTCTTGATGTTTCTTGTTTCTTTGATCTTTGTTGATGATAGTATAAGGTTAGAGAACAGATTTGAGGATCAAAACATCAAGTTGCTTTGAATTTCTTGTTTGCCTGTTCTGATCAGGGGTGTTTGGATCTACTGATTCAGTGGTGTTGTTGATTGTATGTGTTGTTTTTGATTGTTTTCATATGTCACTTTAGTCAAGAATAGCTCAGACCAGCCATAAAAACTAGTCTCTAATCAGTTAAAAGTCAAAATAGCTTTTGAACCTTCTAATTTTGTTGTCTGATATGGATTTATGATCCATGATCATGCTTTTGTGTTAAGAAGTTGTTAATCTTGCTTGTTCTAGTCTTATCACAGCTTAACATATCATAATCAAGCATTAGATTAAGCCCAAAATCCACCAAAGTCAAATCTCTTGTTTTACTGCATAAGTCAAACTCAGTGTATGCTGAGTGTTCTGAGTTGCTGATCTAGCACTCAATTGGACTTCAATTGGTTAGATTATGATAGGGCTTTTAGTGTTTTAAGATAGTTCATAAGCTAAGCTAAGTTTTGCCCCCATAATATTGCATCTCAGTAGCTTATTTCATAGCTTAATTCACTCTGCAAGTTTGCCTTTTTCTGCTTATTTCTGTCTTAAGTTTGAAACAGATTTGGGGTTGATTGTGCTTATTTGTTGGATTATCTGTTGGATTTAAGTTGTTTTGTGCTTATAATAGTGTATTAAGTCTGTCCTAATCAGTTGGTTAATTTTAGTGCTTATTTGCTTATATTTGGGCTTATTCCAAACTGCTTATCTGCCCATTTCTGCTTATTTGGCTTACTAAGCTTTTCATTTTATTTTTCCCATCTTTCTAATAATATTTTAGATTTACTCAGAAAATTTCATAATTTTCTGAATAGTTTTGATATTTTTAATCATTTTAATTAGTTTTTGATAGTATTTAAATCATAATAAATAGAAAAATAATCAGAAAAATATAAATCCAATTTTCATAATTTTCTTTTGTCATTTTTAATCTAGGAAAAATATAAAAATATTTTTAGGTCTTAAGAAAATCAAAAATAGAAATAAAGTGATAGTTTCTATTTAATAGAATTTATCTTTTTAAATTTTAATTAAGTAATTTTCATTTTTATAATTTTCTTAGTTTCTAATTACTCAGTAATATTTTTAGAAAAAGTTTTAGATTTTTCTTTGTCCATTTAGTATTTTTTTATAATTTAAATTAGTTTAATTAATAATTAAATAATTAATAATTAATAATAATTAGATAAAAAGTATAAAAAAATATAATTTAAGTTTTTAAATAAGTTTTAAGTCATTTTACATTTTTAGGTTTTAAATTTCATAAATTTTAATTTTAGTCCCATTTTAGCCGTCCCGTTACGCGTTTGTAATTTATTTTATTCGCGTTTAATTTTCCTGTGTATATCTGTTTTTATTTGTTATTTAGAATTGTTAAATAAAGCAAAATCAAAAGCAATCTAAATCATCAGTCACTCTTATCCTAACTTTTCACAGTTTTCCATTCACATCTCGTTGGGAAACGATCCGGGTGATCACTTGCCTGGTTTCACACACTACACACGAGCATTCGTTCTGAGACTGTTTGTCTTTTATCATTTATTACGGTTGACCATTCACAAGTGGTTGACTTGTGTGATAGAGAAATAAAAGATAAGTGTTTTCAGACGGATCAGAAAGACACTGGAGTCCATGAAGTTTCAACAAGCCAACAACCTCCTTCTCCTCCTTCTCACACTGAGGGGGAGATTCCTGAAGCTTCTTCCATCCATCAAGAAAAAGGCAAAGGTATCCTCACTGATCCTGAGCCTCAACCAGCACCAATCTTGGTGACAAAGGATCCTGAATCACCACCCAGGATCCCGTATGACATTGATGGAGTTCTTCACCACTTCTCAGCTGATGAACTCAGTGCTTACCTAGAGGAAGAGGAAGCAAAGAAGAAGTTAAAAGAGGAAGAAAAGGTGAGCAAGCCTGCTATTATTAAGGTTGTTCATGAAGAGGCTGAGAAGATTGGTCTTGAGGCTAAGGATCTTTCAGGAAGAGAGGGTGGTATGACCTTTGTGAAAGCTCAGACTGAGGAGATGATCACTCTCAGGAAGAAAAGGCAGGAAAGGAATAAAAGGGCTGAAGAGATCAGGCAGAACAGAATTAAGAAATATCAGTGGTATATGACCAACAGGTTGAAGCCAGAACCAATCACTGATGTTCATATTCATCGAAACACCAATCCTGCCTCAGCTACTGTCTACAGAGGTGCTGACATGAGAAACTTTGATGTTCATACCCCATTCAGATTCGCTGACTTTGGGATCACAGAATTGGATGAGTTGGGTCCATTAATAGCTAAAAAATCAAATGTTGTGGTCCCTAGCCTGCTGAAGTCCCTGAGTCTGAGGTACGAAAGATTGGCAGCTACACCTCAGGAACTTGGCACTCCATCTCTTCTTCCTAATTCAGCACAACCAGCTCCCTCTCAGTCTTCTTCAAGAAAAAGAAAGAAGATAGAAGCTGAGCCTGAGATCAAGGTTCCTGGTATTGACTGCAATAGGGCTCTCCCTGAAGGTGTTCCTTTCAGGAACAATATGGTCATTGAACAACCTGAAAGAGGTTTGTTCTTCATTGATGAGTTCGGAGACAAAGCCTTCCAGAGGTGGAGTGACATCGATTTGTCAGGGATCAAAGCTATGCTTGGTTTTCTAATGATGGCCTCTCCTCTCAAGAGTCCTGAAAATGTGAAGTTTTGTCAAGACCTGAAAAGGAAAATCCATGAGCACCCTGACCAACAAGAGCTGCAGTCAAAGAAGTCCAAGCTTGAAGCCCTTGGTATTAAGTTGAACTGATAGATCTGCCTGAATACCCCCACTATCCCTTTTTGTACTTAGCTTGTTAGGACTTGTAATGATATCAATAAGATGATGTTTTTGTTATTTCAGTGTCCTTATTTACATTCTAGTACATTCAGTATGAGTAGAAGTCATTAGCTCACTCATAATTGATCAAAACACTTAGGAATAATTTATATACAAATAGGGGGAGATTGTTGGGTCATGAAAAACCCAAGAATACTTAAAACGTGATTTGGACACAAATTAGATAAGTGTTAACTTAAACCGAGAACAATTCAAGTCACTGAGAGAACAGCCTCTCAGTGAGTCATCTTCAGGATGCTTAAGGCGAATTCAAATAGAAGGATTCACTACGCAGGAAGGCGGTACTCCCTGAAGTAGCACTTAAGCCAAAGAAGAAGATGATGGTTCAGTGAGTGTTGGACAAGAACTCACTGAACCCCAGTCTCCTCAACAATAATGAAGTAATTATGAATGATAACTGAGAAGCGTGTCCTGAAGAACTAAGTGCCTGAGAAGAAAGGCAGAAATATCTAGGAAGGATTTAAGATAAGATCAAATCTTATCTTGTCAGGAAGAAATCCTTCCTAAGACGGCTTAAAGTCTTGGAGTGTCAGACCAACCACTCCTAAAGACTTAATAGGCCATTTCTATTGGTTCTTGGAAATGACAATTACTGTTGTAATTGTCAGACACGCTTGCTCAACAACTTGTAATATTTTATACTTTTACTCAGATTACTTGTGTATAAATAGATTGAGAAGGAGAGAAGTTGAGTGTGTTTTGTACAATTAAAGCTTAGACTTTTGCAAAACAACTTCTCTCCTACAAAGAGTAACGCATCCCTGAGATAGCTCTGTGAGGTCGCATTGTTACCACTCAAGCAAAACTTGAGTTTAGATAGGAGACACCACCATACCTTGTCTATTCAATCCCAAGTGTTTGTTCCGCAAAACACTTGGGTATAGATTCTTTGATTCATTTCTAATAAGAATTTAAACGTTGAAAATTACCTAGAGTTTTTATATTCACGTTTTATAACTGTTAGAATTAATCATAACATTGTATTAGTCATTAACACAAATAGATTAACTTTCTAGTTAACTCTAAGCGTGTAAAGGGACCAACAGTAAGCCATAATCAAATATATACCATATTGCAGATAATTGATTCATTAATTTAATTGAGGTATTCCCCAATTCAAGATCTATCAATAATTACATGTGGAAAAATCTTAACAATTAAATAAAAAAAATCTTAACAATTAAATCATATAACTAATAATTCATGACGAAACATGCATGTTTCATCATGAATTCCACATAACAATTATTACAATTAGTCACAAGATCGCATACAATTAATGACATACAAATATTCATTAATTAATTATCACGTAAACATAGCATGCAATCCTAGAGTTTCTAATCCAATTAATTATTAAAACAAAACCCTAATTTCTTTTTAATAAAAAATTAGGGCAAATCGGCCCCCCCAAAAATTAGGGTTTTGAATTTTCTAAACCCTAGAAAATCGACATACATGCAAAACACAATACGAGATTCGTTTTTTACGTGTTTCGGTAATTAATTACACTTTATAACGGCTCGTGATGCTACTGTTGGAATTAAATAACTTGACTACTCATATAATTAAAACACTTAAAACATCAAAGCAAGTGCAAAAGCGTAAGGATCATATAATTGCAAATTAATTAACCGAAAATTAAAATGTATGCGTACCTTTTGCAATTCCAAGCTAGCAATCAATTTAAGAACCCTAATTAGGGTTTATGTGTATTAACGAATTTACCCTTACCATTTTTTAATTCAATCCAAGATGTAAACAATAGTGTGATTACACCACGTTCTTGTACACACGTACTAATACAAAATTAACGCGAATACTAGTTCAATTAAACACAAAACGATTTTTGATAAACAAAAAATCCGAACACCCCTTAAAGGTTTAGGGTTTCGGCCGAGTATCACAAGAAGAGGAGAAAAACCAATTTAAGGTTTATTGTGTGTACAAAAGTTACAAAACAATGAACCATTTGCTTTGTATATATAGCATGACAAAACTTTGGGAACAAGTTAGGGCTTGGGTTGGGTTTTACCCCTTGGGCGATCGGTTCTAGCACCCCAAAGGGGTTCTAGATCTTTCTTGTTCTCAATTTTGCATCTATAGTCCTTTCCTTTTATCCGTTAGTCAATTTCCGTTAATTACTAACGGTCGTTAGTTGTTTTACGTAATTAATAATTATATATAACATTTTATATTTAATTATTAAACATTAATTCTTCATACGTAAAGTGTGTAATCCCGTGATCTCGAGTTCGAATCCGGACAAACACTATTAAATACGTCCATAAAACTAACATACATTTCATCCCCGACATACTTAGCTGTGATTGAGTATTATTGTTGTTGTATTATTGTCAAAATAAAATAGAAATATCTTCATTTATTTTAAATGGTCATCGAAAGGGATGTGACATGCACGCCACAATAAGTGATGCGCATGTCACAAACTTGCATATATGATGTTGTAACATATGTATTACAAATGATTTTGTGATGTTCTCCTCAATTTTCGTTGTATGTCTATCATCTTTCAGCATGCCGTCCCGTCGTTTTTGGAGGGCCATGCCACAATTATAATGTAGGCCTCCAAAAACATCTCAAACACAAAGTCAAAACTTATCACATTAATATTCTTGGACTACTTTGAAATGTTCACATGTTCCTTTAATTATGATGGTCTTATAGAAAGGCACTGTCCTATAGAACATTAATAATAATTGAATAACTTAGTTTTTGAGGAAAGAAATAAATGGATGTGAAATTGTTGACCAATAAATGATGAAATTTCTAAGAAATTGAAGTACCCAAAATGTTCTTTTTTCATATATAGTGTGATATTTTTAGCATTTTGTCATTTTAGTAGATGCACCTATGATTATGAATAAAATTTTATGACATGCATTATTTATTATACATTAACTATCTTAATGTGGTTATTATCAACCACAATGGCGTGATTATATTAGTGTACGATTATTGGTACATGTTTACCTTTTAACAGTCTTTATAGTATGTTTAACAAAACCCTTTAACCATGAACCATGTAAACTATTATAAATGAAGTTAACAGTTGATTGCATGTAAGAATTCTTTATATAGTTTCAAGTGTAGTTTGATGATTTGGTTGGCAGGTAAGGTCGTAAATAAACCGAATTTTCATTGAACATTTCAGAAACCGGGCAGTAAAATGTTCGTTTATTTGCGTTTATTTATTAAATAAACTAACATGAACAAGATTTTATGTCCGTTTACATAAATGAATGAACATGAACAAAATTCTCATTCATTCATTTATGTTCGCAAACGTCCGAATATACGTTCGTTGATGCGTGTTTATGTTCTTTTATTTGTTTATGGTAGTATAGCGTGTATTTTTACTATATACTTTAAAAATCGATATACTTAAACAAATAAACACACATAAAATACAATAAATTGTTTAATTTTTTGTTTGTATTCATATTTTCATTTATGTTTGTTCATTTACATTAGTTTAATCTCTTAATTAACGAAGACGAACAACCTCATTTCCTAATAAACGAACATGAACAAGAAAAAGAAAAAATTGTGTGTTTAAGTGTTCGTATCCGTTCATTTGGCCGGTTAATATTTTAAACAAACGATCATAAACACGGTTTCGTTTGTGTTCGTCTGGTTGATTTACAGCCCTATTGGTAGGTAAAATTATTTTGAGTTAACTCGTTGCAATCGTCCACGCATGAAAATATATATATATATATATATATATATATATATATATATATATATATATATATATATATATATATATATATACATATCGATTATGATATACTGCTACTAGTGCTCTTGTTTTTTGCGGAAGTCGCAGTGCTCGATTAGGGAAAAGTTCAATTTCGGAGAAAGAAGAACGCGAGGGCATAATGATATATATCATAGTTGTTAAGATCTCGATCTCGATGTTAGGATCTTACAATTTTACGATACTACAAATAAAAAATGATCCGGATCCTACGTAGGATCTTAGCAAGCGTATGATCTTATAAGATCTCAATCTTGACCATAGGATCTTAAGATATAATCCGATCCGATCTTAGTTTTTCTCGAACCGCAAATGAAAAAACTACAAAATTATAGATTATGTTTTATAGAATTTAAAAAACAACATTTTAATCTTCTTAAACATTCCATTGTCATAATTTAAGATAACATTTCAAAGAAACATTCATATAATTTTGTATTTATGATATATAATAATTTGTAGATTTGAATAATATTACAAAGACTATTAAGAAAATGACATTATAGTAGGATCTTAGGATCCCGATCCGATCTTACGATTTCGATCTTTCAAAAACGAAAACGATCCTGAGTAGGATCCCGATCTTAAAAACCTTAATATATATATATATATATATATATATATATATATATATATATATATATATATATATATATATATATGACTTGTGTCAATATAAAATAGATACAAATAGAGTATAGACGGTGCTTGTGGTTTTCTCAAAATTATAAAAATTGGTCCATGATACTATTTACAGGTATTGTCTCAAAAAAAAATGTTCGCTTTTATGTCAAGTATGTAATTAGTTTCAGATTGATCTTGAGCTATGTAATCATTTTTTTGGTGTTCGTCTTTAGAGGGTAAAAGACAGATGGGTCAAATTCGAAAGTAAAAACAAATATCTGTTTCGAGGGACCATATTCGTCATTTATACTGACATATACAGACCAGAGATGTAAACGAGACGAGACAACTCGTAAGCTATTCATGGTCGACTCAGAAAGCGCTCAAAATGGACTTGACTTTTGTGAAAAACGTAGAGGGGGGGGGGGGGGGGGGGGGGTGAATACGTTTACCGTTTTAAAACTTAAAACTTGTTGTATCAAATTTCCAATTCGGCTTGTTCTAATATGAAAGATGTTTGTTGTAGTTTATGACTACCAAGTTGTCACACAAGTATTATCAAATAATCACAATACAAGCAATCACATAATGCAAATATAAAAGTAAAGAGATAAGTAAAAGAAAGCGCAAACCGAACACGATGATTTATAGTGGTTCGGTCACGGAGCTCCTCTCCGCCCTACTCCACTCCCCAAGTACCCAACTCGAGAGTTACTTCACTAGATCAACAAGCTCCCTTTCTTAGGCGGAAAAAACCTTTACACGTTGCTTACTTCCTTTTCCGGTACTAAGCTAAACACCGGGTTCTTTACAAGGGTACAACCACTCCCATCGTCGCTTACTTCTTTTTCCGGTACTAAGCCAAACACCGGGTTCTTTACAAGGGTACAACCACTCCCGACACTCTTTGTATTTTAAGGACTAAAATACTAACCCCACTCTACTGATCAAAATGATACAATGATGGTTACAACAATGATCCATGACATAAGTGTAAGACAATGATAAACATCGTAGGTATAACTTTATTGATAAGCATTATTTATAATGGTAAAACTCTAATTCCCAAAACCCACAAACCGGGCTTGGGCCTAATTATCCACTAATACTCCCCCGCAGTTCGAGCGGCGAAATCGCGAAAGCTCGAACTGGAGTAGTAAACTAAGAAAGCAAAATAAAACAATAAACCAAAATAAAACTGGATAACCCAAAGTATCTGAAGGATAAACCAAAGTATCCCAAACAGTCGTCTCGGGAATAAGAACCCTAGATTCGACAACAACAAAAGTCGTCTCGGGAATAAGAACCCTAGATTCGACACCAACAAAAGTCGTCTTGGGAATAAGAACCCTAGATTCGACATCAACAAAAGTCGTCTCGGGAATAAGAACCCTAGATTCGACATCAACAAAAGTCGTCTCGGGAATAAGAACCCTAGATTCGACGAGACCAACAAAATTCGTCTCGGGAATGAATACCCTGGATTCGACATTAAAAAAAAAACAATTAAATAACTATAATTTATTTTATTTATTTTATTTATTTATTTATTTATTTATTTAATATCAACCAACAATCAGCCAATCCAAAACAAACAGATCCGAACCGCAACAATTGAACAATCCTTTTCCCAATCAAAAACAACTTTTGTATACACAAAGTAAAACACTTCCTTCCAGCAGTTACCCATATATATTTGCCATCCACAGTAGCTTCCTTGGATCTTTAAGTGAACAATCAAAAAAATATAATATAAGGCTATTATATTATATTCCTAATACCTCACTTTATCAAGTCATCCGACGGCGGCATAAACAAAGAAGCGAACAAATAATTTATTTTGGTGGAACATGGATTGTCGCATATGGATTGCGGTAGCAATCAACTAAAATCCATGTTTGATTTTCTGATCTGCAAGATAACTTTAAAAGTGACGGTTAGGGTTTAAAAGGAGCCCTCCGAACCTCCGGCGTGTAGCTGGCGGCCGGAGGCGGCTGCGAAAGATTAAAGTGGCAGAAGGATTAGGGTTTTGTGGATCTTAATGGCCTGATACCATGTAAGACAATGATAAACACCGTATGTATAACTTTATTGATAACCATTATTTATAATGGTAAAACCCTAATTCCCAAAACCCACAAACCGGGCTTGGGCCTAATTATCCACTAATACTATAAGTGTATCATGGATATGAATGCCTACTCTATATGAACTTCCATTGATCGGAAGCCTTCAATGGATGAAGATCACAAGCTCCCTAAACTTGTTGTGATGGATCTTCATGTATGCAAGTGAGATCTTCTTGGTGGATCAAGAAGTATGCTATGGATGATGTCTCATGATCTTGAGCTTGCTTCACAGGATCATTAACAATGTATGCTTACAACATAATGAAAGTTAGTAACATTATGATCATTATGGAATGGGTGATTAATCTATGAATCTACATGTTTAGCTACTGATCTAAGTGAGTGAAATGAGTGAGGGAATGTGTGTTCTAAGTTAGATGTCTGTTGGGCAAAACTAAGGACCACTATTTATAGGAAAACATGGCATGAAACTATGGGCAAAAACTATGGACATGTTTTCTAATGGCATGAAACAATGGGCAAAACTATGGACATGTTTTCTAATGAAACTATGGGCAAAACTATGGACATGTTTTCTAATGGCATGAGACTATGGGCAAACAATGGGCTGGTATGTATAGCCAACAATATTTTTGCCCGGCGGATCCGGCGGATCCCATAAAAGGGATCCGTCTTTGTTGACGTTTGGTTCCGCCAAAATGACAGATAAGTTAATTTGGAAATCTTTCCAAATCTAGTACATTCTATCCATATCTTTGTCAAGTCATTTCATGATCTTTTAAAGTCAACTTAGTTGCTTAAATATCTATACAAAATATTACCTAAATCTTTCCAAAATATTCTAATGATGTATGCAATGATGTCATTCTAATATTTAACTAATAAAGTTTCCATTTTAAGAAATAAACATGTAAACTTGTATATGTTGTTCTTCCTAGTAAACTGGTAATGTGTAACATGTATCCTAGTGATCATGTAACATGTAAAATGAAGTTCTAAGTAGAATGATTAGCCTTTTTAAAATACTTAATTACCTAACCGTATTTTAAACATTCTAAATGGTTTGTTAAGGTTTGATCATAATGCCACATAACAAACATGTACGGACCTGTGTTGTATCATATGAAGACTTGAGAAGTCGAGAGGTGTTGAATGTATGTTGAGACAATAAAAGATTACAAGTAACTTGTACATTTTACGCTATGTATCAAGTTACATGTTTGTCATCATTCAAAACAAACAAGATTGCTTGCACTAGCAATCTCCCCAACGAGACTGCTTGCACTAACAATCTCCCCCTTTTTGATGATGACAAAATATGTAAACGTGATAGAAAGTAAAATGCAAAAAGTTACTTGTGTCCATGATTACTTACTTTATCCTTGTGTCTGTTTACACCTTTCTCCCTTTTCTCCTTGTATCCATAATTACTTACTTTCTCCGTTTACACCTTCTCTTTGTATCCATAATTACTTACTTTCTCCGTTTACACCTTTCTCCCCCTTTTGTCGAAGCAAAAAGGGTGTGTCCTTTGGAGTTAACTTCATTTCTCCCCGAAATGGCGAGCTTGCATCATCCCTAGTGAAGTTAATTATACTACTCCAATCTCCTATGGTTGTTGCGTCTCCTAGGTTGTAAGCGGATCCATGGATCAAATTAAGACTCTTATCCTACATCATGGTTAGTGGTGTGCAGCATAAAAAGAATATATATGAAAAATGCATGATGAATGAAATGCAAATAGCCAACGATACACGTGGGTAAGCTATGTTGGACTATGTTGACCTATCTCCTCCTTTTTGTCGAAACACAAAAGTGTGTCGAAGAATGAGAATTCTTAAGACTGCGAGCATGCTCCCCCTTGACTATAGCTCCCCCTTGATCAATACTCCCCGTTGCTAGGGTACCGACGTATATGATCCAAGGATGAATAATCCTACAAAATAAAGGTTAGTATAAAACAATATTTGTCCTTGGACAAGTATGTGATATACACCAATGCGTGTATATGATGCATCCAAAAAAATGCTTGACGAAAGCTCCCCCTTGCTCTAGGGCGTCAAGATGAACCTACAAAATAAAAGATTAGTGCACTAGAAGCTATGTCTTAAGTCATATACGACCAATGTGTATAGACGATGCAATATGAGTGCTAGACTGATAATCCTCCTGGTTTGAGAGCGCTAAGCAACACCTATAAAAGAAAAAATAATCGATGCAAACTTCATCCTATGATGAGTATGCTATATACGATCGAGCGTATATGATGATGAACCTACAATGAAATGGTTAGTGCAATATATTTTATCTTAAAGAAAAATATTATGTAACATATTAATAATCTAATCACAACCAACATACCAATTGTGATTGTCTAGTCAAATAAAAATATGATGCAGCATACGAATGTGATATCAATCGTGATTATATAGTAAATCATGTTATAAAGAGTGTAATCTTCTAATAAGAATTACATTTACAAGAATATCATAAGATAAAATCCTACAAAACAATGCCTATGAGGAGGATATGAAGTGAAGTTAAAATGCTTAACGTGAGTGGTGTTAATATTGGTGTTGGTTTACTAGTGAATGATAACTTAATGGATGACTAAAGGTTGATGTAAATAGGTTTTTTGCTAATCCATGGGGTTGATGATTAGTGAAGGAGGTGATGAAAGTTATGCAATGAATTAAGAAACTCTAATGTATAGCAAATGCTATAAGAGTATTTGAAGTCTGTTACGGTTATGATATCTACCAAAGATGATGAATCGTGCCATAGTAAATGCTCAAATGAAGGAAGTGAATACAATGATCACTTTGGAATAGAGATTCCATATACTGATATGAAAATGACATCATGTGATGAGAGTGTTGGTTGGACTAATGTGTTGAGAATGATGGTTCTGCTTGTACTGACAATGACGTGCTTGATATGTATCAAGAATGAAAAGGATGAGATCCTATTATGGTGTTTTTAGACATTGAAGATATTCTAGACAATTAAGTTGTGGGATGAAACTCCTAGATTCGTTGGTTACTAGAAGGTTGTTTGGTTTCGGAATGGTTAAAAGCTGACCAAGTACCCCACGGATTGGGCGAAACCAATATTTTGGTTCCGTCCTTCTTATCGAAGGGTTCCGTGAGACCGAAATTGATTTGGTCATGTTTTGTCGTTTTTGATCAAACGATGGTTCAAGCTAAGGTGTATTTACTTACAACTACTGATTTGGTTTTACTAATCCTAGTCAAAGTCTAAGGAAGTCTAAGGAGACTTAAGGCTTCTAGTTTAAGAGGTTTGTCAAATACATGATTGTGTTTTTATTTAATGAGGTATTGGTGCAGAGCTATAATGTTGAGCTAATAAGGTTTAAAACACTTTGTGATTTTGTGAACTGATTTAACTAAGTGATTTGAACCTACATGTCGGTATTTGGGAATGTAAGAAACATGAGTACATGTTCTTTAATGTGAAAAGACAATTATGTGAATGAATTTCTCTCCCCCTTAATTGGTGGACATTCAACATAATCTGTGATGCATCAAATGAAGAGTGACGATGAAACGTTTAGGAGGTTGTAGCTTAATGAAAGTGATGAGCTTAGCAATGTTTTTGTGGATGTTGGTTAGTATACAAAGAACTTCATCCTTGAAGTCACGTAGCTCTTCTCTATCAATGTGAGATGATCACATGATGAGGCATGTGGTTTTCCTTATGGGAGGTGTATTGTTTTAACTAAAGGATGATGGAGATGTAGTTAGGAAAGCGGAAGCAACAATACGATTTGAAGAGAGTTATATTGAAAGATATCCAAACACAAGTTTCAAACCGTTAAAGTTTAATCCTATTAGATTTTAAACACAATATGCATGTGAAAGAATCCCATAAACATATTATTAATCTAAGTAGCAATAATGAGATAACAATTATGCAAAATAAGCATAACAAGGAGAAATAACAAATAATTTGTTATCAATCTACAAGACAAAAGTCCTAATGACAAAAGATGTGAATATTATAGAAATTATAACATCTTATGTAAACAAATATTCATCTACCAGACAAAAAGCTACCACATGGCATTAAGACAAATAATCATATTGTAAGATGACATGACATTGTTTTTGATATTACATTGTGAAATTGTTTTGAAGTTAGGCTTAGTTACTTAAGCATACTTACCTATTAATTAACACAATGATCTATGTGATTAATAAAACAACTTCTAAGTGTTTATCATACCAAAAAGCACTTTAACAAATTATAGGTGCATTCATGGCAAACAAATAGTGTGACAAAGTCACAAAAGAAGTGAGATGACAAGTTCATGCAAACAATTTTAACATTTTGGAAGCATGTATCATTTAGACTATTATACGAAAAAGACTCAATGAATGTCAACAAAAGACACGAGCTTTCAAATATAGAAGCATCATATAAAAATGACATATCATAAGTTAACAAGTAATACATTAATCTTGCGAAGTATCATATAACGAAAGAATGAACATAATGTTCAAATCATGTTAACATGAAGCATATAATCATGCAGACAAAACCTTTTCAAGGTTTACACATTTGACAATCAATCAAATAATTGTTATGATAACATCAAGATATCAGACAAATAGCATGTAATCAATACACGTATATGTAATGCAAGTGATTTTATTAATAAGCTAAAGAAAAATCACATATACTCCTTGTTTGATTAATTATTCCTAAGACAAGATAGTTTTCCAATTACTTGGCTTAATGAGACTCAACTACTTCTATTAATATTAATGTGATGAAGATGTCATATTATACATGTAAATTTGACAAATAGATTTTAATCTTTGTGTTTGGAATCTAAGGTTGAATGATCTAAAGGGTGACATCCTTTGAGTTGAGTTTAAGTATGAGTTATGCAAGTGATCTAAGATCAAGACATGTGTTTGTGTGTGGTAACGGGATATGTCATGAACGTTCTGAAGAAAGTTCTTTGGAACAAGAATCTAAATAAAGTTACCAACTTTAATAGATCTTGTGTATGCTCCAGATATGTGGATATGCACAAGGTTTGACCAAGGTTTAATGTATGATTGAAAGGAAATAGATACATATGGTATCTTTCAACAAGGAAGATAGTTCGTAGAACTAGTGGATGTTTGTTTTTAAGATCATTTAGCTAATAAGGTGTAATGAAATCTCTTATAACACAACCGTTCATGTTGCAAGAATGATAGGATATATATTATCCTTTTTACAAGATGAGAGCTAAACGCATGATTTCTTAGGCATAATATTTTCCGAAACATCATGATTTTCTAAATGATGATATGAACTCAAAGGTTTAAAATGGATAGATCTATCCTGAATTTACTAGATGATGACAAGAGGAATTCACTTGACTTTCTTATGTATACTTCTCAAGAGTCATTGTTACTTGGGGTGCATGAGATTGACTTCACATTTTAACATATGTTGTTAAAATATTGATTTGAGATTTAAAGAGACATATGCAGAAGCTTGGTGAAAGATATTACCAATATTTTGATTACTTGTGAAAGTGATACTACTTGAACCTAGTGGAAATTGATAAACAATGAATGTGAGCATCATGCTTATCTGAAGGTTCTAATCCTATAGGTGATAAAGTATGGTTGAGTTGATTCAATGTACATTTGATTTGGTATGAGTGTTGGACAAAGGGATTTTTGAGCAATGCACTCAATGGTATGGATTATGGTGTTGTAGGGGTTTGTTGTGCTATGGGAGTACTTAGGTTTCATGGATGTTGAAGATGACAAGTATAGATACTGATTCTTGTGGTTCACTAGTGGATGAAGTGTTTAGTTATGTTTGTGAAACTTAGGGGTTGAATGTGACGGGATGAAGAACAAATGTTCTAGTTATGGTAGGATAAGTGTTTTAACATACGTTGTTAAAATACTTGGGAGTTAATTGTTTCGGATATGAATTTTAATGACTACAATCGTAAGTCAGATATACTTGAATATTTCGGACGAAATACTTAAGTTATCAATCCTACTTTGAGAGAAGGATGACAAGACTTGATAATTACATCTATAACCTAAGTGTGAGTTATGACTCGATGTAAATTTTCTTGAAGGATGACATGTTAACCAAGTGAGGCAACATTCGTGAATACAAGATAATATCAGTCGTGAGTCGGGTTTGTAATTTGTGATATATTTGCAAATAGTGAGTCTGGATTAGTTCGGAAGTTGTCAATTTATAGATCAAGCTAGTGAATGAGTAAAGGACGGTTGAATACAGTGAATGTGGGTAATGATCACAAATACTCAGTGGTTTACCGAAAAGGTACCTTGGAGCACTTTCATGAAATTTGAAACTGCGATTAGATATGATTATCCTATTTGGTGTTTGGTGAGATGTCCTAATCCTTATATGAGTGAACATCAGTGATAAGAATCCTAAGAACTAAAATCAATAATCTAAGGATTGTGATTAGTCGGGAATTTTGAAAAAGTTGTAGTTGAGACTGACGGATCCAATCGACAACAAGTGCGGATCCAATTTTAGGGATCCGCAGAATCCGTTGGTTCAGGTATGACGGAGCCAAAGGTAACACATGGCGGATCCAATTTTTGGGATCCGCCAGATCCGTTGTCTAGATGCACTAAAACTTAACAGAGAGTTATGCATATTTCACGTTTTTCGACCAAAACCCGAAAATACACCTGGAACATATCTATTATCTAATATGTATTGCAAAAATACCAAATATGCAGATTCTAACACACATATACCATAGATTAATCCGTTCATCATAACTTACCTTAAATAGAGTTAAGCCAAACGGGAGCTTAAACATGGAAACTTGATAACATCAAAGTGTTATCATCCTGCATGACATGGTTAGTACACATAAAGGTTTAACAATAAGATAATATCCTAAAGGCATAACAATTCAACACATCACTGTTTCAAATTGTTAGTACCAAACACTCTTTTTCAAAGATACTACATGTTTATGCATTTTAAAGCTTGAACTATTTTGTGCAAGACGATACTTTTAAACTAGCTACACTTAGTTCACATTTCAAAGTAAGTTATGTAAAGTTTTCAAATAACATCATCAAGCAAGAATATCTAAATCTAAAAGTGAAACAAACACAGATTAACAACTTATTGCACAATATCTAGCAAATGTCCTACTATGCATAAAACAAGCAATTGATAAACAAGCGAGTAAGTATCATGGCAAGACAGTTATGTATTACAAATAAACAAGTACAATCACAACTATCAACAAGCAAACAACTTATACGAAAACAACTAGAACAAGTAGTCACATAGCATAGTATAAAAGAAAGTTTACTTTTCGTCACTGTGCGTTTAAATATGACGATGTATGCCAAGCTTGATTTGTTTCCTTTATATTACCAAATTATTTAGTTTCAAAAGAAATCATATCAATGTTCAAAGAATACCAACTTACATTGCCCGACTCAAAAGATTAACTTACTGTGTCAAAGTGATGCTCAATATTTTGGACAGGTTGTACCTTTTTATTTGTTTTACCTATTTCAAGTTTGATTCAGGTCCTAAGAGTATTTTTAAATGAAAGTAGACTTAATTCCCTTCAAAATGATAGGTGGCGCGACTTCTACGGACTTACGGTTAATTAGTTATGATTTTTTGAAGTTTGACAAAAAAACTGCATACTGTTCAGACGGATCCTTTTTGAGGGATCCGCCCATTGTGTCATTTGGATCCGCCGAGACCTGTGACAGATTCTCCTAAACTCGTATTTTGACATAGCGAAAGTGTGTGGGACTTGCTAGACTTAATCTTAAGCATATATTACAAATATTTAACAGCATTTCTATCTATGTGACTTATCTAAATATTACGGAGGTGATTTTTCAACTAAATTAATGGTAATTCCAAACACTCCCTTAAAACCCGAGTTTTTCGTAAATTAGCTTTACGCACACAATTTGACACTTAAACCTTTTTTAAGAAATCATCTCTTTTGATTTTCCAAAGACATCTTCAAGCTTGTATACAAAGTAATATTTAACAACAAAATTTCAAAATATACTTAGCGAAACATTTTTCATATTATGTTCTGCTTCAGAGGTAATTTGATACATGGATCTTACTCTATTTTAAAAACCATTTGTTTTGAAAATGAGAGCCAACCCGCTCTGATACCAATTGTGAAAAACATAGAGGGGGTGAATACGTTTACCGTTTTAAAACTTAAAACTTGTTGTATCAAATTTCCAATTCGGCTTGTTCTAATATGAAAGATGTTTGTTGTAGTTTATGACTACCAAGTTGTCACACAAGTATTATCAAATAATCACAATACAAGTAATCACATAATGCAAATATAAAAGTAAAGAGATAAGTAAAAGAAAGCGCAAACCGAACACGATGATTTATAGTGGTTCGGTCACGGAGCTCCTCTCCGCCCTACACCACTCCCCGAGTACCCAACTCGAGAGTTACTTCACTAGATCAACAAGCTCCCTTTCTTAGGCGGAGAAAACCTTTACACGTTGCTTACTTCCTTTTCCGGTACTAAGCTAAACACCGGGTTCTTTACAAGGGTACAACCACTCCCATCGTCGCTTACTTCTTTTTCCGGTACTAAGCTAAACACCGGGTTCTTTACAAGAGTACAACCACTCCCGACACTCTTTGTATTTTAAGGACTAAAATACTAACCTCACTCTACTGATCTAAATGATACAATGATGGTTACAACAATGATCCATGACATAAGTGTATCATGGATATGAATGCCTACTCTATATGAACTTTCATTGATCGGAAGCCTTCAATGGAAGAAGATCCCAAGCTCCCAAAACTTGTTGTGATGGATCTTCATGTATGCAAGTGAGATCTTCTTGGTGGATCAAGAAGTATGCTATGGATGATGTCTCATGATCTTGAGCTTGCTTCATAGGATCATTAACAATGTATGCTTACAACATAATGAAAGTTAGTAACATTATGATCATTATGGAATGGGTGATTAATCTATGAATCTACATGTTTAGCTACTGATCTAAGTGTGTGAAATGAGTGAGGGAATGTGTGTTCTAAGTTAGATGTCTGTTGGGCAAAACTAAGGACCACTATTTATAGGAAAACATGGCATGAAACTATGGGCAAAACTATGGACATGTTTTCTAATGGCATGAAACAATGGGCAAAACTATGGACATGTTTTCTAATGAAACTATGGGCAAAACTATGGACATGTTTTCTAATGGCATGAGACTATGGGCAAACAAGGGGCTGGTATGTATAGCCAACAATATTTTTGCCCGGCGGATCCGGCGGATCCCATAAAAGGGATCCGTCTTTGTTGACGTTTGGTTCCGCCAAAATGACAGCTAAGTTAATTTGGAAATCTTTCCAAATCTAGTACAATCTATCCATATCTTTGTCAAGTCATTTCATGATCTTTTAAAGTCAACTTAGTTGCTTAAATATCTATACAAAATATTACCTAAATCTTTCCAAAATATTCTAATGATGTATGCAATGATGTCATCCTAATATTTAACTAATAAAGTTTCCATTTTAAGAAATAAACATGTAAACTTGTATATGTTGTTCTTCCTAGTAAACTTGTAATGTGTAACATGTATCCTAGTGATCATGTAACATGTAAAATGAGGTTCTAAGTAGAATGATTAGCCTTTTTAAAATACTTAATTACCTAACCGTATTTTAAACATTCTAAATGGTTTGTTAAGGTTTGATCATAATGCCACATAACAAACATGTACGAACCTGTGTTGTATCATACGAAGACTTGAGAAGTCGAGAGGTGTTGAATGTATGTTGAGACAATAAAAGATTACAAGTAACTTGTACATTTTACGCTATGTATCAAGTTACATGTTTGTCATCATTCAAAACAAACAAGATTGTTTGCACTAGCAATCTCCCCAACGAGACTGCTTGCACTAACAACTTTATTAGAGTTGAGCTCGAGCTCGAGCTACTCGAGTAGGTACCCGAGTCGAGTTCGAATTTGAGTATACTCCTCGTGAGGCTCGGAAACCTTAGCGAGCTTTTGTGAAAAATAATTACATAATTATCATTAATATATTAAGCAATATGTGTACGAGTCAAGTGGGCTAAATTGTCGATTATTTCATGAGCTCGAGCTTGAAAGGTAAGTATATTCGAGCTTGAGTCGAGTTTCAAGCCCGAGTTTTAAAAAGCGATTCGAGCTCAAGCCAAATTTTGAGCTCGAGTTTTAGTAATTGAGTCAAACTCGAGTTGACGATACTCGGCTCGATTACACCCTGGCACAAACCATGTGTCTAATCAAATTAAGTAAAAAAAACAAGAGTTTAAAAGTTATACATAAAGCTAAAGAATATGTAAGATAAATATCATATTATAAAAGTTTTGAAATAAAAATATATATGGAGATCTCCCATATAAATAAATGACCCTTATACACATTTCCAACGGGAGAGAAAATCAAAACTAAAACGATCAAAGTTATCTATTGTATAGTGTTTTCATGGACCAAACCCACTTTCCTATTTGGTCGGTTTGGATTTTTTTATAGTCAACAGTAAAAGTGATTTAGCTAGGCCTATCGAAAGTTAAGTTCGGGATAAACTCAAAACCAGGTGTAGTTGAAAAAAGATAAGGCTGAAGGAGTAAGGATGAAAACTTGTCTAATGCATGACAAAGAAATATAATCATTGTGTGACTAGACTTTTCATCATCATTTATTTTTTTTATTATTTATTTATTTTTTTGAAAACTTAGCTACTTCCATTTTATATTTCATCAAAATAGAATTTACATAGTGGTTGAAGGCAAACGATCAACTGTCCACAACTCTCAAATTATAAGGCTGATAGTCAAACAATCGAATAATTCGGTTGGTCTACCCCTATGAGATGCGTCCTCTAGATACATAGTCAAAGAGTCGAAGATAACTTGAGGACATACTCTTTAATTGATATGGAGTTAGCTACTATGTATATGGAACTAAAGCTGAATAATAAATGTTCAAGGGATTGACAACGTTTTGATAAACCTATCAGCTCTCTCTGATTCTTCCAACAGAACAAAGCTTGAATATCTCTTAAGATATTTAGGCATGACTTTTCAAGATAGTAAAAGAGTGGGATAAACTGCATCTTTGAAAAGTCAAATCAAGTATGAGTGGATGAAAATACAATGGACAGTTAGCAAAACTGTTCACTAAAACAAGGTTCTTAGGTTTTCAATAATAGAAGTATTTAATAGATGATGTACTTCTCCATTAAATTTCTGACACATTTCAACAACCTCACATGTGACATCAGCATACTCGTCTATATAAAGAGAATGTTGGTGTGAGTAAATGCTTAACACTTTCAAGTTTATTATAAACATTTAAGAAGTGCATTTACTTTTTTTGAACTCGTTTGGTCCCTGATACTATCATCGACCTCAGAGTTCACTTGCAAACTTATACTTTGTTTAAATTTGCTTTGTCGGAGAGCGAAAACATTGTCATTCAATTAAGTGTTAACTCCGTATAATACTTTGTAATTCTATGATTTAGTTCAGTAAGAATTATAAGATTGAAAAGTTATATATGTGTTTCGTTTAAAGTTTAGACTATTTTTCACTTTATTTCACAACAAGCCGAAGATTTGGGAACTAGAGATATTTGGGTTCATATTTACCATAAAAAATTAATTAAATGTCTTGCATCAATGAATGCTATAATGATTTAGCTTTTTACATAGAAAATATTGCATTAAATCTTTTAAGCCAATGCCACTTTTTAATTTGCAGTCGTTTTAGGGTTTCGCTTTGAATTTTCGTCCAAGACTTCAAAAACTCACCGGTAACCCTGTTTGTTTGGTTCAAGTTTGCGTGTCAGTTAACCGAGACATCAAAATTTCATTGTTACAGGAAAAGAAGTGGCTAAAAATGGTTGCTCATGCAAGAATGGGAAAACTTAAATAGTTATATATCAAAGAGAACATCACTTGTGTATGCATGATTGACAACCTAAGGTTGGTTAGATAATAGTAGTAATTTGTCCTTTAAACCTTTCAAGCTTTTTAGAGGAAAATGAGGCTTTTGTATAGAGAGCAACAAGTAGTAGTCAATCTTGATACATCGTTAGACACATTACTTCATTTTTGTTTTAACTCCTTTTGCAATTACCAATCGGACACCCGATTTTTCTGAAAAAAATCGAGACAAGCCTGACAGATAAGAAAGTATTTTTCAGACTATTCTTTTTCTATTACATGACATGATGCATTTGTTTTGTTGAATATGTCAAAAAAAAAAAAAAAAAAAAAAAAAAAAAAAAAACCTTGCAACATGGTGAATGATTGAGTTACATATTTGTATTGTTATTAAATCATTGTAGAAAGCCAATTGAAGCTAGAACTAGCCTTCAAAAGCTTGCGTTGGAAGCCTCTTTTTCCTCCTTGTGGTGGCATATTAGGACATATAGGAATGCGACCTTATTCTCCGTGAAGAAACCTCTTAAAGGAATGATATTTGACAACTTTGTTTCTCAAACGTTTCTTTGGGAGAATAATAGGTGTAGGAAGTTTAATCTTAATTGGTTGGCATGGTTAAATGACCCGTTAAATGCAATTTCTATATAATTCCTTTTTAGTCTAGCTGTTTGCTAGCTTTTTAATAAAATTCCGCCGTTCAAAAAAGAAAAATTGAAATTGAGATAGCCAAACACGACTTGAATGGAATTTAATTTGTTTGATATGATATGTGGGTCTCTATGTGGAAATTTGATGAAGAGCATCACACTAGGGGCACTATACGATCCCTTGGATTAAGATTGTCATCTCCACATCATTTTCTTTGATAATCCATCTTTTAAAGTCTCGTACTCTTTAATATTATCATTTAACTAACGGGTCTCACTTGCTTTTTAATAATACTGAACGGACTGATACGTTATTCAGAAGTTGATAGGTTAATATCTTGACGAGTTCTTGTGTTGGCCAAAAGTTATTATTAAATATTGTAAGATAAAAGATCATTTGAGGATCAAACTTTGTCTACATACCAAGGGATCAATCCCCACCCTCCATCTTCATTGATCCAATGGCTGAGATTAAATACAATATTTACACTACAAAGGCATTTTCGTCAATATATAAACCATATCTTAAAACCGCCCCTCTTTTTTACACACACAAAATGTGTGTTTTTCCTCCGCAGTCCGCTCCGCATTTCATTGCTGTCACCTAACCTCCATAACCAAATTGAAACCCTTATTTCGCTATTTAATTCATCAAAATCATGTAACAATCTGTTCCGGTCACATCCGATGAGAATTTCAAATTCGATATTGAGAACCTTCCATCGTGGCCTTTTGCGCTTTCGGAACGGTTCGGACTTGTTTTCGATGCTCATTTGAATGGTGAGAGACCTAATTATGTTGTTTTTATGTTATTAGAAAGTTAATTAGGTCTATTATATACTGATTGAATTTGGTGTATTTCTAGTAATGACTGAAACTGTCATAGTACGTCTTGAATTAGGTTTATCTGAACTGATTGTTGAGGAAATTCTATATCGAAAACCTTGGAGACTCGGCGAGACAAGAGTTGTATCAGAAGGTTAATTAGGTCTGTTTTTTGTGATTGCTGCGTATATTCACTCTCGTTCTGTAGCTGTTACTATACTGAGTCCTTTTGTAGTGAATGTTGAGTATATATACTATTGTGTTGAAGCGGTTATAGTACTGATCGAATTAGGTCTGATGTTGTGACAAATGGCAAATTTGTCCTAATATTAAATGCATGACAATTCATTTATTGTGACTGAACTATTTGATTTGGCCTTATGTGATTATAACGGGAAACAGACCTGCACATATTGACACCCGGAAATCTCACCAGGAAACAGTGAAACGAGCACATGTTATGATTTGTTCACTATGTTGTATTGAGAATGAGAGGTTATCCCAGTTTTATCCGGACTGACACCACACGCAAACCCGGAATAAATTTGAGGTTCAAAAATGTTAGTAAATAATTAAGGACTTAGAAAAATATTCAGGAATTACAAAACGACTCTAGAAATAAAAACACTCATATTGGAAACATTTTAGGACAGATCAAGATTTGAGACGGTTTATCAGGACACGGGTATTAAGCTACAACACTTTGACAAATTAACACACTCAAACCTTAAATTAAATACCCACTCTTAAAACAATACCCACTCCCTTAAATAAATAACACTCTCCCCACTCACACCAAAAACCGAAACACCTTTATCTTTTACTGCTTTTCTTCTTTCCCAAAACGCCTCAACCATCACCATCCCAACCTTACACCTTTGACCTAGCAATATTGTCGCCTTTAGAAAATCACGGATTGACCTAGGATGAATACTCATAGAAAGAGAAATAGCACCCAAATGGAAGCTTATCACTTCCCTAAACCGAAAGAAGCCATGGATCTACTCTCCAAGAACATCCATAAATTCTGACCTCCAGGAGATAACCGAATCACAAAATCGTTCAAAACAAATACCACAATCTCAGAGAAGTTCTCGAAGGAAGGGTAAAGGTGAAAGTTGTGGTTCGATTTGGAGGTTAGGGTTGATTGGATTGGAGCAGTGGATTGCCAGGGTCAAGGTTCATTCAAGGAGTTAACCACCTAAAAGTCTTCGTAAGGTTCGAATTCATTTTTATTTAATCTTAGTGATTTTATATATTTTTAGCTCCAAGAAAGTTGGGTGTTGTTCCCTGTCGAGCGTAAACACAGGACCCCAACAAGTTGGAGAAGAGTTCAATAGGGTATTTAGGAAAACAGTAGTTGTGGTCTATTATTGTTGATGGTGGGATATAGAAATCACTTGTTAGAATCAAATTGATCATGGTTGGGTATGTTCGGACTCAAGAGAAAAGGGGTTATGAACTTGGAAATTTTTGTGAAATCACATAGACCGCTAGACCCTTGTTCATTATGCGTACAAGATGCCTAGGAACCCAATAGGTACGGTTTGAGGTAGAATAGACACCCTAGTGACATGCCAAGATGCACCCGAGAGAGAGACTCATAACTGATGAACGAAGTAGAGTACTAAGTTAAGACCTTTAGTTCCACCCAATTCGACCTATGTATGAGCCGAAGAGATGAACCATAGGACCCTAGCTAATAACCATTTGCAGCCAAGTGGAAACACCAAGAAAGGCAACAAGTCCCTTAGACTTGTATACGCCTTGTGTAGATGATACCAGACCACAACCATTTGACCAGAGCCCACTTAAGAGACTAAGGTTGAGCCCAACAAGTACCCATTTGTTTCAGTCCATCAGATGGGCTTGTGAACAAAATGTTTCGGCCCACCTGAATCCTGTAGTCATTAGAGATAATGCCACCAAGCCACGAGTGACTAGCCCCCCTCAGCCCAATAGCAAGCCCAACATCTAGATTGATTTAACAGCTCAATACTGATTAAGCAAAAATGAATGGTACATATGAATACTCGGCGCAAAAATAAAATATATAAAGTTAAACTCGCAAACATCTCATATCCACACTAACATATGTGTAAAACTAGGAAAGCCGAAAGAGAAAAGGAGAATGAAATTTCGTTATAACTTGCATACAACTTATAAAATCAAATCATAAAAAGATTAATGACAATAGACAAGTAAAAGCAACCATAACCGACATCTAGAAATAGCCGAATGGTGAGAAAATGAAATTTATATGTATATATAAAGTAAGATTATAGCGACAACCGACATCTAGAAATAGCCGAATGGTGAGAAAATGAAATTTATATGTATATATAAAGTAAGATTATAGCGACCGGGAAGGATAGAAAGATATACATGTATTAAAGAAATCTCACGTACCAAAAATATGGCGCTCAATTTTGATAAAAATAGATTATAATACACACCGACATATATATGTATATTGACACTTAAAAACATAAAATATAGAATAGTCACAAATGTAAACACGACGCGAGCAAATTAACAACTAGACTAAATGTACAAAATATATATATATATATATATATATATATATATATATATATATATATATATATATATATATATATATATATATATATATATGTGGAGATCATTTGCTCGAGGCTTGTTAGACTTCATATCTAGGATAACACATAATAATGAACAAGAACAATGATACGCAGCGGAATAAACAAACTCATCATTATCATTGCACAAGGTTTGTCGAATGATTACAAACCCTAGGTGTCCATTAGAGGACTCGGCACCTAGACACACACACACTTTTTAGTCGACTACATTGGAAGACCTATGCAGAAAACCTATGCCTCTAATCTCTTTATATAATAGAGATTAGGGTTACAAAGACTTTAACAATTAACATAAATAGTCCTTCATCTTTGTCTTCATAAGTTTCCTCCATCTTTCATATTTTGTCAATATCAACTCTATTTAATTCCTAACAATATATATATATATATATATATATATATATATATATATACATATATGTAAATATATATATATATATATATATATATATATATATATGCTTACATCTTTGGAAATAAGGATAAAATATATATACACGACTAGATTAATGTCAATATATACGTACACTTTATCTAACAATTAAGTTTACAAACACGTAGGAAAAAGTGTTAACAATATATTTATACTAGGTCAAAAGGGTGAAACAAGGTAAATACGTTAACAATAAGTACACGATAGTGGTGACTGTGACACTGACGAAATATATATGAAATACGGAAACACTTATTTGACATTAATAACGGATAAACTAAAAGTGAATGTCGCTGACTTATATGCATTTAACTTGGATATAGTAGATGAAACATAGAACTTTAGGCTAATGTTGAATAAATAAATTATAATACAGAGACAAATTAAATTGCCCAAGTTAACAAAATATAGATAATAAATGTCACAAGTGATAACACGAATGTAAAATCAAGCTAAACTAGAACGAGTTAGGCAAAAGATATATTTAAATATGAGCCGTAATGAATTAACTATACTAATACAAACTCAAATTCTAAGTTAATCCAAGAATTAACAATATATATAGGTCAATTACTAGCTAGGTAATAAGCACCACAAATGTTTAGTCAAATTTTAAGAATCAACATTAACAGGCATACGAAATAGGTTACACCGTTACAGGATATAGAGATACACGTCCCGACTAGGCTTAAGTTAAATTTGTACCTAGACTATTAGAAATCCCAACCCTTTATTACCCTACCAATAGGTTAGTTGTAGGATTACATCACCATATCCTTGGGAGATCTTAGTAACCACCCTTAAGTGACCATGACTTAAACACACTAAAACATTTAAGATTGGAATCTGAAAAGAACTGAATTTAATACTTGAAACTAAGACATGGTTATTTAATATAGGTTGCGTGTTGGTGCCGTGCATTCCCAAATCTCACAGCATTCACTGTTCAGACCAGTAAAGGTGAGTTTATAGCCCCGTTTTTAGTTTTACTTGTTTTGTGGGGGAGAAACATGCATAAACCAAATTTTGTGTTGTTAATACTATTATACAGAGTTATTACGCAGATTAGCCTAAGTCTGATGTGTCCCATACTGCCCGAATTTCATGAACCGTTAATTCCTGCTGGGAAGCGTGAATGTTATAAATTGATCTATTGGGAGTAACGTCCCCGTTGGGTTTGACCGGATAGGCAAACGAACGTATACTATTTCAATATTCAAGTGTCTGGGATAAACACTTGCTAGGGCTTTTATGATTTACATGTTCTAGAGCATGCAGAACTGTTAAAGCTTCGGTTACATGAACTTAGAGCTAGCGTAATAAAACGTATACATGATTTTTGATGAAACTGATGTTATAAATTTGATATAGTTGTTTTAACTAAAACCTATGAACTCACCAGCTTTTAGCTGACCCTTTTTAGCATGTTTTTCTCAGGCATTGAAGTTGAGCAAAATGGCAAGGAGTGGCAAGGCGGCAGTTTTATACTTGACCAATGAGTTTTAAAATAATGAAAGAGACTTGTTTTTGAGGGACCAAAAATCTGTAAACGATTTTGACACCTAATGACACATTTTACTTATATGATTTTATGAAATAAGCAACTCTTTTGAAATGTGTAATAGTTTCTTGAAACCGTGTGTTATGATGTCCATTTCAGTAGCACTCCCAATGACATGTATGCTTCCGCAAAAGTGAAAATTTGGGGGTGTTACAGATTGGTATCAGAGCCAGGTTATAGAGAACTAGGTACATATAAAACCTAAACTATAACCACTTTTTAAAAAACAAGTCCCTATGACCGCCACTTGCCTTGCTTGCCATATTTCCTGAGGTTTATTTTGACTTGACTGCATGTTTGCCATGTTGACTTGACTGCATATAATACTTTGTGACATATTAAGTGTTTGCCGTGTTGCTTGAGGTTCATTTTAACTTGACTACATGATATAACTTGTGACATACTAAGCTTACTATGAGTACTATATATATGTATATCCATATACACTTGACCCACACTAGTTATTATTTTAAGATATACACACACATATACAATTTTTTTCACTTAAGCCTACACCACCATCACATACCACACCAGCTACCCAGACTACCCATCGCCGTACAACACGCATAATCATACGCCCATCTACCAGACCATTACCCCACACTACAGGGAGTACCCAAAACCCCGCCCATATCCTTTTAGTGTCTTTATCCCATTATAGGTCGTTACGCTCCCAGACGGACGCCCCAGCATCACCTACCCACTCACCCTTATGTCAGAGACTTAGGAGAAGCAATGAATCCTATTCAGCAAAGGGTATAGGACAGACTATGGATGAGAGTACTCCTGTCGAGGGTACAAGAGATGATGCTAACTCAGATTCAGGGATGGGACAGAGAGTAGCTGTACCCCGAATCAGCATAGTGCTAGAGGATGTGCCTAGTACTTTTGAGATTGGAGAGGGCTCAGGGAGAACCCATGATGAGATAGAGGTTAGCCCAGAGGTTAGCCCAGAGATAACACATCCCTCGTTTCCAGTGACATCACCAGCAGTGACAGAGACCGCTACCATCCCATAAATTCAAGCTCAACTAGACTTACAGACCGACATATTGGGACTCCACTCCAAATTATTTGATGAGGTACATCCAGCTCGTTTCGAGCAGTATGATAAGGATATCAGTCTACTCTATGCTAGGACCCACTCCAATAGCCGAGACCTTCTTGACTTAGGAGATAGATCAGGTAGGATTGAGCAGTCACGGGTTGTAGCTCAAGAAGCTGCTCAGATGACTTACGGGAGAATGTTGATTTTAGAGGCTCAGGTTGTAGCATTAGTAAGAGTTGATCAGGCACACCGTGATGAGAAGTTAGCACTAAGAACCCGTCTCGTGGAAGCCGAGGCACAGCTTGCAGAACATGCTTTTAGGTTCCGACGCATGGATAGGACCAGGAGCCAGACCTAGATTTGATTAGTAGTGAATTATAATTTAACTATGTAGTTCTCAATCAATGTAGGACATTAGTAGTGAACTTATAATTTGCAAACTATGTAATCCAATCTTAATCTATAACAAGTTCGTTTCTTTATATATTTCTGTTATAAATTCAATCACTTCCTTTCCCAAACTGCCATGATATTAAAATTTTACCACACCTTCCCGAAAATCTTCCAATTACCCTTAGACAAATAATAACCTTATTAAAACTATAGACGATATAACCTGTGAAATTGCCTTGTTCGTTCCTTTTAACCACAAAATTTCCCAAAACCCCAAGAGTTATATAACTACCACTCCATAAAAATCTCAAAACATGACCTTACTCTACCAAATTACTCCACTCCTTGCCCACTAACCAAACGACAAATTTTCTACTACTTTCCCAAATAATAAATCCTATTTTAGACGCTCCATAAAAATTCCCTAGAACATACTTTCCATTACCACCCTCACCAGATAAATATCTCCCTGTCAACTAAACTCAACATCCCTTACGACCAGCCTAACTCTTAGCCCAAATAATACACAAGAGACAATGACCCTAATTTCTTACCTCATCCCGAGAAACCCAAAGGATTACATAGGATGGAAATATGAGAATTAAGCAACCATATTAGTAGCAATAAGAACAAACTCGACCTAGTTCAATAGGAAACCCCAACTCCCAACCATCGTCAGACAACCCCACCTAGTAGTACCCCGTCCTTCTTTAGTTGAGCCATCTCTTTGGTTAACTACTAGTTGTTTAAATGGAGACGATCCAGAGATTGAGTCAATCCTCCAAAAATGTTGAGTTTCTTTCTTACAACTTGATATTGAACTTAATTTCATGACAGTTCTTGTCTAATGAGTTGTGAAATTAAGATAGATTCAAGTTGTTATGTAGTTTAAGGTTCTCAACTTAAACTACCGAAAGAATACCTAAGATTTTTGACGGTTTTACTCAAGAATGGGAAACTGACCGATCTCTAAGTTTAATGACAACTAGATATATCGTAACCCCGTAAGACGACTGGAACACATTATGACTCTTTAGGAAAAAGAGTTAATTGACCGCGACGATTATATTCAGACCCTTAAGCCTTCCTTCCGTACACTGCGCACTTGAACGAACTGACTGGACGATCGCTAGCAACAATCAACATGGTTCTACCAAGACGAAGCTCTATGCGTCATCTCTCGTTAAGCCGACAAAATAACTGCTGGAGGCAGTCAACACCGTCCTTTCCAGACAAAATTTAGGACCACGAACCTTACCCATAGGACCAGAACTTTTAGCAATATTCTCATTATACACTGGACGTCACAAGGCTCTATCATACCCTCCCAGGAGAGGAAAAAGGAAAATAATTCGTCCATGAGACTCATAAGATTTTAGCTACAAATAGAAGACCCTTAGCAAGAACGGAAAATAAGTAGACCATGAAACCATTGAGAACCTGGAAATTTACTAGGATTGACTAGTGACTTAAGAGAAACCCTAAGTACTCACGAAATGATCCAGACTTTTAGCATAGGGTTTGAATTATCCATCTCTCCACGGAACCCTTAGAAATTGCAAACAAACCTATGATAAGGAAATCCTAGCAACGCATTGTTGAAAACTAGGAACAAACCTCGTGGATACTAGTTAAACGCTATCACCCAGACTATAGGCATCAACATAACATGTTTTGGTAGTATTCGCTGGAAATACAACTTATTATCTCTAGCATTTACGACACCAGGAACACCTTAGGAGTCCAGACTGTAAGACCGCTAAGTTCACTATGAAACTTAAATCCTAAGCAAAAATCATTTAAGAACTTTAAGGTATTAAAGGAATTTTCCTACAAAATTCTCACTAGGAATTATACCTCAGACCGATATATATTTACTCTGGACTATTGACCTAAACCGTCTAGGACAAGACTTCTCTTGAATGAGACTTACAGTGAAGTATATATTTAAGACTATAAGTTTCGATTGTTACTGGAATTCTAAATTTTCCCTAGATAGACATTCAGGTGTATTCTAGGATATTAGCAAGGACACGGACCTCATTTATATTTTCTTCCCAGTAGTTTCCCCTAGAGACCTACCCATTTCAAAGATGTGCTTTATCAATTGTAAAACACATATGACTTCCATTTAAGATCTCGTTCGTTTTCATCTTTTATGGTATAGATGAATTCGACAAGAAGAACGACCAATGTTGTGCATGACCAACCTATCGCCGCCATTACCCCAGCTAAGAATGGAGCAAACCTGCTCATCATACACCCAACCATGCTAGATATATTAGTTAATCATCATGTGATAGCAACCCTAGCCGCAACTAAGGCCAACAACACAACTACTGAGATTGGAAGCTCCCGACTTAGGGACGAAAACCCCGCTGACACTTGTCAGGGGTTTCGAAAGGTCATGTCGGGAAGCCTCAATGGGACAGAAGGGATCATTGCTGTGTTAAGATGGATGGAACGGCTGGAAGCCATGTTCCAAGCATGTGGTTGCACAAAGGAAGATAGTGTAAAATATGCTTCGCTCGCCTATACCGATGAGACTCAGACCTGGTGGAATAACCAACTAAAGGCCATGGGCATTGATGCAGCAGTGTCCTGGGAGAGTTTTAGGGAAATTGTGCGTAGGAAGTACTGCACCTACAGTGAAACCAAAAGAATGGAGGAAGAGTCTTGGAATCCCAAGATGCAAAGAGACAGTGCAACTGCACACCGTCAAGGGAAGGCACCAATGAGCCCCGAGATGACCCAGACAGAAGCTCGGTTCAAGGAAAGGTATTTAGGAAGTTTCTTCCCGTTCCAGAGAGGGAACGACACTACCCCCAGGACTACTAGGCCCCAAAGACCCACAAGTGTGACCCACAAGCCAATAGGACCCACAACTAGGAAAAATGCCGAAAGAGCGGCTGAACTTAAGAGAAAGTGGGAAGACCACTCCAAGAGTCGGAGAAGCGTTAGTACCCATGCTACAAGCACCAGCATAAATAAGGGATATGCTAGAAATCTGCCTAAGTGCAATGTATGTCCATTTCATCATCACGAACCTTGTCCTCTGAAGTGTGGAAACTGTGGAATAGTCGGTCATCGAATCAAGAACTGCGAGGTTTTTGCTCATGAAATTGACGCCAAGCTCACCACCGCGGTTTGCCTTGATTGTGGACTAATCGGGCACTATAGGACTGCTTGCCCCAGACCGAGAATTGGAAGTGTGAAGGTTACTCAGAACCTGAATAGCAGGATGAATGGACTTATGGCTTGGAACTCTTTCTACGCATGATGACGTTCACCCCTAGATTTTCTTAGGTCGTAATTTCTCGAATAATTGTACTCCTTAAGAGACAAGTTGTAATGGTATTTTGAACGAACCTCTCTGTAGTGAATTTCTTTGACCTTTGAAATTAAGATATTAAGATGCGTCCCTCCTTACCCCCATCACTTTTGAGACTTGTTCAATTAATTGTGCCCTTATGATGTCTTGTTGTGATATCAAACCATTAGAAACCGATTATCATAACAACTAAACTTAGCATCGCATCATCAGTCCTCAACTAAGCATAGCCTGATCACCTATGGTTAGTTCAGGGAAGATCATGCCTTGATGGGAATAGTTATTGTGGGAGACTTATACACCTTAGGACATTCAAGGCACAGCTTAACCATTGAGCTACACCCGGCACTCACCAAGCCCTGACATCACATAGAAATATGAGAAATAGGACCAGAGAGCACTAGACCCTCCAGAACCCAAACCTTTTCGGGTATTTCTGAGTGAAAACCGAGGACGGTTTTCGTTCTTAAGACGGGGAGGATGTGACAAATGGCAAATTTGTCCTAATATTAAATGCATGACAATTCATTTATTGTGACTGAACTATTTGATATGGCCTTATGTGATTATAACGGGAAACAGACCTGCACATATTGACACCCGGAAATATCACCAGGGAACAGTGAAACGAGCACATGTTATGATTTGTTCACTATGTTGTATTGAGAATGGGAGGTTATCCCAGTTTCATCCGGACTGACACCACACGCAAACCAGGAATAAATTTGAGGTTCAAAAATGTTAGTAAATAATTAAGGACTTAGAAAAATATTCAGGAATTACAAAACGACTCTAGAAATAAAAACACTCATATTGGAAACAGTTTAGGACGGATCAAGATTTGAGACGGTTTATCAGGACACGGGTATTAAGCTACAACACTTTGACAAATTAACATACTCAAACCTTAAATTAAATACCCACTTTTAAAACAATACTCACTCCCTTAAATAAATAACACTCTCCCCACTCACACCAAAAACCGAAACACCTTTATCTTTTTCTGCTTTTCTTCTTTCCCAAAACGCCTCAACCATCACCATCCCAACCTTACACCTTTGACCTAGCAATATTGTCGCCTTTAGAAAATCACGGATTGACCTAGGATGAATACTCATAGAAAGAGAAATAGCACCCAAATGGAAGCTTATCACTTCCCCAAACCAAAAGAAGCCATGGATCTACTCTCCAAGAACATCCATAAATTCCGACCTCCAGGAGATAATCGAATCACAAAATCGTTCAAAACAAATACCACAATCTCAGAGAAGTTCTCGAAGGAAGGTTAAAGGTTAAAGTTGTGGTTCGATTTGGAGGTTAGGGTTGATTGGATTGGAGCAGTGGATTACCAGGGTCAAGGTTCACTCAAGGAGTTAACCACCTAAAAGTCCTCGTAAGGTTCGAATTCAGTTTATTTAATCTTAGTGATTTTATATATTTTTTTAGATAATTGAATAGGTTTGGATTGATAATTTTACTTATGGGTTCGATTGAAACCCAGAATGGTAGTGCCAATATGTAGGGAATTAGGAGTGATTAGTTGTTAGATAAAGAGAAAAATTTGGTGATGGTCGAATGGAGTTGAAGAACTCCAAGTTGTGTTGATTGTTAGTTTCTCTATTCTAAGGAAAACATTTAAATAGGATCGTGATTAGTTGGTCGAATACATAAGAAGAGAATCAGTTTTGATCTTATTGCTTCTGTCGAATAAATACCTAGGTACACCATTGGTGTTGAGGAGAAACTTTAAGCATTGAATGTTAGTTAGGCCGAATGAGGAAGAATCTAAGTACAATGGTGATTTTTGTTCGAATGAGAACTTGGATAAATTATCGATGTTGTTGTCATTAGTAGAAATTAAATGGTCGAGTTAGGATGGTTAGCTTCAAGAAAGTTGGGTGTTGTTCCCTGTCGAGTGTAAACACTGGACCCCAACAAGTTAGAGAAGAGTTCAATAGGGGATTTAGGAAAACAGTATTGTGGTCTATTATTGTTGATGGTGGGATATAGAAATCACTTGTTAGAATCAAATTGATCATGGTTGGGTATGTTCGGACTCAAGAGAAAAGGGGTTATGAACTTGGAAATTTTTGTGAAATCACATAGACCGCTAGACCCTTGTTCATGATGCGTACAAGATGCCTAGGAACCCAATAGGTACGGTTTGAGGTAGAATAGACACCCTAGTGACATGCCAAGATGGACCCGAGAGAGAGACTCATAAGTGATGAACGAAGTAGAGTACTAAGTTAAGACCTTTAGTTCCACCGAATTCGACTTATGTATGAGCCGACGAGATGAACCATAGGACCCTAGCTAATAACCATTTGCATCCAAGAGGAAACCCCAAGAAAGGAAACAAGTCCCTTAGACTTGTATACGCCTTGTGTAGATGATACCAGACCACAACCATCTGACCAGAGCCCACTTAAGAGACTGAGGTTGAGCCCAACAAGTACCCATTTGTTTCAGTCCATCAGATGGGCTTGTGAACAAAATGTTTTGGCACACCTGAATCCTGTAGTCATTAGAGATAAAGCCACCAAGCCACGAGTGACTAGCCCCCCTCAGCCCAATAGCAAGCCCAACATGTAGATTGATTTAACAGCTCAATACTGATTAAGCAAAAATGAATGGTACATATGAATACTCGGCGCAAAAATAAAATATATAAAGTTAAACTCGCAAACATCTCATATCCACACTAACATATGTGTAAAACTAGGAAAGCCGAGAGAGAAAAGGAGAATGAAATTTCATTATAACTTGCATACAACTTATAAAATCAAATCATAAAAAGATCAATTACAATAGACAAGTAAAAGCAACCATAACCGACATCTAGAAATAGCCGAATGGTGAGAAAATGAAATTTATATGTATATATAAAGTAAGATTATAGCGACCGGGAAATAAAAGATATACATGTTATTAAAAATTCAAGTGCCAAAAATCAATGCGGTCATTTTGAATAAAAATGGAGAACTAATACATCAGAATACATGATGTTATATTAGAACATGTATACAACATTTATAAATAAAGAGACATAGCCGTCAAATAAAACACTGAAGGTAGTAAGAAATAACAACATGTATAAATGTAAATGATATTATTAATAAAAATTGAGTATTTCGATTCGATTTAAATTTAATAATATATATATATATATACTTACATCTTTGGAAATAAGGATAAAATATATATACACGACTAGATTAATGTCAATATATACGTACACTTTATCGAACAATTAAGTTTACAAACACGTGGGGAAAAGTATTAACAATATATTTATACTAGGTCAAAAGGGTGAAACAAGGTAAATACGTTTACAATAAGTACACGATAGTGGTGACTATGACACGTGACGAAATATATATGAAATACGGAAACACTTATTTCATGAACCGTTAATTCCTGCCGGGAAGCGTGAATGTTATAAATAGATCTATTGGGAGTAACGTCCCCGTTGGGTTTGACCGGATAGGCAAACGAACGTATACCATTTCAATATTCAATTGTCTGGAATAAACACTTGCTAGGGCTTTTAGGATTTACATGTTCTAGAGCATGCAGAACTATTAAAGCTTCGGTTACATGAACTTAGAGCTAGCGTAATAAAACGTATACATGATTTTTGATAAAACTGATGTTATAAATTTGATATAGTTGTTTTAACTAAAACCTATGAACTCACCAGCTTTTAGCTGACCCTTTTTAGCATGTTTTTCTCAGGCATTGAAGTTGAGAAAAATGGCAAGGAGTGGCAAGGCGGCAGTCTTATACTTGACCAATGAGCTTTAAAATAATGAAAGAGACTTGTTTTTGAGGGACCAGAAATCTGTAAACGATTTTGACATCTAATGACATATTTTACTTATATGATTTTATGAAATAAGCAACTCTTTTGAAATGTGTAATAGTTTCTTGAAACCGTGTGTTATGATGTCCATTTCAGTAGCACTCCCAATGACATGTATGCTTCCACAAAAGTGAAAATTTTGGGGTGTTACAGTTGTGGTTTCAGAATGGTTTGGGGTTATTTTTTTGCTCATATGAATGGTAATAGTCCTACTTACGCTGATTTTGTGTTATTTTGTTAGCACAAGGTTATTTAGGTCTGTTTGTAATTGTTTGAAGCCATTATAGTACCTATTGAATTAGGTTTGTTTTTAGAGATTGTTGAGTATATACCGACTAAAGTGTTCAGGCATAAACGTCAATGCACGAGACCAATGGGACTCTGTGGCCTTGTATTACGCCTGCTTAGCTGGTCATTATCATGCTCATAGCTATATCTGAAGTTGTCTTTTGTTGTCACAATTCACACGTGAACTATATAGATTTAGAAAAGCTTAATATATAAATCAAACTAGAGGATATGTCAATAGTTAAGAATAAAGGTTTTTACTGAAAATGTCATTCACATAAGAGCCAAATAACCAAGAAATTTCTTTTTGAAGGCTCCATCTACCATCTTCTTCCTGCAATAACCAAGAAGATGAACTTTTTCCTCTGAAGATTCTCTGTCTTAGGTATCTTTATATAGGTGTTTGATGCAATTCCTCTGTAAAATTAGGTAGAAAAGGTAAGCATATTTGTTTTTCTTCATTTCCAAGCATCATGCATATTTTGTTGAGCCTGTGCCATAATCATTTCATGTTTGTGTCAAACCTCACATTCTTAACTATTACTGCGAATGCAACCCGTTTTGCTTTATGGCAACGTACCTCTTTTTTGTTACATATTTAAATGTAAGGCACAATTTCCCTTTTTGAAGCTAAAATGTGCAGTATAATTGGAGAGTGTATTTGCTTATTGTTGTGATTGGTCAAAATGGAACGGCATAGAAACAGTTAACTTTGTGAGTTTGTAGTGTGTCGAGTGATTTGCTGGATGCTAGTGTTTTTTCAAGTAACCTACAAAAGATAAGCTAAAACACAGAAAACACGTACTTGCTGGCTCCCAGTATGTTTGTTGTTGTTTATGTTAAGTAGTTTTTATTTGCTATTGTTATAAGTCATCTTATTTTCAGATATCTGAAGGATCAGGATGAAGGTAAAGGTAGTTTAGAGGAAAGTACGTGATTATGTACGATATGATTTGAAAGAAATTGTGTTTCCCTCATCTTTGCCTGACCCCCCACATTTCAAAAAGCGAAGAAAATTAACTTTTGAAAGAGAAATATTTGGTGAGCCTTCTTTCATTATTTACTTGTACTCATAGTGAAATCACTGTTTACTATCTCATATGTATGCAGTCTCGTTTACACGCCAAGGATTCTCAATGTTGGTTAATCCTATTATTTAAAACTAGTGGCTCTTCTAGCAGAAGATTTTTATATGAGTAAATTACACTGTGGTTTGATGAAGATAATGGAAATCATTTGTCTGTGATATAGCTTTCCTTAAATGGTCCCTAATTGAACTGTTTTCTTTTACTTTTGGTACTTTGGTACCAAGGACCAAAAGTAAAGAAAATAATTCAATTAGGTACCATTTATGCAACTTGTATTGACGAATAATTTTCATTATATTTGTATAATTCTTCTAAAAAACCGTTGGGATTATATCTGTATGTTACAGACTACAGACTACAGAGTACTATTTTACACTTTTTTAAATATTTTAAGAAGATGAAAGTTGAATTGTAACATCTTAAGTAATGTGCATGCTCCATTAGACTATATCATTACACGCAGGTGTCATGACTATGTCATTTGTGACTATTGTTCAGGTGCTAAAAGAAGCAACTAGACTTTATGCTGCAAGCTGGGTAAGAGATATAGTTCCTGAGCTGTGACCAAATGAATATAAAAAGAAGGAAAAGTCAGAAGACGAAACTAACGGAGGATCAGGTTCAACTGCAGAATCTAAACCTTCAACATTGGAGGATCTTGGTAAATTTTATAATAAAAACAAGTGATTCAACTTATAATTAGTTCCTGTAGAAATGTGATAATGTAATGATTGATGATGGCAGCTGTTGCTGCTCGAGGTGGAATGGAGACACTTAGGCCAGCTTTGCAGCGGGTTTACATGACGAGAGCCTCTGCTTACAGAGATGCATTGAAGAGCTTTATAGTAGGTTACCAAGAAGGAATACAAGAAGTTATGGAGAAAAAAAGATATCCCTGAACCTCCTCAAGAAAATGATGGCCCAAAAAAGTCTACCTGATTAATGAAAGATCCTGAAAAGCTACTTCAGGTGCGACTATCAGCTACAGATGTATATCGGTTTTAGATAAGCTAGTGCTAGTATTCCCACATTTTGCTTTCCGATTTTGAAATCAGCAAGTCTTTTAATATCAGAGTTTCAACATCGTAGTACATTGTTTATGCCATCTGATTAAAGTCTATACATGCGATCAGTATTGTTGGTTGATGTTTTAAGGGACAAGAAAAGACCAGGTATTAAACGAAATCCTCTTTATACAAGAACTGACCCACGCTACAACAGAGGACATGTTGCAGCTTCTTTTCAAACAAAAAGGTTGATTTGTTTCAAAGTCTTAGGCCAAGTTGAAGATGGTTTATATGTTTCTACAAGAAATGTTGAATTTTATGTTTTAGTTATAATATTTTTGTTATGTAAAGTTTTTATCAAAATATTAAGAATTTGATAAGCTATTTTCATGTTGCTTATTGTGTAGACTTTTAAGCTTGCTTTTTTTTTTTTTTTTTTTTTTTTTTTTTTTTGTTAAATACTTGTTGTTACCTACTAACATTATGAGGTATCACCAATGATACAAAATAACTTATTAGGTATCACCTGTGATACAAAATAACTTATTGGGTATCACCTGTGATACAAAATAACATATTAGGTATCACCTGTGATAGTTAGACTGTAGTTAGCTACTTGTTTTTGTAGATACAAAATATGAGGTATCACCTGTGATACATACAAAATCATAGGTGATACAAAATAACATATTAGGTATCACATGTGATACAAAATAAGTAAGTAAAGCACAAATAAGCAAAAATGCAAATTAAACTGAAAAATGAGTTCTTATGGGAATTAAACGAGCCTAAGAAAACCTAAAAATAAAAAATTACCCTTAGATGTGTAAATTTGATTTTTATTTAATTTATAATGAATTAAAAACAGTTTTGGACTAAGAATAATATTAAAAATACTAAATTAATACGAAAAAATTATGAAAAATTCTGGAAAACTACTTTAAGCTATATTGAACTTAGGAAAAATAAAGAGGAATCGACAGCTTATTTGAATAAGCTGTGAATAAGCAAAAAGGGAAGTTAAGCTAAAATGGAAAAAATTGGTTAAGTGAATTAAAGGTGCAAGTTATAACGAAAAAGACCCAAGGGCAGAGACTGTTGTGGTGTGTTAAACTGGTTGAGGATAGTAGAGGTCTGGGGTTCGAGCCTAGGCTCACCCTGGGCTTCCCAACTTCCCAGTTTTGGTTTTTGCAATTTTTTTTCTTCATGAAACTTATTAATAAGCTAAAAATGAACAACTTTTGTGAAAACAAATTTTTTATAACAAACAGTTAACATATTAGGTATCACCTGTGATATAGAATAACTTATTAGGTATCACCTGTGATACAAAATAAGATATTATGTATCACCTGTGATACATACCAAATATTAGGTATTACATGTGATTCAAAATAAGATATTAGGTATCACCAGTGATACAAAATAACTTATTAGGTATCACCTGTGAAACAAAATATTTTCATGAAACATATTAATATGCTAAAAATGAACAAATTTTGTGAAAACAAAATTTTTATAACTTGAGAATTAAGGTGGAAAAGGCAAAACAAACAAACTGTTAACATATTAGGTATCACTTGTGATATAGAATAACTTATTAGGTATCACCTGTGATACAAAATAAGATATTAGGTATCACCTGTGATACATACCAAATATTAGGTATTACATGTGATTCAAAATAAGATATTAGGTATCACCAGTGATACAAAATAACTTATTAGGTATCACCTGTGAAACAAAATATTTTCATGAAACATATTAATATGCTAAAAATGAACAAATTTTGTGAAAACAAAATTTTTATAACTTGAGAATTAAGGTGGAAAAGGCAAAACAAACAAACTGTTAACATATTAGGTATCACTTGTGATATAGAATAACTTATTAGGTATCACCTGTGATACAAAATAAGATATTAGGTATCACCTGTGATTCACAATAAGATATTAGGTATCACTAGTGATACAAAATAACTTATTATGTATCACCTGTGATACAAAATAAGATATTAGGTATCACCTGTGACACAAAATAAGATATTAGGTATCACCTGTGACACAAAATAAGATATTAGGCAAATAGACCTACCATGTGTTTTGAGCTACATTTGTGACACCAGCTATGGTGTCTTGTTCAACTACCTATTAGCCCCTGCATTCAAGATAACCAAATATGAGTGAATAAAAATTACGAATCTGGAACTTAGAATTGCCCATATTATATAAGCAAATTCACTTCATTGATTCAAAAGTTAGTACACCGGGCAACTTTAACAATATAGACACAGACCTATACTAAACAAACAAGTTGATCGTGTTTCAGCTTACATTTAAAAAAACAACATAACACTTGACAGAAGTAACAAGACTCTTTTATACAACTCGTTTATTCCACTTTTCTTTTATTCATCCATTTCATCATCATCTTCAACCTCCTCGATATTCATCCTCTTCACAGCTTATGCAATATCATTGAGAACACCATTTGCACTAGGAGGAACTTCAATCAGAATATCAGACTTCTCACCCGTCGTAGCATTCACAAGTCCACCATTCCTTTCCACCCTGTAAGTCAATTCTTCCCCGTTCATGTCTGCATCTATATACGCTGTTGCGTTTTCATCAATCTCTTCCCTAATCAGCATTTTCGACAACCCAGTCACAATATTTGGTATGTATCACAGGTGATACCTAATATTTGGTATGTATCACAGGTGATACCTAATATCTATTTTGCAAATTATTAGGTATCACCTGTGATACAAAATAACTTAATAGGTATCACCTGTGATACATACAAAATCACACATTCATTAGTACTGCTAGTTGGTTTTAATACTGTTCAATAGAGCTTAGTACTGCTGGTTATCTTTGTTAGTGCTGCCACTTACATGATTAGTACTGCCGCTTGTTGAAAATATATTGTTACAGACTTTTAAGCTTATTTTTTGGCTAAATACATGTTCTTACACTAGCCCAATAAAGAAAAATAATTTGGGGTTAGTGACCAGCACAAAGAGTTTGCGTAGACTGTAGTTACCTACTTACATTATGAGATATCACATGCGATAAAAATAATTTATTAGGTATCACCTGTGATACCTAAGAAGTTATTTTGTACCACAGGTCATATGTTAAGTATCACATGTGATATGTTATGTATCACATGTGATATGTTAAGTATCACATGTGATATGTTAAGTATCACATGTGATATGTTAAGTATCACATGTGATATGTTAAGTCTATACATTTGCATATATCCAGTAGTTTATATACAGTCCTTAATGTTAAGTAACTTTATAACCTTGTCCTTTGTCTTTAAATTATCGTGAACCAGTCCTTTCCTTCGAATGTTTTAACTGTTTAGTCCTCGTTTACTGCTACTTATTAGCTACGCATGTCAATTTTCAACGTGACACGAAAGCAAACAAGTTTAGGTAAAAAACACGTCTATCATGACAAAATTAATAAATGGGTCGAGTATGAGCTAGAGCTTCGACAAAAAGTTTAAATGGGTGAAAGCATCAAAGAGTTTTCATACCTATGTCAATAGTAATTCATTATCATTTTTGTCACTAAAAGGCCATTAGTGCTAATCAAGCTAAACAAAATTACACTATTGTCTAATATCCATCTAGCTCAAACATTTTATTTATTTATTTTTTATATTTTATTATTATTATTTTTTATTGAAAAAGCAACGATATTATTAACCACAGGCAAAACAAACAAAAATAACAAAAAGAAAGGCTCTAAGGCGGAGCCACCAAACAACAAAGTATAAACTACAACAGAGGACTGAAGCATAATGACATCAAGAGGTAATAGTTTAAACCGAAACACTGTGTTTCTGAATCCAATTGTCCCATATGAACCTATTAATAGAAACCCGATTTGATGTCCAAAGGAATGACATATTTAAAAGCGAAGGAAAAACATCATCGTGTTGAGGTCTCCTCGCTTTCCATCTAGCTCAAACTAACATCTTAACAGGACGTTCTTACTTGTTCCAAGTCTCTTCAACAATCTTTATTCCATAACAAAAACAGAACAATGCAACATTGAATCTCATGATGCAAATTAAATAATCTCTTTCATCCTAATGATCCAGATTTAACACACCAAGTTTAATGACAATATCAGTACATAATATATGATTCATACCAATTCTCAGATCTAAGAAGATGCAAACTTACTTGGAATCTGTCAACAAATCAGATTCATTTCAGTGCAACTATCTTAGCGAAAGGAAATACGGATTTAGTGTTGTCTATAGCATGAAATTAGCATACACAAGTGGATCTTGTCACAACTAGTGCAACTTCAAGGCTTCATTAAATTAAAAACAAATCTTAACGTCAGTCGTTGAGAAACAAATTTCAATGTACTCCATAGAAACTGAGTAATACTTGAAACAAAAGTTGAATTTAAAACAATAACATTATAGGTCTGAGTAACCGGGTGTATCAAAATTAAAACAGTTGGTAGATATAGAACTAGCTATGCAGGCTTAAGATCTTGGCTTCTCTTTTTTCTCCTTGAAAAGAGCCAAAAGAGAGACACCAGAAACCTTCACGACCTTGAACCTGACTCCAGGAATATCTCCCACGGCATGCCCTTTACGTCCAAATCCTGCAATCAACACCTCATCCTGTGCAGCAAATATAAAAATAAGAATTAACCAAAGAGCCACTAACAGTTATTTTATATAAAAATGAGCAAGCTACTCACGTTTTCTTCGATGTAGTTCAAGCACCCATCGTTGGGAACAAAGGCGGCGATCTTCTTTCCATTCTTGATCAACTGAACTCTGGCACACTTCCTGATAGCGGAGTTAGGCTGTTTGGCCTCAATACCACTGTAGAGATGATTAGTAAATCATTTTCAAAACATAAGATAAGTGCATTATGTGAAAAGGTTAAAAGGAGAATAAAGAGTGTTTGTTTACATCTTCTCGAGGACAATGCCCTTGGCGTGAGAAGAACCAGCAAATGGCTTCTTCCACTCGTTACCAAGATGTGACTTCTTGTATGACTTATCAGCCCACCTTTGTTCCCTGCGGTGGGACTTCAGCTTGCGTCCAGCTCCCATTCCATGAGTTTTCCTGCAAGTTACCAATAATTCCATTATGCACAAAAAGAAAAAGGAACTTGGAAAACGTCAAAACTACAGCGCCATGGATTACTAAATCCTAGGGCCCAGATTTCTGGCAGCAAATCTTTATCATTGATGTAAGGATTGTCCCTTGGGATAGAATAGTTTCCCCATAGGCCGAGGCGTGCTATATCTGGAAAAAACAACATCTTAATTATCACCTGTGATACAAAAAAGATCAATAACGAAATATGTAACAAACTCATCTTCTCAGATTACCAAACATCCGATGAGAATTTGGATAAAGAAATATAAAATACTATATGGCCTACGACATATCACATGTGATACTTACATATCACATGTATACATACATATCACATGTGATACTTAACATATCACATGTGATATCACATGTGATATCACATGTGATATGTTAATTCTGATCGATCTGAGAAATGCAAAAACATAGTTCGAGACTAAAAAAGAACTGTATAGAATGAATACTTGTGTAACAACTGGTTCTAAGATAAAGTAATGAATCTACTGTTCCCACCGGCTACTTATGTAACAACTGGTTCTGAGATAAAGTAATGAATCTGCTGTTCCCACCGGCTCCAGTAGTGCTAGTTTCTAGAAGCGTTATTTTGACTAAGGTAGTGGCGACATCAATATTGAGCAATTCAAAAACTACAGGCAGTTTTGCAGATATCATATAATTCTCAAAGCTGGAAACAACAAAGTAATGCCTACAATGAGCTTGAACTAAGTATCAGTTACACTTGGCAGTCAAATAATCCCAAATGAGTCTAACTTAACATCCCAGCACATTCACATCAAGTACACATCATACATATGCCCAATCCATTCGTTGATTCACCTAAGGTATTCATCTTATATGCATTAACTGATTACTTTTTCATGGCTTAAATTCAACTTTTAGTAATCACAGATATACAACATACCTTTTCTTTTGGTAAAAACAACAAAATCTCCATAAACGCTTAAAACCTAACTTCTATCATGTATGATATAGAATATAAGTTTTTACACTTTTTTGATTTCTGGCAAAAAAAACTCTATTTGAAGTCAAACTAATAAAAGTACGTATAAAATTTGGTAAAAAAACAAGGAATGCTTGCCTGAAATGAAAAGCAGTAACTTCATTGTGTCCTATCTTAATTTCACACGTGATACCTAATATCTTATTTTGTATCACAGGTGATACCTAATATCTTATTTTGTATCACAGGTGATACCTAATATCTTACTTTGTATCACAGGCGATACCTAATATCTTATTTTGTATCACAGGCGATACCTAATATGTTATTTTGTATCACAGGTGATACCTAATATCTTATTTTGTATCACATATGATACCTAATATCTTATTTTATAAAGAAATTAATAACTTAGTAGCCGTTTTGTTGATATTTTTCAATGCACCCTAAATGTTTTCATAAAGTTAGACAAAGTATATGAATAAGGAAAGAAGTACCTCTTCCGGGGGATCATAGTATATTCCGTTGTAAGGAATCTCACCAGGAGCCTGTACAGAAAACTTAATCCAAGCAGGAATAGTCTCTTTAAGGCCAGATGGAGTATCCATACGAATCTGCAATGTCAGGGTCAAGTTAAGGATGTCATAATCATTCCTACAAATAAAAAGTATGGTTCTATTCGTTTAGAACATTAGCCTCCATAAGTTTGTGAGACCATCTTCCTTTCTACAACTACGTGTTCAAGGAATTTCAGTTTGTCATATTTGAGAGATCATTACCTTCACTCGAGAACCATGAGGAATAGGTGGAGAATTATCAGCATTGTTCGGCAAAAAGATCTCCCAAACACCGAATTCATTCTGTTCATATACAAAAAGATATACAAGTTACAAGTTATAATCCCTCTGTCCCAAAAGAGTATAAAGTCAATTCGGAATCTTTGAGATTCAAATATATTACTATCCAACATCAACATATGACATTGTCATATCCAAAATGTTACAGTTCAAAAATGAAATGATTCATGTTGTATCTTTTATCAGGCATCTCATTCTATAGTAGAAAATCATATTCGCAGTCCATCTGGGATCGATAGACGTAATGATATATAGCCACAATAATATACTAAATTGGACAACGTCAGAATTTGGATTCCAGTTGTTAAAATCTCCAATTAGCGAAGCAGACTATGGTACAAAAAAGATAGCATCAGTCAATGTAATCTTCAGGAAAAGATAACGTAGGTGTCTAAGAAATGTAGTATTATGAATGTATATCTAAATAACACCATTATAAGCTAAACAATTTCAAGAATTTATGTTTTATTTCCCCATATCATACAGATGAAACACATATTAAGATTTTTTTTCAAATAGTGTCCATAGTTCATACAATCTAATATTTAACCAAATCAACTAAATTATTATTGGAACAAGGTCTCTTTTCTTTGTAATCATTAGACACGTTATTTGTTAGATGTCAACAGGATAAACAACGTTATTAAATAAACTGACCCGATATGGCCCATTTTGACACGTTACACAACCACCCACCATGCCCATTTTTAGAAGATTAAAGAAGAAACTTAGTTCAAATCGTGAAAGAGACAATAACAAACCTTAGCCCCAGGTGCCCATTCCCTGTAGGTGATACCTGTGTCACTAGAAAAAAAAGGCCCATGAAGATTAGTACACTAAGAGTAGCCACCAAATAATAAATTCATCAACAATAGAACTCTATGGAAATAAAACACAGGTTCGGGTCAAATTAGGCAACTTTTAGTTCAGGTAGAAATGTTCGGGATGACATTAAATGATTGTTACATCTATATGGGCAATCTTGACCTTATTAGCTATACGTCGATTATCTGATTGTTACTATATAAAACAACAAAATAAAATCCAAACAATGTGGTATCACCAGTGATACCACATGTGATATCACATGTGGTATCACCAGTGATATCACAGGTGCTATCACCAGTGATATCACAGGTGCTACCACCAGTGATATCACATATGCTATCACATGTGATATCACCTGTGATATCACATGTGATATCACCTGTGATATCACAGTTGTTTGAGCTTCTTCACATGGGATATCACTGGTGATACCACATGTGATATCACTGGTGATACCAAAAAGATAAGCAATCCTTGAGTAAACCTTTTTCAAACGACATGAACAGTTTAGATAAAATCTAGCTTTTGTATATAAGGCACTCTAAATCTCTATTACTTTAGCTGCTTTCGCTAAATTATGTTCAAAAATTGAATTTTTAAGGTTAGAGAACTCTTTGAGTACTTTAACGTCTTCTTCAGATATCAAACCTGATGAATTTGGTGGCACATTTTGTAGTAAAAGATAGTTTCGCCCTACAGAATTGTAGTATAACTCAAGTAGTTCTGTTGCAGGTTTAGGACGCTTGGACAGATGCCAAAACCAGCCGAGCCTAATGGAAACATCGCATTCAGCAGGTACCCTATCCTGTCCTAATGGATCTCTGCCTTGTGACTAGCTGGTATCAGTGTCACCAATAGCAGCATTGGACCTATTGAAGGGTGACCAACAAGTGGTGTTTGCATAATCACCTTCGTCACCAACCCATCTGACATCTGGACCAGAATCAGAGAATATAATTGCACCAAGCTGCAGTTGGTGGATCAGGTTGAACCAGTTGTCGAAGTAGTACTCCATGTCTTTCTCTCCTTCCCCTTTTGCACCATCTAGCCATACTTCCTTTATAGTCCCATATCTGTTACATTCAACTATCAACTAATCAGGTGATGCTTGATGTTGCTTTATGAAACTGATTATGGGGATTTTCGAATTGCTTATTTAAGTGTTTGTCTTTGCTTGTTGTGTTGTTCTAAAGCACATAGCAATCCCAGACACTATATCGAAAACTACTTGTTATGTGCTTATTTTATAGGGATTACACTATTGAAAATAAGCAGGTTACAACTTACAAGCACTTTATTGACCAATCCCCAAACATCCCCTATGTAACAAAACTGGCAGAGGACGGTGTTTGTATGAAGTTATGATAACAAGTTGTACCAATTATCTAAAGATTCACATATCATAAAAATCAAAGTATTCTGTCACGTCTACTCCTAAACTGATCATCCATACATTTTGACAAAAAAGAGTTGAAGAAATGGTGCTTACATGTGCTTCAGCTTGAAGTTGTGATAATCAGATAATACACTATTTGAGTGTAAAAATGACTAGTTTTGTAAAGTGATCCCGTATATTCAAAATCCGTTTTGTTGCACCTACTCAACGGGGATCTCCAGTAATTTTTAAGTGTTTAATCTGCTTCAAATAAAAGCATGCTACAACTCCTTAATTAAGTGTCATTCCTTCTAAAGTAAGCACATAAACCTTTTTAGATAAAGTGATTACGATTGCTTATATGCTTATTCGCCAACTCAGCATCAAGTGTGTTTGGTACATAACTTATAATCTGATTGTTCGATAAAAATATCTTTTGTGGCTTAGCCGCAGCTGACGCCTTCAGCTTCGCCGAAGGCGTCAGCTGCCGCATAAGACGCCTTCAATAAATGCTTCTAATATGTCTTTTTATTTCAATATCTTCATCTCAATGTGTCTGTTAACTCTGAAAACCTAATTTCTAGTCACATTTTTCTTCATAAAATCACTATAACTTCCATAAACATCAATTAATCAGTGTAAAATCGTAATATTTTAAGTATAATCTGAATAAATAGTACGCATTATTATCTAATCGTATGTGATAGTAAGAGATAGTTAAATAGTTGTTTAAAGAGTTTCAGTATACCTGAAATTGGATTGTTGACTGGTGTTTCCTTCATCCTTTTCGCCGGAGATTCCATTTTTTCTGATGAAGTGATGAAATGCGTATAGAAATGGCGTTTTTTAGGGCTTATTTTGATCATTTTTTTTAGTAGTGTGTGTTTTTAGTGTATGTTACTTGAGAGAAATTATGAATCAAAGTGAGCGGTAGGTGGTGTGTATTTTGTTGTAATTTTATGAAATTGCCCTTCCGTATATTTTTTAAGTAGCAAGTGGATGATCTAAGCCATTGATCAAATCTAAATCAATGGATGGGAGTTGTCCCTTGGCATGTGAGGTTTTTATTGTTTGTAGAATAACTCCACTCATATCGTAAAGTGCATGATTAAATCATTAATAATGTCTTTTATAAAAGGTAACTTGATAAATAAGTTAACCCTAAAACATTCGGGCCTATACAATAATATATTCCGTTAATACATCCTCGCAGTTGGACCGGGAGTCCTTTGGACGTTCAAACTGAAGCGAAAATCTTGAAACAATGCACTAGGGAGACCCTTGGTAAAAATATCTACATATTGAAATCTGGATGGAACATGCATAACGTGCACAAGACCCTTTGCCACAAAATCACGGACAAAATGAATATCAAGCTCTATATATTTGGTGCGTTGACGTTGAACCAGATTATTGAAGAGATATACCACACTGACATTATCACAATAAACTAAAGTAGCAGTAATAACAGGTGCATGCAAGTCACATAAAAGGTTACGAACCCAAGCAGTTTCGGCAAAAACATTGGCAACGCCTTGATACTCAGTCTCATCACTCGATCTAGACAAGAAAGCAAGTTATCCCCAAGGAAAACACAATAGCCAGACGTGGAACGTCGAGTGACACGACAACCAATCCAGTCAGCATCCGTGTAAGCAGTTAATTAAGCAGTAGTAGAAACATGCAGTTCACTGGTACAGAAAGTGGCTTTCGTCACACCAAAAATGTGTGACGATATGCATATAGTCACACACGTTTTTTGGGTGTGTGTGACAACAGGTCGCGCCATCGTAGGTAACATATGGTCACATTTTTTAGTTTGTGGCCGTTTTCATTGAAAATGAGTGATGAAAACCCGTATAGTCCGCACTCGGGTCACGAACCCGACCAATACTCAAGCCCATCACGCGTGGGCTATCACGATAAAGATTTGGGCTTACAACGGCCCAAATCCGAAATCTATTATTGGCCTTGATATAGGATCTCTTATTTACGGGATAAGGATCAATGGACCGAATAAGGCGGGATACGCCGAAGAGTAAGGAACACGAAACCAACAAGGATTTCGTGTGTATATAAAGGGCATCTCGGCTCTCATTAAAGGTATCATATCATAACCCTAACTCTTCACTAAAACCCTAAAACCGATTACTTACTCTCACGTCGGAGGATAATCGTGGGAGACAATCCCATGATAAGCCTAACGGTGTTTTTTGTTCTCTTAGTGCGCAGGTCTCAAGCATTAAGATCCCATCGATACGGGAACAGGAATCCAAACAAGGAACGCCCAACTTTTGTATCAACAAGTGGCGCCATCCGTGGGACCAGACACTAAGAACTCTACGAAGAACTAGAATGACAAAGCACGGAAACCTAAACCAGCGGACTCCTCAGGCGAAGAAAACGCATGGCGACCTACAGGGGAAGAAGCAGCAAAGTGATTCAGCCCCTCAGCAGGCCTCTGGAACAACCAGCGCGCCCAGAAACCAAGGATCAGGCTCAGATCTGGTCTTTACTACAGTAGGACCGCTCACAGGGACTACCCATGCTACTACAACCACTAGCGCGGAAGATCTACAGCGCACTCCTTTCACCATGCCAGAAACAGACCCCACTGAGCCGCCAAATGCGCCTAATCGAAACAAGGGTCCTGATTTAGGAACAGACATCCTCGCGCTAGAAGGAGTCGCGCCTGAACTAGCGCCAAGTGATTTCGTGTCTCAAAACTATGAAACCTTGGCTGTCCTTATGCAGGAGGAAGCGAAAAAGAGGTCAAGTCAGAGCCTGCAAGCCCGGCTCAACTTCGACCCTGAGTATGAAGCATCTCCACCACGTTACCGAAAGGGGAGGCGCGGGAAGGATAGCTGCCGACCCCCAGTGTTTACTAGGATCGGAAAGAAAATTGTGGATGATGAAGAAGCTGACTTACAGTACCGGGAAGAGCACGAAGGAGATGGATGGCGTACCAATGTTCACACCAGGCTTGGTAGTCGCAGGGTCCATGATAGACTTGGGCGACGGCGCTCTCCAAGCGAAAGCCCTTCAAGTTCGGATTCTGATGCGCGTGATGTGTCGTTGCGGTTTAGCAGTTTTAATGCCTACTCAAGTTTTAAATTTATATTTAGCCGACTTATCAATAACACACACACTTAACGAGCAGTGTACCCGGTCAGTATGAAGATAATGGTAAGTAGAGTGTCGATCACTAAGAGTGGAACGTATAATCTCGTTAATCTAATCAGTATTTTAATATCCTAAAGCAAGGGGGTTTCAGCCTGAGAGACTGGCACAGTTTTGTTTGCAATTAAATAATAAAATAAACAAATAGGCACGAATCAGCAAGTAGCACACACGTACACAAATAGATACTAGAGACAATAAGAGGGCTGTCCTTATGATTAAGTAGATTGTCACTTGTTTTATTGATAGCTTTATATGAAGTGTATGTAATTAACCCTTTCTCGTTGGTCCTATTCTTATCGGCGAGTAAACCCTTAATGACGACTTATGTCTAAAAGTTATTCCTAAGTGATCAATTTAGAAACAACCGTGGGAGCCACACCTTGTCCCGCAGTCGGGTGCCCGCAAGCCACTAATAAACACAGAGGTGGTCAATGCACTAATAAGTAGTAACCAAAGACATCAACATATAAACTTTAATTGATGGGAAAGCAAGTATTAAAGGGAGTGCAATCTTTCCGTTGTCACATTACACAAGCCACCAATCCTGATGAATTAAAGTTTGCTAAAACAATAAAACAAAACTACTTAATGAATTAAATACATGCAGCACCTTCTTACAGCTCTTGTATCTTCGATTTGGGTGTGTCTTGTGCTGCCTTCTTGACTGAATTCGTCCTTCTCTTCTGTTCGGTCTTTAGGTTTTCGAACTTCCGAATCTCTTTAATGCGTCTGGTCTACGGGGTATTTATAGTTTGTGTCTGAGGGAAGATGCGGCGCATCTACTTAAGTAGATGCGGCGTATGTACGTAACTTCGCGTGGGGTCCAAGATTATAATATTCAGGAATATTCGTACACCGCCAGAAGATGCGGCGTAACTCTTTATTAGATGCGGCGCATGTCCTCTTGTATCTTGGATCGTATCTGGTGATATCTTGATAGAGATGCGGCGCATGTTGATAGTGAGATGCGGCGCATCTGGAGCAGATTAGTCTTGATCTTCTTCATTTCAGTAGACTCTTCACTTTATGCACGTTTTGCTCCATTATTAGTCCAAAATCGCCAAGTTTCACCAAATGCTTGTTTTTACCTGAGAATTACAAAAGTAAACGATTAAGTATCAATCCTCATACATAATATAGTAAAACAAGTCAAATTAATAGGATAAATGATAGTAATAAAATGTACTTATTTGAGTTCATCAAATATCCCCCCACTTGAACTTTACTTGTCCCCAAGTAAACCTTAGATTAAATCTCATGAAAATGTATCCTAAAAGATGTTAGGATTTATTTTTATATTTAAGCATGTATTCGTTTATTTCGTAATCACACAACTAAACACTTAACGAATTAGAAGTAAAATAAAATAAGTCGATAAAAGCAAATCTAATCGTTTAACTGTCCAGTCGCGACGAATATTCTATCATAAGCTTGGCAAGTATACACATCTCCACCACTAAAGCTAAGGAATAACAAGTCTAAAGCGGTAAAAAGGGTTTTTAGGCTTAAGGGTTAATTATTCTCTTTTCTATCGATCTCAAATTCCAGAAAAGGCGACAAAATCACAAATACATGATCGAATCCACGAACACGATACTTGCAATTGCTCAAATCCTTAACTCGAATAGGTTAAAGATAGGTCCAAACTTCACCAATAATAATATATCAAAAAGGGCGACAAAATCATAAATACATAGCCGAATCCACGACTACGATACTTAAGATTGCTCAAATCCCTAATCTCAATAAATCAAAGGTTTGGTTGGATAAAGAATAATAAAGGGTATGGATAACATTTGGGATATAAATTGGTGTAAAAATAAAAATAAAAATAAACAAAACAAATAAATTAAAATCCTAAGTGTGGTTAATCACTATCCCAACCATCCCATGAATAAGACTCATATCATTGAATAACTCACGCTTTAACACTTGAAACACACGCTTTAGGTAGACACGAATTATACTCAACAAAATCTTAATCAAAGAATAATCCTTAATTGGCATTCCCATAACTGCCAATTCCCATTCAATCCATAGATATAATACAACAAATAGTGGTGATATCGACCACTTACATAACTCTACATCGTTGGCTTAAAATAAACATCCAACTCTTTTTTCTTTCTTTTTCTTTTCTCATTTTTTTTTTTTTTTTTTTTTTTTTTAACATCAACATATACATAGATGTGTAAAATTTCACCACATCACTACAACTTTCTTTCCGGATAATTTTTATTCATACTTTTCATACTTTCAGAAATAACGCTAATAGTGAAAGTAGTAAACACACGAAAAATAAACTCAAAAATATACAATATTTACTTTCACTCCAATTTGCATTGTGCAATTTCCCGACCTAACCATATATAATGAATTACGCACGCGAACACAGGTAATGTAAGGAAACACACTCTGCCTATAGCAATTAACCAACCACGGATTCTAATCTACAGGGTAGGCTAAGGTTTAAGGTGTAACGAAACATTTTAAACATAGGTGTAAGAAACGAAAGGAATGGCTCTGAGGGTTTTTCTAGGGGTATCTTACTCTAAAAATGAGAGTAAACAAAGGGTTTATACAGGGGTTAACTAACCAGTGTAGTTAGTTAATAACACAAAACATATAATAGGCTTTTTGGGTGTAATCCTAGAATTTTACCAATTTAGACAAGTCATTCCAATTATATCAATAATACTCATTATGGTGGTCTCGAATAGTATACAAGCCAAGTTCTAAAGTTTACAAGTCACCGGCACACTCATAGATTTGTGGATTTTGATAAGTTCACAATTTTTGAAAATAAGGTTATGTGTGCAGCTATGCAACTTAGATTAAACAAAAACATGCTAAAAAATTTTTAAGTTTGATATATTAAGCACATTTTAAGCATAATTTTTGAAAAAGTTTAGGACAAGTAAGTGTTAAGTGTTCTAATTCTCCTATCCCCCACTTAAGTTAAACAACGTCCTCGTTGTTTGTATAAAAGGTTAAAAACTGGAAATAAAAAGAATTAGAACGGAAAAACTCCCCTGAGATTTGCTCGGTATGATCCTCCATTTGTATATGAGCAAAAATCAACTTCTTGTGGATTAGAACGTTAAAGCTTCATACTTGATGTATCCACAGGAAATCCAGAAAACTATAATACCACCAACACTTTAAAAACACACCTAAGATAAGAAAGGTTCAACTTGCATAATACATTAGTAGTTAGATAAAAATAAAACTTAAAAATTAAAAATTAAAACTGAAAATCATCAGGTCAGTCGATGCGCCGTATCTTATTGAAGAAGATACGCCGTATCGAGCCTGGAATAAATACGGATCAGAATAAAGATGCGCCGCATCCTTAACCAGGGATGCGCCGCATTAAAATAAACTGATAAATAGTTTTAAAGTCGAAAATTAAAATGCAGAAAAATAAAATAAGATATGACCATTGCAGAAGATGCGTCGCATCTCAGGACTGAGATGCGCCGTATCTTCGTGCGGCCTGGACTGACTCGACACAGAAAACAGAATAATAAAAGATAAATCCGGGTTGTCTCCCGGTAAGCACTTGTCTTTATTCCAGAGTCTTCAAGTTAGACTCACGTTCAGCTCTTTACTCTATTACGTCGGGCTCAAACTCCACCACCTCGCTCTCATTATCCTCAATTTTATTATCAAAGTATTTCTTTACACGTTGCCCGTTTACTTTGAATATATAACCATTTTTATCGCATATTTCAATGGTTCCGTATGGATATACTTTCTTGACAACGAACGGACCCGTCCATCTTGATTTAAGTTTACCAGGATACATCTTTAATCTAGAATTAAATAGTAGCACTTTTTCTCCGATAGCAAACGTTTTATCTCCACGTAACCTCGAGTCATGCCATCTTTTAGTTCTTTCTTTGTAGATTTTAGTATTTTTGTAGGCCTCATCTCTTAGTTCATAGAGTTCATTAAGCTCCATGAAACGGTTCTTCGTTGCAGCTTCCATATCCATATTACAATTCGTTAAAGCCCAATATGCACTTTGTTCAATTTCGACCGGCAGGTGGCATGCTTTTCCGTATACAAGACGGAATGGAGTGCATCCCGTTGGTGTCTTATAGGCTGTACGGAATGCCCATAAAGCATCATTCAACTTGTCAGACCATCCTTTAGGATTATAACCAGTCGTTTTTTCAAGAATTCGTTTTATAGCTCTATTGGTTACTTCAGTTTGACCATTTGATTGAGGATGGTATGCGGTGGAAACCCTATGATACACTCCATATTTTTGCAAGGCTCTTCCAAGATGGTGATTACAAAAGTGTGTTCCCCTATCACTAATCAATGCCTTAGGAATTCCAAACCTAGAGAACAAACCTTGTAAAAATTTAAGAACTACCTTGCTGTCGTTTGTTGGAGATGCTTGTGCTTCGACCCATTTTGATACGTAATCAACAGCAACCAAAATATATTTATTACCTTTAGATTCAGGAAACGGTCCCATGAAGTCTAATCCCCATATGTCGAAAACTTCACATACCTGGATATAGTTTTGCGGCATTTCGTTTCTTGATGTAATATTTCCGGATCGTTGACACGCATCACATCCTTTTATATAATCTTTCGCATCCTCCAACATAGTGGGCCAATAAAATCCCGCGTCAAGGATTTTTCTTTTTGTGACGACTGCACCGTGATGTCCCCCTGTTGGCCCTGAATGGCAATGTGCCAATATTGCTGGAATGTCATCACCATCTACGCATCTTCGTATAATATTGTCAGGACATAATTTAAAGGCATAAGGTTCATCCCAAATATACTCGCTAGAGCGAGTTATAAACCTCCTTTTCTCGTCGGATGTTAGCCCTTTTGGAATTTCATTTGCAACAATAAAGTTTATAAAGTCGGCATACCATGGTCCATTATTATTACTCTTAATTCCTACCATCATAAGGTGTTCATCAGGAAAGTCATCAGCTATTTCCCTTTCGTCAAGCACCTCCATATCAGGATTTTCAAGTCTAGATAAGTGGTCAGCAGCTAGATTCTCGGCACCCTTTTTATCTTTAATTTCAATATCGAATCCTTGGAGCAATAAAACCCACCTAATAAGCCTAGGCTTGGCATCCTGTTTATTGAACAAATACTTCAAAGCAGAATGGTCAGTGTAAACCATAGTTTTTGACAATATAAGATATGATCTAAATTTATCGAATGCAAAAACTACTGCTAAAAGTTCTTTTTCCGTGGTGGTGTAATGTTCTTGGGCATTATTTAAAGTTTTGCTAGCATAGTAAATTGGCTTAAATTTCTTATCTATCTTTTGGCCAAGTACAGCTCCAACAGCATAATCACTAGCATCACACATTAATTCAAAAGGCAAATTCCAATCCGGCGAAATTATAATAGGTGCGGAAGTTAGTTTTTCTTTAAGTATATTAAATGCCTTTTTGCAATCGTCAGAAAAATCAAACTTCGCATCTTTTAGCAATAATTGGGTCATAGGCCTAGATATTTTTGAAAAATCTTTTATGAACCTACGATAAAATCCAGCATGCCCTAAAAAAGTTCTAACACCTTTTACATTAGTGGGGTAAGGTAGTTTGGCAATTACATCAATTTTAGCTTTATCGACTTCTATACCTTTCCCAGAAATCTTATGTCCTAATACAATTCCCTCTCTAACCATAAAATGACATTTTTCCCAATTAAGAACAAGGTTAGTTTCTTCACACCTAGCAAGCATTTTATCAAGTTTAAAGAGACAATCACTAAATGAGTTACCGAACACCGAGAAGTCGTCCATGAAGACTTCCATAAAGTCTTCTACCATATCATGGAAGATAGCCGTCATACAACGTTGGAAAGTAGCAGGGGCGTTGCATAGTCCGAACGGCATTCTCCTATAGGCGAAGGTTCCATAAGGGCAGGTGAAAGTCGTCTTCACTTGATCCTCGGGGGCAATGGGTATTTGGAAGAAACCTGAAAAACCATCCAAAAAACAATAATAATCATATCCTGATAGTCTTTCTAACATTTGATCAATAAATGGAAGAGGGAAGTGATCTTTTCGCGTAGCATCATTGAGTTTGCGGTAGTCAATGCAAACTCTCCATCCGGTAACGGTTCTTGAAGGGATTAGCTCATTGTCGTCATTGAGTACTACTGTCATTCCTCCTTTTTTCGGTACAACGTGGATAGGACTGACCCACGAGCTGTCGGAAATTGGGTAGATAAGTCCGGAGTCAAGTAACTTTACGATTTCATTTTTCACCACATCTTGGACTTTTGGATTCAAACGCCTTTGAGGTTGGATAGTTGGTTTGAATTCATCCTCCATAAGGATTTTATGTGTACAAAATGACGGGCTAATTCCCTTAATATCAGACATACTCCACGCTAATGCTCCTCTTCGTTTATATAATACCTGCAAAAGAGACTCTTTTTCTTTTGGCGTTAAGTCAGATGCAATAATAACGGGTGAATTAGTATTTCCGTTTAAATAAGCATATTCTAAAGTAGAAGGAAGATCCTTAAGCACAGGCTTAACATTATCAATCTCAGTAGCACTAGCGGAATAAACCTGTTCTTTAATTATATCGCTGCTGTCATCGGATAGATGCGCCGCATCGAGGTTTTCGATGCGCCGCATCGCGTTATATACAGCAGAATCAGCAGCAAAATTATAATCAATAGTATTCTCATCAACTTGATCTTCTATAGCAATAGTGTTTTCTAAATTTTTAAGCAGAAAAGAATCAAGCAAATTATTTTTTAACAATCTCTGAGTAAATTGATTAATCGTGTCATCAGAAACATCGATGTTATAGCATTCATCATCATCGGAATTATCTTTACTCATAGATTGTTCCATGTTAAACTCAACCTCATCTTTTCCTATGGTAAGAGTTATTTTTTTATTAAAAACATCAATCATGGCCCTAGCAGTGGCCAAAAATGGTCTTCCTAATATTATAGGAGTTCTAGAATTTTCAGGCATATCAAGGATAACGAAGTCGATAGGTAATTCAAATTTATCAACTTTTATTAATATATTTTCCGCTATTCCTAATGGGTATTGTATGGACCTATCAGCTAGTTCTAAGCACATCCTAGTAGGTTTTGGTTCACCAAGACCTAATTTATCATACATAGAAGAGGGCATAAGACTTATACTAGCTCCTAGGTCGGCTAAAGCATTTTCAATATGCAAATTTTTAATCTGACAAGGAATAGTGAAACTCCCTGGATCTTTTTCTTTTGATGGAAGGTTGTTGAGCAACGCCGCTGAGCTTCTTTTCCCCATTGTTATGGTGCAAGCCTCTTCGAGTTTAGACTTGTTTGTAAGCAAGCTCTTCAGATATTTAGCATATTTTGGCATTTGCACTAGGGCTTCCATAAATGGTATACTAAGCTGCAGCTGCTTGAGATTCTCCAGGAATTTCTTTTGATAGGCATCTTCTTTCTCTATCCTTGCCCTGTGTGGGAAAGGTGGTGTTGATCGTTTAGGTTCAACAGAAGGTTCTTTTCTAGTCACAGGTTCTGGATCAGTCTCTTTAGGTTGCTCTTGCTCAGGTGATAAAGATTCAGGGGAAGTTTTGTTTGTACTGTCATCCTCGGGCGTCTCTCCGATTTGAAAGGTTGACTTTCCGCCTCTAGTTGTAATTCCTTTCAGATCGTGCCTTACCAAAAGAACCTTGTTAAGCACCGTTGACAATTGGTGCACTTCAATTGCCAACCCATTGATCATATTGTTTTGTTCCTTTAGTAACAGCTCATGACTGCCTTTGAATTCAGTGATAAAGTTTCTTGCTTCATGATGTTCTTTTTCATTGGCCTCAGCGATTAGTAGTGCAAACTCTTCCATAGTGAGGTTTCTTTGGGCCTTTCCGAACCAGTTTGGGAAAATATCGAACATCGTTCCTGAAAATTAAGGACAAGAAGATTTCAAAGTAAAAGTTTCCAGGTATAAGGGTAAGTCGGAGTATTTTCCGTTCGGAAATTAGAAAAATAAAAGTTGCTGATATCTGCAGACGATGCGCCGTATCCAAAGAGTTGGATACGCCGTATCTTATGATCGTTAAAATTAAATCAGACTTTATTCAGAAAATAGATACGCCGCTTAGAATTTATGAATGCGCCGTATCGAATTAATCAATCAAAAATCAATTTATCTAATTAAAATTAAATGCGTCGTATTAACGAAAGTTAATGCGCCGTATTTTCGTTACGTTTAAAAATAAAAGATTTTTGATTCAGTAAGATGCGCCGTATCGACGGAAATCGATACGCCGTATTTGTTTAATAATTCGCAAACTGTTTTTAATTAAAATAATAGATACGCCGTATCTGCGAAAGCAGATGCGTCGTATGGCGTTAACGTTTAGAAAAATTTTTTATCAAAACAGATACGCCGTATCTACAAAAGCAGATGCGTCGTATTACTTTATCGCTTAGAAAAATTTTCTTGTTAAAAACAGATACGCCGTATCTTGGGGAAAAGATGCGTCGTATCGAATTAATTAAACGCGTTGTATATAAAAATTAAACGCAATACGCCGTATCTGAGAGATCAGATGCGCCGTATCGTTTGATTTAGCACAGTACAACGATAGCAGAACAGAAAAATACGAAAAATAAAACAAAAATAAAACACACGAAACAAAAAAAACAAAAAAAAATAAAACACAAAAAAAATAAAAACAAAAGCAAACAAATAACACACAATACAACAAATATGCAAAATAGTACAATGATGCAATTAATCTAATAAAAAGAAAAACCTAATTAAAATACTAATCAAATTAACAGAAAATAACAATTCACTCCCCGGCAGCGGCGCCAAAAACTTGATGCGCGTGATGTGTCGTTGCGGTTTAGCAGTTTTAATGCCTACTCAAGTTTTAAATTTATATTTAGCCGACTTATCAATAACACACACACTTAACGAGCAGTGTACCCGGTCAGTATGAAGATAATGGTAAGTAGAGTGTCGATCACTAAGAGTGGAACGTATAATCTCGTTAATCTAATCAGTATTTTAATATCCTAAAGCAAGGGGGTTTCAGCCTGAGAGACTGGCACAGTTTTTTTTGCAATTAAATAATAAAATAAACAAATAGGCACGAATCAGCAAGTAGCACACACGTACACAAATAGATACTAGAGACAATAAGAGGGCTGTCCTTATGATTAAGTAGATTGTCACTTGTTTTATTGATAGCTTTATATGAAGTGTATGTAATTAACCCTTTCTCGTTGGTCCTATTCTTATCGGCGAGTAAACCCTTAATGACGACTTATGTCTAAAAGTTATTCCTAAGTGATCAATTTAGAAACAACCGTGGGAGCCACACCTTGTCCCGCAGTCGGGTGCCCGCAAGCCACTAATAAACACAGAGGTGGTCAATGCACTAATAAGTAGTAACCAAAGACATCAACATATAAACTTTAATTGATGGGAAAGCAAGTATTAAAGGGAGTGCAATCTTTCCGTTGTCACATTACACAAGCCACCAATCCTGATGAATTAAAGTTTGCTAAAACAATAAAACAAAACTACTTAATGAATTAAATACATGCAGCACCTTCTTACAGCTCTTGTATCTTCGATTTGGGTGTGTCTTGTGCTGCCTTCTTGACTGAATTCGTCCTTCTCTTCTGTTCGGTCTTTAGGTTTTCGAACTTCCGAATCTCTTTAATGCGTCTGGTCTACGGGGTATTTATAGTTTGTGTCTGAGGGAAGATGCGGCGCATCTACTTAAGTAGATGCGGCGTATGTACGTAACTTCGCGTGGGGTCCAAGATTATAATATTCAGGAATATTCGTACACCGCCAGAAGATGCGGCGTAACTCTTTATTAGATGCGGCGCATGTCCTCTTGTATCTTGGATCGTATCTGGTGATATCTTGATAGAGATGCGGCGCATGTTGATAGTGAGATGCGGCGCATCTGGAGCAGATTAGTCTTAATCTTCTTCATTTCAGTAGACTCTTCACTTTATGCACGTTTTGCTCCATTATTAGTCCAAAATCGCCAAGTTTCACCAAATGCTTGTTTTTACCTGAGAATTACAAAAGTAAACGATTAAGTATCAATCCTCATACATAATATAGTAAAACAAGTCAAATTAATAGGATAAATGATAGTAATAAAATGTACTTATTTGAGTTCATCAGATTCCGAGGACAGTCGACGCAAGCGCCGCAAAAGAGTAAGCTCGTCCTCAAGTGACTCCTCGGACAACGAGGACGAAGAAACAGGACACTGGAAGTCCAGGAGAGGATACCGTGACCAGGAGGACGAAGATATGTCTCGTCCCTGGCGCCGCCAAAAGGTCGACGCATTCACTCGGCGCATCAGTGATTTTTCAGAAGATAAGAGAAGGCGCATACCCGCTAATGTTAAAACTTATGATGGGACAGGTGATCCTGACGACCACCTAAAATTTTTTGAATCAGCCGCCACTATCAAAAATTGGCCACAACCCGTGTGGTGCCACATGTTTAATTCTACATTAGTAGGGAATGCGCAAAACTGGTTCAGTAAGTTGCCACGTAGAAGCATCGATGGGTTTGAAGAGTTGCGGAAGGCGTTTCGCTTAAACTTTACTCAGAGGAAGAAGTGCGCCAAGAACCCTGTCGAGCTTGCTAGGGTAAAACAGCGCCAAGGGGAATCCACAAGCGCTTATGTGGAGCGCTTTAAGGACGAATGCATACACGTCAAGGCATGCCCCGAAGTACTAAAGATCTCAGGGTTTATGAACGGAATCAATAACCCAGAACTTATCAAAAGGTTAAACGATAGGGTTCCCCAGACCTTTGACGAATTTATGAAGCGCACGAGGTCCTTTATCCAAGGAGAAGCCGCCGCTGCGGATAGCAAGAAAGGCTACTCAAACTATAGGTCACAAGAACAGCCCAGGAGACAATCCAACGACCAGAGTAGCAACCGTAACAAAAGCTACCGCAGTCAGGGGGGCGGACGAGAGAATGACAAGTATACCCCACTAACGAAGACTCCAAGGGAGATATTTGCGATGGAAGGCGCGAACTTTCCGAGACCCCCACCAATACGCACCCCAGAAGATCGGCGGATAGGGAACGGATACTGCGAGTATCATGGACATAAGGGCCACACCACCAATGAGTGTGTCCAATTGCGCCAACTAATTGATAAGCTAGTAAAAGAAGGCAGATTGGACCATCTAGTTAAGAACATCAAGGATGGGAAAGACAAACAGAAGACTGGGAGCAAGAAAGAAGCACCTAAGGACAAGGCTGACACAATCTACCTGATACAATCATGGCAGCAAAAGACTAGGAAAAAGGTCAGCCAGAAATTTTCTCATGGAAGCGAAATCTCTTTCCCCACCTTGGCTGGGGACAACGCAGTGGCGGAACCACTCACCATCGAGATAAATACGGGGGGTCATGATATCCACCGCATGTATGTTGATGGAGGGGCATCAGCAGACATAATGTATGAGCATTGTTTTAAAAGATTGCGACCTGAGATACAAAGACAGTTAAGCCCGTCCACGACGTCGTTGACTGGCTTCACGGGAGAAAAGATATGGCCCATGGGGAAACTACGACTACTAGTTGTTGTTGGTAATATGGAACACTCCACGACAGCCTGGATGAATTTTATGGTGATCAGATCTCCTTCGTCATACAATGGCATTATCGGAAGACCAGGAATTTCGACAATACGCGCAGTACCGTCCACAGCACATGGGATGCTCAAATTCCCGGTAGAAGGCGGCATTGTCACCATCTACAATAATGCCGTGCCACCTAGAGAGTGTAACACGATTACATGTGAGACGACGGACACGCCAGAATAGAGCGCAGCTAAAGTATCAAACCTGAAGGTCGTAATTCATCCTGATTACCCGGAGCAAGAAGTATCGATCGGGGGATCGCTGTCTGATAAAGGCAGAGCTGCCGTGTGTGCGCTCTTGCAAAAGAATCTTGATATCTTCTCATGGGAACCAAAGCACATGACTGGTGTGCCACACTCGATTGCAAAACACAAGTTGAAAATCCGACAAGGATACTCCCCAATACGGCAAAAAAAGCGCGGCCAGGCTCCAGAGCGCGCAAAAGCCATTCTAGAGGAAGTACACAAACTTGTTGACGCAGGTATCATGCGAGAGTTCTATTACCATGACTGGCTCTCCAATCCAGTGATGGTCAAGAAGAGTGATGGTAGTTGGCGGATGTGCGTGGATTTCACTGATCTCAACAAAGCATGTCCACAAGACTGCTACCCACTACCAGAGATAGACTGGAAGGTAGAATCTTTATGCGGATACCCCTTTAAATGTTTTTTAGACGCATACAAAGGGTAACACCAAATCCAAATGGCTAAAGAAGACGAGGAAAAAACAGCCTTCCATACAAGCCAATGTGTCTACTGTTATACAAAGATGCCTTTTGGCCTAAAGAATGCGGGGGCCACCTACCAGCGATTGGTAGATAATGCATTTGAAAAGCAAGTGGACCGCAACCTAGAGGTCTATGTTGACGACCTTGTCATAAAAATCCATACCGAAGACGAAGTGGTCCGCGACATTGAAGAAACATTTAGAACACTACGAAAGATCAACATGAAGTTAAATCCTAAGAAATGCACTTTTGGCGCTACAGAAGGCATGTTCCTTGGATACTTGATAGAACCTGATGGCATTAAACCATGCCCAGAAAAAACAGAGGCTGTCATCCAACTCCCTTCACCACGCACGTTGAAAGAAGTCCAGCCTCTGAATGGAAAACTAGCCGGGTTGAACAGATTCCTATCCAAATCAGCAGATAAGTCACTCCCCCTCTTTAAAACACTCAAGAAGTGTACAAAAAAGGGAGACTTTCATTGGACTACAGAAGCGGAAGAAGCTTTTACACAGCTTAAGCAACATATAGCAGCGCTTCCCAAGCTAGTCGCACCCCGACCAGGGGAGGAGTTAATTGTGTACTTGTCTGCGACTCATGGAGCAGTCAGCGCGGTGCTACTGACAGATAGGAACTCCGTACAAACACCAGTATATTTTGTAAGCAAAGCGCTCAAGAAGACAGAGATTAACTATAGCCCAATGGAAAAGTTGGTCTTGGCATTAGTATTTGCCGCCAAAAGATTGCGCAGGTACTTTCAAGCACACCCAATAGCGGTGATCACAGACCAACCAATCAAGCAAGTTATCTCCAAACCCGACGCATCGGGGCGATTACAAAAGTGGAGTGTATTGCTAGGCGAGTATAACATCTCTTATAGACCACGCACTGCGGTTAAGGGGCAAATACTAGCAGACTTCATCATTGAAAAACCTGACACCGATGCTGCACCTCCACGGAGCGAGGTAGAACTACAAGAACCATGGGTCCTGTTCACGGATGGATCTTCATGCGTGGATGGGTCGGGCGCAGGCCTTATCCTCACCAATCCAGAAGGAATGGAATTCACTTACGCACTGCGCTTTGAATTCACAGCTACGAATAACGAGGCAGAGTATGAAGCCCTAATTTCTGGATTACGCATTGCAACTCGAATGGGTGTACGCAACCTAGAAGCAAATGTGGATTCCCGATTAGTAGCCAACCATGTGTTGGGCGAATATGTGGCTAAAGAGGATAACATGGTTTAATACCTCGACAAGACCAAGTCACTAATCGAAGGTTTTGACAGGTTTACCATTAAACAAGTTCCTAGAGGGGAAAACAAAAAAGCGGATGCGCTAAGCAAGATCGCATCTACAAGCTTTGCGCACCTGTCAAAACAAGTGTTGGTGGAGATCCTAAAAAATAAATCCATCGCGGAGATGGAGATATCCACGGTAATAGAGGAGCAGAATCCTACGTGGATGACCCCTATTGTCGAATTTATAAGCAAAGGCATATTGCCTCATGAGCAGAAGGATGCTCATTTCTACAACCATGGCTTTGGTGCGTTGGACCTCTTCAGGCAGATTACGTACTCCGAGAGATCCACGCCGGTTCATGCAGTATGCATTCAGGACCACAGTCCGTCGTAGCACGAGCCTTGCGGTCAGGATACTACTGGCCCACTATGCATCGCGATGCGCGTGATGTGATAAAGAAATGTAGCGACTGCCAAGTTCATAGACCCATCCCGCGCAAACCACAACAAGAGCTAATGCCTATCACTTCGCCATGGCCATTCTATAAGTGGGGTATCGACATTGCGGGTCCCTTCCCTGTTGCAGCAGGGGGACTGAAATTTCTTATTGTGGCTATAGACTACTTCACTAAGTGGATTGAGGCAAAAGCAGTGGCGACAATCACAGGTAATCAAGTAAAATGATTCGTTTGGGGAAATATTGTATGCCGCTTTGGATTACCTGGGGAAATCATTTCGGACAACGAAAACAATTCCGCGATAACCCGTTCAAAGACTGGTGCGCAGAACTAAATATTACACAACACTTCGCGTCGGTTAAACACCCACAAACCAATGGTTTGGTTGAGCGCGCAAATCGTAGTCTGGGCGAAGGAATTAAAGCGCGCCTGGACAAACACAAAGGAAGATGGGTGGATGAATTGTCGCATGTCTTATGGGCGCACCGCACGACAATCAAAGTTAGCAATGGAGACACTCCCTTTTCTCTTGTCTATGGGACAGAAGCTGTCATACCAGCTAAAATTGGGATGCCAACTATTCGTACCGCGGAAGTTAATATCGCAACCAATGACGACGAACGGCGTATAGAATTGGACCTATTGGAAGAAAGGCGTGAACGCGCAGCTATACGTGAGGCAAAAGCCAAGTAAAAAATAAAGGGATACTACGATGCTAAAGTTCGAAGCTCCTCATTCAGACCAGGCGACTTTATATATCGCGCTAATGATGCGAGCCACGCAGAAGATACAGGTAACTTGGACCAAAGTGGGAAGGACCCTATGAGGTCGTTGAAGCACTAGGAAAAGGCGCGTACAAGCTGCGTGACATGGATGGCCGTGAGCTACAACGCACATGGAATATTTGCAATCTCAAGAGATGCTATCTTTAGGAAAGGTTACGACCCGCCCATGGACACTTCCACACTTTAGTAAGTGCTCAATAAATATCCGTGTATTTACATTTTTGTTTCATCTAGGCAAATGTCTTTCTTTTTCCAAAAACTTGCAAGTATTAATTAAATGTCGCGGTTTCTAGCTAACTCCGCGGCACACTTTACTTTGTTGTTTACATATTATTTATGTCTCAATATTGTTGTTATATTACCTTTTGCCTACATGGCGTGCATGCACTTATTAAAACCCACGATGGTAAAGGATGAGTAAACCTACTAAATAACTCGTTGAGTAAGAGGGTTGCAAACCCATCAATATCGGATCACGCATCCTTGTCAAACACCTTACTCTCAAGACGTTGGAGTAAGTTCATTGTGCATCCCACGATGGATACACAACAATGCACACTGTGCGTGTTTAACAAATTAGGAGTTAAGACTCTTAACCCCTTGGTATGGTATTCGCAGTACGCTGCATGTCAGCCCATACACTTGTGAATTTCATATATATTCGCGCTGGACATTAAGTCATGAATTTCATACACGATTATGTTATAAGTGATTATAGATTCTTGTAATCTTTTTTAAGTGTGTTTATATAACGGTTTGATTCTTAGACATAACATAGACGTCTTGTACGCAAAGACAGATAACTAAGTACAAACATCATAACCACAATCACATACAATATGCGTACAATCGCACTTTCAAAATATCATTTTATTATGGACTACGAGTTCATACAAAGTATAGATTTAACATGCATATGTGCAACAAAATGTTAACCTATTACAAAACATCACCAAGTCAAAACAATCTAAAGGCTGTGGGAGCGCCTAAGCTCTGAACTGCTAACATGGTACGCAGCACTCCCACCTTCCTCAAGCTTCTTAAGGAGATCATAATCCTTGGGCGACACTGTCGGTACACTAACAGGTACTCCATCAGATCTTGGAATATGTGCAGCACCAATACCACAAAGGATGGCCTTCCCCTTCACACCCTGCTTCTTCGCAAGCCTCATGGCATGGGCCTCTAAGGATTCCTTCAGCGGGATTTCCTTCTCGAGGGAAAAAGGATTTAAGATGTTGCGAGGACGAGCAAAGATAGGTACCTGCAGCTGCGACACATCTGGCTTAAGAAAGTAATCAGGTTGTGCCTCTGCGTCCTCTGCTACGTGCCTAGCCAAGGTTAACCCCTCCATAATAACACCTATGGGGTAATCTTGATCGCACTCCAGTTGAGCAATGTGAGGAAGATCTAACAGCTTCATCTTCTCCATAGCAGCGACAAGCTCATCATAGGCATCAACATTATAACCTGGTACTTGTGCGGCAGGCACTGTCAATAACTTGCTCTCGGAAAGCTCCTCTATAGCCTGCGCCTTGCCACGTGCCAACGCACGCTCAACAACATCCCCAAATGCCTCCCTCACCTCTTGAGACTCCAGAGTACTCAAAGCAGCAAGGCGCAAACCATGGCTGATAAGCCACCTGCGCTCAGCAATTGAAGATACTAGGTGTGGGTACAGCTCTTCATCATACTCAATACTAAGATTGCGCAGCTTAACTTCCTGCTTCTCCAGCGACCCCTCCACAGCCTTACGAAATTCATCCAATCTAGAGAAATGAGCGTTCTTGTTAAGCTCCATGTACTTCAAGACCCAAAGACAAGTGGCCTTGTAATCTGTTAACCCAGCACGCTCTTGGCTCACTTGGGCAAGTAATGACATCTTCTCTTCAGCAAGTTTCTGGGCATATGCATCTGTTGCCTTTACCTCAGCCTGAGCATCAGCAAACTGCACCTTCAGAAGCGCAATCTCCTCATATTTCTGCACATAGCGGCTATCTTCACCAGCATACCTTGATTGTGGCTGTGCAACTAAGGAGGCCTGGTGCGCAGCAGCCAAACCTAGCTCCTCTATCAGATGGTCCGTTGGCACATCCTCAAATGCCTTCGGCTCAGTCTCTTGGCTCTTCTGCGCAAGATCATCAGTATGTGAGGGAGTCGCCTTGGGTGGCAAATTCCCAACACGCGCAGCATCATCATCAGCAGCTTCAACACTGCACGCAAATAACAAAGTTACTCTATAGTATCAACGCAGAATAAAGAACTGAAGATCTAAAGACACAAGTCTCATTACTTACTTGGGGGGAGGAGTTTTAGTTGGCGACGCATCCTCTTCTGATGATGATTGCCCGCCAGAGATAACATGGCGCCTTCTTATAGATGTACCCGCGCCATCATCACCAGAAGTTTTCTTGCGCTTCACCCCTTGGCTAGCCTCCTCGGCCCCACTTTCAGCCATGGCAATCCCCACACTCTCTGACGAGTCTGTGTGCGATGGCTCTACCACAGGGACTTGTACCCCAGGAGTTGGAAAACTGCGAATAGGAATCGCCTCTAAAACAACTGGGGGGACATCCTCTGGTTCCTCCTGTACGATCTCCATAGTGCGCCCCGCGGTAGCCTCCAAAATTGGCTCCTCACCTTCTCTTAAAGGGCGCACTCCTACGGTCACCTGTTTGGGACTCGTCAAGCGCACCACGCTGAATAGATCCATCTCTGCGTAACAAACCACAAACAAACACAAAGAGGGTTTCAAAAGCTACAATAGTAAAGAGCGCTTACACTACTGAGCGAAGGAGAAGATAGGACAAGCACCCACCCCGGTTATTCTCATCCAAAAAGGTTGGCACCTCGTCAGGACCTCCGAAGTAGTTGCGACTAATGCCCATATGCACCAAAAACTCTTCTGGGTAAGCGTTGATAGGGATGCGATTGGCATTAATCGTTTTCGCATCATCTGCGTTATACGCTCCGGGGATGGGGCGCTCATCCTTCAGTAATGACCCTTGGGTATAGAACTCAAAATCCTATGGAAACAATGCATCATCAACCCAAAAGAATTTCTCCCTCCAATTCCTAAGTGCGTCTAACTTTTCCGTATAGCACTGCAGTCGCCTGCCGCTTGGAAAAGGACACCCACCCGTTTGACCACGACGAGTGATAAAACGCGCGGAACAGATGGATTGTGGGGTTAATCGCCAACAAGCGACAATTTACTTCAAAATTTGTTATTTTTGCTGCACCTATACAGTGCTAGTTGGGAAATATGGAGGCGATAGTAGTTTAAAACATCGCACAAAATAGAGAAATGGGCACACGTTGGTTAGCGAATTCAAAGAAGCGTGTGTATACCCCTACTTTCCCTTCAGGGAAGTCCGCTATGGGCGCAGTCGCCACCGGAACCACCGGGTGCAACGCGATGGGGATATAATAATCCGAGGTGAACAGATGAAGTTCATCCTCGGTTATATCAGATGTAAAGTCGGTTAATTGAAGAACCATGTTTAGAATTCAATGGATTCTGCAGCGCACGCACTATTACCTTAAGAGTTGTTGATTTCTTGTTCGCTGTTTAGAGGTTTTAACAATGGTGGCAATGGATGTTTTTACTGTGACAGCCACAGTGAAATGGAGACAACACTTTATATAGGGTTACATGCTCTCATGGATGATTGACATGTGTAACCCACTTGCTCTAATCGTGTGGCTGGGAGATCAAGAGGTGAAACACTTTTTTCACCCACCCCTCACGATTTACGAGGGATATTCGAATTTACTTGGACTAGATTCATCGTATTGCTTTTAGGCGGGAAACACTTGAAACTTCCCCGCTACGCATTCTGGAATATTTTTTCGCTACAGTTGTTAGTCTAGCATCCGCAGTTTCACCTTGCGCATACTAGACTGGGGGGACATGATGACGTATAGTCCGCACTCGGGTCACGAACCCGACCAATACTCAAGCCCATCACGCGTGGGCTATCACGATAAAGATTTGGGCTTACAACGGCCCAAATCCAAAATCTATTATTGGCCTTGATATACGATATCTTATTTACGGGATAAGGATCAATGGACCGAATAAGGCGGGATACGCCGAAGAGTAAGGAACACGAAACCAACAAGGATTTCGTGTGTATATAAAGGGCATCTCGGTTCTCATTAAAGGTATCATATCATAACCCTAACTCTTCACTAAAACCCTAAAACCGATTACTTACTCTCACGCCGGAGGATAATCGTGGGAGACAATCCCACGATAAGCCTAACGGTGTTTTTTGTTCTCTTAGTGCGCAGGTCTCAAGCATTAAGATCCCATTGATACGGGAACAGGAATCCAAACAAGGAACGCCCAACTTTTGTATCAACACCGTCCTATGGCCACATGAATATATAATAAATGTGACGTTTGTGATGATTTAGTCACACAACGTGTGTTGTTTTTTTCGAGTTAGTCACATACAATTTAAAAAACAGTGGCCAAAAGTGTTAATAAGTGTGACCATATGCTGTTTAAAGTGAAGAAATGTGTATTTTGTGTGACTATTGATCATCCAATGGTCACATGAATTTTTAGTTTGTGTGGCCTTTTGTAGTATTTAGTCACATAAACCATGTTTGTTTTGGGTATTTAGTCACATACAATTAAGCATAAAGTGGCCATAATCAATAGTACCACGAACATACCAAAGAATCCGCTTCAAAGCAGCAAGATGAGGCTCGCGGGAACCATGCATATAGAGACAAACTTGTTGAACATCATAAGAAATATTCGGTCGCATGAAAGTAAGATACTAAAGAGCACCTGCCAAGCTACGATATAAAGTGCAATCAGAAATTGAGTCACCATCAGGACCCAACTTGGTTCAATATCAACTGGATTCCTGCAAGGATTGCAATGTTGCATGTAACAATTCACAATTTTGAAGTCATTATTTAGTTATTTAACTTTACTTAATATTTTATTTTAGGTAAATTTACTTTGCGAGTAACTAGATAGGTTATCTCGCGTACGTTGTTAAACGTACACCTGACAATGCTTAGTAGACATATATTTATGCATTTTGATTCCTTGTAATCATATTTTAAATATTTCATCTTTACTTTCCATTTTTACTTAAACTTTGTACCTTTCGCGTTTTTGCACGTTTGCAGTCTACGTTTTCAATTTTTAAACAACAAATAATCACCAAACAAGCTCAAGGATCACCAAAAATATCAAATTAGGTTTTGTTGTCAAGTTTTAACATTTTTGTAAGTTTTACATTTTTACGTTACCCGGTTTTAAGTTTCGCGTCTTAAAAACTCCACATTTGCAATTACTGGGATCAAACTATACACTAAACGATACCCCTTAAACAAAATTTATCAAAAATTAGACAAAACTCACCACCTCATGTGAGGTGGCCGGTTTTGGGTGTCCACCAAGGACACTTGTCCCTTTTCTTTTACCACATAATCCTATGGATTACAAAAACTACTAAACACACATGCAAAACCACATTTTCTAGATCTCAAAACTAGTTACAGTTTGCTCCTCCCCCCCCCCCTTGTTTGCCATGAACATCAACCCACCCAAACCCCTCCATACTTTGATTTTTAACCAAAAATTTATGAAAGAAATGAAGACCTAAGTTCCATAGTTTGTTCTTGATCAAAATTCATCCATACAAGAGCTATATTTAAGTAGATATCAAGTGTTTTTATGGAAGTTCTTGCAAGAGTTTTTGGTGTCTTGATGTTGTATTCAAAAAGATTTGGTGAAAAGATTTGGAAGCTTCTTGGTGTGGTGATCTCATTTTAGTACTCCTACTTCTTGATATCTCTTGTGTTTCATTTCATTGGTGAAAGGAATCACTTCAAACTTTTCATTTCACTACAAATGTATATTGTATTTTATACATTTTTCATGTTTCATATGATTATTATATGAAATCATGCATTGTACATAGCTTAAAATGCTTAAAACTATGATTGAGACTAAGTTTGTAAAGACCATTTGGACCAGGGACTGTTCTCATAATTTCTGCATTTAATCAGTAGATCTATCTCTTAGCTTCCGATTTTCTGCATTTAATTACACTTAGGCTATGCAATTTTAAACGTAGCAAGACCCTCAAAACTGATTAGAACACTTAGAAACCTTTCTGGAAATATAAAATTTGAAGTATAACTTACGGTTTAGGAGAAATTGAATTTCTAATAACGAATATCCACTTTTTATCGAAACTCGCACTTAACCTAAAATTTTATAACTTGTCAAAACTTACTTAAAAATAGTCAAATATATTTTATAAACATCTGAAAACACTATAAGTGATAATAAAAATTATGGAACTATTTTACAAAATTAAAAATATATAAACTATAAATTTTGTTAACACATGAGGAATTTTACACTTACCCGAAGTAGTAGGACCCACTTTCGGGAATAAACCCGATAACTCATCTTTGGACAATTTGACCACATATTGACAGAATTGGATTTTTGACTATAGAAATAACATAAAAACCTGAACCTCAGACAAGTTATATATTAGGGCTCGTAACACTTTCATTACTTGACAATTTTAGTCCCTGTCACTTTATAAACCTTAAAAACACTATGTACAATTGCATAATTGATGTAATAATTATATAAAACTTTCTTGCATTCATACTCTATTATTTTAAAATCTAAGACGCAGCATATTACTTTTAGGTTGCTCGTAGGACTTCTCGGTTTACCCGTCACTCTACATACATCATGCTATTCACTTTTGTTTACGGTGAGCTCATAGCCCCACTTTAACTCTTTAAACTGTTTATAAACCCATTGGGGGAGATACATGCTATTTTATAATTTGGACACAAGTGGTTTAAAATGTATGTTTACTTGAAAGTATTATTGCTAAAGTACCGATATTGCCAAAAACAAGTCCCTAATGAATCATGAACCATTAATTACTTTATGTAAACACGAATATTGTGAATAGGCCTATTAGGATTGACGAATCCCGTTTGTGTTGATCAGATAGATATCACAAATGCACTATATTTGAATAATTAGGTAAAATGGAAAATTACCTTTCAGGGCATTGGTTCATTCTATGAACCTTCAGTTAGTTTTCGTGTCATGAGCTTAGTGCAATAATAATTTCTTTATGATTATTTTGGGTTACGCAATTGTCTCTTAAACTTGAAATCTTGTGGTCCATTATTTATCTATAAACCCGTGAATTTCACTCAACCTTTGTGTTGACTTTTTTAGCATGTTTTAACTCAGGTCCTTAAGGTTTTTGGCAAGCATGAAGTCGCATGGAGAATGTTTTGATGGCTTGCATTTTGTTATCATTCGATAAACTCGTAAAAACATCTATGTTTACGTATTATGTACTCTAAAACTATTTGGGACCTCTAGTAACACTGATGTTTTATTAAGATCGAATGATAAGCTTTTAAAACGTCTCATTTAGAGTCGTTTTCTATGATTATGACTGTTGTACTAATAAGTAGCACCCCAATGATATTACATTCCGCTGCGATATTTTGGGGGTGTTACAGATTGGTACCAGAGCCATGGTTATAGAGAACCAGGTCACATTTTTTTTAGACCTAGATCACTATAATCGCTTTTATATTTTAACTACTCCATTTTGCATTGCCATACACTCTACGTGCGCTTACACTCTCCGAACACTTATCCTATACACTATTGCATTTGTCTATATAAATAATAATTATATACACAAGTATTTACATAAATATTTATATATACCTGCAAGTATATAAATATTTATATCGACACGTATTTATATAAAGGTTATTCATATATACACTTATATAAAGGATATTTTTATATACTTGATTTACTTTCGATCACTGTTTCGTTATATAAAAGATTATTTATATAAACTTTTTACTAATTTTGACCTCATAATGCCGATTGTAGGGCATTATGTCAGTACCAGCCTCCCCAGTTCACGTACTCGAGCCCTTACCAGAGATACCCGAGCAGGCACCACTATCGCCTGATCATGTGTTTGACTTCGCTGATGCTCCTGTCTTTGATGAGGAGGAGTTTTCTGAGGAGGAGTCAGAGGAGGAGATGGATATGGATATTAATCCAGAGGAGAATCATGAGATGGATTTCGAGGATCAGTGGATAGATGAGGAGGTTGAGGCCTGGCTGATAGCACCAGTTACACCCACCCGGACTGTTGCTCATGTTGCACCTGCATCTGTGATACCACCTGTTACTTCTGGTCAGATTGACCCTATTATGTTGCCAGACTATCGTGGCAAGTCTATACTTGCACCATCTATGTTTTCTGATAGCACCTATGAGGTTGGTGGGTCATCTTCAACACTTACAAAGATACATCACCAGCAGGAGATTGTAGCTGTTCATGGTAGGATGGACCGGATTGAGAGGACACAGCACGCTGCTAGGAGGACTGAGCTGGCTATTAAGGGTGATATAGCGTGGTTAGGAGAGCGACACGACATCACTCAGACTAGGACCCTTTCATTGGTACGAAGGGTGGATGCTGTGAGCGATGATCATATTGATACTACATTGACTCTTACAGCATTACACCCCCGGGTGACTACTATGGAGAGTCGGATCGAGACATTGAATGATGAGTCAGAGTATGCTGGGGATATGATTAGTGTCCACGACACATTGATTCTTGAGTTACAAGCCAGAGCTGACAGAGCTGATGCACTTGGGACTGAGGTCCATTGATTACAGTTAGAGTTACAGGATTCCCGACAAGAGACTCAGGAGTTGCGAGCATTACTACAGGAGTCTAGGGCAAAGGTTCAAGAGCTACAGACTCGTTTGGAATCAAGGGAGGCGAGTGAGATTTCGACATTACAGCTTTTTCTCAGGATGGAGGAGCGTCTCAGCGTTGTGGAGCAGGGTCTTTCATGCCAGTAGGGCTAGCTAGTTGTATTAGTTAGATTAGCTTCATTAGACTAGCTTTTGGTTATTGTAATGCTAAACTGAGAGTCTCAGTTAGTAGAAGTAATGCCGACAGTTGTACTTGACTTTCATATTTTGTGAAACAATGCAGCAAGCATTAAATCTATTGTATATGATAATTATTATGCTATTTTGTGATGTTATTCTTTACTACCTTATGATGTTATCATGATTATTGATGTCATTATTTTTTCATTTTTACATAGTGATCTTGATTATTATATGACTTCTTATTGATTATTGTATTTTTCATGTGTTGATAGAACCATGTCAAACGGAGATGATATGGAGCGAATCATAACCGAGCGTGTAGCCGCAACTATGCCGGCATATGAGCAGAATTGACCTGGTACCGCGGGAGGTGCAGGAGGTGCACCAGTGCAAGGCTGCAGTTATAAAGAATTTATGAATTGCAAACCCATCACTTTAAAGGGAACTGAAGTAGAAGTTGGCTTGACTTAATGGTTTGTGAAGATGGAGTCCGTGTTTCTGTGAAGCAACTGTTCTGAAGATTGTAAGGTAAAGTATGAAACGAGTACTGTTAGCATTACTTTTAGTAGAAAGTAATAGAAGTGATGGTCATTATATATTTAGGAACCGTGTAACGTTTATATGTAATATGTAAGAGTCTAGTAACGGGCTATAGGAAGTAATCTAATAGGCCAATAGCTTAGTCTAAATAGGTTAAGTCTTATATAGTCAAAGCCCAAGAGAACTAAGCCCAGCCCAAGCCCATAGGCGTTGGAGGGTATTTGTAAGCAAACAAGTCTCACTTGTTTGTGTATGTTTCTAGTGTGTGATAATACAAAGACTCTGTCCATCTCTCTCTCTCTCTCTCTACATCCATCACCGCCACTTCCATCACCACAACCACCACCATGAACACCATCAAGTCACCATGTTTATGTGTAGTTTGATGATTAGAATGGGAGGTTTGTTAATTTCAATTTGGCAGGTTTCGAAAAGGGTAGTACAACGCAAGTTTTCAAAAAAATTATTTAAATCTTAAATCTAGGAACTAGTGGTTAGATTAGTTAAATGTTTGAACTTTCGAGTAGTTTTAGTAGTAACCTAGCTATTTATCTAAGAAAAACCCAAAAAGATTCACAAAAGAAGCTGTTTTTAGGAATTATTTGAAAGTTACTGTAGCAGGAAAGTTTTCGAAAAATTGCAATCTTTAAAAGTTTTTGAAAAATTCGAGTTTTCTCGAAATCTAATGGCGGTACTTTTTAGTTGAAGTTCTACTACCTGGATGACATGGCATTTCGAATACTTTTGGTTTCGAGTAATTTTGGCTTCGAATACTTTTGGCTTTTCGAGTAATTCTGATTTCGAGTAATCCTATGTGGCAGTTTCGAGTACTTTAGTTAGTTGAGATTCCACTACTTAGGTGACGTGGCATTTCGAGTAAAAGTTCAGAGTTTCGAGAAATTAACGTTTTGAGTAAAATTTAGAGAATTTTCGAGAAAAAAACCCGTATTTTTAGGCAAGAACCTTTTCAACCTGAAAATTAGAGTTTCGAGAACTTTTCACCATCAATAGATACCTTTCTATTAACATAGAACGTTTCGAGAAATTCACTCTTCGAGAACTATTCACTTCGAGAACTATTGGGATTTCGACTAATAATTGGACTTTTGTAGAAAAGAAACCTAACAACCTAAAAACAAATTTTTTGAATAAACTTGAACACATTCTAAGAAACTTTAACCAACTTAAAATTGAGTAAATGTTTTCGAGAACAGTTATCCTTCAAGAAATTTTTGTAAAACCAATAACACATCATCAATCCAAAATCAACCTACACAATGTCAACTCAACAAGATATTTATGCAGCGGGTAATGAAAACCGTTCTCCTATGCTTGAGAAAGGTGGGTATCTTCAATGGCAATGTCGAATGCTTCGCTATCTAAAAACCAAGCCTAATGGAAAACTCATAATCAAATCCATTATGGAAGGACCTTTTAAGCCTCGACAAATCCAAGATCCAGGAGATCCTAACCTTACACAACTAGTTTTAACTCACCTTCGTGATCAAACCTAAGCAGAATACAGTCAGGATGACCAACTTCAAATTGAAGATGATGATCTTGCTATGCACTTAATCCTACTAGGATTGTCACAAGAGATATTTGATCCGGTAGATAGCTGTGAAAGTGCTAATGCAATGTGGGAAAGAGTTCGAAGATTATGTCATGGAACTGAAATTGGTAAGCAGGACATGAAGAATAAGTTGTTGACAGAGTTTGAGAAATTCACATCTACACCGGGAGAGACCATTGAGTCTTACTATCATCGCTACTGTACTCTTATGAACGAGCTTACAAGAAACAAGTTGACTCCTTCAGTGATAGTTAGCAACATTAAGTTCCTTAAAAACCTTATTGAATGGGGATGATATGTCACTATAGTTAATCAAACCAAGGACTTGCATGCTATGAACTTTGATCAACTTTATGATTTCTTAAAGCAAAACCATGCTGATGACGTATAGTCCGCATTCGGGTCATGAACCCGACCAATGGACGCTACTACCACTCAAGCCTATCACGAATGGGCTCAAGCCCATCATGAATGGGCTATCACGATAACGGTTTGGGCTTACGAAGGCCCAAACCTGAAGTCATTTATGGTCTTGATATAGGATATCTCTTATTTATGGGATATGTATCAAATGACCGACTTAGGCGGGATACGCCGAAGGGTAAGGAACACGAAACCAACAAGGATTTCGTGTGTATATATAGAGGGCATCTCGGCTCTCATTAAGGTACGATCTAATAACCCTAACTCTTCAACTAAACCCTAAAACCGATTACTTACTCTCACGCCGGAGGATAATCGTGGGAGACAATCCCACGATAAGCCTAACGGTGTTTTTTGTTCTCTTAGTGCGCAGGTCTCAAGCATTAAGATCCAATTGATACGGGAATAGGAATCCAAACAAGGAACGCCCAACTTTTGTATCAACAAGTGGCGCCATCCGTGGGACCCTACACTAAGAACTTTACTAAGAACTAGAATGACAAAGCACGGAAACCCAAACCTGCGGACTCCGCAGGCGAAGAAAACGCATGGTGACCTACAGGGGGATAAGCAGCAAACTGATTCAGCCACTAAGCAGGCCTCTGGAACAACCAGCACGCCCAAAAATCGAGGATCATACTCAGATCTGGCATTTACTGCAGTAGAACCGCTCACAAAGACTACCCACGCTACTACAACAACCACTAGTGTGGAAGATCTACAGCGCACTCCTTTTACCATGCCAGAGTTAGACCTCACTAAACTGCCAAATGCGCCTATCCGAAATAAGGGTCCTGATTTGGAAACAGACATCCTCGCGCTAGAAGGAGTCACGCCTGAACTAGCACCAAGTGATTTCGTGTCTCAAAACTATGAAACCTTGGCTGCGCTTATGCGAGAGGAGGCGAAAAAGAGGTCAAGCCAGAGTCTGCAAGCCCGGCTCAACTTCGACCCTGAGCGTGAAGCATCCCCACCGCGCTACCGAAAGGAAAGGCGCGAGAAGGATAGCCGCCGACACCCGGTGTTTACTAGGATCGGAAGGAAAATTGTGGAAGATGAAGCAGCCGACTTTCAGTATCTGGAGGAACATGATGACGATGGACGGTGCACCAATGTCCACACTAGGCTTGGTAGTCGCAGGATTCACGATAGACTTGGGCGACGGGTCTCCCCAAGCGAAAGCCCTTCAAGCTCGAATTCCGAGGATAGTCGGCGCAAGCGCCGCAAAAGAGTAAGCTCATCCTCAAGTGACTCCTCGGACAACGAGGACGAAGAAACACGACATTGGAAGTCCAGGAGAAGATCCCGCGACCGGGAAGACGAAGATATGTCTCGTCCCTGGCGCCGCCAAAAGGTTGACGCATTCACTCGGCGCATCAGTGATTTTTCAGAAGATAAGAGAAGGCGCATGCCCGCTAATGTTAAAACTTATGATGGGACAGGTGATCCTGATGACCACCTAAAATTTTTTGAATCAGCAGCAACCATCGAAAATTGGCCACAACCTGTGTGGTGCCACATGTTTAATTCTACTTTAGTAGGGAACGCGCGAAACCGGTTCAGTAAGCTTCCACGTAGAAGCATCGATGGGTTTGAAGAGTTGCGGAAGGCGTTTCGTTTGAACTTTACTCAGAGGAAGAAGTGCGCCAAGAACCCTGTCGAACTCGCTAGGGTAAAACAGCGCCAAGGGGAATCCACAAGCGCTTTTATGGAGCGCTACAAGGACGAATGCATACATGTCAAAGCATGCCCCGAAATACTAAAGATCTCAGGGTTTATGAACGGAATCAATAACCCAGAACTTATCAAAAAGTTAAATGATAGGGTTCTCCAAACCTTTGACGAACTTATGAAGCGCACGAGGTCCTTCATCCAAGGAGAAGCCGCCGCTGCGGATAGCAAGAAAGGCTACTCAAACTATAGGTCACAAGAATAGCCAAGGAGACAATCCAATGACCAGAGTAGAAATCGCAATAAAAGCTACCGCAGTCAGGGGCGGACGAGAAAATGACAAGTATACCCCACTAACGAAGACTCCAAAGGAGATATTTGCGACGGAAGGCGCGAACTTTCCAAGACCCCCACCGACGCGCACCCCAGAAGATCGGCGCGTAGGGAACGGGTACTGCGAGTATCATGGACAGAAGGGCCACACAACCAATGAGTGTGTCCAATTACGCCAATTAATTGAGAAGCTAGTAAAAGAAGGCAGATTGGACCATCTAGTTAAGAACATTAAGGATGGGAAAGACAAACAGAAAACCGGGGGCAAGAAAGAAGCACCTAAGGACAAGGCTGACACAATCTACAAGATACAATCATGGCAGCGAAAGACTAGGCAAAAGGCCAGCCAGAAATTTTCTCATGGAAGCGAAATCTCTTTTCCCACCTTGGCTGCGGACAACGCAGGGGCGGAACCACTCACTATCGAGATAAATGCGGGGGTTCACGATATCCACCGCATGTATTTTGATGCAGGGGCATCAGCAGACATAATGTATGAGCATTGTTTCAAGAGATTGCGACCTGAGATACAAAAACAGTTAAGCCCAGCCACAACGTCGTTGACTGGCTTCACAGGAGAAAAGATATGGCCCATGGGTCAACTACGACTACTAGTAATTGTTGGCAATAAGGAACACTCCACGACAGCCTGGATGAATTTTATGGTGATCAGATCTCCTTCGCCATACAAGGGCATTATCGGAAGACCAGGAATTTTGGCAATACGCGCAGTACCATCCACAGCACATGGGATGCTCAAATTCCCGGTAGAAGGCGGCATTGTCACCATCTACAATAACGCTGCGCCACCAAGAGAGTGTAACACGATTACATGTGAGACGACGCACACCCCAGAACAGAGCGCAGCTAAAGTACCAAATCTGAAGGTCGCAATTCATCCTGATTACCCGGAACAAGAAGTATCGATCGGGGGATCGCTGTCTGATAAAGGCAGAGCTGCCGTGTGCGCACTCTTGCAAAAGAATCTGGATATCTTCGCATGGGAACCAAAGCACATGACTGGTGTGCCACGCTCGATTGCAGAACACAAGTTGAAAATCCGACATGGATACTCCCCAGTACGGCAGAAAAAGCGCGGCCAAGCTCCAGAACGCACAAAAGCCATTCTAGAGGAAGTACACAAACTTGTTGACGCAGGTATCATGCGAGAGGTCTATTACCATGACTGGCTCTCCAATCCAGTGATGGTCAAGAAGAGTGATGGCAGTTGGTGGATGTGCGTAGATTTCACCGATCTCAACAAAGCATGTCCACAAGACTGCTACCCACAACCAGAGATAGACTGGAAGGTAGAATCTTTATGCGGGTACCCCTTTAAATGTTTTTTAGACGCATACAAAGGGTACCACCAAATCCAAATGGCTAAAGAGGACGAGGAAAAATGTAACACCCCAACCCAGCAAGGGTAGAAGTATCACATTAATGGCTTCATATCAGATCAAACAAAGCATACATTCAATAGTAATACAAAGATTCTCAAAGGTTACAAATGAAATACTGAATACACAAGGATACAAAGGAAACCAAAACTAAATACTAAGTCCGCAAATGCAATCCTTCTAATGAATTCTACTTCAGAAAAACTATCAAGGTCTTCTAAGTCCAAAAGTCTCTTCACTCTTACCCAGCTTCCAACTAAAACCTGCCGCACACGAAAAGAAAACGTGCGGCTGAGCTTAAAAAGCCCAGTGAACAGATATAACAATAACAAACAGTAATAGAGAGTAGTACAGAATAACAGAAACAAAGGTCAAACAGATGTAATATGGTTCAAGGGATAAGTCAATGAATAAGTATAAGGGAAAGAGAAAGGGATAGTAATCCACCACGAGCCCAGAAACAGATCATATCATATCGTAACCATAAATCTTCAAATCATATAGAGGGGAGACCTCTCAGATAATCAGATAATATGAGGGGTGTCCTCATTCTTCAAATGGAGTAGCTAGCTCCCAGAAATATGTGAAAGGCGTGTATTGCACACAAGCACCAGTCACCAGACAAATCATATCAAATCATGTTAAAATCCACTAAACAGAACAGATCTAGGATGCATCCATACGCCCCCCAGAAACATATATAATCCATAATCAAAGTAATGCGCATATCATAATCAGAATGGGGACGTGGCGGAACATCACTCTACCGCCCTAGAGTCATGCCATTGGTGCATCAATGACACGGACATGGAACCCCCATGCCTAGTGAAATGGCTCGGGTATCAAACTAAGAGTCGGATATCACATCATAATCAGAGTGTCATATATCAAAGGTCAAATCAGATGGTCCATACAGATGGTTCATAACAGATATATCAGATGTAATGCCAAAGGTCCAAATCAGAGTTTACCAGATCAAGGTTCATATTAAGTAATCAAGTCAAAGTTCAGATCAAAAGTTCATTCCAAAAGTTTCTATCAAAAGTCCATTTTAAACAATCCTTTATTCATGATTTTCATAAAACGATCCTTTAAGGTGGTTTTCATAAAAACAATCTTTCAAAACGTTTTTTATAAAATAGTCTTCCAAATATAGTATTCACATAAGTCAGTAACATTTTATATAAAAGTGGTTTCGCCTCGTTGATAAACATCTTTTTAATATGGTTTTTCTCAAAACATTTTCAAGGTATAATTATAAAAGGTTTTCATAACATAGATTCATAACAGAGGTCATATCACATGGGATCAACAGAGAAGGTTCAAGCAAAGGGAATCATAGCAACGGAATCAGAAACTAACGGATCAGAGGAGATCATGAGAAACCTTAAAAGAAAGGTCAGAATATCTGTACCTTGTACCGCAAGTGAAACACAACAGAAAATATAAAGATCGGAAGCAACCTCCATCTTCAGCGAATCTACACGAATTCATGACTGTCTTATTAAAAGCTTATTTAATTCAGATTACTTATTTTAGTCGGCTCTCCATCTTTAGTAACTTTCCATATTTAATAAGTTTCCAGAATTAGTAACTTTGAGACTTTAGGATTAAATATGACAACTTATCATAATTTAGAATTCAACGTGTTAATAACAAGGTTTAAGATTTATTTATGACATATTTCACGATTTGGGTTTATTGTGACAATTTCCGAAGCTTAGGGTTTGAATTGTATTAATTTCCATACATGACCCATCTAGCATTTAGCCAATTTAGAATCATATTATTCACCTTTGTATTAAATCTGTTTCAACACACTTACACACTCTTCAAACACACCCACGCATTCATAGTTTTGACGTCATCTCTTGATACACACGCACCACGTGGGAATTTACATGCACTTCCCTTTTTCCAAAAATGTTTCACGTAAACATCATTTTCTAAGAATGTTATTTAGTTCTTGCCACCTTTATTCCAATTAACACAGTCACACAATCAACAGGTTCAACGAGCCCAACAGAAAAAAAGGTTTTTCGCACATGAAATCATGCGACTCATACGTCAAAAATCCTAGAGTTTTCTGGTTTACACACATCTCATTCACTAACGTTTATGACAGATTTTTAGAGTTGGTTAAGTAGTATAAATGGTCGGTATGGACTGCTAACACTCCCTCGAAACAGTCTCGCGAGATACGATACAAACAGGTCATTACCGACCCCAACATGACAACGCAAAACTGATACAGCAAAGCATGCATAAATTAGATTTTAGATAGCCACTCGACACACACCTTAACACAACATCTAACACACCAGACCCTCACAAAAGTCTTACCAAAACTCTATTTTTCCCAGCCCCATACGACCCCTCATTTGCCACCGCACGACAAACCCAAAACTCGTCCATAAGCCCTAGTTTAAGTCTTTCGACACACACTCAAAACTCACCCATTAGACATAATCTTAGTCATATAAAATCATGTTTTCACTTGTCTTAGTCCCATGTTATTCGACTCATGTATACTTATATTAATCACAACAAACTTCCTCACATTCACCCATTTTAAATTCTGGTCACACATCTTGTTTATTGGTTCTACACCCCTCACTTGTATGTTAAAATAACCTGCTATTGATATCCTCATAGTACACACTCACACCTTTTTAACAAAATAACAACGCCTGCCCACTTTATTTTCTTATGTTTCTCTTCCAGTTTTCGGTACGTATAATATGTATCATATGAATGATTAAAGACTTATGTAACACTGATTCGAAACTCCAAACAAAACTGATATCGACATGTATAAATTGTATCAGTTGCGTGTTTTTATATTGCGCAGGATATGTTAGTCATTTACTTGTGATTAACGAAATTAGGAGATTAGTTTTACATGTCCTTGACATATACGTGTGTTTCATAAATCGAGCAAAAACACGAGAACGAAAATAGGAGATACCTTAGGTCGGAACTAGGGAGAGATCGGATGACAGACACGACACCAAAACCCTTGATCGAAATCAACACCCCTCGAGCCACGACTGAAACAATACCCAATGACCACCACGCCTCAACACCAAGTAAATGCCACAATAAAGTCTCCCCTTTGGCTGCTGCTGCTGATCGAACAGGAGGAAAAGAAAAGAGGCAGCCGATGTTTATGCTTTAGGGTTTTCAAATGTTGAAGATATCCGGTATATTGAGAGTTAAAAGAAACCGTGAATTTGATTATTAGGGTATTTAGGGAATGATTTAATTACCATTATGGCTTACCAAGATTTTAGCAAATCATGTATTTGGACCATATTGTGGTCAAGGGGGAGGGCGGCCAATACTCAGGTTGTTTCTTCTTTTCTTTTTTTTTTTTTTTTTTTTTTTTTTTTTTGTACCATACTCTTATAAGATAAAGTTTTAAATTATATTAAAACTTAGATTATGTTAAATGTAATAGTTCATATACTAATTTATGAATTCTTAAAGTTCAAATTCGAGGGCATTTTAGTCTTTTCATCTTATGATAATTTGCGGGTTTTACAACTCTTCCCCTCTAAAAAAAATTTTTCGTCCTCGAAAATTGAAGTCGCAAAGTTAAACGAAGTCGTAGCAAGTCGCAAAGGATCATCACAAACCTTCTCACACCCGATGAGGTTCTTCCAAAAAGATATTCAGACCAAATAGTTTCTCATGACTCGAATCAAAATGAGGTAGGTTCAAAATTTCTCAGAAGGAGACAAAATAAGCTGATTCCTGATCAAAAGGTCCATGCAACATAAAATGAACTATAGGCGAATCTTCTTAGAAAGCTCATATGGAATACGAACGAGATTTCAAATCAAATTAACTGTTTCAACAGTAGAGAGCTCTACAAAGAGTTTAAGATTTATAACTGAGGTCAACAGAATGCAAAACGAGAGTTCAACTCAATCAGATATCTAATGAACGAAAGCAGAGTATACGCATAGGTAGAATGAACCTAAAGTCTCACTAATCACGGATAATCCAACGAAATCAAATTCTAAACTTCTTAGGTACTCCCCAAGATATCCTATGCCCACAACAAGTGCACGTTATATGATGTAAGTATTATCACGTTGGCCAGACGTCATAATACTGGCATCATATAAATATGCCCTCATGATGGTCATACTTTATCTCAAGTCGTAATCAAAACCACCTATCTTAATCCACCTAGTAATTCTACAGTCTCAGAGGACGACAAATCAAATGCCATAGTCAAGAGGAAAAACAAAACTATTCGTAAGAGTATCAAAATCCCAGATTGCTTAGCAGAATTGAGGCACGCCGTCACGAGCATCATATCTTCCACAACTCGCCAAAATCTCTCAAACAAGGCCATCACCGAACATAAAAAAAAAATGAACACGAACTGAAATGCTTCTAGGGGACTTAAATCATTAGAGGATCTTATTACTTTATAACGAAATTAAGAGAGTCAACGGAATGAAAGTTAGTCGCCAAGAACTTCGGCCTTCATAGAATCAATTCTTCTAAACATAGAGGGTCTGCTTCAAAATCCGCTCATTCAACACATCCAATCTCTTCAAGTCCGGTTAATCCGTCTTCGTCTGTCCATCAGTCGGGAAGTGAAACCAAGATCGGGAACTTGTGCCTGGTTCGTCGAGCCTCCTGCAGTTCTTCTTGGAATGTGATGGAGTAATGTGTATTCTGGCACTATCTTTAAATTCTTCATCATCCAGTCTACTTCCGCTCTCAATTCATCTTAGTACAACCAAGATGAATAGGGAAGTGAGACTGCACGTCTTCATCAGCTCCAGGTTCGCCATCTTGACTAGAATTTATTCTTCTGCATCACCAACACTTCTGCCTTGAAAGGAATGTCTTCACTCTTCGGGTAGCCTCCATTGTCGTCAACTCCAGGTCAGGCAAAGAACACCGTTCTCTTAACAAATATCCATCTCCCAGAATGCACAAATGATGTCAAATTTCTAACAAGGTGCAAAAATGATTTTCATGCTCTTCCTCGTCTCCGAATGTACCATTAAGTCATACAATAACCATTTGCCCAAGTACTTACGAGAAAACATCATTTATCAAATTCACGAAACAGTCAGAGCTTTAGCTAATACCATTAGCGTCACTAACCGTCATAGTAGTCGTTTACGAATATGGGGGGTCGATTCCAAGAATAGACTCAATTCATCAGAAGGAAAACTTCGCGCTCTGAATTTAAACAAGCACATAATCATTTCAGGGTGGATGAATATTGTTTCCTAGCAGTATTACGATTTAGCTTCCTGTAATCGATACATATCTCCAGTCATCATCCTTCATAATCGCGAACGAAACTAAAACACGCCCAGAAAATACACTTAAGTAAACTCACTTCCTGGTCTTCGGTGGCTGCTCTTCCCGGTTGCTGCAATCAATTGGTATGATCCGAAAGACATCTTCGTTTAGTGACTAGAAATCTCTCGGTGTCATGTCAAATCTTACCTCATACTCCGGTGGAAAACTTGGTGGTTCAACAGGAAATCACATTCAAGAAATTCAGGGTGCCAAGTAACGTTCAAAATAAGGTTCATGTTCAGAAAACTTAAGGTGCAAAAAGTTCTCAAGATGAGATTCATTCATTGGTGTACGAAGTGGTTTCTAGGAAAACTTCATAACCGTGACAGTAACACACGCGTCTCCAGAGTAATAGAGATAGCAAAGGGTTTGACAATTGGTAATCATAGTCAGAAGCTCAAAATTGTTGCAAACGCCAAAGGTGAGACATAGAAGGGAAGTTGTCAATATTTGACTGATCACTCAACAATTCCTTGTCAGAATAAAATCGAAATTAACTATCCAAAGAGAGACGGATCACAAATCAAATCTTTATCATTAAAAGAGAGGGGGAAAAAAACATTCTTATACTCATGGTTACACACCACAAGACTTATCATAGGGGCAGAGATGGGTGAAACGAAATCAAATAGTGTCAGAAGATTCATAGATACTTATCAAAAGCAAAAGACAATCAAAACATATCCAGTACGTTATCGCCATGAAGGTTCTCAGAGTGCCCGAAGAGGCGTCGAAATGATCAACGAAAGGATCAGAGTGCAACGTGGGTCTTTATCAAAATGATTAACAAAAGGAATCTGAAGATAAGGATCAAATAGTGTCAGACACTTATTATGAAATTTCTCAATGCCTTCCAAATTTAATCAGGTTCAAATCTTAGGGGATGCAAAGCATAAGCTTTCGATTTCCAAAAGTGATATTAACAGGCCCTAACCAAGAGCAAGGCACGAATCAGAGTGATGCGGAAGCAATGATACTTAAACAAATGCCTTATAGTCTACCCCTTTCCTCACGGGTCAAAACTTAGGTTCCTATGAGAAATCCTACAGTAATGCTCAAAGGTTGACTTACGAGCGTCTACAGGGAAAACTTAGTGGTCCTAACTTACACAGGCCAAGGGTAAATGTATTACGTATCGCAGCCTGTGCTCTGATACCATAATTGTAACACCCCAACCCAGCAAGGGTAGAAGTATCACATTAATGGCTTCATATCAGATCAAACAAAGCATACATTCAATAGTAATACAAAGGTTCTCAAAGGTTACAAATGAAATACTGAATACACAAGGATACAAAGGAAACCAAAACTAAATACTAAGTCCGCAAATGCAATCCTTCTAATGACTTCTACTTCAGAAAAACTATCAAGGTCTTCTAAGTCCAAAAGTCTCTTCACTCTTACCCAGCTTCCAACTAAAACCTGCCGCACACGAAAAGAAAACGTGCGGCTGAGCTTAAAAAGCCCAGTGAACAGATATAACGATAAAAACAGTAATAGAGAGTAGTACAGAATAACAGAAACAAAGGTCAAACAGATGTAATATGGTTCAAGGGATAAGTCAATGAATAAGTATAAGAGAAAGAGAAAGGGATAGTAATCCACCACGAGCCCAGAAACAGATCATATCATATCGTAACCATAAATCTTCAAATCATATAGAGGGGAGACCTCTCAGATAATCAGATAATATGAGGGGTGTCCTCATTCTTCAAATGGAGTAGCTAGCTCCCAGAAATATGTGAAAGGCGTGTATTGCACACAAGCACCAGTCACCAGACAAATCATATCAAATCATGTTAAATCCACTAAACAGAACAGATCTAGGATGCATCCATACGCCCCCCAGAAACATATATAATCCATAATCAAAGTAATGCGCATATCATAATCAGAATGGGGACGTGGCGGAACATCACTCTACCGCCCTAGAGTCATGCCATTGGTGCATCAATGACACGGACATGGAACCCCCATGCCTAGTGAAATGGCTCGGGTATCAAACTAAGAGTCGGATATCATATCATAATCAGAGTGTCATATATCAAAGGTCAAATCAGATGGTCCATACAGATGGTTCATAACAGATATATCAGATGTAATGCCAAAGGTCCAAATCAGAGTTTACCAGATCAAGGTTCATATTAAGTAATCAAGTCAAAGTTCAGATCAAAAGTTCATTCCAAAAGTTTCTATCAAAAGTCCATTTTAAACAATCCTTTATTCATGATTTTCATAAAACGATCCTTTAAGGTGGTTTTCATAAAAACAATCTTTCAAAACGTTTTTTATAAAATAGTCTTCCAAATATAGTATTCACATAAGTCAGTAACATTTTATATAAAAGTGGTTTCGCCTCGTTGATAAACATCTTTTTAATATGGTTTTTCTCAAAACATTTTCAAGGTATAATTATAAAAGGTTTTCATAACATAGATTCATAACAGAGGTCATATCACATGGGATCAACAGAGAAGGTTCAAGCAAAGGGAATCATAGCAACGGAATCAGAAACTAACGGATCAGAGGAGATCATGAGAAACCTTAAAAGAAAGGTCAGAATATCTGTACCTTGTACCGCAAGTGAAACACAACAGAAAATATAAAGATCGGAAGCAACCTCCATCTTCAGCGAATCTACACGAATTCATGACTGTCTTATTAAAAGCTTATTTAATTCAGATTACTTATTTTAGTCGGCTCTTTCCCTCTTTAGTAACTTTCCATATTTAATAAGTTTTCAGAATTAGTAACTTTGAGACTTTAGGATTAAATATGACAACTAATCATAATTTAGAATTCAACGTGTTAATAACAAGGTTTAAGATTTATTTATGACATATTTCACGATTTGGGTTTATTGTGACAATTTCCGAAGCTTAGGGTTTGAATTGTATTAATTTCCATACATGACCCATCTAGCATTTAGCCAATTTAGAATCATATTATTCACCTTTGTATTAAATCTGTTTCAACACACTTACACACTCTTGAAACACACCCATGCATTCATAGTTTTGATGTCATCTCTTGATACACACGCACCACGTGGGAATTTACATGCACTTCCCTTTTTCCAAAAATGTTTCACGTAAACATCATTTTCTAAGAATGTTATTTAGTTCTTGCCACATTTATTCCAATTAACACAGTCACACAATCAACAGGTTCAACGAGCCCAACAGAAAAAAAGGTTTTTCGCACATGAAATCATGCGACTCATACGTCAAAAATCCTAGAGTTTTCTGGTTTACACACATCTCATTCACTAACGTTTATGACAGATTTTTAGAGTTGGTTAAGTAGTATAAATGGTCGGTATGGACTGCTAACACTCCCTCGAAACAGTCTCGCGAGATACGATACAAACAGGTCATTACCGACCCCAACATGACAACGCAAAACCGATACAACAAAGCATGCATAAATTAGATTTTAGATAGCCACTCGACACACACCTTAACACAACATCTAACACACCAGACCCTCACAAAAGTCTTACCAAAACTCTATTTTTCCCAGCCCCATACGACCCCTCATTTGCCACCGCACGACAAACCCAAAACTCGTCCATAAGCCCTAGTTTAAGTCTTTCGACACACACTCAAAACTCACCCATTAGACATAATCTTAGTCATATAAAATCATGTTTTCACTTGTCTTAGTCCCATGTTATTCGACTCATGTATACTTATATTAATCACAACAAACTTCCTCACATTCACCCATTTTAAATTCTGGTCACACATCTTGTTTATTGGTTCTACGCCCCTCACTTGTATGTTAAAATAACCTGCTATTGATATCCTCATAGTACACACTCACACCTTTTTAACAAAATAACAACGCCTGCCCACTTTATTTTCTTATGTTTCTCTTCCAGTTTTCGGTACGTATAATATGTATCATATGAATGATTAAAGACTTATGTAACACTGATTCGAAACTCCAAACAAAACTGATATCGACATGTATAAATTGTATCAGTTGCGTGTTTTTATATTGCGCAGGATATGTTAGTCATTTACTTGTGATTAACGAAATTAGGAGATTAGTTTTACATGTCCTTGACATATACGTGTGTTTCATAAATCGAGCAAAAACACGAGAACGAAAATAGGAGATACCTTAGGTCGGAACTAGGGAGAGATCGGATGACAGACATGACACCAAAACCCTTGATCGAAATCAACACCCCTCGAGCCACGACCGAAACAATACCCAATGACCACCACGCCTCAACACCAAGTAAATGCCACAATAAAGTCTCCCCTTTGGCTGCTGCTGCTGATCGAACAGGAGGAAAAGAAAAGAGGCAGCCGATGTTTATGTTTTAGGGTTTTCAAATGTTGAAGATATCCGGTATATTGAGAGTTAAAAGAAACCGTGAATTTGATTATTAGGGTATTTAGGGAATGATTTAATTACCATTATGGCTTGCCAAGATTTTAGCAAATCATGTATTTGGACCATATTGTGGTCAAGGGGGAGGGCGGCCAATACTCAGGTTGTTTCTTCTTTTCTTTTTTTTTTTTTTTTTTTTTTTTTTTTGTACCATACTCTTATAAGATAAAGTTTTAAATTATATTAAAACTTAGATTATGTTAAATGTAATAGTTCATATACTAATTTATGAATTCTTAAAATTCAAATTCGAGGGCATTTTAGTCTTTTCATCTTATGATAATTTGCGGGTTTTACAACGAGGAAAAAACAGCCTTCCACACAAGCCAAGGTGTCTATTGTTATACAAAGATGCCTTTTGGCCTAAAGAATGCGGGCGCCACCTACCAGCGATTGGTAGATAATGCATTTGAAAAGCAAGTGGGCCGCAATCTAGAGGTCTATGTTGACGACCTTGTCATAAAAAGCCATACCGAAGGCGAATTGGTCTGCGACCTTGAAGAAACATTTAGAACACTACGAAAGATCAACATGAAGCTAAATCCTAAGAAATGCACTTTTGGTCTTGGCATTAGTATTCGCCGCCAAAAGATTGCGCAGATACTTTCAAGCACACCCAATAGCGGTGATCACGGACCAACCAATCAAGCAAGTTATCTCCAAACCTGACGCATCGGGGCGATTACAAAAGTGGAGTGTATTGCTAGGCGAGTATAACATCTCTTATAGACCACGCACTGCGGTTAAGAATTAAGGGGCAATACTAGCAGACTTCATCATCGAAAACCAGAACCTTTGCTGCACCTCCACTGAGCGAGGTAGAACTACAAGAGCCATGGGTTCTGTTCACGGATGGATCTTCATGCGTGGATGGGTCGGGCGCAGGCCTTATCCTCACCAATCCAGAAGGAATGGAATTCACTTACGCACTGCGCTTTGAATTCACAGCTACGAATAATGGGGCAGAGTATGAAGCCCTAATTGCTGGATTACGCATTGCAACTCGAATGGGTGTACGCAACCTAGAAGCAAATGTGGATTCCCGATTAGTAGCCAACCATGTGTTGGGCGAATATGTGGCTAAATAGGATAACATGGTTCAATACCTCGACAAGACCAAGTCACTAATCCAAGGTTTTGACAGGTTTACCATTAAACAAGTTCCTAGAGGTGAAAACAAAAAAGTGGATGCGCTAAGCAAGATCGCATCTACAAGCTTTGCGCACCTGTCTAAAAAAGTGTTGGTGGAAATCCTAAAAAATAAATCCATCTCGGAGATGGAGATATCCACGGTAATAGAGGAGGAGAATCCTACATGGATGACCCCTATTGTCGAATTTATAGGCAAAGGCATATTGCCCCATGAGCAGAAGGTTGCTCGATGGATACGGCGCACAGCGCAGAGGTTCGAACTTCGAGATGGTATCCTATATCGGCGCTCATTCCTACAACCATGGCTTCGGTGCGTTGGACCTCTTCAGGCAGATTACGTACTCCGAGAGATCCACGCCGGTTCATGCAGTTTGCATTCAGGACCACGGTCCGTTGTAGCACGAGCCTTGCGGTCAGGATACTACTGGCCCACTATGCATCGCGATGCGTGTGATGTGATAAAGAAATGTAGCGACTGCCAAGTTCATAGACCCATCCCGCGCAGACCACAACAAGAGCTAACACCTATCACATCTCCATGGCCATTCTATAAGTGGGGTATCGACATTGCGGGTCCCTTCCCTGTTGCAGCGGCGGGACTGAAATTTCTTATTGTGGCAATAGACTACTTCACTAAGTGGATTGAGGCAAAAGCAGTGGCGACAATCACATGTAATCAAGTAAAACGATTCGTTTGGGAAAATATTATATGCCGCTTTGGATTACCTGGGGAAATCGTTTCGGATAATGGAAAACAATTCCGCGATAACCCGTTCAAAGACTGGTGCGCATAACTAAATATCACACAACACTTCGCGTCTGTTAAACACCCACAAACCAATGGTTTAGTTGAGCGCGCAAATCGTAGTCTAGGCGAAGGAATTAAAGCGCGTCTGGACAAACATAAAGTAAGATGGGTGGATGAATTATCGCATGTCTTATGGGCGCACCGCACGACAATCAAAGTTAGCAATGGAGACACTCCCATTTCTCTTGTCTATGGGACAGAAGCTGTCATACCAGCTGAAATTGGGATGCCAACTATTCGTACCGCGGAAGTTAATGTCGCAACCAATGACGACGAATGACGTATCGACTTCGACCTATTGGAAGAAAGGCGTGAACGTGCAGCTATACGTGAAGCAAAAGCCAAGTCAAAAATGAAGGGATACTACGATGCTAAAGTTCAAAGCACCTCATTCAGACCAGGCGACTTTGTATATCGCGCTAATGATGCGAGCCATGCAGAAGATACAGGTAAACTTGGACCAAAGTGGGAGGGACCCTATGAGGTCGTTGAAGCACTAGGTAAAGGCGCGTACAAGCTGCGTGATATGGATGGCCGTGAGCTACAACGCACATGGAATATTTGCAATATCAAGAGATGCTATCTTTAGGAAAGGTTACGACCCAACACACGGACACCTCCGCACTTTAGTAAGTGCTCAATAAATATCCGTGTATTTACATTTTGTTTCATTTAGGCAAATGTTTTTTCTTTTTACAAAAACTTGCAAGTATTAATTCAATGTCGCGGTTTCTAGCTAATTCCGCGACACATTTCACTTTATAGTTTACATGTTATTTATGTCTCAATATTGTTGTTACTTTACTTCCTGCCTACATGGCGTGCATGCACTTATTAAAACCTACGATGGTAAAAGGATGAGTAAACCTACTAAAAAACTCGTTGAGTAAGAGGGTTGCAAACCCATCAACATCGGATCACGCATCCTTGTTAAACACCTTACTCTCAAGACGTTGGAGTAAGTTCAATGTGTATCCCACGACGGATACACAACAATGCACATTGTGCGCGTTTAACAAATTAGGAGTTAAGACACTTAACTCCTTGATATGATATTTGCAGTACGCTGCATACCAATCTATACACTTGTAAATTTTATGAACTTCATACACGATTATGGATTCTTATAAATTTTCTTATGTATGTACACAACAGTTTGCTTCTTAGACACAATGTAGACGTCTTTTACGCAAAGACAAAATAACTAAGTACAAACAATTTAACCAGAATCACATTTGATACAATATGCGTACAATCGTATTTTTCAAAATCAACATTTTATTGTGGACTACGAGTTCATATAAAGTATAGATTCAACATGCACATGTGCAACAAGAAGTGAACCTATTACAAAACATCACTACATCTAAGCAACCTATATACTATGTGTGCGTTTAAGCCCTGAACTGCCCACTTGGCACGCCGCACTACCAGCCTCTTCAAGCTTCTTCAACAGGTCAACATCCTTGGGTGACACCGTTGGCACGCTAACGGGCACTCCATCAGACCTCGGAATATGGGCCGCACCAAGACCACAAAGGTTGGCTTTCCCCTTCACACCCTTCTTCTTCGCAAGTCTCATCTCATGGGCCTCTAGGGACTCCTTCAGAGGAATTTCCTTCTCAAGAGCGAAAGGATTCAGGATATCATGCGGACAAGCAAAGAGGGGTACTGTAACACCCCGACCCGACAAGGGTAAAGATATCACAAATATATGGTTTCATATCAGATAAACATAGAATCCATGCATAAAATAGCGGAAGTCAAAATACATAATCCCACAATAAGTCAACATGACTTAATCCAAAATGAAAGGAAATAAAAGAAGTACATAAGTTCAATGCCCAAACAATGGCAACATAAAGTCTAATGAAATCAAATGGTAGATAAGCTATAAAGAACAAGCTCCACTCAAGTGCACTCAACCCCAAAGCTAAGCCCAGCTCCTAGCTTAATTACCTGCCGTGTGAAAAGAAAACACGGCTGAGCTACACGAGCTCAGTGAACAGATATAACGATAACAAACAGTAGAATAAGGAATAATAGAATGAATGAGTCAAAGTTAAGCATCAATATGAAGTAGCAGTATGAAAGATAAAGAGTAAAGGTGAAGGAAACAGTAATCCTCTACGAGCCCAGTAACAGTAACAGTAACAGTATCATCATGTAGCCATATATAGAGGGGAGACCTCTCAGTAATCAGTAAATATGAGGGGAGTCCTCAATCAGTAAGTGGAGTAGCTAGCTCCCAGAGTGTGAAAGACGTGTATCGCACACACCATCAGTCACCAGTAATACAGTAATCAGTAATCAGTAACAGTAACAGTTCTAGGATGCATCCATACGCCCCAGGTGGCCATAAACCTCCCAACACACCAAATAAAATACAGTCAGGGACGGAACAGGTCATCACTCTCCTGCCCTAGAGTCATGCCATCGGTGCATCAATGACATGGTCATGAAACCCTCATGACTAGTTATGGCTCGTAGTATCAAACTGTAGGTCAGTGGTCAAGTATCAGTATTCAGTTCAGTTTCATAAGTCAATTACCATTTCAGTTATATCAGAAAGTTCATATCAGATGGTCCAATATCAGAAGGTTCAGTATCAGTAGGTTCAGTATTCAATATCAGAAAGGTCATATCAAGAGTTCACAAACAAAGGGGAACATAGCAATGGCTTAGGGAAATCCTATGATGAGTCAGAAATCAGAAAATCATGAGTACGAAGGCACCTTACTGAGAAGGGCAGAATATCTGTACCTTATTGCTGACAAAGAAAACACACTGAAGTAAGATGATCAGGATCACAGAACTACTCCCTCTTCACACCTAGAGGAGTAAAGACATGATTACTAAAGATCCCATTTCCATATTAAGTAACTTTCTATTTTTAGCAGGTTTCCATTTTTAGAAAGTTTCCTTATTTAGCAAGTTTCCAAAATTAGCAGATTTCTATAATGAGTAAGGTTTAAGTATTATGATTTAGTTAAGTCTTTAATTTAGTCTCATTATGGGATTAGGGTTGGTTTTAGCAAGTTATAAAAGTTTAGGGTTAAATATGACAAGTTTACATAGTTTAGGGTTTTAATTGTAATTATATCAAATTAAAGGTCTAGAATGAAAATATCATGATTTACTTATTTAAATACTCCATTTATTCAGAATTACAACATCAGCCCCTTGAGTTTCATATTTTACACTTTAAACCCTTTATTTATAAAAGTTACAAAACAAACCCTAAAGTTACATAATTTACCATTTTATTCAAATATTAATTCTAATTACACCACTAGCCCTTATTTTAATTTATTTCAGAATATACCCTTAAGTTTCATGCATAGTACGATCTAATCCATTAGTTTCTCATAATTACACAATTAGTCCTTATAATTTATAAAACATATATATTAATTTGTAAATTCCAAATAATTACCTATTGGCCCCTATAATTATCCAAACTTACACCAAAACATCTTAACATTATAATCTACTCAAAATGACCTCAAGTTTCCAGTATTTACATTTTTAGTCCCTTGTTTTAATTAATTTGCAATTCGAATTATTAAACATATATAATTACCCATTTAACCTTTTAAACACCAAATTTACATATAGACCCCTCAAGTTATATTTTTCCCATGTTGTACCAGTCCTAAATATCATTTTAAAAATAGTCCATGAGTTTCAAAAATTACAAAACATCCCCTTGACTAATATATATCAAATCGGTAAAACAATTTTATTACTAAATCAAACCCTAAATATTATAAATCAACATGCAATCATTACTATATCATTTTAACACCAATAACATCCAGATTCAATTATGCAAACATGAATTCAATAGGTTTAGGGTTTTATTCATATTATTCCCTTTTTATTCCATTTTTGCCGATTTTACATAATTTCACAAATAATATTTTTAGACCTCTAAAATTCGAATGGCCATTTTTCTAGTGTTATATGATGATTATAGAAGCCATGAAAAATACTAACATGATCCAGAAAATTCGCATGCATGATTTAGAGAATTAATTCGATTCTAGGGTTTCACTTTCAATAATTATCATGCGATCAAAATACAATGCATGGATGTGTTTTAGCAATTTTCTCATGTTATATAGGATTAGAACAAGCTCAGAAAAATACCCAATGATTTATTGAACGAGTGGATGAGGCGATTTGATTTTAGACTTATCGGATCAAGAACTCGACACCAAAGAATTCACCACGATCACCACAGCCACTCCACGACCTTGTAATTATTTTTCACAGACCATACATGATGTGAGGGACGTGAGAAAAATAGAAAATGAAATTCACAATGATCGAATCAATGAAAATCGAATTATTACCTATCGAGTGAAATGGAAGAAGGAATTTCGATATCTATCAAACCCGACCTCTAAAATTCGTGAAGCTATTTTTCTAGGCTTCTTAAGAACCCTAAGAACACCAGAAAAATGGTGTCTTAATTCCAGAAATTCGGATGGAGGCTTGAAGGATTATTTTGTGATTTAGGGTGTAATCGGTTTTTGGAGAAATGGAAGAAAATAATGTGTGTGGTAAAATTATGGATATGGCCGATTATTAGAGTAAATAAGGGCCCTAATTTCAGGGATTTAGTCATAGAATTAATTGGCAATCAATAGCAATTTTAATGGCATTTATTTTCTTTTAATTTTCCTTTTATAACTTTATAACTTTGAATTTAAAAATTATATTAGGCGCCAAGGGTACTTTGGTAATTTTCATAGCTTGTGTAAAAGTTAAATGTAATTGTTAAAATTATTTGGGATCATAGCTTGCTCATTACTAAAAGTTTTGGAATTTATTTTATGCTTTACATGTGTTTTATTTAGGTTTTAAATTCCCAGGGGTAATTTGGTCATTTTACATGTTATGGAATTTCAGGTATTACAACTTCTTCCCCACTAACAGAAAAATTTCGTCCTCAAAATTTGCAAGGACATGAGAAAGGAAACATAACAGAAATGAAACTGAACATACCAGATCAAAACATGAAATGAGGATAACTCGATCGTATTGACTCTTCGGTCTCCCAGGTTGCCTCGCGCGCTGGGTGATTCCGCCAAAGAATCTTTACAAAAGGAATGACTTTGTTTCTCATAACGCGTTCTTGACGCTCTAGAACCGCCTCCGGTTCTTCAGATAAGGTCATATCGGGACGGATTTGATCAAACGGATAAGAAGCCACATGCAGAGGGTGATAGTTGTATCCCCTCAAAAGAGATACATGAAATACATTATGAACATGAGCCAACTGAGGTGGTAGAGCTAAACGATACGATACTTCTCCGATACGTTCCAGAATTTCAAAAGGTCCAATAAACCGAGGGCTGAGCTTGCCCTTAATACCAAAACGTTTGACACCTCGGAACGGAGATACTTTAAGAAATACCCGGTCGCCGACATTAAACTCTAGATCCCGACGGTGCTTATCCGCATAACTCTTTTGACGTGCCCGTGCCTCTTTCAATTTTTCTTTAGCCGTAGCAACCTTTTCATTTGTGACCTCAATCATCTCAGGACCTTCAAGAAGACGTTCCCCTACCTCATCCCAACATACCGGTGCTCTGCACTTTCGACCATATAACATCTCAAAAGGTGCCATATCTATGCTCGCGTGCCAACTATTATTATAAGCGAACTCTACCAAACACAGGTAATCGTCCCAACTACCCGTCCATTCCAATGCACACGCCCGTAACATATCCTCTAACGTCTGGATGGTCCTTTCCGACTGACCATCAGTTTGGGGATGAAAAGCGGTACTGAACTTAAGACGAACACCCCAAACTTTATGTAACCCTTTCCAGAAGCGCGAAGTAAAACGAGGATCACGATCAGAAACGATAGAAGAAGGAGTGCCATGTAATCTAACAATCTCCTGCGTGAAAATCTCTGACAACTTACTAACACGGTAGCTCATACGGATGGGTAAGAAATGAGCGGATTTAGTTAGCCGATCAACGACCACCCAAATCGCGTCATGCTTCCTACGAGTCAACGGTAAACCACAAACAAAATCCATGGATATTTCATCCCACTTCCAAACTGGAATCTCCAAAGGCTGCAATAACCCACTAGCTCTTTGGTGTTCAATCTTGACCTGCTGACAGGTCATACATCTAGCTACAAATGATGCGACATCCTGCTTCATGCCGTTCCACCAGAAGTGTTGCTTCAGATCCCGATACATCTTGGTAGAGCCAGGATGGATAGAAAAAGGAGAACTATGAGCCTCAGTCAACAAGGCCTCACGTAGATCAGAAACATCAGGAACACATAATCGATCTCCATACCATACAATACCACTATCATCAACCCGAAATTCAGACTGCTTACCCTCCTCGACATTCTGCACAATAGCCCAGAGTTCACCATCGTCCTTCTGGGCTTCCTTAATCCGCAGCATCAAATTTGATTCCACCTTCAGACTTGCCCAAAAACCACTAACGCCTTTTTCACATAGCTCAATCTCTAACCGCTCTAAATCCTGAAGAATACGAGGCTCGATATTCATACTAGCAATCATACCCGATTTCCTGCTGAGTGCATCGGCAACAACATTCGCCTTGCCGGGATGATACTGGATATTAGTGTCGTAATCTTTTAGAAGCTCCAACCATCTCCTCTGCCTCATGTTGAGCTCCTTCTGAGTAAATATGTATTTGAGACTCTTATGATCCGTGAAGATATCACAAGATTCACCGTATAAGTAATGTCTCCATATTTTCAACGCAAATACCACAGCTGCCAACTCCAGATCATGGGTCGGATAATTTTCCTCATAGGGTTTTAACTGCCTTGAAGCATAGGCAATTACTTTTCCGTTTTGCATGAGAACACAACCTAAACCCTTCTTGGAAGCGTCACTATAAATCTGAAATCCTCCCGAACCCGACGGTAAGGTCAAAATAGGTGCAGAAACTAGTCGTCGTTTCAACTCTTCAAAGCTCTGCTCACGCTCATCCGTCCACACAAACTTTTCACCCTTTCTCATCAACTGAGTCAATGGTAAAGCCAACTTCGAGAACCCCTCGACAAAACGTCGATAGTAGCCAGCTAAACCCAGAAAACTCCTGACTTCGGTTACCGTGGTAGGTCTTGGCCATTTTGTGATAGCCTCAACCTTAGCTGGATCCATGGTAATCCCATCTGCAGACACGATGTGACCAAGGAAAGCAACTCGGTCCAACCAGAATTCACACTTGGAAAATTTAGCGTATAATTTCTGCTGCCTCAGAATACCCAAAACAGTACGCAAATGCTGCTCGTGCTCTTCCGCTGACTTAGAATATACCAGAATATCGTCAATGAAAACGATGACAAATTTATCAAGAAATTCATGGAAGACCCGGTTCATTAAGTCCATAAATACTGCAGGAGCATTTGTTAACCCAAAAGGCATAACCAAGAACTCATAATGTCCATACCGGGTACGGAAAGCAGTCTTAGAAATGTCCTGCTCTTTAACCCGCAACTGGTGATAACCAGATCGCAAGTCAATCTTGGAGAATACTTTAGCTCCCTGTAACTGATCGAACAAGTCATCAATGCGAGGTAGCGGATAACGGTTTCGAATAGTGATGCGGTTTAGCTCCCGGTAATCAATACACAACCGCATAGACCCATCTTTCTTCTTTACAAAAAGTACAGGAGCACCCCATGGTGACACACTCGGGCGAATAAATCCACAGTCCAATAACTCTTCAAGCTGCTCCTTTAACTCCTTAAGTTCCACCGGTGCCATCCGGTACGGAGCCTTAGAGATAGGCTCAGCGCCGGGAATCAGATCGATAGCAAATTCAACCTCTCTGGCCGGAGCAAGACCAGGAAGTTTTTCAGGAAAAACATCAGAAAATTCCCGAACAACATGAACAGTATTAATATCAGGACCCTCGACAGATGAATCCTTAACAGAGGCCAAATAACCTTGGCAACCATGAGATATTAGAGTCCTTGCTTTCATAGCAGAGATAACTTTCACAGATTTCAGAGAGCGTGTTTCGTGAAAGACAAATTCAGGCTGAGTTAGATCACCAAAGATTACTTTGCGAGCATGACAGTCAATGGTGGCTCTATGAAAAGATAACCAATCCATGCCCAGGATAACGTCAAAATCAGTCATGTCCAGAGGAAGTAAGTTAGCCGAACGGATTCGGTCATCGAAGCGTATAGGACAGTTTACATATTCATGATCAATAAGAGTACTGAGTTTCATGGGAGTGGAGAGGGATACTTGATTATTTAGTGGTGTTGGTGATATATTAAGTTTCTTAACCAATTTCATAGATATGATAGAATGTGTGGCTCCAGTATCAAAAAGTGTGAAAATAGCATGATCCCCAATATATAAAACGCCCGTAATCGTACCTGAAGACTGTGCCGCCTGATCACGCGTCATAGAATATACACGGCCAGTGTTAGGTGGTGGAGGGGGTGGTTTCAAATAGTTCCCGGCTGCCTCCGGGTGTTTAGGGCAGTCTTTCACTCTATGCTCCGTAGACCCGCATCTAAAACATGCCCCAGTAGCCACACGACAAGCCCCAGCATGACGTTTCCCACAAGTAGTGCAAATAGGAAAAGAATAAGAACCCCCAGCCGCACCTCCTTGAGAACTAGAACCTGAAGCCCTGCCCTGCTGATTACCCCTACCAGTCTGGTCTCTCCACTGTTTCTGACCGTTGTTGCGTCCTGAGCGATCATCTCCCTGCCTAGTAGTGGACCTGGAATCCTGCCCTCTAGTATCCGACCTCCTCTGATCATGATTCCTGCCAGCCTGACCCTGATGGTCGTATCGTCGATCCCCTTGTCCACGAGAATCATAACTCCTGTCGTTCCGACCCTTAAAATCCCTGCTCTGACCCTGAGTCTGAATCCTATCCCCATCTCTGTTCCTCTTATACCCAGAACCCTGATGAAATATCTCAATATTGCGAGCTGCGTCGCAACATTCTGCCGGGTCTTTAAACTCATCATTAAGTATGCGGTCTAGTACCCACCTAATACAATAGCAAAAGAAAATGTATTAATGTCTATTGGTACCAACCATCAACTTAAATAGGTTACTAACCTCTTGAGTCCCCATTTGTATTGCCTAGCCTGCTGCTTAGAATCCCCAGCAAGCGGCCCCACAAAACTGACTAATCGCTGAAACCGTTCCAGATACTGCCCAGCATTTTCAGAATCAAGCTGAGAGATAGTATTGTACTCCCTAATGAACCTCTGCTGCTCGGAAGCAGGAAAGTACCGATTATAGAACGTGGTACGGAAATCAGCCCATGAACAACCCAGAACATATGCGTCGCCACCTTTTGCTTCTTTGTGCGCTTTCCACCAATTGAGCGCGTCACCCTCTAACTTGAACACAGCCAGACGAGTCTTGAACCCGTCCTCACAACCTAACACTTCGAACAGTTTCTCCATGTGGGTGATCCAATCTTCTGCTGCTTGAGGAGTAGCAGCAGAAGAGAAGGACAACGGCTTGAGCTTATTAAAACTCTCCAGCCACCCATTAATGGTAGTGGGTCGGCCCCCACCACCAGAAGAACTGCCAGCACCCCCAGATGGGCCAGCTCCACCACTGATAAGCCGGTTGACCACCGCCTCAGTGTTAAGACCCGGTAGCAGACGGGCTACAGCATTAGCTATCATTTCCTCCAGATTGGGGGTTTCAGCATCTCCTCCACTGTTATACTCCTGATGACGAGTGTTAACCATCTATAGAATTACGAAGACGATTAGTAAGGTGAAGCAAAATATGACAGAGCAGAATAAGGAAAAGAGTACGCGAAAGGAAAACCTAATGTCTACCCAATCCTCACAGGTCAAAGGCCTAAGCCAACGGGTTTCGGAAACCTGTCTTCTCTGATACCATAAATTGTAACACCCCGACCCGACAAGGGTAAAGATATCACAAATATATGGTTTCATATCAGATAAACATAGAATCCATGCATAAAATAGCGGAAGTCAAAATACATAATCCCACAATAAGTCAACATGACTTAATCCAAAATGAAAGGAAATAAAAGAAGTACATAAGTTCAATGCCCAAACAATGGCAACATAAAGTCTAATGAAATCAAATGGTAGATAAGCTATAAAGAACAAGCTCCACTCAAGTGCACTCAACCCCAAAGCTAAGCCCAGCTCCTAGCTTAATTACCTGCCGTGTGAAAAGAAAACACGGCTGAGCTACACGAGCTCAGTGAACAGATATAACGATAACAAACAGTAGAATAAGGAATAATAGAATGAATGAGTCAAAGTTAAGCATCAATATGAAGTAGCAGTATGAAAGATAAAGAGTAAAGGTGAAGGAAACAGTAATCCTCTACGAGCCCAGTAACAGTAACAGTAACAGTATCATCATGTAGCCATATATAGAGGGGAGACCTCTCAGTAATCAGTAAATATGAGGGGAGTCCTCAATCAGTAAGTGGAGTAGCTAGCTCCCAGAGTGTGAAAGACGTGTATCGCACACACCATCAGTCACCAGTAATACAGTAATCAGTAATCAGTAACAGTAACAGTTCTAGGATGCATCCATACGCCCCAGGTGGCCATAAACCTCCCAACACACCAAATAAAATACAGTCAGGGACGGAACAGGTCATCACTCTCCTGCCCTAGAGTCATGCCATCGGTGCATCAATGATATGGTCATGAAACCCTCATGACTAGTTATGGCTCGTAGTATCAAACTGTAGGTCAGTGGTCAAGTATCAGTATTCAGTTCAGTTTCATAAGTCAATTACCATTTCAGTTATATCAGAAAGTTCATATCAGATGGTCCAATATCAGAAGGTTCAGTATCAGTAGGTTCAGTATTCAATATCAGAAAGGTCATATCAAGAGTTCACAAACAAAAGGGAACATAGCAATGGCTTAGGGAAATCCTATGATGAGTCAGAAATCAGAAAATCATGAGTACGAAGGCACCTTACTGAGAAGGGCAGAATATCTGTACCTTATTGCTGACAAAGAAAACACACTGAAGTAAGATGATCAGGATCACAGAACTACTCCCTCTTCACACCTAGAGGAGTAAAGACATGATTACTAAAGATCCCATTTCCATATTAAGTAACTTTCTATTTTTAGCAGGTTTCCATTTTTAGAAAGTTTCCTTATTTAGCAAGTTTCCAAAATTAGCAGATTTCTATAATGAGTAAGGTTTAAGTATTATAATTTAGTTAAGTCTTTAATTTAGTCTCATTATGGGATTAGGGTTGGTTTTAGCAAGTTATAAAAGTTTAGGGTTAAATATGACAAGTTTACATAGTTTAGGGTTTTAATTGTAATTATATCAAATTAAAGGTCTAGAATGAAAATATCATGATTTACTTATTTAAATACTCCATTTATTCAGAATTACAACATCAGCCCCTTGAGTTTCATATTTTACACTTTAAACCCTTTATTTATAAAAGTTACAAAACAAACCCTAAAGTTACATAATTTACCATTTTATTCAAATATTAATTCTAATTACACCACTAGCCCTTATTTTAATTTATTTCAGAATATACCCTTAAGTTTCATGCATAGTACGATCTAATCCATTAGTTTCTCATAATTACACAATTAGTCCTTATAATTTATAAAACATATATATTAATTTGTAAATTCCAAATAATTACCTATTGGCCCCTATAATTATCCAAACTTACACCAAAACATCTTAACATTATAATCTACTCAAAATGACCTCAAGTTTCCAGTATTTACATTTTTAGTCCCTTGTTTTAATTAATTTGCAATTCGAATTATTAAACATATATAATTACCCATTTAACCTTTTAAACACCAAATTTACATATAGACCCCTCAAGTTATATTTTTCCCATGTTGTACCAGTCCTAAATATCATTTTAAAAATAGTCCATGAGTTTCAAAAATTACAAAACATCCCCTTGACTAATATATATCAAATCGGTAAAACAATTTTATTACTAAATCAAACCCTAAATATTATAAATCAACATGCAATCATTACTATATCATTTTAACACCAATAACATCCAGATTCAATTATGCAAACATGAATTCAATAGGTTTAGGGTTTTATTCATATTATTCCCTTTTTATTCCATTTTTGCCGATTTTACATAATTTCACAAATAATATTTTTAGACCTCTAAAATTCGAATGGCCATTTTTCTAGTGTTATATGATGATTATAGAAGCCATGAAAAATACTAACATGATCCAGAAAATTCGCATGCATGATTTAAAGAATTAATTCGATTCTAGGGTTTCACTTTCAATAATTATCATGCGATCAAAATACAATGCATGGATGTGTTTTAGCAATTTTCTCATGTTATATAGGATTAGAACAAGCTCAGAAAAATACCCAATGATTTATTGAACGAGTGGATGAGGCGATTTGATTTTAGACTTATCGGATCAAGAACTCGACACCAAAGAATTCACCACGATCACCACAGCCACTCCACGACCTTGTAATTATTTTTCACAGACCATACATGATGTGAGGGACGTGAGAAAAATAGAAAATGAAATTCACAATGATCGAATCAATCAAAAATCGAATTATTACCTATCGAGTGAAATGGAAGAAGGAATTTCGATATCTATCAAACCCGACCTCTAAAATTCGTGAAGCTATTTTTCTAGGCTTCTTAAGAACCCTAAGAACACCAGAAAAATGGTGTCTTAATTCCAGAAATTCGGATGGAGGCTTGAAGGATTATTTTGTGATTTAGGGTGTAATCGGTTTTTGGAGAAATGGAAGAAAATAATGTGTGTGGTAAAATTATGGATATGGCCGATTATTAGAGTAAATAAGGGCCCTAATTTCAGGGATTTAGTCATAGAATTAATTGGCAATCAATAGCAATTTTAATGGCATTTATTTTCTTTTAATTTTCCTTTTATAACTTTATAACTTTGAATTTAAAAATTATATTAGGCGCCAAGGGTACTTTGGTAATTTTCATAGCTTGTGTAAAAGTTAAATGTAATTGTTAAAATTATTTGGGATCATAGCTTGCTCATTACTAAAAGTTTTGGAATTTATTTTATGCTTTACATGTGTTTTATTTAGGTTTTAAATTCCCAGGGGTAATTTGGTCATTTTACATGTTATGGAATTTCAGGTATTACAGGTACCTGCAGCTGCGATACATCGGGCTTCAAAAAATAATCAGGTTGTGCCTCAGCGTCATCTGCTGTGTGCCTAGCCAAAGTTAGCCCCTCCATAATCACACCTATGGGATAATCCTGGTGATGAAGCGAAAAGTGTACCGATTTTAAGGGGTCATTTAAGCCCTAAATCGTATTTATTTGATCAAATATTGCCCTAAATCGTTCCTTTTGTCATTTTAGGTACTTTTGAGAAGAAATCTGGAAAAGGAAGCATTTTGGACGTTTTTGGAGCATTAAAGTGAAGAAAACGACAAAGTCTCAAAATCGGCTAAAAGTTACCTTTGACGGCGTCAGGATCCTCTCCAGACGGCGTCATGACTTGGCAAGAAAAGGTGGATGTGAAAATTACTCATGATAAGCCAGAGAAATTTGCATGGGAATTCTGACGGCGTCACGCTTTAATCTGATCAAGGTCGTCACGGCATAATTTAAAGAGGGACGGCGTCACCCCTAAATCTGACGGCGTCAAGCCTTGATAAGCCAGAACGAATTTTGGAGAGCTAAAGAGGGACGGCGTCAAGAAGGTCATCCGGGAACCCTAAAAGCGGCGAGGTGACGGCGTCACACTCCATAACGTGACGCCGTCAGATCTGAAATTCTATATATAGTTTTGCAATTTTTTGTCATTAGTGTGGAACTTATTGTGGAACTTATTGAGGAACTTTGTGTGTGAAAACCCTAGGACGAATTTGGCAGCTTTTTCAAGGCTTTTTGCCTTGAGATCTTCCATGTTACATTGAAGATAAGTTATCAATTAATCATTCAATATGTCTATGTGTTGTTTGATTCTATCTTGTTCTTGTCTTTTGTTTAACATGCTAGGCTAGATTTATCTTGTGTTTGCTTAGATCTAATGAAACCTAGCTATTGATTATTGGTTATTAGTGTGTTGTTAGTTGTATTGGATGATTGTTCATCTATGTTAGGCTTAAGAAAACTGGCTAACTTCCTATTCGGTAACTTGCTTGAACGTCTTAAGAAACATGAACCAATGCGTACTAAAGGTTTTTATGGTTGTATTTAATGTACAAGCGAATTCTAGTGATCCCATGTTAGGAGCTTCCTAGCCGGCTCGACATAGGAGTGAAGTAGGAGCTTGTAGAGTTGGGGAAGTACGTACGCCACCCCACGAATGGTATTAAGGAATACACCCGTCATCCACGCAACTAATACACACTAATCAACCGGTAAAAGATAGTTAGGGAGTAAGGAAATCTAAGTAAACACATTTCCCTCCACATAAGTTTTCACCAACATTTTCATTTTTGTTATTTTATTTTATTTGCATTCGTAGTAATTTGGGTTAGTTGACTAGCAACTAATTCCGCCCACTCTTTCAAACCCGAGATTTTACTTGCTTTCATAAAAAAATATAAAAAACATAAAAAGAATCTTCTCTCACCCTTAGACCTATTAGAGTAGTTTTTCACACCTAACGAACACTATTCCCTGTGGAGAACGATCAATCCCCCGTACTTACCACTACACTATACTACATCGGTCAGGTACACTGCCTGGTGGGGTTGTAAGCCTCTTGAGATCCCTTGAGAGGTAAAACCTGTTGTAAGGTTGCAAAACCACGCATCACCTGGTCACACTCCAGTTGAGCAATATGTGGAAGCTCCAAAAGTTTCAACTTATCCATAGCAGCAACAAGATCATCATAAGTGTTCTCATTGTAACCTGGTACTTGGGCGGCGGGCACAGTCAAGATCTTGTTCGCACACAGCTCCTCTACAGCCTCTGCCTTACCACGTGCCAGCGCACACTGAACAACATCCCCAAAGGAGTCCTTCACCTCTTGAGACTCCAGAGTTCTCAAGGCAGCAAGGCGCAAGCCATGGCTGATAAGCCACCTGCGCTCAGCAATGGTTGACAACAGGTGAGGGTACAACTCTTCATCGTATTCGATGCTGAGCTTGCGCAGCTTGCTCTCCTGTTTCTCCAGCAAACCCTCTACGGACTTGCGGAAGTCATCTAATCTAGAGAAGTGAGCATTCTTGTTAAGCTCCATGTACTTCAAAACCCAAAGACAAGAGGCCTTGTATTCTTTGAAGCTAGCACGCTCTTGGTTCACTTGGGCAAACAATGATAGCCTCTCATCAGCAAGCTTCTGAGCATACATAGTGGTTGACTCTACTTCAGCCTGAGCATCAGCTAACTGCGCCTTCAGTAGCGCAATTTCCCTATCCTTCTGCGCATGGATGCTACCTTCACCCGCATGCCTAGCTTTGAGCTGTGCAACCAATGAGGCTTGATGCGCAGCAGCCAAGCATAACTCCTCAATCAACTGGTCTGTAGGCACATCTTCAGAAGCCTTTGTCCCAGATCCTTGGCTCCCCTGCGCAAGATGATTAGTGGGCGAGGGACTCGCCTTGGATGGCGATTTCCCAGCGCGAGCAGCATCCCCAGCAGCTTCAACACTGCATGTAAATGACGAGGGCCCATGGTTATTATTGTAATCTCAGCGCAAAATATAAACCAAAATATTGACGAAACAAGCCTAATTACTTACTTGAGGGGAGGAGTTTTAGTTGTATCCTTCTGCGACGCATTCTCCTCCGATGATGATTGCTCACCAGAGATAAGATGGCGCCTTCTTTTGGACGTACCAGCGCCATCATCCCCAGCAGCTTTCTTGCGCTTCACCCCTTGGCCGGCGCCTTCTTGCCAATTATCAGACTTGGCAATCCCCACACTCTACGACGAGTCTGTGGGCGATGGCTCTTCCACAGGGACTTGTACCCCAGGAGTTGGAAAACTGCGAAGGGGAGTCGCCTCTAAAACAACGGGGGGTGTATCCTCAGGTTCCTCCTGCACGATCTCCATCGTGCGCCCCGTGGTAGCCTGTAGAACTGGCTCCTCGCCATCTCTCAAAGGGCGCACCCCTACGGTCACCTGCGTGGGCCTCGCCAAGCGAACAACACCGAATAGATCCATCTCTGCGCAACAAACAACATACAAACACAAAACGAGTTAGATAAGCTACAAAAGGAAGAGCGCTTACAACTAATAAGCGAAGAGGAAGGAAGGAAAAGCACCCACCCAGGCTATTCTCGTCCAAAAAAGTTGGCACTTCTTCCGGACTACCGAAGTAATTGCGACTAATGCCCATGTACACCAAAAACTCCTCTGGATACGTTTTGATCTGTATGCGATTGGTATTTATCGTATCCGCATCAGCTACGTTATACACTCCGGGGTCTGGGCGCTCATCCTTCGGTAATGATTCTTGGGTATAGAATTCGAAGTCCCAGGGGAACAACGCATCATCAACCCAGAAGAATTTCTCCCTCCAATTCCTCAGTGCGTCTAACTTTTCCGTATAGCACTGCAGCGGCCCTGCGCGCTTGGAAAAGGACACCCACCCGTTTGACCACGATGTGTGATAAAACGCGCGGAATAGATGGATTGTGGGTTCAATCCCCAACAAGCGATAATTTACTTCAAAATTGGTTATTTTTGCTGCACCTATACAGTGCAGTTGGGAAATATGGAGACGATAGTGGTTTAAAATATCGCACAAAAATAGGGAAATGGGCACACGTTGGTTAGCGAATTCGAAGAAGCGTGTGTAAACCCCCACTTTCCCTTCCGGGAAGTTCGCTATGGACGCATTCGCCACCGGAACCACCGGGTGCAATGCAATAGGGATATAATAATCCGAGGTGAACTGACGAAGTGCGTCCTCAGATATATCGGATGAAAAGTCAGATAATTGAAGAACCATGGTTAGAATTTAATGGATTCTGAAGCGCACGCGCTATTACCTTATGAGTTGTTGATTTCTTGTTCGCTGTTTAGAGTTTTAACAATGGCGGCAATGGACGTTTTTACTGTGATAAGCACAGTGAAATGGTGATGACACTTTATATAAGGTTACAAGATCTCATGGATGATTGACATGTGTCACCCACTTGCTCTAATCGTGTGGCTGGGAAGCCAAAAGGTGAAGCACTTTTTCACCCACCCCTCACGATTTACGAAGAAAATACGGATGTACTTGGACTAGATTCATCGTATTGCTTTTTAGGCGGGAAACACTTGAAACTTCTCCGCTACGCATTCAGGAATACTTTTTTGCTACATTTGTTAGTCTAGCATCCGCAGTAGGTACACTGCGCATACTAGACTGGGGGGACATAATGACGTATAGTCCGCATTCGGGTCACGAACCCGACCAATGGACGCTACTACCACTCAAGCCCATCATGAATGGGCTATCACGATAACGGTTTGGGCTTACGAAGGCCCAAACCCGAAGTTATTTATGGTCTTGATATAGGATATCTCTTATTTATGGGATATGTATCAAACGACCGACTTAGGCGGGATATGCCGAAGGGTAAGGAACACGAAACCATCAAGGATTTCGTGTGTATATATAGAGGGCATCTCGGCTCTCATTAAGGTACGATCTAATAACCCTAACTCTTCAACTAAACCCTAAAACCGATTACTTACTCTCACGCCGGAGGATAATCGTGGGAGACAATCCCACGATAAGCCTAACGGTGTTTTTTGTTCTCTTAGTGCGCATGTCTCAAGCATTAAGATCCAATTGATACGGGAACAGGAATCCAAACAAGGAACGCCCAACTTTTGTATCAACACAAGCTAAAGCAGATGAAGTAAAGAAAGATAAGATGCCGAAGAATCACGATCCACTAGCATTGATTGCTAATACACCAACACCCATACCTACTTAAAAAACACATCAGCCGTTATCTTCCAATAACAACTTCATGCAACAAACAATCCCACAAAACCACATTCCACAACTCATTCCACAAAAACCGATAAAACATTACCAAGTTGTAGACAACACAACACTTGATTGTGATGAAGGCATAAAGGCCTTGGCAGAAGCTTTTGCCATGCTATCCAATGCATTCAACGCTTGCTACAACAAACTAACTAACAAAAACCAACGGATATCATCAAATACTCGTAACAGGCAAATTGCACAATCGGGTATGAATATGGGTCAAGAATGACACTTGGTTGCAGTTAATGGTAATCAACAAGGATATGCTCAGGGTATGCAGATGGGAAATCCGAGGCAAAATGCGGGTCAGTATGTTGGGAATCAGAGGAATCAGAATATGGGAAATCAGAATGGAAATGTTGCAGCTCACGTAGTTGGGAATATGTGAAATGTTAATCAGGGAAATCAGATTTGGTGTTATAACTGTAAGGGTATCAGACATTATGCTAGGAATTGCACGGTTGGAACAATCAGAAAGGATGCTAGATTTTTCCAGGAAGCATTGCTATTGGCTCAGAAAGAAGAAGCGGGGATACAACTCACTGCTGAAGAACATGATTATTTGGCGCTAGCTGAATCTGAAAAGGATACAGAAGAAGTTAATGCAAACTGTATCTTCATGGCAAACCTTCAAGTTTCATCATATGACAATGAGGTTGTCACACCTCCCGTCTATGACTCTGATGGACTTTTAGAGGTACGTGACTATACCACATGTTATGATAATGATATACTACATCCGTCCCAAAATAAATGTCAGGTTTAGCTTTTTAGAGTCTTTATTGTTCAACTTTGATCGTAAATATTTTTATTTGTGTTATATAATACATGATGCAAAACAAATGAATGGATTGGATTTCAAATGTATTTTCATTGGTATAATTTTCATAAAGTATTATATAATGCAAATAAAAATATTTAAGGTTGAAGTTGAACAAAAAAGACCCCCAAAAGTCAAACATGACATTTATTTTGGGACGGAGGGAGTATATGATATGTATACTCATGAGACACCGCACTCTCCGACTACAGAATCCGTTATGAACACATATGTGGAGGAGGAGATTGATAGCAATATTAATTCTAGCACTCCAGATATAGATTCAAACGGATTATCAGAAACCCAGAATGTAGTGAATGATGAGCAAACTCGTGCTTACTTTGAATCATTACTTAAAACATGTAGTTCAGAAATTGAGAAAGTTAAATTGAACAATCGCTAGGTTAAAGACGCGAATGTCAAGTTAACGATTGAGCTTGAGAGATACAAGGAGAATGAAAAAGTCTTTGATTTTAGCAAACAAAGAGTGACAGAATTGGAAACCGGTTATCAAAACTCCATTTTAAGAGAAAAAACAAATTCAATTTAAGTTTGACACTCTACACATCAATTTAAACAAAAAGATTAAATCTTTAAAAGAAGAAATCTCTTTTTTGAAAAACCAAGTTTCTAAACACCAAACAACTTGCTCTAATCTTGAAAAAGAAAAGAAAAGTTGAAAGCTGATTTTTTCAAACGCGAAAATGATCTTCTTGATGAAATTCTCAGCAAACAATCAACATGATTATGAAAAACAAATATCCAATTTTGCACACCGCTCAAATACTGGCTCTTGGTTGTGAAGACCCTTGGATTCTCAAGAAAGCTCAAAATGTTCTGTATAATGGAAATGCTTTGTATGAGAAACATGAACCCATTTGTTTTACGGACTCAGATGAAACATTAGAACTTGCAGAGGAGAGTAGATCCAAAATGAAACAAAAGACACCAGAAATAAAACCCATAGATTATAAGAAACTCAATGAGATTTCAGGAATTACTTTTGTTCCACAAAAACAGAATTCAACAAGTGTTTTCAAAAAACCAAGTGTTCGAAAACAAGTTTCAAAACCAATAGCTGTCTCAAAACATCTTTTAAAAGTTAAAGAAATTTCCTCTAACAATACTTTTCACACAAGTGTTGCAAAAGGATTTATTGATGATGTCAAAACGAGAATTGAGCAACTTCAAAGGACTGTTGAATCAAAAACAAGCCTTACAATAAACACTTGGAACTTGAATTTTCACAATGAAATGAAAATGATTTTTGATACAGATATTGCTACTCCATTGAATAACATCTATGCGAGAGTAATTCATTTTGAAAAAGAACTTTTCAAAGAAACAATGGACTTCATTCAGGAACATAAATCCTTAGTGAAAACTACTAATGAGACTCTTGAAAGCATCACTGAATTGAAAAATTTAAATGACTCTCTCCTAGAAGCAGTTATGACCACAAATATAATGTCTATCATTTTGCAAACTTATTCTGTTGAAGATCATGAAAAAATTCATTCTGAAACTTCTGACATTGTTTCAAAAAATGAAAATGCTCTTATAAAACTTGAAAGCGAAAACTTGTCCTATTCTAGACAACTTGATCATAAAAAGGAGGAATGCAAATATGAAAAAATGTCATATGAGCGTACTCAAAAGGACTTGAATGAGCAAATCAGTTTTTTGAAAGAACAATTGGAAAATCAAAACCGGAAGGGTGTGGACACTCAAGGTGACAACACTTTGACTAAGGAGAAACAACAAGCTTTAAAACCGGTTGCAAAACCAAAAATGTCTATTTCGATGTTTCCTCCAAAAGTCACTGAACCAAATGTTTCCACGAACCAAGTCACTCCACAATCATTACCTATTCAGAAAAGTAAACATCCAAATGCTAATAAAGAAATTAATAAGACTCCATAAGTTTTAGCACCTGGCCGTTATAGGATTAGTACAAACATTACGTCTAATTCCACATCTAAACAATATGGAACAAATGACATGAGCTTATTTAAGAATCCCAAAGTGCCTAGAAAAACTGATAATAAGTCTTACTCAACCAAAGTGAATTCTAATGAGTCTACCTTAACTTCTACAGAATTAGAAAGCATATCTAGGAGCAGCAGACCTCTGCCTAGACGCAATCTAAGGAACAATAGAGTCTTGCTTGTCTCTAAGAATAGTCGCATGCACAACGTAGAAGAACTAGAAGCACACCATAGGAATTTACCACTTTATACTAAAAGACATAATTCATCGAGATATTCTGTTAATCGCACTGTGTCAAATGCATGTAATGAGTGTCTCTATTTTTCATGCAAATAATTCTTTCATACTCATGCTAATGATGAATGTGTGTCTACTCCATTGAATGTTAAGACAAAACAGAAAGATGTTCCTACAGGAACGCGTGCTAAACAAATAGGACATATAGTTGTTCGACCTAGATCACCATCTAGTGCCTCATCAACTAGTAGTTGCCTAAGCTGGAGACCTACTGGTATAAAGTTCACTGTACTGAAGCACAGAGGAAAGAAAATTAACATTAGGATTGAACCCCCAGTACAATTCTTTGACTGTTAAGAATCTTTCAACACTAATCAAAAGAGACCTAAATCCAAAAGGTTTCCACAAAAAAAATATTCTGTTTTCTACAGGTTATCGAGATATGTCTTTGCATCTTCGACTTGGGTTGCTCCAAGCACATGACTGGAAATTTGAAGCTGCTGATCAATTTCGTGTGGAAATTCATGGGCACTGTCCAATTTGGAAATGATCACGTAGCAGCTATTCTTGGTTATGGAGATCTTCAATTCGGAAACTACTTGATAACACGTGTGTATTATGTCAAAGGTTTGGGACACAACCTATTCTTTGTTGGACAGTTTTGTGATGTAGATTTAGAAGTCGCATTTAGTTGAAATATGTGCTTTATTCGGAATGTGGAAGGCGATGACCTACTCACAGGCGATCGCGACACCAACTTGTATGCAATCAATATTTCCCAAATGGCCTCCACTTCACCAATTTGTCTCATAACAAGAGCATTCGAAACTCAATCATGGTTATGGCACAGACGTTTGTCTCACCTCAACTTCGACACACTCAACAAACTTGCACAAGACAATGTTGTCGACGGTCTTCCAAAGTTCAAATACACACAAGATCATTTATGCCCCTCATGTGAGTTAGGAAAGATCAAAAAGTCATCATACAGACCCAAAACCGTACCTAGTTCGGAACAAATGTTACATATGTTGCATATGGATCAATGTGGTCCAATGAGGATTGAAAGTTTAAACGGGAAGAAGTGCATTCTAGTAATCGTCGATGACTATTCTAGATATGCTTGGGTAAAATTTCTGAGATCAAAGGACGAAACACCAGCCATCATCATCACCTTTTTGAAACGTATACAACTCCTTCTACAAGCTCTAGTCAGGATAGCTAGAACAGACAATGGCACATAATTTGCTAATCAAGATCTACAGCAATACTTTGAAGAAGTCGGCATCACTCACCAAACTTTGGTCGTACGTACACCACAACAAAATGGAATCGCTGAACAAAGAAATCGTACTATTGTCGAAGCCGCTCGTACGGTGTTGATCTATTCTAGTGCACCATTATTTTTATGGGCTGATGCTGTTGCAACTACGTGCTTTACTCAAAATCGATCTTTTATCCATACTCATTTTAACAAAACACCCTATGAACTTATCAACAACAGAAAGCCTGATATCTCATATCTTCACGTGTTTGGCACCTTATGCTATCCAACAAATGACAGAGAAGATTTAGGCAAACTGAAACCTAAAGGTGATATTGGAATCTTCATTGGCTATGGAGAAAACTCACGGGCATTCAGAATCTACAATCAAAGAACAAGAAGAATAATGGAAACAATGAACATGAAATATGATGTAATTTCACAGATGGCGTCTGAGAGACTCGCTCTAGAACCCGTGCTTAACCCGATGGCTTCTAATTACAACAGATTAGGACCCAAGCTTAACACTAAGGCTTCTGGATACATCAGTTCAGGAATCGTACCTAAAGAAGCTCAAACAACAAATTGTGATAAGCCTAAACATCAAGAACTAGAAAATTTCTTTGAGTTAATGTTTGATGAATATCAAGGTGGAAATTCGACAAACGCATCAACACATCGTTCTGCTGCACCCACTCAACAAAATTGACAACCACAACTACAAGATGCATCAATAACCGTCGAAGAAGAAGCACCAACTACAACAAACTCATCTACATCAACTACATAAACGCCAGTCATTGAAATCATTCTACCACAAAATGTTGTACAAGAGCAGAACCAACAATCTCAGGATGAACAAACACCAATCCATAAAAATGAAGAGTTAGAAGAATTCAACAATCCATTTGCTAATCAAGCAACGGGATCTGCAGAATCATCTTCAAGGGCTAACAACACGGATTTGGTAATTCCACGGTATCCTTTAGAACTTAAATGGAACGGAGACCATCCAATCTACCAAGTGCTTGGCGATTTACAACAACCAGTAATGACGAGAAGCAGACTAGCAATAGATGTAGAACTTTGTATCTTTACACTTGCTATATGCATGGATGAAGAACCTAAGAACATTCGTGAAGCTATGGCGAATCAAAGCTGGATTGAAGCGATGCAAGAAGAACTTCTACAATACAAATACACGACTCTTGGGAAAAAGTTGAACGACCGATCCTCAAACCGGCTATCAATCTCAAGTGGTTATGAAGAACAAAAGAGACGAAGAAATGACTATAATTCGCAACAAAGCTCGTCTAGTGGCTAAACGATATTCTCAAGAAGAAGGTATAGATTTTGAAGAACCATACGCGCCAGTGGCAAGACTAGAAGCGGTTCGGATATTTCTAGCCTATACAGCTCATAAGAACATCACGGTCTATCAAATGGATATCAAGACAGCGTTCTTGAACAACCCTATCAAAGAAGAGGTTTATGTGAGTCAACCCGAAGGCTTTGTTGATATGGAACATCCAGACCACTATACGAGCTAAAGAAGGCCATCTACGGTCTAAAACAGGCTCCACGGGCATGGTATGATGAACTATCTTCATTTCTACTTCAGAACAACTTCACAAAAGGTATTGTTGATCCAACACTTTTCACACGAAAATACCACAATGACATCTTGATCGTTCAGATTTTTATGGATAACATCATTATTGGCTCCACTAATCCAAAACTTTCAAAAGAATTTTCAAATATAATAAAGAGCAGATTTGAGATGTCAATGATGGGGGAACTAAAATATTTTCTTGGACTTCAAATTCATCAAACCCCAACTGGTATCATTCTATATCAACACAAATATACTTTAGAAATCCTTAAGAACCATGGAATGGACAAATGTGGTCCTTCTAGTACTCCAATGGCTACTACAACGAAACTGGATTCTGATTTACACCGGAAACCAGTTGATCCAAAATTATATCGGAGCATTATTGGTTCTCTCATGTATCTAACAGCCAGTCGACCCGACATTCATTTTGTTTTAAGTTTATTAGCGCGATTTCGGGCAAATCCTACATATAATCACCTCAAAGAGATAAAAAGAATCTTTCGATACCTTCGTATGTCCATCGACATGGGTATATGGTATCCGAAAGGATATGGATTCGATCTCATGGATTTTTCAGATGTTGACCATGCAGGTTGTAGAGACACAACAAAAAGTACGTCAGGGGGAGCTCAAGTTTTGGGAGAAAAACTAGTAAGCCGGTCTGCAAAGAAACAAGACTCTACCGCAGTTTCAATGGCAGAAGCTGAGTATGCATCTCTATCGGCATGTTGTGCTCAAGTACTTTGGATGCGCACACAACTCAGAGATTATGGCTTTAACTTCAACAAGATACCTATGTATTGTGATTCAAAGAGTGCCATCGTCATCTCATGCAATTCTGTATTACACTCATGTACAAAATACATTGCCGTTCGTTACCATTTTATCAAGGAGCATATGGAACAAGGTACTGTTGAACTATACTTTGTGAGGACTAAATACCAACTTGCGGATCTATTTACTAAAGCCCTTCAAAAGAAAGGTTCAAGTATTTAGTTCATTGAATTAGAATGCGAAGCCTAACTCCAGAAAAGTTAGAGAGTCTTCTCGAATCATCTTAATATTTTCAAAATCAAAAAGACTTCGCTTATCTGTAAATATTTTTGAAAAACAAAATACAAAATTTGAAAAACATATAAAAACAAAATACAAAAATTTAAAACTTTAAAAAATCCAAAAATAATAGAAAACGACAAAAATACAAAAACATAAAAAAATTCTAAAAAATCAAAAATATTTTCATTTTTACTTTCATTCTATTTTATTTTTATCATTTTTTTTTTCATAATGACTTATACACATAACAGTGTATGACTCGTACTTTAACATGAAATCTTTTAAAAGAAAAGTCCGGGTACATAACCTCAAAAAATATTTCAAAACAAGGACTTCAAAATGACTTGCAGTTAAATAACAGACTGTAACTCGAATTTAAAAAACATTCTCTATTTTGAAGTGAATCAAAAGCGAATTTTGTACTCACTTAGTACATTCTTTGCTAAAAAGAAAATGAAGAGAAATCTTCTTGATTTTTGGTAAATTTACTCAAATTTTTTAGATTGTCAAAATCTTTTAAATTTTACAAAAATTCAAATGACTTGTAAGTATTTTAGCTTAGAACTCGTACTTCCAGAAAAAATATTTTTTCAAATATGTTCGAGTATAAACAAACAAAAAGATTTTAGAACCCAAAACTCGTTTTTATTGAACGACTTGTATATACATCGGTACACAACTCAAGCTTTTAACAAAAAAAATTCTCTTCTATTTGAAAAACATTCTTTTACAAAAGAAAAGATTTCAGAACAAAAATACCATCTTTAGCACCTATTCTTAAAACAAACGTTTAACACAAATAACTTACTAGTCTCTAAGTGTGAAACAAAAAACTTACTGTGCTTAAAGATAACTCTCTTCAAAAATTTCAAACGATAAACTTTCGATAAAATCATTTCGTTAGTTATATCAAAATGCTTTTATGAAGAAAAGGGAGTATAAACTTTTTTAAACAAATTTTCATGCTTAAAAATCCGTTCGACTCTCCAAATGCTTTTCAAAAACGTCGTTGATATTAAAAAAATATCATGATATGCTATTTTTAGGGGGAGAAAAACGTGATTAAAAAGTGATCTTATGAATTTGTGATACGATATGAATCTTAAAAATTCATTTAGCTCGACTCAAATGTGATTATCTCGAATAGACTTGCACCGCGACGGGTAATAAATTCAAGTTAGTTATTAGAGCCAGTCATTACCTAAAAGCTGATGATGTATCTCTTTAAGTAGTCCACGTAAACGTGTCTCACAAAGTCTAGTCTTATTTGAATAATTCACAAACTTAAAGGTGTTTTTACTCAAACCACCATGTGCAAAAACTTACAGTTGGTAACAAGAGCCTCACGCGTTTCGTGAAGCATCTGTGCACAAAATCTTTCAAAAGCACATGTGAAGGGGGAGTAGTTCTTCAAAAAGAAAACTTTCGATATGTGATTGGTACGTGCGTATATCGTTGTAGAATAGATTATATTATCAAGTTTTAAATTTATGTTTAGCCGACTTATCCTATAACACACACTAATGAGCAGTGTACCCGATCAGTGTAGCTAGTTTGTAAGTAGAGTGTCAAACATTAAGAGTGGGACGTTAACACCTACATATCTATCAATATTTTAATCCTATGTTAGTTCTAAAGCCCTAATCTAACGTAAAGGGGGTTTTCAGCCTGAGAGACTGGCACAATGTGTAGATTAAGCGAATAGTAAATAAAATAAGGGAACGAATGGCACAAACGTACACAAATAGAAAACAGATACAAATAAGAGGCTTGGCCAATAGTAGGAAAACTTGTCACACGTTTAATTGCTTAGCTGTATAAGATGAGTGCTAAAATCTATTCTCTCTTAGTGGAATTCTTAACACATGCGTGTAAACACCTAATGATTACTAAGTTTATGTATTATTTATCCATTTTACATGCTTACATCAACTATGAAAACGATGTTAATGAAGTAATTGCGCGAGCCTACGTTGATAAGGCGCGATAAACTCAATATGTAATCAAAGCACATGCATTAAGAAACCAAATAAACATCAAATACTCTTTATAAAAGCTGGAAACAATTAAGTCCGATCAAATAGTGAAAAAGATGCTAACTCAACGATTAACAGATTACTAATACAAGTAAATGAGTTTTCCTATGAATTAAAATACTAGCAGGACCTTCTTACTGCTCTGAATTCGTCCTTTAGGGTGTGTCTTGTGCTGCCAATTCATCTGGTTTTCTCCCTTGTTATGTGTGTGTCAAATGTGGATGTCGAATGGGGTATCTATACTTTCTGATGACAGGGTAGATACGGCGTATCCATTAAGTTGATACACCGTATCTAGGTAACTTCGTGTGGGGTCCAAGATTATTATATTCTGGAATATTCGTACACCGTCATAAGATACGGCGTAGCTTCAGTCTTCATATGGCTCATCATCCTTAAGAATCTTGGATTATTTGGTGAAGTCTTGAGATTAATACGCCGCATATCTGGAGTGCAATACGGCGTATCTGGAGTAAAACAAGTCAGATCTTCTCGTTGACCAAGGTTCATATACGGCGTATGGGATAATTCCATACGGTGTATGATTCAAATTAGGCAATGGTCTTCATGATCGTCTAATCCTTTATGTATGGCGTATCTGTCTAGAATGATACGACGTATCTTCCTTCAGTTTAGTGGACTTTTCCAACTTGATCCATTTTGCTCCAATTTACGTCCAAAATAGCTAACTTTCAACAAATGCTTGTTTATAACTGAGAATTACAAAAGTAAGTGATTAAGTATCAATTCTTATATAAAATAATATAAAACAAGCGAATATCATAGGATAAATGATTCCAATAAATGTACTTATTTGACATCATCAGTGATCAAAACATGGTTTTCATAAACACATTGATTGACTTTCAAATTGACTTATGGCTGGGAAACTTTCAACAAACCAAAACCAACTCTTATGCTTATGAAGATATTCGGAGGTTAAGTTTAGGTTTTATCCCATGATCCAGCCAGAGCTGGAAGGATCTACCCAGGGACAATCCACTAGTTAGTATAGAAGTCCTTAGGTATGAGAAAAAAGGAGTAATTGAGAAAAAGGGAAAGAAGGGGTTGAAGAGTTAAAAATAAAAGTTAATGAAAGGGTGAAAAGAAATAGCCCTACATAAACTTAGGACAAAAACCGGGTCAATACATAATCTATCTATAATCACAAAGATGATTAAGATATTAAAGACAAGACATCATGCACCAAGTGATGTAATGCACAACCCTTCCTAGCCACTCAAGTTTCTCTTAAAAGATACTTGTTTCATTTCTCACGGAGATAAACACGTAATCTATTGACCTCTCACTCCGAGATGTGTTAATATTGAAAAGGTGGCACTCTGCTTCAGCCTCCGCTCACTAAATCAAAATGCACAAATTGAGTCTAGAGCCAATTGAGATTCAATCTATAAAATCTCTTAGGACACATTCCAAAACCTACATTTGTTGTTCAACATTGAGAACGCAAAATGTATATCTTTAGAGTCCTTCGCAGATCTTAGTAATCTTGCCAGAACATTCATGAGTGGTATTACTTATGTGAATCCACAATGATCGAATGGAAACCCTGCCAGTGTCAACATCAAACAACGCTGACAGCAGGTCGCTTCGTTAATTTTTCATGAATTAAGCTTAGTGGTTAACAATTGAAGTGAATACTCAAAGAAGAAGCTCACTATAATCAATTGGAGTTACACGCTTATGAACTAACCTTTGTATGCAGGTTCAAAAGATGACATCACATGACGTGAACAACCACTTACATTGACATCTTTCACAATCATAAACTTATACATGCGCAACAAACAACATCATCATCAAAAGCTTAAATCAGGAAAATTCAAGACAAAGACATCAAGATAAAGACAACGTGTATTCAAAGTCAAAGATCTAATCAAACAAAGTCAAGAACATATCCAAGAAATCATGAAAGTTCAAGACAAAGAAATCAAGATAAAGACAATGAATCATCAAAGTCGAAGATCTAATCAAACAAAGTCAAGAACATATCCAAGCAAATGATGAAAGCTCAAGGATGATGATAAAAGGTATATAAGACGTATGAGTATGATGAAAAGAAAAAGTCAAAGTCGAATATGAAGACTATCGATCAAGGCAAGAAGAGACAACAACACTACATTACAAGATTACAAAGCGTGGAAAAGAACGAAGAATAAAGACTCATCTTACACAACGTTAAAAGTTCAAAGAGCAAGAGTAAAGAAGACCACTTCACAACAACTCATCCAAGACAACTAAGGAATGACTCAAGAATGACATCCCTTAGGGGGAGATTGTTAGCATTACTTTTAGTAGAAAGTAATAGAAGTGATGGTCATTCTATATTTAGGAACTGTATAACGTTTATATGTAATATGTAAAAGTCTATTAACGGGCTATAGCAAGTAATCTAATAGGCTAATAGATTAGTCTAAATAGGTTAAGTCTTATATAGTCAAAGCCTAAGAGAACTAAGCCCAACCCAAGCCCATAGGCGTTGGAGGGTATTTGTAAGCAAACAAGTCTCACTTGTTTTTGTGCTTGTGTGTGTTTCTAGTGTGTGATAATACAAAGACTCTCTCCATCTCTCTCTCTCTCTCTACATCCATCACTGCCACTTCCACCACCACCATGAACACCATCAAGTCACCATGTCTATGTGTAGTTTATTGATTATAATGGGAGCCTACAGGTACACTTGTTGAACATGCTTTGTCATGGTGGAATTCCTATGCTCAGTAAATTGGACTTGAGAAAGCTTACCGTACCCCATGGGAGGAATTCAAAAATGAAATGGTTAAGAAGTATTGTTCTCGAAGTGATATAAAGAAGTTGGAAACTGAGTTTTACTATCTTGATGTAAAAGGAAATGATCTCGCGACCTATGTTCGCCGATTTCAAGAGCTGAAAGTTTTGTGCCCACACAAGGTTCCGGATGATGAGACACTGTTGGAGAATTTTATTTGAGGATTACCACCAAGCATTGAGGGGAATGTGACATCATACAACCCCAGACACTTGATGAAGCTATCATTATAGCACAACGACTTTTGGATCAGGTGATCAAAAACGGGACTGTTCAGAGAGGTAACAACAATGACAACAAGCGTAAGTGGGATGACAACAAAAGGAACAACAAACTTCACAATCACAATAACAACCAAAACCGTAACAACCATCACCATAACCAACAGATAGTAAGACAGGAGATTGCTACGGCTTATGTTGCTACCCCGGCTGAAGGTAGAGGCTATGCTGGAAACTTCCCATTTTGTGATCGATGCAAGCTGCATCACACAGGCCCTTGCAAGGTTAAGTGCAGGGATTGCTAGAAGGTGGGACATCAAGCTAAAGACATAAGAAGAAAAGGCCCTGCTACTGGAAGTAACTTGCAACAAGTGGTTACTTGCTTCGGATGCGGAGAAAAGGGACACTACAAGAACAAATGTCACATAAACTCGTGGGAGAGCTTATGTGATGGGAGGCGGATAACCTCAGCAAGACCCGAATGTAGTCACGGGTACGTTTCTAATCAATGATCAGTATCCTAAGGTTTTATTTGATTCAGGTGCCGATATGAGTTTTGTGTCTTCAAAATTTGCTCCATTACTTGATATCACACCAACTACACTAGATCCCGCGTATGGTATTGAACAGGCTAATGGCAATTTTTAGATACCAGTTCCGTACTTAAAGACTGTACCCTAAACCTTTTAAACCATCCTTTCCAAATAGACCTTATGCCTGTAGAACTCGGTAGTTTTGATGTTATCATCGGTATGGATTGGCTATCCAAGCACCAAACAAGAATTATCTACGGCGAGAAGGTTGTCCATACTCCTTTTGACGGTGAAACTCTGATTATCCGTGGCGATCGGAGTGGAACCCGACTAAACATCATTTCCTGTATCAAAACCCTAAAGTACATCGAGAAAGGATGTAATGCCTTTCTAGCTCACATAACCGAAAAGAAACCAGAAGAAAAACGACTTGAAGATGTACCCATTGTTCGTGATTATTCCAAAGTCTTTCCCGAAGACTTACCCGGACTTCCACCGATTCGACAAGTGAAATTCCAGATTGATTTTGTTCCAGGAGCTGCACCTGTGGCCCGAGCACCCTACAGACTTGCTCCGTCATAAATGCAAGAGTTGTCTAACCAACTGCAAGAACTTACAGATAAGGGATTTATACGACCAAGTTCCTCTCCTTGGGGTGAAGAATCGGTATCTATTACCTAGGATCGATGATCTGTTTGATCAATTGCAAGGCTCCAGCTATTAATCAAAGATTGACCTACGGTCAGGTTACCACCAACTCAGAGTTCGGAAAGAGGACATTCCAAAGACGGCTTTTAGAACTCGTTATGGCCATTACTAGTTCCAAGTGATGCCATTTGGTTTGACCAATGCGCTGGCAGTATTAATGGATCTCATGAATCGGGTGTGTAAACCCTATTTGGACAAGTTTGTGATCGTGTTTATTGATGACATTTTGTTTTACTCCAAGAGCAAAGAAGAACAAAAAGGGCATCTGAGAACGATTTTAGAATTGCTCAAGAATGATAAATTGTATGCAAAATTTTCTAAGTGCGAATTCTGGATTCGTACAGTACAATTTCTTGGGCATGTGATTGACAGTGAAGGTGTACACGTCGATCCTACTAAGATCGAAGCCATCAAAGGCTGGGCAGCGCCTACAACACCTACAGAGATTCATTAGTTTTTAGGTCTGGCTGGATATTACCGGAGGTTCATTGAAGGTCTCTCTAAGATAGCAAAACCTTTAACTAAGCTAACACAAAAGAACAAGAAGTATGAATAGGGTACAGAAGAAGAAGAAGCCTTTCAAATCTTAAAGCATAAGCTTTGTAGTGTGCCAATTTTAGCTTTACCTAAAGGAAGCGAAGACTTTGTGGTCTATTGTGATGCTTCACTCAATGGTTTGGGTGCGGTGTTGATGCAGGGAGAGAAAGTTATAGCTTATGCTTCGCGACAACTCAAGGTACACGAGGAGAACTATATTACCCATGACCTAGAATTGGGTGCTGTAGTTTTTCTCTTAGGTTATGGAGGCACTACTGTATGGTACGAAGTGTACGGTGTATACTGATCACAAGAGTCTCTAGTACATCCTTGCCAAAAAGAACTTAACATGAGACAACGTAGGTAGATTGAACTCCTAAGTGATTATGATTGCGATATACGTTATCACCCTAGGAAGGCAAACGTAGTGGCTAATGCCTTAAGCCGAAAGGAAAGGACAAAACCATTACGTGTCAGTTCATTAGTAATGACGGTTCACACTAAGTTACCCGAGCAGATTCTCAACGCTCAAACAGAAGCAATGAAAGAAGAAAATGTGAAAGCCGAAAATCTGGGGAAAGGGATCAAACCGATATTTGAGACTCGTCCTAACGGAACCCGATGCTTTGATAAACATGTTTGGTTGCCAAAATTCGGTGGGTTAAGAGATTTAATCATGCACGAGTCTCATAAATCCAAATACTCTATTCATCCGGGATCAGACAACATGTACCACAACCTGAAACAATTCTATTGGTGGCCGAACGTGAAGGCTGAGATTGCCACCTATGTTGGCAAGTGTCTAACATGTGCAAAGGTAAAGGTAGAGAATCAAAAACCAATCGGATTACTTCAAAAACCTGATATTCCTATTTGGAAATGGGAAAGAATCACCATGGATTTCATCACCAAGCTTCCTAGAACTCCAAGTGGATATGATTCGATTTGGGTCATTGTAGATCGTTTGACCAAATCTGCTCATTTTCTACCGATGAAAGACACTGACAGTATGGAGAAGCTTACTCAACTATACTTAAAAGAGATTGTCTGTAGACATGGTGTGCCAATATCAGTCATATCAGATAGAGGTAGCCGATTTACCTCTGGATTCTAGAAGTCACTCCAGAAAGCCTTGGATACAAACCAAGATATGAGTACAGCTTACGACCCACAGAAAGATGGTCAAAGTGAAAGGACAATACAAACTCTAGAAGACATGTTACGAGCATGTGTGATTGACTTTGGAAGTAGTTGGGATCGACATTTTCCATTAGACGAATTCTCCTATAACAATAGGTATCACGCAAGCATCAAGGTTGCGCCTTTTGAAGATCTTTATGAGCGGAAGTGTAGATCACCGGTCTGCTGGAGTGAGGTTAAGGATAGCCAACTCACAGGTCCAGAGATGATTCGTGAAACAACAGAAAAGATAGTACATATCAAAAACCGTTTGTTAGCTTCTCGTAGCCGCTAGAAAAGCTATGCAGATGTGAGACGTATACCTTTGGAGTTTAATGTAGGTGACTGAGTTATGCTCAAAGTTTCGCCATGGAAAGGCGTGATTCATTTTGGGAAGTGTGGGAAGGTAAGTCCATGTTACATCGGGCCATTCAAGATCCTAGCTAGGGTTAGTCCAATAGCTTACAAGTTAGAACTACCAGAAGAACTTCAAAGAATTCACAACACTTTTCACGTTTCAAATTTGAAGAAGTGTTTGTTAGATGAGAGTCTTGTCATTCCGTTGGAGGAGCTTCGAATTGATGACAAACTGCACTTTATAGAAGAACCTGTAGAAATCATGGACCAAGAGGTCAAGCAGCTGAAGCAAAGCCGCATCCCTATTGTCAAAGTTCATTAGAACTCTCGGCGAGGACCGGAATACACTTGGGAAAGAGAAGACCAGATGCGTCGGAAATATCCACATCTCTTCGCCAACACATCATCGACATCTAACTCGAACCGAATCCTGGGACGGGATTCCCTTTAAGGATTAGGTACAGTAACAATTCACAATTTTAAGATCATTATTTAGCTATTTAATTTTACTTAATATTTTATTTTAAGCTAATTTACTTTTGCGAGTAACTAGATAGGTTATCTCGCATACATCGTTAAACGTACATTTAACCTAAACCGACAACTTACAATACTCAGTAGACATATTTTTATGCATTTTGATTCCTTAAAATCATATTTTAAATATTTCATCTTCACTTTTCCATTTTTACTTAAACTTTGTACCTTTCGCCTTTTTGCACGTTTGCAGTCTACGTTTTCAATTTTTAAACAAAAAATAATCACCCAACAAGCTCCAGGATCACCTAAAATATCAAACTAGGTTTTGTTGCCAAAGTTTAACAATTTTGTATGTTTTATGTTTTTACATTACCTGGTTTTAAGTTTTGCGTCGTAAAAACTCCACATTTGCAATTACCGGTATCAAACTATACACTAAACGGTACCCCTTACACAAAATTTATAAAAAATTAGACAAAACTCACCACCTCATGTGAGGTGGCCGGTTTTGGGTGTCCACCAAGGACACTTGTCCCTTTTCTTTTACAACATAATCGCATGGATTACAAAAACTACTAAACAAACATGCAAAACCACCTTTTCTAGATCTCAAAACTAGTTACACTTTGCTCCTCCCTCCCCCTTGTTTTCCGTGAATATCAACCCACCCAAACCCCTCCATACTTTGATTTTTAACCAAAAATTTATGAAAGAAATGAAGACTTAAGTTCCATACTTTGTTCTTGATCAAATTTCATCCATGCAAGAGCTATATTTAAGAAGATATCAAGTGTTTTTATAGAAGTTCTTGCAAGAGTTTTTGGTGTCTAAATCTTGTATTCAAAAAGATTTGGTGAAAAGATTTGGAAGCTTGTTGGTGTGGTGATCTCATTTTAGTACTCCTAATTCTTGATTTCTCTTGTGTTTCATTTCATTTATGTAAGGAATCACTTAAAACTTTTCATTTCACTACTGATGTATATTTTATTTTACACATTTTTCATGTTTCATATGATTATTATATGAATTCATGCATTGTATATAGCTTAAAATGCTTAAAACTATGATTGGGACTAAGTTTGCAAAGACCATTTGGACCACGGGTTGTTCTCGTAATTTCTGTATTTAATCAGTAGACTTTGAGACTTAGTTAAAAGTATAGAGTTTTAGATCTATCTCTTAGCTTCAATTTTCCGGGTGGTTGGTCGCGTGGCGATACCCGATGATTTAATTAGAAAATAAACGGTAAAACTGGTTGGAAAACGCACACCAGATTCTAAACGTAAAAAGTTCATAGATCTATTCATTTCTGAGACTCGGTCTAGTTTTACTAAATGAAGGTAACACTTTAACTTGAACGTAGCCGAAAACCCCATGTAAAACGGAGTTACGGAACTCAACTTATCGCAAAAATGGTGAAATTGTTTAGGGTTGTCCTGGATCAGACTTGACATATAAGAATAAAATGTTAATTACACTTGGGCTATGCAATTTTAAAAGTAGTAAGACCCTCAAAACTGATTAGAACACTTAAAAACCTTTCCGGAAATATAAAATTTGAAGTATAACTCGTTACGGTTTAGGAGAAACAGAATTTCTAATAACGAATATCCACTTTTTATCAAAACTCGCACTTAACCTAAAATTTTATAACGTATCAAAACTTACTTAAAAATAGTCAAATATATTTTATAAACATCTAAAAACTCTATAAGTGATAATAAAAATTATGGGACTATTTTACAAATTTAAAAATACATAAACTATAAATTTTGTTAACACATTATGAATTTTACACTCACTCGAAGTGGTAGGACCCACTTTCGGGAATAAACCCGATAACTCATCTTTGGACAATTTGACCACATATTGACATAATAGGATTTTTGACAATACAAATAACATAAAAACCAGAACCTCGGACAACTTATATATTAGGGCTCGTAACACTTTCATTACTTGTCAATTTTAGTCCCTGTCACTTTATAATCCTTAAAAACACTATGTACAATTGCATAATTGATGTAATAATTATATAAAACTTTCTTGCATTCATACTCTATTATTTTAAAACCTAGTACGCAACATATTATTTTTTGGTTGCTCGTAGGACTTCTCGGTTTACCCGTCACTCTATTTACATCTTGCTATTCACTTTTGTTTACGGTGAGCTCATAGCCCCACTTTAACTCATTAAACTGTTTATAAACCCATTGGGGGAGATACATGCTATTTTATAATTTGGACACAAGTGGTTTAAAATGTATGCTTACTTGAAAGTATTATTGCTAAAGTACCGATATTGCCAGAAACAAGTCCCTAACGAATCATGAACCATTAATTACTTTATGTAAACACGAATATTGTGAATAGGCCTATTAGGATTGACGAATCCCGTTTGTGTTGATCAGATATATATCACAAATGCACTATATTTGAATAATTAGGTAAAATGTAAAATTACCTTTCAGGGCATTGGTTCATTCTATGAACCTTCAGTCAGTTTGCGTGTCATGAGCTTAGTGCAATAATAATTGCTTTATGATTATTTTGGGTTACGCAATTGTCTCTTAAACTTGAAATCTTGTGGTCCATTATTTATCTATAAACCCGTGAATTTCACTCAACCTTTGTGTTGACTTTTTTAGCATGTTTTATCTCAGGTCCTTAAGGTTTTTGGCAAGCATGAAGTCGCACGGAGAATGTTTTGATGGCTTGCATTTTGTTATCATTCGATAAATTCTTAAAAACTTTTTGTGTACGTATTATGTACTCTAAAACTATTTGGGACCTCTTGTAACTCTGATGTTTTATTATGATCGAATGATAAGCTTTTAAAACGTCTCATTTAGAGTCGCTTTCTATGATTATGACTGTTGTACTAATAAGTAGCACCCCAATGATATTACATTACGCTGCGATATTTTGGGGGTGTTACACTGCATATGAGTTTTTTCAAGTATTTCCTCAACGTATCTAGATTGCGATAGAAACATGCCTGCTAAAGTCCGTTGAGCCGAGATGCCAAGGAAATAATTAAGTAAGCCAAGACCGGTCGTAGAAAACTCGGCATGCAAGGAGCTGATCACCGCTGCAGAAGATGTTGTAAGAATGATATCATCGACATATAATAATAAATAAGCAATGTCAGTCCCGTGATGAAAAATAAACAACGAGGAGTCGGTTTTGTTGTGCTATAAACCGACTCTAGTAGCATGAGAGGCAAAGTGCTAAAAATTAAGCACGCGGGGGTTACTTAAGCCCATATAGTGATCGTTTTAAGTGACAAACATAATCAGGGTGAGCGGGTTCAAAAAACCCTAGAGGCTAATGCATATAAACTGTGTTAGAAAGATGACCATGAAGAAAAGCATTCTTCACATCCAACTGATGAATAGGCCAAGCACGCGAGACAATAATACTGAAAACAACACGAATAGTTTCTGGTTTAACAACCGGACTAAAAGTCTCATCACAGTTAATTCCATGTTGTTTACTATGACCATTGGCTCCAAATCAAGACTTGTACCTGCTAAGTGATCCATCTGCATTAAAGTTATGCCTGAAAAACCAAATAAATCGCAAAATATTCACATTAGTAGGGTGAGGCATAAGCACCCACGTACCATTAGTAATTACATCATTATATTCCTCTAACATATCATTTTTCCAATTAGTATCATGAATAGCATGAGTATGAGACTTAAGAATCGGGGACATAGTGGGGACACTAAGAGACATACGTTCAAGAGGTTTTGGAATGTCGGACTTTGCACGGGTAACAACGGGATGGATATTTTGAACAGTTTCGGGTGATTTTTGAGCTGCGGAATTAATAACAGTGGGGTTAGAGGTTGAGGTAGTTTGTTGTTGTGCCACAGGTGAAACAGGTAGTGGTGGGTTAGGATTGGTTTAATGGGTTGGGGTTAGTGGGGCAGTGTGTTGTTGTGCTGCGGGGGAAGCCATGGGTGGTAGACTAGCTTTGGTTTGGTGGGATGAGGTTATTGGGGAAGTTTATGTAAGGTTCTGATGGTCATCCGCATGGCTATAAAACATGTACAACGGAAAATAAACACATAAAGTCTTGCAGAAAAAAATTGTAGGATCGTGTTTTAGGTTGATATTGTGATTCGGGAGATTGGGGATCATAAAAGAATGTTAGGAAATTAAGCTTTAGCAGTTAAGACTATTGAAGGTAACAGTTAGGACTGTTGAAGATGGAAGTTAAGACTGCTGAAGAGTTTTGAAGACATGAGCAGTTAGGACTGCTGAGTGAAGAAGTTAGTACGGTTTATGTTTATGATTTATTTAATAGATAATTATGGAAAAGATATTGTGTATATCGTATAAGATTAGAATGATAGTTATCTTGTAAAGGAATCCTTGGTCTATAAAAGGATTGCCTAGGTTAAGGTTTAGATATACAATATATAGAAGTACGAATTAATTCATAGAGATTCAAGGTTGTAAACCCTAGTGATAGGAGATCACTCGTATTATTATTCTAATAATATTGAATCGTTGAAGGTTATTCTGTGTTCATTCATTGTTTTATTCAAATCATACAAAACACATAAAGTCTTCTAAGTGCTAGTTAGTAAATTCCGCGTGCTAGACTACGTATAATTATTAGTATCAAATCTAACACAAGGAGTGTGTGTAGATCCGGTCAAGTGGTATCAGAGCCAGGTTTACTGATACTTAGATTTAGAAGATCCGAGAAGAACAAAGATGGACATGGAAACAACACCATCCACAACCAACATTGCTGCTAAGCTTCCTATGCTTAAACCTAATTAGTTCGACATGTGGAGACTTCGTATTGAGCAGTTTTTCCAAGTGCAAGACTATGCACTGTGGGAGATCATTGAAGATGGAAACTCTTTTACACCTGTAACAACAACAACTGTTGTTGATGGTAAATCTGAGAGTACAGTGCAGACAAAGCCAACCACTAATGAAGAGAAGGCAAGGTACAAGAATGATGTTAAGGCTAGAAGTTTGCTTCTGATGACTATTCCCAATGATCAGTTGCTGAATTTTAGTAAGTTCAAGTGTGCTAAATCTCTTTTTGAAGCTATTGTTGCAAGATATGGTGGGAATGAAGCCACCAAGAAAACCCAGAAGACCCTTCTCAAGCATCAGTTTGAGAATTTTACTGCAACAAGAAATGAGTCGTTGGATCATATGTTCAATAGGCTTCAAAAACTGGTGAGTCAATTGGCTGTTCTAGGAATTGAGATACCAGCTAAATGGGCTATGCATGTGGTAGTATGGAAAAACAAGCCTGATATAGATTCCATGAGCTTAATGGATCTCTATAGCAACTTCAAGATAGTTGAACATGAGATTAAGAAGTCTGCTGGATCAAGCTCAAGCTCAAGCTCAGGGAATTTGGCCTTTGTATCAACTCCCAGTTCCTCAAGTCCAGATGAAGAAGTGCAAGTTGGTGGAGCAGTTGGTACTGCTAGTGCAAACCTTGGTACTGCTAGCACCTCAAGCAGTACTAGTGGACTTTTGAATGATGATACTTATTGTCCTTTCTTGACTACTCAGCACAATGGAAGTATGTTGACTCATTCAGATCTTCAAGAGATTGATGAAGATGATATTGAAGAGATGGATATTAAGTGGCAGCTCTCTCTTCTCAGTTTGAGAGCTAGGAGATTCTTGAAGAAGACTGGCAAGAAGATTTTCATAAACAGTAATGATGTTGCAGGATATGACAAGTCCAAGATTGAGTGCTACAACTGCCACAAGAAAGTTTATTACTCAAGGGAGTGTAGATTGCCAAGCCAACAAGATGGAAAGAGTAAAGCATATGGAAACAAGTCAAGAGTTGTGGAGGTTACTGATACAAGCTCAAAAGCCATGGTTGCTATTGATGGCTTAGGATTTGACTGGAGCTATATTGCAGAGGAGGAAGCAGAAGCATCTACAGAGGTTGCTCTCATGGCATTCTCAGATTCTGAGGTACAAGTTTCAAAATGTTCTAAATCTTGTGAAGCATTAAAAGATCTAGAAACACTTAAAACAAGATACGAGAATCAGAGAAAAGAATTAGTTGAAACTGCTTTTAGCTTAGCAAATCATAAGAGAGCGTTAGCTGTGTTAGAAGAAAAAATTGTTCATTATCAAAACAATGAGTCTAAGTTTTCTGATGATATGATTATTGTTAAGAGAGACTTAATGTTTAGAGAAAATGAGATCACTGTTTTAAAATATGAGCTAGAACAGGTTAAGAAAGCTAAGGAGAACATTTAGATGAGTGTAGACACACTTGAATACACATCAAAAGGTGTTCAAAAGATAATTGAGACTCAGATTCTTAATAAAGCTAAGTCATGCCTAGGATATAAGTCGGTGCCACCTCCCTATAGAGGAATTCCATCACCCAAAGGTGTAGACTTAGAATACACAGGACTCCGTGAATTTCAATTACCTATGCTTAACTATGGTCCTCAACCTAAGAAGGATGTAGTTCATAAACCTGCGTTTGAAAGTGCAAGTGATAAATCACTATCTGAGGACAAGGTGTCTTCTGATAAGTCCTCACCTAAGGACTCAGATGCTCCAACCATTGAGGAATGGATTTCTGATGATGAGGATGATCAGGCTGTGGTTAAGCTTGTTAGTGCTAAAGTGGAGGAACCAAAAGTTCCAAAGATGGTTAAACCTGAGACTGTTAGGCCTAGATCAAATGCCAAACCTTTTAGATCAACAGTTAGGTATGCAGAAATGTATAGAACCACAAACAAGCCAAGATGTAACCAGAGGAATTGGAATGACCTCAAATCCCACCAATTAGGAAAGGATTTTGTTTGCTATAGGAAAGCTTGTTACTCTTGTGGTAGCTTGGACCATCTTGCAACTTTTTGTGATAAGTATGTTAGAGGGTATTCAAACAAAAGCATGTGTCTGGAAAGACCTCAATCTTTTTCTAGGAATGATAAGATGATACCTCGATCAGTTCTTTTAAGGTCTGGACCTAAAGCAGTTCAAACTGCTAGACCAGCAGTTCAGACTGTCAGACCTATGAGACCAATTCACCCAAGGCCAACAATTCAAGGTGCAAAAATGTTTTCCAAATCAGCACCAAAAACTGTCAATAGACCCTTTCATCACAAAGCAGTTGTAAAAAATCAAGTTTGAAAACCTAAGGTAACAACTACCAAGCCAGCAGTTCCAACTGCTAGCAGGGTAATTGGTACTGGTGTGAATAAAAACACTGTTAAGGGAAACATGGGTAATGGAGTGAATGCTTCAGCATGTTGGGTATGGAGACCAATTAAACCCAATGGTGCTAAGACTGTTTTGAAAAGAATGAATTATGTTGATGCTAGAGGAAAGCCTAAGTCTGTTTTGGCTTGGGTTCCACAAGGAAATTAATTTTTCTTGTTATATGCATTGTTAGTCATATGCTTGTATCTTGTTTCTTTGTTTTTGGACTAACAATTGCAGAATTGGAAAGAAAACACCAAGGGATTAAGAATGCTTGATGTTTTGGACTAAATGGTGTTCTGAAGATTAGTATGTGATCTTTGCATACGACAAATGGTAATTGGTTCACCATGTCTTATCCACATAAGAACCAACTAGTCCAGAGCAAACGGTTTCTGGTAAAGACTAATCAAATCCGTTTATGGTTGACAATTTACCAAAAATTGTATGGTTATCAGCTCACCATATCTAAATGTGAAGAGTTGGCTAGTCCAAAGCAAACGGCTATTGGTAAAGACATATCAAATCCGTTGATAGCTGATAGTTTGCTAAAAACTATGTTTGAGTCATGGTATTTTAAAATTTTATTTCAAACAATTCGTACGGCTCAACAAAATTTTTGCAACAGTTGGTACGGTTAGTACAAAGTTGGGACGGCTCAACTAGCCGTTGTAAAAAAATCTGTCAGTAATTAATTTTCTAGCCGTTGGGGTAAAACCGTTATTCTCAAGATACTTATAGGGATTTTTATAGACGATAATTATCTTTTTACCATAAATTCATTTATTCTCTTTCTAAAGATAATTTATCTCATACGCATATTTCGCAAAACCTTAAACAGTACCAATAAACCCAAAGCGACTGCATAAACTTTAATTCCAATTTACAAGATCATTGTATTGCTAAAATCTTTCATTTTTCATCATTAAGAATGGCTGGATTGGATTTTGTTAAGCGTCACAACCAGGTTGTGTTTTTAGAGAAAACAGAGCAAGGAGATGGGCCGAAGTTTTATGAGATTGTGGATTTTCTCAATCACTCTCACATAAGGTATGCTCTAACCGTTTCTCCTACTTTTTATGTTTCGCACATCACAAAGTTCTGGCAGAATTCATCTGTCTTGACAAGTGATGATGGAGACTTAGAAATTCATACTGAAGTAGATGGCATTAAATTTGTTGTTACCGAGTCTATACTTAGGAGACATCTTAAATTAAATGACTCAGATGGTATCCACACAATGCTAAATACTAAAATTTGGGAAGAACTTACAAAAATGGGGTATAATACATCTGAACATAAATTGAATTTTCAAAAAGGATGTTTTTCACCTCAATGGAGATTTTTGATACATACTCTTCTCTGTTGTTTAAGTCCTAAAAAGACTGCTTGGGAGCAGTTGAGTAGCAATATTGCTATTGCTCTCATTTGCTTGTCTACAAACAGAATTTTTAACTTTTCAAAATATATTTTTGAGGGTATGGCATCAAATGTTGATAGTAAAACAAAGTTTTTAATGTATCCCAGGTTTGTTCAAACAATTTTAAATAAAAAGACATACCTGCTTACAAAACCAACTGAAACTTTTGCTACGCCTAGTCTACAATCAAAGGTTTTTCAAAATATGGCTATGGCTAGTAGGTTTTTTGAAGGGGAACCAGTTCCATTGTTTTCTCAAATGCTTCAAACTGAGTTGGGTGAAGGTTCAGCAGTTCCAACTGATCCCCATCACACATCCACTCAAGAATTTGAAACAACTCAACAACCACCCATCACTTATAGGAGAATGTCTAAACCTAGTCTAACTAGGGTTGTAACTAGATCCTTGCCCAAAGATTCACCTCTCCTAGCAGGTAATACAGCTAGAAGTGATGAGGGTAGTTCTTCACAAACTAAATTGACGGCTTTATGTACCAAGTTAGTAGCCAAGGTTGACACTTTGGAGAAGGAGCTAAAGAAAACCAAGGAGGAATTCAAAGCTCACAAGGAGAATTTTGCCAAAGTCAATACCAAGCTAACGAAAAGGGTGAAGAAGCTTGAAGAACAGTTGAAGCAGAAAAGGGCAAGAGTGATATTGGATGATGATTCTGATGATGATGATTCAGATGGTTCAGATGGGGATGATGAAAATTCTTCCAAACAGGGGAGGAAATTTGTTACAGATAAGGATAGAACAGGTTCTCAAGGGAGGTATGAAGAAGGTTCTGAACAAGATGAAGGTTTTGATATTGGTTCAGGTTCTGGTTATGTTCAAGAAGAAATAGCTGAGACACATCAAGCAGTTCCAAATGTTGAAGCAGTTCAAACTGCTGAGACAGAGCAACAAGCAGTTCCAACTGATGAAACTTCTGCCGAACAAGTTTATGAAAGGAGAAGAGCAGATAAAGGGAAGAAGCCTATGACATCTGAAGAAGTGGCTGCTGCTCAAGAACTTGAAAGGCTTAAAAGGTTGAAACCAAAAACTCAAGAACAGATAGATCATGATGCATAAGTTGCATGGCAATTGGTAGAAGAAGATTTGGCTGGTGAGGAAGCTAAACAAGCTCAGGTTGCTCAAGATGAACAATTTGCAAGAAAAATGGCTGCTGATGATATAAGAAATATAGCTGAATTCATGGAAAGAAAAAGATTAAAATGAAGTAAATCAAGAAGAGTTCAATGAACAGTTACAATATTTTCTGGATTCTGATGTGATTGTAAGAGCTCAAGCTTCAATGGTTCTTAAAGATAAACAGTTGAATGAAGAAGAAAAGACAGAGGAGCTTAAAGAATTTATACTTAAAAAGAATGGAGTTGCAACATGGGAAGATCTGATTCATAAGATAAGAGTATAACCACTGTGAAATTTTCGCCTCGTAATAAACAGGTTCATATTCTAATAAGATTTCATATTACCTTTTTCTGCATATAATTTTTTTTTATCTGATTGTGACTTCTATTTAATGTGACGTAACTCACATTTTCGATAAACGTGCTCCCACGCAACGCAACGCAACCCAACCTAACGAATTTAATGTTTATTTATTATAAACATTTATTTATGAGATATTACAACCTACCATTTGCCATTTTACGATAACTCGCGAAAGGACGTATAAACTTAACTTCTGTCAATAATTAGTGTTTCTAACGAAACCCTAAATTATTACGACAACAATTAGGCATAACTAGACTATAAAACCAAGGTACAAGTCCCTTAAACACAAAACTCATTTATTTTTATTTATATATATATATAACTTTAAAAATTATTTATTTTAAAGTCTAATTCACATATTTATTTTTCCTAATAAATATGTAAACCTAATAAATAATTGTACAAGTCCATAAAACCTACGGTACAACCCTTTAATGCACGAAATCTAAAAATCACCTTTATATATATTTAAAGCTTATTAAAAATTACATAAAAATTTCAATAATTAAGGGAACATTAAAAATGTATTTTTCTTAATTTCTAAACCTAAGTACTATCATCCTAAGCCTATGGTATAACCCTCCTTATGCACAAATCGAATTCTACCTATTTAAACCTAAATCGATACATGTTAAAAGTATATATATATTTATTTCAAAAATAGTATTTAACACAAGGAACTAATTAAATCATAGAAATTAAGTTAGTTACTCTCTAAATCCCTAGTATACACCTATTAAAGCCCACGATACCACACTCTTATGCATAATTCGAACCATAGTTTCCTCCTAGTTAGAATTCGACAAGCCTATCTACATCCTTGACAACACAAAACATTTTCTAAACCCTAAGAGTATCCACTTGGCTGCTCTCTTCTATGAACACACCTCCTTGTCTCAAAATCATAAATACTAGGTTAAAAAGAATGAACCAAATGTATGGCAAGGGAATAGACACATCATCACTCTTTCCCTCTCCTCCCAAGTGGCATCCCTTGCAGTTTCTGTCAGCAAATGTCCCTTAATATCTTCCTGGAAAACTCTAGACCAATACCCTCTATATATAGCAAGCACTAGTTTCACCTCTACACAACCCAACTCGACACATCAATAAACACAGCCACAACTCACTCATTCCTGATCAAACTCACTCACAAACACTCCCATAAAACTTTATTCGAAGACCAAGGATTAGGAGAAACACTATTGTCTCGGTTCAAGTTCATTCGACTAGTGAAAAGCCCTATCGAGTCTCACAACTAAGTAAGTATCTAAACCCTCTTTTCAATACTTTTAATTGTCTTTATGATACCTTTAAATCACTAGTAGTAATCGCCTATCCATGCTTAGAATAAAAATGAAATATTTTGTTTCTTAGTCGAGGATACCCTAACCGAACCCTAGGAATCATTTCTAAATTGGGAAAACATTAAAACAAGTCAAGTAATGATAGAAGTAACATATTCATGTAATAACAAGGTCATAATAACATATAAACTAGATGGACTAAAACGTATTGCCTTACTTTCTTTTATAACCGAATAAACCCCAAACACCCCTATCGAGTATAAAACAATTTTTGTAACATGAGAAGTCTTTAAAACATGTTTAATATAACTTAAACATGCTAATTATAAGGTTAATAAGTCGAGTGAACAAGTCGTCAAACCCAGAATTTTAAACCGAGTCATTTTTCTCAGTTCGGGTCAGTCGCTTATTCGACCAGGTCTGAGATTTTGGACCCCGATTTCGACTATCAAACGTTCTTTAAAAATTCTAGTTTTTGGCCACAAGATAGACCTTTTAGATGGTTAATTTCTGGAAAAAGAATTAGTCAAAAAGATCGAGTATTCGCAAAGATATCAAGGATTAAAGTCTGTCCCTTTTTCTGTATAGTCGAACACCCAAATAAACCATTCGAGCCTCATAAGCTTGAATGATAAGCTAAAGTTTTGTAAATAAGCTAGTCATATGATGAAAATAAAGAGGGAAAAGAGTCATGCAAAGTCTCGCTGTTTTTCAAAACTAAAAATGCAATTGTTGGAAATAAGGATATCGTATGAGGCAACCAAGGAGTCTCAGGGGGTGTTTCTGTCAAAACTAAAGTAAGTTTTATAGAAAGGACTTGTGTTGCTATCGACCAGCAGCTCAAGGGGAAAAAGTGTCAATTTCGAAAGTGTAAGGGTTAAAGTTGTCATTTGACCAAAGTTCAGGGGTAAAAATTGTAATTTTATAAAAGTTCAGGGATAAAAACTGTCATTTTTTGAAAGTTCGAGGGTATAAATTGTCAATACCTAAAACTATAGGGTAAGAAGCATAAATTTATATATAATCCTTAATATTAATATTTATAAATATTATTATTATTAATAATAATAAAATTTAACATACGATTAGTTTGGTAACAAACAAACAGAAACATAGGAATAAACAATACAGTAAAATCCAACTTTCAACTTCATCGACAACCTCTATTTTGATATGATTACTGAAACTTAGAATAACGAATCAGGTTGCGTGCCGGAGACGTTTATCAGCTTTACTTAGTATTATTTCTCATCCGGATCATCAAGGTGAGTTCATAATCCCACTTTTTACTTGTTTTTCAAATATGTGGGGAGATACATGCTACCAAACCGAACACAAGTATTTTTCTGATTGATATTGACTAAGTTACCTTTTGCCCAAAAAGACCCCCCATCATGAACCTCTAATCACCCGCGACTTAGGGTGAGCGCGAATATTGTGGATAGATCTATTGGGCTGACAACCCCTTTGTGTTACCGTAACGTAATACAAAGCATTATATTTGAGATAAATAAAGAGACCGGAAATCTCCTACCCGGGGGCAAAGTTACCTACATTTAATTATGGGGTAATTATTACATCATTAGTTCATGACTGTTGATGTTCTGTTAAGGCTTTGCGTGTCATGAGACTTAGGGCAATATATTTATATTCTGAACTGAACTGTTACTTTCCATTTAGATTGTGTTCAAACTGATTATAATTTAAACACTATGGATTCACTCAACCTTTGTGTTGACTTTTTAGCATGTTTATCTCAGGTATTTAAAGGACTGATCTTGGTACGGAGTGACTGTGGACTTTCATCTTATAACAAGAGTGTCCACTATGTTATCATTCAAATGAATAATGTAACTTTTACAATGTATTTCTGAACTTCCCTATGGGACCTGTCTTATGTACTCTGATTTAAATAATGAATGATAATATATTTTATCTAAAACGTCTCTTTTTGAGTCGTTTTCTATTATCATGACTGTGAACCGTGAAGTAACTCCCCAACTTATATTTCCGCTGCGAATATCGAAAACGGGGGTGTTACAGAGTGGTATCAGAGCTCATGGTTATAGAGAACCAAATGTTTTTCCAAACATTGAACTATAACCACTTTTCACGAACTTAACTGAAGGTCCTCCGTGCCACAGTATTTCTGAAACATTAGTTATATATGCTTTATCATAATCATTTAGTTGCATAAGTGCAATATTTATAATTACTGGGTGGTTACAGGGTTATGGTTTCCCCTACTCATTTTAACACTTCTATGTCGGATACGGATAACGAAAATATCGCAATCGTACCGGACATCACGACTATACTTGAACGAATGACACGATCAGACCCGGCAGCAGACGTCACGGTGGTGCCTGAAATTTCCTCGGTATTTGGGCATGACTCGAAGTCCGATCCATCTGAAGAACCATTCGAGGATACTCCAATGCCAGATATCGCGCCACATCCTGATGATCCATATCTGCAGGCCAGAGAGAGGGCCCGTACCATTGCAGATGAAGAGCCAGATGTCCCCTTGATTACGGAAGTACCTCCGGTTCCAGGTGAAAGAATTCGAAGGACGGCTAGAATAAGGACGCTTCCTGTGCCTCCACCTACGACATTTACCCGCTTCTCTCCTCCGTCAGTTCCGTATGAACTTAGTGAAGAGGTCAGGGCTATTATATCTAGATATAGTGCTCCGTCCCGATCACCTTCTCCTGAGATTTCTACTCCGCTATGAGTGTTTGAGATAGGAGAAAGTTCACGGAATGCTCAAGAACGTCAACTGACCATCCCTACTCTTTTATCACGGCTAGAATGACAAGAGGAACAGATTGAGACAACCTTGGGTCATCTAGACGAGTTACCATTGGAGCGCATTGAAGGCATCGAGTATAGGATGGAATATCTGACTACAGGCCAAGAGGCTGTGCAGCGGAAGATAGACGAAAACCGTGAGGAGTCAGAGATGCATTTGGAGCAAATCAGAAGGGAGATACCTTTTGTGTATGATAATGAGCTGAAGTTAATAGAAGAAATGATCAAAAGGAATGAAGAACTAGCAGCAGCCCAGGACAAGATCATGTCACTAGAGGTGACAGTGGCCGGAATGCAAGCTCAGCACCAAGAAAACATGAAGGTTCTCATCAGTATGATAGCCGAGCTTGAGAATCGACTTAAGGAAACCTCTGGTGGTCAGTAGGTCAAGATATATATACATATATGTTATCTTTTGTACTATATCTCAGTTATGAGATCTATAGTATAAATATAACACTAGTATGTAGTTTATATCATACAGCTTTTGTACAATTTTCCCAGCCACGGGGTATGTGGCATAAAAATGACACTTGTATAAATTTTGTTGTATGAATGACAAAATTTACAAGTTGTTTATGACTACATGTGGGTGTGAATTTTGTTATATTATGCTGTTGACCGATAATAACCAGCGCTGATCATTTGCATATTTAAACTGTTGTAACAGTATTTTACCTTGTTAAATAAATAAGGTCAATATGCAAATTCTAAACGAATGTTTTCCTGTAATAGAAATATGTCTCGTAGATCCCCCGAACCAACCATGTCCCAAGCTGCTATTCAAAAGCTTGTTGCAGACAGTATTGCTGCAGCACTCGAAAGCCAAGCAGCAGAATTTGCTCGTACCGGAAGCACTAGCCGACCTAACGGAGAAAACGAAACTGTAAATGCTCGCAAGTGTACTTACAAAGACTTCATGAACTGTAAACCAACTTTCTTCAAAGGAACAGAAGGAGCTAGTGAGTTGGCTCATTGGTTTGAACGTACAGAGGTAGTCTTTGTAAGAAGTGGATGTGCGGATGACAGCAAAGTCGCATTTGCTACTGGGACTTTACTAGATGATGCCCTGTCTTAGTGGACTGCTACTGCCAAAACTCTAGGTATTGAAGCAGCTCATCAACTCTCTTGGGATGATCTTAAAAGGAGAATGTTGAAGAAGTACTGTCCCCGTACTGAAATAAAAAAGCTGGAAGATGAATTTCACCAGCTTGTAGTGAAGGGAATGGATATCAGGACATACAATAGAAGGTTTCAGGAACTTGCTCTCCTGTGTCCAACTGTTGTGCCTGATCTCGAGAAATTGCTGGAGAAGTATACGGAAGGATTACCTCGATGCATTGAAGGAAATGTTACGGTGTCAAAGCCTCAGTCTTTGGAGGAGGCCATGTCTGTAGCTCAGCAGTTAATAGAACGAGAGATAAAGCGCAATTCTACTCAGGGAAATAATGATAACAAGCGAAAGCTTGATGATCGAAGGATTACCCATTACCACAATAACTACCCCAACAGCCACAACAACCGCCACAATCAACACAACTATCAAAACCGAAACAATCAACAGAACCGTCGGCAAGAGACTGCCAAAGCCTATACAGCCACTCCTATGGAGAGGACTGGTTACTCAGGAACGAAGCCATCATGTAATCGATGCTCGTTTCACCATCACGGTCCATGCTATGTCAAATGCGCAAAGTGTCAGAGGGTTGGACACCAGACTAAGGACTGTAAGGCAACGGGAGCAAACCTGCAGCCCGTGATCATAACTTGTCATGGATGTGGTGAGAAGGGGCATTATAAGAATCAGTGCCCAAAGCCGAATGTCAATCAGAACAATGGTGCCCGTGGACGAGTTTATGTGTTAGGAGATGGCAATGCGCAGCAGAACTCCGACGTAGTCACAGGTACGTTTCCTCTTAATCAGCGTTTAGCTAAAGTATTATTTGATACTGGAGCCGATAGGAGTTTTATATCGCTTACTTTTGCTTCCCTACTTAAACTTACCCCCACTGCCTTAGACAATCCCTACGAAATCGAGCTGGCTAATGGAAAATTAGTAGCCACTAACTCAATAATCCGAAACTGCACCTTAACATTACTAAACCAGCCATTCGACATCGACCTCATGCCCATCAAACTCGGTAGTTTCGTCATATGCGATGAAAAAGTGGTTCACATTCCTTTTGGGGATGAAACTTTGATTATCAGAGGTAATCAAAGTAAAACCAAATTAAACATAATATCCTGCGTTAAAACCATGAAGTACATCAGCAAAGGATGTCAAGCGTTTTTAGCCCACGTGACTGAAAAGAAAATGGAAGAGAAACGATTGGAAGATGTACCTGTAGCACGAGATTTTCCGGAAGTTTTTCCTGAAGAGTTACCTGGACTACCACCTGTTCGTCAGGTAGAGTTTCAGATTGACTTAGTACCGGAAGCAGTGCCAATTGCACGAGCACCTTATCGTTTAGCACCATCGGAGATGCAAGAACTATTCAACCAACTGCAGGAATTATTGGATAGAAATTTTATTCGACCAAGCACATCGCCTTGGGGAGCTCCTGTCCTATTTGTCAAAAAGAAGGACGGATCTCTTAGAATGTGTATCGATTACCGAGAGTTAAATAAACTTACGGTAAAGAATCGATATCCACTGCCAAGGATAGATGATTTGTTCGATCAACTGCAAGGCTCAAGCGTCTATTCGAAAATAGATCTAAGATCCGGATATCATCAGCTGTGTGTTAGGGAAGAGGATATTCCTAAAACAGCTTTTCGAACGAGATACGGTCACTACGAATTTCAAGTAATGCCATTCGGGTTAACTAACGCACCAGCTGTATTCATGGATCTCATGAATCGTGTGTGCAAACCTTATTTGGATAAATTCGTGATTGTGTTCATTGATGATATTCTTATCTATTCTCGGAGCGAAGAAGAGCATGCGGAGCATTTAAGAATAATTTTGGAGCTACTCAAGAGAGAACAACTGTACGCAAAATTCTCCAAGTGTGATTTCTGGATACGCACTGTACAGTTTCTAGGACACGTGATTGATCGCCATGGTATTTACGTGGATGCCTCCAAAATAGAAGCAGTCAAAAATTGGCCGACACCTACTACTCCCACTGAGGTGCGTCAATTTTTAGGACTGGCTGGCTATTATCGGAGATTCATTGAAGGATTCTCAAAGATTGCTAAATCTTTAACAGAGTTAACACAGAAGAATAAGAAGTATGTTTGGGGAGAAAATCAGGAGAAAGCTTTCCAGCTATTAAAGCAAAAGCTTTGTGAAGCACCAGTTCTAGCTTTGCCTGAAGGGAGTGATGAATTTATTGTGTATTGTGACGCATCGCATCAAGGGTTAGGTGCAGTCCTTAATTATGCAGAGAAATAAAGTCATTGCTTATGCCTCTAGACAGCTTAGGCCTCATGAGGAGAATTATACGACTCATTATCTTGAGCTAGGAGCAGTTGTATTTGCTCTTAAAATCTGGAGACATTACCTGTACGGCACAAAGTGCGTTGTGTTTACTGATCACAAGAGCCTCCAACATATTCTTGATCAGAAAGAACTAAACATGAGGCAACTCCGATGGATAGAGTTATTAAGTGATTATGACTGTGAAATTCGTTATCACCCTGGAAAAGCAAATGTTGTAGCAGATGCTTTAAGCAGGAAGGAACGAATTAAGCCTCTTAGAGTCAGGGCTTTAGTCATGACCATTAATTTGGATTTGCCATCCCAAATTCTCAATGCACAAACTGAAGCAGTAAAAGAAGAAAATATTCAGGCTGAGAATTTGAGAGGAATGGACAAGGCGTTTGAATTTCGTTCTGATGGGACACGTTGCATAAAGAACCGAAGCTGGTTACCATTCTTTGGTGATTTAAGGAATGTGATTATGCACGAGTCACATAAATCCAAATATTCTATTCACCCAGGATCCGAAAAGATGTATCAGGATCTCAAGAAGCTTTACTGGTGGCCAAACATGAAAGCTGACATTGCTGAGTATGTCAGTAAATGTTTGACTTGTGCGCGAGTAAAAGCTGAACATCAAAGGCCATCCGGCTTATTGACGCAACCTGAGATTCCTGTATGGAAATGGGAAAGAATAACTATGGATTTTATTACCAAGTTACCTAGGACGTCAAGCGGATATGACGCCATCTGGGTCATTGTAGATCGTCTTACGAAATCGGCTCATTTTCTGCCAATCAAAGAGACTGATGAAGTGGAAGATTTAGCTCCATTATATCTAAAAGAGATAGTATCTCGACATGGAGTACCAGTTTCCATTATTTCGGATCGTGATTCTCGTTTCACGTCTCGATTTTGGGAAAAGCTTCAGACAGCTTTAGGTACTAATTTAGATATGAGCACGGCTTACCATCCGCAAACCGACGGACAAAGCGAGAGAACTATCCAAACGTTGGAAGATATGCTCAGGGCATGTGTGATAGATTTTGGCAAAGGATGGGATAAGTATCTGCCTTTGGCCGAATTCTTATACAACAATAGTTACCATGCCAGTATAAAAGCAGCACCATTTGAAGCACTTTATGGACGAAAGTGTCGATCACCTATTTGCTGGGCAGAAGTTGGAGAGTCTCAACTTACTGGACTAGAAATGATTCAAGAAACGACCGACAAAATCGTGCAAATTAGACAACATTTGCGAGCAGCCCGGGATAGACAGAAAAGCTATGTTGACACAAGACAAAAGCCTATGGAGTTTGAAGTTGGAGATAAAGTAATGCTGAAAGTTTCATCGTGGAAAGGCATGGTTAGATTCGGAAAGCAAGGGAAGTTGAATCCCAGATACATCGGGCCATTCAAGATTCTGGATAGAATCGGTCCAGTAGCCTATAGATTAGAGCTTCATGTAGAGCTTAGTAAAATTCATCCCGTCTTTCACGTCTCCAATCTGAAAAAGTGCCTATCAGATGAAACACTTGTGATTCCTATAAAAGAGCTTCGTCTTAATGACAAACTCAATTTTGTGGAAGAACCAGTGGAGATCATGGAAAGAGAAGTCAAACAGTTAAAGCGAAGCCGCATTCCTATCGTTAAGGTTAGATGGAACTCTAAAAGAGGACCAGAATTTACCTGGGAACGTGAAGATCAAATCCGAACGAAATACCCGCATCTTTTCCCTCCTACCTCAACCAACACCAACTGAATCTCGGGACGAGATTCCCGTCAACAGGGGGATACTATAACCACTGTGAAATTTTCGCCTCGTAATAAACAGGTTCATATTCTAATAAGATTTCATATTACCTTTTTCTGCATATAATTTTTTTTTATCTGATTGTGACTTCTATTTAATGTGACGTAACTCACATTTTCGATAAACGTACTCCCACGCAACGCAACGCAACCCAACCTAACGAATTTAATGTTTATTTATTATAAACATTTCTTTATGAGATATTACAACCTACCATTTGCCATTTTACGATAACTTGCGAAAGGACGTATAAACTTAACTTCTGTCAATAATTAGCGTTTCTAACGAAACCCTAAATTATTACAACAAAAATTAGGCATAACTAGACTATAAAACCAAGGTACAAGTGCCTTAAGCACAAAACTCATTTATTTTTATTTATATATATATATATAACTTTAAAAATTATTTATTTTAAAGTCTAATTCACATATTTATTTTTCCTAATAAATACCTAATAAATAATTGTACAAGTCCATAAAACCTACGGTACAACCCTTTAATGCACGAAATCTAAAAATCACCTTTATATATATATTTAAAGCTTATTAAAAATTACATAAAAATTTCAATAATTAAGGGAACATTAAAAATGTATTTTTCTTAATTTCTAAACCTATGTACTATCATCCTAAGCCTATGGTACAACCCTCCTTATGCACAAATCGAATTCTACCTATTTAAACCTAAATCGATACATGTTAAAAGTATATATATATTTTTCAAAAATAGTATTTAACACAAGGAACTAATTAAATCATAGAAATTAAGTTAGTTACTCTCTAAATCCCTAGTATACACCTATTAAAGCCCACGATACCACACTCTTATGCATAATTCGAACCGTAGTTTCCTCCTAGTTAGAATTCGACAAGCCTATCTACATCCTTGACAACACAAAACATTTTCTAAACCCTAAGAGTATCTACTTGGCTGCTCTCTTCTATAAACACACCTCCTTGTCTCAAAATCACAAATACTAGGTTAAAAAGAATGAACCAAATGTTTGGCAAGGGAATAGACACATCATCACTCTTTCCCCCTACTCCCAAGTGGCATCCCTTGCAGTTTTTGTCAGCAAATGTCCCTTAATATCTTCTTGGAAAACCCTAGACCAATCCCTTCTATAAATAGCAAGCCCTAGTTTCACCTCTACACAACCCAACTCGACACATCAATAAACACAGCCACAACTCACTCATTCCTGATCAAACTCACTCACAAACACTCTCATAAAACTTTATTCGAAGACCAAGGATTAGGAGAAACACTAGTGTCTCGGTTCAAGTTCATTCGACTAGTGAAAAGCCCTATCGAGTCTCACAACTAAGTATCTAAACCCTCTTTTCATTACTTTTAATTGTCTTTATGATACCTTTAAATCACTAGTAGTAATCGCCTATCCATGCTTAGAATAAAAATGAAATATTTTGTTTCTTAGTCGAGGAAACCCTAACCGAACCCTAGGAATCATTTCTAAATCAGGAAAACATTAAAACAAGTCAAGTAATGATAGAAGTAACATATTCTTGTAATAACAAGGTCATAATAACATATAAACTAGAAGGACCAAAACGTTTTGCCCTACTTTCTTTTATAACCGAATAAACCCCAAACACCCCTATCGAGTATAAAACAATTTTTGTAACATGAGAAGTCTTTAAAACATGTTTAATATAACTTAAACATGCTAATTATAAGGTTAATAAGTCGAGTGAACAAGTCGTCAAACCCAAAATTGCAAACCGAGTCATTTTTCTCAGTTTGGGTCAGTCGCTTATTCGACCAGGTCTGAGACTTTAGACCCCGATTTCGAATATCAAACGTTCTTTAAAAATTCTAGTTTTTGGCCACAAGATAGACCTTTTAGATGGTTAGTTTCTGGAAAAAGAATTAGTCAAAAAGATCGAGTATTCGCAAAGATATCAAGGATTAAAGTCTGTCCCTTTTTCTGTATAGTCGAACACCCAAATAAACCATTCGAGCCTCATAAGCTCGAATGTTAAGCTAAAGTTTTGTAAATAAGCTAGTCATATGATGAAAATAAAGAGGGAAAAGAGTCATGCAAAGTCTCGCTGTTTTTCAAAACTAAAAATGCAATTGTTGGAAATAAGGATATCGTATGAGGCAACCAAGGAGTCTCAAGGCGTGTTTCTGTCAAAACTAAAGTAAGTTTTATAAAAAGGACTTGTGTTGTTGTCGACCAGCAGCTCAAGGGGAAAAAGTGTCAATTTCGAAAGTGTAAGGGTTAAAGTTGTCATTTGACCAAAGTTCAGGGGTAAAAATTGTGATTTTATAAAAGTTCAGGGATAAAAACTGTCATTTTGTGAAAGTTCGAGGGTATAAATTGTCAATACCTAAAACTATAGAGTAAGAAGCGTAAATTTATATATAATCCTTAATATTAATATTTATAAATATTATTATTATTAATAATAATAAAATTTAACATACGATTAGTTTGGTAACAAACAAACAGAAACATAGGAATAAACAATACAGTAAAATCCAACTTTCAACTTCATCGACAACCTCTATTTTGATATGGTTACTGAAACTTAGAATAATGAATCAGGTTGCGTGCCGGAGACGTTTATCAGCTTTACTTAGTATTATTTCTCATCCGGATAATCAAGGTGAGTTCATAATCCCACTTTTTACTTGTCTTTCAAATATGTGGGGAGATACATGCTACCAAACCGAACACAAGTATTTTTCTGATTGATATTGACTAAGTTACCTTTTGCCCAAAAAGACCCCCCATCATGAACCTCTAATCACCCGCGACTTAGGGTGAGCGCGAATATTGTGGATAGATCTATTGGGCTGACAACCCCTTTGTGTTACCGTAACGTAACACAAAGCATTATATTTGAGATAAATAAAGAGACCGGCAATCTCCTACTCGGGGGCAAAGTTACCTACATTTAATTATGGGGTAATTATTACATCATTAGTTCATGACTGTTGATGTTCTGTTAAGGCTTTGCGTGTCATGAGACTTAGGGCAATATATTTATATTCTGAACTGAACTGTTACTTTCCATTTAGATTGTGTTCAAACTGATTATAATTTAAACGCTATGGATTCACTCAACCTTTGTGTTGACTTTTTAGCATGTTTATCTCAGGTATTTAAAAGACTGATCTTGGTACGGAGTGACTGTGGACTTTCATCTTATAACAAGAGTGTCCACTATGTTATCATTCAAATGAATAATGTAACTTTTACAACGTATTTCTGAACTTCCCTATGGGACCTGTCTTATGTACTCTGATTTAAATAATGAATGATAACATATTTTATCTAAAACGTCTCTTTTTGAGTCGTTTTCTATTATCATGACTGTGAACCGTGAAGTAACTCCCCAACTTATATTTCCGCTGCGAATATCGAAAACGGGGGTGTTACAAAGAGAAAGACAGAAGTCAGGGTACAAGACAAAGTCGCCAACAAAGAATGAAGGGATGGAAGATTATCAGACTTGGAGATATTTCTGAAAGATATAAGTTGTTTGAAGATTTACTCAAAGGCTTTGACAGAGAAGATCTAAATCAACTATGGAGCTTGGTGAAAGAGAAATTCAGAGATATTGATCCTATTGAAGATAAAGATAAAGAACTATGGGTTCAATTGAAGAGAATTTATGAACCAGATGGTGGAGAGTCGATATGGAGATTTCAAGCCCAAGTCAAGGACATCACTTGGAAGTTATTTGGAATGTGTGGAGTACACAGAGTGTCTACCAAGGATGGAATAGAGATCTACATGCTGGTTGAAAAAGATTATCCACTCAGACCAGGTGTTTTGACAATGATGACATGTGTTAGACTGGAAGCTAATGAAGAATCTGAGATGGCTGATATGCTGGTGAAAAAGATATTCAACCTTGCACAAGAAGTGAAAGCTAGATCTAAGAGATTTGCTTGATAGGTGTTTGAAATAATTTTCGGCATTAAGAAGAAGAAGCTTAATTTGAAGAAACTTAGTGATTTGGATAGAAATCATAAGTTTAGGGGAGGATTGTTAGGAAATTAAGCTTTAGCAGTTAAGACTGTTTAAGGTAAAAGTTAGGACTGTTGAAGATTAAAGTTAAGACTGCTGAAGAGTTTTGAAGACATGAGCAGTTAGGACTGCTGAGTGAAGAAGTTAGTACGGTTTATGTTTATGATTTATGTAATAGATAATTATGGAAAAGATATTTTGTATATCGTATAAGATTAGAATGATAGTTATCTTGTAAAGGAATCCTTGGTCTATAAAAGGATTGCCTAGGTTAAGTTTTAGATATACAATATATAGAAGTACGAATTAATTCATAGAGATTCAAGGTTGTAAACCCTAGTGATAGGAGATCACTCGTATTATTATTCTAATAATATTGAATCGTTGAAGGTTATTCTGTGTTCATTAATTGTTTTATTCAAATCATACAAAACACATAAAGTCTTCTAAGTGCTAGCTAGTAAATTCCGCGTGCTAGACTACGTATAATTCTTAGTATCACATCTAACACAAGGAGTGTGTGTAGATCCGGTGTGTGTAGATCCGGTCAAAGAATAACATAGCCAAGGTTAGTGAGAGAAAGTAGAGAGAGAATGAAACTATGTGTTTTATTGATAAAGATGAAAGAGTAAATTACACACTAAGTCTCACCCTCCTAGTGAAGTCTAGGAGGGCTTATATAGCCTAACATACACACCACCTTACAATAATGACAGTTTCAGTACCTGTGTATTTAGGCTTACATGATAACTAATGTAATCCCGTAAATGTCGTTCCACTTACGTGTTATGAGCATTCCCAACAATCTTCCCCCAATGGGACGACATAAGGGAATACTTACAACATTTCCTACAAGTACAAATATAAGTAAAATAACGTCTTCATAAGCTCTTCAAACGCTGAGGAGGACTGCAGTTTACGCTCTTTGTCTTCATCTTGTATCTCGGCTTGAGATCTTTTCTTCACTTGTAGGCAAATGATGTAATATGAATAAACTGGATAAACTTCCCCCCAATTCATGTTGCATCTATTTAGCAGCTTCTCCGTACACTTCTTTTTGGCGAAGTTTCTGAATCAGCTTCCCCCCAAACTGACAACCGTTTTTAGCAGATTCGAAACTTTGATGTAGTTAACATGTCTTCTAACTTTTGAAGTTTTAAGTACGCAACAGAATTTGTAGATAACACAGTAAACCACCTCAAGCAAATCTAACTAGTCACTTAATCACAATTATACTTAATGCGGAAACTGCGTTCGGGGGTAACATGCAAGAAATCAGCAAGATTTTCTCACATATGTAGGCTACTTCACACTTCACAACCTGCGAAAGTTGAAACGATTACACCAAAATCACAAAACTGACTCACTGATCATCTCTGCGGACGTCTCTCCGGTAGTCATAACATTGTAGTCTCGATCACGTGAACCTGTTATGCGTCCCTGATTTGCACATTTCTTCCCCCTGATTGCAGATACACATGGAAAAAGAGTGTTTTCGTAAAAAAAGTCAAAAAAAGTACGAAGAACATCCACTCTCCTCCCCCATGATGTCTTCGCGGAATCGAAAGCATACACACTATGTTTACGATGGAAAACGGAGGCAGCGTAACCCCATATGTCCAATTAACCGAACAAGTGTGAAGAACCATAAATCTCTGTTAAGCTTAAAAATATCCTGTGAGAATCAACTGTTGATAATATCTCTACTCTTTTATACTCCTCTCAGTTAACTCTTTATTGACCCCATTATCATTCTGACGGCTCTTTGTAGTGACTACTGATGGAGAAAACTCAATATGACAAACTTGAGACTGAAGTAAAATAACCCGAGCTCGTGACTTAAACTTGCACTATTGTCTGACAAAGAACCAATACTGAGAATTTCAATAAAGGTAGAACCATATACCCATCCAACCATCCTTAACTGTATATGAACTTCTCTCGAATTATCTACAACTTTTTGTGACACTTGAGCACTACAACGTAACTCCTTTAAAGTGATAGCTATACACTGTGACCACAACAACGTAACTCCTTACATCAGGTATAAGTAGACAAATCAAGTCTTAATCATTCTAACGGTTAAAAGCTCGAACAAGGATCTCGAATAATCATGCATCCAACGAACACCGATATCTTCAAATACTAAGTACACGCGCGTGTGAAATTTCACTTCATCCTCAAATAAATAATAATGAATAAACTACGTAGTCACATCTTCCGACTAAATGCCCAAATCCACCCTTTATTACTTGGTTAAGTGAATCATGATAATGGTTTTTCCGATCTTGTCAAAAACCTAACCCATGAATATTAATCACTTAGTCATAACCAACTCCAAATATAACCATTTAATCAATAATGATACAAAAAACTTAGTAAAATATTATGATAATATTCGAGCTCAATAATTCAAACCCAGCAGTCCAAAATTTTCGTTAATCTGCTAAAATGCAAAAGTAAATAAGCCCGGTCCAAACACAAACAATATAAGCCCAACAATTAGAAAAATAAACCTGATCTAACTCCATACCCTAAATACACGGGTATTAAACCACACCACAGCTTCTTTTGATAACCCTAATCCTATAATCATTCTCCCCCATCTATCTCATTTCTCTCCCCAAACTCAGATCTAAAACAAATCTAATCTTTGTTGTGCACCTGCTATGAGAGCCTAGCCACATAAAGGCCCTATTCTTTTGTTCCTTACAGTCGAACAACACAAGGACGGGCTTCAAGATCATTAAAAAAATAGTCACGGTAGGTTTCTTGTGTTGTTGTGAATTTTGTGAATCGAAACGAGGATAGAATATGTGCAGTCTTGTTTGTTGGGTTTTAAAGGTTACTGCTGCTGACATTGTTAATACTGCTCAGGGATTACTCAGGAAATACAACAAGTTATTAATGATGCTGGTTACAAAGTTAATGCTGCTACTTGAAGATTGATGCTGCTGCAAGATTAATACTGCTAGAACACTTAGTTAGTATTGCTATTACATTGTTAGTGTTGCTAGAGTATTAGAGTCGGTTATTATGTATAGTATGTTTAAGATAAATATAGAAAAGATTCTATAAAGATTTATCTTGTGTAGAAAGTTTTGTAAGCCGACTAGGTCTCCTTTGTCTATAAAAGGAGGATCTAGGGCATAGATGAATAGTTAGATATACGGCTTTAAGAGAAAACATCAAGGTTGTAAACCCTAATCCTCAAGGAGTATTCGTATTAATATAATATTGAAGTCTTTAGTTTGAATTCATTGTTCATTATTTCATTAGTTCTTCTTAAGATCAAATACAAGATTTCGCATTGTGTTTGATAAGTTACAATTATAAGACAGTTTCTATACCCAATTGTGTTAGATTTATCTAGCATAGCTAAATCTTTACAAGCTAAAGAATTCGATCAAATGCTCAACTGGGATCAATAAGTGGTATCAGAGCTTGTGATCTAGAGACTGTGAATCAAGAAGAACCCGAAGGATCGTTTATAGCTCAAGAAAAGACCTAGAATCAGAATCTACTCACATGATCACTGCATCAAAGGTCCTCATGCTCAAGCCTGGAGAATATGAGCTATGGCGGATGAGGATAGAACAGTACATTTAGATAGTTTATTACTCTATGTGGGAGGTCATAGAGAATGGTAATCAACTACCAGAGACTGAAACTTCTGTTGAAGGTGTTATCACAATAATGCCTATCAAGACTGCTGAAGAAAAGGCTCAAAGAAGGCTTGAAGTAAAGGCCAGAAGTACTCTTATGATGGGAATTCCTAATGATCATCAGCTAACCTTCAACCACATCAAGGATGCTAAACAGTTGCTAAAAGCAATTGAGACAAGATTTGGAGGGAATGTTGCAACCAAGAAGACAAAGAAGAACCTCTTGAAGCAACAATATGAAAATTTTGCTGCTTTAAGTTCTGAAAATCTTGATCAAACTTTTGACAGGCTTCAAAAACTCATCAGTCAATTGGCACTTGTTGAAGTCTCAATTTCTCAAGAAGATGTCAATCAATAGTTTTTGAGAAGCTTATCACTAGAGTGGCACACACATACTGTGGTATGGAGAAACAAGGATGATCTGGATACTATGAGTTTTGACGATCTGTATAACAATCTTAAAGTTTTGAATATGAAGTTAAAGGGTCATCTAGTTCATCAAAAAGCACACAAAACCTAGCTTTTGTGTCCTCCTCCAATAACAGTCCTAGCAGTCCTAATGAAGTAGTAATGTTGCTCATGTAATTAGTACTGTTGGCACTCAAGTAAATGCTGCTAGGTCTACAACCCTTGATAACTTGAGTGATGCTGTTATTTATGCTTTCTTAGCTGGTGCATCTACTAGTTCTCAAGTTATGCATGAAGATTTAGAACAGATCCATCCAGATGATCTTGAGGAGATGGACTTGAAGTGGTAGATGGCAATGTTGAGTGTGAGGGCAAGAAGATACTTGAGCAGGACTGGAAAGAATCTCAAGATTATTGGGAAGGATACCTTGGGTTTTGACAAATCCAAGATTGAATGCTACAACTGTCATAGGAAGGGACACTTTGCTAGAGAGTGCAGGGCACCAAGGAATCATAACAACAAGAGTAATAAAGTTACAAGGAGAACTGTACCTGTGGAAACTACAAATTTTACAGCTTTAGTGTCTCAATGTGATGGTCTTGGAGCTTATGACTAGAGTGATCAAGCAGCTGAAGGACCTAACTTTGCTCTTATGGACTACTCTTCTGCATCAAGTTCTGATTCTGAGGTATCTAATAGTTCTAGTTGTTCGTTTAAGTCTTGTTTAGATATTGTTGAAGAACTTAAGGCTAGGAATGACAAGCTATTGGAAGAGGTAAAAATGTTAAAATTGGACAATTTAGGCTATAAGGTAGGTCTAAAATCTGTTGAGGAAAGACTTGACTTTTTCAAACAAAATGAGTTAGAATATGTAGAAAAAGTGAATGTTCTTGAAGGTAAGCTTTTTGTAAAAGAAAATGAAGTTAATGTACTTTCAAAAAGATTAGAAGAGGCTGAAAAAGAAAAAGATGCAACTTATAAGGAATTAGAAAAACATCATGTTAAGGTCAATAAGCTTGAATTTGCATCTGAAAGTGTTAACAAGAGAATTGAGTGTCAGTTAATGAGGAGAGGTAGTGGCATAGGTTATCATGAAGTTCCTCCTTCAATAACAAGCAAGTATGTACCTCCTATCCCGGAATTGTCTTGCCCGAGTGAGTAAAATGTTATGTCTTTAGGAGAAAGTAGTGAATCTAATGAGGACAAACCTAAGACTGAAATAAGTATTTTGATGCACCTACTATTGAGGATTGGGTGTCTGATGATGATGAGAAACAAGAAAAGGATGAACCTAAGGTTGAGAGTGTACCAGTCAAACCTAGTGTTGAACAGATTAAATTTGTCAAACCTAGTTTTTTGTAATAAGGTGTCTAAGAAATCTGTTAAGTACACTGAGAAACCTAGGCAGATCCCAAATATGCCTAGAGGTAGCCAAAGAAGTTAAAATGGTCTGATATCTCAAAGGTTAGGAAGTGACTTTGAGATGATCAATAAGGCTTGTCATCATTGAGGTAGTTTTGAACATTTACAAGATAATTGTTTTTACTATCAAAAACCAGTGTGGAACTATGCTAGGAGGGTGAATCATAAAAGTTTTTCTAAAAATACTCACCCACATGCTAAAAAAAACATGGTTCCAAGAGCAGTACTAATGAAATCTGGTGAAATATCAGTTACAACTGCTAATCAAAATGTTTCTAAACAAGCAGTAGTAACTAATGCTGCTAGATCAGTTAGTACTTCTAACACCAAAAGAACAGTGAATGGTGCAAATAAATTATCCAAGTTTTCAAACAAAGCACATTCCACTGTAAAACAGCCCATTCAAAAGCCAACAACTATTAGTGCTGCTAAGGCAAAGCCAGTAGTTTCTACTGTTGAGCCAAAAGTAATTACTGATACTGTTTCGGGAAATCATTTTTATGTTGTGAAGTCCTCAGCTTGTTGGGTCTGGAAACCAAAAGGTAAAGTTTTAGATCATGTTTCTAGAAATAGCAATGCATCTATAGTTTTAAAGAGATATGATTATGTAGATGCATATCACACCCCCAGAATCGGGTCCAGCAGAAGCATACATGTCGCTGGGGTGCAACTCAATTGGTATCACAACACAAGTACATAGAACGGTTTTTACCTCAAACATTTATAATAAAATTGTTTAACAAAAGTGTTGAATTTTCATTGTTAAAAGTTGTGCGGAAATAGGCCCTTTAAACAGTAAAACGGTCCCCAAATGTTTATTAGAGTCTTTTATGACCATGCCATGCCCTGCCAAAAGCCTCCAGTAGCGTGCTATTGCTTATACCTGAAAATACATGCAAAAAGTGTCAACACGAGGTTGGTGAGTTCATAGAGTTTAGCAAAAAAAAATGTAAAGCATTTGAATGAAGATTTCCCAGCAAAGGCATTGTAAATCCACCCAGTTCCAAGCCCCGTCCATACAAGACTTGCAACCTGTGTGTTTACAACCCACTGCTAATTATGATCTGGATTGTGAACGTCAATTGATTTATGGACCACAAAAATTAAATGAACAATATATTCCCAATATATATAGAGTTATGACAACTAAATTTCATGACACTGAAGCCTTGTGATTGCAGATTGGGCATACTTTTTACATAACAGTCAAGTGGGGAAGCTACAGTCCGTTTGACATATCAGTGAGGCGGGGAAACCACAATACGTTGGCATATCAGCCAGTGGGGAAACCACAATACTACGTTCGACATATAAGCCAGTGGGGAAACCACAATACGTTTGACATATCAGCTAGTGGGGAAACCACAATACGTTTGACATATCAGCCAGTGGGGAAACCACAATACGTTTGACATATCAGCCAGTGGGGAAACCACAATACGTTTGGCATATCAGCCAGTGGGGAAACCACAACACGTTTGGCATATCAGTCAAGTGGGGAAACCACAGTACTACGTTGACGTATTAGCCAGTGGGGATACCACCCGGACAACCAAAGTTTCTAATCACAATGTTCGCGCTTAATGGGTTATAACATAGGCAATATAAAATAGCTTAATGTACTAGTGTCCATAAGAAAATGATCAAGGGTGAAAATGTAAACACAAAATACTTCTGAGCAACGACTCAAGTATTTTAGCCAATCAATAATGTTTGAAAGACAACTCACGTCTCAAGCAAAGCAAGCATGGAGTTTAAATGTAAAATGAGCATAGAGTTTAATGAAAAACGAGCATGTATTCTCCTCCAAAACAGTTACAAAACAAGTAAAAGTAGGGGCCATGAAACTCACCTGGTGCGATGGCTACAATGACAAAAGTGGATATGCTGAAATGAGGCTCGGTCTCCAACCGCGACCTAATATGATGGTATGATTTAATGTAAGCAATGAAATGATGCTACACATGCAAATATGTATGTTATCGATACCACTCGTTAATTTTGAAAATAATGTTTATCGTCGAAAAATATATTTTTGACGTCTTGTTAAGTTATAAACTACTTTTCTTGTAAATATGTCGAAACGGTACTCCACGATCCTCGTTTGGTGTTTTATCGTCAAATATAATGTTCTTGTCGCAATTTAATATTTTCCTTAACTTGTGAAAATATGCCCAAAATGACCTCGTAAAACGATTCGTGAAATATTGTACGTTAAGTGTTAGGACATAAGCTTGACGTTTTGAAAACCTTGCAACAATGTCTAGGAGTCGTATCATTTAACTTTTGACCACACGCGTCTCGATCAATGAGAAAAATAGCTCTCAACATGATGACTTGAAAGAAAAACTGTTTTTATACTTAGAATTATTTTGCTAATAGGGCTGTCAAAAATAATAATGGTTCGTCGGGCTTTAAACGTGTATATATCGGTCGTTACAAGCTCGTTTTCTACGTTCTTTATATCCACGAATTCGTATAAACATGAACTAACATAATCTCAGTAGGTCGGCTCCTCTAGGTCACGTCTAACGCCTCATTTTTCCTTTGAATCTCGGCGATCAGCAACTAAATTTTCAGAATTTAGTTTTTCGTCGTCAAACTTTGAAAAATCATAACTTTCTCGTCGTAAGTCAGTTTTTAGTGATTCAAGCGGCCACGGTTTTGTTTTTGAAAGAAATGTTGTTCCCTTAACACACTTAGAGTTAACTAGAAAGTTAATCTATTCGTGTTTATGACTAATACAATGTTATGATTAATTCTAACAGATTAATGAAACGTAAAAGTAAAAACACATAAGTATTTTTCAACGTTTAAATTCTTATTAGAAATGAATCAAAGAATCTATTACCCATGTGTTTTGCGGAACAAACACTTGGGATTGAATAAACAAGGTATGGTGGTGTCTCCTATCTAAACTCCAGCTTTGCTTTGAGTGATAACAATATGCCTTACTGAGCTATCTCAGGGACTGGTTACTCTTTGTAGGAGAGAAGTTGCTTTGTAAAAGTCTAAGCTTTCAATGTACAAAACACACACAATTTCTCTCCTTTTGAACCTATTTATACACAAGTATAAAAGAGTAAAAGTGATTAAAAAACTACAACTTGTTGAAGCAAGCGTGTCTGACAATTACAACAGTAATTGTCATTTCCAAGAACCAATGGGAATGGACTATAAAGTCTTCAGGAGTGGTTGGTCTGACACTTCATGATTTTTAGCCGTCTTAGGGAAAGTTTCTTCCTGACAAGATAAGATTTGATCTTATCTTAAAACTCTTCCCAGATCTTCCCGCCTTTCTTTCAGGCGTTGAGTTCTTCAGTCTTCAATCACTTAATGTTGTTGAGGAGACTGGGGTTCAGTGAGTTCTTGTCCAACACTCACTGAACCATCATCTTCTTCTTTGGCTTAAGTCCGACTCAGGGAGTACCGCCTTCCTGAGTAGTGATGATCCATACTAAAAATCCATAGATCTATGTTTAAAAAGAGAATGTGTAAACAAGGTGGTATGTTTAACATGAATTATATTGCATATCTAGTTATAATAATATTAAACTTGAAAATCAATCAAATGAAAGTATGAAAAGATTAAAAAGATGATCTTGAAGCTTACTTGAATACTTGAGATGATTTGATGAGAACTATGTAAGAAGCCTAGAGATTTTATCACAAAACCCTAACAAGGAGTATAAATGAGCCTTGATTATGACTTGATCTTGGAAAATTATGGATTATTGTTGTTGTTCTTGGTTTGGCCGAACCTAGGAGAGAAAATGAGAGAGTTTTGATCTTTATTTCACTAGTTGGTAAGTGTATGTATGTGTTAGTGGAAATTAAATCAAAAGACATAAGGTATCTTGACATTAATGAGATGTTAGCTAATCAAGTATGTATGGTGAATTAGGGGTGTTTAGGGGGGGCGGCACATGTGAGAAAAAAAGGAAGGATTTGATAGCTAATTAAAGCTCTTGTCCCATTAAGATAAGTATTAGTGTTTTAGTGGATACATTAGGTGTTATCGGGTACCGGGTTAACTAGAAATAAATCTTGACGAGTTAAAATAGAATAATTATCGGGTGTTAGAAAATTATCGGTTGAAATATCGCATCTTGCAAGAATCGTGTTAGAATAATTATGGTGAAAAATTGTAAATCATATTCCTTGCAAGAATCGGGTGTTAGAATAATTATCGGGTTGAAATATCGCAAACCGACGGAGTTATAAGCTCCTAACGAAAAATATAGCAATTGATTTAAAAACACCGGGTAAAGTAATAATATAATCTTTATATCATTAAAATTAGCATGAAAATATATTAGGATCATAGTCGGGAGTGTCGGGTATAATGACTAAGTGGTAACGTTTATTAAATATTTGAACATACGTTAATGAAAATCACACAAACCCGTGCATGACTTAATATGATAATGATATTACTGATGATATGTGGACTACTCTAGTCTATATGACGTGTCTTAACTGATGATGCATGGATACGCAGCTAAACCATACTGGTTACGCGAATTTGAATACCCGTAAACCTAGTTTACGAAAGGATGAACGATAACCATGAATAGTGATTTTCCTCCAGGAATGAATAGTGTTTCATGAATAGTAAATTTTTTGAAAACTTCTCAAAGTCTCAAACCGACTTCAAAAATGATGAATAGTGAAATGATGAATAGTGATTGGTGAATAGTAAATTCCCGAGATGAATAGTGAAATTTTGAATCTTGAAAAAGGACCTAAAATTACGATTTGTGACAGTCTCCACCCGTTAAAGGAATTCAGTCCCTGAATTCAGTTGGTGTTGGTCTCTGGGGTGGATTCGGTGAAGAGATGTGGATATTGGAGTCGCATTGTGATGATAAAAGATAAAACATTCATTTGATCGGAATTCCTAATAGTATGTGAAGTTCATACGATAGAACTTAAAGTGAAACACAAAAGAAATACAACACCAAAGAGTTTAGGCTTTGGTTTTCTTGTTCCTTAGCTCCGGGCAGTCTTTTCTGAGGTGTCCTAAGTTTCCACATTTGAAGCAACTCCCCGGGATCCTCTGATTTGTGGGCTTCCGACAGTCCTTGGTCTGGTGACCCCGCTTCTTGCACACCCCACACGGTTCACTGCAATGACCTAGGTGATGGAGATTACACGTGTTGCAGTAGGATGAATTTCTAGTATATCTTTTCTTTGTACGCGGTCCTGCAGCATACGCTCTAACCACTTCTTGTCCTTCGTTTGGCTGTTGAACTTGATCTTTCCTTTGGTTGTCATCCCTTTTCCTCTTGTTTTCGTTGTTGCTGTTGTTGTTGTTGTTGTTATGATCATTGTTGTTGACAATGGTTCCATTCTTTATCACCTGAGCCATAAGCTTTTGAGATATCCTGGTAGATTCGTCTAGAGTTTGTGGGTCAAAAGAAATCACATCTCCGCGGATGCTGTGAGGTAGTCCACCAATGAAATTTTCTAGCAGCTTCTCATTATTGGGAACCATAGTTGTACATAGCACCGCCAACTCCTGAAACCTCCTGATATATGCCTCGATATCATCACCTGTTGTTACTAGCTCATAAAACTCTGTTTCCAACTTCTTTATTTCAGTGCGTGGACAAAACTTCTTAGTCATCAATTTCTTGAATTCATCCCACGTAAGCTTGTGAGCATTTTCCATTCCTATGGGCTTTTCATATGAATTCCACCATGACATCGCTTCCTCAACAAGTGTACTGGTAGCAAACTTTACCTTGTCCTCCTCTGGACAATTACATAAAAGAAACATAGATTCTATCTTCTCAAACCAACGGATCATAGCAGTGGCTCCTTCAGTACCTTTGAAATTTGGGGGATCTCCACTCTTAAAGTCCTTGTATGTACATTTACGACCGTTGGTACCATTAGCAGCTAGTCTTGCAGCTTCTGCTGTTTCTGCCCGAGAAGCGGCTTCAACAGCCCGTGCAGATGCGGCCTCTCTCTTAACTACTAGGGCCGCCTCTATACTATCCGCAACAAGTTTTCTGATCTTAGCTGGTGTCATTGATTGAGTTGCTTTCTTTGGCGGCATGCTTCTTCAAAACAAGAAAAGAAGAGTGAGGCGTAAATAAGTCATTTCCTAAACTTAGATGCTTTGAAGTGACTGGTCATAAAATGAAAGATTGAAGTTGGGTTATGATTAACTGACGTGCTTCTAGGCGGTGGTTCACGAGGTGATGTAGGTGTGAATGTTCTTGCAACGATTGAGTATACACACATAAATATTGTAATACCTGAAAATCAGAAAGCATGTAAAATTACCATTTTGCCCCTACAAGTTAAAAATTTAATTAAAAAGCTTACAAGTTATCAAATAAATTCCAAGCTCCTAACCATGAACAAGTAATGATCCTAAATATTTTTAACACTCATTTCAACATTTTCACAAGCCAAGAAAATTACTAAATTGCCCTTGGGCGCCTAAAGCTCTTTTTAAAATTCAAAATTCATGGTTAATTAAAGGAAATTAATAAAATTAAAATGGAAATCAAGGGGGATAATTATACCATTAAATCTTTGACCATAACCCCCGAAATATTAGTCCTTTTCTCCCCCCTCCTCGGCTGATTCCAATCTATATCACCATCATATCCTTTTTCTCTCCCAAATTCATACCGAAACCCTAATACCACCAAGAATAATTCACACACACTCACACGAAATTTTCCAAGCTCTCACATCATTTTTCCCACATTCCTAGATCAGTATAGAGGCCACGAAAAATAACTCTTGGACCTGGAAGGCTCGGATCGAACTCAAACAAATTCATTCCCATCGCTAGTCTCGGTAAGAATTTTTATTTTCTTTTGATCGAACCATGTGTTGTACACTCGATCTAACATTTTTCCTATGATCTTCATACTCCTTCTCACTCACGAAAAATAGCTGGATCATTGTTGGAAGCCTAGATCGATCGGGGTGAATATTCAGTGTCGAGCGATACAAAACACAAGGTAATATTCGAATCAATTCGTACGTGCCCAATTAAATTCGTCCATCATTTTTCCCACGTTCCTTATATCGTGTATGGTCCATGAAAATTGTTTACAAGGTCGTGAGGAAGCTCGGGAGGTCGTGGTGATTTTGGATCCATATCGAGTGCAACAAATCTTTTCTACCATCCTACACGTTCGAATCTTGGTTTGACAATTTTCCCTTGCTCTTTGATCATTAAGAACATCATATAAAATCTATGAATCGATTCATGCATGAACTTTCTATTGTTTTGAGAATTAATTCTTTAAATCGAACCAATTATCTAAAATAAATATATGCGATCGAATGGAACATTGTGATAAATTTTTATGGACTCTATATGATCATGTTAACATAAGAAAAATATGTATTCGATTTATCATGGCCTACAAGATTTAATTTCGAATTAACTTTGAAACCGGATTTTTGAAATAAATTAGGAAAAATATAAAGTAATCGATCTAGGGTTTTTATCATGGATTAGGGTTTGTTTTGAATTATAAAATGAAGGGTAATGATTACATAATTATTTGGAGTGTCTAGGGTTTGGATTTGATTTATCAAATGAGTATACGAGTGGTGGTTAAAAGTTTAGTGATCGAATTGTCATTTTAAAAACATGGGGGTTACTTTTGAAACTTTCTAAAACCTGAAGGAGTCGAATGGTAATTTATGGGAAGGACCTTTTATGTTAAATAATTGTTTAAGGGTTTATTTTGTAATATATATTAAACTTTATAAATCGATTTTAAATTAAATAAACTAGAGGGGCTAAATTTGTAATTTTGGGAAACTTATGGTCCATTTGTGTATTAAAACATATTTAAAGTGTCATGTGGCGTTTTGATAATTTAAGGGGCTTATATATATATAAATGTTATTAATTAAAGGTTGATTTTATAAATAGAAGGACTAAATATGTAAGTCATATAACTTGAAGGACTAAAGTTGTAAAACCTGTATTCTAAAGGTTTTGAATCATGCAACACATAAAATAAGGGTATAATATATAAGTTGGTAAAATTAAGGGGCTTAACATGTTAATATGGATATTTAAGGAGTTAAATGTAACTTATTTAAATTAAGGGATTAAGTATGTAAAATCATGAAACCCCAAGGGTGTAAAGTGTAATTTTGAATAAAACTAATATTAACTAAACCTAATTTATAATTATGGAAATATTACTAAATATAGAAACCTACTAAATAAGGAAACTTTCTAAAAATGGAAACCTGCTAAAAATAGAAAGTTTCTTAATATGGAAAGTGGGATCTTTAGTAATCATGTCTTTACTCCTCTAGGTGTGAAGAGGGAGTGACCTGTGATCATCTTCATCTTATCTTTGTGATTTTCATTGTCAAGCAATAAGGTACAGATATTCTGCTTCTTTGATAAGAGGCCTTCACTCTCTTATTATGACCTCGATTATTGAACCACCATGATATTGAACCTTTTATGATTATGAACCTTTCATTCATGAACCTTGCTTATGAACCTTGACCATGAACCTTTGCTTATGAACCATGATTATGAACCATGATTATGAACTTATGAAACATGATATTGACCTATGCAAGTAAACTTAAAACATGATCCATGATACTTGACCTTTACCCTCAGTTTGATACTACGAGCCACTCACTAGGCATGAGGGTTTCATGTCCATGTCAGTCGATGCACCGATGGCATGACTCTAGGGCAGGAGAGTGATGACCTGTCCCGTCCCTGCATGTTATGTTTACGTAGAGGCAGATTATGGCCACCTGGGGCGTATGGATGCATCCTAGATTTGTTCATGTACATGTTATGCTATGTTATGTTATGTTATTCATGGTGACTGATGGTGTGTGCGATACACGTCTTTCACACTCTGGGAGTTGATCACTCCAACCCATGATTGAGGACACCCCTCATATTTACAGGATACTAAGAGGTCTCCCCTCTACATGTTTATGGTTACGATTATGATTATGATTTCATGTTATGGGCTCGTAGTGGATTACTGACTCCTCTTTACCATGCACCTTTATCCTTTACCTTATGACACCATGTATTCTTACCATGTACTCATGCTTCCTTTCTCTTTTACTCATGTATTATTCATTATGCTACTGCTTGTTACGTTATATCTGTTCACTGAGCTCTAGTAGCTCAGCCGCGTTTTCTTTTCCCGCGGCAGGTAATTAAGCTAAGAGTTGGGCATGGCTTTGGGTTGAGTGCACTTGAGTGGAGCTTGTTCTTTATAGCTTATCTGCCATTTGATTTTCTTTGGACTTTATGTTGCCATTGTTTAGGCATTGAACTCATGTACTTCTTTTATTTCCTTTCATGTTGGATATAAGTCATGTTGACTTATTTTGGATTATGTATTTGACTTCCGCTATTTTGGTTTTTGGATACTATGTTGTTCTGATATGAAACCATATATTTGTGATATCTTTACCCTTGTCGGGTTGGGGTGTTACAATTTATGGTATCAGAGCCAGGTTTCCGAAACCCGTTGGCTTAGGCCTTTGACCTGTGAGGATTGGGTAGACATTAGGTTTTCCTTTCGCGTACTCTTTTCCGTATTCTGCTCTGTCATATTTTGTTTTACCTTGCTAATCGCTTTCATAATTCTATAGATGGTTAACACTCGTCACCAGGAGTATAACAGTGGAGGAGATGCTGAAACCCCCAATCTGGAGGAAATGATAGCTAATGCTGTAGCCCGTCTGCTACCGGGCCTTAACACTGAGGCGGTGGTCAACCGGCTTATCAGTGGTGGAGCTGGGCCATCTGGGGGTGCTGGCAGTTCTTCTGGTGGTGGGGGCCGACCCACTACTATTAATGGGTGGTTGGAGAGTTTTAATAAGCTCAAGCCGTTGTCCTTCTCTTCTGCTGCTACTCCTCAGGCAGCAGAAGATTGGATCACCCACATGGAGAAACTGTTCGAAGTGTTAGGTTGTGAGGACGGGTTCAAGACTCGTCTGGCTGTGTTCAAGCTAGAAGGTGACGCGCTCAACTGGTGGAAAGCGCATAAAGAAGCTAAAGGTGGTGATGCATATGTTCTCGGTTGTTCATGGGCTGATTTCCGTACCACGTTCTATAATCGGTACTTCCCTGCTTCCGAGCAGCAGAGGTTCATTAGGGAGTACAACACTATCTCTCAGCTTGAGTCTGAGCATGCTGGGCAGTATCTGGAGCGGTTTCAGCGATTAGTGAGTTTTGTGGGTCCTCTTGCTGGAGATTCTAAGCAGCAGGCTAGGCAATACAAATGGGGACTCAAGAGGTGGGTACTAGACCGCATACTTAATGATGAGTTTAAAGACCCGGCAGAATGTTGCGACGCTGCTCGCAATATTGAGATATTTCATCAGGGATCTGGGTATAAGAGAAACAGAGATGGGGATAGGATTCAGACTCAGGGTCAGAGCAGGGATTTTAAGGGCCGAAATGACAGGAGCTATGATTCTCGTGGACAGGGGGATCGACGATACGACCATCAGGGTCAGGCTGGCAGAAACTATGATCAGAAGAGGTCGGATACTAGAGGGCAGGATTCCAGGTTCACTCCTAGGCAGGGAGATGATCGCTCGGGACGCAACACCAGTCAGAAACAGGGGAGAGACCAGACTGCTAGGGGTAATCAGCAGAACAGGGCTCCGGGTTCTAGTTCACAGGGAGGTGCATCTGGGGGTTCATATACCTATCCTATTTGTACTACGTGTGGCAAGCGCCACAATGGACCATGTCGTCGGGCTTCTGGGACTTGTTTTGGATGTGGTTCGACAGAGCATCGTGTGAAAGATTGTCCCAAGCAAAACCCGGAGAAAACCGGAAACTATCTACCTCCCCCTCCACCCAACACTGGCCGTGTGTACTCTATGACTCGGGACCAGGCGGCTCAGTCTTCAGGTACGATTACGGGTGTTTTATATATTGGTGATCACGCTATTTTCACACTTTTTGATACTGGAGCTACACACTCGATTATATCTATGAATCTAGTAAAGAAACTTAAAATATTACCAACACCACTAGGTAATCAAGTATCCCTCTCTACTCCCATGAAACTCAGTACTCTTATTGATCATGAATACGTAAATTGTCCTATACGTTTCGATGACCGGATTCGTTCGGCAAATCTGCTTCCTTTGGACATGGTTGATTTCGATGTTATTCTCGGCATGGATTGGTTATCTTTTCATAGAGCCACTATTGACTGTCATGCTCGCAAAGTAATTTTTGGTGATCTAACTCAGCCTGAATTTGTCTTTCATGAAACACGCCCTCTAAAATCTGTGAAAATTATTTCTGCTTTGAAAGCAAGGACTCTAATATCTCATGGTTGCCAAGGTTATTTGGCCTCTGTTAAAGATTCTTCCGCGGAAGGTCCTGATATTAATACTGTTCATGTTGTTCGGGAATTTTCTGACGTTTTCCCTGAAAAACTTCCTGGTCTTGCTCCGGCCAGAGAGGTTGAATTTACTATCGATTTGATTCCCGGCGCTGAGCCTATCTCTAAGGCTCCGTACCGGATGGCACCGGTGGAACTCAAGGAGTTAAAGGAACAGCTTGAAGAGTTATTGGACTGCGGCTTTATTCGTCCAAGTGTGTCACCATGGGGTGCTCCTGTACTTTTTGTAAAGAAGAAAGATGGGTCTATGCGGTTGTGTATCGATTACCGGGAGTTAAACCGCATCACTATTCGAAACCGTTATCCGCTACCTCGCATTGATGACTTGTTCGATCAGTTACAGGGAGCTAAAGTATTCTCCAAGATTGACTTGCGATCTGGTTATCACCAGTTGCGGGTTAAAGAGCAGGACATTTCTAAGACTGCTTTCCGTACCCGGTATGGACATTATGAGTTCTTGGTTATGCCTTTTGGGTTAACAAATGCTCCTGCAGTATTTATGGACTTAATGAACCGGGTCTTCCATGAATTCCTTGATAAATTCGTTATCGTTTTCATCGATGATATTTTGGTATATTCTAAGTCGGCGGAAGAGCACGAGCAGCATTTGCGTACTGTTTTGGGTATTCTGAGGCAGCAGAAATTATACGCTAAATTTTCCAAGTGTGAATTCTGGTTGGACCGAGTTGCTTTCCTTGGTCACGTCGTGTCTGCAGATGGGATTACCATGGATCCAGCTAAGGTCGAGGCTATCACAAAATGGCCAAGACCTACTACGGTAACCGAAGTCAGGAGTTTTCTGGGTTTAGCTGGCTATTATCGACGCTTTGTCGAGGGGTTTTCGAAGTTGGCTTTACCGTTGACTCAATTGATGAGAAAGGGTGAAAAGTTTGTGTGGACGGATGAGCGTGAGCAGAGTTTTGAGGAGTTGAAACGACGGCTAGTTTCTGCACCTATTTTGACCTTACCGTCGGGTTCGGGAGGATTTCAGATTTATAGTGACGCTTCCAAAAAGGGTTTAGGTTGTGTTCTCATGCAGAACGGGAAAGTAATTGCTTATGCTTCAAGGCAGTTAAAACCCTATGAGGAAAATTATCCGACCCATGATCTAGAATTGGCAGCTGTGGTGTTTGCGTTGAAAATATGGAGACATTACTTATACGGTGAATCATGTGATATCTTCACGGATCATAAGAGTCTCAAATACATATTTACACAGAAAGAGCTCAACATGAGGCAAAGAAGATGGTTGGAGCTTCTGAAAGATTACGACACTAATATCCAGTACCATCCCGGCAAGGCGAATGTTGTTGCCGATGCACTCAGCAGGAAATCGGGTATGATTGCTAGTTTGAATGTTGAGCCTCGTATTCTTCAGGATTTAGAGCGGTTAGAGGTTGAGATATGTGTAAAGGGCGTTAGTGGTTATTGGGCGAGTTTGAAGGTGGAATCGAACTTGATGCTGCGGATTAAGGAAGCCCAGAAGGACGATGGTGAACTCTGGGCTATCGTGCAGAATGTCGAGGAAGGTAAGCAGTCTGAATTTCGAGTAGATGATAGTGGTATTGTATGGTGTGGAGATCGATTATGTGTTCCTGATGATTCCGATCTACGTGAGGCCTTGTTGACTGAGGCTCATAGTTCTCCTTTTTCTATACATCCTGGTTCAACCAAGATGTATCGGGATCTAAAGCAACAATTCTGGTGGAGCGGCATGAAGCAGGATGTGGCATCGTTTGTAGCTAGATGTATGACCTGTCAGCAGGTCAAGATTGAACACCAGAGAGCTAGTGGGTTATTACAGCCTTTGGAGATTCCAGTTTGGAAGTGGGATGAAATTTCTATGGATTTTGTTTGTGGTTTACCGTTGACTCGTAGGAAGCATGACGCGATTTGGGTGGTCGTCGATCGGCTAACTAAATCCGCTCATTTCTTACCCATCCGTATGAGCTACAGTGTTAGTAAGTTGTCCGAGATTTTCACGCAGGAGATTGTTAGGTTGCATGGCACTCCTTCTTCTATCGTTTCTGATCGTGACCCTCGTTTTACTTCGCGCTTCTGGAAGGGACTACACAAAGTTTGGGGTGTTCGTCTTAAGTTCAGTACCGCTTTTCATCCCCAAACTGATGGTCAGTCGGAGAGGACCATCCAGACATTAGAGGATATGCTACGGGCGTGTGCATTGGAATGGACGGGTAGTTGGGACGATTACCTGTGTTTGGTAGAGTTCGCTTATAATAACAGTTGGCACGCGAGCATTGATATGGCACCTTTTGAGATGTTATATGGACGAAAGTGCAGAGCACCGGTATGTTGGAATGAAGTAGGGGAACGTATTCTTGAAGGACCTGAGATGATTGAGGTCACAAATGAAAAGGTTGCCACGGCTAAGGAGAAATTGAAAGAGGCACGGGCACGTCAAAAGAGTTATGCGGATAAACACCGTCGGGATCTAGAGTTTAATGTCGGCGACCGGGTATTTCTTAAAGTATCTCCGTTCCGAGGCGTCAAACGTTTTGGTATTAAGGGCAAGCTCAGCCCTCGGTTTATTGGACCCTTTGAAATTCTGGAGCGTATCGGAGAAGTCTCGTATCGTCTAGCTTTGCCACCGCAGTTGGCTCATGTTCATAATGTATTTCATGTATCTCTTTTGAGGGGATACAATTATCATCCTCTACATGTGGCTTCTTATCCGTTTGATCAGATTCGTCCTGATATGACCTTATCGGAAGAACCGGAGGCGGTTCTAGAGCGTCAAGAACGCGTTATGAGAAACAAAGTCATTCCTTTTGTAAAGATTCTTTGGCGAAATCACCCAGCACGCGAGGCAACCTGGGAGACTGAAGAATCGATACGATCGAGTTATCCTCATTTCATGTTTTGATCTGGTATGTTCCGTTTCGTTTCTGTCATGTTTTCTTTCTCATGTCTTTGCAAATTTCGAGGACGAAATTTTTCTGTTAGAGGGGAAGAAGTTGTAATACCTGAAAATCAGAAAGCATGTAAAATTACCATTTTGCCCCTACAAGTTAAAAATTTAATTAAAAAGCTTACAAGTTATCAAATAAATTCCAAGCTCCTAACCATGAACAAGTAATGATCCTAAATATTTTTAACACTCATTTCAACATTTTCACAAGCCAAGAAAATTACTAAATTGCCCTTGGGCGCCTAAAGCTCTTTTTAAAATTCAAAATTCATGGTTAATTAAAGGAAATTAATAAAATTAAAATGGAAATCAAGGGGGATAATTATACCATTAAATCTTTGACCATAACCCCCGAAATATTAGTCCTTTTCTCCCCCCTCCTCGGCTGATTCTAATCTATATCACCATCATATCCTTTTTCTCTCCCAAATTCATACCGAAACCCTAATACCACCAAGAATAATTCACACACACTCACACGAAATTTTCCAAGCTCTCACATCATTTTTCCCACATTCCTAGATCAGTATAGAGGCCACGAAAAATAACTCTTGGACCTGGAAGGCTCGGATCGAACTCAAACAAATTCATTCCCATCGCTAGTCTCGGTAAGAATTTTTATTTTCTTTTGATCGAACCATGTGTTGTACACTCGATCTAACATTTTTCCTATGATCTTCATACTCCTTCTCACTCACGAAAAATAGCTGGATCATTGTTGGAAGCCTAGATCGATCGGGGTGAATATTCAGTGTCGAGCGATACAAAACACAAGGTAATATTCGAATCAATTCGTACGTGCCCAATTAAATTCGTCCATCATTTTTCCCACGTTCCTTATATCGTGTATGGTCCATGAAAATTGTTTACAAGGTCGTGAGGAAGCTCGGGAGGTCGTGGTGATTTTGGATCCATATCGAGTGCAACAAATCTTTTCTACCATCCTACACGTTCGAATCTTGGTTTGACAATTTTCCCTTGCTCTTTGATCATTAAGAACATCATATAAAATCTATGAATCGATTCATGCATGAACTTTCTATTGTTTTGAGAATTAATTCTTTAAATCGAACCAATTATCTAAAATAAATATATGCGATCGAATGGAACATTGTGATAAATTTTTATGGACTCTATATGATCATGTTAACATAAGAAAAATATGTATTCGATTTATCATGGCCTACAAGATTTAATTTCGAATTAACTTTAAAACCGGATTTTTGAAATGAATTGGGAAAAATATAAAGTAATCGATCTAGGGTTTTGGTCATGGATTAGGGTTTGTTTTGAATTATAAAATGAAGGGTAATGATTACATAATTATTTGGAGTGTCTAGGGTTTGGATTTGATTTATCAAATGAGTATACGAGTGGTGGTTAAAAGTTTAGTGATCGAATTGTCATTTTAAAAACATGGGGGTTACTTTTGAAACTTTCTAAAACCTGAAGGAGTCGAATGGTAATTTATGGGAAGGACCTTTTATGTTAAATAATTGTTTAAGGGTTTATTTTGTAATATATATTAAACTTTATAAATCGATTTTAAATTAAATAAACTAGAGGGGCTAAATTTGTAATTTTGGGAAACTTATGGTCCATTTGTGTATTAAAACATATTTAAAGTGTCATGTGGCGTTTTGATAATTTAAGGGGCTTATATATATATAAATGTTATTAATTAAAGGTTGATTTTATAAATAGAAGGACTAAATATGTAAGTCATATAACTTGAAGGACTAAAGTTGTAAAACCTGTATTCTAAAGGTTTTGAATCATGCAACACATAAAATAAGGGTATAATATATAAGTTGGTAAAATTAAGGGGCTTAACATGTTAATATGGATATTTAAGGAGTTAAATGTAACTTATTTAAATTAAGGGATTAAGTATGTAAAATCATGAAACCCCAAGGGTGTAAAGTGTAATTTTGAATAAAACTAATATTAACTAAACATAATTTATAATTATGGAAATAATACTAAATATAGAAACCTACTAAATAAGGAAACTTTCTAAAAATGGAAACCTGCTAAAAATAGAAAGTTTCTTAATATGGAAAGTGGGATCTTTAGTAATCATGTCTTTACTCCTCTAGGTGTGAAGAGGGAGTGACCTGTGATCATCTTCATCTTATCTTTGTGATTTTCATTGTCAAGCAATAAGGTACAGATATTCTGCTTCTTTGATAAGAGGCCTTCACTCTCTTATTATGACCTCGATTATTGAACCACCATGATATTGAACCTTTTATGATTATGAACCTTTCATTCATGAACCTTGCTTATGAACCTTTGCTTATGAACCATGATTATGAACCATGATTATGAACTTATGAAACATGATATTGACCTATGCAAGTAAACTTAAAACATGATTCATGATACTTGACCTTTACCCTCAGTTTGATACTACGAGCCACTCACTAGGCATGAGGGTTTCATGTCCATGTCAGTCGATGCACCGATGGCATGACTCTAGGGCAGGAGAGTGATGACCTGTCCCGTCCCTGCATGTTATGTTTACGTAGAGGCAGATTATGGCCACCTGGGGCGTATGGATGCATCCTAGATTTGTTCATGTACATGTTATGCTATGTTATGTTATGTTATTCATGGTGACTGATGGTGTGTGCGATACACGTCTTTCACACTCTGGGAGTTGATCACTCCAACCCATGATTGAGGACACCCCTCATATTTACAGGATACTAAGAGGTCTCCCCTCTACATGTTTATGGTTACGATTATGATTATGATTTCATGTTATGGGCTCGTAGTGGATTACTGACTCCTCTTTACCATGCACCTTTATCCTTTACCTTATGACACCATGTATTCTTACCATGTACTCATGCTTCCTTTCTCTTTTACTCATGTATTATTCATTATGCTACTGCTTGTTACGTTATATCTGTTCACTGAGCTCTAGTAGCTCAGCCGCGTTTTCTTTTCCCGCGGCAGGTAATTAAGCTAAGAGTTGGGCATGGCTTTGGGTTGAGTGCACTTGAGTGGAGCTTGTTCTTTATAGCTTATCTGCCATTTGATTTTCTTTGGACTTTATGTTGCCATTGTTTAGGCATTGAACTCATGTACTTCTTTTATTTCCTTTCATGTTGGATATAAGTCATGTTGACTTATTTTGGATTATGTATTTGACTTCCGCTATTTTGGTTTTTGGATACTATGTTGTTCTGATATGAAACCATATATTTGTGATATCTTTACCCTTGTCGGGTTGGGGTGTTACACACATGAATATAATGAAACCTTTAGAAATTGGGTAGAGAATCAGTCTGGACATAATTCTTTTATAACTATTCACAGTATTGCAAAATTCATCTCTGAGTCGGACATAGGTGGTTAGCCTATGTCCCACTGTCCTGGGTCGAATATAGATGACCAGTCTATATTCCACCGAGGTTCAGTAAATTTTGAAATACTCAGCTCAGTTATACAAATACTATGTCCGTCACATTAGAAAAGGCGTTCTGAAAGACTTAGGTAAGTGACCAAACTCGAGGTCGAATGATGAAACTACGTAAGGAAAAAGGCGTAACGCGGTGACATATACGATACGTGAACATGCTTATATGGAAGACAATTATTGTAATCGACAAGAATAAGTAAGTATAATCTATCTAATAATAAGATGTAAATCTCATCAAATATGTCAGCAACAAACCACAAATGAGTCATCAGCTTGGCAGGCAGGCACGTGGCGGTCATAGGGTTAAGTTTTCGTGAAAGTAGCTATAGTCTAGGTTTTAAAATCTCCTAGTTCTCTATAGCCAAGGCTTTGATACCAATCTGTCACACCCCCAGAATCAAGTCCAGTGGAAGTATACATGTCGCTGGGGTGCAACTCAATTGGTATCACAACACAAGTACAAAGAACGGTTTTCACCTCAAACATTTATAATAAAATTGTTTAACAAAAGTGTTGAATTTTCATTGTTAAAAGTAGTGCGGAAATAGGCCCTTTAAACAGTTAAAACGGTCCCCAAATGTTTATCAGAGTCTTCTATGACCATGCCATGCCCTGCCAAAAGCCTCCAGTAGCGTGCTATTGCTTATACCAGAAAATACATGCTAAAAGTTTCAACACGAGGTTGGTGAGTTCATAGAGCTTAGTAAAAAAAATGTAAACCATTTGAATGAAGATTTCCCAGCAAAGGCATTGTAAATCCACCCAGTTCCAAGCCCCGCCCATACAAGACTTGCAACCTGTGTGCTTACAACCCACTGCTAATTGTGATCTGGATTGTGAACGTCAATTGATTTATGGACCGCAAAAATTGAATGAACAATATATTCCCAATACATATAGAGTTACGACAACTAAATTTCATGACACTGAAGCCTTATGATTGCAGATTGGGCATACTTTTGACATAACAGTCAAGTAGGGAAGCTACAGTCCGTTTGACATACCAGTCAGGCGGGGAAACCACAATACGTTGGCATATCAGCCAGTAGGGAAACCACAATACTACGTTCGACAAATAAGCCGGTGGGCAAACCACAATACGTTTGACATATCAGCTAGTGGGGAAACCACAATACGTTTGACATATCAGCCGGTGGGGAAACCACAATACGGTTGACATATCAGCCAGTGGGGAAACCACAATACATTTGGCATATCAGCCAGTGGGGAAACCATAACACGTTTGGCATATCAGTCAAGTGGGGAAACCACAGTACTACGTTGACGTATCAGCCAGTGGGGATACCACCCGGACAACCAAAGTTTCTAATCACAATGTTCGCGCTTAATGGGTTATAACATAGGCAATATGAAATAGCTTAATGTACTAGTGTCCATAAGAAAATGATCAAGGATGAAAATGTAAACACAAAATACTTCTGAGCAACGACTCAAGTATTTTAGCCAATCAATAATGTTTGAAAGACAACTCACGTCTCAAGCAAAACAAGCATGGAGTTTAAATGTAAAACGAGCATAGAGTTTAATGAAAAACGAGCATGTATTCTCCCCCAAAACAGTTACAAAACAAGTAAAAGTAGGGGCCATGAAACTCACCTGGTGCGATAGCTACAATGACAAAAGTGGATATGCTGAAATGAGGCTCGGTCTCCAACCGCGATCTAATATGATGGTATGATCTAATGTAAGCAATGAAATGATGCTACACATGCAAATACGTATATTATCGATACCACTCGTTAATTTTGAAAATAATGTTTATAGTCAAAAAATATATTTTTGACGTCTTGTTAAGTTATAAACTACTTTTCGTGTAAATATGTCGAAACGGTACTCCACGATCCTCGTTTGGTGTTTTATCGTCAAATATAATGTTCTTGTCGCAATTTAATATTTTCCTTAACTTGTGAAAATATGCCCAAAATGACCTCGTAAAACGAGTCGTGAAATATTGTACGTTAAGTGTTAGGACATAAGCTTGACGTTTTGAAAACCTTGCAACAATGTCTAGGAGTCGTATCATTTAACTTTTGACCATACGGGTCTCGATCTATGAGAAAAATAGCTCTCAACATGATGACTTGAAAGAAAAACTGTTTTTATACATAGAATTATTTTGCTAATAGGGCTGTCAAAAATAATAATGGTTCGTCGGGCTTTAAACGTGTATATCTCGGTCGTTACAAGCTCGTTTTCTACGTTCTTTATATCCACGGATTCGTATAAACATGAGCTAACATAATCTCAGTAGGTCGGCTCATCTAGGTCATGTCTAACGCCTCATTTTTTCCTTTGAATCTCGGCGATCAGCAACTAAATTTTCAGAATTTTGTTTTTCGTCGTCACACTTTGAAAAATCATAACTTTCTCGTTGTAAGTCAGTTTTTAGTGATTCAAGCGGCCACAGTTTCGTTTTTAAAAGAACTTTCTGAATATGAAGGCCAAAATATCCCCTGAGTTACTGAGTTTCCTAGATTACACGTTTTTGGACAGTAGCTATTTCTATTGTTGAAAAATCAATGTTTAAGGTTCAAGACTAGTTCAAAACTTAATCAAACCACTTCAAATCAACACCACAACCTATCTAATCTTACCATACACCTTCTTAGGGTGTCATGGGGTCCTAAACATCACCAAAAATGGTGGATCTCATGATGATCATACTAAAAATCTATAGATCTATGTTTAAAAAGAGAATGTGTAACAAGTGGTATGTTTAACATGAATATTTGCATATCTAGTTAATAATATAACTTGAAAATCAATCAAATGAAAGTATGAAAAGATTAAAAAGATGATCTTGAAGCTTACTTGAATACTTGAGATGATTTGATGAGAACTATGTAAGAAGCCTAGAGATTTTATCACAAAACCCTAACAAGGAGTGTAAATGAGCCTTGATTATGACTTGATCTTGGAAAAATTATGGATTATTGTTGTTGTTCTTGGTTTGGCCGAACCTAGGAGAGAAAATGAGAGAGTTTTGATCTTTATTTCACTAGTTGGTAAGTGTATGTATGTGTTAGTGGAAATTAAATCAATAGACATAAGGTATCTTGACATTAATGAGATGTTAGCTAATCAAGTATGTATGGTGAATTAGGGGTGTTTAGGGGGGGCGGCACATGTGAGAAAAAAAGGAAGGATTTGATAGCTAATTAAAGCTCTTGTCCCATTAAGATAAGTATTAGTGTTTTAGTGGATACATTAGGTGTCATCGGATACCGGGTTAACTAGAAATAAATCGTGACGAGTTAAAATAGAATACGACGAAGTTGTAAAAATTGTAAAATCATATTCCTTGCAAGAATCGGGTGTTAGAATAATTATCGAGTTGAAATATCGCAAACCGACGAAGTTATAAGCTCCTAACGAAAAATATAGCAATTGATTTAAAAACACCGGGTAAAGTAATAATATAATCTTATATCATTAAAACTAGCATGAAAATATATTAGGTTCATAGTCGGGAGTGTCGGGTATAATGTTGGTAGGAATGACTGAGTGGTAACGTTTATTAAATATTTGAACATACGTTAATGAAAATCACACAAACCCGTGCATGACTTAATATGATAATGATGTTACTGATGATATGTAGACTACTCTAGTCTATATGACGTGTCTTAACTGATAATGCATGGATACGCAGCTAAACCATACTGGTTACGCAAATTTGAATACCCGTAAACCTAGTTTACGAAAGGATGAACGATAACCATGAATAGTGATTTTCCTCCGAGAATGAATAGTATTTTGTAAATAGTAAAATTTTTGAAAACTTCTCAAAGTCTCAAACCGTCTTTAAAAATGATGAATAGTGAAATGATGAATAGTGATTGGTGAATAGTAATTTCCCAAAATGAATAGTGAAATTTTAAATCTTGAAAAAGGACCTGAAATTACGATTTGTGACAATGCGCAAGGCAGATCCAAGTCAGTATTGGCTTGGGTCCCCAAAATGAACTGATTTTCTTACTTTATGTGCAGGGCAATCCACAAATGGAGTTGGAAGATAAAGGTGTATTTGATAGTGGATGCTCAAGGCACATGACTGGAAACATATCCTATCTTGAAGATTTTGAAGCTATTGATGGAGGATATGTTGCTTTTGGAAGCAATCCCAAAGGAGGTAAAATCACTGGTAAATGTACAAGATTTGGAGGGAATGCTGCAACCAAGAAGACAAAGAAGAACCTCTTGAAGCAACAATATGAAAATTTTGCTGCTTTCAGTTCTGAAAATCTTGATCAAACTTTTGACAGGCTTTAGAAACTCATCAGTCAATTGGCATTTGTTGAAGTCTCAATTTCTCAAGAAGATGTCAATCAAAAGTTTTTGAGAAGCTTATCACTAGATTGGCACACATACTATGGTATGGAGAAACAAGGATGATCTGGATACTATCAGTTTGGATGATCTGTACAACAATCTTAAAGTTTATGAATCTAAAGTTAAAGGGTCATCTAGTTCGTCAACAAGCACACAAAACCTAGCTTTTGTGTCCTCCTCCAATAACAGTCCAAGCAGTCCTAATGAAGTAGTTAATGTTGTTCATGGAGTTAGTACTACTGGCACTCAAGTTAATGTTGTTGGGTCTACAACCCTTGATAACTTGAGTGATGCTGTTATTTATGCTTTCTTGGTTGGTGCATCTACTAGTTCTCAAGTTATGCATGAAGATTTGGAACAGATCCATCCAGATGATCTCGAGGAGATGGACTTAAGTGGCAGATGGCAATGTTGACTGTGAGGGCAAGAAGATTCTTGAGCAGGACGGGAAAGAATCTCAAGATTATTGGGAAGGATACCTCGGGTTTTGACAAATCCAAGATTGAATGCTACAACTGTCATCGGAAGGGTCACTTTGCTAGAGAGTGCAGGGCACCAAGGAATCAAGACAACATGAGTAATGAAGTTACAAGGAGAACTGTACCTGTGGAAACTACAAAATTTTACAGCTTTAGTGTCTCAATGTGATGGTCTTGGAGCTTATGACTGGAGTGATCAAGCAGCTGACGGATCTAACATTGCTCTTATGGCCTACTCTTCTGCATCAAGTTCTGATTCTGAGGTATCTAATAGTTCTAGTTGTTCATTTAAGTCTTGTTTAGATACTGTTGAAGAACTTAAGGCTAGGAATGACAAGCTATTGGAAGAGGAAAAAATGTTAAATTGGACAATTTAGGCTATAAGGTAGGTCTAAAATCTATTGAGGAAAGACTTGACTTTTTCAAACAAAATGAGTTAGAATATGTAGAAAAAGTGAATGTTCTTGAAAGTAAGCTTTTTGTAAAAGAAAATGAAGTTAATGTACTTTCAAAAAGATTAGAAAAGACTGAAAAAGAAAAAGATGCTGCTTATAAGGAATTAGAAAAACATCATGCTAAGTTAAATAAGCTTGAGTTTGCATCTGAAAGTGTTAACAAGACAATTAAGTGTCAGTTAATGAGGAGAGGTAGTCGCATAGGTTATCATGAAGTTCCTCCTTCAATAACAGGCAAGTATGTACCTCCTATTCCAGAATTGTCTTGCCTGAGTGAGTCAAATGTTAAGTCTTTAGGAGAAAGTAGTGAATCTAATGAGGACAAACCTAAGACTGAAACAAAGTATTCTGATGCACCTACTATTGAGGATTGGGTGTCTGATGATGATGAGGAACAAGAAAAGGATGAACCTAAGGTTGAGAGTGTACCAGTCAAACCTAGAGTTGAACAATTAAATTTGTCAAACCTAGTTTTTGTAATAAGGTGTCTAAGAAATCTGTTAAGTACACTGAGAAACCTAGGCAGATCCCAAATAGGCCTAGAGGTAACCAAAGAAGTTGGAATGGTCTGATTAGTTAGTACTTCTAACACCAAAAGAACAGTGAATGGTGCAAATAAATTATCAAAGTTTTCAAACAAAGCACATTCCACTGTAAAACAGCCCATTCAAAAGCCAACAACTATTAGTGCTGCTAAGGCAAAGCCAGTAGTTTCTACTGCTGAGCCAAAAGTAATTACTGATACTGTTTCGGGAAATCATTTTTATGCTGTGAAGTCCTCAGCTTGTTGGGTCTGAAAACCAAAAATTAAAGTTTTAGATCATGTTTCTAGAAACAACAATGCATCTATAGTTTTAAAGAGATATGATTATGTACATGCACAAGGTAGATCCAAGTCAGGATTGGCTTGGGTCCCCAAATTGAACTGATTTTCTTACTTTATGTGCAGGGCAATCCACAAATGGAGTTGGAAGATAAAGGAATATTTGATAGTGGAATCTCAAGGCACATGACTGGAAACATATCCAATCTTGAAGATTTTGAACCTATTGATGGAGGATATGTTGCTTTTGGAAGCAATCCCAAAGGAGGGAAAATCACTGGTAAAGGTACAATAAAGACAACATTTATTACTGCTAAGGCAAAAGCAGTAGTTTCTACTGCTAAGCCAAAAGCAATAACTGATACTGTTTTGGGAAATCATTTTTATGCTGTTAAGGCCTTAGTGTGTTGGGTCTGGAAACCAAAAGTTAAAGTCTTAGATCATGTCTCCAGACACAGTAGTGCATCCATAGTTTTAAAGAAGTATGATTATGTTGATGTACAAGGCAGATCTAAGTCAGTAATGGCTTGGGTCCCCAAAATGAACTGATTTTCTTACTTTATGTCCAAGGGAATCCACATGTGGAATTAGAGGATAAAGGAATATTTGACAGTGGATGCTCAAGGCATTTGACAGCAAACATGTTCTATCTCACAGATTTTGAAGCAATTGATGGAAGATATGTTGCTTTTGGGAGTAATCCCAAAGGAGGGAAAATCATAGGAAAAGGTACAATAAGAACTGGTAAATTAGATTTTGATGATGTGTACTTTGTAAAAGAGCTTACGTTTAACCTCTTTAGTGTCTCACAAATGTGTAACAAGAAGAACAATGTTCTTTTTACTGATACTGAATGTTTTATCTTGTCTCCTGACTTTAAGTTGGCTGATGAAAGTCATTTTTTACTTAAAATTCCTAGAACAGACAACATATACAGTGTTGATTTAAAGAATATGGTTCCCAAAGGAGGTTTGACTTGTCTCTTTGCAAAGGCCACATCTGATGAATCTAAACTTTGGCATTTAAGGCTTGGTCATTTAAATTTCAAAACAATGAATAAATTGGTTAACAGAAACCTTGTAAGAGGTTTACCTTCAAAAGTTTTTGAAAATGTTGAAATTTGTGTTGCTTGTCAGAAGGGAAAGCAACACAGAGCTTCTTGTAAGACCAAGGCAGTGAACTTAATAAATCAGCCTTTACATTTGTTGCACATGGATTTATTTGAACCAACATTTATGAGAAGTTTAATGAAAAAGATGTATTGCCTAGTTGTCACAGATGATTTTAGTAGATTTACTTGGGTTTTCTTTTTAGAAACTAAGGATGAAACCAGTGACATTCTTAAGTCTTTCATAACCAGGATAGAAAACCTAGTTAATCATAAAGTGAAGGTAATAAGATGTGACAATGGAACTGAGTTCAAGAATAGGGATATGAACCGGTTTTGTGAGATGAAAGGTATTAAGAGACAGTTTAGTGTAGCTAGAACTCCTCAACAGAATGGTGTTGCTGAGAGGAGGAATAGGACATTAATTGAGGTTGCTAGAACAATGTTAGCCGATTCTAAGTTACCTACTACTTTTTGGGCTGAAGCAGTTAATACTGCTTGCTATGTGCAGAATAGAAGTTTATTAGTTAAGCCTCATAACAAGACCCCTTATGAACTTTTACATGGTAGAAAACCAATGTTAGACTTTTAAGACCATTTGGGTGTCCTGTTACTATCCTCAATACCATAGATAACTTAGGCAAGTTTGATGGCAAGGCTAATGAAGGTTTTTTTGTTGGATACTCAATGAATAGCAAAGCTTTTTGAGTATTCAATAGTAGAACCAGGTTTGTGGAAGAGAACTTACATGTTAGGTTTAGTGAGAATTCACCTAATGTTTTAGGAAGTGGACCAAACTGGCTGTTTGATATTGATGCACTAACCAAAACAATGAATTATGAGTCAGTTGTCGCAGGTACACAATCTAACGAGTATGCAGGTACAAAAGCTAATACTGATGCAGGTACACAAGCTAGTAAGGAGACTGAACCTGCACAGAAGCACATCTTGCTACCCATATGGACTTCTGATCCACTTATCTCAACTCAAGAGTCAAAGAGTTCACAAGCAGATGAAAATCCAAAATATGATAAAGAAGATGGTGTTAAGTCTTCAAATAAGGAGGAACAGCAGACTGATGAACCTCCAAGCAAAGAAAATGTGTTTGATGAATATGTTCAGGATGATAATATTTGCAGTTCTAATGATGTTAATGCGGCTAGTAATGCTAACAGTACTAACAGCACTAACAATGATAAAACTGCTAATAATGTTGATAAGGAAGGCATTGCTTTTGATGAAGATAAATATCCAATTGATCCAAACATGCCTCCTTTGGAGAATATATATGCTGATACAGATGATGAAACAGTTGGTGCAGAGGCTGACATAAACAACTTGGATGATACTATTACTGTTAGTCCTATTCCAACTACTAGAATTTACAAGGATCATCCTAATGAACAAATCATTGGAGAAGTGTAGTCTTCTATTCAGACAAGAAAAATGTCAAAGAATTTGGAGGAACAAGGTTTCTTTGTAAGATCCCTTCATCAAAGAAACAGTCATAAAGACCTTCAAACCTATTTGTTTGCTTGTTTTCTATCACAAGTAGAACCCAAGAATGCACATAAAGCATTGCAGGATCCAAGCTGGGTGGAGGCTATGCAAGAAGAGCTTCTACAATTCAATCTACAAGAAGTTTGGACCTTGGTAGATTTGTCAAATGGGAAGAGGGCAATTGGTACTAAATGGGTTTTCAGATGCAAAAAGGATGAAAGAGGCATTGTGATTAGAAACAAGGAAAGATTAGTTGCTCAGGGATACACTCAAGAAGAACGCATTAATTATGATGAAGTCTTTGCCCCAGTTTCAAGAATTGAAGCCATAAGGTTGTTCTTGGCTTATGCTTCCTATAAAGACTTTGTAGTGTATCAAATGGATGTTAAGAGTGCTTTTCTTTATGGGACAATTGAGGAAGAAGTATATGTCTCTCAACCACCTGGATTTGAAGATCCTGACTTTCCTGATAAGGTATATAAGGTGGAAAAAGAACTTTATGGTTTACATCAAGCTCCTAGAGCTTAGTATGATAGATTGTCAACATACTTATTGGACAATGGTTTCTGTAGAGGGAAGATTGACAAGATTTTGTTTATTAGAAGACACAAAGATGATATCTTGCTAGTTCAAGTTTATGTTGATGATATTATCTTTGGATCAACAAACAAGGAGTTATGTGCTCAATTTAAGAAGCTTATGCATGAAAGGTTTCAGATGAATTCCATAGGTGAACTCATTCTTCTTAGGATTACAATGCAAACATAATGAGGATGGCATATTTATCAGTCAAGATAAGTATATAGCTGACATTTTGAAGAAGTTTGGATTTACTGATGTGAAACCTGCAAAGACAACAATGGAAACTTCCAAGCCCCTGCTCAAAGATGAAGATGGTGAAGAAGTTGATGTTCACTTATATAGATCAATGATTGGTTTATTGATGTATCTTACAGCTTTAAGACCTGACATTATGTTTGCAGTGTGTGCCTGTGCTAGATATCAAGTTACACCAAAAGTTTCACATCTTAATGCTGTGAAAAGAATTTTTAGATACTTGAAAGGTCAACCTAAATTGGGCCTTTGGTATCCAAAAGATTCACCTTTTGATTTGGTATATACACTGATAGTGATTATGCTGGAGCTAGCTTGGATAGGAAATCCGCAACAAAAGGTTGTCAATTTCTAGGATGCAGGTTGATTTCTTAGCAGTGCAAGAAACAAACTGTAGTTGCTAATTCCACAACAGAAGCTGAGTATGTGGTTGCTTCAAGTTGTTGTGGAAAAGTGCTCCGGATTCAAAATCAATTACTGGATTATGGGTACAATTTTATGCATACCAAAATATTTATTGATAATAGCAGTACTATGTGCATAATTAAATATCTTGTTTCTCAATCTAAAACAAAGCATATATAGATAAGACATCATTTTATAAGAGATTTTTATGAAAAGAAGTTAATCCAAATAGTTAAAAGTCATACTGACAAAAATGTTGCAGATTTGCTCACAAAAGCTTTTGATGTGGGTAGATTTCTATTTTTGATTGCCAGTATTGGAATGTTAAATCTTTGAAAATTCTTATCTCTTTTTGTTTTTGTAATGTTTTGTAGGGATTAGTACTGTTATATATGTCAATAACTGTTTCTGTTGCTAAGTGTAATTAGTACTGCTAGTTATACTTAGAACTGCTAGTTTATACTTCTTGTTATACTTAAAACTGCTAAGTATAATTGCGTACGTGATTATTAGAGATTGTGTTTTTGTTTGTGTTTTGGTGTTTTTGGACTAATCTTTTGCAGGATAAGCAATGAAAAGTGCTGGAGTGCTGATAATTCAGTTGTATGGAGTGAAAAACTGACTTAGTGCTGCTGAGTATAAGTTAGTGCTGCTAAGCATAACTTACTACTGCTAGGTTTATGCTGCTATGTCTGAGAGTGCAGGGACGATTATGTAACTTCTTCACTGAAGGGTTTAAATCTCCAATTGGATCACTTAATCAGTTTCACGCCCTCATAATTCTCTCTAATAAGAAACCCTAACACATTTTTATCATCTGACTTCAAAATACCCAAATCACAAATCCTAACTCAAAAGGTCGTCATGCAAATTTGCTGAGAGTCATAACATGGTTGCCTTTCTTGATAAACCTAAAGAGTCTGAAGGGTTCACAGAAATCATTGATTTCTTAAATACAAACCCTATAAGGTTTTCATTAACTATGAACCCTACTATATACATTTCTCACATTAACCAGTTTTGGTTTACTGCTAAGGCCATAACTATTAATGGAGAAGTACAGTTAAAGGCTAATGTAGATGGCCAAGAAATACTTATCACTGAGTCATCTGTTAGAGAATCACTTCAACTAGCAGATGATAATGGTGTTGAGTGTCTCTTAAACTCTGCAATTTTTGATGGTCTTGAAAACAAGGGGTATGTGAAGAATGTTGGGTTTAAAAGATACTGCTGCTACTTTGAAGATTTTGCTGCTAAGTATTTTATATTGCTGCTCATGGTTCTAATGGAAATATACTAAGTATGATTCTGCTGCTAGGTATAATCATCCTGCTGCTAGTATATTGATTCTGCTGCTGATGATATATGAAGAATGATGAAATAAGCTAAGTGTCAAACTGCTGCTAGCCTAAGATGATTCTGTTGCTAGAGTTTTGATTCTGCTGCTTATTAGATATGTATAGTTTGTTTATGATAAAGATACAAATAGATATTATTCTTGTATAGAAAGTTTTTGTAACCGACTAGGACTCCTTAAGTGTATAAAAGGATGATCTATGGTTAAGGTTAGATGACAATTGTTTAGCATACGTATTATCTTGTATTCACTTCAAGGTTCGTTGTAACCCTGTTACTTTTGAGTAACCGTATATTAATATATTGAGGTGAAGGTTGAGAGAATTACTGTGTGTTATTGTTAATTCTTCTTAAGATTAATTACTAGTTTCCGCATAGTAATTAATAGATCATTCAAAAGCAGTTTCTATACCTATTGCTTTAGGTTTATATCTAAAGTAATTAACAAGATCGTTAAGCTCATCTGGGATCAACAAGTGGTATCAGAGCTTGTGATCTAGAAACTGATATCGAGAAGAATTTTGAAAAGCTTAGATCTGTTCATCATCAAAAGCAATGGAGTCTGAATCTCATCATATGGTTACTGCGTCCAAGGTTCCAATGCTCAAGATTGGAGAATATGAACTCTGGAAGACGAGGATGGAGCAGTACATGAAGATGTGTGACTACACAATGTGGGAAATCGTACAAACTGGAGATACTCTGCCTAAGATTGGTGCTGATGGGTCTATATTGCCCATCAAAACCAATGATGAAAAGGCTTAAAGGAAACTGGAGATTAGAACTCACACTATTCTCTTAATGGGGATACCTAATGAGTACCAATTGAGCTTCAGCAACACCAAGTCTGCCAAGGAGTTGATGGCAGCAATTGAACTTAGGTTTGGTGGGAATGAAGCCACCAAATAGTCAAGGAAGAATTTGCTAAAGCATGAATTTGAAACTTTCACTGCCTCAAGCAATGGAAGTATTGATGGTACTTATGATAGACTGCAAAAGTTGGTGAGTCAGTTGGCGCTTCTAAGTGTCAATATTGCACAGGAAGATATGAATCTGAAGTTTCTAAGGAGTCTTGCACCAGAATGGAATACTCACACAGTTGTCTGGAGAAACAAGTCTGACTTTGAAGCCATGAATTTGGATGATTTGTATAACAACTTGAAGGTCTATGAAACTGAAGTCAAGGGTTCAACCAGTTCTTCAAGTTCAAACAACCTTGCTTTTATGTCATCTAATAACAAGGCTTCTGGGAATATTCAAGAAACTCATTCTGCTGTTGGTCATACTGGTTCTGCTGCTAGTTCACAAGGTTCTGCTGCTAGCTCTACAAATAGTGACACCATTAGTGATGCTGCTATTTGTGCCTACTTAGCTGAACTAACTACAAGTACTCAAGTAATGAGTCAGGATCTAGATCAAGTTGATCCTGATGATTTAGAAGAGATGGATTTGCATTGGCAATTTGCAATGTTGACTATGAGGGCAAGAAGGTTTTTGAAGAGAACTGGAAGAGAGCTCAAGTTTAGAAGGCAGAACAATGTGGGGTTTGACAAATCAAAGTTTGAGTGTTATAACTGCCACAGAAAAGGGCACTTTGCAAGGGAGTGCAGAGCACCAAAGCAGATCAAGGAAAATCCAAGGCAGATTCCCATTGAAGATGCTAAACCTACTACTGCTATGGTCTCATGTGATGGCTTGGGAGATTTTGACTGGAGTGACCAAGCTGAGGATGGTCCCAACTATGCATTGATAGCTGATGAAGAACCCAAAGAACAACACTTTGCTCTTATGGGTTACTCCTCCTCTGGATCAGACTCTGAGGTATCAAGTTATGATGCTTTAAGAGTTGAATTTGATAAACTCAAACTTGATAACTTAGGATATCAACATGGTTTAAAATCTTTAGAAAACAAGGTTGAGTTTCTTAATCAAATTGAGGGAGAATATGCTGATAAAATTCATACTCTTGAAACTGAGCTAATTAAGAAAGAATGTGAAATTAACATGCTTAATAAAAGAGTGGAAGAAGCTGAATTAGCTAGAGACTCAGCTTTAAATGAAAAAGAAAAACATGTTGTTAGGATAGATAAACAACAATATGCATCTGTTCTAGCAAATAAAGCAGTTGAATCTCAGATGATTAAAAGAGGATGTGGCCTAGGATACAATGAAGTGGATCCCCCACTTAAAAGTACTTTTGCACCAACTAGGAAAAAATTTTCCTTTATATCTGAGTTAGCTACACAATCTGTAGGTGAGACAAGTCAAGCAAACAATGAAATATCTGATAAGACTAGTACACCTAAGATTGATGAAAAATTGTCTGATGCACCAATCATTGAAGATTGGGAATCAGATAGTGATGATGAGCAGGTAGAAACAACATCTAAGGCTAAAAGGTTAAAGGATGTTAACTCAATTGAACCTAAAGTCAAACATACTGAGTTTGTTAAACCTGTGCTAGGAAGTAGAATCTCTAGGAAAATGACTGAGTATGATGATAAACCTAGAGATTATCCTAGGAAGACTTGTGACTTGCCTAGAGGAAATCAGAGAAACTTGCACCAGGTGATCTCACACAAGTTAGGTAGTGACTTTGAACTGGTTAAGAAGGCATGTCATAGTTGTGGTAGTTTTGAGCACTTGCAAGAAGATTGTTATTATTCAATACCTAAGAAAACTAGTGCTCCAAAACCTGTATGGAACCATTATATTAGGGTGAACCATAGGAACTTTGCAAGAAAGACTCTCCATCATCCCAAAGGAAACATGGTTCCTAGGGAGATTTTGTTAAGAAATGGTATTTATAGGACTATTTCTCCTGTTGCACCACCAATGCCCATTCCAAAGAAAACAGAGTTTTCTAGTGCTAAAGCTAGCAGCAATACGTCTCATTCTGCTGCTAAGCCAAATGTGGTTACTGATACTGTTTTGGGCACTCATTTCTATGTTGTTAAGGCCTCAGCTTGCTGGGTCTGGAAACCCAAAACTAGACGCAGCAGTGCATCAATGGACTTCAAGAAATATGATTACTTTGATGCACAAGGTAGATCCAAGTCAGTAATGGCTTGGGTCCCAAAGAGAAACTAATTCTCTTACTTTTTGTGCAGGGCAATCTACAATTGGAGCTAAAGGACAAATGTATTATTGATAGTGGATGCTCTGGACATATGACTGGAGACAAAAGCAACTTGGAAGATTTTAAGGCTTTTGATGGTGGTTATGTTGCTTTTGGCAATGATCCAAAAGGTGGCAAGATTGTTGGTAAAGGTACTATTAGAACAGAAAAATTGGATTTTGAAAAGGTGTATTTTGTAGAGGGACTTAAGTTCAATCTTTTTAGTGTCTCACAAATGTGTGAAAAAAATAATTTTGTTCTTTTTACAGACACTGATTGTCTTGTTTTGTCTCCCGACTTTAAGTTGCCTCATGATTCAGAAGTACTACTTAAAGTCCCTAGAACAAACAATATATACAGTGTGGACATTAAGAACATCATTCCTAAAAGAGATTTAACTTGTCTTTTTGCAAAGGCCACCATTGACGAATCCAAGCTTTGGCATAGAAGATTGGGTCGCTTAAATTTCAAAACAATAAATAAATTGGTTAAAGGCAACCTTGTAAGAGGTTTACCTTCAAAGATTTTTGAAAATTCTGAAACCTGTGTTGCTTGTCAGATGGGAAAGCAACACAGAGCTTCTTGTAAGTCCAAAGTGGTGAACTCTATTTCTGAACCCTTGTATATGTTGCATATGGATCTGTTTGGACCAACTTTTGTGAAGAGCTTGAATAAGAAGATGTATTGCTTAGTTGTCACTGTTGATTTTAGTAGGTTTACTTGGGTGTTTTTCTTAGCAACTAAGGATGAGACCTCTGGAATTCTTAAGGCCTTCATTACAAGAGTAGAAAACCTAGTAAATCATATGGTCAAAGTAATCAGATGTGACAATGGAACTGAATTTAAGAATCATGTAATGAATCAGTTCTGTGAGGAAAAAGGTATTTTAAGGCAGTTTAGTGTGGCTAGAACTCCTTAGCAAAATGGTGTTGCTGAAAGGAGGAATAGGACATTAATTGAGGCTGCTAGGACTATGTTGTCTGAGTCAAAATTACCCACTACTTTTTGGGCTGAAGCAGTCAACACTGCTTGTTTTGTGCAAAATTCCAGCCTCATAACAAGACCCCATATGAACTACTTCATGGTAGGAAACCTATAATAGATTTCTTGAAACCATTTGGGTGTCCTGTCACTATCTTAAATACCAATGACCAGCTAGGCAAGTTTGATGAGAAAGCAGACAAAGGTTTCTTTGTAGGATATTCCACAAATAGCAAGGCATTTAGGGTTTTCAATAGCAGAACTAGACATGTGGAAGAAAATCTGCATGTTAGATTTAGTGAAAATACCCCAAATGCTGTAGTAACAGAACCTAAGTGGCTCTTTTACATTAATTCTTTGACTAAGACCATGAATTATGAGCCAATGTTATAAGGTTCTACTAACATGTCTGCAGGAACACAAACTAACCCCAATGCAGGTACACAAGCAAAAAAGGATGCATCTGCAGAGGAGTTTGTGTTGATTAAGAAGTGGAAGTTTAATCAGTTCTTCACACCAACAGATAAAGAGGGAAAGAGTTCTGATGATGATGCTGTTCATAAGGAAGTACCAAAGGATAATGTAGAAGGTGATGATGAACCTTCTAATGATGGCAAGAGTGTTGAGAAGTCAGCAAAGCATGGAGGTTCAAGAAATAAAGCTAGCAGCAGTATCTCTCATTCTGCTGCTAAGCCAAATCATTCTACTGCTAAGTCTAGCAGCAGTATCTCTCATTCTGCTGCTAAGCCTAGTGGTTCTATTGCCATGCCCAAAGATTCTGCTGCTGACTTTAATGAAAGTGTTAATGATGATGTTGACTTTCCTGAATTGGAGGAAATCTACTATGACATAGATGATGATGTTGTGTATGTGTTTGGAACAGAAGCTGATTTGACAAATATGGAGTCTGTTATTCAAGTCAGTCCTACTCCAACTACCAGGATACATAAGAACCATCCCAAGGAGCAGATAATTGGTGATGTACAATCTATTGTACAAACCAGAAGTAAAACAAAAGGGTTGGGTGATTTACTCCATCAAGGTTTATTTGCTCAATCATTGCATCAAAGAAACAGCCACAAGGATTTACAAAATTGCAAGTTTTCCTGTTTCTTATCACAAGAGGAACCCACAAATATTCACAAAGCTATGCAAGATTCAAGTTGGGTTGAAGCCATGCAAGAGGAGCTGTTGCAGTTCAAGCTTCAAGAAGTCTGGACACTAGTTGATTTGCCTAATGGGAAGAGGGAAATTGGTACAAAATGGGTGTTCAGGTGCAAACGAGATGAAAGAGGAATTGTGGTGAGAAACAAAGCAAGACTAGTGGCACAAGGGTACACTCAAGAAGAAGGAATAGATTATGATGAGTTCTTTACTCCTGTAGCAAGAATAGAGGCTATTAGACTGTTCTTGGCTTATGCCTCATTCAAGAACTTTCCTGTGTACCAAATGGATGTGAAAAGTGCTTTCTTGTATGGAAAGATTGATGAAGAGGTTTATGTGATGCAACCTCCTGGTTTTGAAGATCCTGACTTTCCAGATAGAGTATATAAAGTGGAGAAAGCACTGTATGGCTTACATCAAGCTCCTAGAGCTTGGTATGACACCTTGTCCAAGTTTTTGTTATCTAATGGGTTCACAAGGGGAACCATTGATAAAACTTTGTTCATCAAGAAAGACAAAAAGGATATCCTACTAGTTCAGGTTTATGCAGATGATATCATTTTTGGGTCTACAAACAAGGTGTTTTGTTAAGAATTTGAGAAGCTCATGCATAACAGATTTCAAATGATTTCTATAGGAGAACTCACATTCTTTCTGGGGCTTCAGGTTAAGCAGACAGCAGATGGGATCTTCATCAGTCAAGACAAGTATGTGGCTGATATTTTAAAGAAATTTGGTTTTAATGATGTAAAGGCAGCTAAGACACCAATGGACAACAACAAACCTTTGCTCAAGGATGAAGATGCGGAAGAGGTTGATGTACATCTTTATAGATCAATGATTGGTTCATTGATGTATCTGACTACTTCAAGGCCAGACATCATGTTTTCTGTGTGTGCCTGTGCCAGATTTCAAGTGTCCCCAAAAGTCTCACACTTAAATGCTGTCAAAAGAATTTTTAGGTATCTAAAGGGACAACCAAAATTGGGCATTTGGTATCCTAATAGTTCATCATTTGACTTGGTAGCATACTCAGACAGTGACTATGCTGGAGCAAGTTTGGATTGAAAATAAACCACTAGAGGATGTCAATACCTTGGACATAGGTTAATCTCATGACAATGCAAGAAACGGACTGTGGTGGCTAATTCAACAACTAAAGCTGAGTATGTGGCTGCTTCTAGTTGCTGTGGACAAGTACTCTGGATTCAGAATCAACTCTTGGATTATGGGTACAATTTTATGAATACCAAAATTTATATTGATAATAACAGCACAATGTGTATAATAAAGAATCCTGTTTTTCACTCTAAAACAAATCATATAGAGATAAGACATCATTTTATTAGAGATTGTTATGAGAAAAAGTTAATTCAAGTGGTTAAAATAGATACTGACAATAATGTTGCTGATCTACTTACAAAAGGTTTTGATGTGAGTAGGTTTCAATTTTTAGTTGCTAGTATTGGTATGATCAATCTTTAAAATCTTATCTATGTATGATTTGTAAAAAGTTTTTGAGGATTTGTGCTGTTATTAATCAAATAAGTTGTTTCTAGTCTTTGCTATGCCTGTATGTTGTCTACTGCTAAGTTGTTTATTTTGTTGATTGTCTTGTGATTATTGTGAGATACTCTTGTTTGTGTTTTTGTGGTTTTGGACTAACCTTTTGCAGGTTAAGTGATATGGGAATGGTTGATTAATGAGCATGATTGATTGATTAGAAAAAGATGATTATGAAGTTCAGGGGAGGATAAGAGTGAATGTCTATAAACAAAAAGATCATAAAAGTTTATTCATTATGTGGAGCATTCATTACATAAGCTGAAATTACTTCATCCTGGACTTAATGGAAACATAATCAACACAAAACAAAACCAAACATAAACCTAACACAAAACAACTACTTCAGTTTCTCTTTTCCTTTTCCTTGAACATCAGGCATGGTTTTGTGGACTCCTCTGCCACCAATGGCATCCGACACCTTCTTGCAAGGGAGTCCCAGCACTACTGTTCTTGGCTTTGGATCTTGCTTCTTCTCAGGCACAGGGATCCTACTTATTGATGATGTAGCCTTTTCAATCTCACTTGTTAATAAGACTGATAACACTTGGAGATCATCATCATCAGATGAGTCAGAAGAGGAGGATGAATCATTCACATAGGGTGGTAGTTCATCTATTGAAAGTTCATCAGAAGAGGTTGTTTCAACCTTTTTCTTTGATGTTTTGTTCCTTGAGCTTGAGGTGTAGTCTGGTGGAAAATAATCTTTCCATCCTCCGGAAACCGAATGACATCCGACACCTTCTTGCAAGGGAGTCCCAGCACTACTGTTCTTGGCTTTGGATCTTGCTTCTTCTCAGGCACAGGGATCCTACTTATTGATGATGTAGCCTTTTCAAACTCACTTGTTAATAAGACTGATAACACTTGGAGATCATCATCATCAGATGAGTCAGAAGAGGAGGATGAATCATTCACATAGGGTGGTAGTTCATCTATTGAAAGTTCATCAGAAGAGGTTGTTTCAACCTTTTTCTTTGATGTTTTGTTCCTTGAGCTTGAGGTGTAGTCAGGTGGAAAATAATCTTTCCATCCTCCGGAAACCATGGCATCCGACACCTTCTTGCAAGGAGTCCCAGCACTATGTTCTTGGCTTTGGATCTTGCTTCTTCTCAGGCACAGGGATCCTACTTATTGTGATGTAGCCTTTTCAACTCACTTGTTAATAAGACTGATAACACTTGGAGATCATCTCATCAGATAGTCAGAAGAGGAGGATGAATCATTCACATAGGTTGGTAGTTCATCTATTGAAAGTTCATCAGAAGAGGTTGTTTCAACCTTTTTCTTTGATGTTTTGTTCCTTGAGCTTGAGGTGTAGTCTGGTGGAAAATAATCTTTCCATCCTCCGGAAACTGAGTCTGAAGACGAATCGGATGAAATCTCCACAATGTTTGATGGGGAAGAATTCATTGTGTTGGGAAGTTGGTTTATGGTATGTGATGGAGTTGGTGTTGATATTTGAGGTCTTTTATAGAACCAATGGTGCATTAAAGTTATTAAATGCAGGGTTGGTTTTAGGAATTAATTCATTGGGCTTGCTGGAATTAATTTCATTATTTTAATTTTTGGTGGAGTTGACCATAAGTTGGATATTTATTTTGGGTAATGGTATAATTGTTTAGAATCCATTCTGCTGCTGAAGAATATGCTGCTCAGTTTTGAAACTATTGGATTCTACTGCTTGGTTTGAAAGTGCAGGGACTATTTTGTTAATTGGCGCGAATAAAGCCCTAAGTGGATCTAAACGGCATAAAAACCCAATTCGATCTCACCAATAACTTTGTGCGCCCAAAATTAAACCTAATTCAAACCTTAACACTTCTTTTCATCATTTGATCAAAAACCCCCAAATTCAAGACCCTAATTCACAATGTCGAGACGCACTTACTCTGCTGAGCACAATCAGAAAGCTTTTCTTCAGAAGGTTCCTGAGGCAGATGGATTTACTGAAGTCATTGACTTTCTTAATGCTACTTCAATTAGGTATGCATTAACAGTTAATCCAACCATATATAGATCCCACATGAGACAGTTTTGGTCCACTGTTACGGCTGAAACTCAAAATGGGGAACAAATGTTAATTGCCACAGTAGATGAAGAAAGAATAGTTGTTACTGAAACATCTGTAAGACGAATTCTTCATCTTGCAGATGATGAAGCAACAACTTGCCTTCCTACTTCTACTATTTTTGAGGAACTTGACAAAATTGGGTATGAGAGACCAAACACTAAATTGAAAATTTTCAAACGTCTCCTCTGCCCGCAATGGAAATTTCTTATTCATACTATTCTACATTGTCTTAGCCCTAAAACAATTGGCTGGAATGAATTCAGTACAACTCAGGCATCAGCCTTGATTTGTCTGGCTACAGGACAACCATTTAACTTTTCGGCTATGATCTTTGAAGGGTTGAAAAAGAATATTTCTGGCAATTTTTATATTTATCCAAGGTTTTTGAAATTACTTATTGATAGTCAATTAGAAGAACCTTTTGAACATGAAAAGCCTTATAAATGTTCTGTGCTTGTAACCAAAATGTTTAAACACTTGAGAAAGAATGGGATTGGATTTTCTGGAAATATTACACCTTTGTCCCAACATATTTTAAACATTGCTGCTGCTGTTGCTCAGGTCGAAGAAGCTGAAAACCCCACAGCTTCCCATCACACACCCACTCCTGAAAATACAAGTGAATCATCTCATAATGAACCCCAAAAGACCCAAACACCTAGGAATTCACAAGAAAAGAGCACTGAGTTACCTCAGACTAGTGCTAGTATGGAAGCAGATGAGGCTGCCATAGGTGATGGAGATGGCATGAAGGAAGGGGCTGACACTACTGTTTCCAACTTAGAAGTTGAACAGGCCAGTGTCAACATAGATAAGACCCCAACCTTGGCAACATCTACTGCTGAGGGTTCTTATGAACCTGATGCACATGATGGTAACCCTAGCCAAATGGCTAAAAAGGGGGGATCAGCTGCTCAATCTAGGATTGAGACTGAGTTTCAGTCCAAAGATTCACCTCTCAGGGAAGTTAACACATCCCGAAGTGATGAGGACAGACTTGAAACTAATGCGTAATTGATGGATCAATCTGTACAACATGACATTGCCTATGATACACCTCTCGGACCAGGTCACACAGGTCGAAGTGTTGAGGCTAGCATTGAACTTGAAAAAGAGGAATTGACGGGTAAAACTAATGTACAAAATGTCAAATCCAAGGATCCACCTCTCGGGTCAGGTAACACAGACCGAAGTGGTGAGGATAGTGTGAAACAAATCGATGCATTGACGGAAATATGTACCAAGTTGGAAGCACAAGTTCTTGATCTTACCAAAACAGTCAAAAGTTTGAAGTTCAGGGTCAACTTTTTAGAAAGAAAGCACAGGTCAAGAGCTACACTTATTAGAAGGGTCAAGAAAGTGATTTCCAAACCAAGTTTGGGAGAGGATGCTCCCAAACAGGGGAGGAATGAAGAGGAGGTAATCAAGGGTCAAGGGGAGGTTGACATGGGTATGGATGTGAATGTTGGTGGTATTGCTGAGAATGAAGTTGAAAAAGATGTTAGAAGTGACGTTGCTGCTGATGTTGGTGAGAAGAAGACAGAGGATGATTCTGCTGCTGGTGCAGGACATTCTGCTGCTGGGTTAAAGGATTCTGCTGCTGGTTCAGAAAAGGGTTCTGCTGCTGAATTAGATGATGATACCATTCCTATAGCCCAAGTCATGCTGAATCTTAAAACAACACAACAACAACAACAATCTTCACAAAAACCTAAACCTGCTGCTACAATGAAACAACCAACACCTTCAAAACAAAAAGCTAAAGGAGTTGTCATTCAAGAACCTGTATCCATTCCAAAACCTGTACAACTAACCATTTCATCAACAGACAAAGGCAAGGGCATCTTGGTTGAAGAACCAAAGAAGAAGTTCAAGCACAATGGAATACAGAAGTTGAAATGGAAAGACAGAGGCAATTACAGGAGGATTGGGAGGTAGCAATGAAAACTCAAAGGGATGAAAGAGAGAAGTACACCCCTGAGGAACAACAAGATGCTATAGCTGATATGCTTGGAGCATTTAGAAAGAAGCAAAATGAAAAGAGGGGTGAGTACAAGAAGAAGAAACCTTCCAAAACTGATGAGTATAATTACATGAAAATGTATCTAAGAAATCAAGCTTATTGGAAGCCTAGTGCATTCAGAGGAATGAGTAGAGCTGCTGTTGCAAAGGCTTATTATGAGACTCATGCAAGAATTAACAGACCAATTGAGCCTATGACTGATGCTGAGGTTAAAGAGGTTACAAGAATGAAAGTGGCACCAAATGCTTACTTGATGCCTGAGTCAAGTGTTCAAAAGCCTAAAGAAGTAATTAAAGTTGTGCAAGAAAAGACAACAAAAGAGAAGGAAGTTGTAGCTGAAGCTGAGAAGGAAAAAGTAGTTGTTGAGGAGCAGAATGTTGAAAAGACAAAATCTGAATCTACTATTGGTGTGAAAAGAACAGGAAAAAGGTTAAAGTCTGTTGGAAGGAAAAAGAAAAGAGATAAATCTGTTGTAATGAGTGATTCTGAAAGTAATTATAAGGGTGAGAAGGAGTCAAAGGATAATGAGTATGGAGCTGAAGAAGTAACTGCAGATGATATGAAAAGGATTATGGATTTTATAGTTCATAAAACTCAAGAAGAACCAGAGATACCAAATGTAGTTCCCTTGGAATCAAAGTACCCAATCATCTCTTATACACATGATGTTCAAGATGGAAGTGAAGTATGGTGGGAGATTAAAAGATCAAATGGTGTAAGTCAGAAGTTTATTAGATTCTCACAAATGCTGCATTACATGGATAGGGATGATATAGTACAGCTCTGGAGGTTATATAAGGAAAATTATGGGGATAGAAGACCAGATGTGATTTATGAAATGCTACACTATTATTATTTGAGGAACATGTTTGAGCCTGATCCTAGAGATATGGAATGGATAGATTTGTTAAGCTCAACCAAGGTTCATAAATGGTATCTATATCAATCATGTGGAGTACATGAGTTGATTGGTAGAGGTGTAGTTGTATATATGCTGGTGGAGAAAGACTATCCCTTGAAAAACAATACTGCTGTTATCACCCAGATGTTACAACATGGAAAGTTGAGGTTACAAAGAGCATTTTTGTCAGATCATCAAGCTTATGAGTTAGTAGAAAAGTATAGAAAGATTCTGCAATCAAAGACTTCATAGTAGAAAGTGTTTGGAAGCATCCTCTTAGTGTATATCTGTGCTTTGGAAGAAACTTGTATATTTTTGGGAGAAAATATCAAGTTTAGGGGAGGATTGTTGGGTTTAAAAGATACTGCTGCTACTTTGAAGATTCTGCTGCTAAGTATTTTATTCTGCTGCTCATGGTTCTAATGGAAATATACTAAGTATGATTCTGCTGCTAGGTATAATCATCCTGCTGCTAGTATATTGATTCTGCTGCTGATGATATCTGAAGAATGATGAAATAAGCTAAGTGTCAAACTGCTGCTAGCCTAAGATGATTCTGCTGCTAGAGTTTTGATTCTGCTGCTTATTAGATATGTATAGTTTATTTATGGTAAAGATACGAATAGATATTATTCTTGTATAGAAAGTTTTTGTAACCGACTAGGACTCCTTATGTAATACCTGAAATTCAGATAACGTGTCAAATGACCAAAATGCCCTCACAACTTCTAAAATTTAATTAAAAGCTATATTAAGCTAAATAAATCCGAATTATATTAAATAAATTACATATAAAATTAAATAAAATCAAGACAAGTCTTGCAATAATCTAACATGTCCAAAAATAATTATTTGTACCATACAATATTTAAAAACCAATTATTTATATTTATTTTAATAATTTCGGTATAAATTGAATTATGAATGAAGATAAGTACAAATAAAAAGGGATATGATCAAGATAAATAAAAACTCTGATTTCTTAACTTAAATAGGCCGAAACTTAGGCATATTCCCCCCTAAGACCGGATCTTCACACCCCATTAATTTTATATACATTTTTCCTTCCTAATTCACTTGCCGAGAAAACAAAAACCACAAGCAAATTCGTTTTTCCTTCCTACGAATTTTTGGAGACCAAAGAGCAATTTTTCTGAGTTCAATCTATTGCTAGGAAGCCAAGAAAAATAGTCATTCGAATTATAAAGGCCTAAATTCATTGGTGTCGAAATTTTGTTCAAAAGTGAGGTAAATTCCATTTTAATTCGTGCGACCTCTGATAAATTTGTTTTCTATTTTTCCTGAGTTCCTTGCATCCTATAGGATCTGCAAAAATTGGTTACAAGGTTTTTGGAGTCGCGGTCTGCTCTGTGGAATTTTGGAGTCGTTTTTATCCTAATCGAGAAGAATAAATTCATTCAGCTTGTTCTGGTCGTTCTAAAATTTATCTGGTATTTTTCTCATGTTATATTCATCCTATAAGTCACAAATAAAATAATAAAAATGAACCATGCATGGTATACGAATTATTTGAGAATTAAACCCTAAAAACATGTTAAAACCCTAAATAATTAGAAACGAATTTTCTGGGCATGAAGACTATTTTTCGTGGACTCTATATAATGTTTATTAACTTAAAAAATAGTGGTTCGAATTGTTGAAGCTCTGATCATGATATACGAATTTTTGTTAATCGCTACATGGAATAATAAGGAAATAAAATAAGAAACCCTAAGTAATCGGGGTTACTAGGGTTAGGTTTCTTGGACATGAATCTGATCTTTAATGATGTTTTAAGGATGAATTAATGATGGTGCAATGATTGGTAAATAGTAGGGTTTGTAATTGTTTGTAAAAAGTGCTATCCGATTTGAAATAAAAAGTATAAGGACCTATTTTTCCAACTTTGAAAAGGTCATATACATCTGTAGGAATGTGGGAAAAATATTAATTTGGGGTCCTAAGTGTAAATATTGCAATATAATGAATTAATGGCATATTAGGGTTTCGAATTGAAATTAATTAAAAGTGAGGGACCAAAAGTGTAAATCTGAAATCTTGAAGTTATTTTGAGTTAATACTGATATAAAAAGGTTGTTGTGTAATTTGGAGGATTTATGGGCCAATTATGTAATTGTTATGAAATTATGATTTAATATATATGTTTTGTAAACTTAAAGGACTAAATATGTAAATTCTGAATTCTGAGGGGTCTAATCTGTAATGTACTAAATTCTGATGGTATATTCTGTAATTATGAAATATAATATGCTTGGTTGGTAATTATGGATATTGTAGGGTTTAATTTGTAAAATATGTAATTATAAGGTTGGTTTTGTAAATTATGTAACAACAGGGGTGTAATCTGTAAATTGTGAAATTTAAGGGAACAAGAGGTAATTCTGAATAAAATGAGGGTATAATTCTGTAACTTAAAGTATTTTTCACTTAAGACCTTTGAATTAATGAAGTTACATTTAAAACCCTAAACTTTGTAAAATAGTCATTTAAAACCCTAAACTTCTGTAACTTGATTAGATATACTGTTATTCCATAATAATCTTTGAATAAGGGTTAAACCTAATCTAAAATGATAATATCTGTTAATTCTGGAAACCTGCTAATTATGGGAACTTACTAAATCTGGAAAGTTACTAAAAATAGAAAGTACATAAAATGAAGAGATAAAACTAAAAGTAATAATCTGAATTAGAATCTGTGGTAATTCTGTCTTCCTCTTCCTTAGGTGTGAAGAAGGAGAAGTCCTGATCATTGTTCTGTGTTTGTTTGATTTTCTGCTGCGCTATAAGGTACAGATATTCTGCCCTTTTTCAGTAAGGGTTTTTCATTCCCGTTTCTTTCAGTTTTACATTTTCCTTATTAGGATCTCCGATACCTCTGCTATGTTCCCTTCTGTTGTGAATCTTTGTTGTGATCTGTTTGTCTTGAACCTTTTTGTTTGAACCTCTGCTATGATTCTTTTATTCTGAACCTTTTTCCTGAACTATGATTGACCTCTTGTTCTGAACCCTGAATTTGTGAGTCTTGATTGAATCTGATCTGTGAACCTTGTTCTGAACCTTAACCTGATATATCTGTTGTAAACTTTGATTTGATTTTGGTATAAACCTTAACCTATTAAATCCTCATCTAAACCTAATTGATTTTGAACCTTTATTAAAAACTATTTTAAAAAGAAGCTATACCACTTGAAATGGGAGTTACTAAAAGTTTTGGAAGACCATTTTTATGAAAACTATTTTGAAAGATCATTTCAATGAAAACCATTATTAAAGGATTGATTTAAATGAACTCTTGACAGGAACTTCTGAAATGGATTATTGCTATAAACTTGTAATTATTTACCTTTGATATACTCTTTTGGACTATTGGAAATAAATCTTTTAATCTGAACTTAAGCTTTGATATTAAACTTAATCTGATAAACTCTGATTTAAACCTTATTATCTTAATCTGAATTGTTGACATGACCCTTCTACCATGAACCCTTAGATGTGACTCTGTTTATTATATGACATCTGACCTTGACCACAGTCTGATATCCGAGCCAATCACTAGGCATGAGGGTTTCATGTCCGTGTCATTGATGCACCAATGGCATGACTCTAGGGCAGGAGAGTGATGACCTGTCCCGTCCCTGATTTATTTTATTTGGTGTGTTAAGGAGTTTCTGGCATCCGGGGGCGCATGGATGCATCCTAGTTCTGACTCTGTTATCTGTTATCTGTTATCTGTTTATGTTATATGTTTATTATTACATCTGGTGACTGATGGTGTGTGCAATACACATCTTTCACATATATCTAGGAGCTGATCACTCCGATTTGATACATGAGGTCACCCCTAATATTATCTGTTACTTGAGAGGCATCCCCTCTGGATTATTATATGATTAATCTGTTAAGATATTATCTGTTATCTCTGGGCTCGTGATGGATTTCTGTATTTCCCTAAACCTGGTTTGTACATTGTCCCTTTCTCATTCTTTTCTTTTACCCTTACTCCTTTCCTATTCTTTCACTTTGATTATGTATCTGTATAATCTGTATTTCTGATTTGTTTCTGTAATTGTTATCTGTTATTGTTTCTGTCATCTATATATCTGTTCACTGAGCTCTATTAGCTCAGCCGCATTTCTTTTCCTGCGGCAGGTTTTAGTAGGACGCTGGGAATGAGTGAGAGTGTACCTCTGGACTTAGAAGGCTTGGTAGCTATTCTGGATTAGAATTGGACAGAAGATATTATGTTTAGAATTAGTTTTGAAAGTTTCATTGTAACCTTGTAGAATTCAGTATTTCAACTGTAATCCTTTGAGATTTTTGTATTATTGTAGATGTATGCTCTGTTTTGATCTGATATGAATCCATTATTGTGATATCTTTACCCTTGTCGGGTTGGGGTGTTTGTAACCGACTAGGACACCTTAAGTGTATAAAAGGAGGATCTAGGGTTAAGGTTAGATGACGATTGTTTAGCATACGTATTATCTTGTATTCACTTCAAGGTTCGTTGTAACCCTGTTACTTTTGAGTAACCGTATATTAATATATTAAGGTGAAGGTTGAGAGAATTACTGTGTGTTATTGTTAATTCTTCTTAAGATTAATTACTAGTTTCCACATTGTAATTAATAGATCATACAAAAGCAGTTTCTATACCTATTGCTTTAGGTTTATATATAAAGTAATTAACAAGATCGTTAAGCTCATCTGGGATCAACAAAGAAAAATGACTTTTTGAAATTTTACACAGGACTCTTTTCACCTCAATGGAAATTTTTAATCTACACCTTCTTACATTGTTTAAGCCCTAAAACAACTGGCTGGAATGAGTTTGGCACTATTATGGCTTCTGCTGTAATATGCCTAACTACAAGACATAAGTTTAACTTTTCTAAAATGATTTTGGAAGGTTTGGTTAAGAACTTGGATACATTAAGCAACTATTTTCAATATCCAAGATTTTTGCAATGGTTTTTGGATCAACAACTTTCTCAACAGAAGGTTCACAAAAGAACATTTGATGCACCCTTGCTCACAAAGAAACTGTTTGCAAACATGAGAAGGGTGGGTAAAGATTTTTCTGGAAAAGTGACACCATTATTTCCTAATATGGTGGCACTTGTCCAATCTCAAAACCAGGGTGAAGGTTCAGTAATCCCAACTGAAACCCATCACACACCTACAATTTTACCATCCACATCATCACCTAAAAGGACCTATACTCGTAGGTTCACTCAAAAGAGCACTCAGCTACCTCAGGCTAGTGCTAGTATGGCTGCAGATGAGGCTATGCATAAGGAGAAAGGTTATAGATTGGTGAGGGCTGCCACTACTGCTGCTAGCTTAGATGCAGAGCAGGCCAGTGGTAACATAAGTAAGACCCAAACCAAGGCAACACTTAATGAGTCAAGTTCCTCTGGAACTAGCTCAGGTAGTTGTCCCTGCCAACCGGATTCTATGAGGGGTATGGATGCTCAAACTGAGTTTGAGGCTATACCTAACACACCCAATGATGCACCAATCGGGAGAGGTAACACACTCCGAAGTGCTGAGGGTAGTCTTGAACTAAAGGAATCGATGGAATTGTGTACCAAATTGACAATAGATGTTTTTTACCTCAAGCAGACTACCACTTCTCAGGATATTGAAATTAAAAGATTGAAGAGAAGGGTTAGGTATCTTGAAGGGAGGCAGAGGTCAAGAACACACAATTTTAAAAGACTACACAAGGTGCTTATTTGAGTTCATCATGGGTACTGCTCAAAGGGTTGATTCTTCTGAAGATGTTAGTTTGGGGGAGGATACCTCCAAAGAGTGGAGGAGTGATAGCAAGGGTTCAAGGGAGGATACTCAGATGGATGAGCAGGTTGAGAGTGACGAGTTTGTTGTTGCTGATCAGCAGGGAAATTAAGTGGTTTTGGATAATGTTAAGACTACTAGGCTGAATGTTGATAAACTGGTTGAAGTGGCTAATACTGCTGAAGTTAATACAATTAGTATCTTAGTTTCTGCTGCTAGTGACAAAGTTTCTACTACTGCGCTAGAAATTAATGTTGCAAGTACAAAGGTTATTGCTGCTACTACAACAAGTTCAGAAGATGATTTAACTACATTGGCTGATGAAGCGAAAAGTGTACCGCTTTTAGGGGGTCATTTAAGCCATAAATCGTATTTATTTGATCAAATATTGCCCTAAATCGTTCCTTTTGTCATTTTAGGTACTTTGGAGAAGAAATCTGGAAAAGGAAGCATTTTGGACGTTTTTGGAGCATTTAAGTGAAGAAAATGACAAAGTCTCCAAAGCTGCTGGAAAAGTACACTTGACGGCGTCAAGTATTGCTCTTGACGGCGTCACGGCTTGGCAAAAAAGGTGGATATGACAAATACACATGATAAGCCAGGGAGTTTTACAAAGGAAATTTGACGGCGTCACCCTTTGAAGTGATCAAGGTTGTCACAGTTTAAGCTAAAGAGAGACGGCGTCAAGCTTTATTCTGACGGCGTCAAGCCTTGATAAGCCAGGGAGGATTTTGGAGGACTAAAGAGGGACGGCGTCAGGAAGACCATCCGGGAACCCTAGACACGGCGAGGTGACGGCGTCAAGATCTATAATGTGACGCCGTCAGCCACTAAGTTCTATATATAGTTTTGCAATTTTTTGTCATTAGTGTGCAACTTTGTGAGGAGAAACCCTAAGACGAATTTCTGCCATTTTTAAGGGTTTTCATACCCTTGGATCTCCCATGTTTAATTGAAGATAAGTAATCATTTAATCAATCAATATGTCTATGTGTTGTTTGATTATATCTTGTTCTTGTCTTTTGATTAACATGCTAGGCTAGATTTATCTTGTGTTTGCTTAGATCGAATGAAACCTAATTATTGATTATTGGTTATTAGTGTGTTATTAATTGTATTGGATGATTGTTTATCGATGTTAGGCTTAAGAAAACTGGCTAACCTCCTATACGGTAACATGCTTGAACGTCTTAAGAAACATGAACCAATGCGTACTAAGGTTTTTATGGTTGTATTTAATGCATGAGCGAATTCTAGTGATCCCATGTTAGGAGCTTCTTAGCCGGCTCGACATAGGAGTGAAGTAGGAGCTTGTAGAGTTGGGGAAGTACGTACGCCACCCCACGATTGGTATTAAGGAATACACCCGTCATCCACGCAATTAATACACACTAATCAACCGGTAAAAGATAGTTAGGGAGTAAGGAAATCTAAGTAAACACATTTCTCCCCATATAAGTTTCACAACCTTTTCATTTTCAGTTATTTTATTTTATTTGCATTTGTAGTTATTTGGGTTAGTTGACTAGCAACTAATTCCGCCCACTCCTTCAAACCCGAGATTTTACTTGCTTTCATAAAAATATAAAAATACAAAAAGAATCTTCTCTCACCCTTAGACCTATTAGAGTAGTTTTTCAATCCTAACGACACTATTCCCCTAGAGAATGATCAATCCCCCGGTACTTGCCACTTCACTATACTACATCGGTCAGGTACACTGCCTGGTGGGGGTTGCAAGCTTCTCGAGATCCCTCGAGAGGTAAAACCTGTTGTAAGGTCGCAAAACCACGCATCAATTTTTTGGCGCCGCTGCCGGGGAATTGTTATTGTTTAGGTTGAATTTTTATTTTATTAGGTCTACTCACTAGATTCCTTTCTAGTGAGATTTTTATTTTATTTTTCTAGGATTTCTTTAGTCTATCTTTTTTCTTCATTTCTTTGTTCGTAACCATTACCATCCGACATCATGGAAGGTGGTAATATCCTCGATCCCAACAACCCACCACCACAACAACACCCACCTCCTAGAGCCCGTACCTTAGGAGACTACTCTCTTCCTAGCCACCATGGCTATCGAAACACCATTGAGCTCACTCAAGGAGCCAATGTCACTCCCTTGCTATCCGACACCATCCGGTTGGTGCAAAGCGGATGCGCATTCCATGGACTTCGTTCCAAAGATCCTAATCAACATCTCAAGGACTTTCTCAAAATTGTTGATTCCATAGACCTTGATGTTGCCACTCGAGAGACGACCCGACTGCGTCTCTTTCAATTCTCTCTGCGGGACCAAGCGAGTCAATGGCTAGAGCGTCTACCCGCAGGATCCATCACCTCTTGGGATGATCTCACCACTCGTTTCCTTGCTCAGTTTTTCCCAACAAGAAGAACTACCAAGCTAAGGAATGATATCTTGATGTTCCAACAACGTCAAGGCGAAACCCTCTATGAGGCATAGACTCGATTCAAGGACTTACTCCAAAAAATCCCTCACCATGGCATAGAACTTTGGCTCCAAGTCCAAATCTTCTATGACCATATCAATCTCTCCACGAGGCAAACCATTGACCAATCGGCCGGTGGTAAGCTACGTGATCTAAGTGCGGAACAATCATGGGCTCTCCTAGAAGATCTTGCTCTTTATGACAACGAAAGTTAGAGTGATCCCCGTGATTTGAATAAAATGGTCAAGGCAATATCTTTGCCTTCGAACAATTCAAGCACTTCCGACCGTAGGATCATAGAACTTGAAGACCAAGTCAAGTTTCTTATGAAATCCTACGAGGCTCCTAAACCTTCAAGCCAAGTGAACAAAATCACTTCTTCATGTGAATTATGTAGTTGTCCCCACGACACTCGTGATTGCATGGAACTCCCCGAACAAGCTTTTGCGGACTACGCATCCTCGCGTACCGACGGAGCGGGAGACAAGTGGTACACTTTCAAACCTGAGCCAAACCCCTACGGTGATTCATACAACCCCTCATGGAAAAATCACCCAAACCTTAGGTGGAAACAAAACCAAAACGCACAACAAACCAATTCTTCCAACCCACCTAATCGTTTCCAATCAAGCGGTTCCAACTCGAACCGTACTTTCAACAACAATCCTTCCAGCAATGGTAGTACCAATAACTTTGAAGGATTGATGTCCCAATTTATGGCATCTCAAGAAGCTCGTTTGGCCAAGTTTGAAGCCGATTTCAAACAAAAACAAAGCGAGATGACCAATAAGATTGACACTTTGTTGAAAGCCCTCAATGACCGAGAAATGGGAGCACTCCCTAGCAACACAGTCAAGAACCCGAAACTAAACGTCAACGTCATCTCGTCAGTTTCGTCTCCTAGTTCTTTTCCACAATATTATTCGGTCAATTCCATGAGCACGTGTTTCAAACAAACCCAAGTCGTTCAAAATGACCAAGAAGTTATGATATCCAAATTGGTCAACAACATAGTTGAAACACCTCCCACTCAAAACCTTGACAATGAATTCAAGGAGCTCCACCTTGAAAGTCCGGTTATTGATGTGTTGGATGAGAAGAAGCTCAAGTTAGGCGAAAAAGGGACCGCCTTTGTTTAAAACAAGCTACCTAAGAAGTTAGATGATCCGGGCTTATTTGTTCTACCTTGCAAGATCGGTAATTCGGAGGCTTATGACACATTAGCCGATCTTGGATCAAGCCTTAACCTACTTCCGTTACCTCTCTACACCTCTCTAAAACTAGGAAAACTTGAAGAAACCGAGGTGATAATAGGCTTAGCGGATGGGAGTGTTGCTTACCCGATTAGAGTAGTCAAAGACGTGTTAGTACACATTGGAAAACTAACCATTTTAGCCGATTTCCACGTCCTTGATATTGTTAGCGACCCTACATGCCCCTTGTTGATAGGTAGAGGATTTTTGGCAACCGCTAGTGCTATGATTGATTGTAAGGAATCTAAGATAGCGGTAGGAGAAGGAGATACTTGGTCAGTCTATGATGTGAAGAAACATGCCTATGATACTAGTGAGGAACCAACACCCCATTGGTTAGAATTAAATAGGATACCATCTAGATATGGACCTTGGATCGATAGAGACTTCATAGGACCCCAACGCCCATTTTACCTAGAAGAGGACTTTGTGAACCGAACACATACAGTAGAGCAACTCTTGGCTAGGGACACCGAATTGGATCCATTTGAAGACCCTCTAGTTTTTAGGAAGATGATTGAGTTCCTAGGAGTTTTTCCAATTAACCTAGGGATGAATAAGTGGACTTGTGAGGATGATGATCACAAGTGGGATTGGGACAAACCACCCAAAGATGGAGATGGGTCATGGCATATTAAGATGACATTGTATGACCCGGATGGAGAGAAGTTTGAAAAGATATATTGTATTAAGCGGACCAATAGGAAACTTCAATCCAAGCTTAACCCTAAAGACGTCCTCGATGACGAACTCACTTACATAGGGTAGAAGGACTTTGAGTCTAGCTACAAGACTCGTTAATAAAGAAAATCGCTTCTTGGGAGGCAACCCAAGCTTTATTTGCTTTGTGTGTTTATTTGTTTGTTTGTTTGATTTTATTTGCTTCCGTATGTAGGTTTAATTTTTATTATTATTGATTCATGTTCAAAACTAAATTGTGAAAATGCTTTATCTTGTTTTTAACTTCGTCTTAACTACATATAAAGGTATTTTGCAAAAGTTAAGTGTAAGGGAAATCCAAATCGGTTTAGTAGAACAAATGAACATGAATCGTAACAATAATAAATTAACATGCATATTAGTAATTGTTTGAGTCAAATGCTTGTATCGAGTCATAATGATGTTTTGCAGGATTTCCAGGACGTAAGGTATCGATTTTTCCCGAAATTTTCCGGAAACTTAACATGAGAATTCTGTCAGATCATTTCTGACGGCGTCAGGCATTACAACCTGACGGCGTCAGGCATTACAACCTGACGGCGTCAGGTTTTAATTTTCTGAAATTTTTGAAAGTTTTGTTTTCATAAAAAGTTTTTATTAAATCTCTAACTTATAAACTCTCGGAATCTGCAAAATTATCATTCCACAAGCATTATATCCTTATATAGAATTTATCCCGCCGATGTTATGCAGGTTTTCGTGTTTGTTTTCTCAGGTTTAACAGGTTATTTTGGACAAGGAGATGTTTGTGGAATCAAGCTTTTGGCGATGCTTTAGTCTTGGAGCTTCTACATTCCCTTGGAAGAAGATCTAACCATGTTACCTCTTTATCCACCAAACGAATCAGGGGAGTATTTGATTTCATTCTTTTACCTTATTTACTTTTACATCTTGTTATTTGAACATTGGGGACAATGTTCATCTTAAGTGTAAAGGGGGTAAAGTACGATACTTTAGAGAATACAAGTACACTTGATTTTTGTTTGTTTGATGGTAGATGTGTAATAAAACTGAGAGAAATACCTGTTAGGGCAATTTTAGTGCCAAATTTAAATTTTTTTACAACATATAGGAGTGAAACTTTGATCTTAATGAGCGTCTCATGGATAGGAGTTATATGACTAGCACAAAACCGTACCACTAAAAAAATTTTCCACCCCAAATATGTGAGGTTCGCCCCTAGAATTGGTAGGAAAAGCATTTATGCTATGATGTGTGTACCGGTAGCACTTAGATTCTAGAACTTGCGTTAGGACCATTCCGAGGCCACAAGTGAGACTACATTCGTGTAGTTAGATTTACTACATGATAAGAGGCATTAGGATTAACCCATTGTTTTACACCTGTGTTTTTGTTATAATTACGTTGGCTACATTGGTCAAGTAATTCTTCCACACCCTTTGCGTTGTACTCATTTTTAGTACACGATACCCCTAGTACACCCCTCAGAGCCTATCTTTACGTTTCGACCTTTAAGCATTTTACTTAAAGGAAGAATTTGTTACACCCCACTTAAATGTACACCCAAATCGCCTTAGCCTACCTTGTATGCACTCATTTTTAGTGCATTATTGTGACAACATTTGTTTAAACCCCAAGTTAATTATCTAATTGATTACATGGTTGCTAAGTCAAGTCATATCCTTGTACATATTGTTTTGAGACGATTGGGACTCATGGGTAAAGTACTAGTGTAATGGAGTAATGGGGAAGAAGAACATTATTACCCCCATATGTGCTAAATATTTTAAAAGTACTCCAAGTGTTTCGATTATCTTAATTCGAGTCATTAGAATAGTTATTTGTAAAGTTATGTAAAAGTTCAAGTGTAAGGGGAATGCAACGCCCCTATGATGTATTATTTCGGATGGTAGGGCAAGAGTGTATGAAAAAAAAAATCAAGAAAAATACAAAAAAATGAGAAAAAATAAAAGAAAAGTTGAAAAAACATACGGACTACCATCCCGTTTCATTTTATGTATATTTTATGTTTTTGTTATTTTGTTTTTAGCTTAAGTCGAGTCTATTCTTGGCTTAGCAACGCCATATTGTACATGTAATTAACCAAGATCTTTAACTCGCCACCAGTAAAATATCCCTTATCCAACAAATCCGTGTTTATCATATCCCTACACCTAACATTATAACCCGTTTAAAAGCCCTCTTTGATAGTTTATCTTAGGTGCTTACGCCTAGTGGAGGAGGTTTTTGATCCTTTCCCAAGCCTATGGTAATCTATTTGCTATGACAGGTAGTGAGAGATATTATCCGTTTTCATTTATGAGATTTATTTTGATGACACCTGAGAGATGTGAGTATCTAAACACTACTTGTGAGGTGCTAGTTTGTAATCTCCGTGCTTCTTATGATTAAAGTGGAACGACTATTTGTTGTAATTACTTTTATATTAGCATTAAATGACCCCTAACTTGTATTTTGATTAGAATAAAAGCGCATTTGCTTGAGGACAATCAAATCTCAAGTGTAAGGGTATTTGATGAAGCGAAAAGTGTACCGCTTTTAGGGGGTCATTTAAGCCTTAAATCGTATTTATTTGATCAAATATTGCCCTAAATCGTTCCTTTTGTCATTTTAGGTACTTTGGAGAAGAAATCTGGAAAAGGAAGCATTTTGGACGTTGATTGCGTGGTTTTGTAACCTTACAACAGGTTTTACCTCTCGAGGGATCTCAAGAGGCTTACAACCCCACCAGGCAGTGTACCTGACCGATGTAGTATAGTGTAGTGGTAAGTACGGGGGATTGATCGTTCTCCACAGGGAATAGTGTTCGTTAGGTATGAAAGGCTACTCTAATTAGGTCTAAGGGTTGAGGAAGATTCTTTTTTATGTTTTTATAGTTTTTATGAAAGCAAGTAAAATCTCGGTTTTGAAGGAGTGGGCGGAATTAGTTGCTAGTCAACTAACCCAATTTACTACGAATGCAAATAAAATAAAATAACAAAAATGAAATGTGGTGAGAAACTTATGTGTAGAGAAATGTGTTTACTTAGATTTCCTTACTCCCTAACTATCTTTTACCGGTTAATTAGTGTGTATTAGTCGCGTGGATGACGGGTGTATTCCTTAATACCATTCGTGGGGTGGCGTACTTACTTCCCCAACTCTACAAGCTCCTACTTCACTCCTATGTCGAGCCGGCTAGGAAGCTCCTAACATGGGATCACTAGAATTCGCTTGTGCATTAAATACAACCATAAAAACCTTTAGTACGCATTTGGTTCATGTTTCTTAAGACGTTCAAGCAAGTTACCGAATAGGAAGTTAGCCAGTTTTCTTAAGCCTAACATAGATAAACAATCATCCAATACAACTAACAACACACTAACAACCAATAATCAATAGCTAAGTTTCATTAGATCTAAGCAAACACAAGATAAAATTAGCCTAACATGTTAAACAAAAGACAAGCATAAGATAGAATCAAACAACACATAGACATATTGAATGATTAATTGATAACTTATCTTTCAATGAAACATGGAAGATCTCAAGGCAAAAAGCCCTGAAAAAGTAGCTAAAATCGTCTTAGGGTTTGATTTGTAGCAAAGCAATTTATCCCAAAAAAGAGTTAACACACAAAACGGTGAATTTTATGTGAAAACCCCAGGTTCGTTGTCCCGACGAGGGTGTGAATGGAACTTCGTGTTTTCGAACGTGAAACGTGTCGTGAATGTGATAAAAAGTGAGAGATTTTGATTTTACACTACGAATGATCGAATATCAAATAAAAACGACTAATAAAGCTACGAGTACAAATAATCTACGCATACGAATTCTAAAACGAAAGTCTAAATTAAAAACGTACGTTACTAATTTTAAAAAACGTAAATAAAAAGTGATTTTCTAAATTTTAAAAGCTAAAAATATAAAAATAATTTTTCTAAACTCTAAATATAAAAAGAAAATTTTGGAAAAAAAAAAAAAGAAAAATATTTTTTTGACTTTTTAATAATTTTTTATAAATTAAAAACTATTTAAACTATTTTAAATTTCTAAAAATACTAAAACTAATTTTAAAAATCTGAAATTTTTTTTTCTAAAATACTTAATACTATTGGAAAGTTAAGAAAAATGTAAAAAACGAAAAAGCTTTTGAAAATAAGCTGAAAAATAAGCTGAACGATTGAAACAAGCTTATAAAGAAAAAGAAACAAAAGGGATTTAACTTAAATTTTGTAAGACTTAACTAAAAGGGGTGAAGAGTGTAGTGGTAAGGTTGCTTGTGATTGTGAGCTAAATGTCCTGGGTTCGAACCCCAGGACTGTTAAAGTTTTGCTAAAATTTTTTTCTTTTTTTAAAAAAAAAACTTAACTTTGTATTAGAATCAACAAGCTATCAACTAATTTGATAAACACCAACTCAAAACAGTAAACACCAAAATCACAAACAACAAGCCACTAAATCCGATCCAAACTATATTTTTTTTTCTATTCTTGATTATCTTTAGCAACTGACTCAAAGCAACATTACACAAACCATACTAAATCACCTCAAACACAAACAATAAACTATAAACTTAAACCATATGCAAAATCCAACAAACACAAACATTAAACAAAAACACGTTCAACTTAATAAGCAGTTAAAAAAAATACGACTAGTGCTACCCTATTGACCCGTTTGACTTTAAAAGTCAAAACAGCCTTGCTATAACAAACACAATAACCTAATAACCAAACAATAACCACAATAACCAAACAATAAACAACTCAAACAAAAACATTCAGTAACTTAGAAAACATTAACCAACTCAAACAACTAAGCAGAAAAAAACAAGATAAGCTAAAAACACATTAAACTATACGCAGTAACAAGAACTAATACGCAGATCATAAGCAGTAAATAACTAAATAATAAACTTTAAACTAAGCAGAACGATTGACTAAATTGACTTTCATTAACTAAACTAAATTAAATTACATCCGATTAAAACTGAAAATAAATTACAACTAAAAAAATAAAAAAAATAAAAACATACCGAAAAAAAAAGCTAAACTAAACCTAGAGAAAAAAAAAAGAAATTGAGCGGCTGCTCTTCAATATTTATACTAAAAAAATGAGAAACCCTAGCAACGAGTGTGTTTTTGGTGTGAGAGTGTTTCTCTTGTGCTTGTTTGTGCTTCTTTGATGGCCCTTAGATCATCACTTGGTGCCCACATCTTGAATTTCGAACCGTTGATCTTTCTTTGTAGCCTCGGATCGCTGAGGTGGAGTGGGGGGGACCGAAGACAATACCATGTGGGTGTTTTGGACTGGTGTGGTGAGGTGGAGAGGTGATTAAGGGGCGGATTAGGGCGGTATTTTAGGGGTGAGGAAGAAGAAGTGGTGTTGTGTTATGCTAGGGATTTTTGACCATGTAATTGGGGATTTGACCAAAGCTCTATCCGGTTTAGTATTTAACTAAAATAATGGATGGGTCGGTTTTTTAAGGTTTGGGCCGGTGTTTAGTTTAAATGTTGGGTTGTGGTCCGATTGTGTGATGGGGTGGAGTAGTGGGTCGATTGGGCTTAAGTTGTGGATTGGTGTGTTTAGTTTTGTTGAGTGGCCGGTGGTTGTTGTTTAGTAGTAGATTTAAGTTAAATTTAGGGACCATTCTTTGTAAATAAGTAAACCTCAAGGACCAACTCTGCTATTTCTCCAAAAATAATCCAAGGGTAACTTTTGCCAAGTAAAAATAATCCAAGGGTCATTCTTCAAAAATATTATCTTTGACGAATTTTTCTCCGGCTTCGGCTCTATAAATCTCTTTTCCACGTCTCGTGCTCATTTTCTCGGATTTTGCTTGATTTTGTCCCTTTTCCATGATATCCATACCTGCATCGAAACAAACACAAAAACACAATATCTTTGGCATTTATGGTTAGTTTTTGGTCTATTTGGGTCCGGTTTTGGTCAAATAAAAGTATGTGTTTAAGCACATACCAAAATTCCCCCAGACTAAGATATTGACGTGTCCTCACGCAATGTTATAAAAACACGTTTTTGAAACCAAAAATTTCCAATCTCTTTTTACTAACTTTGAGAAGTAGCAAAATTTTCAAAAGAGATTAAGAAATCTTAAGTTCTAAAAACTCCCCGATTTTCCTTTTATTCTATTTTTGTATTTTCCTCATAATCATGTGACGGCTTTGTTGACAATCATTATCTAACGATAACTTTTAGGGTCTTCGAGTAGGAAACACGACTCATAAAGAAGTGACCATACGGATAAAATTCGTCGTTCCTGATTTTTCACGAGTCCCCAAACTAAGCTTAAAAACGAAATCATTGTCATTTACAAGTTAGATTGCTATCACTACTCAGAAAGCTAATTGTGGACTTCTTGTTCCCAAATTCCTATTTTCCTCTATTTATTTTATTTTTGGTGAGAAATGAATTTCTTCAAATTCTCGTTTCGATAATTTTTAAGCCGATAAAAATACCTTAGTTTAGACGCTAAGTAGTTTCCAAACCTTCCCTCGAAAACCGTTGCATACAAAAATGAGGTCCACATCAAGGTCTCTGATTTAACACGATTTTGAGGATATCCCTTTTATTTGCGACCGAAACAACTCATCTACGAGTCCAGAGACGGAAGCCTTTATTAGGACACCCCCGGAGTCGAAGTTTGGCATTTTTAAACATTGTTAAGCACATTAATGTATTTAGTCCTTGGCCCTTTATAACAATCACAACATCGGCTGCGAACCGGCAAGATGTGATAGTCTATTATGACCTTGGAATTTTTCCTCTGCCTTTATTAGAAGTCTACAACATCGGCTGCGAACCGGCAAGATGTAGAAAACTTTTTATGGCTTTGGATTATTATTATACATTATCATATTCATTAATTATTTGCCAAACCCCAAGTCCTACGGCTTTTATAACAATCCCAACATCGGTTGCGAGCCGGCAAGATGGAATAGTCTATTACACCGTAACACTGGCAGTACCTTGATGTGTACCCAACTTTCATAAGCAAGAATTCTCTAAGGAAGAAATAAAAACTAATTATCGCCAAAACCAAAATACCTTTAATTATTCCTAGATTACTATTTTTTTTTGTGAAACAAGTTTATGGGACCAAAAAGCCACAAATAACTTCGATGAGCTCTAAAGAGATCCAACTACTCCACGTTTAGCAATCTAACTTATAAACAACTCTATCATTTCTCGTTCTTCGCAAATTTAAAATCTTAAATAATAAGATCCGCGAATGCTTAGCCAAATAATCAAGCCATGCATATATAAAGTCGAATACGGGAACTTGCAAACTCTTGAAAAGAATTCGCGTTTTCTAGCTCCTTGTGTAAAAGACTAGCACGAGCTTATAGATTACAAATGGTTAAGGGGACAAGCTAGGGCTCAACACGCCCGGTCAAGTCAGAATTTTATTCCTTCTCTCACCAGCGGAAAGTCAACAAAAATGTCAAAATTTATTATATTTTTGCAAAAATTTTTTAATTTTTCTCATTTTTTTGGATTTTTTCAAATTTTGAGGAAAAACGGGGTTGCGAGAGAAAACGGCAAAAATGCAAGGCAAAAATCAAATCGAAAGATTACCCCCCCCAGACTAAAACGAGACATTGTCCTCAATGTCTTAAAGGTAAGGGTTCTCCTACATAAATCTAAGGCCGTTTATTAATTATGCCAAAGATAAACGTAAAATGATAAGATTGAGGATATCAGATGAGCAACGAATGATGAGACTCGAGTGGAGAGAAGGCAGAACCATGAGCACGAGAGTCTTCATCATCGGGCAATCCTGAACACAGCACAGAAAACCACGAAACACAACAAATGGAAGAGGAAATCCCCTTCACGTCACTTTATTAGAAAGTAGATGGATAAGCATGGGGTGCCTCCCACGAAGCGCTTGTTTAGTATCGAGTCGGAAAGCTTAGACTCGCCCCGAATTCATTTGTCCATGGGGGAGCAAGTGGAAGAGGAAATCTCCATCGGACTTTCGTTCAAGATGTTTGAATAAACATTGAAGCATACGAAAGTTCCACTCCGATGAGATACCCACGGTATTTTTAGAAAGAAGAACCATAAATGGTAATACCAGGGTCAAAGATGGTATCCTCACTCCCGAAGGAGTGAAGGATGGGAGAAGCCACAGTATATGTGATGAAAGGGAGAAAGATTTTGATAACAATTAAGATCAAATCTTCATCATCAAAAGAAATTTTGTCAAAAGTCTTGGGCGGGAGGGTTGGGATGAAATCTTCATGAGAAGGTACACCTCCCCCCAGACTAGTATCTTCCTCCAGATCAAAATAGAAATGATCGTATTCCGGAGGAGATAACAAAAGAGAGAGTTCATCGGAGAACTCCTCGTGATAGAGATCATTCAATTCGAAGAGAAATGAATCATATTCGGGAGGAGAGATATGAGCATGAGAAGTGGTACTGCCACTACTCGTCTCCTCCGAATGATCAATATCAAAGTAGAAGGCTTCAAAAGCCGGGATAGAGAAATCAGAATAAGAAGTGGGATTGCCACTACTCTCATCATCAAATATGAAACTCTCATATTCGGGAAAAGCATCCTTGAGCTCGAGCTCCGGAGGATTTGACGGAGTGGGATTGCCACTCGAAGAATTATCCGAGAAAAAGTCATTATCCTTGACGGGGATAGGAAACGAGGAGGGAGAATTGAGCACATAACCAGAAGATGGAGTTGGATTGTCATTCAATGATTCAATCTTAGAAATTAGAAGATTGATATTCAACAATCTTTCACGAAGTATATCATCCTTGATCGTCAGAAGAATATCAGTGTCAATCTCTCCATCATCTGGGTCAGAATCTATCACGAGCTCAATATGGGGAGGTGATGCCTCAACATAATCGATGTCTCCATAAGAATCGTCATCACTCGAAGTATAATCATCGAAAGAAGTCTCAAAAGTATCGAGAGGAGGCAAATCACATATTTTGTCGGAAATACCCTCGGACTCACTTTGGATTGGGACAAGGTCCTCAACACTAGACTTTATTACTTTGTCCGATTCCGTTGCCGGAATAGTGCTAAGATGCTCGTCCCCCATTATGAGAGAGTCCTCTGGGTCCATCGTCGGTAAGACGGGAAGGATTGCAGCTGACGAATTCTCATAATACTCCTTCATTTGAATGGAATCCTCATCATCATCGTCATTTTGAACGAAAGTATTGCAGAATTGGGCACTCACTTTAGCTGCTTGCTCAACGGTTAGTAATTCTCCAATTGAATTTTCATTGCGAAATTGGGAACTTACTACCGGTTTGTTTCGTGCAGTGCGAACTTTTGATTTATTTTCGATAATCGTCATGAGGTCCTTTGGAGTTCGACAATAGATATTGCCACCGGCGGCAGTATTAAACGAATCTTGATCCGATTGAGTTAAAGCATTATAGAATATATCAACTTGTTGCAATTCCGAAAAACCGTGATGTGGGCATTTCCATTTTAAATCTTTGAATCTCTCCCAAGCCTCGGCAAAAGTCTCATCAAAACATTGTTGAAAATTCATGATTTCTTTTCTGAGCTCAAATGTTTTGGAATGAGGATAAAAACGATTTAAGAACTTTGATGCAAGATCATTCCAAGTGGTGATGGAGTTAGGAGGTTCATAATCAAGCCATTTCCTGGCTGCTCCTTTAAGTGTCAACGGAAACAAGATTAACTTCACCGCATCATCAGGCACTTGATGTAGTTTGAAAGTTTCAGTTATTAGAAGAAATCTGCTGATGTGTGAATAAGGATCATCATTTTCAAAACCATGGAAAGGATTTATGAAATTAAGTAACTCGACGTTTATTTCATATTCATTCGCAGGAATTGGTGGAATAACGATGGCCTTTTCAAATCGAACAGGTATGCGTAGTAATTCCTCCATAGAACGCGTGTCCGCCATAAGAATTAAACAATATAGAGGGATAAGAGGAGAAGAATTAAACGGTATGAGAGGGTGAAAAGATAAGAATTAAACATATAAGAGGAGACGAAGATTATTTTTGGGTTTTTAAATTTTGGAAACATTGAAAATCACAAAAGAAAAAGGAAAAATAATTTGGAGAAGAAAATCTTTTTGGGTTTTCAAGGTTTTTCAATTTTTTTGGATTTTTGACAAAAAATATTCACAAGATATATACGAAACTTCACGAGGAAGGTTCTTCAAAACACGAATCGAGAAACAAATTCACGAATTCACTTCAACCCTCCCCGGCAGCGGCGCCAAAAATTGGTTTGCAGGTCAATTTATATTTCTCAAAAGAGGAAATCACACAAAAGCGGTGAATTTTATGTGAAAACCCCAGGTTCGTTGTCCCGACGAGGGTGTGAATGGAACTTCGTGTTTTCGAACGTGAAACGTGTCGTGAATGTGATAAAAAGTGAGAGATTTTGATTTTACACTACGAATGATCGAATATCAAATAAAAACGACTAATAAAGCTACGAGTACAAATAATCTACGCATACGAATTCTAAAACGAAAGTCTAAATTAAAAACGTACGTTACTAATTTTAAAAAACGTAAATAAAAAGTGATTTTCTAAATTTTAAAAGCTAAAAATATAAAAATAATTTTTCTAAACTCTAAATATAAAAAGAAAATTTTGGAAAAAAAAAAAAAAGAAAAATATTTTTTTGACTTTTTAATAATTTTTTATAAATTAAAAACTATTTAAACTATTTTAAATTTCTAAAAATACTAAAACTAATTTTAAAAATCTGAAATTTTTTTTCTAAAATACTTAATACTATTGGAAAGTTAAGAAAAATGTAAAAACGAAAAAGCTTTTGAAAATAAGCTGAAAAATAAGCTGAACGATTGAAACAAGCTTATAAAGAAAAAGAAACAAAAGGGATTTAACTTAAATTTTGTAAGACTTAACTAAAAGGGGTGAAGAGTGTAGTGGTAAGGTTGCTTGTGATTGTGAGCTAAATGTCCTGGGTTCGAACCCCAGGACTGTTAAAGTTTTGCTAAAATTTTTTTCTTTTTTTAAAAAAAAAACTTAACTTTGTATTAGAATCAACAAGCTATCAACTAATTTGATAAACACCAACTCAAAACAGTAAACACCAAAATCACAAACAACAAGCCACTAAATCCGATCCAAACTATATTTTTTTTTCTATTCTTGATTATCTTTAGCAACTGACTCAAAGCAACATTACACAAACCATACTAAATCACCTCAAACACAAACAATAAACTATAAACTTAAACCATATGCAAAATCCAACAAACACAAACATTAAACAAAAACACGTTCAACTTAATAAGCAGTTAAAAAAAATACGACTAGTGCTACCCTATTGACCCGTTTGACTTTAAAAGTCAAAACAGCCTTGCTATAACAAACACAATAACCTAATAACCAAACAATAACCACAATAACCAAACAATAAACAACTCAAACAAAAACATTCAGTAACTTAGAAAACATTAACCAACTCAAACAACTAAGCAGAAAAAAACAAGATAAGCTAAAAACACATTAAACTATACGCAGTAACAAGAACTAATACGCAGATCATAAGCAGTAAATAACTAAATAATAAACTTTAAACTAAGCAGAACGATTGACTAAATTGACTTTCATTAACTAAACTAAATTAAATTACATCCGATTAAAACTGAAAATAAATTACAACTAAAAAAATAAAAAAAATAAAAACATACCGAAAAAAAAAGCTAAACTAAACCTAGAGAAAAAAAAAAGAAATTGAGCGGCTGCTCTTCAATATTTATACTAAAAAAATGAGAAACCCTAGCAACGAGTGTGTTTTTGGTGTGAGAGTGTTTCTCTTGTGCTTGTTTGTGCTTCTTTGATGGCCCTTAGATCATCACTTGGTGCCCACATCTTGAATTTCGAACCGTTGATCTTTCTTTGTAGCCTCGGATCGCTGAGGTGGAGTGGGGGGGACCGAAGACAATACCATGTGGGTGTTTTGGACTGGTGTGGTGAGGTGGAGAGGTGATTAAGGGGCGGATTAGGGCGGTATTTTAGGGGTGAGGAAGAAGAAGTGGTGTTGTGTTATGCTAGGGATTTTGACCATGTAATTGGGGATTTGACCAAAGCTCTATCCGGTTTAGTATTTAACTAAAATAATGGATGGGTCGGTTTTTTAAGGTTTGGGCCGGTGTTTAGTTTAAATGTTGGGTTGTGGTCCGATTGTGTGATGGGGTGGAGTAGTGGGTCGATTGGGCTTAAGTTGTGGATTGGTGTGTTTAGTTTTGTTGAGTGGCCGGTGGTTGTTGTTTAGTAGTAGATTTAAGTTAAATTTAGGGACCATTCTTTGTAAATAAGTAAACCTCAAGGACCAACTCTGCTATTTCTCCAAAAATAATCCAAGGGTAACTTTTGCCAAGTAAAAATAATCCAAGGGCCATTCTTCAAAAATAATATCTTTGACGAATTTTTCTCCGGCTTCGGCTCTATAAATCTCTTTTCCACGTCTCGTGCTCATTTTCTCGGATTTTGCTTGATTTTGCCCCTTTTCCATGATATCCATACCTGCATCGAAACAAACACAAAAACACAATATCTTTGGCATTTATGGTTAGTTTTTGGTCCATTTGGGTCCGGTTTTGGTCAAATAAAAGTATGTGTTTAAGCACATACCAGGGTTTTATCCCAAAATTCCACACACTAAGCTCTCTCTAATGACAAAAGATTAGAAAACTATATATAGATTTTTGGATCTGACGGCGTCACCTTATGCATTGTGACGCCGTCACCTCGCCGCTTTTAGGGTTCCCGGGTGACCTTCTTGACGCCGTCCCTCTTTAGCTCTTCAAAAATCCATTCTGGCCTATCAAGGCTTGACGCCGTCGGATCATGAACGTGACGCCGTCCCCTTATGATTTAAGCCGTGACGCCCTTGATTTAGTTAAAGCGTGACGCCGTCAGAATTCTCATGCTAACTCACTGGCCCGTCATGAGTAAATTTCACATCCCACTTTTCTTGCCAAGGCATGACGCCGTCAAGAGATGATTCTGACGCCGTCAAAGGTAAATTTCAGCCGATTTTGAGACTTTGTCGTATTCTTCACTTTAATGCTCCAAAAACGTCCAAAATGCCTCCTTTTCCAGATTTCTCCTCAAAAGTACCTAAAATGACAAAAGGAACGATTTAGGGCAATATTTGATCAAATAAATACGATTTCGGGCTTAAATGACCCCTTAAAAGCGGTACACTTTTCGCCTCATCAAATACCCTTACACTTGAGATTTGCTTGTCCTCAAGCAAATGCGCTTTTATTCTAATCAAAATACAAGTTAGGGGTCATTTAATGCTAACATAAAAGTAATTACAACAAATAATCGTTCCACTTCAATCATAATAAGCACGGAGATTATAAACTAGCACCTCACAAGTAGTGTTTAGATACTCACATCTCTCAAGTGTCATAAAAAAAATCTCATAAATGAAAACGGAAAATATCTCTCACTACCTGTCATAGCAAATAGATTACCATAGGCTTGGGAAAGGATCGAAAACCTCCTCCACTAGGCGTAAGCACCTAAGATAAACTATCAAAGAGGGCTTTAAATGGGTTATAATGTTAGGTGTAGGGAAAAGGAAAACACGGTTTTGTTGGATACGGGATATTTTACTGGTGGCTAGTTAAAGATCTTGGTCAATTACATGTACTATACAATGTTGCTAAGCCAAGACTAGACTCGATCTTAAGCTAAAAATGAAATAACAAAATAACAAAAATATAAAGCAAACATAAAATGAAACGGGATGGTAGTCTGTATGTTTTTTCTATTTTTCATTTTCTCATTTTTTTTGTGTTTTTCTTGATTTTTTTTTTTTTTTTTATTTTTTTTTTTTATTTTTTTTTTTTTTTTTTTGCATACACTTTTACCCTACCATCCAAAATAATACATCATAGGGGCATTGCATTCCCCTTACACTTGAATTTTTACATAACTTTACAAATACTAATCTAATGACTCGAATTAAGATAATTGAAAAACTTGGAGTACTTTTAAAACATTTAGCACATATGGGGGTAATAAATGATGTTCTTCCCCATTACTTCATTACACTAGTACTTTACCCATGAGTCCCAATCGTCCCAAAACAATATGTACAAGGATATGACTCGACTTAGCAACCATGTAATCAACTAGATCATTAACTTGGGTTTAAACAAATGTTGTAACAATAATGCACTAAAGATGAGTGCATACAAGGTAGGCTAAGGCGATTTGGGTGTACATTTTAGTGGGGTGTAACAAATTCTTCCTTTAAGTAAAATGCTTAAAGGTCGAAACGAAAAGATAGGCTCTGAGGGGTGTACTAGGGGTATCGTGTACTAAAAATGAGTACAACGCAAAGGGTGTGGGAGAATTACTTGACCAATGTAGCCAACGTAATTATAACAAAAACACAGGTGTAAAACAATGGGTTAATCCTAATGCCTCTTATCATGTATTAAATCTAACTACACGAATGTAGTCTCACTTGTGGCCTTGGAATGGTCCTAACGCAAGTTCTAGAATCTAAGTGCTACCGGTACACACAACATAGCATAAATGCTTTTCCTACCAATTCTAGGGGCGAACCTCACATATTTGGGGTGGAAAATTTTTTAGTGGTACGGTTTTTGTGCTAGTCATATAACTCCTATCCGTGAGACGCTCATTAAGATCAAAGTTTCACTCCTATATGTTGTAAAAAATTTTAAATTTGGCACTAAAATTACCCTAATCAAGTATTTCTCTCAGTTTTATTACACATCTACTATTAAACAAACAAAAATCAAGCGCAATTGTATTCTCTAAAATCGTACTTTTACCCTCCCCTTACACTTAAGATGAACATTGTCCCCAATGTTCAAATAACAAGATGTAAAAGCAAAAAGTAAAAGAATGAAATCAAATACTCCCCTGATTCGCTCGTTGGATAGTGAAATTACACGGTTAAATCTTCCTCCAAATAGAATGTTGAAGCTCCATGACTAATGCATCGCCATAAGCTTGGTTCCATAAACATTTCCTTGTCCAAAATAACCTGTTAACCTGAGAAAACAAACACGAAAACCTGCATAACATCGGCGGGATAAAATCTATATATAAGGATATAATGCTTGTGGAATGATAATTTTGCAGATTCCTGGAGATTATAAGTTGGAGATTTTATAAAAACTTTTTATGAAAACAAAACTTTCAAAAATTTTTGGAAATTAAATCTGACGCCGTCAGGTTATAACCCCTGACGCCGTCAGAAATGACCTGACAAAAATTTTCATTTTAAGTTTCCGGAAAATTTCTGGAAAAACCTTTACCTTACTTCCTGGAAATCCTGCAAAACATCATTATGACTCGATACAAACATTTGACTCAAACAAACACTAATATGTATGCTAATTTATTATTATTACGATTCATGTTCATATGTGTTCTAATAAACCGATTTAGATTTCCCTTACACTTATCTTTTGCAAAATACCTTTATATGTAATTAAGACGAAGTTAAAAACAAAATAAAGCATTTTCACAAATTACTTTTGAACATGAATCAATAATGATAAAAATTAAACACACATACGGAAACAAATAAAATCAAACAAACAAATGAATAAGCACACAAAGCAAATAAAACAAATAAAGCTTGGGTTGCCTCCCAAGAAGCGCTTGTTTTTGTTCGAGTCACGAGCCTGACTCTACCCTTATTTAACAAAAATAGGGGAGGTTTTCCCTACACTTAGGATTAAGTGCGGGTGAAAGTAGCGATACACACCGACTCGGTATGAATATGCCACGTGAGGAAAGAGTGGTGGATGAATTATATGCTCAAAGGGGTGTGCTCCTTTCATCATAACCTTACCTAGTTCACTTTGGTCAATGGGTGAGTTAAAGTGTTCTCCTAAAAAGGGATCATTTTCTAACAACTTCGAGAGACTCCTAATTGGGAATCCATCTTGATCCAATAGACCCGGTTTAAACCCATAATGTTTCTTGTGATCAATCATGAATGGGTGATGTAGACATGTAAGGTCATTTTTCACTCCTATATTGTCTTCCTCACTACAAGGCTTAATGTCCACTACCTTAAACTTAAGACTACCCGGACTATATGTTTTGATGGGTGGATCGGGACCTAATTCAATTCCTAAATTTTCATCCAAGGATGGAAGATTAGGTAACGGTTTTGGTTGAGGCTCCGGCTCATCAAAACTAGGAACTTCCATAGAACTAAAAGAAAGGTTGTGATCACTAAAAGCATTCAAACCTATTTCTTCTAGTTGTGTTTGGTCCAAGGGCTCTACCTCTATTGGGGTTCCTATAGTCTCCCCAACTTCTTCCGGGTAAGTCACGGGCGGTGTGTGTGCCTCAATTGATGGTAGGACTTGTGGGGTACTTGGTGGGCTTATGTTACTTACCTCATCATTCCTTGTGTCAAGATCACCTATATCCTCATCATAGGTTTTGGTAGAATTTAAACCTAACATTTTCCCTAGTATCTCAAGTGCTTCTCTAGGCATCTCAACTTCTATATCCGAATCATAAGGATCATCCTCAATATTCTGACTGCTATATTCAAATTGCCCAAAAGATTCATCATGTGTTTCTTGAGATTCATCGTCATCGATCATAAAACCTAGGTCTTTTTGATCAATGTGATCATGTTCGGCTAAATCCTCCGTCATATCAAGGTCACCTATGTGTTTGTTTTGTAATATGGCATTACATGACATCCACTTAGGTATCTCAACACTAACATATTCATCCCCAAACAAACTTGTTTCATGATCCTCGAAATTTGTGGTCAATTGACTTGTACTAAAGTTTGTTGGGTTGTCTACTATATAATAATATTGGGCACACTCTTCAATAGCTTCCCATGCTTTCTCAGCACTTAATTCCCTAAAGTCCCCATTGGCAAAATCCTCAATGCGCATTTGGTCATATTGGCCAACACGATAGTAAAAGGTTCGGGTTAGGGATGCTAAAGCGAAACTATGATGAGGGAATTTTCGGAGTAAATTTCTAAAACGAGTCCATGCATCATATATGGGTTCATCTCGATATTGTTTGAAATTCGAGATGTCAATAGGGTAGAATGGCCTTTGTGGTTGGTGGTATGGTGGATTCGCGTACTCCATAATGGTGAACGGAAGAGTCAATGGAAATTACGAACAAACACACAAAGAAAAATAGATAGACTAAAGAAAACCTAGAAAAATAAAATAAAAATCTCACTAGAAAGGAATCTAGTGAGTAGACCTAATAGAAATAAAAATTCAACCTAAACAATAACTATTCCCCGGCAGCGGCGCCAAAAACTTGATTGCGTGGTTTTGTAACCTTACAACAGGTTTTACCTCTCGAGGGATCTCAAGAGGCTTACAACCCCACCAGGCAGTGTACCTGACCGATGTAGTATAGTGTAGTGGTAAGTACGGGGGATTGATCGTTCTCCACAGGGAATAGTGTTCGTTAGGTATGAAAGGCTACTCTAATTAGGTCTAAGGGTTGAGGAAGATTCTTTTTTATGTTTTTATAGTTTTTATGAAAGCAAGTAAAATCTCGGTTTTGAAGGAGTGGGCGGAATTAGTTGCTAGTCAACTAACCCAATTTACTACGAATGCAAATAAAATAAAATAACAAAAATGAAATGTGGTGAGAAACTTATGTGTAGAGAAATGTGTTTACTTAGATTTCCTTACTCCCTAACTATCTTTTACCGGTTAATTAGTGTGTATTAGTCGCGTGGATGACGGGTGTATTCCTTAATACCATTCGTGGGGTGGCGTACTTACTTCCCCAACTCTACAAGCTCCTACTTCACTCCTATGTCGAGCCGGCTAGGAAGCTCCTAACATGGGATCACTAGAATTCGCTTGTGCATTAAATACAACCATAAAAACCTTTAGTACGCATTTGGTTCATGTTTTTAAGACGTTCAAGCAAGTTACCGAATAGGAAGTTAGCCAGTTTTCTTAAGCCTAACATAGATAAACAATCATCCAATACAACTAACAACACACTAACAACCAATAATCAATAGCTAAGTTTCATTAGATCTAAGCAAACACAAGATAAAATTAGCCTAACATGTTAAACAAAAGACAAGCATAAGATAGAATCAAACAACACATAGACATATTGAATGATTAATTGATAACTTATCTTTCAATGAAACATGGAAGATCTCAAGGCAAAAAGCCCTGAAAAAGTAGCTAAAATCGTCTTAGGGTTTTATCCCAAAATTCCACACACTAAGCTCTCTCTAATGACAAAAGATTAGAAAACTATATATAGATTTTTGGATCTGACGGCGTCACCTTATGCATTGTGACGCCGTCACCTCGCCGCTTTTAGGGTTCCCGGGTGACCTTCTTGACGCCGTCCCTCTTTAGCTCTTCAAAAATCCATTCTGGCCTATCAAGGCTTGACGCCGTCGGATCATGAACGTGACGCCGTCCCCTTATGATTTAAGCCGTGACGCCCTTGATTTAGTTAAAGCGTGACGCCGTCAGAATTCTCATGCTAACTCACTGGCCCGTCATGAGTAAATTTCACATCCCACTTTTCTTGCCAAGGCATGACGCCGTCAAGAGATGATTCTGACGCCGTCAAAGGTAAATTTCAGCCGATTTTGAGACTTTGTCGTATTCTTCACTTTAATGCTCCAAAAACGTCCAAAATGCCTCCTTTTCCAGATTTCTCCTCAAAAGTACCTAAAATGACAAAAGGAACGATTTAGGGCAATATTTGATCAAATAAATACGATTTCGGGCTTAAATGACCCCTTAAAAGCGGTACACTTTTCGCCTCATCAGGAAAAGGAAGCATTTTGGACGTTTTTGGAGCATTTAAGTGAAGAAAACGACAAAGTCTCCAAAGCTGCTGGAAAAGTACACTTGACGGCGTCAAGTATTGCTCTTGACGGCGTCACGGCTTGGCAAAAAAGGTGGATATGACAAATACACATGATAAGCCACGGAGTTTTACAAAGGAAATTTGACGGCGTCACCCTTTGAAGTGATCAAGGTTGTCACGGTTTAAGCTAAAGAGAGACGGCGTCAAGCTTTATTCTGACGGCGTCAAGCCTTGATAAGCCTGGGAGGATTTTGGAGGACTAAAGAGGGACGGCGTCAGGAAGACCATCCGGGAACCCTAGACACGGCGAGGTGACGGCGTCAAGATCTATAATGTGACGCCGTCAGCCACTAAGTTCTATATATAGTTTTGCAATTTTTTGTCATTAGTGTGCAACTTTGTGAGGAGAAACCCTAAGACGAATTTCTGCCATTTTTAAGGGTTTTCATACCCTTGGATCTCCCATGTTTAATTGAAGATAAGTAATCATTTAATCAATCAATATGTCTATGTGTTGTTTGATTATATCTTGTTCTTGTCTTTTGATTAACATGCTAGGCTAGATTTATCTTGTGTTTGCTTAGATCTAATGAAACCTAATTATTGATTATTGGTTATTAGTGTGTTATTAATTGTATTGGATGATTGTTTATCGATATTAGGCTTAAGAAAACTGGCTAACCTCCTATACGGTAACATGCTTGAACGTCTTAAGAAACATGAACCAATGCGTACTAAGGTTTTTATGGTTGTATTTAATGCATGAGCGAATTCTAGTGATCCCATGTTAGGAGCTTCTTAGCCGGCTCGACATAGGAGTGAAGTAGGAGCTTGTAGAGTTGGGGAAGTACGTACGCCACCCCACGATTGATATTAAGGAATACACCCATCATCCACGCAATTAATACACACTAATCAACCGGTAAAAGATAGTTAGGGAGTAACGAAATCTAAGTAAACACATTTCTCCCCATATAAGTTTCATAACCTTTTCATTTTCAGTTATTTTATTTTATTTGCATTTGTAGTTATTTGGGTTAGTTGACTAGCAACTAATTCCGCCCACTCCTTCAAACCCGAGATTTTACTTGCTTTCATAAAAATATAAAAATACAAAAAGAATCTTCTCTCACCCTTAGACCTATTAGAGTAGTTTTTCAATCCTAACGACACTATTCCCCTAGAGAACGATCAATCCCCCGGTACTTGCCACTTCACTGTACTACATCGGTCAGGTACACTGCCTGGTGGGGGTTGCAAGCTTCTCGAGATCCCTCGAGAGGTAAAACCTATTGTAAGGTCGCAAAACCACGCATCATTGGCTCAAGCTCTAACTTCTTTGAAGAGCACAAAAACACCAGTTAAAGGTGTAGTGATCAAAGAACCATCTTCTGCAATAACAACAGCAACAAAACAATCACAACCACCACCACAGGGAAAAGATAAGGCTATTATGATAGAAGAGCCTATGGTGAAACATTTATCAAGGAAGAAGCAAGAGATACATGATCAAGAGGTTGCAAAACAGTTAGCTACAGAATTTGAGGAAGAAAATAGGCAGATACTTGAGAAAAGCAGAATTGCGGCTGAGAAAGAAGCAAAGAAAATTGCACTTATGAGCGAATGGGATGATATTGAAGCAAAGTGTGAAGCTGATTATCTCTTAGCATAAAGGCTGCAACAAGAAGAAAGAGAACAATTTACTGAGGTAGAGCAAGCTAAACTGCTTATGGAATTTTTAAAACAAAAGAAAAAATTCTTTGCACAAAAGAGAGCAGAAGCTAAAAAGAACACGAGTTTTGAAAAGAATATAGATAACTGGAAGCAAAATCAGTTCAAGAACATGAGTTTTGAAAAGATCAAACAAGTTTTTGATAAAGTCTTCAAGAGAGTAAATACATTTGTTTCTATGGAAACTGATGTGGTAGGAGGTTCTAAGAGAGCTGGAGAAGAATTAGGAGTTGAAAGCAGCAAGAAGCAGAAATTAGATGAGCAAACTTAGCAAGCACAAGAGCAAACAGAGCAAGTACAAGAAAGTGATACAAAAGAAACAGCTAATCTACAACAATTGATAGAAATTGCAAGTGATCATGATGAAGAAATTGTTGATGTTGTTCCTTTGAAGACTAAAGTACCTATAGTAGATTGGAAAACTGGTTATCGTGGAAAGACTGCTTAGTGGGAGATAATCAGATTTGGTGGACAGTCTCGAAGGTTTGTCACTTTTGCACAAATGCTTAGAAACTTTGACAGGGAAGATTTGGAGACCTTATGGGCATTAGTCAAAGAAAAGTATGGAGATTCTAGACAAAAAGAAATTTTGGATAGAGTTCTCTGGGGCGACTTGAAGGTTATGTTTGAAACTTATCATGAAGATAGAATTTGGCATAATCAATATGATGATTAAGTTTTGCTTTGGAAGCTTTTTCAGTCATGTGGAGTTCATACTGTAATGATGAGAGGACATCAAATCTATATGTTAGTGGAAAAAGACTACCCTTTAGCTAAGCATACACTTGACAAGATGCTCTGTAAAACCCTAAAATCTAAAACGTGTAAAAAGACCAAAATGCCCCTACAACTTTGAAAATTTATTAAAGCTTATATATGTGCCAAATTAAATCACAAAACCTATGTAACTAAACCGTATATGATATGATATAATTATGGGACACCAAGTAAATATTTGTACATGACATAAAAATACTTTGGACACCACGAAAGTACATATGATCCGAAATCTCATAGTATGTATTTATATTCATTTTTAAACTATTATAAAAATATGGATAATTATCAAACAATTAAGGAAATAATACCAATTTATTTTGATTGATTTTGTCCATTATTTTGGGCCGAAATTACTGATATTCCCCCCCCCCTAAACTCGGCCAAGATCTTCTCATTATTTAGTTTCATCCCTTTTCTCCCAAAAACAAAACCGAAACACCTAAAAACCCTAACAAATTCGTCCACCATCCCATCCGAATTTTTTGAGCTCCAAGGCCATTTTTCCTGTGTTCCCTATCATCCCTAGAAGCCAAGAAAAATAAGATTGAAGGTGTACATTGGTTGATTCGATCCTAGGGAATTTCCTTTTGTCGCGAGTACACAAACAAGTTTTGGGGTCGTGCCTTGCTCAATTCGCTTGTGGAGGATTTATTGTTAATTCGTGAGGTCGGGGGATTATTCGTTTTCTCGTGGAGGAATTCTTTGTGTCGATTGCTTATTGTGGGACAATAATTCATTACGCTCGTTCTACACGTCCAATAGTTGGTTTGGTGTGAAGAAGGAGAGACTTTGAGCTGTTCCCATATCCTGTGTTTGTTTCTGTTTGTGCTTTCGTCATAAGGTACAGATATTCTGCTCTTGTATAAGGAGCCTTCAGTCTCTATTTTGATTCGTATTAGGGTTTCCCCTATGCCATTGCTATGCTCCCTACACTTTGATATGAACCTTTGATTTCCGAACCTCTTATATGAACCTTTGGCTTTTGAACTTTGACATATGAACCTTTGATATGAACCTTGAGATTGGGATTACGCTTTGATCATATGAACCTTTACTTTGATATGAACCTTTGATCTTTGACCCCAGTTTGATACTACGAGCCAAAATATGTTTCCTAGCCATGAAGGTAACATGGCCATGTCTGTGATGCACCACTGGCATGACTAGTGTGTAGCCCTAGTGATTTTGTAATACCTAAAATTCTATAACATGTAAAATGACCAAATTGCCCCTGAGAATTTAAAATCTAAATAAAACATATGTAAAGCACAAAATAAATTCCAAACTTCTAACAATGAAAAAGTTATGATCCCAAATATTTTTAACAACTCCATTTAACATTTATACAAGCCATGAAAATTACTAAAATGCCTTGGGTGCCTAATGTTATTTAAATTCAAATTCATGATTTAAATAAAAGTTATTTAAAGGAAATTAAGAGCAATTAAAGGAGATAATTAAAACCATAAATTGCCTAATCAAAAATTCCGAAAATATGGCCCAATTACCCTCCCCTTTGACCGGTTATCTCTTAAAAACCATTCATCACATTTTATTCTAGCTAACCCTAAATTCCGATTGAAAAGAAACACACAAAAAAATCCATTGAGCCTCCATACGATTTCCACAAATCCTCTAAGCATTTTTCTGTGATCAATCTACCTCTAAGGAGTCCTGGAAAAATAACTTTGAAGGTGTTCTTTGCACGATTCCATTGTGGTGAATTTTTCTCTCATCGCAGCAAACAAGAGAGGTATAATTCGTATATATTCATTCGGCCTTCACAAAATTCGTTTCTCATTTTTCTAACACTCCTTATAACATGTCCAACCTAGGAAAAATAGTATTGGAGCTGTTCTTGGTCGAGTTCTATTTTTGAGGAATCATTTCTTTTCGCTCGCCTATAATACAAGGTACCATTTGATTTGAATCATACGTCCTCTTATAAATTCGTCCAACATTTTTCTCATGTTCCTCATGTTGTACATGACCCACGAAAATTGTTTACAAGGTCGGAGGAGTGCTCACGAATTCGGTTGGATTTTGGATCAAGTCGTGGCACTATAATTCATTTCGCTCATTCCCTACGTTCGAATCTTGGGTTGGTATTTTTCCCTTACTCTATGATCATTAAGAACGCAATATAAATTATATAAGTCTACTCGTTCATGATCTTTAAATCGTTTGTAAACTAATGCTATAAATCGAACCTAAAATCGAAAATATATGTATGCGATCGAAAGAAATCTCATGAGTAATTTTTATGGACATTATATGGTTAGGTTAACAGGAGGAAAATGTGTATTCGATTTGTCATGGCCCAAAGGAATTATTTTCGAATTAAGTTTAAAACCGGATTTAGAAACATTTTGGGAAAAAAATATGCAACCGATCGATCTAGGGTTTTAATCATGAATTAGGGCTTGTTTTGGGATATTGAATGAATTATAATGATTAGATAATTATTTGGTTTGATTAGGTCTTGAATTCGAATTAATATAGTGTGATGCGATTTATTTTAAAACAATAAGGGTCGAATTGTACTTTTATAAAACTTGTGGATTACTTTTGAAACTTTATAACCTTGTGGGAGTCGTATGAAAATTATTGGAGGGACCTTTTGTGTAAATTAAATGTCTAAGGGTTTATTTTGAATTATATATAAAATTATAGTCGATTTTGTAAATAATTAAACTAGAGGGACTAAACTTGTAATTTTGGGAAACTTATGGTCCATTCGTGTAATAAATCCTATTTAAAGTATTTTGGGTCATTTTGATAACTTAAGGGGCTAATATGAAATTGTTGTTAATTAAAGATTGAAATTATAAAATAAAGGACTAAATATAAAATTAGCATAACTTGGAGGACTTAACTTGTAAACTATATATAAATGAATGATTAAATCGTACCACTTGATAAAATAAGGGATTAATGTGTAATTTGTAAAACCAAGGGGCTTAACATGTTAATATGAATACCTTAAGGACTAAAGTGTAACTTTATTAAGTTAAGGGACTAAACATGTAAATTATGAAACCTCAGGGGTATAAAGTGTAAGTTGGATAATACTAATCTACTTTGACCTATTTAGTAAATTATGGAAACCTTACTAAATATAGAAACTTTCTAAATAAGGAAACTTTCTAAAAATGGAAACCTGCTAAAAATAGAAAGTTACTTAATATGGAAATGGGATCTTTAGTAATCATGTCTTTACTCCTCTAGGTGTGAAGAGGGAGTAGTCCTGTGCTTTTATCATCTTATTCAGTGTGATCCTTGTCAAGCAATAAGGTACAGATATTCTGCTTCTGTATTAAGAGGCCTTCGTCTCTGGTTATGACTCATGTTAGGTTTCCCTATACTTTTGCCATGTTTCCTTTATTCATGAACTCCGATTTTTGAACCATCATGATATTGAACCTTTTATAATTATGAACCTTTGCTTATGAACCTTTGCTCATGAACCTATGCTTATGAACCCTTACTTATGAACCATGCTTATGAACCTTTGATTATGAACCATGATTATGAACTTATGAAACATGATATTGACCTATGCAAGTAAACTTAAAACATGACTCATGATACTTGACCTTTACCCTCAGTTTGATACTACGAGCCACTCACTAGGCATGAGGGTTTCATGTCCATGTCAGTCGATGCACCGATGGCATGACTCTAGGGCAGGAGAGTGATGACCTGTCCCGTCCCTGCATGTTATGTTTACGTAGAGGCAGATTATGGCCACCTGGGGCGTATGGATGCATCCTAGATTTGTTCATGTACATGTTATGTTATGTTATGTTATGTTATTCATGGTGACTGATGGTGTGTGCGATACACGTCTTTCACACTCCGGGAGCTAGCTACTCCACCCATGATGAGGACACCCCTCATATTTACAGGATACTAAGAGGTCTCCCCTCTGCATGTTATGGCTATGATTATGATTATGATTTCATGTTATGGGCTCGTAGTGGATTACTGACCATTCTTTTCCATGCATCTTTATCCTTTCCCTTATGACACCATGTATTCTTACCATGTATTCTTACCATGTATTCATGCTTCCATTCTCATTTACTCATGTATTATTCATTATGCTACTGCTTGTTACGTTATATCTGTTCACTGAGCTCTAGTAGCTCAGCCGCGTTTTCTTTTCCCGCGGCAGGTAATTAAGCTAGGAGCTGGGCATGGCTTTGGGGTTGAGTGCACTTGAGTGGAGCTTGTTCTTTATAGCTTATCTACCATTTGATTTCCTTAGACTTTATGTTGCCATTGTTTGGGCATTGAACTTATGTACTTTCTTTATTTCCTTTTCATTTTGGATATAAGTCGTGTTGACTTATTGATTGACTTCCGCTATATTGGTTTATGGATGCTATGTTGTTCTGATATGAAACCATATATTTGTGATATCTTTACCCTTGTCGGGTTGGGGTGTTACAATTTATGGTATCAGAGCCAGGTTTCCGAAACCCGTTGGCTTAGGCCTTTGACCTGTGAGGATTGGGTAGACATTAGGTTTTCCTTTCGCGTACTCTTTTCCTTATTCTGCTCTGTCATATTTTGCTTCACCTTACTAATCGTCTTCATAATTCTATAGATGGTTAACACTCGTCACCAGGAATATAACAGTGGAGGAGATGCTGAAATCCCCAATCTGGAGGCTATGGTGGCTAATGCTATAGCCAACCTGTTACCGGGCCTTAACACTGATGCGGTGATCAACCGGCTTATTAATGGTGGGGCTAGTTCATCTAGGGGTGCTGGCAGTTCTTCCGGTGGTGGGGCCCGACCCACTACCATTAATGGGTGGCTGGAGAGTTTTAATAAACTCAAGCCGTTGTCCTTCACTTCTGCTGCTACTCCTCATGCAGCAGAAGACTGGATCACCCACATGGAGAAACTGTTCGAGGTGTTAGGTTGTGAGGACGAGTTCAAGACTCGTCTGGCTGTGTTCAAGTTAGAGGGTGATGCGCTCAACTGGTGGAAAGCGCACAAAGAAGCTAAGGGTGGTGATGCATATGTTCTTGGTTGTTCATGGGCTGATTTCCGTACCACGTTCTATAATCGGTACTTCCCTGTTTCCGAGCAGCAGAGATTCATTAGGGAGTACAACACTATCTCTCAGCTTGACTCTGAGAATGCTGGGCAATATCTGGAGCGGTTTCAGAGATTAGTTAGTTTTGTGGGTCCGCTTGCCGGGGATGCTAAGCAGCAGGCTAGACAATTCAAATGGGGACTCAAGAGGTTAGTAACCTATTTAAGTTGATGGTTGGTACCAATAGACATTAATACATTTTTCTTTTGCTATTGTATTAGGTGGGTACTAGACCGCATACTTAATGATGAGTTTCGAGACCCGGCGGAATGTTGCGACGCAGCTCGCAATATCGAGGTATTTCATCAGGGATCTGGGTATAAGAGGAACAGAGATGGGGATAGGATTCAGACTCAGGGTCAGAGCAGGGATTTTAAGGGCCGAAATGACAGGAGTTATGATTCTCGTGGTCAGGGGGATCGACGATACGACCATCAGGGTCAGGCTGGCAGGAACTATGATCAGAAGAGGTCGGATACTAGAGGGCAGGATTCCAGGTTCACTCCTAGGTAGGGAGATGATCGCTTGGGACGCAACACCAGTCAGAAACAGTGGAGAGACCAGACTGCTAGGGGTAATCAGCAGAGCAGGGCTCCGGGTTCTAGTTCTCAGGGAGGTGCATCTGGGGGTTCATATTCTTATCCTATTTGTACTACGTGTGGCAAGCGCCACAATGGACCATGTCGTCGGGCTTCTGGGACTTGTTTTGGATGTGGTTCGACAGAGCATCGTGTGAAAGATTGTCCCAAGCAAAACCCGGAGAAAACCGGGAACTATCTACCTCCCCCTCCACCCAACACTGGCCGTGTATATTCTATGACTCGGGATCAGGCGGCACAGTCTTCAGGTACGATTACGGGCGTTTTATATATTGGTGATTACGCTGTTTTCACCCTTTTTGATACTGGAGCTACACACTCGATTATATCTTTAAATCTGGTTAAGAAACTTAAAATATTACCAACACCACTAAGTAATCAAGTATCCCTCTCCACCCCCATGAAACTCAGTACGCTTATTGATCATGAATATGTAAATTGTCCTCTACGATTCGATGACCGGATTCGTTCGGCAAATCTGCTCCCTTTGGACATGGTTGATTTCGACGTTATTCTGGGCATGGATTGGTTATCTTTTCATAGAGCCACCATTGACTGTCATGCTCGAAAAGTAATTTTTGGTGATCTAACTCAGCCTGAATTTGTTTTTCATGAAACACGCTCTCTAAAATCTGTGAAAAATTATCTCTGCTTTGAAAGCAAGGACTCTAATATCTCATGGTTGCCAAGGTTATTTGGCCTCTGTAAAAGACTCTTCTGTCGAGAGTCCTGATATTAATACTGTTCATGTTGTTCGGGAGTTTTCTGATGTTTTCCCTGAAAAACTTCCTGGTCTTGCTCCGGCCATAGAGGTTGAATTTAGTATCGATCTAATTCCCGGCGCTGAGCCTATCTCTAAGGCTCCGTACCGGATGGCACCGGTGGAACTTAAGGAGTTAAAGGAGCAGCTTGAAGAGCTATTGGACTGTGGATTTATTCGTCCGAGTGTGTCACCATGGGGTGCTCTTGTACTTTTTGTAAAGAAGAAAGATGGGTCTATGCGGTTGTGTATCGATTACCGGGAGCTAAACCGCATCACCATTCGAAACCGTTATCCGCTACCTCGCATCGATGATTTGTTCGATCAGTTGCAGGGAGCTAAAGTATTCTACAAGATTGACTTGCGATCTGGTTATCACCAGTTGCGGGTTAAAGAGCAGGACATTTCTAAGACTGCTTTCCGTACCCGGTATGGACATTATGAGTTTTTAGTTATGCCTTTTGGGTTAACAAATGCTCCTGCAGTATTTATGGACTTAATGAACCGGGTTTTCCATGAATTCCTTGATAAATTCGTCATCGTTTTCATTGATGATATTCTGGTGTATTCTAAGTCGGCGGAAGAGCACGAGCAGCATTTGCGTACTGTTTTGGGTATTCTGAGGCAGCAGAAATTATACGCTAAATTTTCCAAGTGTGAATTCTGGTTGGACCGAGTTGCTTTCCTTGGTCACGTCGTGTCTGCAGATGGGATTACCATGGATCCAGCTAAGGTCGAGGCTATCACAAAATGGCCAAGACCTACCACGGTAACCGAAGTCAGGAGTTTTCTGGGTTTAGCTGGCTACTATCGACGTTTTGTCGAGGGTTTTTCGAAGTTGGCATTACCGTTGACTCAGTTGATGAGAAAAGGTGAAAAGTTTGTGTGGACGGATGAGCGTGAGCAGAGCTTTGAGGAGTTGAAGCGACGACTAGTGTCTGCACCTATTTTGACCTTACCGTCGGGTTTGGGAGGATTTCAGATTTATAGTGATGCTTCCAAAAAGGGTTTAGGTTGTGTTCTCATGCAGAACGGGAAGGTAATTGCCTATGCTTCAAGGCAGTTAAAACCCTATGAGGAAAATTATCCGACCCATGATCTAGAGTTGGCAGCTGTGGTATTTGCGTTGAAAATATGGAGACATTACTTATATGGTGAATCATGTGATATCTTCACGGATCATAAGAGTCTCAAATACATATTTACACAGAAGGAGCTCAACATGAGGCAGAGGAGATGGTTGGAGCTTCTGAAAGATTACGACACTAATATCCAGTATCATCCCGGCAAGGCGAATGTAGTTGCCGATGCACTCAGCAGGAAATCGGGTATGATTGCTAGTATGAATATCGAGCCTCGTATTCTTCAGGACTTAGAGCGGTTAGAGGTTGAGATGTGTGCAAAGGGCGTTAGTGGTTATTGGGCGAGTCTGAAGGTGGAATCAAATCTGATGCTGCGGATTAAGGAAGCCCAGAAGGACGATGGTGAACTCTGGGCTATTGTGCAGAATGTCGAGGAAGGTAAGCAGTCTGAGTTTCGGGTCGATGATAGTGGTATTGTATGGTATGGGGATCGATTATGTGTTCCTGATGATTCTGATCTACGTGAGGCCTTGTTGACTGAGGCTCATAGTTCTCCTTTTTCTATCCATCCTGGTTCTACCAAGATGTATCGGGATCTAAAGCAACACTTCTGGTGGAACGGCATGAAGCAGGATGTGGCATCGTTTGTAGCTAGATGTATGACCTGTCAGCAGGTCAAGATTGAACACCAGAGAGCTAGTGGGTTATTGCAGCCTTTGGAGATTCCAGTTTGGAAGTGGGATGAAATATCTATGGATTTTGTTTGTGGTTTACCGTTGACTCGTAGGAAACATGATGCGATTTGGGTGGTCGTTGATCGGCTAACTAAATCCGCTCATTTCTTACCCATCCGTATGAGCTACAGTGTTAGTAAGTTGTCAGAGATTTTCACGCAGGAGATTGTTAGATTGCATGGCACTCCTTCTTCTATCGTTTCTGATCGTGATCCTCGTTTTACTTCGCGCTTCTGGAAGGGATTGCATAAAGTTTGGGGTGTTCGTCTTAAATTCAGTACCGCTTTTCATCCCCAAACTGATGGTCAGTCGGAGAGGACCATCCAGACATTAGAGGATATGTTACGGGCGTGTGCGTTGGAATGGACGGGTAGTTGGGACGATTATCTGTGTTTGGTAGAGTTCGCTTATAATAACAGTTGGCACGCGAGCATTGATATGGCACCTTTTGAGATGTTATATGGGCGAAAGTGCAGAGCACCGGTATGTTGGAATGAAGTAGGGGAACGTCTTCTTGAAGGACCTGAGATGATAGAGGTGACCAATGAAAAGGTTGCTACGGCTAAGGAGAAATTGAAAGAGGCACGAGCGCGTCAAAAGAGTTATGCGGATAAACACCGTCGGGATCTAGAGTTTAATGTCGGCGACCGGGTATTTCTTAAAGTATCTCCGTTCCGAGGCGTCAAACGTTTTGGTATTAAGGGCAAGCTCAGCCCTCGGTTTATTGGACCTTTTGAAATTCTGGAGCGTATCGGAGAAGTATCGTATCGTCTAGCTTTACCACCTCAGTTGGCTCATGTTCATAATGTATTTCATGTATCTCTTTTGAGGGGATACAACTATCATCCTCTACATGTGGCTTCTTATCCGTTTGATCAAATCCGTCCCGATATGACCTTATCTGAAGAACCGGAAGCGGTTCTAGAGCGTCAGGAACGCGTTATGAGAAATAAAGTCATTCCTTTTGTAAAGATTCTTTGGCGGAATCACCCAGCACGCGAGGCAACCTGGGAGACCGAAGAGTCAATACGATCGAGTTATCCGCATTTCATGTTTTGATCTGGTATGTTCCGTTTCGTTTCTGTCATGTTTCCTTTCCTATGTCCTTGCAAATTTCGAGGACGAAATTTTTCTTTTAGTGGGGAAGAAGTTGTAATACCTAAAATTCTATAACATGTAAAATGACCAAATTGCCCCTGAGAATTTAAAATCTAAATAAAACATATGTAAAGCACAAAATAAATTCCAAACTTCTAACAATGAACAAGTTATGATCCCAAATATTTTTAACAACTCCATTTAACATTTATACAAGCCATGAAAATTACTAAAATGCCCTTGGGCGCCTAATGTTATTTAAATTCAAATTCATGATTTAAATAAAAGTTATTTAAAGGAAATTAAGAGCAATTAAAGGAGATAATTAAAACCATAAATTGCCTAATCAAAAATTCCAAAAATATGGCCCAATTACCCTCCCCTTTGACCGGTTATCTCTTAAAAACCATTCATCACATTTTATTCTAGCTAACCCTAAATTCCGATTGAAAAGAAACACACAAAAAAATCCATTGAGCCTCCATACGATTTCCACAAATCCTCTAAGCATTTTTCTGCGATCAATCTACCTCTAAGGAGTCCTGGAAAAATAACTTTGAAGGTGTTCTTTGCACGATTCCATTGTGGTGAATTTTTCTCTCATCGCAGCAAACAAGAGAGGTATAATTCGTATATATTCATTCGGCCTTCACAAAATTCGTTTCTCATTTTTCTAACACTCCTTATAACATGTCCAACCTAGGAAAAATAGTATTGGAGCTGTTCTTGGTCGAGTTCTATTTTTGAGGAATCATTTCTTTTCGCTCGCCTATAATACAAGGTACCATTTGATTTGAATCATACATCCTCTTATAAATTCGTCCAACATTTTTCTCATGTTCCTCATGTTGTACATGACCCACAAAAATTGTTTACAAGGTCGGAGGAGTGCTCACGAATTCGGTTGGATTTTGGATCAAGTCGTGGCACTATAATTCATTTCGCTCATTCCCTACGTTCGAATCTTGGGTTGGTATTTTTCCCTTACTCTATGATCATTAAGAACACAATATAAATTATATAAGTCGACTCATGCATGATCTTTAAATCGTTTGTAAACTAATGCTATAAATCGAACCTAAAATCTAAAATATATGTATGCGATCGAAAGAAATCTCATGAGTAATTTTTATGGACATTATATGGTTAGGTTAACAGGAGGAAAATGTGTATTCGATTTGTCATGGCCCAAAGGAATTATTTTCGAATTAAGTTTAAAACCGGATTTAGAAACATTTTGGGAAAAAATATGCAACCGATCGATCTAGGGTTTTAATCATGAATTAGGGCTTGTTTTGGGATATTGAATGAATTATAATGATTAGATAATTATTTGGTTTGATTAGGGCTTGAATTCGAATTAATATAGTGTGATGCGATTTGTTTTAAAACAATAAGGGTCGAATTGTACTTTTATAAAACTTGTGGATTACTTTTGAAACTTTATAACCTTGTGGGAGTCGTATGAAAATTATTGGAGGGACCTTTTGTGTAAATTAAATGTCTAAGGGTTTATTTTGAATTATATATAAAATTATAGTCGATTTTGTAAATAATTAAACTAGAGGGACTAAACTTGTAATTTTGGGAAACTTATGATCCATTCGTGTAATAAATCCTATTTAAAGTATTTTGGGTCATTTTGATAACTTAAGGGGCTAATATGAAATTGTTGTTAATTAAAGATTGAAATTATAAAATAAAGGACTAAATATAAAATTAGCATAACTTGGAGGACTTAACTTGTAAACTATATATAAATGAATGATTAAATCGTACCACTTGATAAAATAAGGGATTAATGTGTAATTTGTAAAACCAAGGGGCTTAACATGTTAATATGAATACCTTAAGGACTAAAGTGTAACTTTATTAAGTTAAGGGACTAAACATGTAAATTATGAAACCTCAGGGGTATAAAGTGTAAGTTGGATAATACTAATCTACTTTGACCTAATTAGTAAATTATGGAAACCTTACTAAATATAGAAACTTTCTAAATAAGGAAACTTTCTAAAAATGGAAACCTGCTAAAAATAGAAAGTTACTTAATATGGAAATGGGATCTTTAGTAATCATGTCTTTACTCCTCTAGGTGTGAAGAGGGAGTAGTCCTGTGCTTTTATCATCTTATTCAGTGTGATCCTTGTCAAGCAATAAGGTACAGATATTCTGCTTCTGTATTAAGAGGCCTTCGTCTCTGGTTATGACTCATGTTAGGTTTCCCTATACTTTTGCCATGTTTCCTTTATTCATGAACTCCGATTTTTGAACCATCATGATATTGAACCTTTTATGATTATGAACCTTTGCTTATGAACCTTTGCTCATGAACCTATGCTTATGAACCCTTACTTATGAACCATACTTATGAACCTTTGATTATGAACCATGATTATGAACTTATGAAACATGATATTGACCTATGCAAGTAAACTTAAAACATGACTCATGATACTTGACCTTTACCCTCAGTTTGATACTACGAGCCACTCACTAGGCATGAGGGTTTCATGTCCATGTCAGTCGATGCACCGATGGCATGACTCTAGGGCAGGAGAGTGATGACCTGTCCCGTCCCTGCATGTTATGTTTACGTAGAGGCAGATTATGGCCACCTGGGGCGTATGGATGCATCCTAGATTTGTTCATGTACATGTTATGTTATGTTATGTTATGTTATGTTATGTTATGTTATTCATGGTGACTGATGGTGTGTGCGATACACGTCTTTCACACTCCGGGAGCTAGCTACTCCACCCATGATGAGGACACCCCTCATATTTACAGGATACTAAGAGGTCTCCCCTCTGCATGTTATGGCTATGTTTATGATTATGATTTCATGTTATGGGCTCGTAGTGGATTACTGACCATTCTTTTCCATGCATCTTTATCCTTTCCCTTATGACACCATGTATTCTTACCATGTATTCTTACCATGTATTTATGCTTCCATTCTCATTTACTCATGTATTATTCATTATGCTACTGCTTGTTACGTTATATCTGTTCACTGAGCTCTAGTAGCTCAGCCGCGTTTTCTTTTCCCGCGGCAGGTATTTAAGCTAGGAGCTGGGCATGGCTTTGGGGTTGAGTGCACCTGAGTGGAGCTTGTTCTTTATAGCTTATCTACCATTTGATTTCCTTAGACTTTATGTTGCCATTGTTTGGGCATTGAACTTATGTACTTTCTTTATTTCCTTTTCATTTTGGATATAAGTCGTGTTGACTTATTGATTGACTTCCGCTATATTGGTTTATGGATGCTATGTTGTTCTGATATGAAACCATATATTTGTGATATCTTTACCCTTGTCGGGTTGGGGTGTTACAGATTTGGTTACACCGTCCCCATTATGATATGATATGAGCTCACTATGATATGATTTGATATGGCCAATATGATTTGTTTGGGGGGCGAATGGATGCATCCTAGATATGTTCTGATATGATATGCTTTGATATGATATGATATGGTGACTGGGGCTGGGTGCAATCCACTCCTTTCACACCCCTGGGAGCTGATCACTCCATTTGAAGAATGAGGACACCCCTCATATTATCTGTTTATTGAGAGGCATCCCCTCTACATGATTATGATATGATATGATATGTTATGATATGGGCTCGTGGTGGATTACTGTCCTAAACCTTACTCTTTATTTCCTTTTCCTATATCTCATTCATTATGATATGTCTGTTCATCTCCATTAAATTTTGTTTCCGTTTATTATATATCTGTTCACTGGGCTTTTTAAGCTCAGCCGCATTTCTTTTCCTGCGGCAGGTTTTAGTAGGAAGCCAGGAGCTTGGGTTTGCTTTGGGATGAGAGATTAGCTTATGAAGACGATACCTTAGTTTTAGTATTCATTTATGTATGACTACGTAGATTTGGTATATTTTTCCTTTGTAACATTGTAAACCATTTGTATTATGTAAGTCGTATGTTATGCTTGCCTTTGATATGTCACCATTTGCGTGACACTTCTACCCTTGTCGGGTTGGGGTGTTACAATTATGGTATCAGAGACGGGTTTACGACTTGTAGTACATCTACCCTTGGCCTGTGTAAGTTAGGACCCCTAAGTTTCCATGTAGGCGCTCGTAGGATAACCTTTGCGAAGTTGCTTGAGTATTTTTCCATAGGAACATAAGTTACAACCGGTGAGGAATGGGTAGACTAGGACATCCCTGTGAGTAGTAATTGCTTTCGCATCACTCTGAATCTTGCCTTTACCTTTAGTCATGCCTTATAAGAACATTGTCGCAGAAGACGAGGAAGTCTTACCTTCCGTCATTTGAATGATGAACGTTGTATGTTAACCAATTTCCTTTAGAAGGATTTGATGTTGATATTTGTCCAGTACGGAATTGTTACCTAAGCATGCTGATGCTAATAACTGATATTCCATACATCTCAACTCTGACAGTTAAACGATGTTCGTATTACTATCGGTGCACACCCTACCATTCCTATGTTATAAGCTAAACAAGATTCCAATCCTTTGAACTGTTCACGATTCTAAATTTGATATATTTGACCCTGATATATTCTAATACTCTCCCATCCCACACTTTGATGAACCATGTACCTAAATTTGATATGTGAACTATATGTATGATTTGACAACCACATTCGCTCTGAGAATCCGTTTCCCTTTGGATGTATTTGACTTTGAGGTCTCTTGACTATGGATTGGTGGTTTTTGTAAAGCTATCATGGACTACAATGTTTGAAATGCAACCTTTAACAATCGGCTTCACCATATTTTGATATGATATTCTCAATCATTTGAATCTGTTAAGATTATTGTTGCTATGAAGCACATACTCGATCTCTTGATTTCCAATTTTTCTCCTAACGCCTGTTAATATCCACTCTTGAAAACTCCAGCATTTGAAAGTTTTGTTGTACGAATTTCTGGTGTTCCGATGAACCTTTTGAGATCCGTTTGGGAAGTAAAGTTTGCATTGAACTAATCTGAATTTGGCGAAACCACGATACTGAAGAAGTTAAGAGATTGTAGGAACTGATGGAATATGAGTTTGTTCACTTCAGTGATCGCTTGAATGCTCCTGTTGGTTTATGAAGAAGAAAGAGAGAAGTGTGCGGCGGCACACCGACCATCGTGAATGTAACCGTAATCATTATTCCATTTCCGCGTATCAATATTTGATTTGTTCTATTTTTGAAACTCCATAGCAGACGACCTCAATTGAATTTGAAAGACGGAAGAAGCAACCACAAGAACATCTGAGAAGGAAGTTGATTAGTTGAGATTAAGTTCCGCGAAGCATTACAAATTGATTTGTGAAGAGAAAGATTTGTGATATGAAGTTTTTCCCTAAGAAGATTTCCTGAAGTTGCTTTAGTACCCGTGTGACCACTATGAGTTTTGAATGATGTCAATTGTATTGGCTAGAAGATTCATGTTTTCGCAAGTATTCGGACAATGGTCATAGTATGACAGTATGTTTGTGCTCAGAGACGAACGAGGAGCACGTTGACCATTTTTAGTATGAAGTGAACCGACCCTTTGTTCTAGAAGAATAGATTTACTTGACGATCAGAGATTGTAGCAGACAACACCACCAGGTATCCGATGACTAAAGAACTTCCACAAAAAGGACCAAGACTGAAGACCATTGTCAGAGTTAGAAACCTTGTAGAAGATGTGCAGAAGAGGTTCGTGACAGGCGTTACCAAGAGAGAAGCATGTGAGGAGAAGACAGACTGAGATGAGACTCGATTATACCTCAAGCAGCACGTGGAAATTTCAGTTGGGCATCAAGACGACCAGACCGTAGAAGATGAGCTTTCAGCACATAAACCAGGAAGTCCACAGCAGTTTGAGTTGGTGAATTTTGAATCATGCTAGAAGACCTGTAGGAGACATGCAACCTTGTTTCTCTAAGTCATTTTAGTTGTACTAAGATGAATTGAGAGCTGAAGCAGACTCGCAAATGGAGGAATGCAAGGTGATCACGTCAGAGATTCACGCTACCACACCGAAGTGTCCAGAAGAAGTGTCGAAGACTTGAGGAACCAGACTCAAGTTTATGATTTCCTTTTTCCCCTATGATCGTATGATTAGACAAGAGAACGACTACTTGGAATTTGAAAAGATTCGAGATCATGAAATTGAATGGATGAAATTCTGTAGTAAACATTTGGATTTGGAAGATTTGATTGCTGTAAAGGATGAAGATATTGAAGACGTAATTCATTTCCTCTTAGACCACTTAAGTTTCCGTTACCTTTCGATAGGATCTTTTGAATGAGCTTTACCCTATTAGAAATTCCGTTCTGTGTTCGTTATGCATTTGTTTGGATGATGGTTTCATTATGAGAAGGATGATGAATTGTGGAAGACCTAACGTTTCGACGACGAGTTTCATTTTGAGGTGTACACATTCCGTTACGCTATTTGTACGTTCAAATTCCTCCGATTTAGAATCCGTAGTGATGTTTGTTTTGGACCAACCTTAGGAGGTAGAAAGACTGATAGGTGGTTAAGATAAGTAGTTCTGTTCGCGACTTGAGATAAAGTATGACCATCATGATGGTATACTCATATGATGCTGGTATTATGACGAGTAGCTAACGTGATAATACTTACGTCATATGACGTACCCTTATTGTGTTCATAGGATATTTCGAGGAGTACTTTAGAACCTTATAATGTTGATAGGAGATGTGAGAATTTTTGCATCTGTAAGATTTAGGTTCATTCCACCTATACGCTTAATCTGTTCGCCGTTATACGATCTGATACGTTCGATTCTTGACACGCATTTGTTGATCCATATACTTCTGACAAGAATCTTAAGTTCTGCTATAAGTTTCTTCCATTTGATATCACCTACAATTTATTTTCTGTACGATCTCATCTGATTTGCCTAATCGAATGCTATGGACGGCATATTCGTCACAATCTTGCGTATCCTTGTATCTCTTTTGAGAGAATATGATAACCATTCGTCATGTTTGAATATGATCCTTGCAATCTGAATTTCGTATGATATGTCATTTCTGGGAACTGAAGTTACTTTTGGATCGGCAATGAAGAGTCATGAGAAACAAGTCTTTTACATTTCCGTTCGCTGTCCGTTGTGTCTTCTGTTTCGTTTCATTTCCGTTCGTAAAGATTCTTTGGTAGAACCACCCAGAACGGGAAGCTACCTGGGAAACCGAGGAATCGATACGAGCTAGTTATCCGCATTTTGTATTCTGATCTGGTATGTCTCTGTTTTGTTTCGATCCTTTCATTTCTGATTCTTTGCAAATTTCGAGGACGAAATTTTTCTGTTAGAGGGGAAGAGTAGTAAAACCCTAAAATCTAAAACGTGTAAAAAGACCAAAATGCCCCTACAACTTTGAAAATTTATTAAAGCTTATATATGTGCCAAATTAAATCACAAAACCTATGTAACTAAACCGTATATGATATGATATAATTATGGGACACCAAGTAAATATTTGTACATGACATAAAAATACTTTGGACACCACGAAAGTACATATGATCCGAAATCTCATAGTATGTATTTATATTCATTTTTAAACTATTATAAAAATATGGATAATTATCAAACAATTAAGGAAATAATACCAATTTATTTTGATTGATTTTGTCCATTATTTTGGGCCGAAATTACTGCCATTCCCCCCCTAAACTCGGCCAAGATCTTCTCATTATTTAGTTTCATCCCTTTTCTCCCAAAAACAAAACCGAAACACCTAAAAACCCTAACAAATTCGTCCACCATCCCATCCGAATTTTTTGAGCTCCAAGGCCATTTTTCCTGTGTTCCCTATCATCCCTAGAAGCCAAGAAAAATAAGATTGAAGGTGTACATTGGTTGATTCGATCCTAGGGAATTTCCTTTTGTCGCGAGTACACAAACAAGTTTTGGGGTCGTGCCTTGCTCAATTCGCTTGTGGAGGATTTATTGTTAATTCGTGAGGTCGGGGTATTATTCATTTTCTTGTGGAGGAATTCTTTGTGTCGATTGCTTATTGTGGGACAATAATTCATTACGCTCGTTCTACACGTCCAATAGTTGGTTTGGTGTGAAGAAGGAGAGACTTTGAGCTGTTCCCATATCCTGTGTTTGTTTCTGTTTGTGCTTTCGTCATAAGGTACAGATATTCTGCTCTTGTATAAGGAGCCTTCAGTCTCTATTTTGATTCGTATTAGGGTTTCCCCTATGCCATTGCTATGCTCCCTACACTTTGATATGAACCTTTGATTTCCGAACCTCTTATATGAACCTTTGGTATTTGAACTTTGACATATGAACCTTTGATATGAACCTTGAGATTGGGATTACGCTTTGATCATATGAACCTTTACTTTGATATGAACCTTTGACCTTTGACCCCAGTTTGATACTACGAGCCAAAATATGTTTCCTAGCCATGAAGGTAACATGGCCATGTCTGTGATGCACCACTGGCATGACTAGTGTGTAGCCCTAGTGATTTGGTTACACCGTCCCCATTATGATATGATATGAGCTCACTATGATATGATTTCATATGGCCAATATGTTTTGTTTGGGGGGGGGCGAATGGATGCATCCTAGATATGTTCTCATATGATATGCTTTGATATGATATGATATGGTTACTGGGGCTGGGTGCAATCCACTCCTTTCACACCCCTGGGAGCTGATCACTCCATTTGAAGAATGAGGACACCCCTCATATTATCTGTTTATTGAGAGGCATCCCCTCTACATGATTATGATATGATATGGGCTCGTGGTGGATTACTGTCCTAAACCTTACTCTTTATTTCCTTTTCCTATATCTCATTCATTATGATATGTCTGTTCATCTCCATTAAATTTTGTTTCCGTTTATTATATATCTGTTCACTGGACTTTTTAAGCTCAGCCGCATTTCTTTTCCTGCGGCAGGTTTTAGTAGGAAGCCAGGAGCTTGGGTTTGCTTTGGGATGAGAGATTAGCTTATGAAGACGATACCTTAGTTTTAGTATTCATTTATGTATGACTATGTAGATTTTGTATATTTTTCCTTTGTAACATTGTAAACCATTTGTATTATGTAAGTCGTATGTTATGCTTGCCTTTGATATGTCACCATTTGCGTGACACTTCTACCCTTGTCGGGTTGGGTGTTACATGCTCAATGGTACTATCAAACTTCAAGTTGAATATTGGAGTGAAATGGTATATCAGCTTCTCAAGAAAATTGAGAAACAACTTTATGGGGCTGATTTTAAGAAAAGGAGGGAATAGTGTTTGGAAGCATCCTCCTGGTGAAGATTATACTTTGAAGGAAACTTGATGATTTTAGATGAAAATATCAAGTTTAGGGGAGGATTGTTGGGAATTAAAGCTTCCAAGAGTTTCTGCTGCTTGAATGGTTAAGACTGCTCTAAGGAATTACAACTGCTCAGGTTTTACAATGAAAAAACTCTAAGTATGTTTCTACTGCTGGTTATAGAGTTGTTGTTGCTAATGAATGTTAAGACTGCAAGTGTATATTATAACTGCTGAGAACTTCAAGAAAATATACACAAAGTAGTTAGTGCTGCCAGGCTTAATGTTAATGCTGCTAGTTTAGAGTTTCAACTACTGAAGGATTACTGCTACTAGAGTTAGAATTAAGACTGCTAGAGTATTTAGTTAATAGTGCTGATAAGATAAACTTGTATAGTCGGTTAGATAGTTATAGAAAAGATTCCTTAAAGGTTTATCTTGTATAGAAAGTTATTGTAAGCCGACTAGGACTCCTTAGCCTATAAAAGGAGGTCCTAGGGCATAGTGTTCGATATACATTATTCATAACTTCAAGGTTGTAAACCCTAATACTTAAAGAGTATTCTTATTAATAATATTGAAGTTGTTGATTTGTTTACGATTGTGTTAATTGTTCTTCTTAATACTATTGTTTAGATTCCGCATAAACCTTAGTAATTCAACACAGTTTCTATACCTAGTTGTGTTAATTCATATAGCATAACTAAACCTTTACAAGCTAAGGGAGTCGCTCAAGTGTATAGCTGTGATCGACAAGAACCAATCATTTGGGTTATAAGATATATATTTATGTTTAATAAGTTACTATAAAGCAAAAAAAAAGTTCAAAAAATGGGTTAGTAATAGGATCGGATCCAAACCGATCCTACGATCCTGAACCGATCGTACTTGATTAGGATATTGATCATTTTTTGTGTGTATGATCGTAGGATCGTTCGATCCTTTGATCAGGGTCGCGATCCTGAAAACATTGCTTTCAAATATCCTTTAACGTTAAATATAATGTAATACCTATTTATGCCTTTTACATGACATTACTTTCAATGACTGATGATTATAGAGGATCATTGTAGTTTATTTGTTTTATCTACATAGTTACTGAAATTTCCGTTATTCATTTAGGTTATTCATTTAGGCTATTGAATTATTTATTTGTATGCATAGGTTATTGAACTTATGAAAGTATTTAAGTCATTTTTATAATTACAAATCATTGAACTTATAAAACCTTGGCATTTAGGTTACTTAATTTATCAATGTATATATATATATATATATATATATATATATATATATATATATATATATATATATATATATATATATATACACACACTCATACACACACACACACAAACACACACACACACACACATATATATATTATGTGTGTGTGTATCTATATATATACATATATGTATGTATATATATATATATATATATATATATATATATATATATATATATATATATATATATATATATAGATATTGGTTTTTGGAAAAAATCCACTTTGGTGGAAAAGTGAGAAAATAGTGCAAATCACCCTCTCCTTCCCCTCCCTTTTTTCACACCAAACTACAGGGACCTTATTGTATTTTCCTCCATTCTTTAAGGGAGGTTTTGTACATTCGCACCCTACCCCCACCCCCCACACCCCCCCCCGCCCGAAAAAAAAAAAAAATTCCCGCCGAAAATTTTTTTTTTTCCGGGCCAAAAATTTTCCCGCCAAAATTTTATAACTGTGATGCACCTTTTTATTTTGGTGCATCACAGTTATAAAATTTAGTTATAACTATGATGCACCAAATTTTATAATTGTGATGCACCAAAATAAAAATGTGTTTTTTGGGGTCCAAAAAAAAAAATTTTTTTTCCAGGCCAAAATTTTATAACTATGATGCACCTTTTTATTTTGGTGCATCACAGTTATAAATTTTTGTGCATCATAGTTATAACTAAATTTTATAACTGTGATGCACTGAAATAAAAAGGTGCACCATAGTTATAAAATTTTGGCGGGAAAATTTTTTGCCTGGAAAAAAAAATTTTTTCCGGGGGGGGGGGGGGGGGGGGGTGTTTCAAAACATACCCTGAAGTTTGAGAAAAGTCCATCTCAATAGAAATGTGTACAAATTACCCCCTCTCTTTCCCCCTCTTTTTTTTTTCGCAACTAGAGGGGCCTCATTGTAACTTCTTTTGTTTTCTAAGGTTTATTTTGTAAATTTTCAAACAATTCCATGTACAATATAATCTTTTACTCCGTAGTATCATAACAGATTACCTTTCTTATTATTTGCGCACAATACGTTATTACGTCACAAAATACTATATAAATATTTTAGTACTATAACTGATTACATATCTCTGAAACTTGATTTATTTACGTCACAAAATACATCATTAAAATGCTGATGACTTAAAATACCATATATGAGTATATCTTTTTATATAGTTGATCTTTACATCACAAAATACACCTCGTAACCGTGTTCTCTTATGCTTTTTAATTGGGTTGGAAGCAATCCCGATCACCATCCTCTCAAGAGCAAGTTTGTTAACAACTTTAGCATCAAATCCCAAGCATGCCACTGAACCAGGAACATGATCTTCAGAGCACAAGAGTTCAAGTTCCTGAAGGTAGTACTTGATGCGATCACAACAAACATAACCCCTAATCAAACTGTCCCAGCCCTCAATGCTCGAGTCAGTGTTTTAGCTATATCAATGTTCTTTGTGAACACACCAGCCGCAAGTCCATACTTTTAGGCGAGGAATTCATACCTTTGAGGCCACGACTTCTGCCCAGGTCTAGCTACCTGTGACACTTTATGCCGTCTAACAAAATCAAAATACGAAGCACCTTTTTCCCATTCTGAATAGCTTAACAGCTGAATCGGATACTAAACATACCAAAGATAACACCAGAATGGCGCGGTAAATATACCCATCCTAAGCAAAAACAAACATACCGAAAGTAGGTTTGGGTATATACTCAATATCAAGTACCTTTTGTAGAACATGAATCCTTTCCCAATTTCCGTCCACTTCTTTATAGATGTGAACCTCGTTATTATTTGGACACAGAGCAATCACTGCAAGAACACGCATATCAACTTCAGCAGCTAATAAGCAATATTTCCTTCAACAATTAACAAAAACCCCAAGAATGAGAGTAACCAGATGGCTATGATCAGGTTTTTCGCCCAACAAACACTCTTGGCGACTTAATAAGAAAAACAGATTCTGGATTTTGACTTATAACTTTCCAAGACCGACTGAATTTTTTAATAGAAGTGCAATATGTAAATGTAGTAAAAGATCCACATCTTGATTTCTTTTGACCCTTAATGCAAAACAGACCTTAAAAAAACTATGTTAATCGCCCATTTCATGAAATGGCATCACACAAAGTAATTTTTATCACATTTTCATACATAGATGCACTAAACATGCAAACGGATACACTAAATATACATCTTGATAATAGGAAACTAACACAAACAAAAATTTCATACATGTAAGTGGGTTAAACAAAGGGTTATTTCGTACTTAGTTTCATGCAGCAAACAAGTAACTCAATAACTTATTATCTCTTAGTTCTTTTCCATAATAGTTGATATCTGAATAATCTTTTTCCAAACTCTTAATTGAACTGGTAGTTGTTATACAAGTGTTTTAAATACTTAAATTTTTGGTGCTCAGTTATATAATTGAAGTGTTTACCTGGCATGCTTGTAAACCATTCTCTGATATTAACTTACGAACGTTATTCTCCAAGGTTTCACATAGGTCAACCATCAGCATTCCAGGTTTTATAATGCTCATCATATATTTTCGTACCTGAAAGGTGTGAACAAAGCACCAACGTTTATGAGCAGTAACGAATATCCAACATATCTTATTATCTTAATATATATCCAAACACTATCTTCTGCAGCTCATACTAATACAGCTGACTAATGGACAGCATATAATCACTAGCAAAATAGGCATCTAAACACCCCCAATTGGTTAAGTGTAGCTAGGGGATAAGTATGCAAGTTTCCATTAAAATTCACTAATCAGTTTTTATAGCATTTTAGCCATAAACAACTAAGTAAAACATAATTAATTTTACCCCAATAAGAAGAATTGCGTCATAATACTTTAGTTTAAACGCATATCCAAACATCCTCTTAATCTAAAACATAAAATAAAAACTTTATTGCTTCAACACTATCGAAAGCGATACAGATAGTGACATCAAACTAGATAGTACGGATATCTTTTATTTTCATGGCCACTACCAATTTTGGAATAGCATTAGAGCAACTTCATTGTAATATAGAATACCATACAGTAGGTTATTATAGAATACTATACAGGAATTTAACACTTTAATTATTCTATTACCACCTTGCGATGGAGTCCAGTTTTTTTACTCTTTAAGCCAAGTAAAAGCAACATCAGACAAAAAAATATTAAAGCAAACTCATTTTCAGTTGCACTGGCCTAAACATGCAAGGATGCACTAAAATGTCCAAACAAATGCTCTAAACATGCAAGGATGCACTAAAAATGTCCAAACAGATGCTCTAAACATGAAAGGATGCACTAAACGAGTTTAAACCCAAATCGAATAGGTGATCTTGAAAGGCAAATTATACATACAAACACAACGGGATATTAACTGTAGGCCAAAGGAGATAGAACATACTCTCTAAAAAACTTTAGTAATCTTGCTTGCATCCATTTATGTTCCTAACCATGTCAGTTTGGTGAGGCCAGAAGTGATATGTTCATCTAGCACTAGTTTCGTTTGAACTAGTAATACTAGTTTTTTCACTATGTGTCAAAATAAACAGTATCTTTCTATAAATGTGATAAGCCATTTTATTAGCTTACCCAACTTCTAGTTCTAGTTTGAACTAATATTTATGTATGTTCCCAAATATTATACTAGGCTTTTAACTATAAACAATGACATGGATGGCTTATGTTTCATGAAATAGTTGATATCCCATATTACGGCCAGTTGGGACTGTAAAACACCCTTCTGTTCTTGGTATGTACCTCCACAGAAGCTTGAAATAAGAGACGACAACCATGAAATCACACCACATTGTTCAATTAAATATCTAGACGTCTTATCAAATCTCAAAGACTTCTTTACCACCTGCACCACACACGATATTTTACAATAAGTCAAAGTGACTGGTATCAAATTAAAAACACAAAACTTAGAAATCACATAAATATAAATTACCTGAAGAATTAATTCCCTTGATTCATTATCTGAGAAAGGAGAACTATAAAAGCTAAGCAGTTTCTGCAACGTTGAGCTACTAGCATAAACCTGAGCATCATCTTCTAAGTTTAAATCAGAATATAGCAGGCGAAGAATCCATATCCTGTCTGATTTAAAATCCACATAATTACTCCAAAAGAACTCATCAAATAATCCATATCCGTGCCTAAGGTCTTGTTCCCTTTAAAAGGTTATACCATAAATGATTTGCAACAACTTAATAAATGAACAAAAAGAAGAAAGATTACCTTCTTTGCAGCATCTCAGGCTAGATTATTTGCGTCAACTTCATAAATGTGAACCTTCTTTGGACTACAACTAGGTCATCTCACAAAAAGGTGACTTATTCTCCAAGTAGATAAGCGTTAACCTGTTCAACCAACGAAACCCATATTAACACATCTACAAATGGCCAATTAAACTAAATAGACGCACCAATTAAACTAAACAGATGCACCAATTAAACTAAATAGATGCCCTTATATTCTACAATATAATGCTTCAATCGATGTAACTATCCTACTAATTCAACATAGACTACTTAACCAATTACAAAGACATTAAACTTATAGCGATTATCAGAGCCTGTAGATCATCAAAAAACAGAAAATTTCATGGATTTTATGTTAAGTACCTGAGTGTTTCGTATTAGGTTGACAAGCCCCCAAAATTACCCATTTTGACCCATTAAACTTATAGCGATTTTACGTTAGTTGCATGCTGTATGAAACTGAATATTTGACCCCTAACTAAGATATAATCAGAAGAAGAAACTAGAAACTATTTACTCAAACATTAAGAACTGATTAGCCAAAAATATATATTCTAGTTTTATGGAAATAGTTACCTATCCACTGATTCAATCCCACACTATAACTTTTCATCCATAATGGTGACTAAACTATAGCGAAGTAAGAAAGAAGCAGTGGTTAAGGCTAGCGGTATCAACCACCAAAACCTAAATATGAGTAGATTGTCAGATCAACAGCTAATCTAAAGGCTTATACGGATAGGGCAAGAGTTGACAACAGTTATAATTCTTCTATAAGATGTTCTCATGTACAAAATCACAAGTTAAGCCATGGCTGTTGGTATATTCCCTATCACCATGAAGTGCCATATACTGTGGTGCAAAAATGTTGACCTGAGAATTATATATGCAACATAATATATAGCAACAACTAATGGAAAAACAGTTGGATATAAATATTACAGTATATCAATAATCATATAGCTCTATGAATAGGGATTAGGAGATATATATCATTTTGGTAGTCACAAAACTCATAGCTTGTGTAGGAATTCCTAGTTATCTGAATAGTAGTATTGTCTTTTGTTACTGAGTATGCAGATAAGTAACTAAAGCCGGATAAGCCAGATGGTATTAATAACTAAAAAAACTAACTATGCAACATGTATTCAACAATTACACAACTCGTATCTCTCGCTTAGAAAGGCTTAGTTAAGAAATGAAAGTGTGATACTAAAACTACATTGACAATAACAGCAAGAATAACAATAGTACTAAAAATAAACCAGAAGCAATATTTACAAAATGTTAAAAACATATATTAAAAGCGAAGAAATTACCCAATATCGATAGGAAAGGAGTTAAGAAGGAGTATTGATATTCATGTTTTGAGGAGGAGCTGGAGGAAGACATGAAGCCAAACTGATCTGCTTAACAGCTTCAATCTGAACAGCTTCAGGATCCTCGCGCGCACTTGATTCTAAAGCTAATTTTATTTGGTACTCCTCTTCTACTTCAGGATCCCCACCAATTGGCGTTGATTCATCTTTATCTTGTACTATTTTAACATTCGGACGATTTGTAACCGAATTAAGCCATCGTGCTAAACTACTACCAATCAGATACAAACTGATGCACTAAAGTGTCTTAAATGGATGCACTAAATGTCCTCAAACGGATGCACTAACGTACCTCAAGCGGATGCACTAAAGTACTTTAAATGGATGCAATTAAAGAGACGACAACCTAAAGCATACAATAAAATCATACTCACTAAATTACAAACGGATGCACTAAACATTCACGCTGATTCCTTAATATGTCTGATGATGCCCTAATCATACTCACGGATGCTCTAATCATTACTAACTGATGCACTAATCATACTCACTGATGCACTAATCATACTCACTGATGCTCTAATAACACACAATGGATGCATTAATCTATATCGCGATGCTCTAACAATACACAATGGATGCATTAATCTATCTCGCGATGCTCTAATCTAATAAAAATATGAACTAAATTAAATTCCTTATAATCTAATCATCTACACTTGTTTACATAATTTTTATACAGATGCACTTATTCATACAAACATATTATTTACTCAGATGCACTAAAATGTAATTTTATACATACAAATTCATTAAATGTCATTCCATTCCCCAATAACACTAATTATTTTATAATTTTTACAATGATGCACTTAAATAACATAAAATTTTATAAGTTTGTAATTAAAAACTTACAGTTTTTTGATATCCCTTGTTTGATTTCAATTTTCTTTTGGTGTTCGACGGCAAAGATGGAGTGGTGGAGATGATGACAGAAATGATGAAGGTAGAGTAGTGGATATGATGACAGAAATGATGACAGTGGAGATGATGACGGTGGAGTGGAGTGGAGTGGTGGAGATGATAACGGTGGAGTGGTGGCGATGGAGATGGTGAGAAGTGATAGGTGATGTATTAGTCAAGTGAGTGTTTTGTATATGATGTATCGGACGACGGCGACGGCGGTGGTGACGGTGACAGTCAGTGTTTGTGTTTGATTCGGTGTGTTTGTGTGTGTGTGTGTTTGAATAAAGCTTGTATGATTGTATCTGGATTAAAAGAAGACCGGTCTTTCTTTTTTGTGTGTTTTTTTCTTTTTTTACCCTAGAACTTTCAAGTGTTTTCATAACTTACCCTGTAACTTTTTTTCTCACTTTTCTATTTAATTATGCTTTTCTCTAGAACTGGACTCCATATATATATATACATACATACATACATATATATATATATATATATATATATATATATATATATATATATATATATATATATATATATATACATATATTATATATATATATAACACACACACATACATATATATATTTATATATATATATATATATATATATATACACACACACACACACACACACATATGATGTTTATTGATCGGATTTTACATATTTTCTGAACAGCAGTACTAAGTTATCAACAGCAGTACTAAGTCTCTCGCATAGCAGTACTAATAATTAGGAGCAGTACTAACCTTTCAATCAGGAAGCTTGCAAATTTTTTGTTCCGATTCAATTAAATATATTTAATTTGATATGTATGATTTGGTTGTTTTAATGTATATTTGTATCAATCTCGTGGACTCTGATTTGGGTATATGTATGAATCATGAAGTAAAAGGTACATAATCTCAAGATGTTGGAGCAGAATTCTGTGATACTAATGTTGAGCAACAGATGGAATTGGCTAAAGTTTTTAGATTTAGTTGGGTCTCAAAGGTATATGTTCTTGCTAGCATTCATTTACGTCAAGATAAAGTTAAACTATCATATCTTGCTCAGATTGTCTGAAAGTAAGGTTACAAAGTAATTATCAGATGTATTGGGTCTGGAAATTAACGACCTTTTCAGTTTGTTTCATTAAAGAGCTGATATCTGCAAGTCTGAAATACATGATAGTTGGCTAAAGAATTATTAATATTTTGTTCCATTCTTAGGCATATCTGCAACTGATATACGATGATAAATTGGCGATGTGTTATTAGCATAACTTACAAAACTGAAGCCATTATTAAAGTACTGTTCTGCTATGAGGTCATATTAATTTACATCATTATAAAAAGAGCCCACTGATATTCACCAGAATGTGAATGCCTTGGTTTCTATTAGATGTGACTACATTATATCACGAGACTCTTATGAAGAGATTGTGAGAACTAGTATATTGTGATGTCGCACATTAGATGATGATATTTAGTTGACCCATCAACAAGATTAACAGAAGTCTTAATCCCAACGAATTTGTGGCGTTTTTCATCATTAATTGGTTTACTTATATTATTGCCATTTTGTTTAAAGACATAAAAAAATAAAATATAATTCGAATTGAGTTTGAAGTCGCATGCCTTCGTAAGAAGCACCTCTCTCCTAAGGTGAGCCACATTTTAATAGTAAAACATGCTACGGTGTTATCTTGATTTGTGTGCTACGGTGTCATCTTGATTTGTGTTAAGAGTTATGTTGTAAATTAATGGTGTAGGCCGCGACTGGAAAATTTGGCGTTCTTTATTTGGGAGACATGTGGAGAACCAAGGAATCTTCCAAGCGCGAAAGCATCTCAGGCGATATGATTTCTTTTAGGATGAACAGTCCCCTAGCCGCACTGAAACCTCAACTAACATTTGACCTTGATAGTCCCGACATGAGGTAACTATATATCAAACTGCCATGCTTCCATTAGTTGAGAAAATAATGACAAACATTCAAATACGACTTAACAGCATAAGAAGTCACAGCCTGGCTGAAGAAGGAAAATGGCCAACTATTGGGTATATATGAGAATAATGAAGTAAAAGGTACAGAATCTCAAGATGATGGAGCAGAATTCTGTGACACTAATGTTGAGCAACAAGTGGAATTGGCTAAAGTTTTTAGATTTAGTTGGGTCTCAAAGGTATATGTTCTTGGTAGCATTCATTTACGTCAAGATAAAGTTAAACTATCATATCTAGCTCAGATTTTCTGAAATTAAGGTTACAAAGTACTTATCAGATGTATCGGGTCTGGAAGTTGACGACCTTTTCAGTTTGTTTCATTGAAGAGCTGATATCTGCAAGTCTGAAATACCTGATAGCTGGCTAAAGAATTATTAATATTTTGTTCCATTCTTAGGCATATCTGCAACTGATATATGATGATAAATTGGCGATGTGTTATTAGCATAACTTACAAAACTGAAGCCATTATTAAAGTATTGTTCTGCTATGAGGTCATATTAATTTACACCGATATAAAAAGAGCCCACTGATATTCACCAGAATGTAAATGCCTTGGTTTCTATTAGATGTGACTACATTATATCACGAGACTCTTATGAAGAGATTGTGAGATCTACTATATTGTGATGTCGCACATTAGATGATGATATTTAGTTGACCCATCAACAAGATTAACAGAAGTCTTAATCCCAATGAATTTGGTGGCGTTTTTCATCATTAATTGGGTTACTTATATTATTGCCATTTTGTTTAAAGACATCTAAAAAATATATATAATTAGACTTGAGTTTGAAGTCGCATGCCCTCGTAAGAAGCACATCTCTCCCAAGGTGAGCCACATTTTAATAGTAAAACCTGCTACGGTGTCATCTTGATTTGTGTGCTACAGTGTCATCTTGATTTGTGTTAAGAGTTATGTTGTAATTTAATGGTTCAGGCCGCGACTGGAAAATTTGGCATTCTTTATTTTCGAGACATGTTGAGAACCAAGGAGTCTTCCAAGCGCAAAAGCAGCTCAGACGATATGCTTTCTTTTAGGATGAACTGTCCCCTAGCCGCACTGAAACCTCAACTAACATTTGACCTTGATAGTCCCGACATGAGGTAACTATATATCAAACTGCCATGCTTCCATTAGTTGAGAAAATAATGACAAACATTCAAATACGACTTAACAGCATAAGAAGTCACAGCCTGGCTAAAGAAGGAAAATGGCCAACTATTTGCTCATGTTATATTGGTTTTTTTTACAATGTATGTAAATCGTGTTATTCATGATATCTAGAGTTTATTTGATATAATGTAATCTTTGGTTATCATATTGTACACAGTGTAGTTGACATTTTAAGTAACAATGTTCTGAATAGGAGATAAAAGTGGAATGGGGCAAGGGTTTGGCTAAAAAGATAGAAGGAGAGCCAAGAATATGAAGAACTAGAACTTGAGAAAGCCAAGTCTTTTGCAACGACAAGGTAATTACGACCTTTTAATATGCTTTTTAATTTTAGTCAATGTAGAATATCTAAAAAACCGTTATTAACCTTATAACCATAAGAACCCAATGGACTGAAAAAAATGAAAGATTCACATTTTTCTGTTACATGTGGATGTAGAGATGATCCTGATCTTAAACATATGTTCAAGGACAGAGTGAGATAGGTTAACCATGTACCACATTTTGTAAAGGTAATCGCTTCAACATAAGAGATTGATTATTTAGTATGAGATTGATTTTGAAAGATATCATTTATGCATTGTAACCAATTTTCAAGAGGCATATGTGCCGTTTCTTGACTTTCATAATGGCGTTGGATTGAATGGCTCCTAAATCTTTTATCTTTTCTTATAGGATATTTGGTGGATCAAGATCATAAAATCGCCATGTCGGTATGTCACAAGCACTAAGGAAAAGATAATTTGTTGGCATTTGGTTATTTTCTTAATCAGGCCTGATCAAATTTTTTGATAGTTATATTATATAAATTTAATGAACGCATTAAACTTTTGTTGTTTCTTATAGTGAAACTGATTGGGATACCTTAAGATGCAGCTGTGTTTGTGAATAAAGGAGAGAATGAGGTGCCGTTCGAGTTTGAAATGGATGAAGGTGAGAAGGTGGGTCCCCTCTTGGTCTTAATCTGATTTGTCAAAGTTACTTAAAATACATTTGTGTTCCGCGAAGTTGCTATTCAGTTTTTTAAAACATATCGTTTTCTTTCTATTAGCAAAGTTTAATTTATTTTTAGTGCAAAACTGGAGCAAGACACTGTGTTGTTCCCATTACACTTATAGAAATAACTACAAAGTTATCCTAAACGTGTACTAAGACTGATATAATGTAATGATTAATTTTAACAAATAAGTAATAACGTAAAGATAAAAACAACAAAGGTTTTTCAACGTTTAAATTCTTATTAGAAATTAATCAAAGAATCTATTACCCAAGTGTTTTGCGGAATAAACACTTGGGATTGAATAGACAAGGTATGGTGTTCTCCTCTCTAAACTCAAGCTGTTCTTGAGTGACAACAAAAAGACCCACTGAGCTATCTCAGGGATGTGTTGTTCTTTGGAGGAGAAAAGTGGTTTTGTGAAAGTCTAAGCTTTTAATGCATAAAACATATCCCACTTTTCTCCCCATCTATCCTATTTATACACAAGTATAAAAGAACAACCCGTGACTAAAAGTACAAAAAGAATGACCTAGCTAGTCTGTCAAAATACACCAGTATTTTGACAGTTATAAGAATCTATTTTGGGATAAGGTTGAAACTGCTTTCTGAGCGTCAGTGATAACACTGTTCTTATTCTCACGCCATTCAGGGAAAGTTTGACTTTGCTCTGATAAGGACCTCTCTTTATCTTTTCAAACTCTTCCCGCCTTGTCCCGCCTTTCTTTCATACTTCAGATTCTTCAGGCTTGGTCTTCAGTCTTCAGTCATCAATTACATTTGTTGTAGAGGAGACTGAGGGGTTCAGTGAGCTCTTGTCAGTACTCATTGAACCCATCATCTTCTTCTTTGGCTTAAGTCACACTCAGGGAGTCCCGCCTTCCTGAGGAGTGAATCCTTCTTCTTGAATTCTCCTTAAGCTTCCTGAAGATGACTCACTGAGTTACTGTTCACTCAGTGACTTGAATTGTTCTCGATTGATAAACACTTGGCTTAATTTGTGTTCAAATCCTGTTTAAGATAATTGGGTATTTACGAACCCAACAATCTCCCCCTATTTGGATATAAATTATGCCTAAGTGTTTTCATCAGTATGAGTGAGCTAAAGGCTTCTTCTCATACTGAATATACAAGAAGACAATTAAGGACGCTGATATAACATAAACATGGACCAACATTTTATTTATAATTACAAAGTCCTAACATCTAAACAAAATACTCAAGGTTCCTGAAGGATACCCGTGAGTTCTAGTTTCGCCTTCTTTGACATCAATACCTCTTTACCAGGTCGTTCCTTCATCATTTGATCCATCAGCCTTAAAAACTCCTCATTATCAGGACTCCTGATATTAAGTGCCATCAGTTTGTAGGCAAGGAGTGTTGTTGTTTCCAATTTATCAATGTCAGAGACTCTCTGAAAGGCCTCCTGACCAAATTCATCAACAAAGAAGATACCATACTCAGGTTCTTTGATGACCAGGTTGGGACGGAACATGACTCCCTGAGGAGTAATCATGTTGCAGTGAAGTGCAGCTATGTATTGTTCAGGTTCAAGAGCAACAGCTTTTCTTTTCTTCCCGATCTTCTGAGTAAGTTCAGGGATAGTCGGTCCCTGAGAAGCAAGTGCTCTCTCGTGGTCAATTCCAAGACTTTTGGCCACTTTCAAGAGTTCCTCATACTTAGCACTTAGAGACTTGATGAGGGTTGGGCCATTCTTGCTTGAGGTTTTCTTCCTCAGGATGAGCATCATCATATCCCATTCTCTTAACCCATAGTCTGAAATTTTGATTGTTGGAAGATGTTCAGACTTTCTTGGCCCCCTATGAATTGTTATGCTTAGAGGTTTGGTGTTGTGAATGGTGATGTCAATGATTGTGCCTTCATCCTTGGTTTTGGTCATGTGCCATACGTACCTCTCATATATTCTCTGCCTCCATTCTTCCTTAAGTTTGGCTTGTTTGTTGTGTTCTTGAAGAAGTTGGGCTTGTATCCTGATGAATTCATCTTCCTGAATTTCCTTAACAGACTCCTTAATTTCCTCCTTGGCATCCTCAGAAATTACAGACTTGTTGAGTTCCTGCTGTTTCTCTTGGTCCTTCCTGAGATCTTCTTGGTGTAAGATTTCAGCAAGTTATTCATGAGTCCCACAGACCCTTCTCCCATCCTCTAAATCAACATAGAACGGTGCATCAGGATCTGCACGTCTTTCAGTTGAAGCCTTGACTAAGCGTGCTTTAGGAGGAGGGTTTGTTTCAGTCACCATGATTTTCTTCCCTTTGTCAATGGGAGGAGGTTGACTGGTGGATGTTTCAGGGACATGCACCAAAGCGAAAGTAGGATCAGGGATTGGATCATCATTTTTCTCCCCCTCAGCAAGTGGTGGAACTTCAGTGGAGACACCTGCTGACTGAGGAGGTGGAGTAACATGAGAGGCCTGAAGAATGGATAGGATTTTGGAGACCATAGACTTGGTTTTAGAAGTCTCATTCTTCACGGCACTTAATTCAGTAGCCATTTCCTTTTGGTAGGTGGTGAGTTCATTGACATGGGTGGTATAGTGGATGACCAGCTCATTATGTGTTGTTGAGAGTTGTTCAAAGGCTGAAGAGATTTTGATCAGGTGCTCCTTGGATGCAATAACAGCCTGATGAATTGACTCCTGCTGTGTCCTTAGACCTTGAAGATCTACCCCCTGAAGGAGCTTTAGAAGCTCAGTAATGTTGGTGGAGGTGGACTCCTGAGAGGCCAAGTAGGCATCCAGTCTTTTGATTAAGATGGGATCATCTGCAAGTTGTTCTTGGACTGATTCAATAGCCTTGAGGATGTTGGAGAGTTCCTGATGCTGTCCAGTGGCTATTTCATCTACAGATTTGTTCAGATCGCCAAGTTGTTTATCAGTGAGTTTGGCGGTCTGAAGAATCTTAGCCTGAGATTCTTCTACAGAGGCCCTGAAGTCGGCATAGGAGGCTGCCACTTCAGTGTGCTTATCCCATTGCTCATCCGTAAGTATATTGTAAAGACCTTTGTTGGATTTGCGAAGGAATTTGGCCATTTGCCTTTCAGAAGCCGGACGAGCATTGTCATACTTTTGCAACCACTCAGGAGTGGCTGAAGCACCTGATGATGATGATGAGGTTGTTGGGAATTGGGTGGTTGATCCTCAAGAGGAGGAGAAGAATGTTGTTGCTTAGAGTGCTGAGGAGGGTTTAATTGACCCTCCATTTCCTCCTTAGCATCAGGGATATCATCATCACCAAAATCAATCTCCTCCTCTGACTCATCAGCTAACAAATTTTCATAGTCAGCCAGAGAAGGAGCCTTCAGGATATCCGGCTCCCCCTCAGAAGAGGGCTCACCTTCGTTGTGGTCAGGTTCTGACTCTTTTGTCATAATAACTGGTGGGGTTTGACCAGCCTGACTAGTCATAATAACTTGGGGGGGGGGGGTTAGCCCAGCCTGACTTTTAGGGTAAGTTCCCGAGAGAACAAAAGTGCCTGAGATGCCTGAGGTGGTTTTGGGTTCCGTATCGGCGGGTGGTTTATATCCCTCCGAGTCTTTGTCCTCCTGAGCGCCTTCATCCACTGATGGGTGTTTTCCAGTGGAATCATGAGGCACTCCTTGTGAAGATGTATGGACCCCCTTCCCATCAGGATTGGACTGTCCTTTTGGGGATTTAGGGTCCTGAACTCCCTGAGACTCTGAGTGTGATTTCTCAGAGACGTTAGCGGGATGTGAGTGGGTGTGGGTCCCCTTCTCAGTGGAGTAGTGCTGCCCCACTGAGGATATAGAACCCTGTACTCCCTCAAGCTCTGATTGTGATTTATCAGTGCCTTCATTGGGATGTGAATGGGTGGATGTTCCTGATCCCTCTGACTTGTTTATGTCAAAGGAAACATGCGGAAAGGGTTTGTCTGAGGACACTGAGGATGATTTCTTAGTGACCTCTGGTGACGGTTATTTTGTGGTCAGAAGGGTCTCTGCAATGGGTGTCTCAGAGGTCTCGGAAATAATGTTAAGGGTTCCTGAGGCAACAGTCTGAGTGACGAGTGGTTTAGGTCTAACCACCTTACTGGACTGTCCCCCTTTCTTCTTCTTCACCTTCTTGGTTGGTGAAGGTACTGGGGAGCTTGGATTTTCACCCTGAATGACTACTAACATGTAGTTGGTCAGGGCGGTGGGTTGTGCCTCAGTGATGTCACTACTGAAATTGGTCTTATGCAAGACGTCAGGTTTTGTACCTTGATCGTCAGACCTTAAGTAGTCAGAACCAAGAAGGTCCTGAAGCACACAGGAAATGAACCTAGGATAAGACATGTGTATTTGCCTATGTTTTCCTGAGAGCTTGGCAACGAGGTCTCGAAAGATTATACCCCCGATATTCAATCTTTCTACCCTCCAAGAGACTGAACATCATCATTTGCTGTGATGAGTTCACTTGCTCAGTGGAGGATTTATTCCCTCCGAGGACTTGAATGACAAATGTCATCATGAGTCTCCAGATGGGGTGAAACCATGTCTTCACTATGGGAGCCTTTTCTAACAAGGCTTCAGGAGACAAAGTAGGATGCTTAGCGTCATGAGGCCCAAGGAATAGCATTTCTGCTTTAATTTCCTGGTCAGTAGGGTTTGCCTCAAAGGTCTGGGCGAAATCAAGACCAGTGGCCTTGAGAAAGGTCTTGTAGTCTAGGGAGAGGGGTTTCTTCCCATTCATCACAGTGAATGTGATGATTGATTCTCTGGTGTCCTTAGGGCTAGTAGCCGTTGCGGTACACCAGAACTCCCTGAGGTAGTCATGATAAATGACTGATGGGGTTTTGGTAAAGGCCGTGGCAAGGAAGCAGTTATGTAAATACTTAACCACATCCTTGTACCCCTCATATTGTTGGGGGTACTGGAAATTTCCAACCACGTTGTTCTTGGTCATGTCCACGCCCTCCATTGGGAAATTCACATTTGGGGTGAGGGTGATAGCATTAGAAGATGCAATTTTTATGTTAGGGTTTTGGTCGGAAAAATGGTCTGGGTTTCTAATTGCTAAGAACACACACAATTTGTTTGATAGAAAAAAGGGCAAGAGTTTGCTTATGATTTCTAAATAAAACGTGTGTGTGTGTTATCTTTTGTTTGGGTTTTAATAGGGAAGTGGAGGTTGAGGGTATTTTTGGGCATAAAGCGGTTATTCTCAAAATTTTGAAAATTGTTTTATAAAACATTTGAAATCCGCATTTAATGCCACGTTTCCACTTCCCCATGTATTCAGCAACTGTCTTGGTGAACAGTTGTGCCGTCTGCAAAAAGTGTAATTTGCAGAGCTGAGTCATCACATTTCTATTATGTGATTAGAGAGGCAAGTAATGCTTAGTGGGAAAGTGGGGGCCCAAGATGTGTATGCCAGAAGGATAAAGAGTCATATATTCCTAAATTAAATAAGAAGTCAGTCACCAACCTAGGACATTTACTAACTAAATACTTAGAGCATTTAAGTTAGCATTGAATGACATCTTGAGGGCCCTGAATGATTATTCATTCACTGAGGGGTTCAGGAAGGGTGATTCAGTGATCTTGTTCACTGACGAACATATTGAGTCAGGGACCTGAGGTTTTAAGAATTTACACTTCAGTTGGAAGGATTCAATCAGAGGACTGATTCTCGATATCCAACATTCCTAATTCAGCTTTCAGTCTTGTGAAAGTTGGTTCATCCAAAGGTTTGGTAAAGATATCAGCTAACTGATATTCAGTAGGGATGAAGTGTAATTCAATGTCACCATTCATGACATGGTCCCTGATGAAATGATATCTGATATCAATGTGTTTTGTTCTCTGATGAAGAACAGGGTTGTTGGATATTGCAATTGCACTTGTGTTATCACAAAAGATGTGTACCATCTTATACTGAATGCCATAGTCACTGAGCTGACTTTTCATCTAAAGTACATTTGCACAACAGCTAGCTGCTGCAACATATTCAGCTTCTGCTGAGGACATGGCAACTGATTGTTGCTTTTTGGCACTCCAACAGACTAATTTTCCACCAAGAAATTGGCAGGATCCTGAGGTGCTTTTCCTATCCATGTTGCAACCAGCATAGTCAGAGTCTGAGTATCCCTTGAGATCAAAGCCTGAGCACTTAGGATAGTATAATCCAAGGCTTGGGGTACCTTTCAGGTACCTGAGGATCCTTTTCACAACAGTGAGATGAGATTCTCTTGGGTCAGATTGATATCTGGCACACAAACATACTGAGAATTGGATGTCAGGTCTTGATGCAAGGAGATACATCAGTGACCCAATCATACCTCTGAATAGAGTTTGATTGACTGATTTAGCAGTGAGGTCAGGACCAAGGTTGTTTGGAGGAACCATGGGAGTCTTGACTGAGGCACAGTCACTGAGATCATACTTCTTCAGTATGTTTCTGACATACTTCTCTTGACTGATAGAGGTACCTTTATCAGTCTGCTTGATTTGCAATCCAAAAAAGTAAGTCAGTTCTCCCATCATGCTCATTTCAAATTTCTTTACCATCAGTTTTTCAAACTGTTTGCAAAGTTTGTAACTTGTTGAGCCAAAGATGATGTCATCAACATATACTTGTACAAGTATGACGTCATCATTTGTCTTGTAGATAAACAAGGTGTTGTCTATCTTGCCTTTGACAAATTTGTTTTGGATCAGGAAGGATGAGAGAGTTTCATACCATGCCCTGGGAGCTTGCTTCAGTCCATAAAGGGCTTTGTCAAGCTTACAGACATAGTCAGGAAACTCACAACTTTCAAATCCAGTAGGCTGTTGGACATAAACTTCTTCTTTCAGTGAGCCATTTAAGAATGCACTTTTAACATCCATTTGGTACACTTTGAAAGTTCATGTAGGTTGCAAATGCAAGGATGATCCTGATGGCTTCCATTCTTGCAACTGGTGCAAATGTTTCCTCATAGTCAATGCCTTCTTGCTGGTTATAGCCTTTGGCAACCAGTCTGGCCTTATTTTTGATGACTATGTCATTTTCATCAGATTTGTTTTTGAATACCCATTTCATGCCAATGACTGTGACACCATCAGGACATTTGACTAAGGTCATCACCTTATTTCTGTCAAACTGTTCCAGTTCATCATGCATGGCCTGAACCCAACTAGGATGTGTAAGTGCTTCTTTGACACTTTTGGGTTCAATGGTGGAAATGAAATCCACAAATAGGCATTCATTGGCTGAGGCTGCCCTTAGTTTAGCAGCCATGCTTCTAGTGAGCATGCCTTCAGTAGGCTCTCCAATGATGTTGACAAGTTCTATGTCCTGAGACCTAGTCCAACTGTCCTGAGGTCTAGGATACTGATTGGAACTTGTGGAGGCCTGATTTGGTAGAGGTGTAGGATCAGGTTCAGACACTTGAGAATTTTTCAGGATCCTGAGTGTCTGAATAGGTTGACTGATCACTGAGATTGTTTGGTTCCTGAGCACTTTGAACAAACTGATTTAATGTATCAGTGTTTGTTTGTGCTTCAATAAACTCAGTGATGGTTGGGTAAGGGAGGTTGTGAGGGATAATGTGATAGGAGATATCAGCATTTGCTTGATACTGAGTGGAAGGATTGTTGTCAGGATCATATTCATCAGGAGGATATCTGGATGAATCATTGATTCCTATCTTTTCCACTGAGGCATTTGAGAACCTGATAGCTTCAGTGCTCTCATCAAAGGTAACATGGAATGTTTCCTCAGTTTGTTGTCTCCTTGTGTTGAACACCCTGAAGGCTTTTGAGACAAGGGAATATCCTAGGAAGTATCCATGATCAGCTTTGGCATCTAATTTCCCTAAGTGATCCTTGTGATTATGAATAAACACAGGACACCCAAAGACATGAAAGTAGCTGATGTCTGGGATTCTTCCCTTGAATAACTCATATGGAGTTTTGCTATGTCTCTTGACAATGATGGATCTGTTCTGAGTATAACAGGCAGTTTTGACTGCTTCAGTCCAAAAATGTTTGGAGAGGACTGATCCATTTAACATTGTTCTTGCAGCTTCAATGAGTGTTCGGTTTTTCCTTTCAGCCACACCATTTTGTTCAGGTGTGTATGGTGAGGAAAAGTTTTGATGGATACCTTTCTCATCACAGAAACTTACAAGTTCATGGTTCCTGAACTCTGTCCCATTGTCAGTCCTAATCTGTTTGACTTTAATGTCATTCTGATTTTCAATGTTCCTGACAAAGGACATGATAGTTCCTGCTGCCTGACTCTTTTTGGTCAGGAAGTAAACCCAAGTGTATCTTGAGTATTCATCCACAATGACCAGAGTATACTTCTCATGGTTAATAGATCTAGGACTGATGGGCCCAAAGAGATCCATATGAAGAAGGTGTAGGCAGTTCCTGATGGAAAAGTTGGTTTTGGTTTTAAAGGATGCTCTCTTGTGTTTGCCTTTCTCACAAGCCGAGCAAGGTTTGTCCTTTGAAAACACAAGAGATGGTAAGCCAAGGACCTTGTTTTGTTTCACAAGATGATTTATGTTCTTGAAGTTCAGATGGGAGAGTTTCTTATGCCAAAGCCAGTTGAGGGTCTCAGTGGCCTTAGCAAAGAGACAAGTTCCATTTTGAGTTAGGCTGTTCATATCTAACACATAAACATCTTGTCTTCTTGGTGCAATAAGGAAACTTCCTTGTTTTCATTGAAGATGGTTCCTTGCTTATCATCAAACTGAACTATGTAATTTGCATCACATAGTTGACTGACACTGATCAGATTATACTTAAGGCCATTTACATAAGCTATCCTAGTAAAGACTATACCATTGCAGTTTACTGAACCATACCCTTCAGTGAGACATGATGAGTTATCAGCAAATACCACCTTAGGTCCTGGTTCCTCTACATATTTGTGTAGATATTCTTTCACACCAGTCATGCTCCTTGAACATCCACTATCTAGATGCCAAATTGGCTCCCTGTCATGTCTCTGCACAAATTGTAAACTGAATTAGTTCTTTCTAGGACCCCTCTTCTTGGAGGGCTTGGCTTTAATAGCCTGCTTAAAAGTAGACAATGATTCATGGTCAGTGGTGGAGTGGACTGAGCTCCCACAAATTTTGCATTTGATAGCAGTGGATGACTCAGCAGTCTGAGAGGATGGTTTGGTCATTCCTCTTCTTTCCTGAATGACCTCCTCATGTCCTGAGGTGTCATGAGTGGGATCACCACATAAGTCACAACATGTGTCCATTAGGCAATCCTCAGAGAGGTGGTCATTGAGTCCACAATGAGGGCAAGGTTCAAAAGGCTTTGCCTTTTGTTTCATTTTCTGCTTTGAATCAGATGGATACTTATGAGCAACTGCTTTAAAGTTTGCCATCTTTGATGAGGCTGTGTATGATTGATGATCAGATGTTCTGTGATCTTCCTTTTTGCATATCATGCAGTAAAGGATTCTATAGCAATCATCAGTGGAATGATTGGTAAAGTGACACAGCTCACATTTCAGGAGAGGTTTGGTGGGCTTTGGTTTTGGTTTAGAACTTGTGGAAGCTGGTTTTGTTTCCTTAATCTTAGATTTAGGAGTTTTCTCAGAAGATTCTATCTTCTCACTCAGCTTCCTGACAAGCTCAGCCAACTGATCAATTTTTGAGTCAGGGCTTTCTGTTTTAACTTCAGAAGGGACTAAAATTGATGAGTCATCAGTATTTACTGAGACCTCAGGGATTTGTCTTTTCAGGATTGTTTTTCCCAGTCCTGATTTCTCCTTTGGAGAATGTTCAGAATAGACCAATGGTGTGAGGTCTGAGCTTAGAGAAGCTCCCTGAAGGACTTTCAGTGGTGGGAGAGGTGCAACTGATTCTGATTCTGACTCAGTGATTGAACTCAGTACTACTGGGTTGATTAGTGAGTCCTAGCATACTTTTCAGAGCCTGACTTTCAGGAAGCAAGATTTTCCCATTCTCAAAGTTGGTAACTTACTGACTGGGTTGTCCCTGACGATCCAGTCATTTGACTTGGGTTTCATCTCTTGCTCAAAAGATAAGCCAGCTGGAATAAAAGCCTTTTCTTTGTCAGTCTCACTGGGGGTGTCAGTGAGTTGGTCTCCTCCTATGATTTTCTTATTTTCACTAGGAATTAGACTGACAGATTCATAGACTCTTGGGTTCTTTTTAGTCCAGCTTTCTATGACAGCCTTTTCTTTGTTAAGTTCATTTTGAAGGGCTTGATTCTTTTTCAAAATCTCAGTGTTTTGAATTTGTAGTGTGACAACTTCTAACTTGGTTTGTTTAAGTACAAGTAATTCATCATACATTTATTCAATTCTAACACAAGATTATTATATTTTGAAATCAAATTCAGCCTTTGTTCTTCTACAAACTTAAGATCTACAAAATATAGTTCAAATAAGACTGCCAATCAGAATCATCATCCATAGAAAGTAAAATGTTTACCTTCTTCATTGTGATGTTGACCCATTCTCCATTTCTTGCATGGCTCTTTCCAACAGCCAGCTGATCACCATCAGAAAGTGCCATCAGTGCACTCACATGAACTTCTTCATCATCAGAGACCTCTTCTTCATCCCAGTCATAAGCTTCCTCCATAAGGACCTTGTTCTTGGTCAGAACAGGTTTAGGAGCCTGAGCCTGAGAAACTGAGGATGTGGCCTCAAGAAGAGCAATCTTAGCTTTTCCTTTCCTATACTTAGTTTCAAATTCATTTTGACTACTTTGAGAGGTTTGAGAAGACTGAAACATTTTAGGTTGAAACTTGCTAGTTCCTGAAGAAGAACTGTTTCCAGAAAATTTATAAGAAGGTTCTGAGGTTGTTTTTGAATAACAGTCTTTAGCAAAATGACCCTTTTTACCACATTTAAAACATTCAGTGGTCTCATTTGCTTTAGCTTTTGAAAAGTTTGACTGATTTCTTTTGATAAAACGTTTTGAATTTGCAAGGAGTGCCCTTTCTTGGAATTCCAAGTGTAAGTCATTTAGGTACTCCTCACAGGTTCTATCATCAACCTCATCATCAGAATCCTCTTAAAAATCCTGCACAATACCATTAGAATAAAAGACAGTTGATATGGGTGAGGAAGTCAGGGCCTTTTTGGTCTTAAGGGCTTTCTTTGAGTCTGGGTATCTCCTTGAGACTAAGTTGTCTTCATAGACAAACTTCCCATAGATCTCAGCAAGCTCAAGGGTCTGAATGTGATTTGCATTCCTAAGGCCCTGAGAGAAGTTTAGCCACTTCTCAGGGAGACTGTTGACAAAGCCAACATTGATCTCATGCTTAGACAAAACTACACCATCATTGGTCAACTCATTCGTCAGGGTCTTGTACCTGGTATAGGTCTGAGAGGGACTTTCAAAGTCTTTCGCCCTGAAAGTATTATACTCAAGTTTAAGATCCATGATCCTATTTTCCTTGGTATCTGAGGGACCTTCGAAGCTATGAACCAAGTCAAGCCATGTTTGTTTGGCTGTGGTACAGTTAATGACTGATTCCATTGTATCGTCAGGAAGATAAGATATAATGATGCTTCTCAGGCGCTGGTCTTGGTTGACCACCCTTCTCTCATCAATAGTCCTCTGAGCTTCAGGTTTGATTAACCCTTCAGCAGTTTTTGGGACATAGGGACCTTCATTGATACAAGTGATGTAGTATGGTTCCATACCAGTCAAGTAGCAAAGCATGCGCTTTTTCCACTTGCTAAATTTTCCAGCTTCAAGTCTAGGAGCAACAGTTGAATAGCTACCTCCCTTTTTATCGACTAGCTGGGGTACATTGATATCAGCCATAGTAGGATCTTGGTTTTAAAAACCTTGAGCACTCTTAGTTTTGAAAAGATTTTATAAACCTGGCTCTGATACCACTTGTTGTTCCCGTTACACTTATAGAAATAACTACAAAGTTATCCTAAACGTGTACTAAGACTGATATAATGTAATGATTAATTTTAACAAATAAGTAATAACGTAAAGATAAAAAAAACAAAGGTTTTTCAACGTTTAAATTCTTATTAGAAATTAATCAAAAGAATCTATTACCCAAGTGTTTTGCGGAATAAACACTTGGGATTGAATAGACAAGGTATGGTGTTCTCCTCTCTAAACTCAAGCTGTTCTTGAGTGACAACAAAAAGACCCACTGAGCTATCTCAGGGATGTGTTGTTCTTTGGAGGAGAAAAGTGGTTTTGTGAAAGTCTAAGTTTTTAATGCACAAAACATATCCCACTTTTCTCCCCATCTATCCTATTTATACACAAGTATAAAAGAACAACCCGTGACTAAAAGTACAAAAAGAATGACCTAGCTAGTCTGTCAAAATACACCAGTATTTTGATAGTTATAAGAATCTATTTTGGGATAAGGTTGAAACTGCTTTCTGAGCGTCAGTGATAACACTGTTCTTGTTCTCACGCCATTCAGGGAAAGTTTGAATTTGCTCTGATAAGGACCTCTCCTTATCTTTTCAAACTCTTCCCGCCTTGTCCCGCCTTTCTTTCAGACTTTAGATTCTTCAGGCTTGGTCTTCAGTCTTCAGTCATCAATTACATTTGTTGTAGAGGAGACTGAGGGGTTCAGTGAGCTCTTGTCAGTACTCACTGAACCCATCATCTTCTTCTTTGGCTTAAGTCACTCTCAGGGAGTCCCGCCTTCCTGAGGAGTGAATCCTTCTTCTTGAATTCTCCTTAAGCTTCCTGAAGATGACTCACTGAGTTACTGTTCACTCAGTGACTTAAATTGTTCTCGGTTGATAAACACTTGGCTTAATTTGTGTTCAAATCCTGTTTAAGATAATTGGGTATTTACTAACCCAACACATTGTGACATCCTTTGTTGAAGACGAAGGAACTATAGGAGGTGTTCAACATAAAACCAAATCCAGTGAAATAGTAAAAGCGCTTGCACCTCTCACAATTGTGTGTGATGGCTATTTCTCTAATTTGCGCCATTTACTTTGCAGACCACAGGTACATTATACATTGTTTGATCAGTCTTTACATTCTTTTGGCAAGTCTCAGTAGTCACTTATAAAACTCATATCCAAACACCTGCATTAGGTGTATGTCAAGTATTTTTTATATTGAGCATCGTGGTATTCACTTCGCTAGATGATGCACCTGTGGTTTTAAAAGAATCAGTGTCATTTCGAGGCCGGCCTGGCTCAGATAAACAAATACGCAATCCCAAACACCCCCATATGATCATGTAAATTACTTTACAAAACATATTAAATGACATAGGAGGTATTTAGCAAAAGTGACGATTTCTCTTGGCTACAATGGTGTTTTGACCTGATCAGATAAATTCGTTAAATCTTAAGCAGTGGCGGACTCAATTTTGTTCACCTTGCGACGACTGATATATGTAATATGTATACATAAAAAACTAGGATAGGAAAGTAATAAGAGTTAACAAATGAAAGTTGGTGTCAATGTTGATGAGAGCACATACGGATTTATCGATGAAGGTGGATATATCAAGCATCACAGCTCTTGCACACCGCATAATGCAAGGCAACATTGAGGTGATGAACAACGTATTGGAGATAGAGAGTAGCCTGGCGTCGATAGCGAGAGGTAATGGGAAAGCAAAATTGCATCCGACCTCAGTAAATGGGCATACAAGAGTGGTGAAAGCACTCTTGAATGTAACAAAAGCAAAATTGAGGTTCAGTTTATTGCCTAAGTTTAAAGGAAACATCAGGATAAGCATGACTAAGTTTATTGCCTAAGTTTAAAGGACACATCAGTAAGTCCACGTCATCAGGTTCAGTTTATTACTCTCACTTTTCACTGTTTTGTGTTCAGTTTATTTGAGTGTGTATTTTTATTTTTATTTCTTTTCTTTTTTTTCTAATTCTTTTCAGGTTCAGTTGCGCCCTTATGTCAAAAGTAATGTTTGCATCACCGGCTTTTTCCAAAGTGAGGAACAACAAGTAGTTGACACTATATTTAGCGGAATGTTACCTTCTACGTAAGTAACAAATAAAATTGTTAAATTTGTATAACTAATTTTTTGTGCATCAAAGTGTTATTATTAAAAGCATATCCTTTTACATTAATAAACAGGGATATTGTGTTCAAGACATTCAGCATGGAGATTCCAAGGGTAGTATTTGAAGCTATGCATGAAGGTTTTGGAGTAACAAGCGCAACAATTGATGTATGGAGTGCCATACTAAACAATGACGAGAAACTGAGAAACAGGGCTTCATCATGTTATGTATTTTGCAAAACCGGCATGATGGTAAGTATATATAATAAAATATAGTTTTATATATACAAGTTTTGATTACGTTATTAGATATTCATTAAACTATTATACATGTATACAACATCTGTAGGTTACTGTGAATAAGGCATCAAATGACTTATTATGGCCACTGTTTGTGTGATTAGTGAATAAAAAATATGTTTAGCGAATCGTTTAACATATTAGAGCATTTGCATATATGATTAGGATAGAAATTGATAATGGTTAGTGCATTGTTATAAATATTAAGGAATCAATGCGTGTTTAGTGTTTATGTTATTGTTGAACATAAAAGGGCATCTGTTTGGTTTTTTAGTGCATCTACGGACATATTAGTAAATCATTAAGTATGGTTACTGCAAATATTTGGTAATTTTTTAACAAAGTTTGTGGTATGGTGATTCGTGTTTTAAAGCTGGCAAGGCAGGAAGAACATTTTAGAACAAAGATGGAGGAAATGCTTGCGTATTCCATGCGCCCGAATCTTGGCAAACTCGATCTGGTAATTCATTAATAAACATTACGCTTTATTTGGTTAAAGATGCATGTATAAATAAATGTAAAAATGGTGTTTAACAGAGATGAATATAGGTGTTTTTTCCAATCACAAAGGCAGGGGAGGAGCTTAACAACTACTATCTAATTGTATATAATTTAAAGACTATGGAAGTTGATATACTCGATAACATGCATGATGAAAGTCAAGTCATACGTAAGCGATACGGGGACATTCCAAGTTCATTGGTAAGTATTACAAAGTGTTTCAATATTAGTGCATCAAGTATAAAAAAAAGTGCATCTAAATGAGTTATAATTGCACTGACTGTTTATTACATGACAGACAAAAGCATTCGCATTTTACCTAGATTCAGTGAAACACGCCAGTGCATTCAAGATGTTAACAGCAAAACCGCAAATAATGAAGATGGAATGGGTAACAAGATTGAATCATGTAGATGCTGGAATATTTCTCATGCGCCACATGGAAACATATGCTGGAAGGAAAAAGGCATTCACTTCAGGATTAAAAAAGGAAGGTAAAATGCAACATAATCAACTACTCGGGCTTCGGAAAAAGTACGTCGTAAAGATGCTGACGACAGAGCTGAACGACAAGATAGAACAGATGGAAACTAAGTCGAAGAAATATAAAAACTTAAATGTTGCTCAGAAGAATAATCTCCATAAAACAACATTCCAAAGGCTTCAACCAAGGGTGACAAAATCTTATGAAGAACATGAACGAAAAATCAGTAAAAAAGTGGAGCATTCTAAACAAGCCTATTCGTGCAAACAATATGATGTAATGACTTATATGTATACCTTGTGCTTTAATCTTTGAATGCAAATAATTCATGGAGAGTTGGAGGTTTCTACTGTTGTGATAATTTTGTTAACGTTTAAGGATAATGCTGCTGCTCATATTTTTGAAACTATGATTAGGATATTCTGGTACTGCATTATATTTGTTTAGTAAAAATAAAATGATTCCAATAAGAACATAATTTGTATTGTTTTAGTGTGTGAATGTTTAACATTTGGGATACTCAATTAACACGTTCTAACCTTACAATTATCCACACTTATTTGCAGGTCACATCAGCCCAATGTATTGTGGATTTAGGGTTGTAAGGCAACAATTTGCAACTATTCTTTAAAACCCTTTTTACGCTATACAAACATATGTCAATGATAATTATAAGTCATGCCCCCCCAAGACCATCTTTCAACTCAATGTTTATCTTACCTCGCTTCTTTGTGCCCATTAGATCACATCATAGCCTAATCCCCGCCACTTCCTCAACTGAAAAGCACTCAGCAACTACCTATAATTTCAGGATACCTAAACTTAATATATACTATTATGACAACAAATACTTTTATTTTATAAAAAATTACTATAATAATTATAAGACATGCCAGTCGCCTGAGGCGCTTATGTAAGTGATATATTATAATAGTATATGCCTACATCGAGTATCAACAACTAGTAATATATGTGTGTATTATATAATATATATATATATAATATATATATATATATATTGGTTCTTAAAAAGAGTACACTTTGGTAAAAAAGTGAGAGAAGTGTACAAATCACCCCCTCACTCCCCTCTCTTTTTTCACACCAAACTACAAGGACCTTATTCTATTTTCCTTCATTCTTTGAGGGAGGTTTTGTATATTCGCACCCTAACCCCCCCCCCCCTCGTAAAAAAAAAAAATCCCACCAAAAATTTTTTTTTTCCCAGCCAAAAATTTTCCCGCCAAAATTTTATAACTATGATGCACCTTTTTATTTTGGAGCATCACAGTTATAAAAATTATTTATAACTATGATGCACCAAAAAATTCCCGCCAAAAAAAATTTTTTTTTTGGGGGTCTAAAATTTTTTTTTTCCAGCAAAAAATTTTCCCGCCAAACTTTTATAACTATGATGCACCTTTTTATTTTGGTGCGTCACAGTTATAAAAATTAGTTATAACTATGATGCACCAAATTTTATAACTGTGATGCACTAAAATAAAAAGGTACATCATAGTTATAAAATTTTTGGCGGGATTTTTTTGTGCACAAAAATTTTTTTTTGGCAGGATTTTTTTTTGGGGGGGGGGGTGGGTTTCAAAACTTACCCTGAAGTTTGAGATGTTTGCAAATTCTACCCTATTACTTTTTTTCTCACTTTTCTATCTAATTACACTTTTCTCTAAAACCGGACCCTATATCTACAATATATATATATATATATATATATAACAGAATATGTATAACGTCATCAATGCCACATAATGCCCAGTAAGTGGCCTTAAATGCCACCTCATAATTCCATCTGAGTACACTTTGTTCATAAATTTTTTTAATTAAAATTTGTATTTTAATTTAATCCGGATTAAATTTGTTTAAAAATTAAACATGCATGATTCGAACCTAGGATGTTTGGATATATTAATAAATATCCTTACCACTAGAGCAACTTAATTTTTGAGTTATATCTTGCAAAGCCATAATGTTCACCAGAAAATTAATACCTGATTTTTAGTTTAGGGAATTATATAAGAAGATATACATAGAATCCGGATTTTTAATATGTTTTATATTAATTCACGTTAGAAAAAAATATATATATACTCCTCCTTTTTATCAAAACCCTAATAATCCAGTATGTCGAACAATTTCTCTCTTTTTCTGAAAACCCTAACCGTATTTTATTTTAATGATTCACAGATTTATATTATCAATACTTTTGGTTTTGTAGAACTTCCTATCTATGTTGTTGTTGTTTATCTTTTTTAATGATTTACAGATTTATATTATGAATAATTTTTGTTTATGTATATGAAGAGACTACAAAAGATTTTATTTTTTTATTTTTTTTATCTTCACTATATAATATGATGGCTTATGCAGACAAACGGCCATTAGACCCCAACAGGATCTGGTAGGACATGCAAGGATGTTGCAGCTCGAGCTATGCAGGGTTGGCACTCCCACCGTCTCTTAGGTTTTAGTGAGGTTAGTAAGCCAATCATTAGGTTTTATTGACACTGATTTCTATTTATCTACTCCTTCAATTGAGTTCAGCATGTAACTTGACACACATCTATTAGCTCAAAGAAAGTGTTTTGATTATTTATCAAAACCTTAATATGTGAAGTGGAGCATTCTGCGAAAGCTTTACGAACTGAAACATCTAGGCAGTAAGGCTCAATTAAGAAGCTTGAGGAGAAGTGGATGAACAATCAACCAAGACATGGAACTAATGGCTTTAGTAATGGTAGTTATATTGGAGAGGTAATCATGATCTGATATAATTGTTCGCATTTGTGTTGACAAACAATATCAAAGTAAACTGGACTTCTTGATTTTAATGTTGATATATAAGCTATTTACGGATCCAGGTAATTTTAATTTGAAAAGTAAATGATTGACTATTAGTTAACTTAATGCCAACACTCGGATAAATTTCAGGTTTCTCATGGTTTAAATGATTTTCGGTCGCTTTTTGCTCTAATGGGAGTCTTCTTCACAACTCACACATACATGTTGAACCTGATGTAAGCGAATACCTATGTTTATGATGCGCGTGCGTGTCATTGCGGTTTAGCAGTATTAATGCCTACTCAAGTTTTAAATTTATATTTAGCCGACTTATCAATAACACACACACTTAACGAGCAATGTACCCGGTCAGTATGAATATAATGGTAAGTAGAGTGTCGATCACTAAGAGCGGAACGTATTATCTAGTTATTCTAATCAGTATTTTAATATCCTAAGTTAGCTATACAACCTAATCTAAAGCAAGGGGGTTCAGCCTGAGAGACTGGCACGGTTTGGTTATAATTAAATAGTAAACTAAACTAATGAGTACGAATTAGCGATTAGCACACACGTACACAGATAGATACTTGAGACAATAAGAAGACCTGTCCTGATAATTAAGTAGTTTGTCACTTGTTTTATTGCTAGTTTTATATGAAGTGTATATAATTAAACCTTTCTCGTTGGCTCTAATCTTATCGGCGAGTAAACCCTTAATGATTACTTATGTCTATCCTATTCATTTAAGCGTCTCTAATAAATAGGCGAGGAAGGGGCATGGCGACCCAAGCAATGCTCAGCTAGACACAGAGGTTATCAATGCACTAATAAAAGTCACCAAAGACATCAACATATAAACTTTAATTAATGGGAAAGCAATATTAAGGGGAGTGCATGATTTTTCGTAGTCACATGACACAAGCCCATCAATCCTGATGAATTAAAGTGTACTAATACAATAAAACAAAACTACTTAATGAATTGAATACATGCAGGACCTTCTTACAGCTCTTGTATCTTCGTTTAGGTGTGTCTTGTGCTGCTTGGTCGTCTGAATTCGGCTCTAGGGTTTTGTGGTCTTCGGTCTTCGAAAGCTTAGTCTCTCCAAAAACTCCCAAATTCGTCTGTCCTTGGGGTATTTATAGTTTCTGTCTGAGGGGTCGATGCGGCGCATAGAATGAATAGATGGACGCATTGACTTAACTTCGCGTGGGGTCCAAGATTAATATATTCAGGAATATTTGTACACCGTCTTTAGATGCGGCGTATCTTGATCTTTGTATGCGGCGCATGTACTTGGATCGTAACTTGTGAAATCTTGATAGTGATACCGTATGTTAGAAGTATGTTGCGGCGTATCTGGAGTAGAACGAGCTTGATCTTCTGGATTTCAGTAGGCTTTTGACATCTTGCTTGTTTTGCTCCATAATTAGTCCAAAATCGCCAAGTTTCACATAATGCTTGTTTTTACCTGAGAATTACTAAAGTAAACATTAATGTATCGATTCTCATAGATAATATAATAAAACAAGTTAAATAAATAGGATAAATGATGATAATAAAATGTACTTATTTGAGTTCATCAAATATCCCCCCACTTGAACTTTACTTGTCCCCAAGTAAACCTTAGAATTAATCAAATGAAAATGTATCCTAAAAGATATTAGGATTTATATTTATATTTAAGCACGTATTCTTTTTGTCATAATCACACAACCAAACACTTAACGAAGTAGAAACCAAAATAATTTTTAATGTAAAACAATTCTAAATCATTTAGTTGCTTAGTCGTGACGAATATTCTATCATAGGCTTGGCAAGTATACGCATCTCCCCCACTAAAGCCAAGGAATAACAAGTCTAAAGCGGTAAAAAGGGTTTTGAGGCTTATGGGTTGATCATCCTTTTTAATCTCTATCGATCTCATATTCCAGAAAAGGCGACAAAACTACAAATACATGATCGAATCCACGACCACGATACTTGCAATTGCTCAAATCCTTAACTCGAATAGGCTAAAGATAGGACCAAGTAATCTTCACTAATAATATTATATCAAAAAGGGCGACAAAATCATAAATACATAGCCGAATCCACGACTACGATACTTAAGATTGCTCAAATCCCTAATCTCAATAAATCAAAGGTTTGGATGAAGAATGATATAGGGCATGGATAATATTTGGGATACAAATTGGTGTAAAATGAAAAATAAACAAAGCAGATAAATTAAAATCCTAAGTGTGGTAAATCACTTTCCCAACCATCCCATGAATAAGACTTATATCATTGAATAACTCACGCTTTAACACTTGAAACACACGCTTTAGGTAGACACGAATTATACTCAACAAGATCTTAATCAAAGAATAACCTTAGTTGGCGTTCCCCTAACGGCCAACTCCCATTCAATCCATAAATATAATATACGACAAATAGTGGTGATATCTCCCACTTAATACAAAACTTTACATAAGTTGGTTAAAACAAACTTCCAACTTTTCTTTTTTTCTTTTTCATTTCAATTTTTTTGATTTTTTTTTTTTTTTTTAGACATTTATATGTGTAAACTTTCATAACTTTACTATCACTATTTTTCCGGATAATTTTTCATACTCTTCATACTTTCAGAAATAACTGTAATAGCGAAAGTAGCAAACACACGAAAAATAAACTAAAAGATATACAATATTTACTTTCATACCAATTGCATTGTGCAATTTCCCGACCTAACCAAAGATAATGAATTACGCACGCGAACACAGGTAATGTAAGGAAACACACTTTGCCTAAAGCAATTAACCACGGATTTTAATCTACAGGGTAGGCTAAGGTGTAAGGGTGTATCGAAACATTATAACAAAGGTGTAAGAAACGAAAGGAATGGCTCTGAGTGTTTTTTCTAAGGGTATCTTACTCTAAAGTGAGAGTAACAAAGGGTTTATACAGGGGTTAACTAACCAGTGTAGTTAGTTAATATCACATAACATATAAAGGCTATTTGGGTGTAATCCTAGAAATTTACCAAGTTAAACAAGTCACTCCAATTATATAGATAATACTTATTATGGTGGTCTCGAATAGTATACAAGCCAAGTTCTAAAGTTTACAAGTCACCAGCACACTAAAGTTTTAATATTTTTGAAAAAATAGAGTTATGTGTGCGGTTATGTAATTTAGACTTTAAACAAAAACATGCTAAAAAAAAATTTAAATTTTGATATATTAAGTGCATTTTAAGCATATTTTGAAAAAGTTTAGGACAAGTAAGTGTTTTAATTCTCCAATCCCTCCACTTAAGTTAAACAACGTCCTCGTTGTTTGTGTCAAAGGTTAAAAACTGGAAAATAAAAGAATTAGAACAGAAAAACTCCCCTGAGATTTGCTCGGTATGATCCTCCATTATTCGTATAAGAGCAAACATCAACTTTCTTGTGGATTAGAACGTTTAACCTTCATAGATGATGTATCCACAATAATTTGCAGGAATCTATAATACCATTAAGACTTTAACACACCTGAGTTAAGAAGGTTCAAACTTGCATAATACATTAGTAGTTAGTAAAAATAAAAACTAAAAAAATTAAATCTGTAAATCATCAGGTCAGTCGATACGCCGTATCTTATGGAAGAAGATACGCCGTATCGAGCCTGGAATAAATACGAATCAGAATAAAAGATGCGTCGCATCCTTAACCAGGGATGCGCCGCATTAAATAAACTGACAAAAAGTTTTAAAGTCAAAAATAAAAATGCAGAAAATAAGATAAGATATGACCAGTGCAAGTGATGCGTCGCATCTTACGATGGAGATGCGCCGTATCTTCTGCAGGTCTGACAGACTCGACACAGAACAGAAAAGTAAAAAAATTTCTTTTGGGTTGTCTCCCGGTTAGCACTTGTCTTTATTCCAGAGTCTTCAAGCTAGACTCACGTTCAGCTCCTTATTTCGTTCTATTGAGATCTTCCATCTCAATCTCTCTCTTAGTTCCATATTCAAGTAACCAAACATTCTTTCCGCTAATTGAAACATCCTTGACACTAATCCGTCTCTAGTAGTTATTCCAATCTGGTCGTGCCTTTGGAACAAAACTCCTTTAATCACCTTCGACAATTGGTGCACCTCAATCGTCAATTCTCTAATCATATAGTTTTGTTCTTTCAGCAACAGTCCATTGATGAAAGTTTCGACCTCATGATGCCCTTATCACATTCGTGGGCGAACTTAGATACAATCTCATCGGTTGTAAGTTTAATCCATGGTCCTCCGAACCAGCTTGGGAAAATATCAATCATGATTCCTGAAACACAAAACAAATAGGCTTCGAAGTAAAAAAATTCTAAGAGACAGGAAAGATGATTAGAATTTTCTTCGTTCGGGATAAATAAAAGTTACTGACATTTGAAGATGATGCGCCGTATACTATAAATAGGATGCGCCGTATCTTATAATCGTTAAAATTTAATCAGACTTTTATTCAGAACAGTACGCCCCTTATAAGTTTAAATCGCCTTATCAGTTTAATTATAAAATCGATTATATTTATTAAAATTAAATGCGTCGTATTAACAAAAACTAATGTGCCGTATTTTCGTTACGTTTGAAAATACAAGATTTTTTATTTAGTAGATGCGCCGTATCGATAAAGATCGATGCGTCGCTTTTGTTTAAAAATTCGAAAAACTGTTTTTAATTTAAATAGAAAATACGCCGTATCTGTGAAAACAGATGCGTCGTATGGCGTTAGGGTTTAGAAAAATTTCTTATTAAAAACAGAATACGCCGTATCTTGGGGAAAGATGCGTCGTACTCGAATTTATTAAACGCGTTGTATTTTATAAAAATTAAACGTAATACGCCGTATCTGTGAAAACAGATGCGCCGTATCATTTGTATCAGCACAATACAACGATAGCAGAATGCAGAAAAATACATAAAAGAAAAAAAAAAACAAAAAATAAAAATAAAAACAAACAAAGACACACAAAAACAGAAAATATGCAAATTATACAATGAATGCAATTTATCTAATATATAACAGGGTTAGAAAAACCTAATTAAAATACTAATCAAATTAACAGATAATAACAATTCACTCCCAGGCAGCGGCGCCAAAAACTTGATGCGCGTGCGTGTCGTTGCGGTTTAGCAGTATTAATGCCTACTCAAGTTTTAAATTTATATTTAGCCGACTTATCAATAACACACACACTTAACGAGCAGTGTACCCGGTCAGTATGAATATAATGGTAAGTAGAGTGTCGATCACTAAGAGTGGAACGTATTATCTAGTTATTCTAATCAGTATTTTAATATCCTAAGTTAGCTATACAACCTAATCTAACGCAAGGGGGTTCAGCCTGAGAGACTGGCACGGTTTGGTTATGATTAAATAGTAAACTAAACTAATGAGCACGAATCAGCGATTAGCACACACGTACACAGATAGATACTTGAGACAATAAGAAGACCTGTCCTGATAATTAAGTAGCTTGTCACTTGTTTTATTGCTAGTTTTATATGAAGTGTATATAATTAAACCTTTCTCGTTGGCTCTAATCTTATCGGCGAGTAAACCCTTAATGATTACTTATGTCTATCCTATTCATTTAATGTCTCTAATAAATAGGCGAGGAAGGGGCATGGCGACCCAAGCAATGCTCAGCTAGACACAGAGGTTATCAATGCACTAATAAAAGTCACCAAAGACATCAACATATAAACTTTAATTAATGGGAAAGCAATATTAAGGGGAGTGCATGATTTTCCGTAGTCACATGACACAAGCCCATCAATCCTGATGAATTAAAGTGTACTAATACAATAAAACATAACTACTTAATGAATTGAATACATGCAGGACCTTCTTACAGCTCTTGTATCTTCGTTTAGGTGTGTCTTGTGCTGCTTGGTCGTCTGAATTCGGCTCTAGGGTTTTGTGGTCTTCGGTCTTCGAAAGCTTAGTCTCTCCAAAAACTCCCAAATTCGTCTGTCCTTGGGGTATTTATAGTTTCTGTCTGAGGGGTCGATGCGGCGCATAGAATGAATAGATGCGGCGCATTGACTTAACTTCGCGTGGGGTCCAAGATTAATATATTCAGGAATATTCGTACACCGTCTTTAGATGTGGCGTATCTTGATCTTTGTATGCGGCGCATGTACTTGGATTGTAACTTGTGAAATCTTGATAGTGATACGCTGTATGTTAGAAGTATGTTGCGGCGTATCTGGAGTAGAACGAGCTTGATCTTCTGGATTTTAGTAGGCTTTTGACATCTTGCTTGTTTTGCTCCATAATTAGTCCAAAATCACCAAGTTTCACATAATGCTTGTTTTTACCTGAGAATTACTAAAGTAAACATTAATGTATCGATTCTCGTAGATAATATAATAAAACAAGTCAAATAAATAGGATAAATGATGATAATAAAATGTACTTATTTAAGTTCATCAGTTTATAATATTATTTTCTGAAGTAATACCTTTAACTGTAATATCATTTGGTCTCTAAAATGTTGCATGATCCTGCAGCTGCACCAACTCATGGCCTGTTATTACATGCATTCTTGTAAAAAGGTTAGGAAAATAAATTGCTGACAACCATTGGGAGGTTTGAGACTTTGCTGCCAACCGTGTTGCCCACATGTATAAAAGGTGAAACTTATAAATGCTGCTATTGTTAAGCTTATGAAGTTGATATGCTTCTTATTAAAGAGTTGCAATATATTTTGCAGGTTTGGACATGATTATACCAGTCTCCAGACGAGCTTGACTACAATGTTGCTCAAACCTTTTTTGAATGGGAAACGGTCGTTGACACAACATTATGGCACTGTACGAGGACCAGCAGCTCTTGGACCTCATGTGTTAAATAAATATCAAACATTTCCTCTTTTTAACTTCAACTAATGTTCAATACGTATTTACGTATGTTGACTATGTTCTATTTCAATTAGGGACTAACCGTAATTTTGAAACTTTGTAAAAATTATGCGTAAATGAATCTGCAATTAGCGGGGATGTTATAAATGGTGAAATGCTTAGACACACACTATCTTACCTGTAATATACTTTTGAGTTATTTATGACAGCAATTTTGTGGGTCATGCAGAAAGCTATCAGATGTGTTGTGGGATGTAGTATCCGCAGGTCAAGGGGCTTCGTTTATCAAGGCCTTTGAACCAAGAAATTGCACAATTAACTTTCTCCGGCCATCTTATCCAGAGGTGTCTCAGTTTCAGCAGCAACAATCAAGAATATCCCTGCTCTTTGTTGCCTGCTGTTAACTATTCCACATAGTTCTTTCACAATCTCAGGTTCACATATATGCGCAGCTGTAAAGTTAAACTACAATCAATCGATTTCTTTGACGAAGGTGTGTTTCCATTTCTGGATATAACCTATTTGAATCAATCTAGAGTTTGATGTTTTCTTTTATATTCTAACAACCCTATATGTAGATTCTGGAAACTCATCACCATGTAATTGATAACAATCAAGTAACCGCTGAAAAGTTCCTCGGGTATGCTATTCTATTATAAGTTTATATGTTTAATGATTATCAACATTTTGAATTAGTTGTTCATGTTACATTTTTTTACACAGTGAAACTGAACACAAATGGCTATTGCCTAAGGTTAAAGAGGAAACTTTAAAGCCTAATGCCCTAATAGGGATACCACTACGGGACATTTGGTCAAAGAGGATTTCTGTTGTTCTAATAGGGATACCACCACAGGAATGAGACATGGATGTTACAAGACCTCGATCAACGTCAAACATCCAGTTCATTCATATTAAAAAGTATTTGTGCATTGTATGAACTCAACATAAACCATATGCTACAATATTTTTGTATGGCTTATAAATCTTGAGGTTGTATAATGTATTCTTATTACCCCAAAATACAAATTGTACATACTTATACCAATCTATTCGTGTTGTGAGGATCCATTAGCTAACCCATTATTAGTTTAAAAATGTGCAAGCAATTCTATGATTATTAGTTAATACTTAATAGGAATTAATGTAGGTAAAGATCAGATAACCTTTTTAATTTTTTTTAATGAAAATTCCATGTGAGCTGACATGAAACTCGTCCTTTTTACATATGTGCAGGGTAATTATGGGGAAACAAGAAATGATACAAAGTGAACTTTTTGTGCTGCAGTCACAGCCTTTCTTGGAGGGGGTAGTATTTCCATTGCACAACTACAGGTGTTAGCTAAAGAGCTGCAGGAAGCGTTAAGCCAGTGCGAAATTCTGCAGCAGGTAATGGTGGCCATAGCTGGGAATTTTGACCCATATAATTTATACCTAATATGGGAACATGTGAGATTGGTCAGAACGCGTGAAACTTGAAGGTCACCCGACTTCTATATTTAATTTCGCATTCAACATTTGCAAATACAGTAACCTCATTTTCAATGGCTTATGAGCGTATCAGCTTGGGTTTATGACCTAAATAAGTCATATAAGCTTAGCTCATAAGACATTAGAAACGAACGCCTTTGTTTTCCAAATCTTTAGTAAGCAGATAAGCCTTACAAATAAGCTAATCTAAACACCCCCTTAGTGTGTCTATGAAACATGTTAAGGTTTTTTATTCGTGGACTTTGAGTTTAATAACAATAATGATGGTATCTAATTTAAATTTAAGTAACAACGATAAATATGAAATTAAAGCGACATATGTGCTAAGGGTTTTAATTTTGTTTATGGACTTAAGTAAGCCACAAGCTCACAAGCAAAATAAAGTTAAACTTATTAGTTTTTCCAAATCTAAATAAGCTGATAACCCTAGGGTATAGTTTAAACGTATCTTTTGGGCTTATCAGCTTTTACGCTTGAACAAACCCCATCAAAAATAAGTTAATCCAATCACCCCCTTAGCAGTTTGTATACCCAAATTGCTCCTGTTCTAAATAAAGGTTAAATGGGATTTTTGAGGGTTATGTGGCAGTGTCACAGGATGAAAATGCAGCTGTTGAAAAAAATTGAGAACGTAAAAGTGAACTGCAAGTTCGTCGGTTGGTCTTTTGTGTAATGGCCAGTTGAAAAAGCTTAGAGTAATGGCCAGAGGTCTTTATTTTTTGCAAATGAGGCTTCAAGTGTCTAAATCGACTATACAGCCAATTCAGAATACCTGATAAACTATTGCGTTCGCAAAAGAGACAAAATACTGAGAAAGAAGACACTTACAACGACAACCATTTGGAAGTTACTTTCAGCAGTGTGTGAAACGACGTTTGTACCGGTATGTTTATTCACCATTGTAATATAAGATACTTGAAAGTGTGTTGAGTCTTATTTACATGTCGTTATGACAGATGTGCAAAAGCAACCGACAAGCGTTTCTGAGACTGTGTGTCAACAATCAATATAGGTGTGTGAGTTTATTTGTATGCATCTTCCATTTGCTTTGTATTATACATAGATAGTTTTTTAGATTATATTCGACAATGACAAATTTCTGTTGGAGAAAACGTTACATCACCTATATTGTAAAAGTTAGGAGGATATAGCATTGTTCATCTGAATTCTAAACTTATAGTGTTTATTAGATAACATTTTTTTTCTTTTATTCCCTTTTTCTTAAATGTAAATCATTTATTGTGTACAGGGTGCAGCAACAATTTGCTATGTGGCAGTGCACCCAGATCTAAAAGGGGTGAGTAGGAAGTACTTCCTGGACTACAATGAAGGGCCAGCAAGGAACTTTGCAACTGATCCAGAATTGGCTAAGAAGCTATGGGACTATAGCCATGACCTGGTCAACTCTCTACCGCATACCTAATGCTTTTTTCTTCTTTCTACAGTTCTAAAACTGTTGGTTTAGATTTACTTGGAGTTTCACAAGAGATGATTAAATCTTATAGCTTTATATCTGGCCTGTTTTAAATGAAACGACATCGTTCTTGCCTTTCCAATTGTTTAATTCATGACAAATTTTAGCCTTACTACTATAGGTCTGTCAACTTATTCGTGTATATTTTGTAACTGCCACACACTACATATAAGTGCCTCTTCAAGTTATGTGTCCCGTGCAAACAAAAATCGGCTTAGTAACAACCAACGACAACATGGTGGCAACTCCCATAAGAATATGAATCATGTGAATTTTTCTACCGAAGGTAAATCTACTTTTTCTTTGGTTTGTGGAATTGCTACGCGAGTCATCAATTAGACTATACTCATTCACGCTGGTTTCCTGTTGCAGCACAAGTTTATCTTTATTTGACTTACTTTTAGTGAGCTAATTTTGTTAGACAATCAAACATGAATATGATATGTGTTGTTATTATGAAAATTATTTTGTGTTTATAAGGTTCATGTAAATATATACATGATGTCCCACATAGATGAAACAGTAAAATTGAATTTACTTTATAAAGCTATCTGTGCATAAGAGGTATGTGTTGGGTTTAGCTTAGTATGGAGTTCTGTTATTTCTTGGGCGGTTATATGTTATGCTACATCTAGCTACTCAAGTTATAATGCAACTTTATATGAATGCTTAACTTTTATTAAAAAAAATAATAGTGCATGTTTTTCATGTTTTACTATTTATTTACAACTTATATGTTAATGATTTATGTTATTTATGTTTATCTCATAGACTTTATATTTACATGGATAAGTTTTGTTTTTTAAATAGCAATTGCCATACTTTAGTAGATTTCTGTTTTGATTTTAAAAAAAAATAAAGATATTCAAAATCATTTTACTTTACAAAAGATAAATAAAACCTATTCAAACAATTAGAAGATATATGAAACAATATAATCAAATTCAAAATTCCACATACATTTTTATAAAAAAATTATTTTTGAAAAAAAGTTTTGTTAGCAGTTATGGTTTTGTTTGTATTAGGTCATGACTGCCTTATCACTATAGCACTGCCTTATGACTGCCTTAATAGTCTCAGTCATTGCACTCTTTTTTTCCTCATCTAGCACTGCACATTGACTGCCTTTTGACTCTTGCACCAACCAATCCTTCACATATTATTTATATATAAAGGCATAAACAAAACCACATTTTCATCTTACATTTGTAACAAAACTTATAACCGGAAAAACGAGTAAAAACAAGAAACCAGGTATTGTCTTTAAATGGACACTCTCATTTCTCATATCTTTAATTTACAATTTTTTTTTCCAGAAATCAAAACCATAACAATGATTCTTCCATAAGTAGTGATTCTTCTGAATCATCCTACCTAATGCCATGGGCTAAGTATTTTCCACAGCAAGATGAAAATTCAAACAGTGATTCAGGATATGCTGAGCTGCAAATTTATCAAAAAAAATGCTAGCATGAATCCAACCCCTCACCATACTGCAAAGCAAGATTTTGCTGATAGGATTAAGGTGCTAGGCATGGCAACTAAGGAAGCATGTGATTTACTAGGTATCAAGCCATTTGCTCCCAAAAATCGCACAGATGCAATTGCCAGTCACAAAGGGAAGGGAAAAATTAGATTGTTTAGTATATATGGTGTAGCATCATGGTTTATTATGTATGGCTTAAATATGGCTTAAATGCCCTTAAATAACTCTGATGTAACATGTTACATACTGTTAAGCGAAAATGCTTTCTAATTTATAACCCATGCATGCTTCCAAATGCAATGACAACTAACTTTTCTTGCAAACACATTTATCATTTAGAATGTTATTCTCATGATGAATTACATTTGGCATATTCATCATAGTTTCTTGAATATAATGTATTAGTTTTTATATATGTATTTGAATTTTAAAATTTAAATAATTAAATTATATATAACATATCAAATTATGATTTAATTGTTGCTTCACAAAACATCAAGGCATAAAATTAAATTCGGAAAAATATACGGAATAAAAGTATAATATATCAATACCCAAATTATGCATAGTTAATTTGTAATAGAAGATAAACATGTACATTGGTATGTGCTTATTCACATACCTTTATTTGAACAAAACCGGACCCAAATAGACCAAAAACTAACCAATTATGCCAAATATTTCGTGTTTTTGTGTTTATGATTGTGCAGGGATGGATATTGTAAATTTGGACAAAAATCAAAGAAAACCAGGAAAACGAGCACGAGAAACGGAAAGGGATTTAAAGCCGAAGCCGGGAAAGATATCTATGCTCAAAAGTCAAAGTCAACCCTTGAAGAATTAAAGAATGACAAAACAAGTCCTTGGATCAAATTTGAAGTTTGGCAGAAATAGTCCTTGGAAATTCAGAAATTACAACATAGGTCCTTATTTGTTAAACCAATACTAAACAAAACCATACCCGGATTTAATCCAAGTCTAATGTTAAACACAAACCTAATCCATTTAAAAAAAACCCAGCCCATAACCAAAAACCCTAGCCCACTATCCATTCTAAAATAAACCAAAGACCCATTTACCCAATCCTTTACCCGAAACCCACTACCAAACCCGGTCATGAGTATTAATTCTCGGTCAAACATAAAAAAAAAAAAAAAACCCCGCGCCCCAAAATCCCCAAATTTACCCAGAAATTACTATTCACCACGAACCCTAGTTTACGCAACCCTCAAGTTAACAGAAATTAAGGGCACAAATGGTACTTCACACAAGACTGACAACGTGTCAGAGGGTGCTGACTCCGAGAGAATGCCAGCATGGCTGATTAGAGCAATATTATTGAACGAAACACCTCATACAATCAATCCAAGGGCTGAGATTTGCAAAGGTGACAAGGCAAATGAACAAGGTCTGTGATTTGAAGCTGAAGCCTATAAATAGAAGACCTCACTCACGAATTGGAGCCAGTAAGGTAGTTAGCTTATTTGTGTTAGGATTAGAGTTATTTTAGGAGTAGCTTAATTTAGAGTAGATTTAATTCAGCTTATTATAGTTCTGGCTTATTGTAATTCTCAGTTTTCAAATTGTACTCAATTTAAGGTTTTTCAATGGAAGTCAACGTTTGGTCAACTCTGCTTATTTATGCTTCTGGTACTGCTTATTCTACTTAATCTCAGCTTATTTCTTTTACTTATTGCTTTCTATAGTTCATTAGTTGGTTAGGATTAGTTAACTTGTCAAGTGCTTTTAAAATCATCAAAAAGTCAAAGATTAGTCAAAACTGCTTAACAGCTTTTTTTCAAGTGCTTAATTTCATATGCTTTTCATTTTTAAATGCTTAAATATAGTTAGTTAATGGTCTAGTATCAAAATCTCAGCTTATTTTTTTGGTCTCATTAGTTAAAATATAAAATCAGATTCATACAATGGTGTTTGGGATAAGGACTATCTGAGGTCAAAATCTATTTGGTATTGTTCATTGACCAAGTTATGAGGTTTGTTTGAACTGATTTGAGGATTAGTTGAGTTGTTTTATTAGGCGTTAAGCTGAGTTAAGGTGAATTAAGGTTTTGAGATTGTAAGATTTAAGTTAGAATTAGAACTGCCTTATTGAGCTGAGGCTTATTTGACTCCTATTTTTAGCATTCTTATGTTCCTTTCAGTAGTGTAAATGAAGATCCAAAAGGTGGATCAGTTTCATCAATGATTGAGAGAATTAAATCCAATTAGCCTAAACTGCTGCAACAGAGGATTTTGTGCAGATCTGCACATTATCTGACCCAACTCAGCTTTCTGTTGGGGCTTCAATTGCTTATCTACTTGTTCTTAGTACTTGATAATTGGTTTGCTTGTAATTAGTAGTGCTAGCTTTTAGGTTCTGTGTTTGGATTCTAATTTAGAGCTTATTCACTAGCTTATTTTATTCTGCAAAAAGCCCCTATCAAGTCTGCACTCAAACCTGCATCAGCTCTTTGTTTTCACAACCATCTGATCTAGGGCTTAATTGACTAAGCAATTGATTAGAGAATTTGAGCATTTTTAGGTTTGTAAGTAGTTTTTGATATAAGCTGTTAGATTATGCCTTTGGTTTCCCCTGATAAGTTTTTCCTTAGCTTATTCAGCAGCTTAAAGTAGGTTGATCATGCATTGTTTCTAACCTATATTAGCAACTGCTTATCAGCTTATTGGCTTATTCTAAGTACTTCTCTGGTCATAATTAGTGGTTTTAAGCCTTAATTAGTGAGTTAATCTGTTTTTGAGCTTTTGATAATTTTTAGTGCTTTCTAGCTTATTTTAGGGCTTAATTTAAACTGCTTATTTACCAAATCTGCTTATTAGGGTGTAATTGATTTCAAATTTCATTTTTCCTAGATTCAAAATTTAATTTTAGATTTACCTGTAAATTTTTAGATTTTTCCAAAGTAATTTGCTAATTTTAAATCATTTAATTTCTTTATTATAGTTTTTAATTCATAATTAATAATTAAAAAGTCAAAAAAAAATATTTTTCTTTTTTCCAAAATTTTCTTTTATTAAATAGAATGTAGGAAAATTAATTTGGTGCCCGTAGGATTAGAATTTTATAGATTTGACGTTTAGGTACGTTACTTCGCGTTTTAAAACGTATTTTTAGGATTCCTTTTACGTTTTGTGTTACGTTGCCTTTGTTTAGGATTTTCCCTTGTGTTATTAATCATTTTTAGTTTAAATTTCATTATCTTAGTTTAGAAAAACCAAAATTTCACTTTTATTCTCCACGATTCACGATCCCGAATCACATATTCCATTCAACCTTCGTCGGGACAACGAACCTCGGGTTTTCACATTATTTCCCTTTTTGTGAATTCCTTTTGGAACTTAATTTGTCAAATCAAAATTTTGTCGCCGCTGCCGGGGAGGTTGAAGTGAGTTCGTGATTTCGTTTTTCGATTCGTGTTTTGAAGACCCTTCCTCGTGGAGTTATCATTTCCATTTGTAAATATTGTTATCTAAAAACCCAAAAAGATTTTCTTTTCAAACTTATTTTCCACTTTTCTTTTGTGATTTTCAATTATAAAAATCTAAAAATATTCTTCTCATTCCTCTTACTCATTTAATTCTTATCTCTTTACCCTCTCATACCGTTTAATTCTTTATCTCTCATTCCTCTTAAACGTTTAATTCTATTTTCTAAATCCTCTATATGATTAATTCTGATGCAATCATTTATCCCTTGTGTCGGTTGTGGAGAGCCACTTTTTGGTTTACCGTGCCGTTGGTGTACGTGCGAACGGTGTGGTAATGATATTCGGGACGGAAGTTGTTTGTTTTGTGGTTCGAGGAATTCATTCGCTTATGATCCAAATCTGAATTCGTTCAACAACTTTTCAAATTTTTCCGACTACCCACCACAGCCCGATTTATCTTCATTCGATCAACGTTATTGCGATGGGTGTGGAAATCCGTTAGATCCGACATCGACTTATTGTCATCGGTGTACTTGCGAGAGGTGTGGAAGAAATATTATCAATGGATTTTGTTCGTTTTGTGCTTCGGAAGCTGAAAATTCATACACTTATGATTTTAATCCGAACATTTCCAATTATCCTCAAAACAATTTCAATCACCCTCCTCAAAACTATTATGAGCAAGAACCGTATTTCATTAATACATCGTTCCAAACTACATCAAATTTTGAAAATTGTAGGGGATCGTTTGAAAATTTTCAATATGAGCCGAATTTGTGTTAGAATTCTCATGGTTTTTACCAACCCCTACAAAATCCCGTCAATTATCGAAATCAAGATGGAATGCTCGAAATTGAAAAACTTTTGGGATCCGTTGTTGAAGCGGTTCGTCATCGAGAGCAAGCGGTTAATCAAAGTTTGGCTACTCTTAATACTTATACTCCCGGGAAGTCTATGGAAGAATTACTTGCCGAGGAAAGAGCGGCTAACTTTCAAAAGACCTTAATTTATATGACGATGATTCCGATGATGACAAGGAGAGACTTGTTCCATTCAACGTTTTCCCTCAAATAGCACCCGTCTTTCCTACCGTAGAACTCGAGGACTCTCTAAAAATGGGGGACGAGCACCTTAGCACTATTCCTGAAAAGGAATCGGACGAATTCAAAAAGTCTAGTGCTGAGAACCTCGTCCCAATCCCAAGTGAGTCTGAGGAAATATTCGACGGTGAATGTGACTTGCAATTTTGTGGAGATTCTCTTGACGTTTCCGAGGTTATTTTCGGGATTTTCTCTAACCCCCTTTTTGAATATAATGACGAGTACACTTTTAGCACCGTTAATCCTCTTTATGATGGGGGGTTAGAGAACGTTGAGGACGAGGACTTTACACTTGATGAGCCGATTTTACCAATAACTCGCCCCGACGATTCCCATGACTCAGAAGGGGATGTACTTTTTCTTGAAAAATTGCTTAACAGTGATCCCCTTCTAGAAACTGAGTCATTTCACGTTGATCCTTCATCCCCTCGCCCTCTTGCTAAACCACCAGATGATGGAATTCTCTCTAATATTTTACCCACCCAACCCACCCTTTCTATCTCTTTCGGGAGTGAGGATGACGATTATCTCACAATCGTTATTCAGATCTTTCTTCCTTTCTTCACCTACCCGGTGACTTCTCCTATCCTTCACTCCTTCGGGAGTGAGGACACCATCTTTGACCCCGGCATTTCTCATTCTTTTAAGCCGTGGGTATCTCATCGGAGTGGAACTTTCGTGTGCTTCAATGTTTATCCAAACCTCTTGAACGAAAGTCCGATTGAGATTATCTTTTCCACTTGCTCCCCCAAGTACAAATGAATTCGGGGCTAGTCTAAGCTATACGACTCGATCAAAAACAAGCGCTTCGTGGGAGGCACCCCATGCTTATCCTTCTATCTTCTTATCTCTTTTCTAATAAGGTGACGTGAGGAGGGCTACCTTTTCCATTTGTCGTGTTTCGTGGTTGTTTGTGTATGTCTAGGATTTGCCCGAATTATGAAGACTCTCGTGCTCGTGGTTTGCTTCTCTCCACTCGAGTTTCATCATTCGTTGCTCATCCGATATCCTAAAATCTTATTGTTTTACGTTTATCTTTGGCATAATTAATAAACGGCCTTAGATTTATGTAGGAGAACCCTTACCTTTAAGACATTGAGGACAATGTCTCGTTTTAGTCTGGAGGGGTGATCTTTCGATTTCGATTTGATTTGTGACTTGCATTTTTGCCGTTTTCTCTCGCAACCCCGTTTTTTCTCCAAAATTGAAAAAAATTGAAAAAATGAGAAGAAAAAAAATTGAAAAAATGAGAAAATTTTAAAAATTTTTTTGCAAAAATATAATAAATTTTGACATTTTGTTGACTTTCCACTGGTGAGAGTAGGAATAAAATTCTGACTTGACCGGGCGTGTTGAGCCCTAGCTTGTCCCCTTAACCTTTCTTGGCTAAGCATTCGTGGATCTTATTATTTAAGATTTTAAATTTGCGAAGAACGAGAAATGATAGAGTTGTTTATAAGTTAGATTGCTTAGCGTGGAGTAGTTGGTTCTCTTTAGTGCTCATCGAAGTTACTTGTGGCCTTTTGCTCCCACAAAATTGTTTCACAATATACAACTGCAAGAATAATTAAAGATGTTAGGTTTTGCCGATGATTAGTTCTTGGTCTTATTAAAAGAATCCTTGCTTTAAAAATTGGGTACACATCAAGGTTACTTAATAAATACGTTTAATAATAATAAGTTAAGTGCTCTAAGCTACGGATTCGAGATCGGACCTTGGATCCTTATTTCCAGAAGGCGTTTAGGTCTTGGCTACCCTCTTGCATCGGCCCTTGGACCTCTAGTCAGGAATGTGTGAGGTCTTGGTCTAACCACCTTGGATCCTCATTTCAGGAATGTCTAGAGTCTTGGAACACTCCGTTGTAATGGCCCTTGGATCCTTTATGACGGAAGGTGTAAGGTCTTGGAACTAAACCGTGAAGCTTCGTCGTTTAGGGTACGTAAGTGAAAAATTAGTGATAAAAAAAAATAGTGATGAATGAAAAATAGAAAAAGTCAAAAATATAAATAAAAACCTTGATGTGGACCTCATTTTCAAAGCAACGGTTCTCGAGAGAAGATTGAAAACTACTTAGCGTTTTAATTTAGTATCTATCGGATTAAAAATTATCGAAACGAGAATATGAAGAAATTCATGTCACGCCTAAAATAAAATAAATAGAGGCAAATTAGGAAAATGGGAGCGGGGTGTTACAAAAAGGTAATTACACAAGTAACTTCCATGGGTAGTGTTGGCAATCTAACTTGTAAATAACAATGATTTCATTTTTAAGCTTAGTTTGGGGGCTCGTGAAAAATCAGGGATGACGAATTTTATCCATATGGTCATTTCCTTATGAGTCGTGTTTCCTACTCGTTGACCCAAAAAGTTATCGTTAGATAAAGATTGTCGACAAAACCGTCACATGAAAATGAGAAAAATACAAAAAATATAATAAAAAAGAAAATCGGGGAGTTTTTAGAACTTAAGATTTCTTAATCTCTTTTGAAAATTTTGCTACTTCTCAAAGTTAGTAAAAAGAGGTTAGAAATTTTTGGATTTAAATACGTGTTTTTATAACATTGCGTAAGGACACAGCAATATCTTAGTCTGGGGGGATTTTGGTATGTGCTTATTCACATACCTTTATTTGACCAAAACCGGACCCAAATAGACCAAAAACTAACCAATTATGCCAAATATTTCGTGTTTTTGTGTTTATGATTGTGCAGGGATGGATATTGTAAATTTGGACAAAAATCATAGAAAACCGGGAAAACGAGCACGAGAAACGGAAAGGGATTTAAAGCCGAAGCCGGGAAAGATATCTATGCTCAAAAGTCAAAGTCAACCCTTGAAGAATTAAAGAATGACTAAACAAGTCCTTGGATCAAATTTGAAGTTTGGCAGAAATAGTCCTTGGAAATTCAGAAATTACAACATAGGTCCTTATTTGTTAAACCAATACCAAACAAAACCATACCCGGATTTAATCCAAGTCTAATGTTAAACACAAACCTAATCCATTTATCAAAAACCCAGCCCATAACCAAAAACCCTAGCCCACTATCCATTCTAAAATAAACCAAAGACCCATTTACCCAATCCTTTACCCGAAACCCACTACCAAACCCGGTCATGAGTATTAATTCTCGGTCAAACATAAGAAAAAAAAACCCGCGCCCCAAAATCCCCAAATTTACCCACAAATTACTATTCACCACGAACCCTAGTTTACCCAACCCTCAAATTAACAGAGATTAAGGGCACAAATGGTACTTCACACAAGACTGACAACGTGTCAGAGGGTGCTGACTCTGAGAGAATGCCAGCATGGCTGATTAGAGCAATATTATTGGATGAAACACCTCATACAATTAATCCAAGGGCTGAGATTTGCAAAGGTGACAAGGCAAATGATCAAGGGCTGTGATTTGAAGTTGAAGCCTATAAATAGAAGACCTCACTCACGAATTGGAGCCAGTTAGGTAGTTAGCTTATTAGTGTTAGGATTAGAGTTATTTTAGGAGTAGCTTAATTTAGAGTAGATTTAATTCAGCTTATTATAGTTCTGGCTTATTGTAATTCTCAGTTTTCAAATTGTACTCAATTTAAGGTTTTTCAATGGAAGTCAACGTTTGGTCAACTCTGCTTATTTATGCTTCTGGTACTGCTTATTCTACTTAATCTCAGCTTATTTCTTTTACTTATTGCTTTCTATAGTTCATTAGTTGGTTAGGATTAGTTAACTTGTCAAGTGCTTTTAAAATCATCAAAAAGTCAAAGATTAGTCAAAACTGCTTAACAGCTAATTTTTCAAGTGCTTAATTTCATATGCTTTTCATTTTTAAATGCTTAAATATAGTTAGTTAATGGTCTAGTATCAAAATCTCAGCTTATTTTTTTGGTCTCATTAGTTAAAATATAAAATCAGATTCATACAATGGTGTTTGGGATAAGGACTATCTGAGGTCAAAATCTATTTGGTATTGTTCATTGACCAAGTTATGAGGTTTGTTTGAACTGATTTGAGGATTAGTTGAGTTGTTTTATTAGGCGTTAAGCTGAGTTAAGGTGAATTAAGGTTTTGAGATTGTAAGATTTAAGTTAGAATTAGAACTGCCTTATTGAGCTGAGGCTTATTTGACTCCTATTTTTAGCATTCTTATGTTCCTTTCAGTAGTGTAAATGAAGATCCAAAAGGTGGATCAGTTTCATCAATGATTGAGAGAATTAAATCCAATTAGCCTAAACTGCTGCAACAGAGGATTTTGTGCAGATCTGCACATTATCTGACCCAACTCAGCTTTTTGTTGGGGCTTCAATTGCTTATCTACTTGTTCTTAGTACTTGATAATTGGTTTGCTTGTAATTAGTAGTGCTAGCTTTTAGGTTCTGTGTTTGGATTCTAATTTAGAGCTTATTCACTAGCTTATTTTATTCTGCAAAAAGCCCTATCAAGTCTGCACTCAAACCAGCATCAGCTCTTTGTTTTCACAACCATCTGATCTAGGGCTTAATTGACTAAGCAATTGATTAGAGAATTTGAGCATTTTTAGGTTTGTAAGTAGTTTTTGATATAAGCTGTTAGATTATGCCTTTGGTTTCCCCTGATAAGTTTTTCCTTAGCTTATTCAGCAGCTTAAAGTAGGTTGATCATGCATTGTTTCTAACCTATATTAGCAACTGCTTATCAGCTTATTGGCTTATTCTAAGTACTTCTCTGGTCATAATTAGTGGTTTTAAGCCTTAATTAGTGAGTTAATCTGTTTTTGAGCTTTTGATAATTTTTAGTGCTTTCTAGCTTATTTTAGGGCTTAATTTAAACTGCTTATTTACCAAATCTGCTTATTAGGGTGTAGTGGATTTCAAATTTCATTTTTCCTAGATTCAAAATTTAATTTTAGATTTACCTGCAAATTTAGATTTTTCCAAAGTCATTTGCTAATTTTAAATCATTTAATTCCTTTATTTTTGTTTTTAATTCATAATTAATATTTAAAAAGTCAAAAACATATTTTTCTTTTTCCCAAAATTTTCTTTAATAAATAGAACGTAGGAAAATTAATTTGGTGCCCGTAGTATTAGAATTTTATAGATTTGACGTTTAGGTTCGTTACTTCGCGTTTTAAAACGTATTTTTAGGATTCCTTTTACGTTTTGTGTTACGTTGCCTTAGTTTAAGATTTTCCCTTGAGTTATTAATCATTTTTAGTTTAAATTTCATTATCTTAGTTTAGAAAAACCAAAATTTCACTTTTTTTCTCCATTCACTACACGATTCACGATCCCGAATCACATATTTCATTCAACCTTCGTCGGGACAACGAACCCCGGGTTTTCACATTATTTCCCTTTTTGTGAATTCCTTTTGGAACTTAATTTATCAAATCATACATATAATATATATTCATATTTTATATTTAGTATCAAAACATATCTGTTCCAAAAATATATTCGACAATGCAGTCTATAAATAAAGGTATATTGAATGTAAATCGTTAAACCAAAACATAATATTCAGCGAATCAACAAACACGAACGATGTTGACACCTAAATCAATATCAGACGATAAAGAGGTATGATATGTGTTTTAATTAAGACTAATTTGTTTATAATTGTATTATAATCTATGTACATGTTATATTAACTTGGTACTTTTCAATGTAAGAAATATGCAGAGTAGGGAAATTTCAAAAAGTCATACTCAACCTTTTTCTCCAGATGTGAAAAAAAAACAACGTATCGATTATTGTTTTATCGGATGATGACGACGTAAAATTACCGATTCAGCATTGATTTAAACATGTCACCAAATACATATGTCGGTATTAATGTTTTAATCAAAATTAGTAAATTAATTATGTGTAACCATAATTTCACAAAATATAAGCCATCCATTGTTATATTGACGATGAAGAGGTATCACTAATAGGTTAATTCGCATAATGTCAAACTCGTCAATCAGAAATTCTAATTATCTTTCTAATACCTACAGGTTGTTCCATCAGATGATGAGGTATTATAACATAAATGTGTTTATTATTATTGACATTTATTTGTGTTAGATTTACAAAATTAATTATAAACATAAAATATACAGATTTATGCTGCTGGTGTCAATTGTTATCGAACTACACCAATTTTGAATAAGCAAAAACAAAACAAACGATATTTATACAACATATCTGATGATGATGTTGATTTACATGATACTGATAATGAGGTATTATATAAAATTTTAATTACGTAGTATTTTACATTGTAGTAAACATAAAATGTTTATTAGTTTTTATTTTTTTATGCACTGTTTAGGTTGTTTGTTTGACACACAACAGTCGGAGATTGTCAAAGGCGAAATCTAAAACCGGTAAAAACATATGCAAATTTGATTATTCTGAATATGAATCTGATAATGTGGTATATTTATTAAATATTGGTAATATTTTATTATGTCAAACTCATCAATCAGAAAATCTAAATATCTTTCTAATACTTGCAGGTTGTTCTTTCAAAATCACACAAACGACGTAGGTTGTTCAAGAACAACAAGCGTGTCAACACCAATGATGTTGTTATTATTTCATCAGACGATGAACAAGCACCCAAATTTGATACAATTAAAAAAAATACTAATCATAAACAAGCAGTAGAAAAAATGGTATGAATTTACATTACACTATCATAAATTATCTTTGCTCATGAATACATTATAACTTACACTATGTTTTTATATTATGAATTTGGAATTCTATAAGTCTGATGATAAAGAACAGATTGTCATAAAACATTCTACGACATCACATAAGGCAAAAACCACATTACATAGCAAATGTATGCTGATAGACGAAGATACAGATGATGAATTTATTAATATCCATAGCAACAGTGATGATGGCGTTTGGACAAACATCAATGACTTGGAAGAACCGTTTTATGCTTTAGATGAATATAAGTCCAAATATAATATTCTTGATGACGAAATCATTGAAGACTTCCCAACAGGTTGTTTGTTCTAAAATAATTCTATAAACATTTGTAGTTGTAAAGTGTTTTAAATGCCGGAACTTTATACTTACATAAATTATTTTTGGATTTACGCAGATGATTACAAACATAGTGTGTCAGATGAGGAATATGATAGAGAGATTTTACACAAGCATAACATGAGTGACAATGACATGTGGGATGATATGGTTGATATTGATGGTAAAGTGCATGGTAAACATTGTGGAAAAAACTACATAGATGAAGAAGCTTGGGAAGTCGATTCCAATGCGTATAGTGTGAGATCGGTACCTGATGACAATGATTTAGCAAGTTTTATTAATGACGCCTCTACTGATTATGAAACCACTGATGATGAGAATAGTAATGATGAATTTTGATCAAGCATGTTAAGATTTTCCAAGAATTATGTTTTTATTTGTGACAATTATTATTTTATGACAAGTACTGTTTTATTATGAAGATTTGTTAGTGTCTATATGGTTTATAATGCATGATTTTTATTCAATTACTATGATATATTTTTAATGGTTATTTTGGTGTTTTAATGTTGGTAATTATTATTTCCCACATAATATATCTATACAGCATTTATGAGTATTTTAACGATAATTACAACTAAAAAATATGTAATATACACATACTAAGTTTACGCATTAATAAAAAACGCACGTATTGAACGTATAACTTTATTTTTTTTAAGATATGTTAACATGTAAATTACACATATAATAATAAAGATTGTTACATTTAACTAACAATTTGACCAATTATATCACTAATAGCGTATAAGATTTGAGAATATAAACAGTTGCAACTTAAATAGCAGTTATGAAACGTCGTACCCTTCCGCTGTGTATAAATACATACATATAAACAACGATATATTTCATCATTTCATCATGTGTTATACTCTTTAGTATATAACTTCAATGGCTTCATCATCTTCTAATCCTGATTCAAAGAAGAGTAAACATAGCATAGATACTTCTCCTCCTCCAATCCCTTCAAAATATAAAAAATTTGACATACCCCAAGATATTTGGGACAAATGTCATTCCGGCAAATATGCGACCGAGAAAACATTGGTTGAACTTTATAACAAGCTATTGGGTCCGTCAGTACCCAAGGATCCTGAAAACAGGATTTGAATACAAATTAAGCCAAGTGTTAATCAACCGAAAACAATATTAAGTCACTGAGTGAACAGTCACTCAGTGAGTTACCTTCAAGATTCTCAGGACGAGTCTAAGAAGAAAGATTCACCACTCAGTGAGGCGGAACTCCCTGAGTGTCACTTAAGCCTAAGAAGAAGGTAATGGGTTCAGTTAGTATTGGACAAGAACTCATTGAACCCCAGTCTCCTCAACAACTATAAGTGATTGAAGACTGAAGACTGAAGGCGTAGACTGAAGAACCTAAAGTCTGAAAGAAAGGCAGGATTAGGCGAGAAGAGTTTGAAGAGATAAGGAGAAGTCTTACCGGGCCAGAAACGAACCTTCCCTAAAACGGCAAAAGTCAAGAAGTGTCAGAACTGACACTCGGAAAGACTTTTGGCCTATTCCTATTGGTTTTTGGAAATGACAAATACTGTTGTTGTTGTCAGACACGCATGCTTATTCTTTTTTGTATTTTAATCATCAGTGCTCTTTTATAGGTGTGTATAAATAGGAAGAGATTGAGAAAAGTAGGTTAAGTTTTTGTGCATTAAAAACTTAGACTTTCACAAAACCATTTTTCTCCTTCAAAGAGAAACTACATCCCTGAGATAGCTCTGTAGGTCTTTATTGTTGTCACTCAAGCATAGCTTGAGTTTAGAGAAGAGAAAACACCATACCTTGTCTATTCAATCTCAAGTGTTTATTCCGTAAAACACTTGGCTAATAGATTCTTTGATTAATTTCTAATAAGAATTTAAACGTTGAAAAACATGTGTTTTATATTTACGTTTTACTTATCTGTTATAATTAATCAATACATTAATCTCAGTCATAAACACAATTAGATTAACCTTGTAGTTACTTCTAAGCGTGTTAAGGGAACAACAAGTGGTATCAGAGCCTCTGGTTTATAAAAAATTTTAAAAAACTAAGAGTGCTCAAGGTTTTTAAAACCAAGATCCTACTATGGCTGATATTATTGTGCCCCAGCTCGTCGATAAAAAGGGTGGTAGCTTTTCAGCTGTTGCCCCCAGACTCGAAGCTGGAAAGTTTAGCAAGTGGAAAAAGCGAATGCTTTGCTACTTGACTGGTATGGAACCATACTACATCACTTGTATCAAGGATGGTCCTTTTGTCCCTAAGACTGCTGAGGGGCTAAACAAGCCTAAAGCTCAGTGGACCATTGATGTGAGAAGGGTGGTCAATCAAGACCAACGCTTGAAAAGCATAATTATATCTTGTCTTCCTGACAATATAATAGAACCAATCATTAACTGTTCAACAGCCAAGCAAACTTGGAATGACTTGATTAATAGCTTTGAAGGTCCCTCAGATACCAAGAAAAACAAGATCATGAACCTGAAACTTGAGTACAATACTTTCAGGGCAAAGGGCTCTGAAAGCCTCTCTCAGACATATACCAGATACAAGACCCTGATAAACGAATTATCAAATGATGGTGTAGTTTTGTCTAAGCATGAGATCAGTGTTGGCTTTGTCAACAGTCTCCCTGAGAAGTGGCTAAACTTCTCACAAGGCCTCAGGAATGCTAATCACATTCAGACCCTTGAGCTCCCTGAGATCTATGGGAAGTTTGTCTATGAAGACAACTTAATCTCTAGGAGATACCCAACCTCAAAAGCTCTTGAGACCAAAAAGGCCTTGACCTCCTCACCCATATCAACTGCCTTTTATTCTAATGGTGTTGTGCAGGATTTTCAAGAGGATTCTGAAGATGAGATTGATGAAAGAACTGGTGATGAGTACCTAAATTATTTAATTGGAATTCCAAGAAAGGGCACTCCTTGCTAATTCAAAAGTTTTAACAAAAGAAATTAGTCTAACTTTTCAAAAGCTAAAGCAAATGAAACCACTGAATGTTTCAGATGTGGTAGAAAGGGTCATTTTGCTAAAGACTGTTATTCAAAAACCATCTCAAAACCCTCTTATAAGTTTTCTGGAAACAGTTCCTCAGGAACTAGCAAGTTTCAACCTAGAATGCTTCAGTCGACCCAACATTTTCAAAACAATAATGTTCAAAAGGGTCAAAAAGACTTTGAGGCTAAATATAAGAAAGCTAAGGCTAAACTTGCTCTTCTTGAAACTAATCCCTCAATGTCTCAGGCTGCTCAAACTTCCAAACCTGTTCAGATAAAGAACAAGGTTCTTGTAGCAGAAGCTTATGACTGAGATGAAGAAGAGGTCTCCTCAGAAGATGAGGAAATTAGAGTGAGTGCACTGATGGCACTTTCTGAAGGAGATTAGGTGGCTGTTGGAAAAAGCCATGCAACAAATGGAGAATGGGTGAACATAACCATGAAGAAGGTAAATATTTTACTTTCAATGGATGATCATTCTGACTGGCAGTCCTATATGAATTATATTTGTGTAGATCTTAAGTTTGTAGAAGAACAAAGGCTTAACTTGCTTTCAAAATATAACAATCTTGTGTTAGAATTGAATAAGTGTATAGATGAATTGCTTGTATTAAAACAAGCCAAGTTAGAAACTATTACACTACAAATTCAAAACACTGAGATTTTGAAACAAAATCAAGCCCTTCAAATTGAACTTAACAAAGAAAAGGCTGTCATTGAAGGCTGGACAAAAAAGAACCCCAAAGTCTCTGAAACTATGAGTCTAATTCCTAATAATAACTAGAAAATTATAGGAATAGACCAGCTCACTGCAACCCCAAGTCAAATGACTGGATTGTCAGGGACAACCCAGTCAGTAAGTTACCAAACTTTGAGACTGGAAAAATCTTGCTTCCTGAAAGTCAGGCTCTGAAAAATATGCTTGGACTCACTGACCAACCCAGTAGTACTGAGTCAGTCAATGAGTCTGAATCAGAATCATTCACACCACTCCCACCTCTGAATATCCTTCAGGGTGCTGCACCAAACTCAGACCTCCCACCATTGGTCTACTCTCAGTATTCTCCAAAGGAGAAGCCAGGAATGGGAAAAACCATCCTGAAAAGGCAAACCCCTGAAGTCTCAGTTCATTCTGACGACTCATCAACTTCAGTCCCTTCTAAAGTAAAAACAAAAAGCCCTGACTAAAAAATTGATCAGTTGGCTGAGCTTGTCAGGAAGCTGAGTGAGAAGATTGAATCTTCTGAGAAACCTTGTCAATCCAAGATGAAGGAACCCAAATTAGCTTTCTCAAGCACCAAACAAAAACCCTCCAAATCCCAGAAAAGGTCTGAGCTGTGTCACTATACCAATCATTTCACTGATGATTGTTATAGAATCCTTTACTGCATGATATGCAAAAAGGAAGATCACAGGACCTCTGATCACCAATCATACACAGCCACATCGAAGATGGCAAACTTTAAAGCACAGACTTTAAAATACACTTCTGATACTAAACAGAAACAGAAACAAAAGGCCAAGCCTTTTGCACCTTGCCCTCACTGTGGCTTCAATGACCACCTTCCTAAGGATTGTCTAATGGACAACTGTTGTGAAATTTGTGGAGATCCTACTCATGACACCTCAGGACATGAGATGGTCATTCAGACTAGAAGAGGTATGACCAAGTCATCCTCTTAGTCTACTGAGTCTACCTCTGTAATCAAAAGCAAAACATGTGGTAGCTCAGTCCACTCAACCACTGACCATGAATCAATTGTTACTTTTAAGAAGGCTACTAAGTCCAAGCCCTCCAAGATGAGGGGTCCTAGAAAGAACTAACTCAGTTTACCATTTGTGCAGAGGCATGCCAGGGAGCCTATTTGTCATCTAGATAGTGGATGTTTAAGGAGCATGACTGGTGTGAAAGAGTATCTGCACAAATATGTAGAAGAACGAGGACCCAAGGTGATTTTTGGAGATAATTCATCATGTCTCACTGAAGGTTATGGTTCGGTAAACTGTGGTGGTATAGTCTTTACTAGGATAGCTTATGTTAATGGTCTCAAGTACAATTTGATCAGTGTCAGTCAACTATGTGATGCAAAGTACATAGTTCAGTTTGATAATAAGCAAGGAACCATCTTCAATGCAAATAAGGAAGTTGTCCTTATTGCATCAAGAAGACAGGATGTTTATGTGTTAAACATGACTAGTCTAACTCATAATGGAACCTGTCTCTTTGCTAAGGCCACTGAAACCCTCAAATGGCTTTGGCACAAGAGACTCTCCTACTTGAACTTCAAAAACATAAACAATCTTGTAAAACAAAACAAGGTCCTTGGCTTACCATTACTTGTGTTTTCAAAGGATAAACCATGCTCTGCCTGTGAAAAAGGTAAACATCATAGAGCATCCATTAAAACCAAAACAAACTTTTCCATCAGGAACTACCTTCATCTTCTCCATATGGATCTCTTTGGGCCCATCAGTCCTAGATCCATTAACCATGAGAAGTATACTCTGGTCATTGTGGATGAATACTCAAGATATACTTGGGTTTACTTCCTAACCAAAAAGAGTCAGGCAGCTGAAACAATCATGTCCTTTGTCAGGAACATTGAAAATCAAAATGACATTAAAGTCAAACAGATTAGAACTGACAATGGAACAGAGTTCAGAAACTATGAACTTGAATGTTTCTGTGATGAGAAAGGAATTTCCCAAAAATTTTCCTCTCCTTACACACCTGAACAAAATGGTGTTGCTGAAAGGAAGAATAGAACACTCATTGAAGCTGCCAAGACAATGCTAAATGGATCAGTCCTTTCCAAACATTTTTGGACTGAAGCAGTTAAAACTGCCTGTTATTCACAAAATAGATCCGTCATTGTCAAGAGACATAGCAAAACCCCTTATGAGTTATTCAAGGGAAGGATCCCTGACATCAGCTACTTTCATGTCTTTGGGTGTCCTTTGTTTATTCATAATCACAAGGATCACTTAGGGAAATTTGATGCCAAAGCTGATGCTAGATACTTTCTAGGATACTCTCTTGTCTCAAAGGACTTCAGGGTGTTCAACACTAGGAGACAACAAACTGAGGAAACATTCCATGTTACCTTTGATGAGAGCACTAATGCAATCAGTGTCTCTAACACCTCTGTGGAAGAAATTGGTATTGATGATTCATCAAGATACCCTCCTGATGAACATCATCCTGACAGTGATCCTTCCACTCAGTACCAAGCAAATGCTGATATCTCCTACTACATCATCCCTCACAACCTTCCTTACCCAACCATCACTGAGTTTGTTGAAGCACAAAGAAGTACTGATGCAATCAATCAGTCTGAACATAGTGCTCAGGAACCAAACAATCTCAGTGATCAGTCAACTCAGTCAGACACTCAAGATGCTGAAGATCATCATGTGTCTGTACCAGACCCTATCAATCAGGCCTCCTCAAGTTCTAATCAGTTTCCAAGACCTGAGGACAGTTGGACTAGGTCTCAGGATATAGAACTTGTCAATATAATTGGAGAGCCTACTGAAGGCATGCTCACTAGAAGCATGGTTTCACAACTAAGAGCAGCCTCTGCCAATGAATGCCTATTTGTGGACTTCATCTCCACAATTGAACCCCAAAGTGTCAAAGAAGCACTTAAATATCCAAGTTAGGTTCAGGCCATGCATGATGAACTGGAACAAATTGACAGAAACAAGGTAATGACCTTGATCAAATGCCCTGAAGATGTTTCAGTCATTGGCATGAAATGGGTGTTTAAAAACAAATCTGATGAAAAGGGCATAGTCATTAAAAACAAGGTCAGACTTGTAGCCCAAGGCTATAATCAACAAGAAGGCACTGACTATGAAGAAACATTTGCACCAGTAGCAAGGATGGAAGCCATCAGGATCTTCCTTGCATTTGCAACCTACATAAACTTCAAAGTGTACCAAATGGATGTAAAAAGTGCATTCCTAAATGGCTCACTGAAAGAAGAAGTTTATGTTCAGCAACCTCCTGGATTTGAAAGTAGTGAGTTTCCTGACTATGTCTACAAGCTTAACAAAGCCCTTTATGGACTGAACCAAGCACCCAGGGCATGGTATTAAACTCTCTCAGCCTTCCTGATCCAAAACAAATTTGTCAGAAGCAAGATAGACAACACATTGTTTATCTACAGGAAAAATAATGATGTCATACTAGTACAAGTATATGTTGATGACATCATCTTTGGCTCAAGAAGTTATAAACTTTGCAAACAGTTTGAAAAACTGATGGCAAAGAAATTTGAAATGAGCATGATGGGAGAACTGACTTACTTCTTTGGACTGCAAATCAAGCAGACAGATAAAGGAACCTCTATCAGTCAAGAGAAGTATGTCAGAATCCTACTGAAGAAGTATGAGCTCAGTGACTATGCCTCAGTCAAAACTCCCATGGTTCCACCAAACAACCTTGGTCCTGACCTTACTAGAAAACCAGTGAATCAAACTCTTTTCAGAGGAATGATTGGGTCACTGATGTATCTACTTGCATCAAGGCCTGACATCCAATTCTCAGTCTGTTTGTGTGCCAGATATCAATCTGACCAAATAGAATCTCATCTCACAGCTGTGAAAAGGATACTCAAGTACCTGAAAGGTACTCCAAACCTTGGATTATACTATCCAAAATGTTCAGGCTTTGATCTCAAAGGATACTCAGACTCTGACTATGCTGGATGCAACATGGATAGAAAAAGCACCTCAGGCTCATGCCAAATCCTAGGTGGAAAAGTAGTCTGTTGGAGTGCTAAGAAACAACAATCAGTTGCCATGTCCTCAAATGAAGCAGAATATGTAGCAGCTGCCAGTTGTTGTGCAAATGTACTTTGGATGAAAAGTTAACTCAGTGACTATGGAATCCAGTATAAGATGGTTCTCATCTTTTGTGATAACACAAGTGCAATTTCCATCTCAAACAACCCTGTTCTTCATCAGAAAATAAAACACATTGATATTAGATATCATTTCATCAGGGACCATGTCATGAATGGTGACATTGAATTACACTTCATTCCTACTGAATATCAGCTAGCTGATATATTCACCAAACCATTGGATGAACCAACTTTCACAAGACTGAAAGCTGAATTAGGAATGCTGGATATTGAGAATCAGTCCACTGATTGAATCCATCCAACTAAGTGTAAATTCTGAAAACCTCAGGTCCTTGACCCAATGTGTTCCTCTGTGAAAAAGATCACTGAATCACTTTCCCTAAACCCCTCACTGAATGAAAAGTCATTCAGGGCCCTCCAAATGACATTCAATGCTAACTTAAATGCTCTAAGTATCTAGTTAGTAAATGTCCGAGGTTGGTAACTGAATTCTTATTTAATATAAGAATATTTGTTCTTTTGCGTTCTGGCATCCACCTCTGGGCCCTCACTTACCCACTTGGCATTTAATGCCTCTTCTCTCAAATAAAAAATATGTGATGATGTAATCTCTGCAAATTACACCTTTTGCAGACGGCACAGCTGTTCACCTCGACTGTTGCGCAAAACCCGGGAAAGTGGAGTGGTTGCGCATTAAATGCGGATCCCAAACGTTTTATACAAAACGGTTTTCAAAAATTTCTTTTGAGAAAATAAACCGCTTAATGCCTAAACCACCCCTCCTCTTCACTTTCCTATAAATACCCCCACACAAATTAAACACACACGTTTTTTAAAAAATCTTAAGAATATTATTGCCCTTTTTCTTCCAAAACTTTTGTGTGTGTGTTTATCATCTTTAGAAATCCAGACCATTTTTTTCGTAAATCCAAGACCCTTTACGCAAATGGCTACTTCTAAGGCTATAACCTACGCCCCAAATGTGGAATTCACAATGGAGGCTGTGGACAGGACCAAAAATAACGTTGTAGGAAACTTTTCCTACCCTGAAAAGTTTTGGGCGTACATGAATGTGGTTAAGTATCTACAAAACTGCTTTCTTGCTATGGCGTTCACAAAAACCCCCTCAGTCATTTATAATGACTATCTGAGGGAATTCTAGTGTACTGCAGTGGCAACAAGCCCTGAGGACACCAAAGACTCAATAATCACTTTCTCAGTGATGAATGAGAGAAGGACCCTCTCCTTTGATTACCAAACCTTCATCAAGGCCATAGGTCTTGATTTCACTGAGAATTTTAAGCCCAACCCTACTGACCAAGAAGTAAAGGCCGAATTGCTTTTACGAGGGCCACATGACCCAAAACAACCTGATGTGGCCCCAGGAACCCTTATGGCCAAAGCGCCTATCATTAAGACTTGGTTCCATCCTGTCTGGAGGATCTTGATGACCTTTGTCATTCAGGTCCTTGGGGGCAATAAATCGTCCACGGAATAGTTGAATGCATCACAACAATTGATGGTGTTCAGTCACCTGGAGGGTAGAAAGATAGACATCGGAGGAATAATCTTCCGTGACCTCGTAGCCAAGCTCTCAAGAAAATCTAGGTAAAGACACATGTCTTACCCTAAGTTCATGTTGCGAATTAAACTTAAGCAGTTTGTACGGCTGTTGATACAAGAACAGTTAAGACTGTTGATACAAGGACAATTAAGACTGCTGATGGAAGAGCAGTTAGAACTGCTGAAGGAAGATCAGTTAGGACTGCTTAAGAGATCAAGATGAAACCGTTTGAAGATAATTATAGAAAAGATATGGTAAATATCTTATTTGTATAGAATGATATGGTTCGATGTTTAACGTGTAAAGGACTCTTTACATTATAAAAGGAGATCCTTAGATTAGGGTTTTATATACATGTCATACAATACGATATACATATATCATTCAGATCTATTGTAATCGTTCAATATAGTGAAGTGATAAGTTTGGTTGATATCGTTGTTCTTATTGTTTTACTTATTCAATCACCAAACGTAATCATATATTCTTCTAAGTACTTGGTAGTAAATTCCGCGTGCTATCAAGTATACACTCAAAGTATCTCCAACACAACGTGTGTGTTTAGATCCGGTCAAGTGGTATTAGAGACCAAGGTTTTTGATACGTTGAGTTTAGAAGAATTCAGAAATATTTACTCACTAGCAATCCAAGAAGATGGACATGGAGACACCTCAAACCTCAATCCTTACTAAACTCCCCATGCTGAAACAGAATGAATACGACTTATGGCGGCTCAGGATAGAGAAATACTTCATGGTGCAAGACTATGCATTATGGGATATTATTATCAATGGTGATTCCTTCAAACCAGTTGCTGTTGAAGAAACACGTACTGATGGTTCCAAGGTCACAAAGCTTAACACTGAGCCAGTTACAAACGAGGAGAGAATCAAAAAGAAGAATGATCAGAAGGCTAGGAATTTGTTACTAATGGCAATTCCTAATGATCAAGTGCTGAACTTTAGCCATTACGAATTGGCTAAAACTCTTTTTGAAGCAGTGGTGGAAAGATTTGGTGGCAATGAGGCTACCAAAAAGGCACAGAAAACCCTACTCAAGCAAAGTTATGAGAACTTTACTGCATCAAGCAATGAAACTTTGGATCAAATCTTTAATACGCTTTAGAAGATCATCAGTCAACTTACTGTGTTGAAGATTTTGATACCCCAAGAAGACCTCAACATGAAGTTTCTAAACAGTTTACCTGCTGAATGGAATACTTATGTTGTGGTTTGGAGCAATAAACCAGAACTGGAGAATATGACAATGAATGAGCTTTACAATAATCTCAAGATTGTTGAGCAAAAGGTCAAGAAGAGTGGTAGCACCAGTTCCAGTTCAGGGAATATGGCTTTTGTATCTTCTTCAAACAGTTCTAAACATGAAGATGAAGAAGCAGTTGGTACTGCTATACCAACAGTTCAGGGAATATGGCTTTTGTATCTTCTTCAAACAGCTCTGATACCATAATTGTAACACCCCAACCCAATGAGGGTAAAGATGTCACACTAATGGTTTCACATCAGATCAAACAAAACATACATTCAATAGTAATACAAAGATTCTCAAAGGTTACAAATGAAATACTGAATACACAAGGATACAAGGGAAACAAAAGCTAATTACTAAGTCTGCAAAAGCAACTCCTTCTAATGGTCTCTACTTCAGAATAACTATCAAAGTCTTCTAAGTCCAAAAGTCTCTTCACTCATACCCAAAACCCGTCGTCCTGCTTATTACCTGCCGCACACGAAAAAGAAAACGTGCGGCTGAGCTTAAAAAGCTCAGTGAACAGATACATATACAAAGCAAAGAATAACGAAACAAAAACATAATATGGGCAATGGGAATGTCAGAAGGTATAAGAGAAACAAATGGATAATAAGAGAAGAGTAGGATAGTCATCTACCACGAGCCCAGAAACTCAAAGTCATAATCTCAAAGTCATCATCTCAAAATCATAGTCTCACAATCAGAGGGGATACCTCTCAGGCAACCAGATAATATGAGGGGTGTCCTCATGTATCATAATAGTGGAGTGATCAGCTCCCAGAAATGTGAAAGGCGTGTATAGCACACAGCACCAGTCACCTCAAAGTCATACTCAAAGTCATACTCAAATTCACAAACAAGCCTAGGATTGCAATCCATACGCCCCCAAACTCAAAGTCATAATCTCAAAGTCATAATGGCCATAGCAGATAATATAAAAGGGACGGTGTGAGAAATCACTCCCCCACACAGGAGTCATGCCAGTGGTGCATCACAGACATGGCCAGGTTACCTTCCTTGCTAGGAAAGAACAAAAATGGCTCGGGTATCAAACTAAGAGTCATGTCTCAAAATCATAACACAAGGTCATATATCAAGAGGTGCATCTCAAAGTCATATCAAAAGTAATATCAAGGTTCATTCAAAGGGAACATAGCAATGGCTTGGGAAATCTTAACTGAATCATAACTCAAAATCAATGTATGGCATATGAGAACCCTTACTGAAAAAGGCAGAGTATCTGTACCTTATCCGATAGCAAAACAAACCAAATGTAGATCACAAAACACCGGATTACTCCCGCTTCAGCGAATCTACATGAATTATAATTGTACTTATAAGTTTCATGGCTTTATGATTTCATAGTTTCTTAAACATAAGGTTTCATTTTAGTTTCTCTCCATCTTAGGTAACTTTACACATTCAGTAACTTTAGTTATTATCATTCCTGTTTATCAACTTATTAAAGATGACCATGTTAGTAGGTTAAGGTTCATAATGCCTTTTACATAAGTTCAAGGTTAAATATGACAAGTTTCTATAAGTTAGGGTTTTTAATTGCAAACATCCCAAAGTTAAGGGTCTTGAATGAAAATATTGCAAACTACTAATTTAAGTGCATCATTTATTCAGAATCACATCTCCCGTCCTTTAAGTTTCATAGATTACACATTACACCCTTGATTTACCCAAAATCACCAAATAAACCTTATAATTATGCAAATTACACTTCAACCTTTATTATGTTCATAATTACACAACTAACCCTCATATTTACTAAATTACAGATTATACTCTCAAATATAAGTGTGGCACGAATCAAACCTTCAAGTTTCATAAAATTACACATTTAGTCCCTTTAGTTTTTAAAATAACACGAAGCACCTTTCAAAACCCTTTTTATACTTTTCATCAGGTTCTAACAGTTTTAAGCTTGAAATTGTTAGGTTTTCTATAAATCTAAAATTATATAAGAACTCAGAAATAAATTCCGCAAAAATTCCCAGAGATGCACAAATGTCTTAAGTATTTTATCTAATTTTTCCATATTTTATTAAGTAACAAAGCTATGGATTAAAATTCACTTAAACCAACTCGTCCAGATTTCTGATTAATTTTGCTATACGAAAAGTTATTAATTAGAAACCTTTTAAGAAAAATTTACAAAAATCTATAAAAATTCCAGGAAGTAATAGACATCTTAAAGATTACCCAATTCAAAGTTAACCTCTTAATTCGACACGGTTTGGAAATTAAAATTCAAAAACCCGGACTGATTTTCCAAACTCACAAATCCGATCAGACACATAATTTTCTAAAAATCAAAAAGTAACCTTCCAGGCCTCCAAAAATTACAAACTAAATTTTCCCAGGTAGCCATTTCGTTGAACTTAGTTTTAGACTCTTAAAACACCCAAAAACTCGATTCCATCATAAAGTTACAGCCGGTTAAAGTCGACCAAAAATTCAACTCAGAATCAGGCCTCACAGAAACATGTCCATCTTAGTGTTTTCGTCATTCAAATCATTAGTTCTTGGCACCAATCGATTTTGGGTGAGTCCATAACACATTTAGGTCGGTCTATAACAGATTTAACATGATCACAATGAATTATTTCAACACAAAAGTTCAGCCGATTCATTCATACGATTTTAGGGTTTTGTTAGTTTATGATTTTATGTGATAACTCTTGTGGTTAATTCGACTAGAATCAAAAGAAAAACAAGAAACAATGATCGAATATAGTAGGTGATACAATACCCTCGTAGATCACGAAGAACACGAACACGACAAAAATCAAAACACCACACGAAACTCTCTTTTCTTCCTCCTTCTTCCTTGATCGACCGAACAGCCACCATAGGGTAAAAAACATGGTTTTTGGTTAGCTTTTGCCTCACAAAATTCGAATGGATCTTGGTTGGTGTTAGAGGTTTACCTTGTGATGATTAAACACGGATTATGAACAATACTGAAGCCTCCTTTGATGATTCTTTGGATCGTGGCAGCAGCAACAATAAGAACAGCCGAAGGTTTGTTTTTGAGAGAAGTTTAGGGTTCTTGTTTTGGGAGGATCGGTTATAGAGAAAAAAAATGGGAACCGAAAATTTGTTTAGGATAATAAGGAAGGAGTAAATCACATTAAGGACTTACCATAATTTGTGCAATCATGAACTTGGTCATGTTTATGGTCCAGGGGGGGGGCGGCATATAACATAGTTCTTTCTTCTTCTTTTTTTATACCACATTGTATAATGTAATGTTTTAATTATTTTTGAACTTAGGTTAAGTGTACTTAACATTACTTGTATAGTTTTTATATTTTCTCAAAATTTTAGGTTCGAGGGTATTTTTGTCATTCCGGATTATATTAGTTTCGGGGTTTTACAACTCTTCCCCTCTTAAAAAAAAATTTTCGTCCTCGAAAATTGGAGTCGCAAAGTTAAACGAAGTCGTAGCAAGTCGCAACATATCATCACAAACATTCTTATGCCCAGGGAGTTTCTTTCAAAAAGATCTTCAGACCAAAAGTTTCTCATGACTCAGATCAAAACGAGGTGGGTTCAAATTTCTCAAAAGGAGACAAAATAAGTTGATTTCTGATCGAAAGGTCCATGCAATATAAACTGGACGATAGGTGAATCTTTAGAAAGCTCATATAGAATACGAACACGAATTTCAAATCGAATTAATCGCATCATCCGTAGGAAGTTCTAAAAGGAGTTTCAGGACTTATAACTGAGGTCAACAGAATTCAAATCAAGAGTTCAAACTCAATCAGATATCTAATGAACGAAAACAGGGTACACACACAGGTAGAATGAACCTAATGCCTCACTATTCGCGGATTATCCAACGGAGTTCAAATTCTAAACTTCTTAGGTACTTCCCAAGATATCCTATGCCCACAACAAGTGCACGTCATATGATGTAAGTATTATCACGTTGGCCAGACGTCATAATACTGGCATCATATAAATATGCCCTCATGATGGTCATACTTTATCTCAAATCGTAATCAAAACCACCTATCTTAATCCACCTAGTACTTCTACAGTCTCAGAGGTCAACAAAAACAATTGCCACAGTCAAGAGAGAAACCAAAACTATTCGCAAGAGTCTCAAAATCCCAGATTGCCTAGCAGAAGTGAGGTACGCCGTCACGAGCATCACATCTTCCACAAATTACCAAAATCTCTCAAAACAAAGTCATCACCGAACATACGAAAAATAAATACGAACTGAAATGCTTCAAGGGAACTTAAATCATAAGAGGATCTTATTACTGTTTAACGAAATTTAAGAGGGTTAACGAAATGAAAGTTAGTCGCCAAGAACTTTGGCCTTCATAGAATCAATTCTTCCAATCATAAAAGGTCTGTTTCAAAATCCGTTCATTCAACACATCCAATCTCCTCAAGTCCGGTTAATCTGTTTTTGTCTGTCCATCAGTCGGAAAGTGAAATTTAGATCGGGAACTGGTGTTTGGTTCGTCGATCCTCCTGCATTTCTGCTTGGAATGTGATGGAGTGTTGTGGATTTCTGGCACGATCTTTAAATCTCTTCATCATACAGTCTGCTTCCGCTCTCAATTCATCTTAGTACAACCAAAATGAATAGGGAAGTGAGACTGTGCGTCTTCATCAGCTCCAGGTTCGCCATCTTGACTAGATCTTCTGCATCGCCCACACTTCTGTATTGAAAGGAATGTCTTCACTCTTCATGGTAGCCTCCGTTGTTGTCAACTCCAGGTCAGGCAAAGAACACCGTTGTCTCAACAAACATCAAACTCTCGGAATACACAAATGATCGTCAAATTTCTAACAAGGTGCAAAAATGATTTTCATGTTCTTCCTCGTCTCTGAATGTACCATTAAGTCATACAATGACCATATGCCCAGTACTCATGAGACAATATCATCTATCAATTTCACCAAGATCGTCAGAGCTATAGCTAATACTATTAGCGTCACCAACCGTCATAGCAGTCGTTTATGAATACGGAAGGCGATTTCAAGAATAAGATCAATTCATCCGAAAGGAAAAACTTCGCGCTCTGAATTTAAACAAACATATAGTCGTTTCAGGGTGGAGGAATATTGGTTCCTAACAGTATTACGATTCAGCTTCCAGAAATCAATACATATCTCCTGTCATCATTCTTCTTTATTGCGAACAAAACTGAATTACACCAAGAGAATGCACTTAAGCAAACTTACTTTACACTCCGGTGGGAAACTTGGTGGTTCAATCAGAAATCGTGTTTCAGAAAATTCAGGGTGCCAAATAGCGTTCAATACAAGGTTCATGCTCAGACGATTCAAGTGCCAAATAGCTCCCAAGATAAGGTTCATTCATTAGCGTACGAAATGGGTTCTAGGAAAAACTTCATACACGCTAAATTAACACAAGAGACTCCAGAGTAATAGTGATAGCAGAGGGTTTATCAATCGGTAATCATGGTAGGGAGTTCAAAATTGTTGCAAACGTTAAAGGTGAGACATAGAAGGGAAATTGTCCATATTTGAATGCTCAGTCAGCCGATTCCTTGTCAGAATAAAATTGAAGTTAACTATCCCAAGATAGACGGATCACAAATCAAATCTTTATCATTTAAAAGTGAGAGGGAAAACATTCTTATGCTCGTGGTTACACACCACAAGGCTTCTTATAAGGACAGAGATGGGCGAAACGAAATTGAATAGTGTCGGAAGATTCATAGGTACTTATCAAAAGAAAAAGTCATATAACAAAACATATACCGTACTTCATCGCCATGGAGGTTCTCAGAATGCCCGAATAGGCATCAAAGTGATTAACAAAATGATCAGAGTGCAACGTGGGCCTTTATCAAAATGATTATTGAAAAAAATCTGAAGATGAGGATCCAAACAGTGTCGGGCAATTTTTATGAAATTTCTCAATGCCTTCCAAATTTAATCAGGTTCAAATCTTAGGTGGTGCAAAACATAAGCTTTCGCTTTCCAAAAGTGGTATCAACAGGATCTAACCAAAAGCAAGGCACGGATCAGAGTGATGCGGAAGTAAAGATGCTTAAACAAATGCCTTATAGTCTACCCATTCCTCACTGGTCAAAACTTAGGTTCCTAAGGGAAATTCTAAAGCAAATTTTCAAAGGTTGACTTACGAGTGCCTACAGGGAAAGCTTAGTGGTCCTAACTTACACAGGTCAAGGGTAAATGTATTACGAAATCGCAGCCTGTCGCTCTGATACCATAATTGTAACACCCCAACCCAATGAGGGTAAAGATGTCACACTAATGGTTTCACATCAGATCAAACAAAACATACATTCAATAGTAATACAAAGATTCTCAAAGGTTACAAATGAAATACTGAATACACAAGGATACAAGGGAAACAAAAGCTAATTACTAAGTCTGCAAAAGCAACTCCTTCTAATGGTCTCTACTTCAGAATAACTATCAAAGTCTTCTAAGTCCAAAAGTCTCTTCACTCATACCCAAAACCCGTCGTCCTGCTTATTACCTGCCGCACACGAAAAAGAAAACGTGCGGCTGAGCTTAAAAAGCTCAGTGAACAGATACATATACAAAGCAAAGAATAACGAAACAGAAACATAATATGGGCAATGGGAATGTCAGAAGGTATAAGAGAAACAAATGGATAATAAGAGAAGAGTAGGATAGTCATCTACCACGAGCCCAGAAACTCAAAGTCATAATCTCAAAGTCATCATCTCAAAATCATAGTCTCACAATCAGAGGGGATACCTCTCAGGCAACCAGATAATATGAGGGGTGTCCTCATGTATCATAATAGTGGAGTGATCAGCTCCCAGAAATGTGAAAGGCGTGTATAGCACACAGCACCAGTCACCTCAAAGTCATACTCAAAGTCATACTCAAATTCACAAACAAGCCTAGGATTGCAATCCATACGCCCCCAAACTCAAAGTCATAATCTCAAAGTCATAATGGCCATAGCAGATAATATAAAAGGGACGGTGTGAGAAATCACTCCCCCACACAGGAGTCATGCCAGTGGTGCATCACAGACATGGCCAGGTTACCTTCTTGGCTAGGAAAGAACAAAAATGGCTCGGGTATCAAACTAAGAGTCATGTCTCAAAATCATAACACAAGGTCATATATCAAGAGGTGCATCTCAAAGTCATATCAAAAGTAATATCAAGGTTCATTCAAAGGGAACATAGCAATGGCTTGGGAAATCTTAACTGAATCATAACTCAAAATCAATGTATGGCATATGAGAACCCTTACTGAAAAAGGCAGAGTATCTGTACCTTATCCGATAGCAAAACAAACCAAAGGCAGATCATAAAACACCGGATTACTCCCGCTTCAGCGAATCTACATGAATTATAATTGTACTTATAAGTTTCATAGCTTTATGATTTCATAGTTTCTTAATCATAAGGTTTCATTTTAGTTTCTCTCCATCTTAGGTAACTTTACACATTCAGTAACTTTAGTTATTATCATTCCTGTTTATCAACTTATTAAAGATGACCATGTTAGTAGGTTAAGGTTCATAATGCCTTTTACATAAGTTCAAGGTTAAATATGACAAGTTTCTATAAGTTAGGGTTTTTAATTGCAAACATCCCAAAGTTAAGGGTCTTGAATGAAATTATTGCAAACTACTAATTTAAGTGCATCATTTATTCAGAATCACATCTCCCGTCCTTTAAGTTTCATAGATTACACATTACACCCTTGATTTACCAAAAATCACCAAAAAAACCTTATAATTATGCAAATTACACTTCAACCTTTATTATGTTCATAATTACACAACTAACCCTCATATTTACTAAATTACAGATTATACTCTCAAATATAAGTGTGGCACGAATCAAACCTTCAAGTTTCATAAAATTACACATTTAGTCCCTTTAGTTTTTAAAATAACACGAAGCACCTTTCAAAACCCTTTTTATACTTTTCATCAGGTTCTAACAGTTTTAAGCTTGAAATTGTTAGGTTTTCTATAAATCTAAAATTATATAAGAACTCAGAAATAAATTCCCCAAAAATTCCCAGAGATGCAAAAATGTCTTAAGTATTTTATCTAATTTTTCCATATTTTATTAAGTAACAAAGCTATGGATTAAAATTCACTTAAACCAACTCGTCCAGATTTCTGATTAATTTTGCTATACGAAAAGTTATTAATTAGAAACCTTTTAAGAAAAATTTACAAAAATCTATAAAAATTCCAGGAAGTAATAGACATCTTAAAGATTACCCAATTCAAAGTTAACCTCTTAATTCGACATGGTTTGGAAATTAAAATTCAAAAACCCGGACTGATTTTCCAGACTCACAAATCCGATCAGACCCATAATTTTATAAAAATCAAAAAGTAACCTTCCAGGCCTCCAAAAATTAAAAACTAAATTTTCCCAGGTAGCCATTTCATTGAACTTAGTTTTAGACTCTTAAAACACCCAAAAACTCGATTCCATCATAAAGTTACAGCCGGTTAAAGTCGACCAAAAATTCAACTCAGAATCAGGCCTCACAGAAACATGTCCATCTTAGTGTTTTCGTCATTCAAATCATTAGTTCTTGGCACCAATCGATTTTGGGTGAGTCCATAACACATTTAGGTCGGTCTATAACAGATTTAACATGATCACAATGAATTATTTCAACACAAAAGTTCAGCCGATTCATTCATACGATTTTAGGGTTTTGTTAGTTTATGATTTTATGTGATAACTCTTGTGGTTAATTCGACTAGAATCAAAAGAAAAACAAGAAACAATGATCAAATATAGTAGGTGATACAATACCCTCGTAGACCACGAAGAACACGAACACGACAAAAATCAAAACACCACACGAAACTCTCTTTTCTTCCTCCTTCTTCCTTGATCGACCGAACAGCCACCATAGGGTAAAAAACATGGTTTTTGGTTAGCTTTTGCCTCACAAAATTCGAATGGATCTTGGTTGGTGTTAGAGGTTTACCTTGTGATGATTAAACACGGATTATGAACAATACTGAAGCCTCCTTTGATGATTCTTTGGATCGTGGCAGCAGCAACAATAAGAACAGCCGAAGGTTTGTTTTTGAGAGAAGTAGGGTTCTTTTTTTGGGAGGATCGGTTATAGAGAAAAAATGGGAACCGAAAATTTGTTTAGGATAATAAGGAAGGAGTAAATCACATTAAGGACTTACCATAATTTGTGCAATCATGAACTTGGTCATGTTTATGGTCCAAGGGGGGGGGGGCGGCATACAACATAGTTCTTTCTTCTTTTTTTTATACCACATTGTATAATGTAATGTTTTAATTATTTTTGAACTTAGGTTAAGTGTACTTAACATTACTTGTATAGTTTTTATATTTTCTCAAAATTTTAGGTTCGAGGGTATTTTTGTCATTCCGGATTATATTAGTTTCGGGGTTTTACAAAAGATCTTTAATGAAGATCTTTTTCAAATTGCTGAAGATGATTTGGAAGCTATGGATTTGAAGTGGCAGTTGGCTTTGATAAGCATCAGGGCTAAGAAGTATTACCAAAGGACTGGGAATAAGATTACTTTCAATGGAAAAGATGTTGCTGGGTATGATAAGTCTAAGGTGGAATGTTTAATTGTCACAAGTTGGGACACTTTGCCAGGGAATGCAGAGGTCCAAGACAACAAAGTAACCAGGGTTAAGGGTTTCAGAATCAGCAAGGGTCAAGGAGAACAGTAAATGTTGAAGAGCCTTCTTCCAAGGCTATGGTAGCTGTAGATGGAGCTGGATTTGATTGGAGCTTCATGGAGGAAGAAGAGGAACCAGCTAACTTGGGATTGATGGCTTTCTCAGACATTGAGGTATATAAACCTGAAAAATGTTCTAACTCTTGTCGTGCTTTAAAGGATTATGAAAATATTTTGAAACAGTATGGTGATCTTAAAACTGAATTTAATCAAATAAGTTTTAGTCTGTCAAATCATAAAAGAGGATTAGCTGTTTTGGAAGAACAAATTGTGTTTTATAAACAGAATGAGTCAAACTTTACTGATGAGATAGGTCTTTTAAAGAGGGAATTGGAAATAAAAGAAAATAAAATGACTGTACTTGTATATGACCTAGAGAAGCTTAAAAAGGAGAAAGAAAACATCCAGTTAAGTGTAGACACTCTTGAATATACTTCAAATGGAGTTAAAAAGATTGTAGAGAGTCAAATACTTAACAAAGCTAAATCTGGTTTAGGTTATAAGTCAGTTGCACCCCCCTTTAGAGGAATGTTTGCTCCACCAGGATTAGATATAGCTCATACATGTTTAGAAGAGTTTAAGGATATGGAATTTCCTGGATATGGTGTTAAGATTAGTGAGAATCCTGTTAAATTTGTTAAGGCAGAAGATGCTTTTGTGAGTGCTAGTGATAAATCTCTTTCTGAGGAAAAGATGTCCTCTGATAGGAACTCAGATGCTCTAACTATTGAGGAGTGGACATCTGATGATGAGAATATAGAGGTTAAGGAAAAACCTAATGCTGTTAAGGTAGAAGTTAAACATGCTCCTAAAGTGGTTAAGACTAAAAACATAAAACCAGTTAGGAAAAATGTTAGATATGCTGAGATGTATAGGACTAAGAACAGATCATCAAGTTCTGAGAGTAGTCATAGGAATTGGAATCATTCAAAATCTAAGAAAATGGATGATAGGTTTGCTATGATTAGAAAATTATGTTTTGTCTGTGGAAGTTTTGAGCATATGGCTGCTTATTGTGATTCTAACCCAAGAAAAAAGAGGGTTACTGGGAATGCTAGGGTGAACAGGAATAACAATGCTAGGGTAACTCAAAATGGTCCAACCAGATTGACAAACCCTAATGCAAATCATAAGATGTCACCTAAGGCTGTTATGTTAAAGACTGGCATCAAAACAGTTTCAACTGCTCGTCAAAATCAGTGGTTTAATAACAAGCAAACTGTTTCTAGTGCAAAGCAATTTTCAAATCATGCACAAACAGTTAAAAGTCATTTTTATCAGAAAAAAGCAATGGCTAATCAGAAATGGGTGCCTAAGATTAACCAAGCAGTTCCAACTGCTAGACCAGCAAATCCAACTGCTAGGCAATTAAATGTTAAGGGAAAATGGGGCAATGCTGTCAAGGCCTCAGCACATTGGGATAGACATTTTACCAGACCCAATGGTGCATCAAAGACCTCAAACAAGTTTTCTTATCTTGATGCACAAGGCAGATCCAAACCAGTGATGGTTTGGATCCCCAAAAGAAACTAACACCTTTACTTTGTGTGCAGGAACATCCCTCAAATGAAAAACAAGATAGAGGATTTTCAGACAGTGGATGTTCAAGGCACATGACAGGCAACAAGTCATATCTTTCAGACTTTATTGCTCTGGATGGAGGACCAGTTGTCTTTGGTGGTGGTGTTGGAGGAAGAATTACTGGTAAAAGGGTAATTAAAACTAGTAACCTTGATTTTGAGAATGTGTATTATGTACCAGAACTTAAGTACAATCTTTTCAGTGTATCACAAATTTGTGATAAACAGAACAAAGTTTTATTTACTGATACTGATTGTCTTATACTTTCCCCTGATTTCAAGCTACCTGATGAAAGTCTAGTATTGCTTAAAATCCCTAGAAAGGATAATACATACAGTGTTGAGATGAATAAACTAGTTCCTAAGGTTGGACTTACTTGTCTTGTTGCAAAAGCCACATTGGAAGAATCAATGTTATAGCACAGGAGGCTTGGTCATGTTAATTTTAAAACTATTAACAAAATTGCTAAACATGGATTGGTAAGAGGTTTGCCAAACAAAATTTTTCTCTGTAGGGTATTCACAATGCATAAATCACTAGTTTGAGGCTTGTTATGGATCGAATGGATGGAAGTTCTAGAGAGAAGTGGGAGCCTTTTAGTGAGAGAAAGAAACTTGTGTAATATTAGATTGAAAAGGTCCAACCCTTCCCATGTGTGGGAAGGGGTATATATACTACTACATATTATGTCCCTAGTGGACTGTGGAGCGAGCTGACAGAGGGGAAAGCCCCGACCCACTCCACAAATATAGATACGACTAATACTAATATTAATATTACTAATAATCCTATGAGCTATGATTATCTAATAAGTACTCGGGGTGACCGAGTCTTCTGCTGAATATTCATATTCCTAACAATCTCCCCCTAAGGGAGGTCACCCCAGAAGTAATGTTCTGAATTTCAGCACTTCATCCTTGGATCTTGACATCATAGCTCGTACTCATTGAATCTTCAATGTCATAGATTGTTGTGCAAGCATCAGTGATCTGAAGATGACTTCTCTTTTGTCTTGGATGAACTTTGAGTAATCTGTGAACGTATCATCCCACTTGAGTCTCCAAGTCATCTTTCTGTAGCAATACTCCATGTGATGAGATATACTAAGAGCCGACATGCTCACACGATATGGGGTCATGATCTTTAGCATCAGAGTTAGCAGAAGCTGTGTTGAATGTCTTTTAGGTCGATCATGACTTCTTTGATGATGATGTGGTGTGAACATGTGGTGATGGATTGGCATCTTTTCTGCAACCAGCTACAACAGCAACCAGCTACAGCATTCCACAGCTACAGTCGCCAGATGTTCCTGCATACGACAGTTAGCAATAATTCGACCGGTACTTACAAGTTTGGACTTCGAGATAGTCAACAGCATATTGTGAAAACTATCTCTAATCCTTACCAAGACCGTTCCTAATCGAAAACCCACAGAGGGCTTTTTAAGATTTTACCGTAGTAAATCAACGATTAGGTGAGTCGCTGGAGATCACTCCACGACTGTAGATCGTTTGAAACCGCCGCGACCACTAAGCGTAATCCATAAAGGATTACCGAAGTGACCTGCTTTCAGGGCTGCTTGATGTTGACCCTGGCAGGAATTTCCATTCAATCATTGAGAATTACATTGGTAAATTCCCTCATAAATGTTCTGGCAGATTGCTAAGATCTGCGTAGGACTCTTAAGATTACAACTGGTGTCCTTAATATTGAACACCCAGTGTAGAAATAATTTGTGTCCCTATGAGATCTTATTATGCATCTCGTGGCTCTAGACTCAATTGTGCGTTTTGATTTGGTGATCGGAGGCTGGAGAGGACTGCCACCTTTTCAATATCATCTAACTCGGAGTGAGAGAGATGATAGAAATGTATTGATCTCCGTGACAAGTGAAACAAGAGTCCTTTGAGGGACCTTGAGTGGCTAGGGAGGGTTGTGCAGCGTATCACTGGGTCCATGATACTTTGTCTTCAATGCCAGCAACCAACTAAGTGATTCTGACAGCATATGTATTGACCCGGTTTCTGCCTAAGTTGTAAGGAGGGCTATTTCTTTTCACCCTTTATCTTTACAATTCTTTTTCATTCTTCAACCCCTTCAGTGCTTACCGAGACTTCCTTACTAGTACCTTGTTGGGTTTGTTCCAGTACTAGCTCCATCTCAGTCGGCACTTTTCCCTTATTCACTTTTCTCCTTTTTAATCATACCTAAGGACTTCTACACTAACTAGTGGATTGTCCCTGGGTAGATCCCTCCGGCTCTGGCGGGATCGTGGGAACTTGAGCCTAACCTAACCATCCTTATAACTCCATGCATTAATTAAAATGGTCGGTCTTTGGTGTACTTCCACGATTGCCATAAACCAAATCATTGAAAAATCTCTTCAAGTGATCATGATTCTGAAACACATTTTTGCAAACACTTGAGAGTTTTATATTTTTCAAATTGCTCCCCCTCAACATGTGCTCGGTTGATTGTTTTATAAATTTGCACATGTTAGGTAGAGCTCGCACTTTATGAATTGATCCACTTTCAGTGAACAAGACCGATTCGAGACACGCTTACATCACTAGTTAGACTAGCTTGAAATTATTACCCGGCCTGGTCAAGTTCACAGAAAGTTTCTCGAAATGGTACACTCTACTCAGATTCATCTTTTTCGAGACACGCTTACATCATTGGTTAGACCAGCTTGAAATTATTACCCGGCCAAGACGAATCCTTTCGATTGATGACAGTTCAAGTTTCGTCAATTCATTGGTTAATTCTGAGTCACGGCCACATGAGATGCCAAATCCTTTGTTTTGTTAAAACCATTTGCTCCCCCTCAATATGTGCATTGATATGAGAAAGATTTTAGCACGTATGGAAGAGCTTGCGTTTATGACCAAAACATTTTGCTCCCCCTCAATATGTGCCTTGATGTACAAAATGGTTTAGCACATACGGGAGAGCCTACATTAGCTTCCAAATCATCACATTTTATCAGAATTTCCTATTTAAATCACATTCTCTCCCCCGATCAAAAATTTCAAACCATTTGAGATTTGTGATCCCAATTGATTTAAATACATTTAGAAAAATTTGGGAGAAAATGTGGCAGGTTTAAATGTATTCTGATTTTGGAGCATACTATGCTCCCCTTGAAACAACGAGAGAGTGTCACTGCTGATGTTTGCACAAATATGGCAAGGTGTCGGAAATTTGAACAAATATGCTCCCCCTCAATTAATAACCCGTTTTCCATTAAAAGAGCTGTAGTCATTCAATTGAGCGACGGACATTTGTGAAAATTTAGTTCATTTTACCACCTTGTGTAACATCAAGACTCTCTTGAGGGATCTAACAAGATATAGAATCTTGATGAAAAGAAGACTTCTCTTCTTATATACGAAGTGATGCACTGAAACGTACATCAAGTCGGGAGAACATGGATATAAAGTAATCCATGCCCAGGTGAACATCACCCGGTTGGAGAAACAGCTGTCTTTTTGGTGATATGCTTTCCCCATTGTACAGTGCGGGTTGCAGTATGAAGTAACTGCAAACCATTAAGACATGTTTTAACTGATTAGTATAACTTCTGCTCGAGCTTCATTTATGAATCTGTGCCATTGTTGAATGACATTTCTAGATACGTAAATGTTATCGATAAACAGAAGACATGCCTAGGTAGAACTATTTTTGGTATTTTCTGATTTTTCGATTTTTATGGTTTTTATAGGTTTTATATTTTTGTATTTTTCTTTTTGATTTAAGATATATACAACTATGTACAAGGATATAAGAAGACAATCCTTTACTCCTCCTTTTCTTCCTGAAGACACTTGAGGGTTTCAGGAGTCATGCTTTTCATGCCGAGGCGTGGGAGAATAAACTGAAACCTTTCTCTTGGGAGAGCCTTGGTGAAGATGTCAGCTAACTGAAACTCTGTCCTCACGAAGTATAGTTCCACAATTCCTTTTTCCACTTGTTCCCTGATAAAGTGATGCCTGATGTCGATGTGTTTAGACCTGGAGTGCTGAACATTGTTACAACAAAGAGCAATGGCGCTTTTGTTGTCACAATATAGGGGAATTTTGTTGTATGAGAATCCATAGTCCGAAAGCTGTGATCGCATCCAAAGGATTTGTGCACAGCAAGCAGACATAGCAATGTACTCAGCTTCAGTAGATGATATGGAAGTACTCATCTGCTTCTTAGAAGACCAACTAACCAACTTTTCCCCTAAAAATTGAGCTCCTCCTGAAGTACTTCGACGAGTGTCTTGACATCCCGCATGATCAGCATCTGCGTATGCCGTTAACTTCATTGCAGTGTCCTTAGGATACCAGAGACCCATATGAACCGTGCCTTGAAGATATCGGAAGATCCTTTTCACTGCTTCAACATGCTTCTTGGTTGGTCTGGATTGATACCGAGCACACATACACACAGCAAACAGAAGATCTGGTCTGCTAGCCGTGATGTACATCAAAGATCCAATCATGCTTCGATACTGTGTGATATCAACTGGAATCCCTGAAGGATCTTTATCCAGCTTCGTTCTATCAACCATGGGAGTGTCAACAGGTTCACTTGAATGGAATCCAAACTTTTTCAGGATTTCGTTGGCGTATTTGGATTGATTGATGAATATGCCTCCGGGACTTTGAGAAACTTGTAGTCCTAAGAAGAATGACATTTGTCCCATCATGGACATTTGGAATTTGGAATTCATCTCCTTTGAGAAACTATCACATTCACCAGGATCTGTTGAAGCAAAGATGATATCATCTACATATATCTGAACTAGCAGTAGATGGTTTCTTGACTTCCTGGTGAATAGTGTAGGATCAACAACGCCCTTGGAGAATCTGTTTGCTAGGAGGAACTTGGACAATGTATCATACCATGCCCTTGGCGCCTGTTTTAGCCCATAAAGAGCCTTCTTCAAGCGGTAAACATGAGTAGGGTGTTCAGCATCCACGAATCCTTCAGGTTGACTCATGTAAACTTCTTCCTTTAAGTCACCATTCAAGAATGCCGTTTTGACATCCATCTGGTAGACTATCATATGACGACTATCCGCATTAGCTAGGAAGATTCTTATAGCTTCAATTCTAGTGACCGGAGCAAACGATTCTTCAAAATCAATGCCCTCTTCTTGTCTAAACCCTTTAGCAACTAGCCGTGCCTTGTTCTTTAAGACATCACCATACTCGTCAAGCTTCACTTTGAAGATCCACTTTAAAGCAATGATCATTGCACGCTCAGGAGGAGGCACTAATTCCCATACTTCAAGTCGATCAAATTCATGGATTTCATCCTGCATAGCCTGGAACCAGCAATCTTTAGTCATTGCTTCTTTGGCATCTTTTGGTTCAACTTTAGACAGTACGGAATTGAAGAAGCACCATAGTGCATCAGTGGCTAGTTGATTACGAGTGGATACTGGACGTGAGGGATTGCCTATGATGTTGTCGATTGGATGATCACTGGTCCATTTCCTGAGATGGTCGTGAGGTTGATGGTTGTGAACAGACGAAGCCGTGCTGTGATCTTCAAGTAAGGATGTGTCTGATGAATGTTCAGGAGCAAATATGTTTTCAAAAGGAGCCTCTTCAACAGGAGCAAAAGGATTAACGTCCAAAGAGTTATTATCTGAAGATTCTTGCATTACTGGAGAAGTTTGAGTGTTTGATGACGAAGGTGATTGACTGGCAGCAGGAGCATTGTGACTGACTGATACTGAAGCTGCAGGTCCTTCTGAATCTTGTGGGGCTTGAACCTCATCCATAGGAATTACAGCTGATTCACTCGGGATGGTTCCATTTGTTGGCTCAAAGTATTCATCAAACATGGGATCGAATAACTTCTTCAACTCCTCACATGAAGGTGGCACATAAGAATCTGCAGGCGTGGAATTCTGTACAAGTCCTGAACTAATGGGTCCAGGAGACAAAAGGTGAAGATCGGGTCCAGAACTGATTTTTCCTGAAACAGGTAGCTCACTCAGCTCATCGAACGTAACATGAATGGTTTCCATGATTTTACGGGTCCTTTTATTGTAGATTCGATACCCTTTACTGTCTGGTGCGTATCCAACGAAAATACCTATATCTGCTTTAGCTCTTAATTTTCCCAAGTCTTGACTATCGTTAGTTGGATAGCAAAGAGCACCAAACACACGCAGAAAGGAAAGATCTGGTTTCTTGATATGAATTAACTCGAAGGGAGTCTTCTCATGAACCGGATGAATTAGGGATCGGTTTTGAGTGTAACATGCTGTTGCAATAGCTTCTGCCCAGAGAAACATCGGTGTCTTTGAAAATATAAGCATGGTTCTTGCAGCCTCCACCAGAGTACGGTTCCTTCGTTCAACCACCCCGTTCTGTTGAGGCGTGGGAGGGATACTTTTCTGATGCGTGATGCCAATACTTTCATAGAAATTACGGAGTTGTTGGTTAACAAACTCAGTACCATTATCTGTGCGGATGATTCTGACAGTTTTATCTAGCCTTACTTGCAGCTGTTTTATCAGTTTAATGATAACCTCTGGAGTTTCGTCCTTGGTTCTCAAAAACTTTACCCATGTGAACCGAGAATAATCATCTACTATCACCAGAACATACTTCTTTCCATTTATGGTTTGTATTCTCATTGGACCGCACAAGTCCATGTGGAGGGTGTGAAGAACTTCCAAGTTGGTGTTGACGGTTTTAGGCTTGTGGGTTTGTTTCTTGCTTTTACCCAGTTGACATGCAGAGCAGAGATGATCTTTCTCATATTTCAGTCTGGGCATCCCTCTAACAAGATCTTTACGGGAAAGATTATTTATGGTACCGAAGTTCAAGTGGTTCAAACGACGATGCCACAGCCATGATTTTGTTTTAGAGGCTTTAGAAAGCAAGCATATTGGAGAGGACTTCAACATTTCTTCAATTGAGATGGTGTATAGATTGGTGCCCCAACTGCCCTTGAGGAGATCTAAACCATTCAATTCTCTAACGAAACACGTATGCTTTCTGAAAGCCACTTCCAGATCTGAATCACAAAATTGACCCACAGAAAACAGATTGTGTCCTAGTCCTTCCACATAATATACCCTTGAGATTACACTATTACCAAACACATAATCTCCATAACCCATAATAGCACCAAAGTGGTCGTTCCCAAATCTAACTGTCCCGATAAACTTTTTCACGAAGTTCTTGAGCCGTGAGCGATCTCCAGTCATATGTTTTGAGCAGCCTGAGTCCAAATACCACAGGACGATTTGTACGACCTGCATTTGAAACCAGACAACAATGGATAACTGAAAAATGTGGATCCCCAAGTGCAATTGGGGTCCATTTGGTCAGCACACACATATTCAGGAACCACAGATTTCACAGATTCTACTATCTTTACTGTAGAGACAGAACTTGAGACAGGACAAGACCTAGATGGAAGGCATTGTGATTCTAAAGGCAAGATTCTACCAGTTGGTCTCCATTCCATATTCTTCACAATTCTATGCATATTCATTTTAGGTAATGGTCTCTGTTTTCCTAAATTGAATTTCCTTCCAGTGGGTCTCCATTCCTTAACTTTTACAATTTTATGCTTATTCATTTTAGGTAACGTGCACTGTTTTCCTAAATTGAATTTCCTTCCAGTGGGTCTCCATTGATAGCCTATGCTAGCAAATGTTTTTCCTGTTGCTTTCCAAACCTTTTTGCATGCTTTAGTTATCCTACCATTCTTAACATGGGATAATGCAGAAGACATCAGGAAAGACACAACACATTCATCATGATTTGCAGAAATTAAACAATTGTCGCAAGTTTTACAGATAGCATTAGAATTCGAATTAATTACAGTACTTTTGATACTAGAATCAACACGATTCATCCTACTCATTGTAAACTTATTGTTCCTAGGTTGGGCTTCTACATTCTTCAAGTGATCATTCTTAGCTGGCGCAGTCATATCCTTTCTTTCATTTCCTCTAGACCTTGACCCGCTAGCTTGGGTGTCACTTTTTACTCCTGTAGAAGCATCGAAGGTAACATTAGTTTGTTTTTCTGTCACATGCCTTCCTGATAATGATGTGTTGGGTTCTGATGTTTTGGGTGGTAGGTCAAAGGCTACATGCTTGTTCACAACATTGGATGATGATGCAACAAATCTATCTCTATGGCCTCTAAACTTAGGAATTGAGCCTATGGCATATTCTAAGTTTTCCTGAATCCTTTTCGTGAGTTTGCATGCATAGACAACTGCTTGATCAAGTGGCTTGTCATTCCTATCTTCTTCAACTACCTCACGAAGTGTGTCAAGACCTTCTCTAAGATGATCTAGATATGTTTGATGGGCAAGGCTGTTATTTCTAAGCTTAAACGGAATACGCTCAACATCAACATCATACTTTTTACAATCAGTAGCCTTTGGTGTATCACAATTACAAGTGGTGCATGGCATTTTACCTTTCACCCGAGCCTTAAGATTCTCAATTTCATTTGTCAAAGAGGTTATTTGATTATTATGATTGCTTCTTGTAACTTTAATAGAATCATATAACTCTTTGAAATGTTGTTTAACCTTTGAATTTTCTTCTCGATAACACTCATTTTCATAATGTAACTTATTTATGGTGTTTTGATATTGAAAATTCTGAGAATCTGAAGATGAAGGTTTATTGGTGCCATATACTTCACACTTGTTGGATTTCAATTGGGCAATTTGGGCCCTCAGCAGTCGGATCGTGTTCGTGTGAGCTTGAATTGTTTCATCACGTTTGCTTAATTCAAAATATGTATCAAACTCAGGAGCATCCGTGGATGTCTTGACATTTGATATTTTGCATTTTTCTTCTAAGTGTTGATGTTTAAGTTGCAAGTTCAGATAATCAACTTCTAGTTTCGAAAAACGTTTAACCATGTTATCATGGTCATCATTTTGATTCTGGGTGACATTTAACGCAATAGCATACTCATTAAATTGACAAGCAGACAATGCAGAATCAGTGACAGTGTAAAATACATCTTGTGCAATACATTTAGCAATCAAGTTGTCGTTAGTAATGAGTATGTTTTTTCTTTCAATCTCTCGACTTTTAAGTTCTATTGCATGTTCATTCACCTCATTTTCCATATCTTTAAACACTACTTTCATTTCATTTATTTCGGCTTTAAGGGCAGTTTGCAACCCTTCAAAGTGTTCTTTAAGTAGTTTAAAGAATGGCATGACCTCAGTTAAGTAACACCTTTTTGCATGTTCAAAACACCTTTCCCCCTCAGTAATGCCAGTGGGTGTGATTCTCTTCTTACATGTTTTATCGAAATCAGCAAACAGTTGCCAAAGCACATATAAGCTAATAAAGGTTTTGCATTCAGTGGGAAGAGACAAAGGCACCAAATTCCTAGGTGTATTGGGAGGATACACCGTTATGGACGCAACTTTTCTAATGAGGGGGGTGTTGGCCTTAAGTTTTTCTACCTTAAGTTTTTCATTATCTTGTTTCCAAAATATCTGCTCAGGTGTTAACTTCTTTTGAGGAGCAAACACAGTCAAACGATTTTCTTCATAATAATCATGGGGTTTGATTATTATTCGTCTGGCTATGCACTCGGGATCCCTCATTTTCACATTCATTTTTTCCCTCGTTTATCACTCAACTCATCCTCTTCATCAATGTAGATATGCTCAGGTTGGTCATGAATAGGCTTAAGCATCACATTACCATCATATAGGGCTGGTTGAAGTACTTGCATGTCCCTAAGGATGGTTGACTTAGGTTCACCTATCATGATTTTACTGTGCATATCACTCAACTTTCTGTGCTTATGAATCATTTGAGCAGTTTGTATAGTTTGATTTTGTGTGTACAACTTATCTTCAAGCTTATTTTTTAACGTCTTGAGTCTAGAGAAATCATTTAAAAGAGTTGTTTCTTTTTGTTTGAATTCTTGCTTAAGTGTGGTTACACACTTTTGTGCTTCCTGTTTCTGTTTGACAGACTCTTCTAGTTGACTTTTCAAAGAACTCATCTCTAATTTTAATGTTTCTTCTTGCACTCTAGACTCTTTAATAAGTGTACTCATTTGACCTTCTAATTTCTGCTCACGATCATTAAGCTCAAACTTAGCACGCTGTTCATACATAGCAACTTGTTCTTTATAGATGTTTAGTCTAGTGATCAAGTTATCATCAGGGACAGGCAATTTGTTCTCATGGTACGCACATGCATTATCTACACAACCCGCATTATCTAAGGCACATACATTACTCATAGCACACACATCATTATTGACAAAGGATTCACCATTTGATACATCAGGAGAGTTGTTGCTATTCAAATACTGTTCATATGAGACAATATTGCTATTTTCCATATCAACATCACTTGAGTCAGAAACAACTGCCTGATGTACTTCTTCGGGAATCTGTTGTCCCTCGACAATATTATATGTGTCATAAATTTTTAGTACCTCAGATATCACAGATGCATTAGAAGGACCAGCTTGACGAGATGAGGCCAGGGAAGACAAGTTAGCCATGAAGATTGTTTGAGCAGTAGGTTCATCATCCACATCAGAGTCAAATGCATCACAGTCATCTGCCTTGAAGATGTTAGGATCATTAAGTGCTAGATCCTGAACAGGTTTCTCATCCACATCTTCATCAAAAGTATTTCCTCCATCTCCTGCCAAGAATAATAACTCTTCCTCATCCAATACAGCTCCATTTTCTTGAGCTTGCATTAACAGCATCTTGTCTTTGAAGTAATCTGAGTTCTGAGGACGTTTAGGTTGATCGCAGTTTCTAGCAATGTGTCCAAGCCCCCCACAATTATAACACTTGATCTGTTTCCCTTGCCCCTGATTGGCATTCCCTGCTCTATTCTGCACAAAACCTCGACCCATGTTTCTACCAGCTCTCCCTTGCACATTCTGAACCACAATTTTCCCATCCTCCACCATTGCTAGATTGCGTGGGTTGGAAGAATTCCTTAACTGATTGTTGGTCTGTGGGAGTGATGCTTGAAATTGTTGAACCAGTAGAGAAACTTGATTGGTAAGGTTATCAATCATTTTGTCGGTCTGAGAGTAGCCTGAGTCAAGTTGTGAACTCATAGCAGGTACTTGTGAGTGGAGTTGGTGATAGCTTGGATTGGATGATGATTGGATTGTTGGTTGTACATTTGTCATGAAGGCCAGTGGGTCATTTGTAGTTGAAGGATTCAACTTTTCTCTCAGCACCCGATCATAGGCAGCATGCTTCTCATGTTGTTGCAAGTAAGCATAAAGCTGTTCATAGTTAGTCTCCCTTAAACCTTTGTTGAGTTTGACGGCAGTAACAAATCTGTCCCATTCAGGAGTCATGTTGTTCACAAACTTTGAGTTAAGTTGGATATTGGGCATAGTCATTCTGATCATCCTCATATCATTCACCAACTTATGAAATCTCACATAGTAATCTGTGACATTCTCTCCTGGGTTCATTTTGAAGTGCTCGAACTCATCATACAGCTGTGACTCACGATCTTCCTTTGTGAGTTCTGACCCTGCCAACAACATTTTAACGTTGTCCCACACAGCCTTGGCTTCAGTGTTAAAATTGATGAGCTTGTATACATCCTTTGGAAGACCTTGAATAACTATGTTGGAGGCTCTAATATCGGCATCATACCTCTTCTTTTCTTCTTCATTAAGATCATTGTAGTTCCTAGGTCTGTCGATGCCCCAAGTTACTGTTCCATCTTCACCAGTTGTAACCACGTCTCTGGTGGTACCCATCTGATAAGGTCCTTCGTCAATTGACTTAAGAATGTTAACACCATTATCTTTGCCCAAGCAGTAAAGTCTAATTCGTTGTGCCCAAGACTCATAATCCGTCCTATCAAGCATAGGTGGACGAGTGTCAGATCCTGCTGCTTGAATATCATCTGATGATGTACTTGATGTGGTAGCCATAGTAACTACGGGATTTTACTGATCTTGTGATTTAACCGAGAAATCGAATCTTTCGCGGGAATTTCTAAAATCACCAAGACACAAACCGCATACAAGTCTGAGAGACAAACCGAGTAGATACAAACCGAGTAGATTCCACAGAGACAAACCGAGTCTATACAAACTGAGTCTACACTAACCGAGTACACAGCTGGGACAAACCGAGTAGGTACAAACCGAGTAAAATCCTTAGAGACAAACCGAGTCTACGTAGCTGGGACAAACCGAGTAGACACACAAACCGAGTAAATTTACACAAACCGAGTAAATTCTTAGAGACAAACCGAGTCTACACAAACCGAGACAAACCGAGTCTACGTAGCTGGGACAAACCGAGTAGACACACAAACCGAGTAAATTTACACAAACCGAGTAAATTCTTAGAGACAAACCGAGTCTACACAAACCAAGTATGCACAGCAGGGACAAACCGAGTACGCGCAGCAGGGACAAACCGAGTAGACACAAACTCCCAGGCACGTCACTTTCACTGCCTTTTGTCCTTTAGCCTAAACGAGTAAAAGGACAAACCGTGTCCAAGAATTGACACAAACCGAGTCCAATAATCGACCAAACTAGACAAACCGCTGCCAAGAACACTTCAACTACTACCCACGAATTTTCTCAAAATCACCACACCGTACTTAGATCTGTGAATCCAAACACTCAATACCACTCTAATACTATTCTTAAGCTAGAAAGTACAAAGAAAACCAACTTCTAATCACTAAACAAAGTACAAAGATGAAATTTATGCTACTTAAACAAACCGAACTAAAAACTTAAAAACTACAAATCTAACCAAGAAAAAGCCTAAAGAACTACACAAATACAAGATAAAACAACCTCTAATCACTAAACAAAGCACAAAATGATATGTATGCTACTAATCAAGCCGAACAAAGAAAACCTTGAAAACTCCAAATCGACCAAAAGTAAAAACACCTCACAAACTACACAAATCCGTGAATACCAACTCTCATGGACCTAACCATGGCTCTTGATACCAATTGTAGGGTATTCACAATGCATAAATCACTAGTTTGAGGCTTGTTATGGATCGAATGGATGGAAGTTCTAGAGAGAAGTGGGAGCCTTTTAGTGAGAGAAAGAAACTTGTGTAATATTAGATTGAAAAGGTCCAACCCTTCCCATGTGTGGGAAGGGGTATATATACTACTACATATTATGTCCCTAGTGGACTGTGGAGCGAGCTGACAGAGGGGAAAGCCCCGACCCACTCCACAAATATAGATACGACTAATACTAATATTAATATTACTAATAATCCTATGAGCTATGATTATCTAATAAGTACTTGGGGTGACCGAGTCTTCTGCTGAATATTCATATTCCTAACATTCTCAATGACCAAACTTGTGTTTCTTGCCTTAAGGGTAAGCAACACAGAGCCTCATGTAAGCCAAAGACCCAGAACTCTATTTCTCAAGCTTTGTATATGTTGCATATGGACTTGTTTGGTCCTACCTCTGTGAATAGCTTGAATTTTAAGAGATACTGCCTTGTTGTCACTGATGATTATAGTAGGTTTTCTTGGGTATTCTTTATGAAAACTAAGGATGAGACAAGTGAAATACTTAAGACCCTTATTGTTGAGGTAGAAAACCTAGTTGATAAGAAAGTTAAAGTAATCAGATGTGATAATGGGACTGAATTTAAGAATAGAGTGATGGATGACTTTTGTAGAGAAAAAGGTATTAAGAGGGAGTTTAGTGTAGCTAGAACCCCACAACAAAATGGTGTAGCTGAGAGAAAGAATAGGACTCTTATAGAGGCTGCTAGGACAATGTTAGCTGACTCTAAGCTACCAGTTTCATTTTGGGCTGAAGCAGTTAGCACTGCTTGTTATGTGTTGAATAGGGTTTTAGTTGTACAACCTCACAATAAGACTCCTTATGAGTTACTTAGAGGTAGAACCCCTGCTTTAAGCTTCATGAGACCTTTTGGTTGTCATGTTACTATCCTTAATACCAAAGACCAACTAGGAAAGTTTGATGGGAAATCTGAGGAAGGTTTCTTTGTTGGTTATTCTCTGCACAGTAAGGCTTTTAGGGTGTACAATACAAGCACCAAGCAAGTAGAAGAAAATCTGCACATAGAATTTTTAGAGAATAAACCAAATGTTGCAGGTGTAGGTCCATATTGGATCTTTGATATTGACAGTCTTTCAGATTCCATGAATTATGTGCCTGTTACAGGTACAAATACTAATAGTAATGCAGGTTCAGAAGAGGAAGATGATGATTGCATTTTCATACCTGTCATGGAAGAAAGTTCTGTGAATGAGTCTTCTACAAAGAAAGATGATATTCCTTCATCAAGTGGTGTAGACAAAGAGAAAGATGCTGCTGAAACAAGTGGTCAAAATGTTAAAGAAGCTGAAATTCCAACGAGCAGTTCCAATGGAGTTAGCAGTGCTCAACCTCAAGTTCCAACTGCTGAGCAAAATATTGAGACTGCTGGACCAAGTCAACCTCATTCACCAGTTGATACTGCTGAGTTTGATTTCTTTGGAGATGGTTTGCAAAACATGCCTACTAGCTATGCAGTTCCTTCTACTCCCCAAACCATTGTGCATAGGAATCATCCACTTACCAATGTCATAGGAGATGTACAATCTGAAGTCAAGACCAGAAGGCAAATTCAAGACCCAGATCATCATGGATTTCTCAGTATGGTGTATAAAGAAAAACATCATGAAGATGAGAATGAGTGTACGTTTGTATGTTTTCTATCTCAGGTTGAACCCAAGAATGTGTTAAAGGCTTTAGATTCATCAAGTTGGGTTGAAGCTATGCAAGAAGAGCTACTTCAATTCAAGATTCAAAATGTTTGGGTTCTGGTTGATCTACCAAAGGGAATGAGAGTGATTGGTACAAAGTGGGTATTCAGGAACAAGAAGGATGAGAGGGGCATTGTGATAAAGAACAAAGCAAGATTGGTTACTCAAGGCTATACTCAGGAGGAGGGTATAGATTATGAGGAAGTTTTTGCTCCAGTTGCCAGGATTGAAGCAATAAGATTATTTCTTGCTTATGCTTCATTTATGGGGTTTATGGTCTATCAAATGGATGTAAAAAGTGCATTTCTGTATGGCACTATTGATGAAGAGGTCTATGTTTCACAACCTCCAGGTTTTATAGACCCAGAGCATCCTGACAAGTTTTATAAGGTGGTGAAAGCTCTATATGGATTGCATCAGGCTCCAAGAGCTTGGTATGAAACTCTTGCTAAATATCTTCTGAAGAATGGGTTTCATAGAGGGAAAATTGATCAAACTCTTTTTATAAAGAAGGACAAGGGTGATATTCTACTTGTACAAGTTTATGTAGATGACATCATTTTTGGTTCTACAAAGAAACAGATGTGTAAGGAGTTTGAAAAGCTGATGAAAGACCAATTTCAGATGAGTTCTATGGGAGAGCTTACCTTCTTTCTAGGTCTTCAAGTACAGCAAAAGCCAGATGGTATATTTATCTCTCAGGATAAATATGTTGGTGAAATTTTAAGAAAATTTCAATTCACAGATGCCAAGGTTGCTAGCACACCAATTGACAAGGAGACACATTTGTTATTAAAGGATCACAGTGGTGAAGATGTGGATGTGCACATGTATAGATCTATGATTGGGTCTCTGATGTATCTCACATCATCTAGGCCTGATATCATGTTTGTTGTTTGTGCCTGTGCAAGATTTCAAGTCAATCCTAAGGTGTCTCATCTCACAGTAGTAAAAAGGATCTTCAGATACCTTAAGGGACAACCTAACTTGGGGCTGTTGTATCCCAAAGAGTCTGCATTTGATCTTGTTGCATTCTCTGATTCTGATTATGCTGGTGCTAGCATGGATAGAAAGTCTACAACAGGTGGTTGTCAATTCTTAGGTCGAAGATTAATCTCTTGGCAGTGTAAGAAGCAGACTATGGTGGCTATATCAACTACTGAAGCAGAATATGTGGCTGCTGCAAGTTGTTGTGCTCAAGTACTATGGATTCAAAGCCAGATGCTTGATTATGGGTACAATTTCTTAAACACAATTATACATATAGACAATAACAGTACAATGTGTATCATTAAGAATCCAGTTCAACATTCAAAAACTAAGCATATTGAAATTAGACATCATTTTATAAGAGACTGTGCTGAAAAGAAGTTAATTCAAGTTGTTAAAATACATATTGATAACAACTTTGCTGATCTCTTAACAAAAGGTTTTGATGTAAGCAGATTTCAGTACTTGGTAACAGGTATTGGAGTGCTTAATCCTTCAAAAGATTAATGTGTAAATGTTTTTGGATTGTGTACTGTTAATTGTGCTATTTGTATAGTTGAGACTGCTTGAATGTTTTTAAGACTGCTTGTGAATTTGTTAGTCAAATGGAATAGCTGTTAAAAGGGAATATTATGTATTGTGTTTTCTTTGGTTTTGGACTAACATTTCAGGTTAAGAAAAGCTTTTTGCTTTGGATTGTGTTTTGAAAAGAATGGTGGTTTGGATTGTCAAGTGTGAATGCTTGTCACACAACAAATGGTAATTGATTCACCATGTCTAATCAACATAAGAATCAACTAGTCCAGATCAAACGGTTTTTGGTAAAGACTACTCAAATCCGTTTATGGTTGACAGTTTACCAAAAACTGGTTGGTTATCAACTCACCAAATCTAAAGTGTGAAGAGTTGGCTAGTCCATAGCAAACGGCTATTGGTAAAGACAAGTCAAATCCGTTCATAGCTGATAGTTTGCTAAAAACTATAAGTGGACAAAATTGTTTTCGAATCCACAAATTAAAATTCAAAATTTGATTTTATCTCTGAAAACTTTTTGCTAAACAGTCTGAACTGCTGGTGTAAATAGTCTGAACTGCTGCCTTCACCAGTTTGTACTGATTGTTCAAAACTTAGTTCCTACTAAGTTTATGCTCTGTGATACACCTCTCTCAAAAGGTAATACATCTGGAAGTGTTGAGAGCAGTTTGAAACTACAAACAGAATTGATGGTAACTTGTACAAATGGTCTTATTTGATGCTGAGCTTGGAAACTCATGTTCTAGTTCATCTGATGGTGAGGATTCTTCCAAACAGGGGAGGAATTAAAGTTTGTTCTTGTTGTTGTTAAAGATGATTGATCATTATGGAATTCAGGGGAGGAATTAAGAAGTCAGAGATGAATTATAATGAAGTGCTTAAATTTTATTCATTATAAAGGTGGATTCATTACAAAGCTTCATACGGTTACAAGGAAAAACCAACCAACAAAAGATACCAAAACAACCTACACAACACAAAAGTCAACACAACTATAACTACTCAAGTTTTCCTTTTCCTTTTCCAGTGATATCCGGCATGATTTTGCTGTGGGCTCCTCTGCTACCCATGAGTTCAGAAACCTGTTTGCAGGGAAGTGCAAGTATTACTGATCTTGGAGATGGAAATTGTTGCTTCTCAGGCTTCTTCTTTGAAACAGAGTTTTTCTTCTTTGGAACTGGGATCTTTACTGATGATGCTGCTTTCTCAAATTCTTTTGTGAGTAAGTTTGATAGTTTTTGAAGTTCATCATCATCATCAGATGAGTCAGATGAGTCAGACGAAGAGGAGGATGAATCTTCAACATAAGGAGGAAGTTCATCGGAGGAAGGTTCATCGGACGAGGATACTTCAGTCTTTTTCTTTGAAAAATTGACTCTTGAAGTTGAAGAATAATTTGGTGGAAAATAGTTGTTCCATCCTGAATCTTCGGAATCTGAAGAAGAATCAGATGAAATTTCTATGATGTTTGGTGAAGAAGACATTGTGATTAAAGAAGTTATAGATTTGTGTTGAAGAGGATTTTTTGTAGATATGTGAGTTTTTATAAAGTTAATGAAGGTTTAATGGCATTTAATGTGTGGTTGATATGCAGAATTAACTTTGGGTTGGTATAAGGAATTAATTCCTTGATGGAATTAAATTAATTTTGGTAATTTTTGAAGAGTTGACCAAAAGAGTATATTAAGTGAAGATAATTCTCAAATTGTTTCGAGTTTAAAGATAAGTGTTTGAAAGAATCCACCCCATCAACGAAATCAGATGTTTAATTCAAGAAACTTATTGATTTGCATCGAAATCATAAGTTTAGGGGAGGATTGTTGGGAATTAAACTTAAGCAGTTTGTACGGTTGTTGATACAAGAACAGTTAAGACTGTTTATACAAGAACAGTTAAGACTGTTGATACAAGGACAGTTAAGACTGCTGATGGAAGAGCAGTTAGAACTGCTGAAGGAAGATCAGTTAGGACTGCTTAAGAGATCAAGATGAAACCGTTTGAAGATAATTATAGAAAAGATATGGTAAATATCTTATTTGTATAGAATGATATGGTTCGATGTTTAACGTGTAAAGGACTCTTTACATTATAAAAGGAGATCCTTAGATTAGGGTTTTATATACATGTCATACAATATGATATACATATATCATTCAGATCTATTGTAATCGTTCAATATAGTGAAGTGATAAGTTTGGTTGATATCGTTGTTCTTATTGTTTTACTTATTCAATCACCAAACGTAATCATATATTCCGCATGCTATCAAGTATACACTCAAAGTATCTCAAACACAACGTGTTGTTTAGATCCGGTCAGTTCATTTCCTATACGCTTCAGGACTTACTAGGCTCTGATTATGTTAGGCCTGACGTTGAGGGATCTAAACCTGACGTCCTTCATAAAGCCAACTATTCAAGAGACCTTACCGAGGTACAACCAGTCTCCCTGACCACATATATGTTGTTGGTCATTCAGGAAGCAAATGCTGTCTCACCTGTTCCTTCTCCTACAAAGCAGGAGAAGAAGAAAAAGAAGGCAGGGTCGAAGAAAGTGGTTAAACCCAAATCACTCGTCCTTGAGACTTCTGCCTCAGAGCCTAAAGAAAGGCAAACCATGGCAAAGACCTCAGAGACACCCATCATTGAGACCCTCTTGACCTTAAAACAAACGCCAACGGAGGATACTGAGAAATCATCCTCAGTGTCCTCGGGCAAAACCCTTCCTCATGGCTCTACTGACATACACAAGTCAGTGGCGTCAGGAACCTCCACCCTCTCACATCCCGATGAAGGCATTAGTCAATCACAACCTTTGCCTGAGGGAGTACAAGGTCCTGAATCCTCGGTAGAATATCACCACTCTACTGAGAAGGGGACCCTCACCCAATCACATCCTGCTTACGGTCCTGAAAAATCACATTCAGGATCTCAGGGAGAAAAGGACCCTAAATCCTCAGAAGGGCAGTACAACCCTGATGGGAAGGGGGTCCACCAACAATCACAATCAGTGCCTCATGACAGTACTGGAGAACGCCTGCCAGTCCTTGAAGGCACTCAGGGGGACAAAGACTCAGAGGGATTAAAACCACCCGCTGATACGGAACCCACAACCCCCCATGGCGAATCCATTCACTTGGGAACTGACTCCAAGGTCCAGGCTGAGAAAACCCCCTCAGTGCACTTTGAGGGGTCAGAACCTGGCCAAAACAAAGGTGAGCCCTCTTCTGAGGGGAGCCAGATTCCTGCAGGGTTCCTACTCTGGCAGATCTTGAAAGACTGTTGGATGATGTGTCAGAAGAAGAAATGGTTGATTTTGCTGATGAAGACTTTTTTGGAGCTGAGGAGGAAATGGAGACTGAAACATACAACTCTCCTCAGCACTCTGAGCAATAACAATCATCTCCTCCTCCTGAGGATCAACAACCCCTCACCCTAACCAACCCAACAACATCATCATCATCATCAGGTCACTCATCTGCTCCTGCTACTCCTCAGTGGTTGCAGAAATATGACAATGTTCTTCCACTTACTAAAAGACAGCTGGTACAATTCCTCTGCAAGGCCAACCATGCTCTCTTTCATGAGCTTACTGAAGAACAATGGAACCAGCATACTGAAACGGTAGTCTCCTATGCCGACTTCAGGGCTACTGTTGAAGAATCACAGGGTAAAGTGCTTCAGGTCGCCAAACTCACTGACAAATAACTCGGTGACCTGAGGGAATCTCTTGATAACATGAGTTCTGAACAAGACAAGCAGCTATCCAACATCTTGAAGACCCTTGACTCAATTCAGGAAGAAATGAGAGATGACCCAACCCTGATCACAAAGCTGAAGGAGTACATGGATACTCAGAAGACCACCTCCACCAACATCACTGAGCTTCTAAAGCTTCTTCAAGGGGTGGATCTTAAAACCATAAGGTCTCAGCAGGATTCAATTCAGCAGTCAGTCGCTGATTCCAAGGAGTGCCTGACCAAGAAATCCTCAGCAGTTGATCAGCTCTCAAGCAAACATAATGAGCTGATCACCCATTACACCACCAAGGTCACTAAACTCGCAACAACTCAGAATGCCATGGCCGAAGAAATGTCCACACTGAAGAATGAGACCACTGAAGTCAAGAAAATGGTCTCCAGCATCCTCTCAATTCTTCAGGCCTCTCCAGTTACCCCACCTCCTCAGTCAACAGGTGCATACACTGAAGTTCCAGCACCTGTTGAGGGGGAGAAACTTGATGATCCAACACCTCCTCAGTCCTCTACACTTGTTGTTGCTACAATCCCTGTACAACCTGAACCCATAGCAACAGAAGTGCCTGAGACTTCCACCAGTCAACCCCCTCGAACTGATAAAGGGAAGGGAATCATGGTGACTGAAGATCCTCCTCAACCACAATTGGTTCCGGCATCAACTGAAAGGCGTCCAGACTCTGATGCACCATTTACGATTGAATTGGATAGTGGAAAGACATTCTTTGGAACTCCAGCTGAAGTGGCCGTAGTCTTGCATGAACAGGACATAAGAAGGGCCAAAGAAAAAGCTGAGCAACTCAACAGACCAATAATCTTTAAGGTTGCCAAGGAGGTAATTAAGGAGACTGACAAGGACATCAAGGGGGAAGAATTCCTCAAGATTCAGGATGACATCATTAAGGAGGCCAATGAGCAGGCAAAGCTCAGAGAAGAAAGAAGGAAGAGAACCCATGAGAGGTATATGTGGCATATGACAAAGACCAAGGGTGAAGGCACAATCACTGACATGACCATTCACCTCACCAACCCAATAAGCGTTACGGTTCACAAGGGACCAAGAAAGTCTGAGGTAAACAAACCCTTCAGATTCTCATAATATGGGTTAAGGGAATGGGATATGATGATGCCCATCCAGAGGAAGAAGCAAGGCAAGATTGTTCCTAGCCTTCTAAAGACACTGAACGCCAAATATGAGGAACTTGAAAAAGTGGCTAAGAGTCTAGGAATAGATCATGAGAAGGCGCTTGCTTCTCAGGGACTGTCAGTCCCTGAGCCTACTGATGAAGCGAAAAGTGTACCGCTTTTAGGGGGTCATTTAAGCCCTAAGTCGTATTTATTTGATCAAATATTGCCCTAAATCGTTCCTTTTGTCATTTTTGGTACTTTGGAGAAGAAATCTAGAAAAGGAAGCATTTTGGACGTTTTTAGAGCATAAAAGTGAAGAAAACGACAAAGTCTCAAAATTATGCTGGAAACTACCTTTGACGGCGTCAGGGATTGGCCCAGACGGCGTCATGGCTTGGCAAAAGTGGTGGATATGAAATTACTCATGATAAGCCAGAGAAATTTGCATGAAAAATCTGACGGCGTCACGCTTTGAAGTGATCAAGGCCATCACGGTTTAAACTAAAGAGGGACAGCGTCAAGCTCAATTCTGACGGCGTCACCCCTTGATAGGCCAGAGCGGATTTTGGAGCACTAAAGAGGGACGGCGTCAGGAAGGCCATCCGGGAACCCTAAAAGCGGCGAGGTGAAGGCGTCAGGATCTATAACGTGACGCCGTCAGCCCTTAAACTCTATATATAGTTTTGCAATTTTTTGTCATTAGGGTGGAACTTATTGTGTGTAATTTTGGAGGAGAAACCCTAAGACGAATTTCTGCCATTTTTAAGGGTTTTCATACCCTTGGATCTCCCATGTTTAATTGAAGATAAGTAATCGTTTAATCATTCAATATGTCTATGTGTTGTTTGATTATATCTCGTTCTTGTCTTTTGATTAACATGCTAGGCTAGATTTATCTTGTGTTTGCTTAGATCTAATGAAACCTAGCTATTGATTGTTGGTTATTAGTGTGTTATTAATTGTATTGGATGATTGTTCATCTATGTTAGGCTTAAGAAAACTGGCTAACTTCCTATTCGGTAACTTGCTTGAACGTCTTAAGAAACATGAACCAATGCGTACTAAGGTTTTTATGGTTGTATTTAATGCATGAGCGAATTCTAGTGATCCCATGTTAGGAGCTTCTTAGCCGGCTCGACATAGGAGTGAAGTAGGAGCTTATAGAGTTGGGGAAGTACGTACGCCACCCCATGATTGGTATTAAGGAATACACCCGTCATCCACGCGATTAATACACACTAATCAACCGGTAAAAGATAGTTAGGGAGTAAGGAAATCTAAGTAAACACATCTCTCTCCACATAAGTTTTACCACCTTTTCATTTTCTGTTATTTTATTTTATTTGCATTCGTAGTAATTTGGGTTAGTTGACTAGCAACTAATTCCGCCCACTCTTTCAAACCCGAGATTTTACTTGCTTTCATAAAATTATAAAAACACAAAAAGAATCTTCTCTCACCCTTAGACCTATTAGAGTAGTTTTTCAATCCTAACGACACTATTCCCTGTGGAGAAAGATCAATCCCCCGTACTTACCACTACACTATACTACATCGGTCAGGTACACTGCCTGGTGGGGTTGTAAGCCTCTTGAGATCCCTCGAGAGGTAAAACCTGTTGTAAGGTCGCAAAACCACGCATCACCTACACAGAAGACCGGGAGAAAAAAAAATCTGTTGGTCAGGAGCCTGAATAATTCATAGCTGCTCTTCATTGCGACAGGATCCCTCCTCATGGAGTCAAGTTTGTCCCCAACCTGGTCATCAAGGAGCCTGAGTACGGCATCTTCTTTGTCGATGAGTTCAGCCAACCGGCCTTCCAAAGAGTCGGTGACATCAATCTTGTGGAAACAACAACTCTTCTGGCATACAAGCTAATGGCACGTCAAGTGAAGAGCCCTGCAAATGAAGAGTTTGTCAAGCTGATGGATAGGATGATGAGAGAGCGACCTGACAAAGATGTGTTAGTGTCGAAGAGAGCTAAACTGGAACTCTTAGGTATCTTGGAAGGAGAACAAGAACCCTGAGTATTATGTTAGATAGGACTTTGTAATGATATTAATAAAATTGATGGCCCATGCTTTTGTTATATCAGTTTCCTTAATAGCTTTCTAGTATATTCAGTATGAGAAGAAGCCCATTGTCTCACTCATAACTGATCAAAACACTTAGGCATAATTTATAATCAAATAGGGGGAGATTGTTGGGTCCGTCAGTACCCAAGGATCCTAAAAACAGGATTTGAATACAAATTAAGCCAAGTGTTAATCAACCGTAAATAATATTAAGTCACTGAGAGAACAGTCACTCAGTGAGTTACCTTCAAGATGCTAAGGACGAGTCTAAGAAGAAAGATTCACCACTCAGTGAGGCGGAACTCGCTGAGTGTCACTTAAGCCAAAGAAGAAGGTAATGGATTTAGTGAGTATTGGACAAGAACTCACTGAACCCCAATCTCCTCAACAACAATAAGTGATTGAAGACTGAAGACTGAAGGCGTAGACTGAAGAACCTAAAGTCTAAAAGAAAGGCGGTATTAGGCGGGAAGAGTTTGAAGAGATAAGGAGAAGTCTTATCGGGCCAGAAACGAACCTTCCCTAAAACGGCAAAAGTCAAGAAGTGTCAAAACTGACACTCGGAAAGACTTTTGGCCTATTCCTATTGGTTCTTGGAAATGACAAATACTGTTGTAGTTGTCAGACACACATGCTTATTCTTTTTTGTATTTTAATCATCAGTGCTCTTTTATACTTGTGTATAAATAGGAAGAGATTGAGAAAAGTGGGTTAAGTTTTTGTGCATTAAAAGCTTAGACTTTCACAAAACCATTTTTCTCCTTCAAAGAGCAACTACATCCCTGAGATAGCTCAGTGGGTCTTTATTGTTGTCTCTCAAGCATAGCTTGAGTTTAGATAGGAGAAAACACCATACCTTGTCTATTCAATCCCAAGTGTTTATTCCGCAAAACACTTGGGTAATAGATTCTTTGATTGATTTCTAATAAGAATTTAAACGTTGAAAAACTTATGTTTTTATATTTACGTTTTACTTATCTATTATAATTAATCAATACATTAATCTCAGCCATAAACACAATTAGATTAACCTTGTAGTTACTTCTAAGCGTGTTAAGGGAACAACACAAGCGTATCAAAAGGCTTGAAGAACAGAACAATGAAGATCAGAAGATCATATTGGCGCACCAGAAGAAAATTGATGTTCGAAAACAAGAAATAGAAGATACCAACAGAAAATTGTTGGAGTTTACAAGGGTATTCAAGATAGTCTGTATATTTCTTTATTTGTCATTTTGTTTAAATGTATGTTTTTTTAATGGTTCAGCATGTTATTTGAATACTTCAAAAAGGAATATAATATGTGGTGTTATTATGAAACTTCTATTGGGTTTATAAGCTTGATGTAAATAAATACATGATGTCCCACATATATAACTTTTGTACTGCTTATTCATTTGTTAAAAACCTTAGCAGTACTAAGTTTACATTAGCAGTATTAAGTTTCAAGTTAGTACTACTGATATAAACTTAGTACTGTTAAAGATTTTCAATGCATTCAAATAAAACAGAAAACAATTAATACCTTTTAAACATATAAGTTCGAAACGGATTAAATTTACATATGTGATATTAAGTTTGTTTTGGGATAAATACCAAATTTGAAACGTGGTAACTTTGGAGATGATCACAACTGTATTTAAAACGTATTTTTAAAAATATACAAAACGAATTTTGTTTAAAATATATATAGTAATCCTGCTAAACAAAAAATAAATAAAAACAGTATATATCATATGAGCAAAGTTAATAATATTGCTGTTAGTACTATTCACGTTTAATCAAACAGTACTAACTATCATGTTAGTACTGCTCACGTAAATGTCGTACTTTTAACATTTTTTTAACAACTAAATAGGTACTCTGAAAGTTAACAAACTAATCAAGTCTAATGTACGACACCTACTCTAATGTGTGTTTAAACAACAATATGCTATTTCAATGCATTCAAATAAAAAATAATAATTAATACCTTTTAAACATATAATTTTAAAACGGATGAAATTTACATATGTGATATTAATTTTTATTTGGGACAAATACCAAATTTGAAACATAGTAACTTTGGAGATGATCACAACTGTATTTAAAAGATATTTTAACAAATGTATTAATTTGTTCATATATTACAAACACATCTATTTGTTTTATTTATTAGCAAAACGATATGGTACAAACCTATTGTTGTATTTAGAGTTCTTTCTTTTGTCGTCGAAACTGCATTATATTCATGTTTATTGTTCTTCACAAGAGGTACCATTGGTCGGCGTGCGATATCATGTTGAAGAAGTTTATAGTGTGATGGAGGATTCAATATATGTTTTTTTGGAGGTCTGCCAATACGTCGTGGTAGGTAATCATTAGTTACAGCATCGGTACCATTATGGAGTCTGTTTTTATTCGAATAATTCAACATGTTATCATGTAAGATTTTTTCAACAACAGTATTCTCAACTTTTCTCATATGATGTCCAGTGTTTTATTATTTTGTTTATCAAGTAAAGGTTTTCAATGCGTTCAAATAAAAAATAAAACAATTAATACCTTTTAAACATATAAGTTCAAAACGGATTAAATTTACATATGTGATATTAAGTTTGGTTTGGGATAAATACCAATTTTGAAACGTGGTAACTTTGGAGATGATCACAACTGTATTTAAAACATATTTTAATACATATACCAAACGAATTTTTTTTAAGTATATACAGTAATGCTGCTAAACAAAAAATAAAATAAAACAGTATACATCATTTGAGCAAACTTAATAATATTGCTGTTAGTACCGTTCACGTTTACACAAGCAGTACTAAGTATCATGTTAGCACTGATCATGTAAACTTTAATCAAGCAGTACTCTAATGTGTGTGTAAACGATCAAGCAGTACTCTAATGTGTGTGTAAACAACAATATGCTATTTCAATGCATTCAAGTAAAAATAATAATCAATACCTTTTAAACATATAATTCTAAAAATATATATTTAAAAGATAGTAACTTTGGAGATTATCACAGCTATATTTAAAAGATATTTTAACAAATATACAAAACGATTCTTTAAAAAATATATATACTGATCCTAATAAAGAAAAAGAATAAAACACTGCACATCATATGAGCAAAGTTGAGAGTACTGCTGTTGACAAAATCTTACAAGATAACATGGTGAATTATTCAAATCAAAACACACTCCAAAATGGTACCGACGCTGTATCTAATGACTATCTACCGCGACGTATTGGCAGACCTCCAAAAAAACATATATTGAAACCTCCATCACACTATAAACTTCTTCAACATGATAGCGCACGCCGAGCAACGGGACCTCCTGTGAAGAACAAAAAACATGAATATAATGCAGTTTCAATGACAAAAGAAAAAACTCTAAATACAACAATAGCTATGTACCATATGCTTTTCTTAATTCATAAAACAAATTGATTTGTTTGTAATGCACAAACAAATTGATATATGTTGCAAATGATCATGGAACAGCACTACAACAATCAATTGATACCGCACGTCGACCAATTGGACGGCCTGTTAATAACATAAATAAGGAATTTAATGCAGTTTCAACGACATCAAATACACCTGTGAATACAACAATAGGTATGTAGCATACAGTTTTTCTAATCCATACAACAAAGTGATATATTTGTAATGTTCGAACAAATTGATAAAATGTAACATTAATAATTAAGTAATACAAACAACATTGGAACAGAATCACAGCAACCAGTGGATATAGCACGCCGACCAAGAGGACGCCCTATCAAGAACAAAGACCCTTCATGTGAAGCAGTTCCGACAATAAGAAAAACACCCGGTGACATTCAATATACTCCATGCGGAGGACATTACTCTAAACGCAAAACAGAAAGGCTGCGAGAAAAAACGAAAATGGTTAGACACAAAACATCCCATCAATCACTTTGTAATGTTACAAACCAAGTGGCCGAACAAAGCCAACAAAGAGAATCATTTGTTGGAATATCAATTTGTACGAAGACTTTTTCCTTTTTCCAAACCAATGTTCCAAACACTCCTTTATTAACGTTAAATAAACAATTTGTAACTTTCTCTTGATTCATTGTGTTTTGTCAGATTACATCGACCATGGAGATCCAGTTTTCACGTATGAATCTTGCGGCGCGTTGTTATGGCATGCTAAGAGTATGGTAGGACACAAACATACAACTTCGGATTCATAATCTATGTGTTGTGGGAGAGGAAAAATCAAATTAGGCGATGAGGTGCAAAATCCACCAGAATTGTTGATGGAGCTTTTGAACGGAAACCACCCGAAAAGCAAATCATTCATCGAGAATATTAGACGATATAATGCAATGTTTTCATTCACTTCTATAGGCGCAAATCAAGATATGTCTGTTACTATTGGCAGTGGCCCATATTGTTACAGAATACAAGGCGAAAATTACCATAGAATGGGTGCGTTACTACCACAACAAGGAAAATATCCAAAGTTTGCTCAGCTATATATTTATGATCTAAAAAATGAGATCCAAAATAGGATCAATGGTGTCAGGTAGCGTACAACATTCTTACACATAATTTATAAAAAAACAATTAGCATGTTTACAATAACAATATTATATTACTGAATAACTATATTCATCTTACTAAAGATTTAAATTTTTTTTTTTTTTTTTTTTTTTATACAGCGTGGAAAGAGATGCATCAACAAACAACCATCCTATGGATCACCAGCTAACAATTGATTTACGAGACATGCTAGATAGCATAAATCCATTAGTTGCTCAATTCCGAATGGCTGGTGAACGTTTTGTCAGTGAAAAAGAAGAAAAAAACTTTAAGTTACGACTTATTGGTACAAGAGAACGAGATGGAAGAAATTATAATCTTCCTATGGCTACTGAAGTTTCTGCACTAATTGTAGGAGACTTTGACTCTACAAAACATAAAAGGAACATTATTCTACGTATGCAAGAAGGCGGACTCAAGCCAATCAGCGAGTTGCAACCTTCATACCTTGCACTCCAGTGTCCATTGCTTTTTCCATACGCTGAAGATGGTTATCGAACATATATATACTATTTTGGTGTCACTGATGAAACACCCACCAACAAGAAGACCAGAGTGACAATGCGAGAATATTTTGCATATCGCTTACAAGAAAGAGCAAATGTTTTCTCAACAGTACTGAATGCAAGGAGGCTATGTCAACAGTTTATTGTGGACGCATACACAATGATTGAATCTGAAAGGATGTCATACATAAAAACCAACAAAAAGACTTAAGGAGCGAAATCTACTCAAAATTAGCTAAATTGGCGGATGATGAAGAATCAGGAGTGAAACTACGAGGTAAAAAAGTTATATTGCCATCATCATTTATAGGAAGCCCAAGGTATATGATGCAGAATTATTTAGACGCAATGAAAATTTGCAAGGTCTACAGATACCCAGATTTGTTCATTACATTTACGTGCAACCCAAATTGGCCTGAGATTGAACGTTTTGTGGTTGAAAAGGGTTTGAAATCTGACGACAGACCCGATGTAATCACACGAGTTTTTAAACAAAAACTTGACACGCTTATGAAAGAATTCAAAGAACATCATTATTTTGGCCGCCTTAAAGCAGGTATTTACTTATCCAATTAATTGTATGCACAAATTTATTACACAGTTCATCCTACATTCTATATAATTATTTGCATTATGTTCTTCGCCCAGCTGTTTACACTGTTGAATTCCAAAAGAGAGGACTGCCACATGCGCACATTTTGCTTTTTTTTGAAGAAGATGATAAAATTAAAACACCTGCACACATAGACAGGTTTATTTCATCAGAAATACCGGATAAAAATGAAGATCCTGAACTTTACAGAATTGTCACCGACCACATGATTCATGGTCCATGTGGACCACAACGGCCAAGTTGCACGTGCACTGTAAACAACAAGTGTACCAAAAAATTCCCAAAGCAGTTTAACGAAGAAACTTTTATTGATGAGAGTGGGTATGCCATTTATAAAAGAAGGAATGACGGGTCGACTATAACCAAAAGTGGAATTAAATTACACAACGGCTATGTTGTTCCCTACAATCCCGGCCTGCTACGACGTTTTCAACCACATATTAACGTTGAGTGGTGCAACCTGGTAGGTTCTATAAAATACTTATTCAAGTATATTAACAAGGGTCCAGATAGAGCAACAGTTGCTCTAGAAGATGACGACATTGATGAGATCAAAGAATATTATGATTCAAGGTATATTTCGGCATGTGAAGCAGCGTGGAGAATATATGGGTTTGACATACATTACAGGTTCCCACCCGTAGAGAGATTACCATTTCACTTAGAAGGAGAACAATCTATCATATTCGATGCAACTGAAAGTATTGATTTTACACTAGAAAAAGCACTAGTAAATGAAACAAAATTTGTCGCCTTGATGGAGTGCAACAAGACAGATCCAGAAGCACAAAAATTGCTTTATCACGAGTTTCCGCAACATTATGTTTGGAAACAAGAAGAAAGGATGTGGGTGAATAGACAAAAAGGTACATGTATTGGCCGTGTACATCATGTACCTTCTTCGTCTGGTGCGAGGTTCTATCTACGGGCATTGCTAAATAAGGTGAGAGGAGCACAAGATTGGAGTGATTTCAAGAAATTTGATGGTGTTGTTTACCCAGCATATAAAGAAGCATGTCAAGCACGCGGCTTATTGGAAGATGATAAAGAATATATAGATGGTTTGATGGAAGCCAGTCTATAGGGATCTGGTAATTATTTACGGACTTTTTTTTCATGCTAATTACAACAGATAGCATGGCAAGGCCATAGATTATTTACAACAAAACCTGGGAAGTATTGTCCGCAGATGTTGAAAGTATTGAAAGAAGAAAAAGAAATAACCCAGATATGAAATGAATGTCTATTTGAGTTGCTTACATAACCGTATGTAAAATTACAGTTAAATATTAACCAGAGTTAACTGTAACTCAGCACCCTATAAAATTTCTCTCCACATAAAATAAGCCGAAAATAACTATACACATAACCAGCAGTACTAACTTCCAAATTAGTACTGCTCATTCAATATATTTTAAAGTAACTAATCAATTTCACAGCGTTAAATCTGATAATAAGCTTGAAATAACTGATCAATTTATTTTCATGTACAGATTTAGAGCTTACAGACATTCAAAAGTATAATATATGTCTGACATATATTGAACGCATGCTCTTTCGCAACAACAAAAGCTTGAAACACATACCAAACATGCCATACCCGAACGAAATGTTCACCATGGCAAACTACAATACGTTGGTTTATGATGAGTTGAAGTACAATACAGAAGAATTGGACAAACAACACGAGAAAATATATCGTACGTTGACATACGAGCAAAAAGACATACATCAAACCATAATGAATGCTGATTGTCAGGAAAAAGGAGGGATGTTTTTTGTATACGGATAAGGAGGAACTGGTAAAACATATCTTTACAAAACATTATCTGCCGCATTACGGTCAAAAGGTGAAATAGTGTTAAATGTTGCATCAAGTGGTATTGCGGCACTTTTGTTAGAAGGTGGACGGACAGCGCATTCTTGGTTTGCTATTCCAATCAATGTGGTTGAGGATTCTATATGTCATATTCCATCAGATAGTGACCTCGCTGAATTATTAAGAATGTCTCAACTTATCATATGAGATGAGGCTCCTATGACACATAGACATTGTTATGAAGCTTTTGATAGGACACTCAGAGACGTATGCAGGACAAACCCATTCAAAACTTCTGATAAGGTTTTTGGAGGTAAAGTAGTTTTATTCGGTGGGGATTTCCGACAAATATTGCCGGAGATTACAAATGGCAGCAGGCATGATGTAGTACACGCGTCAATCAACTCATCATACTTGTGGCAACACTGCAACGTCATGCGTTTGACTATCAATATGAGGCTAGAAACGGGTTCCAATGCTACTGAATGGAAAGAAATCCAAGACTTTGCAGATTGGATATTAAGCATCGATAACAGAACAATTGGGGGTAAGAACGATGGAGAAGCAATGGTAGAATTCCCAGATGATATGTTGATACCTGATTCAGACAATCATATTGGTTCAATCATTCAGGAAACATACCCCCAATTGATCGATAACCTTTATAATCCCTCTTTTTTCCAAGAAAGGGCCATTCTTGCACCAACACATGAGCTCGTAGATATGATAAACGATCGTATGCTGCAACTTCTCCACGGGGAACACAAGACGTATGACAGTTCAGACTCGGTTGGTATACCGGATATGGACTCAAATTTTAATGAGGCGCTTTACACAACCGACTTTCTTAATAGCATTCGCATTGCTGGCCTTCCACAACATTCTTTGAAATTAAAAGTAGGAGCACCCGTTATGTACATGAGAAACATTGACCAAACACTAGGTTTATGCAACGGAACCATGCTTCAAGTACATAGGCTGGGTGTAAATATAATCGAAGCAAAAATCATATCTGGTGGACGTGTTGGTACTATATGCGCAATACCAAGAATGGTCTTAAGCCCTTCCGATAATAAGATGTCGCTTAAATTCAATCGCAGACAATTCCCTATCGCGTTGTGTATTGCAATGACAATTAACAAAAGTCAAGGTCAAACTTTAACACAGGTAGGTTTATTTCTACAACGGCTGGTGTTTTCACATGGACAGCTATATGTAGCCGTGTCAAGGGTGAAAAATAGAAAGGCCTTGAAGATTTTATGCTGTGACGAGAAGGGCAAAATACACAAAATCAACAAAAAATGTTGTGTATAAAGAAGCTCTGTTTAGAATTTAAGGTTGTCAATCATGGGATGTCATGGGTTGTTAAATACCAGTCAGCGGGACACAAATAACTTTCTGTACACAGCAACTATCCATGTCATACTCATTAAAAAAAACATCATGTCTCAACTATAGTTTCTTTATGAAAAAACAAAACGGCTGTATTGGCTGCTCATATGTTCTGCGCTGAACAACTACACAGCAACTATCCAGGTACGCAACTTCAGGTTTCATAAAACATATTAATATCATCGTATCTCCGTACCTTAAATCAATAACGCAATAAGAATTTTAAAATCCAATACACTTTTTAAACGATGATTATCACAAAACAGATCACACACTGAAAAATCAATCAAAAATCATAAAACTAAACACACTATTAAACTTTTTTAACTAAGCCTGAAATAAGGTAAACACAACCAGCAGTACTAACTTTAAGGTTAGTACCGCTCCTTTTAACTAAATACTGCTAAACCTATTCAGCAACAACCCGTTTAAACAGTACTAACTTTCAAGTTAGTATTGTTCCTGTACACTTACTATTGCTAAATCTTTGTAGCAACTGAATAACCACTGTAAAACATAATTCCATTGTAGACAATCCTAAAGCAACCAGAATAGCTACATTGTAATTGCATATCATACTTGATATATACTAAAAAAAGCTACCAAATCCAGAATACATCCTTATAAATATGTGGTAAACAAACTAAACATCATTGTCTATACTTAGATACACATTAAACTAATCCTAAACCTACCATAACACCTGCTTTTTAATTAAATACAATACTTGATATATAGTAAAACACTCAAACAGTACTAACTTTCAGATTAGTACTAGTCCTTTACAAATGCTACAACAAAAAAATTTAAGCATCTGAGTAACCACTCTACAACCTATTTATGTGGGACATAATGTATTTATATAGATCCTATAGAAAGGAGTGTATAACCTGTGTATTATGATTATAATTAACATCGATTTGCTTATCCTAATAGAAACAAGTAGCATTTTATTACATAGATGCATACATAGATGTATATTACATTACATAGATAGATTCATACATAGATGCATACTTCAATCATAAGATAAAATGATACATTCTTAACAAAAGACAGTGGTGGGAATACTTCAACTACGAGTACTTTTCCCTTTCCCTTTGGCTGTGATCTTTGCATAAGTCTCCTTTGTTGGAAGGCCTGGCACTTGAATCCTTTTGCCAGTCATTAAAAGACCTTGAGTGGTAATCGGAGGATTAACAGAGGTTGAAACCTTTTTGCAACGCCTAGCAGCTGTACTCTTTTTTGATACAGCAGATGAGGTTAAATACCAACTTGGAAAATAGCTAGACCATGGTGAAGAAATTTCATCATAAAAGGTTGAATTATTTGAAGAAATTTCAATGATTTCTGGCTTTGAACTCATTTTTTAGAATTTTAGCAAGATTTTAGATTTTTAATGGAAGTAATTTGTGTATTAATGGGTGTAGTGATGTAAATTTAAAGCAAATCTTACCCATGTATTAAAGTAAAAGTTAATACCATTAATTGGTAAGTTGGTGTACTCATTTATGTGCATGAAACAAGAGTTTGACTTTTACAAATTCATCAAAAAAACTTCTACCTTCGGATTATAAAATTAACATCTATGTTAATATATAATAAAACTTCTACCTGCTTTTTCTTATAAATTCTAGATTTATCACATTTGCCTTAATTTGTCAAGGTAATGTGACAAGCAATGAAAGATTGACACAACAACCGGTGGAAAAAAACATATATTTGATGGCAACAATTGTGCAGACATTTGATGATGACAATTAATTATTTTTTACTTAAATACAATACTTGATATATAAACTAAAACACTCAAACAGTACTAACTTTCAAATTAGTACTGTTCATTTACACTTAGTACAACAAAATTTTTTAAGCATCTGAGTAACCACTCTACAAACTATCTATGTGGGACATAATGTATTTATATAGATCCTATATGAAGGATTGTGTAACCTGTGTAGACCACATCTACTAAACAATCCTCCATCATATCATAACAATCCATCCCGTCTTAACCGACCTTCAAATGTTGTATTGCATTATACACAGGTTGCAGACTGCACCTGCTAGCAAATGTACACATAAATATAAGACTTTTTACTACCCAGACATGGATACCATAACCTATAATGTGTACATTAATTGCTATGATCAGTTTACTATACAATATACCAAAATTATCCATTTTCTGAATACATTACACAAGAATATATACTAGAATACTCAAACAGTACTAATTTTCAAATTAGTACTGATCATTTACACTTAGTACTGCAAAAATTTGTAAGCAAATGCGTAACCACTCTACAAGCTAACATGATGCAAGGTTTATGATCAAACAGTACTAACTTTCAAATTAGTACTACTCCTTTACACTTAGTACTGCAAAAATTTGTAAGCAAATGAGTAACCACTCTACAAGCTATCTATGTGGGACATAATGTATTTGAACAAAGCAACTATGTTGAGTAATTTGAACATTACTAACTTTTAAGTTCCTACTGTTCCTTTACACTTACTATTGCTAAATCTTTGTAGCAACTGAATAACCACTGTAAAACATAATTCCATTGTACACAATCCTAAAGCGACCGGAATAGCTACATTGTAATTGCATACCATACTTTATATATACTAAACCAAGCTACCAAATCCAGAATAAATCCTTATAAATATGTGCTAAACAAACTTAACATCATTTTCTATACTTAGATACACATTAAACTAATCCTAAACCTACCAGAATAGCTACTTTTTAATTAAATACAATACTTGATGTAAAACCCGCAAATTAACATAAGATGAAATGACAAAAATACCCTCGAATTTAAAATTTTGAGAACATACGAATATTACTAAGTGACACTTAACCTAAGTTAATAACAAATAAAACTTTACATTATATGAGTTGTTAAAAAAAAAAAAAAAAAGGACTAAGATGTGCCCCCCCCCCCCCTTAACCAAAAACAAGTCCAAATTCATGATTTGCATATTTATGTCATGTCCTTAATTTGATTTGCTACCTTCCTAATTTAACCTAAACACAATTTTCGGTTCCCACTTATCAATAATACCGATCTTCCAATTTTCAAAAACAAAGAAAACCCTAAGCTAAAAACCATCGACCCTCTCTTGTTCCTTGTGGCTGCCGATCCAAAACATCAAGAAAGGAGGCTTCAAATATTGTTCTAACTCGTATTTAATCATCACAAGGTAAGTCTCTAACATCAACAATGATCCATTCGAATTCTATAAATCAAAAACTAACAAAAAAACCATGTTCTTTCTTCCTTTTGGGCTGCTGTTCGACGCCAAGAAGAAGGAGGAGAAAGAGAGTTTTCGTGTGGTGTTTTGATCCTCGTCTTGTTCGTGTTCTTCGTGGTCTACGAGGGTATTGTATCACCTTATTTATTCGATCAATGTTTCTTGTTCTTCTTTTGATTTTAGCCGAATTAATCACAAAACTAATCACATAAAATCATAAAACTAGCAAACCCTAAAAATCGTTATGTATGAATCGGCTGAGTTTTGGTGTTGAAATAATTTGATGTGATCATGTTAAATATGTTATAGAATGACCTAAATGTGTTTTGGACTCAACCAAAGTCGTTTGGAGTGAAGAACTAATGATTTGAATGGTAAAAACCCTAATATGGATACGTTGCTGTGATAACTGATTCTGAGTGGGATTTTTGGTCCACTTTAAACGGCTGTAACTTTATGATGGAATCGAGTTTTTGAGTGTTTTAAAATCCTAAAACTAAGTTCATTGAAATAGCTACCTGGAAAAATTTAGTTTGTAATTTTTAGAGGCATGGAAGGGTACTTTTTGATTTTTAGAAAATTATGTGCCTGATTGGATTTATGAGTCTGGAAAATCAGTCCGGGTTTTCGATTTTTAATTTTCAAACCGTGTCGAGTTAAGAGGAGTCCTTTGAAATGGGTAATATTCAAGATGTATATGACTTCCTAGAATTTTTTAGATTTTTTTGAATTTTTCTTAAAAGGTTCTAGCTAATAACTTTTCATATAGTAAAATCAGTCAGTAATCTGGACGAGTTGGTTTAAGTGAATTTTAATCTCTAGTTATACTACTTAATAAAATCTGGAAAAATTTGGTAAAATACTTAAGACATGTGAGCATCTCTGGGAATTTTTGGGAATTTTATTACTGAGTTCTTATGTGATTTATAATTTATAGAAAACCTAACAATTTCGTATATAAAACTGTGAGAAGTTATAAAAGGGTAAAATTGTAAACTAAAGGGTGTGATGTGTTTATTGTGTAACCTAAAGGGTGTAAATGGATATTTTGCTAAAACCAAAGGTTATAACTTGTAAAATCTGTAACTTGATGATATTTTCATATTATACCTTAAACTTATGCTAATCACCTAATGAACCCTAAATTATGAAAACTACTATATGAACACTAAAACTTTGTAAAAGACATTAAGAATCTTGAACTATGAATATGATCATCTATAATACTTTGAATTAGCATACGGGAATGATATAACATAAAGTCACCTAATATGGAATGAGAACAAGAATGAAACCTTACGGTCCTATGAACTTATAAGAGAACTTGTGCTTATTTGTAGATCGGGTGAAGAGGGAGTGATCTCCTACTTGATTTGCTTTCATTTCTTTTGCTTGCGTATTCGTTAAGGTACAGATATTCTGACCTTCTCTGTAAGGTTTCCTATGATTCTTTTCCGATCTGTTAAATCTCTGATTTGATACCCTGTTACGATCCTTTGCTATGACACCTTTGCTTCGACCTTTGATCTCTGATTTTGGACCTATGATATGAAGACCTTTTTGATATGAGATGGAAATGTTTTAAGTAAAGTATTTTGAAAGGGTTTTTCAAGCATGATATATTGACTTTAAGAAAAATATTTTTGAAGTTCGTTTTATGAAAACTATTTGAAAGACCATTTATGAAAACTATTTTGAAGGATTGTTTTAAATGAACCTTAAGAGAAAACCTTTTGAAAAATACTTTTGATATTGAACCTTTTGAAGATTTGACCATCTGATACTTTGACCCTTTTGGATATTGACCTGGGATATTTGATCTTCTGATATGAACCTTCTGATATGACCTTTCCGATGTGACACTCTGATTATGATATGAACCTATGACCTGGACCTTTGACTCCCAGTTTGATACCCGAGCCAAAATATGTTTCCTAGCCATGAAGGTAACATGGCCGTGTCATTGATGCACCAATGGCATGACTCTTGTGTGGTCAGAGTGATTAACCACACCGTCCCCATTTTGATTTGATATGAGCTCACTATGATATGATTTGATATGGCCAATATGATATGTTCGGGGGGCGTATGGATGCATCCTAGATATGTTCTGATATGATATGTTTTGATATGATATGATATGGTGACTGGGGCTGGGTGCAATCCACTCCTTTCACAAAATATGGGAGCTAGCTACTCCATTTGAAGAATGAGGACACCCCTCATATTATCTGATTATCTGAGAGGTCTCCCCTCTATATGATTTGAAGATTATGGTTACGATATGATATGATTTGATTTGTTTGGGCTCGTGGTGGATTACTGTCCTAAACCTTACTCTTTATTTCCTTTTCCTATATCTCATTTATTATGATACGTCTGTTCATTTTCATTTGCTTTTCTTTCCGTTCACTATATATCTGTTCACTGGGCTTTTTAAGCTCAGCCGCATTTCTTTTCCTGCGGCAGGTTTTAGTAGGAAGCCAGGAGCTTGGGTTTGCTTTGGGATGAGAGATTAGCTTATGAAGACGATACCTTAGTTTTAGTATTCATTTATGTATGACTACGTAGATTTGGTATATTTTCCTTTGTAACTTTGTAAACCATTTGTATTATGTAAGTCGTATGTTATGCTTGCCTTTGATATGTCACCATTTTCGTGACACTTCTACCCTTGCCGGGTTGGGGTGTTACAATTATGGTATCAGATCCAGGTTTACGACTAGTAGTACATCTACCTTTGGCCTGTGTAAGTTAGGACCCCTAAGTTTCCACTGTAGGCGCTCGTAGGATAACCTTTGCGAAGTTGCATAGAATTTTCCCATAGGAATATAAGTCATAACCGGTGAGGAATGGGTAGTCTAGGACATCCATGTGAGTAGTAATTGCTTCCGCATCACTCTGAATCTTGCCTTTGCCTTTAGTCATGCCTTATAAGAACGTTTGTCGCAGAAGACGAGGAAGTCTTACCTTCCGTCATTTTAATGATGAACCTTGTATGTTAACCAATTTCCTTTGGAAGGATTTGATATTGGTAGTTGTCCAGTTCGGAATTGTTATCTGAGCATGTTGATGTTAATAACTGATATTCCTTACATCTCACCTCAGACAGTTAAACGATGTTCGTATTACTATCGGTGCACACCCTACCATTCCTATGTTATAAGCTAAACAAGATTTCAATCCTTTGAACTGTTCACGATTCTAAATTTGATATATTCGACCTTGATATATTCAAATACTCTCCCATCCTACACTTTGATGAATCATGTACCTAAATTTGATATGTAAACTATCCGTATGATTTGACAACCATATTCGCTCTGAGAATCCGTTTCCCTTTGGATGTATTTGACTTTGAGGTCTCTTGACTATGGAGTGGTGGTTTTTGTAAAGCTATCATGGACTGCAATATTTGCGACCTTTAACAATCTGCTTCACCATATTTTGATATGATATTCTCAATCATTTGAATCTGTTAAAATTATTGTTGCTATGAAGCACATACTCCGATCTCTTTGATTCCCAATTTTCTCCTAACGCCTGTTAGTATCCACTCTTAGAAAGCTCCGGCATTTGAAAGTTTGTTGTACGAATTTCTGGTGCTTCTGATGAACCTTTTGAGATCCGTTGGGAAATGAAGTTTGCATTGACCTGAAGAAGTTAAGAGATGGTAGGAATTGATGGAATATGAGATTGTTCACTTCGGTGATCTCTTGAATGCTCCTGTTGATTTATGAAGAAGAAAGAGAGAAGTGTGCGGCGGCACACCGACCATCGTGAATGTAACCGTAATCATTATTCCATTTCCGCGTATCAATATTTGATTCATTATATCTTTGAAACTCCGTAGCAGACGACCTTATTTGAGTTTGAAAGACGGAAGAAGCAACCACAAGAACATCTGAGAAGGAAGTTGACTAGTTGAGATTAAGTTCCGCGAAGCATTACAATTTGATTTGTGAAGAGAAAGATTTGTGATATGAAGTTTCTCCCTAAGAAGATTTCCTGAAGTTGCTTTAGTACCCGTGTGACCACTGTGAGTTTTGAATGATGTCAATTGTATTGACTAGAAGATTCATGTTTTCGCAAGTATTCGGACAATTGTCATAGTATGACAGTATGTTTGTGCTCAGAGATGAGCGAGGAACACGTTGACCATTTTTAGTATGAAGTGAACCGACCCTTTGTTCTAGAAGCATAGATTTACTTGACGATCAGAGATTGTAGCAGACAACACCACCAGGTATCCGATGACTTAAGAGCTTCCACGAAAAGGACCAAGACTGAAGACCATTGTCAGAGTTAGAAACCTTGTAGAAGATGTGCAGAAGAGGTTCGTGACAGGCGTTACCAAGAGAGAAGCATGTGAGGAGAAGACAGACTGAGAAGAGACTCGATTATATCTCAAGCAGCACGTGGAGACTTCAGTTGGGCATCAAGACGACCAGACCGTAGGAGATGAGCTTTCAGCACATGAACCAGGAAGTCCACAGCAGTTTGAGTTGGTGAATTCTGAATCATGTTAGAAGACCTGTAGGAGGCACGCAATCTTAGTTCTCTAGTCATTTTAGTTGTACTAAGATGAATTGAGAGCTGAAGCAGACTCGCAAATGGAGGAATGCACGGTGATCACGTCGGAGATTCATGCTACCACACCGAAGTGTCCAGAAGAAGTGTCGAAGACTTGAGGAACCAGACTCGAGTTTATGATTTCCTTTTTACCCTATGATCGTATGATTAGACAAGAGAGCGACTACTTGGAATTTGAAAAGATTCGAGATCATGAAATTGAAGGGATGAAATTTTGTAGTAACCGTTTGGATTCGAAAATTTTGATTTTTGTAAAGGATGAAGATATTGAAGACGTAATTCATTTCCTCTTAGACCACTTAAGTTTCCGTTACCTTTCGATAGGATCTTTTGAATGAGCTTTACCCCATTAGAAATTCCGTTCTGTATTCGTTATGCATTTGTTGGATGATGGTTTCGTTCTGAGAAGGATGATGAATTGTGGAAGACCTAACGTTTCGACGACGAGTTTCATTTTGAGGTGTACACATTTCGTTACGCTATTTGTACGTTCAAATTCCTCAGATTTAGAATCCGTAGTGATGTTTGTTTTGGACCAACCTTAGGAGGTAGAAGGACTGATAGGTGGTTAAGAGAAGTAGTTCTGTTCGCGACTTGAGATAAAGTATGACCATCATGATGGTATACTCATATGATGCTAGTATTATGACGGTTCGCGAACGTGATAATACTTACGTCATATGACGTACCCTCATTGTGTTCATAGGATATTTCGAGGAGTACTTTAGAAACCTTAGAATTTTGATTTGATATGTGAGAAATTTCGCATTTGTAAGATTTAGGTTCGTTCCACCTATACGCTTAATCTGTTTCGCCGTTATACGATTTGATACGTTTGGATTCTCAGTACGCGGTTGTTGACCTTTGTAATTTCGATAAGAATCTTAAGTTCTGCTATAAGTTTCCTCCATTTGATATCACCTACAATTTATTTTCTGTACGATCTCATCTGATTTGTCTAATCGAATGCTATGGACGGCATATCCATCGCAATCTTGCGTATACTTGTATCTCTTCTGAGAGAATATGATAACCATTCGTCATGTTTGAATATGATCCTTGCAATTTGAATTCCGTATGATATGTCATTTCTGGGAACTGAAGTTACTTTTGGATCGACAATGAAGAGTCATGAGAAACAAGTCTTTTTACATTTCCGTTCGCTGTCTGTTGTGTCTTCTGTTTCGTTTCATCTCCGTTCGTAAAGATTCTTTGGAAGAACCACCCAGAGCGGGAGGCTACTTGGGAAACCGAAGAGTCAATACGATCTGATTATCCGCATTTCTCTTTTTGACTTGGTACGTATTCATTTCGTTATTGCTTTCGATTCGCATTTTCATTTCGACTTCGCACTTCAATTTTCGAGGACGAAAATTTTTTTTTAGAGGGGAAGAGTTGTAAAACCCGCAAATTAACATAAGATGAAATGACAAAAATACCCTCGAATTTAAAATTTTGAGAACATACGAATATTACTAAGTGACACTTAACCTAAGTTAATAACAAATAAAACTTTACATTATATGAGTTGTTAAAAAAAAAAAAAAAAAAAAAAAAAAAGACTAAGATGTGCCCCCCCCCCCCCCCCTTAACCAAAAACAAGTCCAAATTCATGATTTGCATATTTATGTCATGTCCTTAATTTGATTTGCTACCTTCCTAATTTAACCTAAACACAATTTTCGGTTCCCACTTATCAATAATACCGATCTTCCAATTTTCAAAAACAAAGAAAACCCTAAGCTAAAAACCATCGACCCTCTCTTGTTCCTTGTGGCTGCCGATCCAAAACATCAAGAAAGGAGGCTTCAAATATTGTTCTAACTCGTATTTAATCATCACAAGGTAAGTCTCTAACATCAACAATGATCCATTCGAATTCTATAAATCAAAAACTAACAAAAAAACCATGTTCTTTCTTCCTTTTGGGCTGCTGTTCGACGCCAAGAAGAAGGAGGAGAAAGAGAGTTTTCGTGTGGTGTTTTGATCCTCGTCTTGTTCGTGTTCTTCGTGGTCTACGAGGGTATTGTATCACCTTATTTATTCGATCAATGTTTCTTGTTCTTCTTTTGATTTTAGCCGAATTAATCACAAAACTAATCACATAAAATCATAAAACTAGCAAACCCTAAAAATCGTTATGTATGAATCGGCTGAGTTTTGGTGTTGAAATAATTTGATGTGATCATGTTAAATATGTTATAGAATGACCTAAATGTGTTTTGGACTCAACCAAAGTCGTTTGGAGTGAAGAACTAATGATTTGAATGGTAAAAACCCTAATATGGATACGTTGCTGTGATAACTGATTCTGAGTGGGATTTTTGGTCCACTTTAAACGGCTGTAACTTTATGATGGAATCGAGTTTTTGAGTGTTTTAAAATCCTAAAACTAAGTTCATTGAAATAGCTACCTGGAAAAATTTAGTTTGTAATTTTTAGAGGCATGGAAGGGTACTTTTTGATTTTTAGAAAATTATGTGCCTGATCGGATTTATGAGTCTGGAAAATCAGTCCGGGTTTTTGATTTTTAATTTTCAAACCGTGTCGAGTTAAGAGGAGTCCTTTGAAATGGGTAATATTCAAGATGTATATGACTTCCTAGAATTTTTTAGATTTTTTTGAATTTTTCTTAAAAGGTTCTAGCTAATAACTTTTCATATAGTAAAATCAGTCAGTAATCTGGACGAGTTGGTTTTAGTGAATTTTAATCTCTAGTTATACTACTTAATAAAATCTGGAAAAATTTGGTAAAATACTTAAGACATGTGAGCATCTCTGGGAATTTTTGGGAATTTTATTACTGAGTTCTTATGTGATTTATAATTTATAGAAAACCTAACAATTTCGTATATAAAACTGTGAGAAGTTATAAAAGGGTAAAATTGTAAACTAAAGGGTGTGATGTGTTTATTGTGTAACCTAAAGGGTGTAAATGGATATTTTGCTAAAACCAAAGGTTATAACTTGTAAAATCTGTAACTTGATGATATTTTCATATTATACCTTAAACTTATGCTAATCACCTAATGAACCCTAAATTATGAAAACTACTATATGAACACTAAAACTTTGTAAAAGACATTAAGAATCTTGAACTATGAATATGATCATCTATAATACTTTGAATTAGCATACGGGAATGATATAACATAAAGTCACCTAATATGGAATGAGAACAAGAATGAAACCTTACGGTCCTATGAACTTATAAGAGAACTTGTGCTTATTTGTAGATCGGGTGAAGAGGGAGTGATCTCCTACTTGATTTGCTTTCATTTCTTTTGCTTGCGTATTCGTTAAGGTACAGATATTCTGACCTTCTCTTTAAAGGTTTCCTATGATTCTTTTTCGATCTGTTAAATCTCTGATTTGATACCCTGTTACGATCCTTTGCTATGACACCTTTGCTTTGACCTTTGATCTCTGATTTTGGACCTATGATATGAAGACCTTTTTGATATGAGATGGAAATGTTTTAAGTAAAGTATTTTGAAAGGGTTTTTCAAGCATGATATATTGACTTTAAGAAAAATATTTTTGAAGTTCGTTTTATGAAAACTATTTGAAAGACCATTTATGAAAACTATTTTGAAGGATTGTTTTAAATGAACCTTAAGAGAAAACCTTTTGAAAAATACTTTTGATATTGAACCTTTTGAAGATTTGACCATCTGATACTTTGACCCTTTTGGATATTGACCTGGGATATTTGATCTTCTGATATGAACCTTCTGATATGACCTTTCCGATGTGACACTCTGATTATGATATGAACCTATGACCTGGACCTTTGACTCCCAGTTTGATACCCGAGCCAAAATATGTTTCCTAGCCATGAAGGTAACATGGCCGTGTCATTGATGCACCAATGGCATGACTCTTGTGTGGTCAGAGTGATTAACCACACCGTCCCCATTTTGATTTGATATGAGCTCACTATGATATGATTTGATATGGCCAATATGATATGTTCGGGGGGCGTATGGATGCATCCTAGATATGTTCTGATATGATATGTTTTGATATGATATGATATGGTGACTGGGGCTGGGTGCAATCCACTCCTTTCACAAAATATGGGAGCTAGCTACTCCATTTGAAGAATGAGGACACCCCTCATATTATCTGATTATCTGAGAGGTCTCCCCTCTATATGATTTGAAGATTATGGTTACGATATGATATGATTTGATTTGTTTGGGCTCGTGGTGGATTACTGTCCTAAACCTTACTCTTTATTTCCTTTTCCTATATCTCATTTATTATGATACGTCTGTTCATTTTCATTTGCTTTTGTTTCCGTTCACTATATATCTGTTCACTGGGCTTTTTAAGCTCAGCCGCATTTCTTTTCCTGCGGCATGTTTTAGTAGGAAGCCAGGAGCTTGGGTTTGCTTTGGGATGAGAGATTAGCTTATGAAGACGATACCTTAGTTTTAGTATTCATTTATGTATGACTACGTAGATTTGGTATATTTTCCTTTGTAACTTTGTAAACCATTTGTATTATGTAAGTCGTATGTTATGCTTGCCTTTGATATGTCACCATTTTCGTGACACTTCTACCCTTGCCGGGTTGGGGTGTTACACTTGATATATACTAAAACACTCAAACAGTACTAACTTTCAAAATAGTACTGGTCCTTTACACTTGGTACAGCAAAAATTTTAAAGCATCTGAGTAACCACTCTACAACCTATCTATGTGGGACATAATGTATTTATATGGATCCTATAAAAAGGAGTGTATAACCTGTGTAAACCGCATCTACTAAACAATCCTCCATCATATCATAACAATCCATCCTGTCTTAACCGACCTTCAAATGTTATATTGCATTATACACAAGCTGCAGACTGCACCTGCTACCAAATGTACACATAAATAATCAGTTTACTATACAATTTACCAAACTTTCTCATTATTACATAATAATTCCTTCACATTTTAGCAAATCTATGGAGGATATCCTAAACCTACCAGAACAACTACTTTTAAATTAAACACAATACTTGATATATACTAAAACACTAAAACATTACTAACTTTCAAATTATTACTGCTCCTTTATACTTAGTACTGCAAAAATTTGTAACCAACAGAGTAACCACTCTACAAGCTATCTATGTGGGACATAATGTATTTATATAGATCCTATAGAAAGGAGTGTATAACTTGTGTAGACCACATCTACTGAACAATCCTGCATCATATCATAACAAAATGACAGGGCAAGATATTCCAACTATCATACTTAACCATACCTAAATGAACTTAAACATAGATATGATAAACCCACGATCTCGACAGAATTGCAAAGTAACAACGTAGCAATAAGTAAGTGCAAAACTACAACTACCATAATACTTCTAATCACAAGAGATGGTTCAAAAGGGAAGAGGAAAGAATTATAATTTAGTGTATGTTTAGGACTTTTCCTCATGGATGTTCGTACTTTATGTATGGCTTAAATGCCCTACAATACATCTATTGTAACCCCTATGCTTATGGTTTAAGTATCAATACAATCATTCCTGTTTATGGTTTAAGTAACAATGCAACTTAAATGCAGTGACTACGCCTATACGCTAAGCAAATAATCACTTCCAGATTGCAATAGCAATTCTCATCGACTATCGACAACAAATAGTAACAAACAAATTCAACATATCAATAATCAAAATATATATATATATATATACTAATCAAAATAAGATGCAAACCTGTACATAATATCCGCCATACAATTATCATCCTTATATGATCATTTAATCACATTTGATGCCACAACTTGAATACTCAATCACCACACTTCTTAATTAAACTGATTATATGTTTTAATTTGATTAAAATGTTGTATAATTGGAAAACCCTAATTTGAGAGGAAACATGTGTGTGAGAGAGAAAAGCCAACCACTTTTTGCTACAATGTAAAATGGAAAAAAAAATAAACATATATAAACATAAACATAAAAGTTAATATTATCATCCATAAAATACATAACAGTCAAAGGCTTACAGCCACTTATTCATAAACATACACACCCAAATAAACTAACAAAAGAGAACCCCAAAAGACAACCATCTCCATCATACTATACTAATCATCATCTGAGAGACCTTCATCAAACTCCATAAGCTTCACATGACCGTCCTTCTCCGCCATGCCATCACGGGCTTCATCAAGTAGAGCAGTCAAGGTCAGAATCCTGTTACATTCCCTTTCCTGTGTCTCAACTAGACAACGAAGAACATCAACAGCTTTTTCATTGAAAGGGCGCAGGTGATGAGCCTCCCTGATTGTCACCTGACGCTTCTCAACCTTGCTAAGGAGTTGATTACGCTCCTCCCCCATTCGAATAAAAAAACCTCTTCTTCAGTTAACTCATTGTTAAATAAGAACTTGAAAGTTGTTGCTAAATCGTCAGACCCAAATGCTTCCTTGAGTTCCTTGATGTTGTTGGAAGACGAAGCCATGAATTAGAGAGTTGGTCGGCTGATATTTTAAGTTAGGTTGATAATAATTGATGATGCCCTAATTGTGTGTTAGATGTGTTATAAATAACCAAATAAATACGTTTTAAAATACAAATAGGCAAACGGAATACAAAAAGGTAATGAGAAGGAATGATTGCAAAACATAACTGAAGTACTGATTGAAGCAGGAACTTCATCTTCCCATGCAAAACTATCATTTGAGTATTTAAAATTATATTTGCAAATATAACAAAAAAAACCCTCACACTTTACCTTTTACATAAAAAAAACCCATCACCTACACAATGTATACCATTACCATTCTAAACATCATAAGAAATAGTTATAACTTAGGCAAATGTTTTAACAATACAGTCAATATCAAAATGGATCCTTATATTTATTTTCAATATCAAAAACATATAGACAAACAAAACTCAACTCAACGTCTAGTAAACTACGTATATACATTCATAGATATCAAAGATCATTACAAAACAACCACTAATATCATCATCTACGTGAAACCAGCATAAACCCATACATATTAATAAAAAACCCATAATAGACAACCAAAAGAACATAATCAACCATGAGCTAATCAAACAGATCCATGATGTTAATATGATCCTCTTTTTCAAAAAACCCACCACGGACTTCAATCAAGATAGTCGTTAAGGCCTCCAACTTCCTTCGCTCCCTGATTTGAGCCTTCCTCAAGCACTCATAGGTATCCCAACCAGGTTCTTCATCATCGTGGTTAAGACACCACACCTCCGCCATTCTCTCAGTGCATATTGAAGCATTGATGAAGCTTTTGTGACCCAGAAAATGCTTTTAATTCATCGATTAGAGGAGTATCGGCAGCCATTATTTGATTGTTAGGTCAGAGAGGATTTTTTTCGGTTTATACAAATTACTAGAGATTATTAAATATGAAATAACTACTAATGCAATATATATAACTAAACTGGATTGGAACTGAATAGGTTTCATCATTACAAAATTTAACTCCATCTTAATTCACACAAATGCTTTAGTTTCTCATGCACAAATATCAAATATGTCTTTGTCAAAAACTTTTGGAATAACACATAAAACACTTCCACTTATGATAAAAGATGCATAAACACATAAATTTTAGCAATATAACATAACTAACCCTCAAAGATTGTCAATTATGATAAAAAAAGAGGCATGACAACTCATACTAAATAGTACATAAATAACAATAACATAACCCTATATATATATATATATATATATATATATATATATATATATATATATATATATATATATATATATATATATATATATATATATATATATATATATATATATGTATATATATGTGTGTGTGTGTGTGTGGGGGGGGGGGTAGTGATCTAAGTGTCATCTTTTATAAGTTCGGTAATCTAAAAGATAAAAAAGTAGTTTAGTAATTTAATTTAATATAATAAAACATATAGTTTAATAGCTCATTGCATATTAAAAGTCCGTTTGGTTTGTAGATGGGTTTAATATTTGGATTTTAATTATGATTGAATTTGAATTTGAATTTGGATTTGATGTATGCGAAATAAAATAATATTTAAAATTATTTTATAATTTAAATACAAATTAAAAATTACTTTTATTAATAGTGAGAGGAGATACACACAATATGAAAATGAGGCCCATTAACCATAAAAAAACACACTAAGTTGCAGTGTTATTGAAAGAGTAGATGTTAGAGGGTGTCATGTATGTTGTTACTTAGATTTATCACACAAGCTATTAATCTAATCTTAGATCTAGAGAGAGAAAGTTAGAGAGAGAAAGAGAGTGGAAGCTTTGCTTAAGATAATAATGAAATGTTTAATCATTTAACCAACCAACCCTCTCCCTTGAATGGGAGGGGGTATTTATAGTTTCTTACAATGCATGGGCTTTTAGCCCTAATAAACATAATTAACATAAATAAATAAACACAGCCCATGGGCCTTCTACACAGGCTGGTCCATAAAACAAACCTAAAGGGTAAAACCCCAAATTTACCTAAGGAATCTATTACATAAATGATCAATATTTGATAATAATAAAGTATTCCCAACAATCTCCCCCTAAGTATTGGTCATCGAGGTTTCTTGACGTCGTCTTTGCTTCTTTGGCTTTTGACGTCATTTGCATATTTGTTCTTTTTTCTTGTTGTGATATGATATGGTAACGATCTGCCTTCCACCAATGTTCTTTAATTCTGGTGTCTTTAGATCTTTTCCACCATGCTCATATGACTTTTGACTTTTGTTCTTCGACCGGTTCTCACTTCTTCAATCTTTAACTTGTGAAAGGTTGTAGTGCTTAAACTTTGACTTTTCTTTAACATCTTTGAAGTTTTGTTATCTCTTAGTCTTTGTGAGATTGTATCTTCAGGATATGAGCATGATGGAATGGTGGTTATGGAACTCCAGGTCTTCATGATTCGCTGCAGGTAAACAGTTAGCAATAAATCATCCGGCACTTACAGATTCGGACTTCGAGATCGTCAACAGCATAGTGTAAAGACTACCTCTAATTCTAACCCAGGCCTTTCTGAATCGGATACCCCCAAAAGGGCTTACACAGACACACCGAAGTGCACCTACGATTCAGTGAGCCGCTGAGGATCACGTCACGACTGTAGACCGTTTTGGAGCTAACACTAAGCGTAATCCACAAGGGATTACCGAAGTGACCTACTGTCAGGGCTATTTGATGTTGACCCTGGCAGGATTTCCATTCAATCACTGATAATCACAATTTGTGAATTCTCTCATGAATGTTCTCGGCAAATTGCTAAGATCTGCGAAGGACACTTTTATAATTTACAACTGGTGTTCCTTTTGTTGAATAGCCAGTGTATGCTAAGTGTACCTAAGAGATCTTTGATGTATCTCATGGCTCTAGACTCGATTCAGTGCTTATTTGTTTGGTCGTTGGAGGCATGGAGCAGATTGCCTCCTTTTCAATATCAACACATCTCGGAGTGAGATGTCGATAGATAATGAAGGGTTCTCCGTGTGAAATGAAACAAGTGTCTTTTGAGAGACACCTGAGTGGCTAGAAGGTTTAGTGCAGTGCGTCACTGGGTCCATGACGGCTTAATCTTCAATACCGGTGTTACCGTAGTAACAACCAGTAGCATATGTATTGAACCCGGTGTCTGCCCTAAGGTTGATCAAATGGAGGGCTATTTCTTTTCACCCTTTTCTTTACTTTTCTTTTTCATTATTCAACCCCTTCTTTCTCCTATCATTTCATTTCTCCTTTTTTCAATCATACCTAGGACTTTCTAGTACTAAACTATTGGTATTGTCCTTGGGTAGATCCCTCCGGCTCTGGCGGATCATAGGACGGTTTTTCCTAACCTTAGTCACCTTATAACTCCATGACTATCCTATTGTTGCCATAAACCAAACTTTTGAAAATCTCTCAAAGTGTTTATGATTATGAAAACATATTTTGTTAACACTTTGGGAGTTTTGTGATTTTCAGAAATACTCCCCCTTAACATGTGCTCATAAGTGGTTAAGATAAATTTGCACATGTCGGGTAGAGTTAGCACTTTTTGAATTGATTGATTTTCAATGAACATGATCGTCGCGAGACACGTTTACATCACTAGCAGAACTAGCTTGAAATTAATACCCGTCCAGATCACATTCAAAGAAAATCGCTCGAAATCGGTACATTCTACTCAGACACATCCATTGCGAGACACGTTTACATCACCAGATAAACTGGCTTGAAATTATTACGCGTCCCGGACATGTCTTTTCGACTACTGACTTTTGCTATCGTCAATTCGAGGGTTCAATTCTGAGCCTTGCTCACATGAGATTTCAGCTTTTTATTACCATATTTTAATCATATCTTTATTCTCCCCCTCAAAAATAGCATACTCATGTTGTTTTTGTTAAACTTTTGATTAAAATATGCTCTTTTTGAGGTTTATGGAAAGAATTTCAAGAACTTTTGTTTTTAGAACAAATATTATTTTTCAAATACTCCCCCATAACAAGGGAATACTTGTCCTTATGAGCAGAATTTTGAAAAACTTTGAAAAATTCTGGTTTAATTCTACTCATAAGTAAGAAGCTTTCGCTCCTTTGATCAGGATTGAGGCACTGAAGCGTACCTCAGGGTCCTTTCTTTTCAGGAACGAGTTATGCACTGTAATGTGTGCACAAGCCATTGTCAATGATGATAAATGATGGAAAATTATGATGAAATATGACAAATGATAACAAATTATAACAAGGATTACTGCTCAGGTCGACGAAAAGTGAGAATGTTAGGAACTCTGGCACGTCCTCCCACATAGTGTAATACCCAAAAATCTAAAACATGCAAAAGACCAAATTGCCCATGTAACTTTAAAATTTGATTAATAAGTACATAAAGTATCAAATAAATCCCAAACCTTCGGGAATGAGCAAGATATGAAGCCAATTAATTTTTACTACTACATTTTAATATTTTGAAAGTAAAAAAAATATATATAATCACATAAATAAATACTTATGGGCTGATTAATATTATTTAGGTATATTGTTATTTTTGTTAATTCATTTAAACTAAATAAAATAGAAGATAAATACAAATAAAATTAGGAGATCTTCTAAAATCAATATTTGATCTCTTGTACAATATCTTGGACCGAAATATATGCCCTCCCCTCCTATTTTATTCGGTTTATATATTCCTTTTTATTTACAAAATTCCGAAACCCTAAACTTAAACACACAAAAATTCGTTCCACCTTCATCCGATTTTTGGAAAGCCTTTGAGTAATTTTTTGGAGTTCATCATCATCTAAGGAATCCAGAAAAAATAAGTGTTGGGTCGTAAAATAGCTGGTTCGAGCGTGGGATAATCTTCTTTGTCGAATTCTTGATCCGAGAGGTATAATTTTCATTCACTTCATCCGATCATTCTAAGCTTCTCCTGGTATTTTTCCTACGTTATTTACATCATATAGGTCCCATATAAATTGGTCTAATCAAGCCATGAAAGGTTATTCAATCGCTATAATTTTGGAAGAGTAAAACGTACATAAATTCCATAATATGTCATACGAATTTTATGGACTTGGAACTTATTTTATTTGAGCTCTATATAATCCATATAACACTAGAAAAATATTGGTTCGAATTGTGGAAGCCTAGAATAGCCATGTCGAATTATTTTGGTATATCGGGTTTTATTGAAATCGAAAAAGAAAATAGAAACCCTAGGAATGATTTAGGGTTTAGGGTTTTTGGAGTTGGATTTGGTTAATAATGATGAATTAATGATGCATTAATGATTGGATGATGATTTGGTAAGCTAGGGTTAGGGTTTGGTGATTAAAATGGTTTAACGATTTGAAAATAAAATCAAAGGGTGTGTTTTGCCAATTAGTAAACTTGTGGGGTATTTTTGTAATGTTATTTAGATCAGTGGTAAAGTATAAAAAATATAACATGAGGGTCCTATGTGTAAAATTTGCAAGAAAAGAATTATTTGGTAAATATAGGGTTCGAATTGAAATCAAATTAAATGGAGGGACTAAAAGTGTAAATTCTGGAAACTTAAGGTTATTCGGTGTAAATAATGATATGAAGGGTGTAATGTGTAATTTTGGATATTTAAGGGCTTAATATGTAATTATTAAAAATATATTATTCGAATTATATTTTTGGAAACTATAAGGACTAGTTTTGTAATTTATGAAATTGAAGGGACTGTCGTACCAATATTAATTTTAAGGGTATATTCTGTAATTTGGTGCTTGATGTGTAAATATAAATATGGTAAGGGTTAAATTGTGATTTATGTAATTATAGGGTTTATTTTTGTAATTTAAATTAACCAAAGGGGTATAATCTGTAATTTGTGAAAGTTGAAGGTTAAAAGTGTAATTCTGGAAAACTTATGTTTTTAAAGGGATAATTGGTGATACTTTTCATTTTAAACCTTTAACTTCGGGTTATTTACATTTAAAACCCTAAAATATGGAAAGTTGTCATATTTAACCCTAAACTATTATAACTTGATAAAATGTACCCTATTTCCATAATATGCTTATATTATGACTTAACCTATTTTATAATACTTAAATCTTTCTAATTATGGAGACTTACTAAATAAGGAAACTTTCTAAAAATGGAAACTTGCTAATTTTGGAGACCTGCTATAAATGGAAAGTTACTAAAAGTGGAAAGCCGACTAAAATGAGAAATCTGATTTGAAGATGATATTAATATTAAGACGACCATGTATGCGTGTAGATTCGCTGGAGATGGAGTTGTTTCCGATCTTTAGATATATTTGCATTTGCGGTATAAGGTACAGATATTCTACCCTTTTTCAGTAAGGGTGTTTTCTCCTCTCATGACTCATTTATCTTGATTCGTTTTAAGATTCCCTAAGCCATTGCTATGTTCCCTACACTTTGGTTCGTTTGTTTGATTCATTTAGATTTTGATGTTCGATATGACCCTTTTGCTTTGAGCCTCTATAATGATCCATTTGATATTCGTTCGTTACCTTGTGATATTAGTATTCGAATCACATTCGAGGGTTCATTTGATTTTGGTAACTAGATGTGAAAACCTTTTCAATTATATCATGGAAATGTTTTGAGGAAAAACTTTTTTTAAAATGACATTTATGAAATATGCGCTACCACTTTTAATTGGAATTTGGCTAAGCTTTTATGAAAACTACGTTTAAAGACTACTTTTGTGAAAACCGTTATTAAAGATTATTTTTATGAAAATCATTTGATAAAGATTACTTTAAATGAACCATTTGATTTTGAACCTCCGATGATGACTTAGACTATTTGAACCTTTGCTTTGATATTGGGACTTTGACCATGATTCGATGACTTAGACTATTTGAACCTTTGCTAAGATTTGGACCTTTGACCTTTGACCCTTCAGTTTGATACCCGAGCCAAGTTCGTTTCCTAGCCATGAAGGTAACATGGCCGTGTCATTGATGCACCAATGGCATGACTCCAGTGTGTTCGAGTGATGTTATACACCGTCCCCATATTGTTCGTTGCATGCACATTATATTTATTATGGCCTATATTATTGTTCGGGGGGCGTATGGATGCATCCTAGGTTCGTGTTCGTATTAGTGGATTTGACATGATTTGATATTATATTATTGTTCGGTGACTGATGTATGGGTGCAATCCACGTCTTTCACAAGTTCGGGAGTTAGCTACTTCATTTGAAGAATGAGGACACCCCTCATATTATCTGATTATCTGAGAGGTCTCCCCTCTATATGATTATGAAGACATGGTTACTATATTTGGTTCGTGTTCGGGCTCGTGGTGGATTACTGACCTATCCTTTTCTTTTCTTACTTTGTACCTTTGTCTATACTTATGTTTTTCCAATGCACCATACTATATCTGTTCGTTTTCTCTTGCTTTCGTTTTCATTTATATATATCTGTTCACTGGTATTTTTAAGCTCAGCCGCATTTCTTTCGCTGCGACAAGTTTTTAGTTGGAAGCTGGGTATGAGTGAAGAGACTTTTGGACTTAGAAGACCTTGATAGTTATTTTGAAGTAGAGACTATTAGAAGGATTTGCATTTGCAGACTTAGTATTTAGCTTTTGTTTCCTTTGTAGCCTTGTATATTCAGTATTTCATTTGTAACCTTTGAGAACCCTTGTATTACTGTTGATGTACGCTTTGTTTGATCTGATATGAAACCATTATTATGACATCTTTACCCTTATCGGGTTGGGGTGTTACACATAGCTTCCCAGTCGTCTCATTGCTGTTTGAAACTTGAGCCTTTTGTCAATCCGATCAATGAACTTGACTGCTTGCTTCGCATCATTCTTACTCCAGCTCATATGCTTTAACCATCCCGTCTTCAACTCCTTTCTATGGTTTGCCAGAATCTTTTCAAGTTCAGACTTGACATGCAGAAGAGTTTCATCACTGAACTTGTGGATTTCTTGATACCCCATGAATCTCGTTGAGCTTCTATCCCTTACATACACCAACCCAAATGGTCTATCACCGAAAGTGTACGGCTTCTTGTCTGCTATTCCCGGAGGTTGGAGATTAGGCCTGACCAAATTCAGTTTCTTCTGGTAGCTTTCTACCCTAAGGTGCACGTCTTTAACTCTGGATCTGATGACAATATTATGGATGTACAGGACGATGTACGAGTTTTCCTTGAACTATCAAGAGATACATGTCTTCAATATCATTGATGTGCAGGTAAGGATAGTCTGCTTCTTTGAAGGTGTATTCTTTATCGTCCAGCCTCCTCACGGTGATTTTCTTCAGATAGTTGTAGCCAAACATTGATTCAGTTTCTGCACTTGTGATGGAAAGGATTCTACTTCTTTGATAAACGTCAGTTGTCTTTGAAGGATAGGTGAGCTTCCATTTGTAGAACCACTTCCTCAGATTTGGCCAGTGATAGATTCCTAGAGCAGCTTCATCGTTGTATTCTTGAACTACGTTGATAAATATATCGCTGATTTGTTCTTCAAAACTTTCTAAAGTATAGGATACTGCCAGGTACTTGTTAAGGGAAGTTGCATAACGTTTTTCAGGGTTTCTGTTTCCATAGAGCAGATAATCTAAGTCGTTATTGAAGAAATATGCCTTGGGTATCTTCGGGTTGTGAGAATGGCCAACGAGGGGTAAAGGTTGGGAGAAATCACGGAGTTGAAGTTGGTCTTTTGGATGAGAAGCCCGCGGATGATCCCAGTCAATGTTTTCAGAAAGAGCTCTTGCTACTTGTTCGAGGTTGTACTCAAATTCCAGTTCTGAAGTTGTGATGGTTTTGAATTCTGTGAAGCTATCTTTGCGAACTCTGATGATATCAGGCAATCCCAACTTCTGGACTTTCATTGCCTTCTTTAGTCGTTTGGTGAAGTCCACAATAGAGTCTTCAATAGGTGCATCATTTTCAGCTTTAGGATATGCGTCTACCATCGTTTCAAACCAATCGAACTTTGGAGCTTCAGGATTAACCCATTCTGGTTGAGGTTTGACTTTTTCATTGGTGGGTGGTGCAGTGACATTCTGAACTCTTTGTGGTGCAATAGGAAATTCTTGATCAATACTCATGTCATCATAAGCTTCAGTCTCATCGAATGCCCCTCCTTCAAGCGGAACGAACTTTTCTTGGCTTGATTGCTTTGTTGTTCCAGAAGAGTGTGTTGTGGTAGAAGGGCCGGTTGACTTGGAAGGTTTTCTTCTATTCTTCCCTTCGTCTTTGTCAGGATCATCCCGATGACGCTTGACTGGCTTATCTTGCTTACATCCCTCGACTTTCTTCTCAGCTTTTCTGATCGAATTGAGCAATGCCTTTCGGAGTTCTTCCTTTTCGGGATTGTTGATGATGTCTGCAAGTAGTTTTCCCTTGAGGTCAGTAGTTGATGGCTTGGGTGGCACTGTTTGGATTGTTATTGGTGTTGTCTGCATTAGATTAGCCACCGTCTTTTCCAGATTTCGTCTGACATATTCTTTGAGGTACTTGAGAACTGACTTCTTGAGGAACATGTGTCTTGAGATATTCCCCTGCTGCCTTTTCTAGATCAAATGCTTTGAGATTATCGACGTGAAATTTTTGTATTTCCACCTTCTTCTCCACCTCAGTGAGCTGTTCTTTCAATGCTTTGTGCTCATTTTCTTCAGTTTGTCGATTTCTCAAAACCATATTTTGAAGTGCACCAATTTGTTCTTTGAGTTCATTAAGTTCACTTGTGGACTGACCTACAGATGACGGTTGAGGTGATGGAATAAGGTTGTCATCTTGGTTGTCATTTCTTTTATCATCATTATCATTGTTTTCATCTTCATCATCTTCACCTTCTTCATGTCCTTCTTCATCATCTTCATCATATTCACTGCTATCAATTTCTTCAGATCCAGATCCTGTGGGTGTATGAATTCTTTCATCTGACTCTTCAGATTCACTCTCAGATTTATCAAGTGTAGCAGACTTTGTAGCCTCTGTATCCTCTTTTTCATCATCAGCATGCGAAGCTGATCCTTCATCTCTTTTCTTTCTTTCACGCTTCTCTTGATCAGCTAAATGTTTCTTTCTGCTTACCTTTGATGCTTTCTCAAATTGTTCTTGCTCTTCTTCTTCAGTCAATGGTGGTTCAATGGGTGTGAATGATTGATCTGACATTTTAAGTGATTTTCCTCTACCTCTGCCCAAACCTTTATCTGATTCTACCATTGCTGACTTCATCTTTTCAAAATCTTTCTTCTTCTTTTCTATTCTGAAATCAATTTCTTCCTCTTCCTCATCTTCCGTGGATTCGTCTCTGAGTTTAAATTCTGGGGACTTTTCTCTGGTTACTAGTTTCTTCTTTTCTGGTTTTGAAACTTTCTTTGTTCGAGAAGAAGCTGCAGGAACAGTTTTTTCTGTAGCTTTACCTTTACCCTTGGTTGATTTTGTTCCCTTCACTGTAACTCCTACCTTTCCGGCCTTTTCTGCTTCATCGTACCACTGATATGCCTCAGTTCCTATCACCACTTCAGTTAACATACTCTGAGGAATTCTCAAACCCTGTTTCTTCGTGTTCGTCTTCTGCACTTTTACCCTGGTGAGCATGTGATCCATTTGTTCGGTATGTGCTTTTTCATTTATGTGTCTATCGATTTCAGGGTGTTTCTTCATGAAGTGTGAGAATAAAAGTTTGGTGAAACGGGGAAAGAGTACCTTGTATCCCTTCTTTTGGTGGAACTGTTGGGCTAGGAAAATCATATCATTCCATATGAAATTAGCGAAGTCCATGTGGTAGAAGTTGACGACACCCCAGAAAAATTGTAGTTGTTCTAGTCTTAGGTGTTCAAGTCCAGTGGTTTTGCCGGTTATGAAGTGACTAATTATGGTGTAGAGGGTCAACCATGGCTGAGGGATGTACTTCCTGTCCACTTTGGAGATTGAGGTGAGCTCTTCATCCTGAATATCATAGCCGAGAAGCATTAGTGTTTTAGCCATGGCTTCAAATGTTGGGTCATCGTAAAATTTTCCTCTTGGGCCTGAAGCTTCAGATGGAAGATCTAGAACGTTACGAACAGTATCAATCCTAAATTGTATCTCTTTGTTGTCAACTGTGACTGTAATGTGTTCGTTGTCTTCTCCTATGATCATTGAATGCCAAAACTAATTCATATACACTTCTGGAACGCTTGTTGTCTTGGTCAATACTGGACTGATGTAGTGTCTTTTGAGTATTTCCACAATGATTTGGCAAGACTGATGACATGGCAGATTCTCAAAATCAACTCCTGAATTTGACATATTGATTTTGCGTTCATCACCTTCAGGCACCATCTCCTTTCGAGTTACAGATCCTTGAGACATGATTAGACTGTATGCCATAAACACCAACAACAATACAAAATAGACATCGCATATATGTGTTAGGGGATGTTATTTGTTACAAGATAATAGCCTAACTCGTATGATGCATCACATAGATAGACTAAATCATGAAGAACATTCATATATCATTTATACAGATCATAATCTAGCAACCAAGTTCATACTAATATCTTGTATCTGCCTAAGTCCATAATAATGTCAAAGTCTGGAAAAATTTACAAACTCGACAGAATTATGACGAACTTGGTAAGTTTAGAAACTCGGTAAGTTTAGAAACTCTGTAAGTTTAGAAACTCGGTAAGTTTAGAAACTTGGTAAGTTTAGAAACTCGGTAAGTCTCAGAAAATCGAAAATTCTCAGAAACTCGACAAGTTTTAGAAACTTGACAAGTTTTAGAAACTCGACAAGTTTATAAACTCGACAAGTTTAGAAACTCGACAAGTTCAGAAACTCGACAACTTTAGAAACTCGACAAGTTTAGAAACTCGACAAGTTCAGAAACTAGACAAGTTTTAAAAACTCGACAAGTCCCTGACTTTAGTCTCCTAACTTGGAGACAAAGTTGAAAGATTTCAAATTTCCAACAAAGTCGACAGATTAGCAGTTTAGCACAAAGTCGATGGATTTAGCAGAAACTCGAGAGATGAATACTTAGAAACTTGGTAATCTTATTAAGCTAACCAGATTTCATGCAAATCATTTACAAGTCACAATATAAGTTTAACAGGCATCCTCAACATGTTCAAGACACCAACAAACACTCAGAAACAGTTCATGTCAACACCTTATTCATTAAATCCACTTACGCATGTGCAATCATTCGAACCAAGGAAAACACATAGATTTATATTATGAAACATTGAACACATACTCAAGTACTTCAAATAAGCATATCCCACTACTCAAACACCAAAACACAACACTCATTCTCCTTAGCTCATAAATTCGACTCCTAAAATCCTAATTCACTCAATTTGCCTACTGTGATGTTGTTGTGTCTAATTAATCAAGTGCAATTTACTCTATATCATGTAATGAAGCTATTACACTAACTCAATTAGATTAAACAACACTAACCAAGAAACGCCCAAATCGTTAGCTTAAACCCTAAATCGCAAAATCTGAATTTTAGCTACAGAACCTCTATGCGATTGATTATAGAGTCTAAATGATTAATGTTTAGTACTTACAATTGATTTTAATGAAGAATCAGAGAAAACTTGATGTCCTTGTGGGTGTTAGCATTTTTTGGCGGTTTTTAGAGTGAGAGGGAAAAGTTTTTGTGAATGAGTGTGTTTTACTGAAGTCAGATCATTAGTTTTATTAATCAAGTTTGTTCCTTTGTCAAATTCAGTCCCTTAACTAGTGTTCTAGATCTCATAAAGTCCTATTGTGACAGTTTCAGCCACTTAACTAGAATCCTAAATCACATAAGGTCCTAAAGTGACAACTTTACCCAACTTGACAATTTCAGTCCTTGATGTTTGAAATGGTTGAGATTTTTATCCAATTTGATGAAAACTTTGTGTAATTCCATTTCTCCCCCTTGAAGTAAAACATATTTTTTGAAATTTTGACAATCTTGTAGTTCAAGAGATCATAAAAAATATTTTTCGATGAAGATTTTTTGATAATGAAGAAGATTTGAGATGATAAATGTGCAAAAATTTCTCCCCCTCAAAATATGTTTGTGATTTGAAATTAATAAAATTTGAAATGACAAGAACATATTTTGATTCGGATTCACTTTTGCACACTTAAATTTTTATTTTTTTTCTTTTTTTTTTTTTGAAATAAAAAATGAAATTGGAAAATCTTTTTGTGTTTTTAATATATTATTTACAAGATAGTTTTGATGTTTGACTCATTTAATTTTGTGTAAGAAAATTGTTCAAATCATCTGGAGTCAAACATCGCATACCAATCTGGTGAACCAGTTCCACAAATCTTGCATGAGGCAAGGCTTTGGTAAACAAATCCGCCAATTGGTATTCTGTACCCACGAAGTATAATTCAATTGTACCCATTTCCACGTGCTCTTTGATGAAGTGATACTGGAGAGCAATATGCTTGGATTTTGAGTGATGGACGGTATTGCACGATATAGCAATGGCACTCCTTGGAGTCGCTGTACATCGAAATCTTGTTGAACACATATCCGTAGTCCATCATGTAAAACCCAAAAATTTAAAACATGCAAAATGACCAAAATGCCCCTGTAACTTTAAATTTATTTAATAGGTGTATAAAACACCAAATAAATCCCAAACCTTTGGAAATGAACAACATATGAAGTAAGATAATTTTTGCTACAACATTTTAACATTCTACAATGTACAAAAATTTCTTGTCACACTACATAGGCCGAAAATAAGTATGCATGTATTTATATTTAATTGTTTTACATTTAAAAGGATATAAAATCAAATAATTTGAGATAATCATCAAGTCAAAAAAAAAAGGAAACAATTTTCAAATCATCTAATTGATCCCATCTAACCTATAGTACCGAGATTTATGCCCTCTCTACTCCCATTCACTCGGTTTTATTTATTCCTCCCATCTTTAATTCCATACGAAACCCTAAACACAAACAAAACTCTCTCTAATCCATACGATTTTTCTGGAGGCTGTTCCATAATTTTCTGGTGTTTATTCAAGTCCAAGGAAGGTGGGAAAAATAGTGCTAAGGTCGTTGGATTGCTAGGTTGATTCGTGGAAGTTTTCTTGTGTCGAGTTTTCATCCGAGAGGTACAAAATTCATGCGACTTATCCACACGTTCTAAAATTAATCTGGAATTTTTCCTATGATCTTTACATTGTATATGACTCATATAAGATAGTTAAATCGAATCATGCACATTAAAACAAGTCGTGATAATTATAAGTAACAAAAATGCAAATAAAATCTACAACTGTTCATACGATTTTTCTGGGTTGAATACATATTTTATTTGAGTCCTATATGCATCATATAACTCTGGAAAAATGATTATTGGATTTGTTAGAGCCTAAATCATCCTTGTGGAGTTTTTGTGTTCAATCGGGTTTAAAGAAAATAAAGGAAAAAAAATGCAAAACCTAATCGAATTGATTTAGGGTTAGGGTTTTTGTGATTAGATCTGATTAATTAATGTGGTGTAATGATGTTTTGATGATTTTATAATGATTGGATAAATTAGGGTTAAGGTTTTGTTAATTAAAAGTGATACCGATTGGATTTTGGAAACTTAAGGGTGTGTTTTGAAATTATTTAAACTTGTGGGATATTTTTGTAAGTCATTTTGGATCAGGGGTGAAACATGAAAAATATAATATGGGGGTGCTATGTGTAAAAATTGTAAGTAAGAGGTTTATTTGGTAAAATAACTAATTATGGATTCGAATTGTAATTAATTAAAATAGGGGGACTAATTTTGTAAATTCTGGAAACTTAAAGGTGATTCGTATAAAGGGAGTAAAGTGTAATTCTGGATAACTTATGATTTAAAATGAGTAACTTGTGATATTTTCATTTTAAACCTTTAACCTTGGCATATTTACATTTAAAACCCTAGAATATGAAAACTTGTCATATTTAACCCTAGACTTTTGATACTTGCTAAAATAAACCTTATTTCCATAATTAATGACTTAACCTAATTATAATATTTAAACCTGCTAATTGTGGAAACCTGCTAAAAATAGAAAGTTACTAAATATGGAAAGTTGCTATTTTTGGAAAGTTACCTAAAAAGGAAAGTTACTCGAAATGGAAAGCCGGCTAAGATAAGTAATCTGAATTAAATAAGCTTTTAATAAGACAGTCATGAATTCGTGTAGATTCGCTGAAGATGGAGTTTGCTTCCGACCTTTATATTTTCTGTTGTGTTTTCACTTACGGTATAAAGTACAGATATTTTGACCTTCTCACAGGTTTCTCATGAACTCTTTCTCTTTTATATCTTGTTTCCCTTGAACCTTGCTATGTTTCCCTTGATTTGTGAACCTTGTTATGCTCCCCTTGATCTGTGAACCTTGCTATGCTTCCCTGATAAATTGAACCTTGTTATGTTCCCTTGATACTTGATATGATTCGTTCATCACCCTCTGACATGAATATTCAAACTCTTGGATACCTTGAAGGTTCATTAGATATTATTAACTGGATACTAAAACCTTTCTGAATTATATATGAAAATGTTTTGAGAAAAGCTATTTTAAAATGATGTTGTTGAGCGTGATGCGATACCACTTTTAAATGTAATTTGGCTATCTCTTGTGAAAAACTAATTTTAAAGACTACTGTTATGAAAATCGTTAGTAAAGAAAATTTTTATGAGAATCATTTGATTAAGTTTATGAAACTACTTTTAAGACTATCTTTATGAAAAACTTTACTAAACATCATTTTATGAAAGCCACTTATTGAAAGATTTTCTAAATACGCGTTTGATATGAAACCTTTGAATTAAATCTTTATTATGAACCTACGAACCATTTGATTATGAACCTTTGATATGAACCGCTTGATTCGAACCTCTGCTATAAACCTTGCTATGACTCTTGATTTGAACTTTTGCCTTAAACCCTTACTATGATTCCTGTTCTGAACCTTGACTTGAACATTGATATAAACCTTGATCTGATATACATGAAATGGAAACTTGACTTGAACCATCTGATATGAAACTTGAACTTGGACATCTGATACTTGATACTTGACCCTGACCCACAGTTTGATACTACGAGCCACTACTTGTTTCACTAGGCATGAGGGTTTCATGTCCTTGTCATTGATGCACCGATGACTTGACTCTAGGGTAGGAGAGTGATGACCTATCCCGTCCCTGACTAGACTTGTTTTGTAGAGGTAGAATCTGGCCTACTGGGGCGTATGGATGTATCCTAGATTTGATCTGTTTCTGTTTCTGTTATTGGTTATTTGTTATATATATCAGGTGACTGATGGTGTGTGCGATACACGTCTTTCACATATCTGGGAGCTAGCTACTCCATTTGGTTACTGAGGACACCCCTCACATTATCTGATTATCTGAGAGGTCTCCCCTCTATATGATTATGAAGATTTATGGTTACACTGTTCTGATATGATATAATCTATTTCTGGGCTCGTGGTGGATTACTGTTCCTTTTTCTTTTTCCTTTTCATTTACTTATCCCTTAACCCATATTATATCTGCATGACCTTTATTTCCGTTGCTTTGTACCTTTCTCTACTACTGCTTTGTTATCGTTATATCTGTTCACTGAGCTCTCGTAGCTCAGCCGCATTTCTTTTCCTGCGGCAGGTTTTAGTAGGAAGCTGGGAATGAGTGGAGAGTACCTTGGACTTAGAAGGCTATACTTGATAGATTTTCCGGATTAGAGATGACTAGAAGAGTTTATTCTAGACTTAGTATATACTGTAATCCGCATTGTAACCTTGTAGTTTCAGTATTTCATTTGTAACCTTTGAGATTCTTGTATTACTATAGATGTATGCTTTGGTTTGATCTGATATGAAACCTTTATTGTGATATCTTTACCCTTGTCGGGTTGGGGTGTTACACATCAACTGTGACCGCATCCAGATGACTTGAGCGCAGCATGCTGACATGGCGACGTATTCTGATTTGGTAGACGACAGTGATATACAGTCCTGCTTCTTTGACTGCTAAGAGACAAGCTTTTCACCCAAAAATTGTACTCCCCCAGACGTACTTTTCCTTGTGTCTAAGCATCCTGCATGGTCAGCGTCTGAAAAGGCAACAAGTTCAAAACCAGAATCCTTCGGATACCAGATCCCCAAATGAATGGTTCCCTTTATATATCGAAGGATTCTCTTAACAGCAAACAGATGATCAGTTGGTCTTGACTAATAACAGGAGCATAGATACGTGGCAAATACAACATCCAGCCGGCTAGCTGTGAGATACATGAGAGACCCAATCATACTACGGTATTTGGTAGGATCAATGGGTGTCCCATGTAGATCAGCATCTAGCTTTGGGGATTAGGAGGACATTGGGGTGTTATATGTGTCACAGCTTGTCATACCATGTTTTTTCAAAATCTCCTGAGCATATTTGGACTGACTTAAGAAAATACCACGGGGTGATTGATGAACTTGTAGTCCTAAAAAGAACTTGAGTTCACCCATCATGGACATCTCAATGTTTTGTTTCATTAATTTTGCAAAAGCGTTTGAATATTTTTTATGCGTAGAACCAAAAATGATGTCATCCACATAAATTTGAACAATGAGAATATCCTCCCCGTGTTTTTGTATAAACAAAGTTGGGTCAACTGATCCCTTAGTGAAATGATTAGCTAGTAAGAATGCAGATAGTTTGTCGTACCATGCCCTCGGGGCTTGCTTAAGGCCATAGAAGGCTTTCTTGAGCCTGTAGATGTGATTCGGATGTTCTGGGTCAACGAAGCCATCTGGTTGTGTAACGTACACCTCTTCCCGAAGTTGTCCATTGAGAAATGCCAGGAACATTCGAACGGCCTCAAGACGCGCCACTGGTGCGAAAAATTCCTCGAAGTCGATTCCTTCCTCTTGACTGAATCCTTTAGCCACCAACCGGGACTTGTTACGAATAACCGTACCATCCGCATCCAACTTATTTTTCCAGATCCACTTCAGCCCGACGATGTATACCCCTTCTGGTCTTTCTACCAATTCCCAAACTTCCAACCTTTTGAATTGATCAAGTTCCTCTTGCATCGACTCAATCCAATTGTCGTAGGTAAGGGCTTCTTTAATATTTTTGGGTTCGGACTGACAAACGGTGAGTGCATAAATGCAAGTTTCACCGTCTGTGTGAAGGCGTTAACGTGTCATTACTGGGTTTTCTGGATTGCCAATTACATTCACTAGAGGGTGATCCTTAGTCCACTTATGGGTAGAAGGGTAGTGTTGATAAGTATGGTGCAGATTTGACGGTTCTAAGTTGCTCGTGGACGATTCTCCGATGTCTAGAATGGTAGGAGCTGGAGCAAATGGATTGAAGAACGCATTGCCGTCATAATCTGCTGGTGTGGGTACTTCAGAAGAATGTAGAGGGGATCTTCAGCTGCAGACGCAGAAGTAGAAGCTGTTTGATCTACTGATGATGATGTTTCTGGTTGAGGTGCATCTTTAGCAACTGCAGTTATGGTAGTTACTGGTGTATCAGGTGCTTGATTATCGACGAGTGGTTGTGCAACGGAACTTGTGGATACATCAGAAGCACGACTAACAATAGTATCATCAAATAGCGGAGCAAACAAATCTTCTAAGTCTTTGCGGTTTAGAGAGAAGGATGCAGCTGAAGGATCAGGGAAGTTGAGACGGTTAGATTCGGGTCCTAAGCTGTTTTGCTCATAAGCCATTTCGGTGAGCTCATCGAAATTAGCATGTATAGTCTCTTGAATCTCTCGGGTTTGACGGTTCCAGATTCTTAATCCTTTGGAATTTTCACAATATCCGACAAAAATCCCTATATCCGCTTTGGCTTTTAATTTTCCAAGGTCATCACGATCATTCATTGGATAGCAGAGAGCTCCAAAGACGTGAAAGTAATTGATGTTCGGTTTTCTGTGGTGAACAATCTCATATGGTGTTTTGGTGTGCCTTTTGGTGATCATACATCTATTTTAGGTGTAGCAGGCGGTTGAAACAGCTTCAGCCCAGAGATAATCCGGTAGTTGAGCATTGATCAACATCGTTCTTGCGGCTTCCACTAACGTTCGGTTGCGTCTTTCGACTACTCCATTCTGTTCTGGGCTGCGTGCAATTGATGTTTGATGTTTAATACCCACTTTCTCGTAATACTCTCGAAGAGTATGATTCTTAAATTCTGTTCCATTGTCTGTTCGAATTTTTTAGACGGTGTTGCGGAGCTGAACTTGAATCTTTGTGAGAAAGGTGATGATCATCGGAGGAGCTGAACTTGAATCTTTGGTACGAAGAAAATATACCCAATTCCATCTCTAGAAGTCATCTATGATTACCAAAATATACCGCTTCCCATTTATAGTCTGAACACGCATCGGGACACAAAGATCCATATGCAGAAGTTGAAGTACATGATCCGTACTGTGCTCAGCTTTTGGAGGAAAGTGAGCACGAGTACTCTTCCCTTGTTCATAAGTGGGACACAAATGATCTTTGGCGTATCTGAATCTTGGAATACCATCGACCAACTTTTTACGAGCGAGCTCGGTCATAGTTTTGAAATTCAGGTGAGACATGCGTTTGTGCCATAGCCATGCTTTGGTGGAATGTGCCTTGGATAGTAAACAGATCGGAGATGAAGCAGTCATGTCAGAGAAGGAAATAGTATAAAGACTGGTTCCACATTTTCCTTTCATAAGGTCGTTGCCTTGTAGGTCTCTGACAAAACATGTTTTCTCCCGAAAAGCCACTTCTAAATCACCATCGCAGAACTGCCCGACGGAGAAAAGATTATGACCAAGGCCCTCAACATAGTAGACACGGCTGATTTTGATGTTCCCGTTAACATAATCACCATAACCCATGATAGCAGCGAAATGATCATTCCCGAACCTGACAGTGCCTATGAACTTCGCAACGAAGTTTACTAGAAGCTTTAAGTTGCCTGTCATGTGCCGGGAACACCCGCTATCAAAAATCCATAGTACAATTTAAATCACCTGCATCACAAGATGTTGACACAGATGGAAAGTTGGTAATGGTGGATCCCGTTGGGTTAGTAACACAGTTCTTAAGCATCTTTGGTACCCAATTAAAACTAGGTTTATGCTGTAACCAACGCTGCCACATCCAACTAGACTCTGCTTTCCTCCTAGTGAATGCACTCGGTGATTGGTTTGTCCTAGGTGCAACTATGGTCTTGTCAGCTTTGGTCTCGGAAACTACTTTCGGCGGTTTTCCTAAAATGGACTTAGCAGCGGTAATGGGCCTATAGGAAATACCAATAGTATGTTTCTGTTTACGTGACAAAAGGGTTTTAGCAACGCATTTCTAATGATTACTAGACAACACACTAGTATGATAGAACACACAATAAGCATCAATCATAACATCATTACAAACATTCAAAGATTCAGCATTCGTTACATCATTTTCAGAATTACACTTTGACAAGTTGGATTCTAATTTAGACATAACATACGTCTTATTCGACTTCCTATTGTGAACTTCTACTTCAGCATCTTTAGGTTATCCACTCTTAGGTTTCCAGACACTAATCTTCTTGTTGGTCTTTTTGGTGGTCTTGGATCTTCTAACCTTAGGAGGGCTGCCTAATCCTGTGGAAGTTGAAGCTCGCACATTAGTGGTTATTGAAGATGCTTTCTTATGAGTCTCGTCTACTCTGTACATTCCTGGTGCAATCAAGTATTCTAAGTTTGTTTTTCAATTCAATGATGATGTGTTTTTGTTCTTGAATTTTTTAGTCCAATTCTCTGTTTAACCGAACAGTGTCATTTTTATTTTCACAAACTTCATCAATATCTTTTTCATACTCAAAAATTTGATGTTTTAAAACATCAATTTCTTTTTCAAGATTTTGAAGTTTTGAAACATGAACGTTTTGAGAAGATAAAGATTCTTTTTGGCTTTGTAGTGCTAACTCAAAGTTAATACTCTGATTCTGACACCATTGCAACTTTTGGTTAAGTTTGAAAATTTCTTTTGCACATTTGGTTTCCACATCATCATTGATTTGTCTAAGTCTCTCATTTTCTCTATGCAACTTATCAATCTCAATTCTCATTGTCTCAATTTCAACACAGTGATCATCAACAAGCAATTCATTACACGACAAATAGATAGAATTCATAATCACAGATATCACATCAGAACTTAGAACATTCGTCAAGAGTCGATCTGAATCTTTTTCCAAAGCTTTCTTTTGACACTTTTGTTTTGAAATCTTGTTATCTTTTGCTTTGAAAATGCTCATCATTGATGCAACTTCTGACTGAAGTTCCTGTTCCCACTGTGTTGCACAAAGTCGCAGGTGTTTGACATATGGCAAAAATTGCTTTTGAAAAACTTCTCTCTTTTCTTTCTCATAGGGAGAGAGAAAAGTAGAGACTTTGATTTCAGAATTACGTTCAATTGCGTCTTCCAAAAGTTTGATTTGGCATTTATGCATTAACACCTGGATTTGGTAAAGGACCATTGACTTGTGCTACAGTGGTTACTGGACCAACTTCAGACGAAGCATTTATTTCAGTTAAAGACCACGTTTGTTCAGATCTATCTTTTTGAGGTACAAAAGTTTCACTAATATGAGGTGTTTTTGAGTAATCGTATGGTTTGTTATAATATACACAACTCAACTTAGATCGACTCTCGTCCTCGTGTTCCAGTTCCTCTTCAGTATTATACACAACCACACGTGTGAAAGTATCATCCAACAATAATTCTGCACTATACAACTTTGGATTTTCCTTGAGTGCTTTGTTTAAAAAACGTGGTTGATCATTTCCAATTGCAAAGCCATATCCTTGGGGATTTGGTTTGCAGTTAATTTTTGAATGGTTGTTACAGATTCAACCGTTTTATAAACAACGTTTTGAAATTCTTTAAGTTTGCCTTCCAATGCCACAATTTCCTCAAGGTATGAATCAACACGTTTCCTTGAAACTTGTATGTGTTCAAAAAAATTTTCTTGACAATTTGACAACTCTGTTTGGGTTTTGGAAAGTTCTGAGTGTAAAATGTCAATTTATTGTTGAAAATCAAATTTTTCTTGTTCCTTTTGTGAAATTAATTCATTTTTTGATACGGTTAATTCACGAACATGATGTTCTAAATTTTGTACCTTCACGTATGATTCTTGGAATGCAGACTCAAAGCTTTTCTCACGTTTTTCTTTGTTTTCAAAATTTGACAATTGTAGCTTGTAGCACTCAAGATCCTTAGTTAACAATGCAACTTTTGCTTTTAGATTCCTATTAATATCATTGCATTTATCAATATGGGATTTTTGTGCATTTAATTGTGTTTGGGTGGTCAACAATAAGGTCATAAGCTCTGGATCTGTATCATGCATAAGATCATTTTTTTCAATGTGATCATGATTGTCATCATCAAAGGATCATCAAATGAAACAACGGGGTTAATTTGATCTTCATCAAATGTAACAACGGTGTTTATTTGATCATCGTCTTGAGATGATAATGATGAGTCATTTTGACCAATATTTTCTTGTGCAGATGAAGATGCAGAGGGTAATGCAATTTCATGAATAAGACAATCAGATTCAGATACCTAAGATAAGCTGTCAGTATCATAGACCGGGCCTGACTCACTCATATTCATTTCTTTCATGTTTGCCATCAACATTAAAGCTGCATTTGCCTCAAGGTCTTCCATTTCATCATCTGAGAATGCATTTGCCATAAAGTTGTGTTCTTTCTCGATCAAAGTACCCCCAGCTTCATCTTTCAATGCCAGAAGAAGAGCTTACTTGTGATAAGCACTACCCATTGTCCTTGGCTTTGGGCATGCATTTGCCATATGACCATTCCCACCACAATTATAACATGTAATTGTTGTGTTTGCAATCCCTTTCTTCTCTGTTCCAACAATCTGAGTCCTCTTCTGTGTATTACCCATGCTGTTTCTACCATTTCCTCCCGAATTAAACCTTTGTCCACTAGAATTCCCCATATAATTTCCTGAACCAAATCTCCCTGAAGCCATGTTCTGGATTTCAACCCTTCCATCATTAACCACTACTTGATTCCTTGTGTTTGATGAAGACCTTAAACGATTGTTAGACTTATTTGAGATTTTGCTAAAGGCGCGAGCGATCAACGCAAATCCCTCGTTCAAAGAGTTAAAGGCATCATCTTCATCGTTGTCAGCATTGGAGTACATACTATAATCAGTGTTGTCGTATGAGACGAGTTGATTATCAGAGTATTGTGAAGGTGCTTCATATGGGACAAGTTGGTTTGAAGGTTGTGGTGCAAAACCCGAATGAGGTGGTGGTGGTTGAACAAAATCCTGATTTGGTGGTGCAAAGTGAGATTGAGCCATTAAAGCAAGTGGGTTTGAAGTAGGTACTGATGAAAATCTCCCACGAGCTGCTCGGTCCTTGTCAACTTCGGATTAGTGATGTTTGAGGTAATCATACACAACCCATAAGATACGTTGTGTAGATACTTGGCTTGTCTAACGAAAGTCGCATACTTTTGCCAATCCGGTCCGAGACACCCTAGAAACTTAGAGTTCACAGAAATCTTTGGTAAAATGATATTGTGACGATCCAGATCGTTGATAATGTTGGTAAACCGATGGTAGTATGATTCTAAAGATTCTCCAGCTTCAATGGTGAAATGTGTGTATTCCATATAAAGCTTAGATTCCAAGTCTTCCTAATTTAACTCAGTGCCTTCCATGAGAAGGTGCACATGCTCCCACATATCCTTTGATGTCTTTTGTGCATCGATGCTCCTGAAGATAGGATTTGGAATCCATTGGAGGATGTAAGACATAGCTAACACATTAGCCTCTTGTTGAAGAACTTGTTCTGCGGTGAGTTGAGCTAGAGGAATAGGGGTTGTTGTTGCTTCTCTTGGAGGAACATGATTTGGATCTGCAGGAATGGTTGTAGTAGGAGGTGGATACGGTCCATCAATGATAACCTTCTTTAAATACTTTCCATGAGGTTTCTTTAGCTCGATAAATCGGAGAAAACGACTGGACCACTACACATAATTCCCTGGTGTTAACATTGGTGATGTTTCCAAAGACCCTGCTTCATGTCTCGACTGTTGACTACCTATAGCTTCGCACATTTTGTTAAACCAGTGTGGTTCTCTTGAAGGAGGTTGGTAACTTTGCATTGGTTCTTGAGGGACTTGTTGCTGTGGAAGAAATTGATGTTGCTGCATTAACATGTGTTGTTGTTGATATTGTGGTTGAGGATATTGTTGTGGATATGGTTGTTGTTGACGATACTGTTGTTGTTGTTGATTATAGAAGTAGTTATGATATGGTGGTTGAGACATCTTGAAGTAACTTGTGGATGTAGGATCTTTAAAGGATAATAATGGTTGTTGTTGAAGATTAGGTTTGTACGTTGAAGAACTTGAAGAAAAAATCCTAAGAAATTCGGAGGATTTTACTCTAGAAACTCGGAGAATTCAATCTTTGAAACTCGGAGGATTTTACACTAGAAACTCAGAAATTCTTAAGAAACTCGGTAACTCTGAAGAAAGTTGGAAGATTCTGTACTTAGAAAGTTGACAGCCCTTGAAACTCGACAAATTCTTAGAAAGTCGACAACTCTTAGAAAGTCGGTAACTCTTAAGAAAGTCGATAACTTTTAAGAAAGTCGGTAATTCTTAAGAAAGTCGGTAACTCTTAAGAAACTCGACAACTCTTCAAACTTGAAGAGAAAATCGACAGATTTGACAAACTCGGTAAAAGTCCGGAAAGTCGATAGAATTTCACAAACTCGACAACTCTTCACACTTGAAGAGAAAGTCGATAGATTTCAAGAAAGTCCGTAACAGTCCAAAGTCGAAAGATCTCTAGAAAGTCGGTAACCTGGACAAGCTCGACAACTCTTCAAACTTGAAGAGAAAGTCGATAAGTGTCACAAACTCGATAGACTTCAGAAACTCGACAGAATATGCACGTGAACAGTAACCGATTTGATTTTCTTCAAATTTCAATTAGATCTAATCTTTAACAACCTAAATTACCCCTAGGCGAATGATACCACTTGATGTTACTAAGATTTATCACACAAGCTACTAATCTAATCTTAGATCTAGAGAGAGAAAGTTAGAGAGAGAAAGAAAGTGGAAGGTTTGCTTAAGATAATAATGAAATGTTTAATCATTCAACCAACCAACCCTCTCCCTTGAATGGGAGGGGGTATTTATAGTTTCTTACAATTCATGGGCTTTTAGCCCTAATAAACATAATTTACATAAATAAATAGACACAGCCCATGGGCCTTCTACACAGGCTGGTCCATAAAACAAACCTAAAGGCCTAAGCAACCTATTACATAAATGATCAATACTTGATAATAATAAAGTGTTCCCAACAATGTCTAATTTCTAATCCTAAACTTTTAACCAAACTTCTTTTTATACTTTCACATCCAAAACCTAAAGCTAACACCATACAAAACAAACGCACCCTAAGCATAGTTTATCATAGTTAAGGCTCTATGAGTTGTACATACCACAAGGACCATGATATGTCAGACATATATAGGTGATGTTGAATATGAAAAACATATTAAAATAAATAAATGCAGCGGAAACATCACCTAGAGATGGATCCATATAGCCATATGATCAATCAATAAATACATATAACGATTTATACTTTTGTAGCGTGATCACGGATTCACCAACACACCAATATGCACGAGATGGAATGAGAAACCCCAAGAGATCAATAAGGTCGATCCTTTCTAAGTGTGAAACACACTACACGTCCTTGATCACCAATTGATGCTAGTCTTGACCTTGTAACCACGATCCTTGCAACACCTATAATGTGGCAAGTCTTAATATGTAATTGATATGATTTAATGTGATTGATCTTATCAATTATATGTTACACTTAGCACCTAGAAAAGCTCCATAATCCCTTCCATGCCCTCTCCTTAGGCCGGCCATATAGTGGGCTCACAATGGGCTTGTCCATTGTTGGTCCACTCCAAAAACGCTAAGTCTAACTTAGTATTTAATGGCCCGTTATAGATCCCGAGTTACGTAGTCATTTATATATTGTAAATACGATAAATACAATCTATAAAATGATGTCTCTGTGTATAAGTATGTGACCCCATAGGCTCACATATGTCTAGTCATATAATTATTTATTATGACACGAGCATACTCCAACAGCTCCCACTTACGACGTCATAATAATCAAGTAATTATACAAGCAAAGGTTAGCGTCTAGCAACACACCAATGCCCCTAGAGATATGTGAGAATAGTTACTTAAATGTTTCATTTTAAATGGTTTGTATGTCATCCATCCTTTTGTTACAGATACCATGTTGAACATTAGACATGGATCAAATGTCATTCTAATAGTTCAAATATTATGTTTCTCGACATGGAAATTGAACAAGATCACCAAGTGGATCAAGATTCATCTTAATATCATTTGGGTACGGCCATACAAACATCTGTCTAATTCATTGAGGGGCCCAATAGTATCTAACTCCATGACATGTGGAGGAACAAATCCTATTTTGACTGCACGTGTCATTCATGTGTTTCATATCACTCATGAAGATGGTTTTTATAACTACCTTATTCAGGACAGCGTTTAACCATATCAAGGAATAAAATTCCACGCATGCAAGACCTACTTGCATCTCAAGTCTATGGATAAGAGACATAACCACTTGCGTGATTCACTATTGACGACGATCCATGTAGTGAATACTCGTAGGTTGGGTCAGTCCAATGTTCATCACAATGAACAACATGTGAGTCTGGTAAATAATCACCAACACGCTCACATTTGCCTTAATTTGATGATAGTCCCGTATCGTCAACTGACAATGGACACTTTTAGAATAAATAAATTATTCATGGATTAAACATGCAAATATAGAACACAGTAGTATAAATGAAGAAAATCATACCAGGTATATCAATTCATTATATAATACGACTGCTTACAGTTCCATTATCCAAATACTAAAAAAAACAGATATGCATAAGACTACTCATAGGTCGGAATCCAATGTTCCCACCATGATCAAATTTATGTTGTACAAGACAACAAGTAGTCATCTGAGTAAACTTTGAGAATACTTGTTTCAAAATTCATGAAAGGTTTGAATGATGATTGTCCTTTTTATGTGTGCATTCAATTACAATACGATTTTTGCAACATTGCATTCCATGGGGTGTTTGAAGCTAGCAAAACACCTACTTTAGACAATCAAGCTCCATGAGTGATTGTCTTTCAAGGACTACATCTAAACATTCATAGTTTTGAGCTATTCATCAGATACAAGATCTAATAATGCATTTCTGTAGTTAGCAGGTTCACTATGATCCTCCAACTTATATCCCTTAGCATTGATATAAAAAAACTATATCATTCAGGTGCAAGAGGTATCCTTGCGGATTTATGAATGATAGATATCAATCTATGGTTTAAAATTTGCATGTTCAACCTTAGTATGACATTAGTAAGTGTACTCAGAAGGTTGCTCTTGAATAACTTCAAGATCTAAAGGTGCTCCCACTTGCTTTTGTAAGTAGAGACTAATCTCTAGATACGCAGCATCTTGAGTAACAATAAATTGTTTTCAAGTGGGACATCCAAAATACATCGTTAGTTCTTGACTCTAGTTTGTTAATTACTTACTCTTAGGTAGTTATCAAATTTAGAACTTCAATCAAGACATAATGAGATTCATCCCATGCCATAATACAATGGTGTCTTAAATTCCTTCTGGGTTGGAACCATATTTAGTGTACATATGGCACATCCAATTTTCTAACCTTGATAGCTTTGGAGGTGAAACAGTTTAAGTCATCAAAGATCAAACAATATCAATAGTGTTTTATTTTCCATGATGGACATACCATAAAGTTGTGGTATTCCATGAGGACTGATGTTGTGAGACTATCTCACAACTCATTAGATGAACTTATACTTTTTGGCTTACATATCTGCCAACCAAGTCAAACCAGATGGCATCAATAGTAATTTTAGCCTACTGCATACTTTACTTCATGTGCATGTTTTGACTAGAAAACATAAACATTTAATAGTATCTATACGTCGTAAGTGTACATGTCTTAACAAGAAGACATAACAAATTAACGTCTTACTTTACGTTATAAGTCTTTCAACAATTAACAGAATTGATGTTTGTGTCTTTACAAGAGACCTAAACATATTCAACTAAAGTAATTACAAGCGTCGACTCTTGGCCTCAATAGTAAATTCAAGTTAATTTCATACTTCATGATTATGAATTTACAAGAAAACATAATCGTATTTACTAAACAATTCAGTGAATATGTTGAAGTAGCTTTTCATGTTATCTTGATATTTGTTCTAATTAGGGCAACATACATTTTATGTGTAGAAGTCCTAGTAATTGAATTTACAAATTTCATTTATTCATTAAACTCTTGTTTACGGTTTGTGTTGCATTTATTCATTAATTGAATTTACAAATTTCATTTTTAGTATTTTCGATAATTATCCTTTTGTAATTTAACTACCCCATGTTTACAATTTAAAACAATTAATTTACAAAAAGGGTAAGATCCACATTGTGCTTCTACTATCACATCAGTTGATCTGCTAGCAATAGTAGATTCAATTGGTAGGCGACGATCACCAATTGTATTACATGTACAACTCTTAGATCCTTATGGGACTCATGGCATCTAGTGTCAAACAACTAGTGTCATGTAGGCATGTTTAGTCCCATCTTTTCCTCGTGTCAAGGTCTCACCGCTTAACTCGATTAAGTCAACCAATTTGAGAACGTGTGAGAATATATCTAGGTCCCACGCATAGAGAATAGTCACCATGGGTTACAATTCAACCTAGGTCACACGCATAGGCAAAAGGTAATTGCAAGTGTTCTCAAACGATTGGACGGCATGACTTAAATTTGTGATGGGTAAAATATTTGATGTGAATCAAAAAGTGTACGAAAGAAGCATGCATTCATTCTTCGTAGCACAAGTTAAAAACTCTTCTTAACTTAAGTCTAATCATTGTTTTAATTTATGTGTGTCGAGTTGTCCATTTTCAAGACTAATATTAATCCTAAGTGGATTATAAATAAGTTTGGACAATACATAAAATAAATAACAAGCATAACAAGTTTAAGTGTTATTTAGAAAACAATGATTTTAAGTTTCAAATCCATATTTAAACTTAGTTAAACTAAATCATAAGACTTAGTTAAAAAAATGGTTTGTGTTTCGTTTCATGTTTTTAGAAAACAATTTTCTATTTTACATCCAATCATAGCATATATAAAAGCAAATAAACAAACACACAACCACAATATGCAAAACCTCAACCGATGAAAATCCTATGCTCGGTCTCATTAGCCATCACGAGAACCAAGGGTCAACTAGGGACACACAACCACACGGATGTAACACCCCCTAAATTATGAGATAACAGCGGAAGACTAATTGGGGTATTACGGTGTGGATCGAAGTCATAATTATAGAAAACGGCTCAAAAGAGACGTTTTGAAAGTTATTTGTCATTCAAATAATACTTTTGTTAAAAAGTGAAATATCATAAAATCCCTTGAAAGGGTGTGATAATTTGAAGAGAATGACATATTTGATTTTACACCACGTAATTTATCAGAGTTATAATGCCCGCTCCGTGTCTTGTCCTGTTCCGTTAATTACCTGAGATAAACATGCTTAAATTGTCAACACAAAGGTTGGTGAGTTCATAGAGTTTAATAGAAAACAATTTATTTCAATAAATTCAAGTGATGTACAGTGGTGTACGGTGGTGTACAGTGATAGTTGCAAATAAATACCAGTACGAGTAAACAGTTGATTTCAATAATTTCGAGAGTGAGGTGATAATTGTAATAAGTGCTAACAGTGATGAAACAAGTAGTGAGTTATTCCTTTGCCTTACGTTGAGTGATATCCAACGTAACCGCATAAGTGATTTATTTGCCTTACGTTGAGTGATATTCAACGTAACCACATAAGTTTTTCATTTGTCTTACGTTTAGTGATATTCAACGTAACCGCATAAGTTATTCATTTTCCTTACGTTGAGTGATATTCAACGTAACCGCATAAGTTATTCATTTGCCTTGCGTTGAGTGATATTCAACGTAACCGCATAAGTTATTCATTTGCCTTGCGTTGAGTGATATTCAACGTAACCGCATAAGTTATTCATTTGCCTTACGTTGAGTGATATTTAACGTAACCGCATAAGTTATTTATTTCAATAAATTCAAAAGGTGTACATAAAATACGTGTGCTCTAATTCTAGCAAATATTTCCATTGGAGTTTGGAGTTAACATATAAAAGGGGTGTATATATTCCTGGTGTTATGTGAAGGTGTATAGTGAAAATAAGTATCAAGTTACAATAAGCAATTTGAGAATGCTATCATTTGAGTTCAGTGTTTAAGCTAAGCAAGCAATTTGCAAGTAAGGCAAACGTATATCTCTCCAAAGAGTAAATCAAAACATGTATAGTAAGGGTTATAATTTAGAGTAAATCACAAGAGTTTTTCAGAGTACTTGAAAAAGTAAAAGCATGTAATTTAGCATGTATCTCCCCCAAAGAGTTTATATAATAATTAAACGAGTAAAAGTGGGGCTATGACTCACCTTGAGCGTATCTGACAAGGTGGAATTATGAAATCAAGTAAGATTATGGAAATGGCTTCAACACGAGACCTGAATATAAGGAAAGTCTGAGTATTTGACTTACTACGAATAACGAGTGTGGAAACTAGAAATCGTATAACGATTTGATTGGTGATGTGAGTGTGATATGCTTAAAATGCCTAAAGTTTAAAAATAATATTATTCATAATATTCTCTTGTTTTTATGTCTTTGAAATCAATAATATCGTTTCCTCAAAAGTGGTGAAACGAAACGGGAAGTTAAATCGTTTAAAACTCTTTATATATAAATATAACGAACGTTAAATATTAAATAAACGAAATATACAAAATGCACGTGACGTGAATGGAATTCGTAAAATGAAAAATAGAAATAAGAATAAAAATATATTTTGTTGGTTCTTGTCCTTTTCCAGTTTTTACACTTTTTACCCTAACGGCGTTAGCGTTGCACCGTTAGTCCTTCGTTAAGTATATGTTGCATTTATAGTCCACTACTTGTCCAATATTACAATCTGAGCTTGGAATTCAATAATATATCAATTTCTACCTTAAGGATTCTATTTTTACAGTTTCAGTCCCTATTTTAGACGGTTGACAGTTTTGGTCCCTCAAGGTGTAACTAGTTTGCAAATTTAGTCCAAACGTCCAAAAATTATGGGGAAAAAATATTCCAAGATTTTCTGGGGCTTATTTATGCTTATTAAAACTTGTTCCAACAGCTTATTAACAAAAATAGCTTATTTTTCAACTAATGGGCTTTTAACAACCTATTTTAAGGCCCATTAACGTTTTAAAAACCGTGGGCCTTGAGACGAGTTGGGCTCCTCCCTAGGCTCCTTTTTAATGTACTATTTTCATATCAAATGGGATTTTTGGGTCAGCTTATATGGTGTGCTTATTTTCAGCTTATTGGGCTTTTGACCCAATTCGCATTTTATTAATTGTTTTTAAAAAAATGGTGTGTCGCTTTACTTTGGGCGATTTAAAGGATTTAAACGAGCTGATCTTTACGAACTATAAACATGGAACATTTAGTTAGTAGAAAGGAGAAATAGGTTATGTAAAAATAATGGGTCGTTGTTAAATCGGATTTTATTATACGAGGTCGTTTTGTGGGTCAAATGAAACAAATTTCTGTGTATGAAAGACTTAGAATATTTTCCAGTTTTTGTGCTTTCATGTAAGTGATCGAGTTTACTTTAGGTGATTCAAAGGGGTTAGACGAGATTATTATTACAAAGTATATACATGAAACTCGTAGCTAGTAACGTGGTCTAATAGATGGTGTAAAAATATTGGGTTGTCGTTAATCTAGATTTTGTTTTACGAGGCCATTTATATGGCGACTTGGGACAGATCTTAAAGGAAAACACTTAGTAAAATTTTTATTGTTTTCTGAATATTGTACGCGTATACAAGGTTTAAAATAAGGTTCGAATGATCATGAAACAACATTAGAAATGTGACGTGAGTACTTTTCGTGATCCCTAGGCCTTCCACAAGGGAGGCAAATCACGATTTGAGTTATATATAAACATGTGGAACGTAAATAAATAACAGAAGTATTTACGTTCGAGTGGTGTTAATACATGATGCATGATTATGTAAAAACATGAGATACGAAGTAGAGATGATCAAGAAGGACTTACAACACCTCTTAGGTGGGTAGTGGACGTGTGGAATTGGTTAGAACACAAGAACGATTCACAACCCTTCACAATTAACATATACGTTCGAATATATATATACTCATATACTTCGAATGAACTTGAGATGAAGAAGGGTGATGGCTTCTGGTCTTTGTGACTTCTAATGATCAAATGGAACTCGAAAACATGTTATGGAGTTGTGTGGGAGAGGTGGTGAAAATAGAATTGTGTTGGACGTGTAATATATAACACGTTTTTTTGTTATATTGTAAAATATCAAACACAATCTTGTAAGACTATTCATGGCAGAGATCCTGTGTCCTTGGGTAGATTTTTGATGACTTTTGTGTATTCATGCATGTGTGGAAGTGAGGGGGTGATAAAAGGAGGTCGACACTATTTCACATATATCGACTAGAGTTTTTAACATGTACAAAATGATTTCTAGCGTGTAACCTTGTGAACTCGGGTGAGGAATACTTTTATTAACTCTTAAATGATCAAACATAATCATTAGAATGAGGTTAAAAAAAACCCGGTTCAAAATGGTTCGTTTTGTGAAAAGTGGTATATACCGATTTTGTGTTCAATGGCCAATCACTTTGGCTCTCGTAAACGTATCAAATGTTCGTATCACGAGTTAATACTTGGCATACTAATTCTTTGGTGGGTAGACAATTAGGAGGTATAATATTATGAACATGTCGCGTTTTAATTTGGAAAGAACATAGGGCGTTTTGGGTGAGGTATGCTCGATCAGAAAATGAAATAAACAAAAGGAATTTGGGCCCTAAAAGTGGGCTGTGTGAATAGTGGCGAGAGGGAAGGTGTAGGTTGAGTTATATACTTGGCCCAATTAGGTGTTAAGTGTGTATATAAGTGTGTAATTAAATTTCGTAATACGCGTTGAACTCGTCCCGTTATTTGGTGAATTTTTGTGTTAATGCTTTCGTGTTAAAATAATACAATAAAGAAAATATTAAATTTTCCCGCAAAAACGGTGATTAAAAATAATGACAGAGATTAATATATAATTAAACGTTGTTAATTATAAGAAATTTTGCAGTGTATTACAACGAAGGGCTCCCACTTGCTCCAAGACAATCAAGAGCAAGTAGAGGCCCATTATGTACATGAAATAGTGATTCCGTCAGCCCAGAATTTCTGTATTGGGAGGCCCAAAACGCCTGGAAGGAGTCTTCCCCACTCTTAGGTCCAAACTACAAAGTTGTAGGCCCATGTATTTTGTACCTGCACAAAAAATTTCAGCCCATAACTCCTTACCAATCGCCTGGAAACTACGTCTTACTGCAGCATGTTCCAACAGCCATTCTTCGCTTTTATGTCTTTCATTCTTTTGCCATTCCATTCCAAGCTTCGGTTACATTATATATGAAGTAAAATACAACTAATATACTTCCTATCTACTGTAAAAATGCCCAAACAATGGCAAAAACCAAAATGAAATTTCATTACATAAGAGTCGAAACAATGGCAAACCCAAAAACAAGAAATTTACGACAAATCACAACAACACATGGCACAAGTGGTCTAGGTTTTCATCGGCTTTGCATATTTACATAATAATACAATAATATTATGAAAAAAAACAAGATGTTAGCTAACTTCATGGACAAACATGCATGTATTTGCCATGGATACAAAAATTATAATAAGAATTAAATATTTAGCCAACGAAACGAAGAAATTAATTAACAATAATTAAAAACCCCGTTTGGTACTCGTGTCAAATGGCCTTAGGTTCAAAACCCATTGATATTATGACCTTCTAATTATCATTTTACCACAGAAAATTAAGCCATAGGGGCTGTTTTGAAATCGTTTCACAAATCGATCAAAATAGTGCATTTTAGGCCATTTTACGCGTACCCGACAAATAAACCAATTAACATATGCATAACAAATGGCTATGAGGTCAAAAATCACATATCTTAAGACCCCTTAAGGGTCGACCATTTGTGAGAAAATGGAGCCCTATGGGCTGTTTTAATTGTGGTTTCATAAATCATCAAAAAAACACCCGTTTTAGCCATTTTTATGCATACCCGATAATTATATGGCACATATGATGGCTCGTGATACCACTATAGGTGATGTTGAATATGAAAAACATATTAAAATAAATAAACGCAGCGGAAACATCACCTAGAGACGGATCCATATAGCCATATGATCAATCAATAAATACATATAACAATTTATACCTTTGTAGCGTGATCACGGATTCACCAACACACCAATATGCACGAGATGGAATGAGAAACCCCAAGAGATCAATAAGGTCGATCCCATCTAAGTGTGAAACACACTACACATCCTTGATCACCAATTAATGCTAGTCTTGACCTTGTAACTACGATCCTTGCAACACCTATAATAGAATATGCAAGAAAGGGATGGAAAATTACAAACCCTAAGGAGGGTTGTATTGTTTGGTGTGAGATGATATGGAGAGGGGGGAGAGATTTTCTCCTATAATGTGGCAAGTCATAATATGTAATTGATATGATTTAATGTGATTGATCTTATCAATTATATGTTACACTTAGCACCTAGAAAAGCTCCATAATCCCTTTCATGCCCTCTCCTTAGGCCGGCCATATAGTGGGCTCACAATGGGCTTGCCCATTGTTGGTCCACTCAAAAAACGGTAAGTCTAACTTAGTATTTAATGGCCCGTTATAGATCCCGAGTTACGTAGTCATTTATATATTGTAAATACGATAAATACAATCTATAAAATGATGTCTCTGTGTATAAGAGTGTGACCCTTTAGGCTCACATATGTCTAGTCATATAATTATTTATTATGACACGAGTATACTCCAACAACATATACATACCGAAAATTTTAATTAACTATATTTAGAAGCCACACAGTAGTAACATAGTTGTGATAAGTCTATCCAATTTCTAATCTCAGACGAATGGATGTGGGAAATAAATAAGATTTAGAGTTAAGTACATTTTTGGTCCTTGTGGTTTACAGGGTATTTCACTTTCAGTCCAATTTTTTGAAAAGTATCGGATCCACTACAAAACCCGGTGACCCGTAACGGGTTTAGTCCAATTTCACTAACACCGTTAATTTGACTTTGCTTGACTGTTAAATAGAAGGACACTTTCGTCATTTTACCTATTCTATTTGACTTTGCTAATTGTTAGGTGAATATAAACACTTCATCAGTTCATCCATTTGTTTAGTCATATCTTCTATCAAACACAACCCACGAATCAAATCTCATCTTCACCAATCTCATCTTTTCTTTATATTGATTCATTAAAAAAAAATACAATCTCATCTTCATCTACAAACACAACCGATCTAATCTTTTGTTTCTTCATCTTCATAAACCAAACACAACCCACGAATCCTTTGTTTCTTTATACAACCGATCTAATCTTCATCTTCATAAACCAAACACAACCCACGAATCCTTTGTTTCTTTATACAACCGATCTAATCTTCATCTTCATAAACCAAACACAACCCACGAGGACCAAAAATGTAGTTTACTCTTCTTTCTATTATAGCAGATGGAAGAGAACATATTTTCTTGTGGTAAGTATTTTAAAAACGAAAAGCAATTAAAGGTTGTTAAAAATACGATTCACACGAAGTGTGAATCGGTTTTTAGTGTTATTTAAAGATTTGTGAATCGATTTATAAATAAATCGTGTGAAACGAATGGTTTGTGGAGAGAAAGGTGGAGATGGTGACGGGTGTGGCGGTTGCTGTGGTGGGTGGAGATGGTGATGGGTGTGGGTGGAGATGGCTAACTGTGGTGGTGGTGGTGCTGTGGTGGGTGGAGATGGTGAAGGTGGCTGACTATGAAGGTGGCTGACTGGGTTTTGTGCTTGGTTTTATTGGTTTTTGCGTGGGGTTTATTTTGGATCTGTTTTTTTATTGCAACAAGATGTATATGTTTGGATCTGTTTTTTTATTGCAACAAGATGTGCTTGGTTTTTCTTCTTGTTTTAATCTGGGTTTTGTGCTTGGTTTGTCTTCTTGTTTGAATCTGGGTTGTGTGGTGGTGGTGGTTTTGTGTTGAAAGATGTATATGTTTGTGTTTAAAGATGTATCTGTTTTTCTTCTTGTTTGAATTTGGTTTTTCTTCTTGTTTGAATCTTCTTGCTTGACTCTGGGTTTTGAATTCTTTATCAGTTTCAAAAAGAATAAAAAACCGTCGGCGTGTTTAAAAAAGAAAGGGTTTTGTTTGAAGCTGGGTTTTGGATCTTTTTTAAGATTGGTGTAGATCTGGGTTTTGTTTGAAGCTGGGTTTTTTTTGAAGGTGGGTTTTTTTGAAGCTGGTTTTTTATTGCAACAAGAAATCTGGGTTTTGTTTGAAGCTGGGTTTTTTTTTAAGGTTAGGTTAGGGATTTAATTGTTGGAAATATATCTTGTTCTTATCAGTGGGTTAAAGAAAAAAATAGTGTTTGTGTTATAGTGATTTCAAGAAAGGTGTGAAGAATTATTCTTTGGTTAAATGAAACAAAGTTTTTGTTCTTGTTCTTATTTATGTTAGTGATTGTTGTGGCATAAGATTTCAAGAAAGAAAAAAACACATGAATAACCGGGTGTTTGGAAGTCAAGAAGAAGATGAAAGGGCATTTTAGTCATTGTACATCATCATTCGAGGGTATTTTAGTCATTTCATGGTTTTTTAACTAGTCAAACTGTTAGTCAACAAAAATTGGACTGAACCCGTTACGGGTCACCGGGTTTTGTAGTGGATCCGATACTTTTCAAAAAATTGGACTGAAAGTGAAATACCCGGTAAACCACAAGGACCAAAAATGTACTTAAATATAAGATTTATCAACTGAATAATAACTGGAGATAGAAGACAAAAAATTTATATATGTTCAAATTTTAGCAAAAAATACTATTATGAAAGTTACTTTTTCTTGTCCTCTTGCATTTTATAAAAGCTAAACTAAAATCGACAAATTGTTGTAATTCTCTAAATCAAACCTTTCAATGTCTCAATTATTATCTATCTATGTTAAAACACAACTCTATACTAAATCACAACTTTGACCAATATTGTTGACCAAAATACCCACCAAATATAAGTTTCCCAGGTCTGTTTACGCGGCCCACCAACGGCCCAAAAATATTTTGTCAGCGACAAAAACAAGTAAGAAAGATATATTTACAAATCACACCCTTGAACTTCTTTTTATTTACACCTTTTTTATACAACAAACTTTATTTACCAAAGTATCTAGCAGATATCTCGCGATTTCTTGAATACAAAAAATACCAGCAAAAAGGTCTCTCGATAACGAACAAAACAAGCCCAATATTGATATGCTTTTGACGGACGTACGATTTTATAAAAAATGTTGAAGTTTAATATATGTATAGTTTTTAAATAAAAGAACTTTCAAAATACACCCTTAACATATCAAATAACTTTAAACTTTTTTAAAACTATAAAGGCCAAAGACGTGCAGCTGTATAAAAGTTTATATATAATTCTTTTGTTTATATAGCAAAGTTTATTTATCAAATATATAACAAATATATAACGATTTACGCCGTACAAACGCCGTAAAAAAAAAACATATCTATATTAATATATTTTTGACATACGTGCGCTTTTATAAAAAAAAAAAAAAAAAATAATAAAAAAAAAAAAAATTAGAATAAATTTATTTTACTCAAAAACGGAGATATCTAGCAATATTTTAATAATAAACATATAATATAAATTAATGATTTCCTTTAGCCCGTTTAGGCAGCCCAAACTCGGTCTTCGTTTAGACAACTCGATAAGTTGTATCGATTACAATAATGAAATAAATGAACATATTTAAAATTGAACAAACTAACAAAGGCTTTCTCTTTTATATCCGAAGTTAAATATAAAAAATAACTAACGAATAGAATAAAAGTGACGTTACACTGACTATTTGACAATGTTGACGCAAAAAGGAAAAAGGATTAAAAAAATAAATAAATAAATAAAAAAAAATTGGGGAATCCCCCCGCAACGCGGGGGGTCGCCCCACTCGTTGTCTTTATAATTGGTCTCATTATATAAAAATAGAATTTACATAGTGGTCGAAGATAAACGAGTAACAATCTGCGCCGCTAGCCCTTTTTGGATTGCAAAGCTTATTCTTCTGAAAACTACATTCGTGGATCGATGTGTTATAACATTACTGTTCATAACTCGTTTTCTTTATTAGAATAGCAATTTTGATAATATCACTTATTGACCTTTTCCTAATAGCAATACCAATCTTATTAATTCATTAGCATCGTAAAATTGATAGCTATCTGGGTAGACGATCAAATGAAAAGTTGGCTTTTTCATTCAAAACAAAAAAAAACAAAAAAAAAACAAAAAGTCTAAAAAGTTATCGGTTGATGACATGTGTACCTTCTTATTAGGTTGGGTGGATCATTGATGAATACTTTAGGTGAAGTATTGATGAACACTCGAACTGACGAACGCTTAATTTTTCTTGATGAACATACATTCGAACTTTTGAACAACATTCAAACTGATGAACATACATTCGAATTGATGAACACGCATTTGAATTGATGAACACTTATTTTTTTTTAATAAACATTGAGACCATGACAAATGAAATTACAGTCGAACTGATGAACATTTGAACTTTTAAACTGAACATTCTTTTTTAAACAATTGCACAATGAAAGTTTTGTTCATCACATATAAACATGGTTCATCATTCTTAAAAGTATCATTAGTCAATTACTTTTATTTAACATAAATCGAAACATAATTTTGTGATTTTAAATGATTTAAATAAAAATTAGGGTAGAGATCTTGAGGAAGTTGTAAAAGAGAAGACGAAAAAGAGATGGGATTATCAGAAAGTGAGGGGAAGAAAAATTGAGACACATGTTGATTTTTCCTCACTTTTTAGACCTTTTAGATTTGTGGATTTTTCATCCATTTTGTATGAGATGAGATTAATATAGATGAAAAATTCTTTAAAAAATCAATCAACAAATCCTAGTTATTCATTTTCTTTTCATCAAAAAAATAATAAAAATAAAAAAATTCAACATTTTCTTAACAATAAAATATCTTGCAAACAGTAAACTGTTAAACGACAAAAAGTACACCATCGAACGAGAATTTTTTTATTTTTTAGTAGACGGGCACTTCGATATACTTTCGTCGAACTATTTTACCGAGTTTTTTTTTTTTTATTATTATTATATTTGCTGAAATTTACGCCCTGAAAAATCAAATGTGATTTGTTCTTTTAAAAATCTAGTGTGATTCACAAATCACATGCAATTTTCGTAAATTGCATGTGTTTTTTAGAATAAAAAACCAACTGTGATTTTACAAATTACACGTAATTTTTAGACGTAAATTTAAAAAAAATAATAATAATAAAAATAAAAAATAAAAAATAAATAAAAAATAAAAAACTCGGAGAAAAGGTTTATCGAAAGTATATAGAAGTGCTCATCTATAGAAAGATGATTTAATTCTCGTCGCGATGGTATAATTCTTTTGGCGTAACGGTTAACGGTTGTATGAGATATTTAATTTGAATAAAAGGACAAAAATGGGTTTTTAGTTTGATAAAAATAAATAAATAAATAAAATAAAAAATTAATTGCCATAATTTGTTCATTTTAAATTTTTAAAAAATTTGTGATACATGTTAGAACTTTTCTCCGCTTTGTATATGATCGCGACTTTGGTTATCTATGCTATCAAATTCGTATATCGTTTATATTTTCCTCCATTTCTTAAGGGATGCTTGATTTGCAGGTACGGGTATGAGGGAATAACTTTCATTCCTTTTGTAGTTGTTTGTTTAGTGTGTTTGGTAATTGAAAATGGGTATCAAACCCTCAAAGTTATGCATTTTCTAAACCCACCAAAGGTCGTGGGTTTACAAACCCATTCCGATTACCATAGCCATAGTCATTCCTATCTACAAACAAAACACCCCCTTAATTTTTTCGTGTAGGACATATACTGATTTGAAGCAAAGTTAGTTTTAAATAATTAGAAAAACAATACAGAGAAAACCCGTAGCACTATAAGAATAAGTGGCTATAACGACGAAAAGTCATCGTTAAATATCCTTATATTGTTGCTAAAGGTTCTCTGTGACGTATGTCGTCGGAGAAGGCCGTCGCTACAAACTGGTCTAAAAAGTTCTATTGCGACAATGAAAATAGCTGTTAGCGATGACGCCTACGGACACAACAAGTCGTCAGTTTATGAAAATTTCACTTTAACTTAAGTTATATTTTGAATTAAGTTTTATATTATTATTTTTTGCCCTTAAATGTAACGATAGTTTACTAAATTTGTTAGGTGCAAAACAAATTTGTATACGTACGAAGTAAGCATAGTAAGAGACTCATCAACATTGAAGTTTTACCATTTCAACCTCCTGAGAATGGAGGGCTTTACCTGGTTTGAGTCTATGTGAAGAAATTTACTTAACGCCGGTTAAAGTCAGGGACCAAAACGGAACCAACATTTCCCCACAGTGAGGCCGCCTGCAATTTTGAAAAACCAGTGACTAGACGTGCAATTTGAGCAAAACAAAGGGACCATTTCTGCAATTTACTCTAATAATAATAATAATTTAAAAAAAAATGAAGTTTTAAGTGAAGTGTTATGGAGCCCTAATATCTATATTAAACATAAAGGATTAACCTCATGTTGAATTGTTGAAAACGAGAAATAAGGTTGCCGCGCGTTACGTCAGATTCTTTTGGACCCTGTTAATAAATATCTGATAATTTTGGTCTGGTATATATTTATAAAATTTTGACAACAAAAGATAAATATAATTTGTTACATATTATACTTAATAAATTAAATAAGTATAAAAACAACATCACAACAAAATGTATAGGATATTCTACAAAATCACTGAAAAACTGAATATATATATTTTACAATTGATAAATGAAATAAGTTCAAATATAAAGAGTCAAACAAAATTAACAAATTAAATCTAAATTACATTCGGTTTATCTATGGACAGATATAAAACAAATTTGTTTCAGATGTTATTTTTTTTTAGGTTATATATGTTATATCGTTATGGGTTTTCTGGATTTAGGGCCCGCTTGGTTTGTTATAGGGGAATGCAAAGGGAAAAGGAAAGGGTAAGGGAATGCAAAGGAATGGGTGATGGTGGGTAATCATTACCTTACCCCCCCAATTTACTCTATAATGGTTGATTACCCAGTACTAGGTAATCATTATATTCCCCTATACTTACCAAGCATCATCAATCATTATATTCTCATTCCCCACCCCCCCCCCCCCTATCCCCCCAACCAAGCACCCCCTTATGGGTTTTCTGGATTTAGTTTCCAAAGCAAAATTTGATTTTTATGAACGGATGAACTTGACATATAACATATATCGAAAACAATCCCTCAATTCATACCCCAAATGCATGAATAACCCGAAATATAAACAAAACCACAAATCCGATAAAGAAACAATTTTGTCTTGCAAAATGCACAATGTCAAAAAAGAAAAACACACTTTACATTTAACAAATTGTTAAGAGTAGATCCAAAGACCCAAAATACATCAATTTCCATATCCAACATGTTAATACAAATATCGTCTAAAAAACGTTATTTATATTTTACGATCTTTGATATATTTTGTTAACGACAATTATAAACTTTATCTTAGCAAAACAAAAATCTAGTTAAATCTTTTATATATATAGTTACAAGTTTTTCTCAAACAAAAATAGATTTTAACATAAGTCTTTTATATATATATTTGTTCACATTAGGTGTTAAAAACAAATAAACTGTATCATTAGATGTCAAAGTAAAATTAGTATATTTTACAAATAAAAAAAATATGTCTTATGATAACATAAGTAATCAAACATTTTTAGTAACTTACTAACTAACCAAGTTACTTCTAAATTAAACATCATCTAACTAGCTAGTATATACATTTTACAAGTTTACTTTTCTAAAGTTTTTAATCAAAATAAGAATGCATTTTTACATCATTCCATTGATTATTCTACTCTAATATAAGATTGCATATCTCTTTAGGATCCTTGGAAGATATGGTAAATATCTTGGTTAGATTGTCACTCTAGAATCCTTGGAAGATATGGTGTATATTTTGCTTAGATTTGATAAAAGATTTTGATGATTTTCTGTCAGGTCCCCGCGGAACCAAAATGTTACAAGGACGGAACCAAATTAATGGTTCCGTCTGATCCGTGGCTTGCTGGCACTTTGTGCCTATAAATAGCAAGCCACACCATGTTGTTTGATCATCACTTACATACATAAAACAACATACATTCTCTCATTCATTCTCTATAACTAACTCATTCTTATTTAATTTTAGTGAGCTTCTTTTGTAGCAAGAAGATCAAAGATTTACAAGCTTCAACAAAACGTTGCAAGACTTGTTTGTTTGTCATTGTGTGAATTGTATTTATTCATACATCATTGTTTGTATCAAAACATCATAAAACTTCTGACAGTGATCGGTTAGTATTTTAGTCCTCAAAATACATAGTGTGACGGGAGTGGTTGTACCCTTGTAAAAGAACTCGACATCTAGCTTTGTGTCGAAAATATTGTGTAAGCGACGTGTAAAGGTTTTCTTCGCCGGATAAAGGAGCTTGTTGACTAGTGAAGAAAACTCTCGGGTTGGATACTCGGGGAGTGGAGTAGAGCAAGGAAAAAGAGTCCTTGTAGACCGAACCACTATAAACACTTGTGTTGTGGTTTGATCGTTTCTATCTTTCTTGCACTTTACTTATTGTTATTTCGTTTAAATACGTTAAGTCATTTCACACACAAAGATAACTAAGAAAAAGGAATTAAAAAGGGTAAAACTATTCAACCCCTCCCCCCTCTAGTTTTCCACAATTGGCATCAATAGCTATGTTACTCAAGTTTGTTAAAATTTATTGTATTTTAAAACTTGAAACGATCCATGGATTTTGAAAACTTTAAAGAAGGGCAATCTATGCAAAGACCACCACTATTTGAATCAAATGGATTTATTTATTGGAAAAGCCGTTTTGAAACATATGTGAAATCAAAAGATATAGATCTATGGTATATAATTATAGAAGGTGATCATAAAGCTATTATAAAAGATATCGTAAGTGGTCGGGATGAAGATACTTCACTTACTCGTCATAGTGATGAGCAAAAGTAGTTAATTGCAAAAAATAATGAAGAAAAAATGATGTTTTACAACGATCTAACTAAAAAGGAATTTGAAAGAGTCTTTATGTACAAAACCGTTAAAGAAATTTGGCAATCTTTAATAATCACTCATCAAGGAAATTCACAAGTCAGGAATAACAAAATTGATCTTCTTGTTCAACAATATGAACAATTTAGTATTCCTGAAGTTGAAATCATTGATAGTGCATTTTCTCGCTTTAATACTATTATTACCTCTCTCAAAGCACTTGACGAATCCTTTTGTAGTAAGAACTTTGTCAGAAAATTCCTTAGAGTACTTCATCCAAAATGGAGAGCAAAAGTGATGGCTATTGAAGAATCTAAAGATCTCTCAAAGTTATCACTTGACGAGCTAATTAGAAACCTCAAAGTTCATGAAATGGTGATGGTAAATGATTCATAGATTGTTAAAGGAAAAAAGGAAAAAGTCAAGTCCATTACCTTAAAAGCAAGAACTGAGTCAAGTGATGATGAAGAATCTTGCTCGGGAAGTGAAGATGAAGGATATGCCATGGCCGTAAGAGATTTCAAAAAGTTCTTTCGAAGACGAGGAAAGTTTGTAAGACAACCTAGAGATGACAAGAAACCTTTCCGAAAAGATCGTGATGATAAGAAAGGGAATGGTGAAAGAAAATGCTTTAGATGTGGAGACACAAGCCATCTCATAGGAGATTTTACAAAGCCACCTAAAAACAAAACCCAAAGAGCTTTTGTGAGTGGTGCTTGTAGTGAAAGCGAAGATGAAGACGAGGAACCAAAGAATGACGAAATTGCTCTCATGGCTCAAGACTCAAATGAGGTACACTCTGACTCATCTTACTCTTCTATTGATGATGACACATTACAAAAAGAATATAACAAACTGTGTGAACTTAGCTTAAAAATCATAAACAAAAATAAGTTTTTAAAAACTAAAAAGGTGTTTTTGGAAAATGAAGTTTATGAATTAAAAGAAAAAGCAAAACGTTTAGAAAAGAGTAAAGCCATTGACACGTTATGTACATCATGTCAAGAGATTGGACTTGAAATTGAAAAACCGGAAATCACACAGAATTATCTCATCAAACAAAATTCAAAGTTCAAAAGATTTGATAAGAGTATTTGTTTTGCGGACTAAATAATGAAAATCCAGAAATTACCATATTATAAAACTGGACTAGGATTTATGAAATTAGGAGATTTTAGTAGTCTAAAGAAACAAGCCGAAAAAATACAAGAAATTGTTCCAACTGTCTCAGGAACCCACGGATAAGACGGAACCAAAAATTTGGTTCCGCCTGAGGAAAAATTTGGTTCTGTGGGTACCTCAGCAGAACAGAAATCGGCTCGCACTAAGTTTGTTAAAGTCACAAAGAAACCTAACATTATTACAAAAGAAGCTAAACAAAAACCAACATTACATTAGGATTAGGACTTGCTAAAAATGAATATATATCCAAAACTACTCAACAAAGGCCTAAAACACCTACTCCCAAACGCCCCTTTTCAAAAAGCAACTATAACGCACAACCCAACTATCATCAAAATGGTTGGAATCAAAACTTCCCTAGACATTATCAAGCTCCTGACTACATGCCATGGAACTCATATCCACGATTCCCATACATGAATCAAGTTAATGGGATGTCTAACCAAAATGGACCCATGAGATATTGGGGACCAAATGCTTGAGTTTTTATATAACTTAGGTATGCTTGAAAGTCGGATTGGAACCAGACGAGTGGATAAAAGATAGCGGTTGTTCAAGGCATATGACGGGAAACAAGAGCCTCTTCTCAACCTACCAAGAATATGATGCAGGTAATGTCACTTTTGGTAGCAAATTGAAAAGCAAAATCATCGGAAAAAGGTACTATCTCTCATGACTCTCTCTCTATTGATAATGTTGCTCATGTCGATAATCTAGGATTCAACCTACTTAGTATTAGTCAACTATGCCGTAAAAAGTATAATGTTCTATTTAGTGAAAACGAAAGTAAAATACTAAAAGATGGAATAACCGTAGCAAAAGGTGTTTTGAAAAACAACGTATACGTCATGAAAATTGATAAAACTTCTAGCGATAAACTTTGCTTAACTTCCTTAGATGATTCCTCAAATCTTTGGCATAGACGCTTAGGCTATGCTAATATGAGACTTATCCAATCTCTATCCTCAAAAGATCTTGTTAGGAACTTACCCAAGTTGAAATATGACCAACACTTTTGTGATGCTTGCAAAGTGTAGAAGTTTATAGTAGCGATAAGGCTAAAAATATGGTGTCTATATCTAGGTGTCTAGAACTTTTAAATATGGATTTATTTGGTCCATCCGCTATACAAAGTTATGGAGGCAACTTCTACACTTTGGTCATAGTAGATGATTATTCAAGATACACTTGGACAAAGTTTTTGAAAAGTAAAAACGAAGCTTTTGATAAATTTGAAATTCTTAGTAAGAAAATTCGAAACTAACTAGATAGTCGTATTGTGTCAATAAGAACGGATCATGGTCGTGAATTTGATAATGAAATACAATTTGGAAACTTTTGTGATGCCAACGGCATAACACATGATTTTTCGGCTCCTCGTACTCCTCGGTCAAATGGTGTAGTAGAACATAAAAAACGGACTCTTCATGAGATGAGTAGAACAATGCTTAATGAACAAAACATACCACAAAAATTTTGGTGTAACGCCGTTGACACTTCAACCTATATTTTAAATAGAGTATTAATTCGACCATTTTTGAACAAAACACCATATGAACTATATAAAGGTAAAAAAGCCTACGCTAGGATACTTTAAAGTTTTTGGAAGTAAATGTTTTATTTTAAACACTAAGGATTACCTCACCAAATTTGACCCAAAGTCTTATGAAGGTGTATTTCTTGGATATTCTCAAAATAGCAAAGCTTATATTGTTTTAAACAAAGAAACCTTGAGAGTCGAGGAATCGTCAAATGTAACATTTTACGAAAGTCCACCTCCCTCTAAGACATCACCTTTGGTAGATGATGACTTAGTTGAAAGTCAACTTGTTGAAAACGAAAAGAATATATATAATGACAAGGAAGATGAACTATTAAACAAAGAAATTGTCAATTTCAAAGAACCTAAAGGTCATCCATTAGATAGTGTTATAAGAAAATTAAATAAAAGAACCTTAAGATCTAAAGTCCAAAATCAAATCAACTTCTTTTGTTTTGTATCAACCATTGAACCCAAAAATATAAATGAGGCTATAAAAGATGAATCTTGGGTCATAGCAATACAAGAAGAATTAAATCAATTCGTTAGAAATGATGTTTGGACATTAGTACCTCAACCAAAAAGTCAAATAATAATTGGAACAAAATGGGTCTTTCGAAATAAAATGGATGAAAATGGAGTAGTATCTAGAAACAAAGCTAGACTAGTAGCACAAGGTTATAATCAACAAGAAGGCATTGACTACGATGAAAGTTTTGCTCCGGTTGCTAGGCTCGAGTCTATTAGAATTTTACTTGCATATGCATGTGCACATGATTTCAAACTTTTTCAAATGGATGTCAAAAGTGCATTTTTAAATGGATTTATAAATGAAGAAGTATATGTCGCACAACCTCCGGGTTTCATCGATTTTGAAACACCTAATCATGTCTATAAACTTAAAAAGGCTTTATATGGACTTAAGCAAGCACCAAAAGCATGGTATGATTGACTTAAAACATTCTTAGTTGAACATTAGTACACCATGGGTTTAGTAGATAACACTCTCTTCACCAAGAAAAACGATTCACATATTATCATTGTCCAAATATATGTAGATGACATCATATTCGGATCAACTTGTCAAGAGCTATGTGATGATTTCTCAAAAATCATGCATGACGAGTTTGAGATGAGTATGATGGGAGAACTAAACTTTTTCTTAGGACTCAAATCAAACAATTAAAAGATGGGATATTCTTTAACCAATCTAAATACATAAAAGACATTCTTAAGAAATTTGGTCTTGAAGACTCTAAACCCATTAAAACGCCTATGTCTTCGGAAACCAAACTCACCAAGGATGAAGAAGGTGAATCTGTAGATAACACTAAATATAGAAGAATGATTGGTAGTCTAATCTATCTCATGGCTAGTAGACCCGACATTATGTTTAGTGTTTGTCTATGTGCTCACTTTCAATAAGATCCTAAAACATCACATCTTGAAGCCGTAAAATGAATATTTAGATACATAAAAGGCACCACACACCTAGGATTATGGTATCCAAAAGGAACTGGAGCTGAAACCATAGTGTATGCCAACTCAGATCATGTCGGTGACTATGTTGATAGAAAAAGTACAAGTGATATTTGTACTTTTGTTGGACATTGTCTCACCTCATGGTTTACAAAGAAACAAACGGCTCTTGCCATCTCAACAACCGAAGCCGAATACGTATCAGCAGGAAAAGCATGTCAACAAGCTCTGTGGATGAAGCAAGCTCTTGTCGACTACGGAATTCAACTTAACGAAAACTCTATCCTCTGCGACAACAAAGGAGCTATCGACCTCAGTAAAAATCCAGTTCAACAAGCTCGAACTAAACACATTGAAATCCGTCATCATTTCCTTCGCGACAATGTTCAAAAAGGAAACATCTCAATCGAGAAAGTATCCTTAGAAGATAACATTGCCGATATTCTAACTAAACCTCTTAAACGAGAGCCATTCAATCTCCTTAGACTTGGACTAGGACTAATGGAACCATATTTGTAGTTTTAATCTTAGCTTAAACCTTTGTTTAAACAAAATGACAAAACTGACCAAATTAAGTCCTGGTCCAAAGGAACCCTTCGACAACACGGACGGAACCAAATATTTGGTTCCGCCCAATCCGTGGGTTCCTGGGTCAGAATTTAAATACATTAAACAAACACTCCTTTTCACAAATCAAAAAACACACAACGACTCAAACTCATTCCATAACATATCACTCTCACAATTAAGGCATCTCCTTCAACTAATCTTAGCTCAAATCAACATTGTAAGCTTCCTTACTACTCTTCTTCTCTAAATTCAAAGTCTATGGTCATTAATTTTTGCACAAAACCAAACTTGGGGATTATGCATTTTCTTATATCATGAAGTACATTTGTAAATTACATAACTAATCATGTTTCCCTTAGTTAGTGTGAGAACCCTCACCAAATCAGGTTAGTCAACAATGACCATTGACCTAGCATTTGACTTTTAATTGGAAATTATAACACTCTAAAATATAAATCATCGTTTGCACCATTTTGAAATCCTTCCTAAGTATGGATTATAAATATAAGCTATGCCCTATAACTAATAATACACAATATAAATTAAATCCTAAAATCAAATAATTATAACTTAAAAATTTCCTAAACAAAATCCTATCCTAAGTTCATTATGCCAAACCATTTGTACATAAAATAAAGAAGAATGTTACACGTATTTTAGTCTCAAATATGTAGAACCGATTTCCTAGTATTTTTCTTTCTTTTTTTTCCCCTCCTTTAATCGTTTACAAGAACTAGATAAGGATAGCCATATAATCTTCACAAATTAGAAGATTTCACATCAAATGTTCACACGTATTTCCATCATTGGTTATACAGTTTCTTTGTTTACCTCACCCCACCATTCGGTATATACTTCCCTATTTGATCCGTTCGGAAGTACGTATAAAATATTATCGGATACGTAATACACGGGGATTGACAAGTCAACCTTTTGGGAAAAAGGCCAACGTGCAAAACCCGTGAATACGTTATGAGATACCGGGCAAGTGATTACCCGGGTCGAGTTCCAGCGAGGTGTGAATCGAGGATTTCGTGTAAGGTTTGGAATTAAAGTGCTTGAAGTGTGGATTTTGGATTTTTGTGTTTTTATAATTCTAATTAAGTTATGGAAAGCAAATATACAAAGAAAGTTAAGCAAAAAGCAAATTACGCTAAAAACGCAAACCGGAAAATATAAAAACGAGCTTAAAAACTACTACCTCCGTCCCAAAATAAATGTCGCCTTTGACTTTTTCGAGTCTTTTTTATTCAACTTTGACCTTAAATATTTTTATTTGTGTTACATAATTTTTGATGTGAAGTATATGAATGGATTGGGTTTCAAATTTATTTTCATTGGTATAATTTTCATCAAGTATTATATAACACAAATAAAAATATTTAAGGTCAAACTTGAATAAAAAAGACTCGAAAAAGTCAAAGGTGACATTTATTTTGGGACGGAGGGAGTAAAATCTTTAAAAATTAATCATACGAGTGCAAATTTATTTTTCCTAAGTTCTAAATAATAAAGGAAAATTTTAGAAAAACGAATTTTATTTTTTTTGACTTTTATTTTATTTTTTTATGAATTAAAAACTGTTTTTAAAAGAAAAATATAAAAAAAATACTAAAACTATTCTGAAAATTCTGAAATTTTTTTTGAAATAACTTTATGGGATAACAATCCTAGGAAAATTACTGAAGAGGTCCCAGCTTACTTAAATAAGCTGGGAATAAGCTAAAAAGTTCGGATAAGCTTAAATGGAAAAGTGGCTTAAGAATAAAGTTTTGCAAATACTAACTAAAAAAGACCCAAGGGCAGCTGGTGCTTGTGTGTTGTGTTGAGGCTATGTGTGAGGGTGAGGTCCAGGGTTCGAATCCTGGCCTCAGCTTTTTGCTTAACTTATTTTTTTCTTTTTTCTTTTTACAATCTCAATAAGCACAACAAAATAAGCATTTTCTATAACTACACCTATTATTGAAAAGCTAAAATAAGCACACAAATAAGCGCAAATGGACTGATTAGTAGGTACGAAAAAGGAAATAAACTAAAGCTATAATCTATGGACTGTTAAGCTAAATTTAAGCTAAGATGAAACTGAACTAGGCTAGTTGACTAAGAATAAGCTAAAAGCATTTTCAAAAAACTAAAAATAAGCTAAGAAATAAGCTAAGCTAATCTTAACAGTGACTATTAAAGGAAAAACAAGGCAAAGGAAATAATCTAAATGGCTATTAAGCTAATGTTTAAGCTAAATGAAAACTGAAAAAGCTAAATCACACTAAGCACAATCTAAATGAACTAAAAATCTCAGAATAAGCCACAAGAACAAGCCATTAAGCACTAAATCAATACCAAATAAGCAAACTAAGGTCTGCTAGTCTGCTGAGCTGAACAGGGCAAATTGGGCAACATTTAAGCTATTAAAAAGCTATAATAAGCTATTCTAAAAAATTCATAAAAATGGGAAACAACTAGAATAGCAACCCATATCTATCTGTGCCAAATTTGAGAACTAATGAGCTTATATTGAGCTTATGAAAAATGGAAAACTTGGGCTGAAAATGGACAAAACTTAAAATTGTGCAGGCTACTTATCTGATGTGGACTGTTGGTGCAATTTTTTGAACCAAGGCTTAAGGGACTTACTCACTACTTAATATGGACTGAAATAGACTCAAGAATACCAAAAATTAGCATCAAATTGGCTTATCCCTATAATAAGCTAAAATGGCCAGTGTATATCCTATAACTTGTAATGCTCAACTTAGATCCTCAAATCCTTTCAATTCAGCTAAAAAACTTCTGCAAACAACTTATATAAACCTTTTTAAGCTAGATTAAACCTTACATAGGTGCACATGAACAGTGAATATCCAGATTTACCCATTTTGACCCTTAAACCAAACACCCCTTTAAGGGACTGTCTTGCTATTTCTAGGAAACAAGCACTAATTAAGGCTGTGATTAAAAGACCAGATATTAAACTAAGCTTAAGAAGACATGAAAAACAGATTTTAACTATACATATATCAATAAGCAGTTTTAAAAATCTAAAGCTAATAAGGCATTTTTTTGGTTTTTAAGGTTTTAAGGCAAAAACTATTGAAACTGAGTACGGGGGTGTCAAATAGGCATTAACTAACATCTACTAGACCAAATAAGCAAAGATTAATCAAATAAGCAAAAATAAGCAAATGAACAGTGAAAAAGCCAAATTGAACTGAAAATGGAGGAACTTATAGGAACACTTGTGGGATTGACTTTAGCTCAGCATGAGTTTTTTTTTGGGTAAAGGGGAGTAATCCTGCACCCTGGTAAATAGATTAACCAAAAAACATTGAAGTACAATTGGCATGGGTGAATCCCATGCCCTCAGCCCGTTACATAGGCGATTTGACTCTACAGATGTAACTAAGCAAACCTACTGCTAAACGCAGTACAACCAAAGCTGCTAAACGCAGCACATAAACAAATTACATTTCAATTACAATTAAAATGTAAAAAACAACCAGGTCCATTAGAACCACTTCCATGGAGAGCACTCGATCATCAATGGTCTTCATTGCATGTACCGCGAGTTCAGCCCCAACGTCCACGGCTACATCTTCAACAGCACGAACCTGCAAGAGTAACCTAAAGGAAAACCTGCCCTTCCGCACGACGACAGCCAAAGGTCCAGGAATCCCTAGCAACACGATCGACACAAGGAAAAAAACACCCAAAATCTTGCCTACCGGCAATAACACCGGCAAAAGGACCAAGATCCTAGTAATTCAGCCCCAACCCAACCGTGAACAACCAAGCCGTAACCCATCAACAGGCCACAGCAAACATCCAAACCGGTACCAAGTAGTCATGCGATCACAGCAAACACCCTAACCGCACATACCCACCGGCTACAACCAATCAACCTAAGCCTGCCGACGCAAGCCTAGGAAACCTTAGCATCTACCCATGCAACTTGATACCAAGAAACCCAAGCACCACGATCATCAGCAGCTACAAACAACTAGAAGCAATTATTGAAGAATTACCAAATCCAAGATCACAAAAACCCTAAATCGGTAACCCATTAATAACGAACTTCCAGCAACATTGAACCAGATCAAGTAAATTGATGATGGACCAGACAACGCCATCACATCTGAGAAACAAAGCGATAACAACCCCACCTGATCTGATAACTCACACCGATCATCAAATAAGGTTAAAAAACCCTAACGATTATCAGTTATGATCAGTTATGATAATCAATTATCATCAAAAAACCCTAACGATGCTCAGCATGAGTTTAAATAAGCTCAAACAAGCTATTTTGAGCTTATTTGAGCAATGTCAAATAAGTACTTATTCTAGTGCTTATTCGGCTTATTTCTACTTAATTGGACATTAAAAGAAAAAGGAACAATGGGATTAAAATGATTCTAAATCTATTAATAACTTTAAAAAATTACAAGGCTTGAATTAATACATGAAATAAGTTTCAGAAAAACAGTACTAAGCTTAACTACACTACGAATTGGTTCTAAATACAGGGACAACATCTCTGTGTAAAAGAAGGAGCCTTTTATAGCCTTCCAAAAAGCTTCTCTGATCATTCCTGAGCATTCCCACCCCTTGGATTGCCTTCAAGTCATCTCAGCCGTTGAATGTGATTTTGGCGGGAAAATTGGCTAAGTGGATTTCCAGGTGGCATGGTAGTGGTAACATGTGACTGATGCGCATAGGGGGGGGGGAAGGTAGGGTGGCTGGAGCAGAGGTGGCTTGTAGTAGTGGTAAAGCTGGGTTTCTGCTTTGGCGGGTACAAAAAGGGGGGGGTTGACTATTTGATTTGATTTTATTAATAAAAGGGTTGGATGGTTAAGTGGATCCGGGTTGGGATGGATATTGGATTGGGTTTATTGTGTTTTTGATGTTGGGCTTGGTTTAGGGATTAGGTTTAGTTAAAAGGGTTTGGTATTTAGGGATTAAATTTGAATTAGTCTTTAACTTTGAGGGACCAAAACTGCCAATTAGGGAAAGTTAATCCAAGGACTGGTTTTGTAAAATAAAGTGATCCAAGGGCTTGTTTTGCCATTTTTGAGCTTGAATATGATTTCATTTGGTGATTTCTTCCCCGGCCTCGACTTTTCACGTTCTTTCTATTCCAAGCTCGTTTTTTACCCTTTTTTGCCCCGTTTTCAATCCTTTGTACCTGAAATACATAAAAACACAAACCAAGGATATCTGGAGTAATATTTGGTGTATTTGACCGTTTTTAGCATTTTTTATATATTATATGGGCATAAAATGATGAGTAAATAGGCACTCATCATCTCCCCACACTATCAATTTGCTTGTCCCTAGCAATCCGATCATATAAAGTAATGAAAGGATCAAAAGAATACCAAGCATACCCCGTTTCGACTTTTTATTCAATGCAAGAAATTTAAACTAGAACTAAAATAGATAACATGCTTGATTTTCAAAAATGGTATCATGGAACGGGATTCACACAAAATGGGTGTCTCCAGGGAATTGTAATCGTCATCCTCTTTTTTATACTCCCAACTAAGCTTAAACTCAATGTGCAAATGTTTTTGTAAAATGCTAACACTAATTATACTAATAATCTATGTAAGCCGAAACTTAACTTTTCACCCCCACAATTATTCAAGTTAGGTGAATGAGCTTATTTTTAAAATTTTGACCTCAAAAATCGACATTTATTATGGTTGACATTTGTTTAAGTCAAATACTAATTTACCGGGAACCTCAAAAATCTAAGGATCGAAAAGGGCCTTTTCCATGTAGCGGCTTTCTTCTCGGCACATCCCAAACCAGTTGGTTTTAGGTGACCAGGCTTTTGACACCCCACAGAGAATAGTACCGAAATCAGCGGAATTTCGATTTCAAAATTTTTGGATATTCCCACTAATCTAGTATTGAATACTTAAATAAATAACAACAAACGATCATTTAGAGATTAGAGACTTAAAGGTGAGATCACTCCATGTAACGGCTTTCTTCTCGGCACATCCCAAACCATTTGGTTTTAGGTGACCAGGCTTTTGACACATCACAGAGAATAGTACCGGAGCTTTCGGGGTTTTGAAATCAACAATCTACCAAATTACCGTTTAACCTTTATGAAAAAATTGATGAATCCTAGTTCAACTTCCAATTTAAATTTAAGAAAAAACAAGTTTCCTACATTTATTAACATATACATCTTTATTTTTGCAACATCAAAACTTATTGCATTTTGCAATATCATTCCATTTTCTTATTTTGCAATATCATTCCATTTTTCCATTTTTTTTTTCTTTTTCATTTTTTCATTTTTTTTTAATATATGCTTTCTCAAAAATTTGAATAAAAAGTTGAACTCGGACTCTATATGTGATCAAAAATTTGAATAAAAACGGGGGTACTAGGGCACTAGAAGGTACACATGTGATCAAATTCGCAAGAATTCCCCCCACACTTAGAATTGAATATTGCCCTCAATATTCAAAGTACCGGCTATTATGCTAAAACTTAGAACGTAAAAAGGTAATACTACTAGCCAAGTGTGGGAACGAAATCTTTTTTCACAAAAAAGGATTTATATGATATCCCTAGATAATCGTTAGCAAAAAGATCGGATATTGGGCGGCTGGATTGAAAACAGGCGCATCAATCATCACGATCTAAGGGAAACCTGAAAATAAGAGAAAACAACACACAAAACAAAGCACAGTAGAGGAATTCCCCCACACTTAGTGTCAGAAAATTGAAAGAAGTCAAAAACATGGGTTGTCACCCATGAAGTGCTAATGTTTTTGTTAACCGAGTCACTAGCTTGACTCGACCCCGAATTCATTAGTCCATGGGGAAGCAAGTGGAAGAGAAAATCTTCATCGGACTTTCATTCAAGATGTTTGGATAATCATTGAAGTACATGGAAGTTCCACTCCGATGAGATGCCCACGGCTCTTAGAAATAAAAACTATAAACGGAGATGCCGAGGTCAAAAACTTTGTCCTCATTTCCAAAGGAGAGAAGGAGAGGACAAGTCACCGTATAGGTGAAGAAGGGTAGAAAAACTCGAACGACATATGTGAATTCAATATAATGGCGATCCTCAAAGGAAAATGTCACATATGTCGGAGAAAGAATGTCCTTTTGAATCTCGGGATTAAGAATTGAGGTCATATCATCAAGTTTAGAAATAATAGAGTCCTTGATCTCATCGTTCTCTAACACTCTATCAAAAAGAGGATTTACGTTGCTGGAAAAGTACTCGTCATCGAATTCAAAAAGAGAGTTTGAATAGACTTCGATACTTTCATTTGGAACGTCCTCATCCGAAAGTGATTCGTCATCACTAAAGGAAAAATCATCGTTGGATTTGAAAAGAGGGTTAGAGAAAATCCCGGAAGAATCTTCCGCAGTGTCAAGAGGATAATCACTACGAAAAGACCAATAACATTAACTGTCGGATATATCTTCAGAGTCACTTGGGATTGGGAAAAGGTTCTCAACACTAGACTTTATGAATTCGTCCGATTCCTTTTCGGGAATAGTGCTAAGATGCTTATCCCCCATAATGTTAGGAATATAAATATTCAGTTGAAGACTCGGTCACCCCAAGTACTTATTAGCACATCATAGCTCGTAGGATAATTGGTAATATTAGTAGTAGTTTAGTTAAAATATTGTTGAATGGGTCGGGTCTTTACCCACTGTCAGCTCGCTCCACAGCCCACTAGGGGCACCCTATGTAGTAGTATAAATATCCCTCTCCACCAATGGAGAGGGTTGGACCTCATTTACATTTCAATCTAATATTACACTAGTTTCTCTCACTACAAGGTTCCCATCTCTTTCTCTCTCTACAAAACCCTATTCGATCCATAATCTTGTCCAAACTTGTGTTTCTTTGTTAGTGAATATACTAAAATTGGTATCAAGAGCCATGGTTAGGTTCACATAAGGGTATATTCACGAATTTGTGTTGTTTTGGGGCATTTTTGGTTCGAATACAAAGTTTCTCAAAAATCCATTTTACGTCATGTTTAGTGTATAGATGTTGTTAGATCTTGTACTTTCTTGCTTAGGGATAGAGTAGAAGTAGTATTTGGTGTTTGGAATCACAGATTTAGGCTTTGTGTGGTGGTTTCTGGTTGATTCGAGTGGTAGTAGTGAAGTGTTCTTCGTAGCGTTTTGTCTCTCGGTAAAACGTTCATAGTAGCGTTTTGTGTATTGCTGGGAAGGTGAAAGTAGCGTTTTGTGGTTTCTCGAAATTGCGTTTTGTCTCTTTTCCGGATTTGGCAAAAATGACAAATCGCTATGAAAGCGACTTGTCTGGCGTTTTGTGGGTAGCGTTTTGACCAAGATAGTGACAGCTCTGTCTTCTAGTGACTAGCGTTTTGTGGGTAGCGATTTGTGTCCGTTAGAGTAGCGACTTGTCTCCGTCAGAGTAGCGACTTGTCTGTTGCGGTTTGTATTATCAGACTTGCGTTTTGTCTGTCTGCACATTGTAGCGTTTTGTCTATCTGATCATTGTAGCGTTTTGTCTATCCGCTCATTGTAGCGTTTTGTCAATCCGATCATTGTAGCGTTTTGTCTATCTGCTCATTGTAGCATTTTTGACAAAGTTGCGTTTTGACCAAAGTTGACTGTTTACGTCAAAACTTCAAACGACTATAATTTTTGAACCGTAACTCCGTTTTCAGCCCAAGACCTGTCAAAACGACCGTGAGACCGAGGAGAAGGACACATTGAATAAATTTATTTATTCAACCCAACTTTCGAAGCCTAAAATCGCTCCAGAAAGAAGTTATCGAGCTGTGAAGTTGTCAGACCATAATTTCACCGTAACAACTTGCATCAACCAAACCAAATCACAACTAAACAACAGATCAACAAGTCTACCCAATCACTAATCATAACACATTCAAGTAATCATTATCCTTTCACGGTTTATTCTTGATTTTTGTAAAATCCCGCGAAAGAGTTTATTTCTCGGTTTAAATCATTGAATTGTAAAATCCCGTGCACGTTTACGTCATGTCTACTACTTCAGATTCCTTCATATCTGAGGTACTCAAGTTGTACGATACGTATGATAAACAAATGAATTCCAACCTTGTACAACAAATAAACGTGTGTGATTCTGATATTACTAATGTGGAATCTTCAAGCCCGAGTTCGCATGAGAGAGAGAGTTGATTCAATCACTAATGTTGCAAAATGAGAAGGAAAGTCACATTGAATGTTTTCGATTACTTCACTCACATCTCAAGGTTCTGTTTGAAAAATCTGAATACATAATGGGTTACACACGGGCCTTCACAGCACTCTTTGGTCAAGATGTTCATGATTTCACAGTCAAAATGACTCTATATTTAGATCAACTTGAACAACAGCTTGACAAAGAAGAAGTCTCTGAAGCTAGATCCAGAGCAGCTTTCAGTGTGATCAACAACCAACTCCAGGTGTTCATTGATTCGCAATACACTGAGGACTATGACTATGATAGTCAAATGATGAAAAAGTGTTTTGCTAATTACACTGGAACTGAGGTTGACGTGTTCTGAAGGACATTACTCCAACTTGTGAGTAATGTTGAGGGGTTCATTAATGAAAGGGCTCAAATTATGAGAAATGGGACATAATCAGACAAGCATGATGATAGCAAAAGCTCAAGGACTGATATCACACATGGTGTGGATGCAGATCTTAGTCCAGTAAATCACAAAGTACCATTTGCTGAGGTACATCTGTCTGAACAACAAAATGCTCTTTCTAATGAACAACAACATACTGATCAAGTTAAACCTACTTATGACACATATCTGTTAGAAAAGACTGATAGCAATATCACCTCTGATTCAACAAATATGAGTCATAAGGGGGGAGAGATTGATCAGGATGCTGAACATGATGATGCGTCAAGTGCTTTGCCTACGACTGAGTTTTTCAAATCAAATGATATGGTTGAAAAGGATGTTTATAATGAACTTTCAAAAAGATTTTTAAAGCTTGAAAAACATTGTATTGATCTTGAAATCTCAATGCAACAAAAGAAAGAAAGTCCTCAAAATAAACTACCATGTAAAAACCCAGAATTTCCTGAATTCCGTGAATTTTTTTTGATAAATGATTTGAAAGCTCAGCTAGAAGCCAAAAACTTAACAATCAAAAACCTGAAAAGCAGATTGGCGGAGATGCGTGACATATGCAATGAAGTTAAGACTAAACATGAAAATGATGTTATTGCAACAAATAATGCTCAATTAGAACACAAAGTGACTGAATTGTTTAAAGAAAATGAGACTTTGAAAATTCATTGCAATGAACTGTGTGACTCAATCAAAGAAGAGAAAACTAAAAAAGTAGAACAAACAACCTCTTTGATTGCCAAAAATGATGAATTCAAAGCTCAACTTCAGGAAAAGGGTTTTGCAATTGCAGCATTGAAAAACGAGTTGAGAAAATTGAATGAAAATGGTGTGAACACTAAGTTTGCAAAACCATCAATCTTGGGGAAACCACCACTTAGAAACCAATCAATTGTTAGACAACCGACTGCGTTTAGATCTGAGCGGCGAAAATTTTCAAAAACACGGTTTGCCTCCCAAGTTGATGCGAAACAAGTTTTGTCAAAACCAGTCACTTCACAATCTAGACCTAATGAAAAGGAATGTACGGCTGCAAAACCTCATCATAAGAGTGCATCTAGCTCCTCTAGGATCAGTTCAAAGCGTGTGTCACTTGTGACACCAAAGGAACATGTTAGACCTAAAGACATTGTTCAGAATCAAAACCTAGTGGTCGCTAAGAAAAACACACATGAAAAGACTAAGAATTTGCCTGTTTCTAAGAGTAGTTGCGTGCCAATAAAGGCAATTCCCATAGCCGATCACTCTAAGAACCCTAGATCTTTTTTTGATTCTAAACACTTTGTTTGCTCGACTTGTCAGAAATGTGTTTTTAATGCAACCCATAATGATTGTATAACAAAATTCCTGAAGGAAGTGAATGCATGTCCCAAGGTTCCATCCTCTAAGACTAGAAACAACAACAAGCCCGTAGAACCAAAGAGGTGTATGCAGAAACCTGATAGGCCGGTTGCCCTAGGACAAAGGTTTTCTCTCAAAAAGTCTGTCACTGTGCATGAGAAACCAAACACTCCTAGATCTTGCCTTAGGTGGATACCGACGGGTAGAACTTTTAATATTGTTGGTCTTAGATGGATACCTATTCGAAAGATGTTCACTAAGTGCGAAACCGAGGTTGACAGTGAAAACCCAAATGGTCTAAATGCTGATATCACTACCCATATAAATGCAAACAAACTCTTAATGTCAATGCAGGAAGTCTTTACTTAAGTGCAGGTACATTGTTCAGGCCTTGTATTAAGGAAAGACTCAGAGTTTGGGTGCCGAAAAGAGTGATATCACATGAAGTAGGGGTTAAAACAATTCAAGCTTGATGAACATCAACGATAATGACGTCTGTACACATCAGTGCAGGCCTCGCTCTTCATCATTATGACGTCTGTACACATCAGTGCAGGCCTTGTTCTTCATCATTTTGACATCTGAATACATCAGTTCAAGCCTCGCTCTTCAATGACATTGGCGTCTGCAGATATCACTTCAGGCCCCGTTCATCAAAGAAAAGAAAGGTGCACGCTTAAGTGCGCTTTATCTTCAGAAGAAGAGAAATCTTCTTGTTCATGACCATTCTCGTCAACAAGCTTCATGTTCTTCAAATGCTCATTCAGTCACCAAAGTGGATCAACGTATATTGATGGTATTCTTATTCACTCGTTCAATCAAAAATTGCAGTTGGCAGTCATATGCAATTTTTGAGGGGGAGAAGGGTGAATAAACTACATGGTGATTGAGATCTGAGAAATGGTCATACGACTCTCCTGATTTCTGGCTATTCTTCATACTTGCTCCATGCTCGGATGACATCAAGTGAATCTACTTCCATCTGATTGGACGTTTATTCACTCAATCAAAAATGGCATTCTCATATGCAATTTTTGAGGTGGAGAAGTTTGAACAGTGAATCAACCTCATATACACTTGTTCAATCAAAAATGGCATTATCATATGCAATTTTTGAGGGGGAGAAGTGTGAAAAAACAATCACTTGTTGGGCATCTAATGGTGACTACGGAGTTGATCAGGTATCACTTATTTGAGGATTGAAGTGGACTTTCTCAAAGGCTTGATCTTATTCTATCTTGAAGTCGGGGTTGGTTGGATGCATGACTTCCTATGATAACTTGCTCGTGCTCAAGATTCAAGTTGAAGACTTAGTTTATCTAGTTACCAGCAGTCGGGGTAACTATCACTTAAAGGAGTTACGTTGTAGTACTCAGTGTCACACGCCGCCAATGACGTTGTGGATAATCGCAAGAGGTGTTAATGTCTCATACTTTGGTTGAGTATTGAGTACTTAGAGATTTGCTTGGAAGCATTAATTCTCTACACCGTTCTTCCAACAGTAGTGCAAGTTTAAGTCACAAGAACGTGGAATTCCACTTCAGTGTCAATTTTGGTATATCGGGTTTGTTCCATCAGTCATCTCGTCAAAAAGCCTACTTAAGGGTTGGTAAAGAAAGTCAGAGTGCGTTTCGGTAGCTGTTGATTCTCACAGAATACATTTGAGTCGACTTTGTCCTTCTCACAAGATCTCAAGAATATGTGCGTAAAATGTGTTGCTGATTCTGAGGTGTCAAAACCAGCAAGGGGAAGGAGACATACATCTAAATGCACAACGAGTACACGTGATGGACTTCATACTTCTTCTCAATTGGAGATTATTCCGTGAAGACAAATGTCATAACCGCAGAGAAAATCAGTGTTCTAACTCGTTCCTTATGGTGTATCACTCCAACTACGTGGGGGAAGAGAAAGTCAGTTTCTGATGATAAAAGAGGTATACAATTGTATGATGGTTCCTATGGTTAGTCGGTATCCTACTGAAGGAAATGTGTACATCTAGGATTCAGTTGTTGTTATGGTAATGTCTTGGTGTTATCATGCCGACTACATACGGGATAAATTGCTTACACATGGGACTTAGTTGAATTTCGGGTAACAATTCTCATCTGCATGTTCCTGAAGGGAGAAAAGGGGATTTCCGGGTCTTAATTGATCTTGATGTTATGTTTTCGACTTTATTAACGGAATTTGGTGTAACAATTCTCATCTGCATGTTCCTGAAGGGAGAAAAGGGGATTCCGGGTCTTAATTGATCTTGATGTTACGTTTTTGACTTTATTAACGGGATTGAGTGTGTACTTCGGGTTTTTGGGCTTCATATAATGAGACTGGCTGCATCACTTCAACTACTTGGGGGAAGTGGTCTCTGGATACTGTTGGTATGTGTTACTTCAGGCTTCAGCAGGAAGAAATGTGAAAAGTATTATTCAAGTGTGAGATGATACACAGCTGATTTATTTCATGGTCCCCCGACTGGAGAATCACGATGGTTATTCTTAAAAGGAGCAGCAATATTCGATATTCGATGTGGTTTGCTACGGTTTCCGCCGTACACTTACCTTATGTAAGCTTGAAAGAGAGCTTGGAATCTGCTCAAAAGGAAGATTGTTGGTTTAGGGGGAAGCCATCAAAGCTTCACATTGAGAAGGCTCAAGTTCAGTCGATTATTCGGGAGCCTTGAAAGCTTTGGTGGTGAAAGTTTAAGAGATGTTGACTACTGACTTCTTCAACATACTGAACGTATCCTTATTTCGGTATTCATGTCAACATTGTCTTAAATTGAATTATATACTTTATACATAAACCTAGAAAAACCATAAAAAAAATGAAAAAATTAGAAAATTCCAAAAATAGTTTCATCTAGGCATGTCTTCTGTTTATCGATAACATTTACGGACCTAGAAATGTCATTCAATAATGGCACGGGTCTTTAAATGAAGCTCGAGCAGAAGTTCTATTAACAAGTTAAAACATGTCTAAATGGTTTGCTATTACTTCAGATAGCAACCCGCGCTTCAAAATGGGGAAAGCACGTCGCCAAAAAGACGGTTGTTCCTCCAACTGGGTGATGTTCACCTGGGCATGGATTACTTTATATCCATGTTTCTTCGATCTGATGTACGTTTCAGTGCATCATTTCTGGTAAAGGAAGAGAAATCTTCTTTGCATACAAATAGTTTTCATTCAATGATTCTTCTGAAAATTATTTGTGGGACACTTGGTGATTATGTGTTGCTTGAAATTCTTTTAGACTTAGATTGTGCATAAAATTTGTCACTCAATCAACGACTACAAATATTTAACTAGAATACGGGTCATTGATTGAGGGGGAGAGTGAATTCAAATTTTATATCATCAAACGGATTTCTTGATTAATTCATAACTTTTAGAAAAAGGTTTTGTAGTTAATGGGGTATTAGTTGAAGAGGATCTTGCTAAAACTTTATATCAAATAAATATGTGTTAAAAATTGCATAATATTATTTGTCATTGAAGAGCAACCAGTGTACAAATAATATTTGTACAACTGGTGTCCTTAATGTTGAACAACCAGTGTACAAATAATATGTGTTCCTATGAGATCTTATTATGCATCTCGTGGCTCTAGACTCGATAGTGCATTTTGATTTTGTGAGCAGAGGCTGGAGAGAACTGCCACCTTTTCAATATCATCTAACTCGGAGTGAGAGAGACGATAGAAATGTATTGAACTCCGTGACAATTGAAACAAGAATCCTTTGAGGGACCTTGAGTGGCTAGGGAGGGTTGTGCAGTGTATCACTGGGTCCATGATACTTTGTCTTCAATGCCAGCAATCAACTAAGTGATTCTGACAGCATATGTATTGACCCGGTTTCTTACTAAAGTGTAAGGAGGGCTTCTTTCTTTTCACCCTTTATCTTTACATTTTTTTTTCATTCTTCAACCCCTTCAGTGCTTACCGAGACTTCATAACTAGCACCTTGTTGGGTTTGTTCCAGTACTAGCTCCATCTCAGTCGGCACTCTTCCCTTATTTACACTTTTCTCCTTTTTAATCATACCTAAGGACTTCTACACTAACTAGTGGATTGTCCCTGGGTAGATCCCTCCGGCTCTGGCGGGATCGTGGGAACTTGTACCTAACCTTACCATCCTTATAACTCCAATACAATAAATAAAATGGTCGGTCTTTGGTGTTCTTCCACAATTGCCATAAACCAAATCTTTGAAAAATCTCTCAAAGTGTTCATGATTCTGAAACACATTTTTGCTAACACTTGAGAGTTTTATATTTTTCAAATGCTCCCCCTTAACATGTGCTCGAATGATTGTTTTATAAATTTGCACATGTTAGGTAGAGCTCGCACTTTTTTGAATTGATCAACTTTCAGTGAACATGACCGATTCGAGACACGCTTACATCACTGGTTAGACCAGCTTAAAATTATTACCCGGCCTGGTCAAGTCCACAGAAAGTTTCTCGAAACGGTACACTCTACTCAGACACATCCTTTTCGAGACACGCTTACATTACTGGTTAGACCAGCTTGAAATTATTACCCGTCCAGGATATGTCCTTTCGGTCAATGACAATTTTGTTTCGTCAATTCTTTGGTGAAGTCTGAGTCACGCTCAAATGAGATGCCAAATCCTTTTTGTTTCAACAAACCATTTGCTCCCCCTCAATATGTGCATTGATATACAAAAGAGTTTAGCACATATGGGAGAGCTTACATTTACGTTCAAAACATCACATTTTATCATATTTCATATTTAAATCACATTCTCTCCCCCGATCAAAAATTTAAAACCATTTGAGATTTGTGATCCCAATTGATTTAAATAAGTTAGAAAATGTGGGAGAAAATGTGTCCGATTTAATGTAGTCTGATGATAAGGCATACAATGCTCCCCCTTAATCTAAGAGGGAGATTCATTGCTTGTTTTGCACAAAGTGACATTTATGACACGAATGATATTGACCTTTTTGGCACAGATGATGTGATCATCCGCTTCTCTGAGGGAGTCATTGGTCAACATCGATTATCCATCCACCAACGAATCTTTCCAAGTATTGTTGATCCCCACTTGGCGAGATCCGAGTAAGTACTGCTTTGTTGAAATGAGGGTGGTGGAGGTGAAGACAGTGTTGATGTTGTTGTTGTTGCCGATGTTGTTGTTGAGGTGAATTCTGAGCCACTCAATAGAGTTTGAACGTCTGATCAAATGGTTTGAGCGGGAGCTGGCACATTCATTTTGGCTATGGAATCTGCATAAGAATATCAACACAGATATACATATATACAGATACGCTATTCCTTAATAGCTACCACATAGCAGCTTACCACATTATAATACCAAGTTCATCTCATAATCAAACCACAATCAGGAAATACATCAAACCACTATCTAGCATGAAGAGCAATTAACAATCATGAACATGGCAATTCACACAGATTTCAATATTCAACTCAAGATCTTAGGGACAAGATTCTAACATGATAGCTATATACCTAAGCGAATCCTGAGAACATATGCACAATATCAACAACAATTAAGCAGCAATTGACTAACAAAAGTCAAACAACATTTGAAACTCATTCATTCAGATCATACAAATGGCAGTGGAGTATTCAAGAACATCAAACACATCGGGTTTTCTAACTTCTTTCAGATTTTGAGTTTTAATGTATCTAGGGGATTAAACGAGGATTCCAAAGTGATACAAGTGAACCTTCTAGATATATGAAGCTAGGATACTATAAGCAAAGTGCACATAATGTCCTAAACTTTCTAGCAACTAACACATTTGGCCATTTGATATAAAGTTTAGCAATTTCCTCTTCAACTAATACCCCATTAACTACAAAACCTTTTTCTAAGAGTTATGAATTAATCAAGAAACCCGTTTGATGATATAAAATTTGAATTCACTCTCCCCCTCAATCAATGACCCGTATTCTAGTTAAATATTTGTAGTCGTTGATTGAGTGACAAATTTTATGCACAATCCTAGTCTAAAAGAATTTCAAGCAACACATAATCACCAAGTGTCTCACAAATAATTTTCAGAAGAATCATTGAATGAAAACTATTTGTATGCAAAGAAGATTTCTCTTCCTTTACCAGAAATGATGCACTAAAACGTACATCAGATCGAAGAAACATGGATATAAAGTAATCCATGCCCAGGTGAACATCACCCAGTTGGAGGAACAGCCGTCTTTATGGCGACGTGCTTTCCCCAGTTTGAAGCGCGGGTTGCTATCTAAAGTAATAGCAAGCCATTTAGACATGTTTTAACAATCCATTTTAACTTCTGCTCGAGCTTCATTTAAAGACCCGTGCCATTATTGAATGACATTTCTAAGTCCGTAAATGTTATCGATAAACAGAAGACATGCCTAGGTGAAACTATTTTTTGAAATTTTCTATTTTTCAATTTTTATGGATTTTCTGGTTTTACGTTTCACTATTTACAATTTGCAGGATTTCTATATATCTATTTACAAAATGGTATAAGATATGAACAAAAATGAATGAAGCAAATATATACAAGGATACGAAGCAAAAACCATTACTCCTCAGCATCCTGAATCTTCTCCGCTTCCATCATTTGACATGCTGAAGAGCAACGTGAGCACATTTAATCAGGGATTGATTCAGGCTTTTCACTCTCCCCTAATTAGTGCTCTCCCCCAATCTAACAACCTTTCTGATGAACACCCATAATAGAAAGAAGACTTTGGATGAACGCCCATAACATGAAGAAGTCTTTTGATAACCAAATACATGCCGTCTTAAGTCTTCTAACACATAGCGGAGAATGTAGAGAAGACTGTAGACTCGACCTTCTTCAAGATTGCCCAATATGGAGGAACAGAATACCAACCATCTTCATCTCACCAAATGCCTTCCATTAACCTTACATATAACCCATCATCCCGCAGCATACACATGAGATGATAACACACAACAGAGAATGAAGAATAGACTGACGGCTCAACCTTCTTCAGTCTTTAGTATAACACCAAAGTAACAAGTTGAACCACTGATCATCTATAGTATGTATCCATCCTTGGATATTAAGCCCTGATCACGTGAACCTGTTGTGCGTCCTTGATGTACACATTCTCTCTGCCCTGATGGTTACGATTAATCAGCCCATGACGTAACAGTGAAAAGTTAATACCAAGGTAACAAGTTGAACCACTAATCATCTCTGCGGTTATCAACACCGGAATAAATGATTAAGCCCGATCACGTGAACCTGTTGTGCGTCCTTGGTGTACACATTTCTCTCCCCCATGATGGTTACGATTAATCGGAATCATCATCATGATGTGTACATGCAGCGTAATGACTTGTACATGAAGATAATGACGTGTACATGAAGCATTGACTAGAAACCCTTTGATGTTGATTGTACCAGCCCGTGAGACGATGTCGACTAGCATTCCATGACCATGTTCTTCAACACCTTGATAGACGGAGGAAGATGAAGTGTTAGAGAACCATGGTTTGCACGACTCCTGAACTGACATATTCAGGAGTCGTATGACCATTTCTCAATCATCAATCAACATGTAGAATAATATTCACCCTTTCCCCCCTTCAAAAATTGCATATGCCTAGCAACTGCAATTTTTGATGATTGAACTAGTGAATATGAATACCATCAACGGTAAGTGGCTCCGCTTGACGGTTCTTGAAGACTGACATGTTATTTATTCACCCTTTCCCCCCCTCAATAATTGCATATGCCTGTCAACTGCAATTTTTGGTTGAATACGTGAATAAAAATATACTCCAATATGCGCCGATCCACTTGAAGACTGAATAAGCACGGAAAGAGCATAAAACTTGTTGATGAGAATGGCCATAAATAAGAAGACTCCTCTTCTTTTGAAGATAAAGTGCACTCAAGCGTACACTTTTCTTTTCTTTGATGAACGAGGCCTGAACTGATATGAATAGACATCATAATGATGAAGAGCGAGGCCTGCACTGATGTGTACAGACGTCATAGCCAATGAAGAATGAGGCCTGAACTGATGTGTTCAGACGTCATAATGATGAAGAGCGAGGCCTGCACTGATGTGTACAGACGTCATTGTCATTGAAGAGCAACCAGTGTACAAATAATATGTGTTAAAAAATTGAAATTCTTTTAGACTTGGATTGTGCATTAAATTTGTCACTCAATCAACGACTACAAATATTTAACTAGAATACGGGTCATTAATTGAGGGGGAGAGTGAATTCAAATTTTATATCATCAAACGGATTTCTTGGTTAATTCATAACTCTTAGAAAAAGGTTTTGTAGTTAATGAGGTATTAGTTGAAGAGGATCTTGCTAAAACTTTATATCAAATGGCCAAATGTGTTAGTTGCTAGAAAGTTTAGGACATTATGTGCAATTTGCTTATAGTTTCCTAGCTTTATGTATCTAGAAGGTTCATTTGTGTTACTTCGGAATCCTCGTTTAATCCCCTAAATACTTTAAGACTCAAAACCTAAAAGAAGTTAGAAAACCAGTTGTGTTTGATGTTCTTGAATACTCCACTGGCATTTGTATGATCTGAATGAATGAGTTTCAAAGGTTGTTTGACTTTTGTTAGTCGATTGCTGCTTAAGTGTTGTTGATATTGTGCATACGTTCTCAGGATTCGCTTAGGTATATAGCTATCATGATAGAATCATGTTCCTAAGATCCTGAATTGAATATTGAAATCTGTGTGAATTGCCATGTTCATGATTGCTAATTGCTCTTCATGCTAGATAGTGGTTTGACGTATTTCCTGATTGTGGTTTGATTATAAGATGAACTTGGTATTATAATGTGGCAAGCTGCTATGGGGTAGCTATTAAGGAATAGTGTATCTGTATGTATGTATATCTGTGTTGATATTCTTATGCAGATTCCATAGCCAAAATGAATGTGCCAGTTCCCGCTCTAACCATTTGATCAGACGTTCAAACTCTATTGATTGGCTCAGAATTTACCACAACAACAACATCGGCAACAACAACAACAACAACATTGTCTTCACCTCCACCACCTTCATTTCAACAAAGCAATACGTATTCTGGTCTCGCCGAGTGGGGATCTACAATACTTGGGAAGATTTGTTGGTGGATGGATAATTGATGCTGACTACTGACTCCCTCAGGGAAGCGAAAAGGTCAACATCAATTGTGTCATAACGATTATCTTTGTACATCAAAAGCAGTGAATATACATTTGTTGTTATGTGTCAGTGTATGATTGTTTTAATTCAAAATCTTTCAAACCTATCATACCTGACACTAACATTCTCCCTCATAGATTGAGGGGGTGCATCGTCATATTCCATTATCAGAATATATGTTAAACCTGACCACATTTTCTCCCAAATTTTCTAAACATATTTAAATCAATTGGGATCACAAATCTCAAATGGTTTGAAATTTTTGATCGGGGGAGAGAATGTGATTTAAATATTAAATCTGATAAAATGTGATCTTTTGGACTCAAGTGTAGGCTCTCCCATATGTGCTAAACTCTTTTGTATATCGATGCACATATTGAGGGGGAGCAAATGATTTGTGATGGTAATTGTGAAAGAATACCAAAGAACGACCACTTTACTTTATGTACTGGAGTTATAAGGATGGTAAGGTTAGGTATTAGTTCCCAAGATCCAGCCAGAACCGGAGGGATCTTCCCAGGGACAATCCTCTAGTTAGAATAGAAGTCCTTAGGAATGATTAAAAAGAAGAAAAGTGAATAAGGGAAGAGTGCCGACTGAGATGGAGCTAGTACTGGAACAAACCAAACAAGGTGCTAGTGATGAAGTCTCGGTAAGCGCTGAAGGGGTTGAAGAATGAAAAAGAATTGTAAAGATAAAGGGTGAAAAGAAAGAAGCCCTCCTTACACTTTAGGCAGAAACCGGGTCAATACGTATGCTGTCAGAATCACTTAGTTGATTGCTGACATTGAAGACAAAGTATCATGGACCCAGTGATACGCTGCACAACCCTCCCTAGCCACTCAAGGTCCCTCAAAGGACTCTTGTTTCACTTGTCACGGAGATCAATACATTGCTATCGTCTCTCTCACTCTGAGTTAGATGATATTGAAAAGGTGGCAGTCCTCTCCAGCCTCCGATCACTAAATCAAAAAGCACTATTGAGTCTAGAGCCAAGAGATCATCCATTAATCTCATTAGGACACATTTCCAATATGCTTGCTGTTTCATACACCGTGAAAAGCAAGAAAATATATATGAAGAGTCCTACGCATTATCCTTGGGGTATTGCCAGAACATCCGAGTGATACGTAAAGTATTCGCAATGCAGATGGAAATCCTTCTAGAGCCAACATCAAACAAGCTCTAGGTGGGTGACATGTGAGATCCTTCATGGATCAAGCTTGTGACAACTGGAAAGAAATGATGGGGCGAATCAAATTTGAATCAAACTTATTCCAGCAAATGGATTGACTGATACTTTTGGAAAACCTTTCAATGTGCTCACCAACAAAGTTTCGAGCACATAGATTGTGAAAATTTTCAAACAAAAGTATTTTTGACAGAAATGTGATTCAATTTATAAAACCTTTGTCGTGTTGCACAAAATGTTTATCCAGTGACACGCAAGTGATTTTTCTAATCAATTTCTCATCAATCAGTGGGTATTTAATTCACTGATTCACTCTACCGTGCTGTCTGCTTTGAGACGTTCCGGTATGAGAACATGCTTAGTATGATGATTCTGAAATTAATTTGTTGGAAGACTCATTACTACAAGCTGGAAATTCCTATCAAGGAGAATCTTCTTTAAAGGGTATTCTACCTGATCACAGGTCGGTCTTCATAGAACCGAAGGTTAAATCCAACCACCACATCGAACGAATGACAAAGCCATATTCGTTCTCCAACTTTATTGCTAACTGTTTTATTTCAGATTCATATAAAGATGGTGATGGTGGTTCCTGATTCCAGCAGAAACGTGTCAATCCACACTCCATGCTCACACTTCCAATTCATTATCAAAGACATCATGATAGTTGAAAGACCTACAACATAGCTTCCGCAACTCTGATGAAATCTATCATGATCCAGAAAAGTGTGAGTATGCAGTCTAACAGTCACAACGAATCACATGGAGGCAATATCACATCAATGGATGAGCTCAGAGATTTACGGTGGCTGATGATCTCAAAGAAGGCTCTAAGATCACAACTTCCCATAAAACGAGAAAGCAAGATGACTTGAAGGAATATGATGGATGATGAAGTCAAAGAATACACAAAGATCATCCAAAACAAAAACAGTCATCGCAAGTTCACTGCTGAAGGCACAAAGATTTTTGAAGTTGAAGAATCAAGGTCTACGAGCTATGAAGTCAAGATTCAAGGATAGAGTGCTAGAATTCAGAACATTAATTCCGGGGTGACCTCCCTTAGGGGGAGATTGTTAGGAATATAAATATTCAGTTGAAGACTCGGTCACCCCAAGTACTTATTAGCACATCATAGCTCGTAGGATAATTAGTGATATTAGTAGTAGTTTAGTTATTATTAATATTGTGGAGTGGGTCGGGTCTTTACCCACTGTCAGCTTGCTCCACAGCCCACTAGGGGCACCCTATGTAGTAGTATAAATATCCCTCTCCACCAATGGAGAGGGTTGGACCTTATTTACATTTCAATCTAATATTACACTAGTTTCTCTCACTACAAGGTTCCCATCTCTTTCTCTCTCTACAAAACCCTATTCGATCCATAATCTTGTCCCAAACTTGTGTTTCTTTGTTAGTGAATATACTACACATAATGAGAGAGTCCTCGGAGTCCATAGTCGGTAAGATGGATGTGATTGCAATAAACTGAGGGAGTTGAGAAATGATATCGCTCAAAGGAATAACACTCTCCTCATCGTCCTCTTCATCATTATTGCTAGCATAAATGGCTTTTATACGTTCCATTTGCTCTTCTGCTAGCAATTCTGCAATACTCTTGTCTTCTTGATTTTTCTGGACGGGTGTGATTGCAGCTGATGAATTCTCATAATATTCCATCATTTGAATAGTATCCTCATCATCTTCATCGAGAATGGAAGCCTTTAGAAATTTGGCACGCGTTTCCGCAGCTCGTTCTTCGGCTAGTAATTCTCCCATAGATTTTTTATGAGGATGGATGATGTAATACTGTGGGGGTTGGAAATTGTCAAAACCGGAAGTATTATACCAAGGATTAGGTTCTTGATTCCGCGGTTGACATTGATAATCATCATGAGGATCCCCACAATTTGCACAAGGAATGTTCGGAGCATTTTGAAACGATGTATCATTGAAATTTTGATAGCACGGTTCTTGCTCAAATGAATTCTAAGGAAGGTGGTTGAACTTGTTTTAAAAATTTGGATAAGTGAATGTATTTCCGATTTCAGAAGTGCAACATATACAAAGTCCGTGAGTAAACCCACATTTCTTGCAAAAACACCGTTCATATCTCCCAACGGATCTCCACAATTAAAGCAATTTTGCTGATTGAATGAAGATAGTTGGGGTTGTGGAGGGTGGTCGGAAAAAACTTGAGAATTATTGAGAGAATTTGGATTTGGATTAATGAATGATTGACACCAATTACAAAATCCGTCTCTACAATTACCTCCACACCGCTCACACAAACACTTGTAACAACGATGATCATCACCCACTGGAGTTTTACAATGAAAACAGTGATAGTCGAGTGACGACATAAGAATTAAACATTGAAGAGAGATAAGAAGATAGAATTAAACGGTTTAAGAGGATAAAGAAGAAAAATAAAGGATTTTTTTTTTTTTTTTTTTTTTTTTTTTTAACACTTTAGGAAAAGTGTTTGTGATTTTTAAAAAATTTTGGTTTTTATAAGAAAATATATACAAAGTAAAAATGATAACTTCACGAGGAAGGATCTTCAAGTCACTAATCGTTTAAACCTCAAAGATATTGTCGCAACACAACCTCCCCGGCAGCGGCGCCAAAAACTGATCCTGTAAGGTTCGGAAGTACGTATAAAATATTATCGGATACGTAATACACGGGGATTGACAAGTCAACCTTTTGGGAAAAAGGCCAACGTGCAAAACCCGTGAATACGTTATGAGATACCGGGCAAGTGATTACCCGGGTCGAGTTCCAGCGAGGTGTGAATCGAGGATTGATCGTGTAAGGTTTGGAATTAAAGTGCTTGAAGTGTGGATTTTGGATTTTTGTGTTTTTATAATTCTAATTAAGTTATGGAAAGCAAATATACAAAGAAAGTTAAGCAAAAAGCAAATTACGCTAAAAATGCAAACCGGAAATTCTAAAAACGAGCCTAAAAACTAAAATCTTTAACAATTAACCCTACGAGTGCAAATTTATTTTTCCTAAGTTCTAAATAATAAAAGAAAATTTTAGAAAAAAGAATTTTATTTTTTTTGACTTTTTTTTTTTATGAATTAAAAGCTGTTTTTAAAAGAAATATATATAAAAAATACTAAAACTATTCTGAAAATTCTGAAATTTTATTTGAAATAACTTTATGGGATAACAATCCTAGGAAAATTACTGAAGAGGTCCCAGCTTATTTAAATAAGCTGGGAATAAGATAAAATGTTCGGATAAGCTTAAATGGAAAAGTGGCTTAAGAATAAAGTTTTGCAAATACTAACTAAAAAAGACCCAAGGGCAGTTGGTGCTTGTGTGTTGTGTTGAGGCTATGTGTGAGGCTGAGGTCCAGGGTTCGAATCCTGGCCTCAGCTTTTTGCTTAACTTATTTTTTTTCCTTTTTACAATCTCAATAAGCACAACAAAATAAGCATTTTCTATAACTACACCTATTATTGAAAAGCTAAAATAAGCACACAAATAAGCCCAAATGGACCGATCAGTAGGTACGAAAAAGGAAATAAGCTAAAGCTATAATCTATGGACTGTTAGGCTAGATTTAAGCTAAGATGAAACTGAACTAGGCTAGTTGACTAAGAATAAGCGAAAAGCATTTTCAAAAAACTAAAAATAAGCTAAGAAATAAGCTATGCTAATCTTAACAGTGACTATTAAATGAAAAACAAGGCAAAGGAAATTATCTAAATGGCTATTAAGCTAATGTTTAAGCTAAATGAAAATTGAAAAAGCTAAATCACACTAAGCACAATCTAAATGAACTAAAAATCCCAGAATAAGCCACAAGAACAAGCCATTAAGCACTGAATCAATACCAAATAAGCAAACTAAGGTCTGCAAGTCTGCTAAGGTGAACAGGGCAAATTGGGCAACATTTAATCTATTAAACAGCTATAATAAGCTATTCTAAAAAATTCATAAAAATGGGCAACAACTAGAATAGCAACCCATATCTATCTGTGCCAAATTTGAGAACTAATGAGCTTATATTGAGCTTATGAAAAATGGAAAACTTGGGCTGAAAATGGACAAAACTTAAAATAATGCAGGCTACTTATCTCATGTGGACTGTTGGTGCAATTTTTTGATCCAAGGCTTAAGGGACTTACTCACTACTTAATATGGACTGAAATAGACTCAAGAATACCAAAACTTAGCATCAAATTGGCTTATCCTTATAATAAGCTAAAATGGCCAGTGTATATCCTACAACTTGCAATGCTCAACTTAGATCCTCAAATCCTATCAATTCAGCTAAAAAACTTCTGTAAACAACTTATATAAACCTTTTTAAGCTAGATTAAACCTTACATAGGTGCACATGAACAGTGAATATCCAGATTTACCCATTTTGACCCTTAAACCAAACACCCCTTTAAGGGACTGTCTTGCTATTTCTAGGAAACAAGCACTAATTAAGGCTGTGATTAAAAGACCAGATATTAAACTAAGCTTAAGAAGACATGAAAAACAGATTTTAACTATAAATAAGCAGTTCTAAAAAGCTAAAGCTAATAAGGCATTTTTTTGGTTTTTAAGGTTTTTAGGCAAAAACTATTGAAACTGAGTACAGGGGTGTCAAATAGGCATTAACTAACATCTACTAGACCAAATAAGCAAAGATTAATCAAATAAGAAAAAATAAGCAAATGAACAGTGAAAAAGCCAAATTGAACTAAAAATGGAGAAACTTACAGGAACACTTGTGGGATTGACTTTAGCTCAGCATGAGTTCAAATAAGCTCAAACAAGCTATTTTGAGCTTATTTGAGCAATGTCAAATAAGTACTTATTCTAGTGCTTATTCGGCTTATTTCTACTTAATTGGACATTAAAAGAAAAAGGAACAATGGGATTAAAATGATTCTGAATCTATTAATAACTTAAAAAAATTACAAGGCTTGAATTAATACATGAAATAAGTTTCAGAAAAATAGTACTAAGCTTAACTACACTACGAATTTGGTCTAAAAACAGGGACAACATCTCTGTGTAAAAGAAGGAGCCTTTTATAGCCTTCCAAAAAGCTTCTCTGATCATTCCTGAGCATTCCCACCCCTTTGATTGCCTTCAAGTCATCTCAGCCGTTGAATGTGATTTTGGCAGGAAAATTGGCTAAGTGGATTTTCAGGTGGCATGGTAGTGGTAACATGTGACTGATGCGCATAGGGGGGGGGATGGTAGGGTGGCTGGAGCAGAGGTGGCTTGTAGTAGTGGTAAAGCTGGGTTTCTGCTTTGGCGGGTACAAAAGGGGGGGGGGTTGACTATTTGATTTGATTTTATTAACAAAAGGGTTGGATGGTTAAGTGGATCCGGGTTGGGATGGATATTGGATTGGGTTTATTGAGTTTTTGATGTTGGGCTTGGTTTAGGGATTAGGTTTAGTTAAAAGGGTTTGGTATTTAGGGATTAAATTTGAATTAGTCTTTAACTTTGAGGGACCAAAACTGCCAATTAGGGAAAGTTAATCCAAGGACTGGTTTTGTAAAATAAAGTGATCCAAGGGCTTGTTTTGCCATTTTTGAGCTTGAATATGATTTCTTTGGTGATTTCTTCTCCGGCCTCGACTTTTCATGTTCTTTCTATTCCATGCTCGTTTTTGACCCTTTTTTGCCCCGTTTTCAATCCTTTGTACCTGAAATACATAAATACACAAACCAAGGATATCTGCTATAATATTTGGTGTATTTGGCCGTTTTTAGCATTTTTTATGTATTATATGGGCATAAAATGATGAGTAAATAGGCACTCATCACTATTTCTATTCTTCTTCACATCGAAACTAACACAAATAAACACACACCATTCGTCCTTTGTTCGCTGCCAAGAAAGAAAAAAAGTGAACAAGAAGTGTGGGTGACCAAAGAGGGTGATATCATGGAATGTTTGTTAGTGCGATACGAGTACTAGGCTTGTCTCTCCGATCAGCTTCTTCCCTCACCAAGTCGACCAGGTTCGACCTCTTATTTGGTTTTGCTTCACTCGATGTATACCAGGTCTAATAGGATTAAAACCATGCAAAGTAGTCATGTATATCATGCTCGTATATATATGGGTCACCTCGTTAAACTTGTCACGTTAACACCACCTGAATAATAAAGAGCATGCACTGTTTTGTGTCAAGTTTATGCGGCCCGTTTTGTGCCACTTTTCCAGCCTCTTGTTGACACTTAACACGGCTCTAAAACAGGCTAAGGACCAGGCTCTATAAATGTTTGAAATCATGTAGTATGCTGCTGTATGTCTTGTTATATTGTCACCCTAAAACACGCATGAGATAATAATAATAATACGCCTTATGTGAACCTGATGTCGACCCATATTTTGCTCAACTTTTCGCCCTAAACCCAGTCCTAACCCACATCATTAACACCTTATTTAGACCACATGTATGCTCATTAAACCTTGGCTACAAATCTGGAAAACCCTAATATAAATGTTAACGAGAGACTTAGGGGTGGATTTTAGGCGTGAACTCATGATTTCATGTGATGTATTGCCTTCTAAGCTGGTGTCGAGTTGTGCTAAGTGTGGGTGATCTAAGAGCGGGCTCTATATATAGTACAAGACACATTTAGAACCTGTAATATATTACGCATGAACATAATAAAATCAAATGTAAGTTTGGATTGAAGGAAAACATATTATTAAACAAGATAGGAACATACGTATGCTTTTAAATCAGGAATTAGTGATTGATCATGGGTCGTATTCTTGACAGATTGGGTTGCGTTTTAGTTGTGTTTTATACGTATGGGTTAAATCAAGTTTTGGGTTTATGTTCTTGGTGTCGTGTGGGTTGTGGTGTCGATCTATCTTGGGTCGAGTATAAGGGGTTGAGTTATAAATATGTGTAATGGGGTAAACCAGGGTAAAGTTTGGTTCGTGATTTTTATAAACTTCAGTCTAGACATCATCATGCTCTTCAAAGGGAAACAAAGAGCAAATCCGCACAACCGATTGTAGAATAATGGTTAAGATCGTTGATTTATAGTACAGTAGTATTCTTCGATATTACTATGTCAGATTATCACCCCATTTGAAATAAAGAAAGGACTAGATATGTACTTCCCACATGCATAGTTTTGGGTCGAACATGTCGTATTGGTGTGTGCGTGTTGATGTCAAATTGTTAAAGTATTCAAATCACTTATAAACCTGTAAACATACACTTATGAGTATATTATAAGAACTTGATGGCTTATTGAATAAAAAGTGATGTAGAATATATTAAATGATTTATGAAACAAAAATAATATTAGTATGATCCTGTGTTATCCGTAATGTCGATTTAGTAAATATATGTATACTTGTAAAAAAAAAGGGTCTTGTCCGTTTTTTCATATTAGGTTTGTGTGTCGCGCTTGTTTGGTTGTTAGCTTCGAGAAGTAACTTCGAGGGTTGTTCCGAGATGAGTTACTTTCGAACTAGGGTGGTACTTAGTTTCGAGAGTGGTCTCAATTTTACCTTCATTTGGTGTATCCTCATCTCCTATTCGATCTAACAATACTCGAGAAAACATCTAAACCTATTTTTTGGCTACATATAATCAAACCCTAATTACGTTAAAATAATATTATGGTATAACGGATGACAATAAGTATTAAGTATACTAAATCATTTATGACGTTAATTAATTAATGGACTAATAAAGATAAACGACTCTTAATTCGTGTAGATCCCCTGAAGAAGGAATAACTGGGATTCCATTTGCTTCTAGTGGCTACTTTGATTTGGACTTGGCACTTTATCTTTTTGCTACAAGGTGAGTATTCGTGGCCCCATTTTTACTTATACTTTTCTTTGGGGGAAAATGATACTCAAAGCTTTTCAAGTTTTATACCGTGCTTAAATGTTTGTTTTTATTATTTTTAGACAATGTTGTGTATATAATGGTGTTAGGTGCACTAGTGGTTTTGGTATTGCTGTGTGGTCTCATGTCTTGGGTATAATCTTTTGACATGGGAGTACTCATGTTTTAGCTCCAGCTGGTAGGCATACGTGTAGTACATATGTGTTATGGGTGGTTACCCGATTAGCCAAATGGGTGGTTACCCGATTAGCCAAGTGGGTGGTTACCGGATTAGCCATGATATAACTGCTTACCCTACGCTTTATTATTATTATTTGCACACTTGTCCTACTTATATATTATGCACGGTAAATGGTTTTGCTCGCTTTAAACCTACGAACTCACCAACGTTATATTGACATTTTCGAGTATTCATTTTTAGGTGATGACAATAAGACAACTTAAGGAAGTTTGATTCTTGCATGGCTTAGCGAGAGACCTTAGGCATTATCTTCGTGGATTGCTATCTAAGACATTTTTGTTGTTTTTGGATTATGTTGCATTGTTAGGAATAATTTTTGCCCAGTTTGGGAGACTTCTTGGTTTATTATATGACTATGTGGTTGTGGTTCGACTAACCATGATACAAGTCCCCTACTTGTGTCTGGCGTCGTTATGACATTTGGTATTATTTCCATTTAGTGGGTTCTTTTTTTTTTAACCATGTGTTTTGACGATTCCTTTCTGTTATGCTTCGCGGTTCCGCCTTGGCGGGGTGTGACAGAATGGTATCAGAGGCTTGGTTATAGAGAATTAGGTGGTTTTACCTAGACTATAACCTAGGACTCCTCATATAGCATGTATCATAGGAAGTATGTGTACGATATTCTATGTGCTTACTCATTTTTATAGTTTTGCCCTTATTTTCTCTCGTCTTTATGAGAATTTACATGCTTTAAGGATTTGCCTTTGTTGAGTTCGTTATATGAGGTGATTTGATGTTAATACCCTGACATGTGGCCTTGGTAATAAGTACACGTGTGAATGGATGCAATTATAATTATGGTGGCCAACATAATTATAAATGCATCATGACACACGTGGACTTGCGATCATGATCGCGTTGATTGGTGTTAACATGATTAGGTGTTAGTAGAAGAGTAGTAATTCATGTTTGTAATTTAAATTGAGGATAACAAGTAAATTTTGTTGATTACTTAACCACTACAATTATCCTCCTTCTTTTTAGAATGCCGCCAGAGAGAACAAAACGCAACTCTGGTGCTAACGAGACCGACAACCAGAACATTGCTGCAATCATAACTCAGCAACTCCAAGCACTACTCCCAGAAATTGTCACTCAAGTAGGTGGGAACGAAAATGGTAACGGGAACGGGAATGGTAATGGAAACGGAAATGGTAACGAAAACGAAAATGGTAACGGAAACGGGAATGGTAACGGAAATGGAAATGGTAACGGTAATGGAGGTGGTGGAAACAGCAACAGCGGGTGTACGTATAAGGAGTTCTCGGCTTGCGGGCCCAAGGAATTTGATGGCAAGGGAGGTGCATTAGCACTTACCAGGTGGATAGAAAAGATGGAAGCCGTTATGGACATAAGCAACTGTGCTGATCACCAAAAGGTGAAATATGCGGCTAGCTCACTGATCAACAAAGCTCTGACTTGGTGGAATACTCAGATCCAAGCTAGAGGCAGGGATGCAGCAGTAGGTATGACATAGGAAGATTTCAAGGCATTACTGAGAGAGGAGTTCTGTCCGGATAACGAAATGCAGAAATTGGAATCGGAATTTTGGAAACACACCATGGTAGGAGCTGGCCATGCGGTGTACACTAACAAGTTTCATGAGCTGGCTAAATTGGTTTCACATATGGTTACTCCTGAGTCCAAACGTATTGCTAGGTACCTTCATGGATTAGTTCTCAAAATTTGTGGGATGGTTAGAGCTACTGAACCGACAACTATTCAAAGTGCTATACAGAAGGCAGGGGCACTGACGGATGAGGCGGTTAGATGTAGAACACTTTCAAAGGGCGGTGAAAAGAGGAAGGTAGAGGGTGAGACCAGTAAACACGGAGGTTCTTGGGCAAACAATAAAAGGGCTAAAACGGGAAAGGGGGTTGTGGCAGTCAACCCTGTGGTGGCGGACGATCAGGTTAAGAAGGAATACGGGAGCGGCTATCCTAGGTGTGTCAAGTGTGCCAAGCATCATCAAAAACATGAGGCGTGCCGTGCCTATTTTTTCTGCAATAAAACTGGTTACTTTGCAAGGGATTGTCGGGAAGTGAACAGACAGGCGACTCCGATTAACGAGGTCAACATGGTGAATAACAGAAGGGCTTCTTATGAGTGTGGAAGTCCAGATCATCTTCGTAATTTGTGTCCTAAGCTGAATAGGTCACCTGGACAGTCTGGAAACCGTTTAGCTATTGGAAGAGGTCAGGAGCAAGTGAACATCGGAAACCCACCAAGAGGGAGGGCATTCATCATGAATGCAAACGAGGCTCGTCTGGACCCTAACATTGTGACGAGTACATTTTCTCTTAATGATCATTATGCTACTGTGTTATTCGATTCTGGTTCCGACTTTAGCTTTATTTCCACTGAATTTGTGAGCGTGCTAAATGTAAAACCTAGTATTTTAAGACCCAGTTATGTTATTGAAGTAGCTAATGGTAAGGATGTAGAAGTTAATAAGATCATTCGAGGGTGCAATCTACTATTAGAGGATACCTCATTTACTATTGACTTAATACCTTTCAGGCATGGAAGGTTTGATGTGATCGTGGGAATGGATTGGTTGTCAAAACATACGGCTATGATTATATGTCATGAGAAGATTGTTCAAATTCCGTTAGCAAAAGGTAACTTACTCCGGGTTCAAGGAGAGCGTGCTGAAGAAAAACCAAAGTCCCTTATGAGCGTGAAAATGAATGAATTGAAACTAGAAGATATTCCGATCGTTCAAAATTTTCCAAAAGTTTTTCCTGAAGACTTGTCTAGATTACCCCCTCCCCGACAAGTCGAATTCCGCATAGACTTGGTTCCTGCAGCCACACCAGTTGCAAAATCCCCGTATCATTTAGCACCTTCAGAAATGCAGGAATTGTCTAAACAACTCCAAGAACTTCAAGACAAGGGTTTTATTCGTCCAAGTTTATCGCCTTGGGGAGCACCTGTCTTATTTGTTAAAAAGAAGGATGGTTCCTTTCGAATGTGCATTGACTATCGCGAGTGGAATAAATGAACTATTAAAAATCGTTACCCTCTTCCCAGAATTGATGATTTGTTTGATCAATTACAGGGCTCACGATATTTCTCAAAGATTGATCTTCGTTTCGGTTACCACCAACTTAGAGTAAATGAAGCAGATATTCCAAAAACAGCCTTTAGAACTCGTTATGGGCACTTTGAGTTTACAGTGATGCCTTTTGGATTAACCAACGCACCTGCAGTTTTCATGGATCTTATGAACAGAGTGTGCAAACCCTATCTGGATAAATTTATCATCGTGTTCATCGATGATATCTTAATCTATTCAAAGTCGAAGGTGGAACACGAGAACCACTTGAAACTAATTCTAGAACTGCTTAAAAGGGAGAAGTTGTTCGCCAAGTTCTCTAAGTGTGAGTTTTGGTTACAAGAAGTACACTTTCTCTGACACGTGGTGAACAGCAAAGGGATCCAGGTGGACCCCAAAAAGATCGAAGCAGCAAAAGATTGGAAAACCCCTACTACACCGTCAGAAATACGTTCTTTCCTAAGATTGGCAGGTTACTACCGTAGGTTCATTGCCAACTTCTCTAAAATCGCGAAACCTCTCACTTCGTTAACGCAGAAAAACCAAAGGTTTGAGTAGGGCTGAGAACAAGAAGAAGCCTTCCAGACTTTGAAGGATAATCTACGTAATGCCCCAATCTTGACACTCCCCGACGGGCCACATGATTTTGTAGTGTATTGTGACGCATCAAACCAAGGTTTCAAATGTGTATTGATGCAAAGGGGTAAAGTGATTACATATGCCTCCCGACAGTTAAAGATTCATGAGAAGAATTACACTACTCACGACTTAGAGTTAGGGGCAGTAGTTTTCGCCTTAAAAAGCTGGAGACACTATCTGTACGGAACGAAGAGTATTATCTATACGGACTATAAAAGTCTTCAGCATATCTTTGATCAGAAGGAGCTGAATATGCGTCAGAGATGATGGATAGAGCTGTTTAGTTATTATGAATATGAGATTCGTTACCATCCGGGTAAGGCCAATGTTGTGGCTGACGCATTGAGTAGGAAGGAGAGGATCAAGCCAAAGCGAGTTCGAGCTATGAGTATGCCAATACAATCAGGTATTAAGAACAAGATATTGGAAGCTCAGGTCGAGGCATGCAAGGATGAGAACATTTCGACAGAGATGCTACGTGGTTTGGGCCAACAGATGGAGAAAAGAGGGGATGGCGGATTATACTTCTTGGATCGAATTTGGGTTCCGTTAGCGGGTGATCTAAGGAGCTTGATCATGGATGAAGCTTACACCACTAAGTACTCCATTCATCCAGGATCCGAGAAGATGTACTATGATTTGAGGGATGCGTACTGGTGGCCAGGAATGAAGAAAGACATAGCCACATATGTTAGCAAGTGCTTGACGTGTTCAAAGGTCAAGGCAGAGCATCAAAAACCTTCGGGATTGTTACAGCAGCCAGAAATTCCCGAATGAAAATGGGAGAGGGTAACCATGGATTTCATTACTAAACTTCCTCGAACCAGTAGTGGACACAATGCAATCTGGGTCATTGTAGACAGGATGACAAAGTCTGCTCATTTCCTAGCTATCCGTGAAGACTATGAAATGGAGAAGCTAGCAAGGATTTACATCAATGAAATAGTGGCAAGGTATGGAGTGCCTATATCCATCATATTAGACCGTGATAGTCGGTTTACCTCACGATTCTGGAAATCACTGCAGGAGGCTTTAGGGACACGTTTAGACATGAGTAAAGCATATCATCCACAGACTGACGGGCAGAGCGAGCGGACTATTCAGACCTTGAAGGACATGCTCAGAGCATGTGTTACGGATTTTGGGGGAAGTTGGGACACTCATCTCCCCTTAGCTGAATTTTCCTACAACAACAGCTACCACAAAAGTATCCGATGTGCTCCATTCCAAATGCTTTATGGAAGGAAGTGTAGATATCCTATACTTTGGGCTGAAGTTGGAGAGAGTCAATTGATTGGCCCTGAAATTGTGCAAGATACCACCGATAAAATATTCCAGATTCAAGAAAGGCTCAAAGCGGCAAGAGATCGTCAAAAGAGCTATGCTGATAAGTGACGTAGGCCATTAGAATTCAACATCAGCGATCATGTACTACTCAAGGTGTCACCTTGGAAAGGCGTGGTACGTTTTGGCAAGAGGGGAAAGTTAGCACCAAGGTATGTGGGACCGTTCAAGATCCTTGAACGTATTGGTCCTATAGCCTATCGACTAAGATTACCGCAAGAGTTGAGTAATATTCATGACACCATTCACGTATCAAACCTGAATAAATGCCTAGCAGATGCAAACCTACATGTGCCGTTGAAAGAGATCAAGATAAACAGTAACTTATGCTTTGTGGAGGAACCCGTTGAGATCATGGATAGGGAGGTGAAGAAATTCAAACGAAGTAAAATTCCTTTAGTTAAAGTTCGTTGGAACTCGAAGCAAGGGCCTGAGTTTACATGGGAACGGGAACACCACATGAAAGCAAAATACCTGCACTTATTTGTTGAGCAAGATTCCAGTAGTAGATCCAGTTGAATTTTGGGGACCAAAATCCTTTTAACGGGGTGATACTGTGAGAACCCTCACCAAATCAGGTTAGCCAACAATGACCATTGACCCGGCATTTGACTTCTAATTGGAAATTATAACACTCTAAAATATAAATCATTGTTTGCACCATTTTGAAATCCTTCCTAAGTATGGATTATAAATATAAGCTATGCACTATAACTAATAATACGTAATATAAATTAAAACCTAAAACCAAATAATTATAACTTAAAAATTTCCTAAACAAAATCCTATCCTAAGTTCATTATGCCAAACCATTTGTACATAAAATAAAGAAGAATGTTACACGTATTTTAGTCTCAAATATGTAGAACCGATTTCCTTGTATTTTTCTTTCTTTTTTTTCCCCTCCTTTGATCGGTTACAAGAACTAGATAAGGATAGCCATATAATCTTCACAAATTAGAAGATTTCACATGAAATGTTCACACGTATTTCCATAATTGGTTATACAGTTTCTTTGTTTACCTCACCTCACCATTCGGTATATACTCCCTTATTTCTATTCTTCTTCACATCGAAACTAACACAAATAAACACACACTATTCGTCCTTTGTTCGCTGCCAAGAAAGAAGAAAAGAGAACAAGAAGTGTGGGTGACCAAAGAGGGTGATATCATGGAATGTTTGTTAGTGCGATACGGGTACTAGGCTTGTCTCTCCGATCAGCTTCTTCCCTCACCAAGTCAACCAGGTTCGACCTCTTATTTGTTTTTGCTTCACTCGATGTATACCAGGTCTAATAGGATTAAAACCATGCTAAGTAGTCATGTATATCATGCTCTTATATATATGGGTCACCTCGTTAAACTTGTCACGTTAACACCACCTGAATAATAAAGAGCATGCACTGTTTTGTGTCGGGTTTATGTGGCCTATTTTGTGCCACTTTTCCAGCCTCTTGTTGACACTTAACACGGCTCTAAAACAGGCTAAGGACCAGGCTATATAAACATTTGAAATCATGTAGTATGCTACTGTATGTCTTGTTATATTGTCACCTTAAAACACGCATGAGATAATAATAATAATACGCCTTATGTGAACCTGATGTCGGCCCATATTTTGCTCAGCTTTTCGGCCTAAACCCAGTCCTAACCCACATCATTAACACCTTATTTAGACCACATGTATGCTCATTAAACCTTGGCAACAAATCTAGAAAACCCCAATATAAATGTCAACGAGAGACTTAGGGGTGGAATTTAGGCGTGAACTCATGATTTCATGTGATGTATTGCCTCCTAAGTTGGTGTTGAGTTGTGCTAAGTTTGGGTGATCTAAGAGCGGGCTCAATATATAGTACAAGACACATTTAGAACCTGTAATATATTACGCATGAACATAATAAAATCAAATGTAAGTTTGGATTGAAGGAAAACATATTATTAAACAAGATATGAACATACGTATGCTTTTAAATCGGGAATTAGTGATTGATCATGGGTCGTATTCTTGACAGAATGGGTTACGTTTTAGTTGTGTTTTATACATATGGGTTAAATCAGGTTTTGGGTTTATGTTCTTGGTGTCGTGTGGGTTGTGGTGTCGATCTATCTTGGGTCGAGTATAAGGGGTCGAGTTATAAATATGTGTAATGGGGTAAACCAGGGTAAAGTTTGGTTCGTGATTTTTATAAACTTTAGTCTGGACATAGTCATGCTCTTCAAACGGAAACAAAGAGCAAAGCCGCACAACCGATTGTAGAATAATGGTTAAGATCGTTGATTTACAGTACAGTAGTATTCTTCGATATTACTATGTCAAATTATCTGTAAAACCCTAAAATTTACGTAATCCGAAATGACCAAAGTACCCCTCTAATTTTATTTTATATTTTAAAGAACATATAAATTATATAAAAGACATATTATTCGTACCTAATCTAAAATAATTAAATCCTAGGCTACCAAATAACATTTAGCTAATAAAACTTTACACTATAATTTAATATCACAAAATGAATAATTATATACATATATACATAAAATTTCGACTAGAAAAAAAAAAGAAAAAAGGAAAAGATATGCATTGAAAATAAATGGTATCATAATCCCACTAAAATTGGTCATTCCCTAATTATCCTAAATACTAAAAGTCTGTTTCCCTTTTTTATAAATACAAACCGATTTTTTTCCCTAAAAGCTCTCTCCAAAAATGTCGACCTTTTCTTGCTCCCTTCTGTTCGATCTTTGGCAGCAACGAAAAGTGGTGGTTCGATCTTGTGTTCTTGTTCCTCTTATTCACACTTCTAGGGTAACTCGTATCATCCTTGTTCAATTCAATCTCATTTGTTTGATTCTTGTTGTTCTTGTCAATTATTATACATATGATCATAGAAAACATGATAATATCACATAAAATCATGAATTAGGGTTAGGGTTTGAATGGGAATTCGTGGGTAACATGATGTGGGATTTTTTAGAATATGTTAATATGATGATTAATATACAGATTTTATGAATTATGAGGGTCGTGGGTGTGTTTGGATGCGTAATTATGTGTTGTAATGGTCAAATTATGAATTCAGTTTGCTGTCAGAATTTTAGGTCAAATTGAATCGAGTAGATCTTGAAGATAACAAAGGGTATTTGGGTGTTTCTGGAGTCTAAAATTAAGTTCAAGGAAAGGTCTTTCTGGGAAAATTAGCCTTGTAATTTTTAGAGGTCGGGAAGGCAACTTTTTTATTTTTAGAAATTCGTGTGTCAAACCTGAATTCGGATGTCTGGAAATCACTCCGTTTTGACAATTTTTAATTTTCAAAACATGAGGAGTTAGGTCATGAAATTCTCCAGTATGTGACTTCAATATGTATAGTAGTGTCATGAATTTTTGTAGATTTTTTCTGGAGGTATCGGTGGGTAAATGAAGTGGTTACTTTCTGAGTGTTACAGCAGACATGTTTTCTGAGTAGTCCGAGTTTTGGTATTTTTCATGTGGGGTTAAACTAATTAATAAATTCTGGGAAAATTAGCGTGGGTTTTCAAGACATTGAGGTAGCTCTGGGAATTTTTATGGATTTTATCTCTGAGTTCTAATATGGTTCATAAATTCGATCAAGTGTGGTCTGTTTAGGGTTAAAAGCTGATAAGAAGTTAATTAGGGCTAAATAAGGATTAATTGTGTAACTTAAGGGTGGAACTTATCATTATTCAAACTAAAATGGTTTAACTTGTTAAAACATGTAACTTTATGATATTTATATTTCATACCCTAATCTTACGATAGTTTCACTATAATCCCTAAACTATTTATAATTACTTAATAAACCCTAACTATAAGAATGTGATTAATAACAAGTATTTAAAATCCGTTATGAAATTAAATGAGCTAATAAGTATATTATGAATCCTAATCTATGTAGATTCGTTGAAGAGGTGTGACAGTGTTTCCTTGTGTCCATCCATTTGTTTGCTTCCATTTCATTCGCTAAGGTACAGATATTCTGCCCTTCTTGTAAGGAGCCTTCGTTTCTCTCGATTTCTTATCTTGATTCGTTTAGGATTCCCCAAAGCCATTGCTATGTTCCCTTGTATTGTGAACCTTTGCCTTGAACCTTTGTCATGAACCTTGATATGAACCTTGCCTTTGAACCTTGACTTAAATATGGATATGACCTACTTGAACTAAAGCTTGAATTGAACCCATTGATATATAAACATGAACTTGAAACTTGAACTTGACTTGTACACTTGACCTTGACCCACAGTTTGAGACTACGAGCCATACTAGGCATGAGGGTTTCATGTCCTTGTCATTGATGCACTAATGACTTGACTTTTGGGTAGGAAAGTGATGACCTATCCCGTCCCTGCCATTGACTTGATATTTGACTTGTACACGTAGATGAAGACATTGTGGCAGCCTACAGGGGCGTATGGATGCATCCTAGATTTGTATTGTACATGACTTGACTTACTTGTATTGCTTAGTGACATGATGGGTGTGTGCGATACACGTCATTCACTCTTGGGAGCTTGCAACTCCAACCCTTGGAGGTATCCCCTCATATTATACTTGGCATACCGAGGTCACCCCTCCGTATACATGTATACTTGTTTACTTGATATGATTTGTTTTGGGCTCGTAGAGGATTGCTGTTTTACCTTTGCCTTTTTCATTTAGATTACATTTATCCATTTCCTTATTCCTATGCCTTTACTCTTCATAACCTCTACTACATTTACATTTCGTTACCCATGATTACTGCTTTGTTATTGTTATATCTGTTCACTGAGCTCTCGTAGCTCAGCCGCATTTCCTTTTCCTGCGGCAGGTTTTAGTTTGGAAGCTGGGTTTGAGTGGAGAGTACTTGGGCATTAGAAGACTTTATTAGCTATTGAAGATGACTAGAAGAACCTTAAATTAGATGTAGAAGATATTGAATTGTAACCTTGTAGTTTCAGATTTTCCTTTGTAACCCTTGAATTCTATTGTATTATTAATGTCAAATGCTTGTGTTTGTTCTGATATGAAACCATCGTTGTGACATCTTTACCCTTATCGGGTTGGGGTGTTACAATTTATGGTATCAGAGAACAGGCTGACGACTTGTAATACATTACCCTGTCCTGTGCGTTTAGGACCATTAGGCTTCCACTGTAAGAACATAGGAGGACACCTTGAGGACTTGCTTTAGGATTTCTTGGTATGAACTTAAGTTTTGACCAGTGAGGAATGGGTAGACTATAAGGCATTGGTTTAAGTATTAGTGTTTCCGCATTACTCTGATTCGTGCCTTGCTATGACATTGCTTTTTGTTGACCTCTGAGACTGTAGAAGTACTAGGTGGATTAAGATAGGTTATTGTTGCGACTTGAGATAAAGTATGATCATCATGAAGGCATATTTGTGTGGTTCTGGTATTATGAACGTGATAATACTTACACCATATAACGTGCCCTCATTGTGGCCATAGGATGTCTTGGGGAGTACCTAAGAAGTTAGAATTTGATCTCCATTGGTTTATCCGTGATTAGTGAGACTTTAGGTTCATTCTACCTATGCGTATACTCTGCCTTTGTTCATTAGATGTCTGGATGAGTTTGAATTCTCGTTTTGCATTCTGTTGACCTCAATTATAAATCTTGAACTCTTGTAGAGCTCTCTACTGTTGATACAGTTAATTCGATTTGAAATCTCGTTTGTATTCCATATAAGCTTTCCAGAAAATTCACCTATAATCCATGTTATGTTACATGGGCCTTTTGATCGACATCAACCTAATTTATCTCCTTCTGAGAAATTTGAACCCACCTTGTCTTGATTGAGTCATTTGGTTTGACGATCCTTTTTGGAAGAACCTCCCCAGGCGTGAGAATGTTCGTGACAATCTTTTGCGATTTGCTATGACTTCGTCTAACCTTGCGACTTCAAATTTCGAGGACGAAATTTTTTTTTAGAGGGGAAGAGTTATAAAACCCTAAAATTTACGTAATCCGAAATGACCAAAGTACCCCTCTAATTTTATTTTATATTTTAAAGAACATATAAATTATATAAAAGACATATTATTCGTACCTAATCTAAAATAATTAAATACTAGGCTACCAAATAACATTTAGCTAATAAAACTTTACACTATAATTTAATATCACAAAATAAATAATTATATACATATATACATAAAATTTCGACTAGAAAAAAAAAAAGAAAAAAGGAAAAGATATGCATTGAAAATAAATGGTATCATAATCCCACTAAAATTGGTCATTCCCTAATTATCCTAAATACTAAAAGTCGGTTTCCCTTTTTTATAAATACAAACCGAATTTTTTTTCCCTAAAAGCTCTCTCCAAAAATGTCGACCTTTTCTTGTTCCCTTCTGTTCGATCTTTGGCAGCAACGAAAAGTGGTGGTTCGATCTTGTGTTCTTGTTCCTCTTATTCACACTTCCAGGGTAACTCGTATCATCCTTGTTCAATTCAATCTCATTTGTTTGATTCTTGTTGTTCTAGTCAATTATTATACATATGATCATAGAAAACATGATAATATCACATAAAATCATGAATTAGGGTTAGGGTTTGAATGGGAATTCGTGGGTAACATGATGTGGGATTTTTTAGAATATGTTAATATGATGATTAATATACAGATTTTATGAATTATGAGGGTCGTGGGTGTGTTTGGATGCGTAATTATATGTTGTAATGGTCAAATTATGAACTCAGTTTGCTGTCAGAATTTTAGGTCAAATTGAATCGAGTAGATCTTGAAGATAACAAAGGGTATTTGGGTGTTTCTGGAGTCTAAAATTAAGTTCAAGGAAATATTTTTCTTGGAAAATTAGCCTTGTAATTTTTAGAGGTCGGGAAGGCGACTTTTTTATTTTTAGAAATTCGTGTGTCAAACCTGAATTCGGATGTCTGGAAATTAGTCCGTTTTGAAGATTTTTCATTTTCAAACCATGAGGAGTTAGGTCATGAAATTTTCCAGTATGTGACTTCAATATGTTTAGTAGTGTCATGAATTTTTGTAGATTTTTCCTGGAGGTATCGGTGGGTAAATGAAGTGGTTACTTTCTGAGTGTTACAGCAGACATGTTTTCTGAGTAGTCCGAGTTTTGGTATTTTTCATGTGGGGTTAAACTAATTAATAAATTCTGGGAAAATTAGTTTGGGTTTTCAAGACATTGAGGTAGCTCTGGGAAGTTTTGTGGATTTTATCTCTGAGTTCTAATATGGTTCATAAATTCGATCAAGTGTGGTCTTTTTAGGGTTAAAAGTTGATAAGAAGTTAATTAGGGCTAAATAAGGATTAATTGTGTAACTTAAGGGTGGAACTTATCATTATTCAAACTAAAATGGTTTAACTTGTTAAAACATGTAACTTTATGATATTTATATTTCATACCCTAATCTTACGATAGTTTCACTATAATCCCTAAACTATTTATAATTACTTAATAAACCCTAACTATAAGAATGTGATTAATAACAAGTATTTAAAATCCGTTATGAAATTAAATGAGCTAATAAGTATATTATGAATCCTAATCTATGTAGATTCGTTGAAGAGGTGTGACAGTGTTTCCTTGTGTCCATCCATTTGTTTGCTTCCATTTCATTCGCTAAGGTACAGATATTCTGCCCTTCTTGTAAGGAGCCTTCGTTTCTCTCGATTTCTTATCTTGATTCGTTTAGGATTCCCCAAAGCCCATTGCTATGTTCCCTTGTATTGTGAACCTTTGCCTTGAACCTTTGTCATGAACCTTGATATGAACCTTGCCTTTGAACCTTGACTTAAATATGGATATGACCTACTTGAACTAAAGCTTGAATTGAACCCATTGATATATAAACATGAACTTGAAACTTGAACTTGACTTGTACACTTGACCTTGACCTTGACCCACAGTTTGAGACTACGAGCCATACTAGGCATGAGGGTTTCATGTCCTTGTCATTGATGCACTAATGACTTGAATTTTGGGTAGGAAAGTGATGACCTATCCCGTCCCTGCCATTGACTTGATATTTGACTTGTACACGTAGATGAAGACATTGTGGCAGCCTACAGGGGCGTATGGATGCATCCTAGATTTGTATTGTACATGACTTGACTTACTTGTATTGCTTAGTGACATGATGGGTGTGTGCGATACACGTCATTCACTCTTGGGATCTTGCAACTCCAACCCTTGGAGGTATCCCCTCATATTATACTTGGCATACCGAGGTCACCCCTCCGTATACATGTATACTTGTTTACTTGATATGATTTGTTTTGGGCTCGTAGAGGATTGCTGTTTTACCTTTTCCTTTTTCATTTAGTTTACATTTATCCATTTCCTTATTCCTATACCTTTACTCTTGATAACCTCTACTACATTTACATTTCGTTACTCATGATTACTGCTTTGTTATTGTTATATCTGTTCACTGAGCTCTCGTAGCTCAGCCGCATTTCATTTTCCTGCGGCAGGTTTTTGTTTGAAAGCTGGGTTTGAGTAGAGAGTACTTGGGCATTAGAAGACTTTATTAGCTATTGAAGATGACTAGAAGAACCTTAAATTAGATGTAGAAGATATTGAATGGTAACCTTGTAGTTTCAGATTTTCCTTTGTAACCCTTGAATTCTATAGTATTATTAATGTCAAATGCTTGTGTTTGTTTTGATATGAAACCATCGTTGTGACATCTTTACCCTTATCGGGTTGGGGTGTTACATTATCACCCCATTTGAAATAAAGAATGGACTAGATATATACTTCCCACATGCATAGTTTTGGGTCGAACATGTCGTATTGGTGTGTGTGTGTGTTGATGTCAAATTGTTGAAGTATTCAAATCACTTATAAACCTGTGGAAAACTAGAAGGGGGTTTGAATAGTTTTACGTCTTTTTAATTTATGAAAACTTTTGTTTACCTTTTTAAAAAAAAAACTTCGATTCTATCTTATGTGAATTCAACTCTTGATCAATATGAACAAATATATATAAGCAATGCAAGTAAAGTAAATATAATGAAATGAAAGATAGAGATGGAAAGATCAAACCACAACACGAAGATTTATAGTGGTTCAGCTACAAGGACACCTTCCTTGCCCTACTCCACTCCCCGAGTCACCTACTCGAGAGTTTTCTTCACTATGTCAACAAACTACCTGATGGCGGAGAAACCTTACACAACTTGAGCTTACACCGGTTTAATGACACAAAGCTAGATGTCGAGTTCTAATCGTAGCTAGAACCAATCTCACGACTTGTACACAACTTAATCACGATTGCTTCACGACGGCTTCACGACTTCTTCAGGACTTCTTTTCCACGACTACTTCACAACTACTTCTACACTACTTCTTTACAACACAACTAGTTACTTACACTTAGATCTACTTATCACAACTATACAACACTTTACACAACTACAATGATGATATGAGTTAAGCTATAATACTTCTTCTCTAGTTGAAGGAGTATTCTTCTTTTGCACTTTGATGGTGGAAGCTTGGATCACTTGGAAACCAATGCTTAAGAGAATATGATCAAAGGGTTTTTAGAAAGGATTTACAAGATTTAAAACAGAAGATTTGGGGTGCAAAAGGTAAGTAAAAATCCAGGGGAAGGCTGGTATTTATAGGCAGAAAACTGTACAGCTGGAAAGCTACTGGAGCGTGGCCGGCCCCCTTAAATAGGGGGGCGGTCCCCTTAAAATTAAGGGGGCCACCTTGTATAATTAAGGGGGCCGCCCTCCCTAACCGTTGCCCAGTTTTGTCTTTTTGTGAGGAAGGTTTTTCTTGAACATTTTTACTTATTTTGGTTGAAAATTTGAATTCATAAATTTATAATGAATTAAACCTTTTTATTTATTACCAAAAATGTTTTTCTAAAAGATATAAAATGTTTTTGACATTTTATAAAAAATCTAGTGTTTAAGAAAATGTTCCTTTGATCATATAATGCATTAAGCATTAGTTCATTTATACCTTAAGTGATTTGAGTTGTAGAAATAGATATTTACAACTAAATACTTGTTTACGTCATAATTTTCCGATTAATGATTTTACATTTTGTGATTATCAAAACGTAGAGATATCGAAAAATATTAATAACGTGCTTAGGCATTATTTATATCAACAATCTCCCCTTTTTTGATGATTACAAAATCTAAACTCATTAAATTGAAAAGTTAATTTTTAATTAAGTATTTAGTGTGTTTATATCTATTTCTCCCCCTTTTTGTAGAATCAAAAAGGTTAAGCCGACAAATATTAGCCATGAAATTTGTCGGGACAATGACTCCCCCTAGGTGTGTACCCCCCTCATTTGTGTGTATAAATGAATCGATATATGGAATTCTTGCAAGAAAAATATTAGAAGCACAAGCATATATATAGCAAAAAAAAATAAGCATGCATATAAAAGAAAGATATTCATTAAAAATGTTGTGTATAAATACACAAACATACAAGATTACATTTAATCCTACATAAGCTAGTAAGTAATGCAATCTACATAATCATTCTAGGAGTACATGATCTTCCATGGGGCTTGCACACAAAATGGTTTTGAAAATTATTTTTAATTAAGCATTGCATATGCTTAATTGGGTGAAAATGGAGGTGGTGGTGGTGTAGTGGGTGAAGGTGGTGGAGGTGGTGGTGGTGGTGGGTTGGTAATCATGTGTTCAAGTGATGAAAACATGTAGTGTATCTCATCTCTAAGACCAAAGATTATTGTCCGGTTATGGATGCAACAAAGTCCAAGGTATGGGAAAGAATGGTTGTGGGATTGGTGATGGTGAGAAGTGAGCATCAAGAGGTGTGATGGGTGATAAGGAAATGGCAAGTTGGGTGGATAGAGGTTCTTGAGTGGGAGGTGGTGATGATGCTCTTTGTGGTGATGATGATAGATGGGAGTTGATATAGTCATTGATGGATGAAGTGGATGGTATGGAGGAGGATGATGTGCCATGAGTAGATGGTGTTTTTGATGGTGCATTTGGTGCACTTGGGGATGAACATTGAGGTGGTGGTGATGGAGTTTTGGTGTCATCTTGGGTTAAGTCTATGAAAAGTTGTTTTGGTGGTATGATGACAAGTCTTTGCTTCCTTGGAGTCTTAGAGATGGAGGATTTAGGTGATAACATGGTGATTTGGGATGATGAAGGATGATGGAATGAGAGGTGATTGTTTGGAGGGAATTTATAATATGAAAATGTGGTTAGTTTAGGTAAATTTTTGAGGTTTTGTTGTAAGATTCCAATACCTGTTCGTCCATTAAGAGAAATGGTAGCTGGGGCTAGATAAAAGGGGTCACATGATGCAAAAGAAAACAGTGAATTTCACTGCCCAGATGGCCGGTCCCCTTAATTGCTGGCCGGCCCCCTTAAAATTAAGGGGACCGCCTAGGGAATTAAGGGGGCCGCCCATCTGATGTTTTCCCAGGCGACTAAATTTGAAAAATTTCCAGAAAAGGGTCATTGTTAGGGTGTATTTGCAGCATGCTCCATTTGAATCATGTACATGAAGAATGATTAAATAGAGGCATAAACATGTTAAATAAGCATGTATACATTAAGGCTAAAAATAATTATATTATAGAATAAGCATGTTATTAATCATTAGCAAGCATATTAATTTAAGCATAGCATTCAAGTTCTAATCAAGAAAATAGATACTAACATACTATGACATGCAAAAAATAAATAATTCTCAAATACAAAACAAAATAAAATGTCTAAACACAATATAGTTCTAATAAGCCAACTTCCAAATCTCATCTTTTCTTCTTTCCGAAAATATTCTTGAAAGCTTTCCCTATCGAGTTGAAACCACCTCTAAATTCTTCATGCATCTGTTGAGTTGTGTTGAGTAATGCGGTTTTTCGTTCAAATAGGATTTGTTCGGTTTGCTCGGAAGGACGAGGAACTTGATAATCGGAATAGTTAAGTTCCGAGAGATTGTCCACGAACCTCGTGGGAGATGGAGTACTGACACGTGAGGTGCCTTCCTCCTCCTCATCATCATCTCCCCGATGACATGTGGAACTACGAGGTGCGTAGAGATTAGGGCGTCTAGATTTGCCCTTGTCACTACGAGATCGATGAAGTTGGCTACGAGAGAGAGGGCGTAGGATGGGATGAACGAATAGGTAAACAATACTTTCGAGATGAGGGAAATTTTCCATGACATAACGATAGAGACGGGTGAGGAACATGCCATAAGGAAGGTTGGCGTTGGGAGTGTTTTTGGCTGACATGATGCGATAGACAAAGAGGTAAGCCAAATTGTATTGTTCTTCTGCAACAATACAATACAACATGTGAGCAATGCTCGCCGTGACATGATCACGGTGAACACCGGTACCGAACGCATTCTCGCGAATGAGTTCTTCCCAACGCTTCATGTCGGGGCTTAGCTCTTTAAGGATGATTTGGTTTGCATGAATTTCGACATTTTTTGACTTGATCCTTCGGCTAGTCGTACCACGTTCTAGCTCGAGAAGTCCATGAATGTCGTCAGGAGAAGGAATATCAGAATAGTACGGACCATTCTGAGGCCGATTTTTCTCAAGAGATGAGAGATCCCATTCATTTGAGAAAACGGCTTGACCGTTGTAAGGAATTTCGAGAATTTGACCAAACTGAGCTAGATTGAGAGTAATAAATTCGTTTTGGATCATAAAGGAAATAAGAATATAGCCATATTGATCGGTTCGCACCGTCACTTGGCTATAGAAGTCTAGAACGAAGCGAGGAATGATTGGCTCATTAATTTTGAAGAGACAATCGAGACGAACATTTGAGAACATTCGCTCGATTTGATCGGATTGATAGAAAGATGGTTCGAAAACTCTACCTTCGTGAATGTTTCTATTTTCGATGGGCCGATAGAAACATGCAACAGAAGGAGATATGTCGGGAGTTTCGGAGACTTTTGGAATGTAGGCCTTGGTTTTGGAGAGATCACCGACTGTAGCTTTAGGCATTTTCACCTATACAAGAAAGCAACACACAAACAAAAATAAGAAAATGACATGCATATATTATATATGCTACTTATGTGGAACGTAAACATACTTCGACTCTAAAACTTTAATCCTAAGAAGTAGTTTACAATGTTCATTAGTTTTAATTTTTAACTCGCTTAAAATGTATTTTATGATGTTAAAGAATAGTTACATGGATATTATGATAAGAAATCAAAAATATCCAAACGCTCCTTTATACGTCATAAGCTACTTTGAAATGTGGCTAGACAAACATTAGATTGTATATCTAGCTATTTCTTACGAGTGTTTATGTTAAGTAACTTATTGAAAAAGGTGAAAACTTAGATTTTGACTCAAAAATTTCTTTCAAAATGTTATGCCAAACGCTCCCTTAACTATAAAAATAACTACTAAAATTTCAATATACATATGAATTATGTATCTTGATGACTCAAAACAACTAATTGCGTGTCTATAAACTTGGCAAGTAGTTGTGAACTTAATTTTGATTAAATTTCGATGACTCTAGCTCCTAATCCAAACACTCTCTTATATTTAATAAAAACATTTTTATGATTCGAAAAATATATTTTTAGAATTAAGAGGTTATGATGTAACAAAGTGATTAGTTTTAACAAGTGTTTATGGCATAATTCAACAATGTATAACAAGTTTTGAATAGGAGTGTTTGGTTTTTCAAATTTTTGACATGAGGGTATCTAATTACTTAGTTTCTAGGTTGATTGAGCATTCTAATCCTATGGGGAGCATTTGATATTAAACATTCCTAGACTCAATTTCAACAAAAATTTGGATTTTGAAAAATTAAGTAAAAGACCTAATTATGATTAGACTCAAAATTGGATGAAATTAGATAAAATGTATGTTGGAAAACTTACAAAATGTGTTGCTAATCGAAATATAGGTGTTTGCCCCTTGCGAAATTAGCCGGAAATGGTGATTTGGTGAGTGGTTTTGGGGTTGCAGCTTGTTCACAGCAGAGGGAGTGAGAGGTGTGTTTGAAAAATGGGGTGTTTGGCAAAGATTTTTGAAGGAAAAACGTTTTTGGAGGTAACAGTAGGCCGGTCCCCTTAATTATTAAGGGGGCCGACCCCGTTTTCAAGCCGGTCCCCTTAAAATTAAGGGGGCCGCCGGCCCAGAAATTTGATTTTGTCAAATTCTATTTCTGATAGCAAAATATTTTTATGTATATAGATAGATTTATTATATATATCAAAAATACGTTAGGTTTTATTAGCACGAAGAGGGAATACTTGGCGCATTTTATTAACATTTCGTTAACAAAATATATCTTGAGAATTTTGGATAAAATAATCAAGACGTCAAGCTGACAAAGGTGGATTTAGGAAATGAAAAGAGAGTATGTATGTATGTGTATATATATATATATATATATATATATATATATATATATATATATATATATATATATATATATATATATATATATAATATATATATATATATATATATATATATGTTAAGGTGGGATGTTGAATGATGTTGAGGGATAATGAGGAAAGGACGGAGATGGGTGCTGACGACGATGGGAGTTTGTTACATAGTTTTCTTGTTCGAAGGTTCGGCTCCGACTTCTATGTTGATCCACTCAACTCACTTATCTTCATCACCATGAGTTTTGCGAGAGAGGACATAGAAGATTTTCATGTTGAACGTTATAGTCCAAAAGAGGCAAAGGGGAAAGAAAAGGTTCGAGGACGAACAATTTCTTTTAGATCTAGATAGTCAACAAATGACATATCTAGGTTATGAGAGGATATGTATATATATATATATATATATATATATATATATATATATATATATATATATATATATATATATATTTTATAGTAATATAGGTATATAAGAAGAGAACTTACTAACAAACACATAAGTATTTATTAACCTAAGCATTTAAGACTGAAGGGGGCATGCAATAGGCTAGTTTATTAATCTATGCATATAGTGGTAAGCATGAAAGAGAGGCGTACCTTTTTGTCTTCAAAATGTGGTCTTCAAATACTTCAAAGAGTATTGACTTATAAAAGCCAATTACGATAGAGATTCCAACTTTCCCGATGAGTTGAAATTCTAGCCACTTGGACCCCATGGTCTGATTGGTCCATAGTTGTTTGAACCAAACATGGTTTGTAATTGACTCGGATGCATATATGGTGGAAGTATTCCCCAAGGATTAAAACTTGGTGGATTTGGATAATTCCACATTGGGTGACTATTATTTTGACGGTTTGGTCTATTTTGATTTCTTCTAGGTTGAGGAGTTTTAGGCCGAGGGTGAGGACTAGGTGGTCTTCTAGGAGGAGGTGTTTTTGACCTTAACTTTGGTTTAGAGTGTTCTACTTCATTTTTTAAAGATGGTTTATAAAAGGTTTTTACATCCTCATTACTAGCTATGGGTATTTTTCTATCTTTCATAAGTATATACTTAGGTTTTGACTCTAAAGGTTTTTGCTCACTAGTTTCACATTCAAACTTTACATTTTTAGTTTCACTATTTGAATTCTTAGTTGAATTAAATCCTAATCCGGTTTTATCTCCTGATATCCTTTGAATACTTATTATTTCCCTAAGTGAATTACTACTATTTTCGAATTTGTTAAGTTTACAAATTTCTTTCTTAAGTATTTCGTTTTCATTTTTAGTTTCTTGACATGTTCTACATTCAAAAACTTCTTTCCCTTTTTCTAAGTTATGTAGTTTAATTTTTAATTATAGTATTTCCTTTTCTAATTGGTTATTTTTATGTTTTAGTGATTTATTTTTACTCATTACTTTTTGACCTAGTTTGCATAATTTATTATATTCGCTATCTAAGTCTTTTTCATCTAATGATAAATATTCATCACTAAAGTATTCGGTTTAGGAATGTACCTCACTTGATGTCTTAGCCATAAGACATTTCTCCTCCTTTGTGGTTTCTTTCTCGTCTTCGTCACTATCACTCCATGCTCCTCTAACGAACGCCTTTTGGTTTTGCTCCTTTGACATCATAGGACATCTTCCGATGAGATAATTTGGATCACCGCATTTGAAGCACTTCCTCTCGCTCTTGCTACCTTTGTCGTCTTTGTTTCTTTGGAGTATCTTTCTTTCGTCATGTGGTTGTCTAACGAATCTTCCTCGTCTTTTGAAAAACTTCTTGAAGTCTCTTACGGCCATGGCATACTCTTCGACATCACCATCGGAGGTTGAGCTATTCTCGTCACTTGATGCTTTCCTAGCTTTCAACGCGATTGACTTGCTTTGCTCTTTCTTTCCTTTGACCATCTCGGAGTCTTTCTTGATTATTGCTTCGTAGACCTTCAAGTTGCCAATCAACTCGTCAAGTTGAAGAGTTGACAAGTTCTTTGATTCTTCAATCGCCGTAACTTTAGCTCGCCATTTTGGATGAAGAGCCCTAAGAAATTTCCTAACAAAATTCTTACTAGAAAAACTCTCATCAAGTGCCTTTAAACTTGTGATGATTGTGTTAAACCTAGCAAAAGCATTATCAATTGATTCCTCTTCTGGAATCGTAAATTGTTCATATTGTTGAACAAGAAGATCTATTTTATTGTCTTTGACTTGACTATTACCTTGGTGAGTTATTAGTAAAGAGTTCCAAATTTCTTTTGCGGTTTCACACATAAAGATCCTTTCGTATTCTTTACGTGGTAACGCATTATAAATAACCATTTTTGCCTCATTATTTTTAGAAAGCTTTCTTTTTAAATCATCACTTTGTTTTTCAAAAGGTACTATTTCATCCTTTTTAGTTTCAAGATTATGTTGAATAGGTAAAAAATCACCATTAGTAATAACATGCCAAAGATCTAGATCTTTTGATTTCACATAAGTTTCGAATCGATTTTTCCAATAAAGAAATCCATCACTTTCAAATAGTGGTGGTCTTTGCATAGATTGCCCTTCTAAATATTTTTCAGATTCCATGATCGTTTCAAGTTTTAAAATACAGTTTATTTTAAAAATCTTGTTTGACGTGGCTCTTGATACCAATTGTGAAAAACTAGAAGGGGGGTTGAATAGTTTTACGTCTTTTTAAATTATGAAAACTTTTGTTTACCTTTTTTTTTAAAAAAAACTTCGATTCTATCTTATGTGAATTCAACTCTTGATCAATATGAACAAATATAAACAAATATAGATAATCAATGGAAGTAAAGTAAACATAATGAAATGAAAGATAGAGATGGAAAGATCAAACCACAACACGAAGATTTATAGTGGTTCGGCTACAAGGACACCTTCCTTGCCCTACTCCACTCCCCGAGTCACCTACTCGAGAGTTTTCTTCACTATGTCAACAAACTCCCTTATGGCGGAGAAACCTTACACAACTTTAGCTTACACCGGTTTAACGACACAAAGCAAGATGTCGAGTTCTAATCGTAGCTAGAACCAATCTCACGACTTGTACACAACTTCTACACAACTTAATCATGACTGCTTCACGACGGCTTCACGACAGCTTCACGACTTCTTCACGACTTCTTCACGACTTCTTTTCCACGACTACTTCACAACTACTTCTACACTACTTCTTTACAACACAACTAGTTACTTACACTTAGATCTACTTATCACAACTATACAACACTTTACACAACTACAATGATGATATGAGTTAAGCTATAATACTTCTTCTCTAGTTGAAGGAGTATTCTTCTTTTGCACTTTGATGGTGAAAGCTTGGATCACTTGGAAACCAATGCTTAAGAGAATATGATCAAAGGGTTTTTAGAAAGGATTTACAAGATTTAAAACAGAAGGTTTGGTGTGCAAAAGGTAAGTAAAAATCCAGGGGAAGGCTGGTATTTATAGGTAGAAAACTGGACAGCTGGAAAGTTACTGGAGCGTGGCCGGCCCCCTTAAAATTAAGGGGGCCGCCTTGTATAATTAAGGGGGCCGCCCTCCCTAACTGTTGCCCAGTTTTGTCATTTTGTAGGGAAGGTTTTTCTGGAACATTTTTACTGATTTTGGTTGAAAATTTGAATTCATAAATTTATAATGAATTAAACCTTTTTATTTATTACCAAAAATGTTTTTCTAAAAGATATAAAATGTTTTTGACATTTTATAAAAAATCTAGTGTTTAAGAAAATGTTCCTTTGATCATATAATGCATTAAGCATTAGTTCATTCATACCTTAAGTGATTTGAGTTGTAGAAATAGATATTTACAACTAAATACTTGTTTACGTCATAATTTTCCGATTAATGATTTTACATTTTGTGATTATCAAAACGTAGAGATATCGAAAAATATTAATAACGTGTTTAGGCATTATTTATATCAACAAAACCTGTAAACATACACTTATGAGTATATTATAAGAACTTGATGGCTTATTGAATAAAAAGTGATGTAGAATATATTAAATGATTTATGAAACAAAAAAAATATTAGTATGATCTTGTGTAATCCGTAATGTCGATTTAGTAAATATACGTATACTTGTAAAAAAAAGGGTCTTGTCCGTTTATTCATATTAGGTTTGTGTGTCGCGCTTGTTTGGTTGTTAGCTTCGAGAAGTAACTTCGAGGGTTGTTCCGAGATGAGTTACTTTCGAACTAGGGTGGTACTTAGTTTCGAGAGTGGTCTCGATTTTACCTTCATCTGGTGTATCCTCATCTCCTATTCGATCTAACAATACTCGAGAAAACATCTAAACCTATGTTTTGGCTACATATTATCAAAACCTAATTACGTTAAAATAATATTATGGTATATCGGATGACAATAACTATTAAGTATACTAAATCAGTTATGACGTTAATTAATTAATGGACTTAAAAAGATAAACGACTCTTAATTCGTGTAGATCCCCTGAAGAAGGAATAACTGGGATTCCATTTGCTTCTAGTGGCTACTTTGATTTGGACTTGGCACTTTATCTGTTTGCTACAAGGTGAGTATTCATGGCTCCATTTTTACTTATACTTTTCTTTGGGGGGAAATGATACTCAAAGCTTTTCAAGTTTTATACCGTGCTTAAATGTTTGTCTTTATTATTTTTGGACAATGTTGTGTATATAATGGTGTTAGGTGCGCTAGTGGTTTTGGTATTGCTATGTGGTCTCATGTCTTCGGTATAATCTTTTGACATGGGAGTACTCATGTTTTAGCTCCAGCTGGTAGGCATACGTGTAGTACATATGTTTTATGGGTGGTTACCCAATTAGCCAAATGGGTGGTTACCCGATTAGCCAAGTGGGTGGTTACCGGATTAGCCATTATATAACTGCTTGCCCTACGCTTTATTATTATTATTTGCATACTTGTCCTACTTATATAATATGCACGGTAAATGGTTTTGCTCGCTTTAATCCTACGAACTCACCAACGTTATATTGACATTTTTGAGTATTCATTTTCAGGTGATGACAATAAGACAGCTTAAGGAAGTTTGATTCTTGCATGGCTTAGCGAGAGACCTTAGGAATTATCTTCGTGGATTGCTATCTGAGACATTTTTGTTGTTTTTAGATTATGTTTCATTCTTAGTGTTGAAAACTAGAAGGGGGGGGGGGTTGAATACTTTTTCCTGTTTTTAAATTGTCTCAAAAACTTTTACTATTGAAAAACTTTGATTCGAGTCTTATGTGCAATCAATCAACACCAATATGAACAACACACTAAACTAACTAATAATAAATAATGAAAGTAAAGAGAAAAGATGGAAAGATCAAACCGGGACAAAAGGATTTATAGTGGTTCGGCTACGAAGCTCTTCTTCGCCCTACTCCACTCCCCGAGTACCACACTCGAGAGTTTCAAGCACTATGTCAGCAACCTCCCTTTAGGCTTAGAAAACCGTACACATCGCTTATCCTATTTCCGACACTAAGCCAGATGTAGAGTGCTAATCTTAGCTAGCACCAATCTACCACGATCTACGATCCTTTCTACTTAACACACAAGACTCAAGAGATCCCCAAGATCTCACAAGATCACAATGGTCACCTTTCACTTGACTGAATCTATCCTATCAACCCTTGATCAATCTTGATCAACACACAAGCCCAATGGCTACAAGTGATAATCAATATCTCTATACGATCACAATGATCTTTCCTCACAAACTCGCAAAAGAAAAATGATCTTGATGTATACTATGATACAATCAAGTGTGTAGCAAATGTTACAAGTGCTTCTACCTACAACTATAACACTTTGTATCCTCTTGGATATCTTGTTTTCTTCTCTTTCACTTGAAGAGGAATGAAGAGGTTCACTTGAATGGATGATTGGATCACTCTTAAACAAAAGAAAAACTAAACTAAATGATCAAGAAGAGAAAATGTGATAAGGGTATTGAACTCAAAAAGTTCTGTGTGAAAAAGGATGCCCAAAATCTGTGAAGTGGGCTGGTATTTATAGGCAGAAAAAATCTGGCCGTTATAGGGACACGACACCACTAAATCGCACACAGTACCACTAAATTTAGTGGTACCGTGCCAAACAAAAACGCTAATCTTTTTGTCTTTTCTGGTGAAAACTTAGTTGGGGAAGTTTGGAGCTGATTTTGGGGGGGAAATAGCTGTTATGTATTTTAAACTTATTTTTCCATTAAAATATTTCTTAATTATTCAAAAATAATTTGTAAAGTATATTTTTGAAAGAAATGTTTTGTCACATAAAAATGTGATGTCTAAAACTCAAATTCACTTCTTTGATCTTTTGTCAAGTTGTAAATTTGTTCTAGAGTGATTTGCGTAGAAACGGGAACTTTCGATTAAAAACTTGTTTACGTTAATTTTAACGTAACCTGTTTTCACATTTTGTTATCCTCAAAACGTGAAGTTATCGAAAGATAGAAATAACATTTTTAGAACATTATTTGCATCAACAATCTTCCCCTTTTTGATGATGACAAAACATAAACTCACTTTAGGTTAAAATTAGTTTTAACAAGTTTTTAATGAGTTTACTCCCATTTCTCCCCCTTTTTGTCGAAGCAAAAAGGTTGCTAAGGCTCCCCCTTGATGTATACTCCCCCTCGTTTGGAGGACACCAAGGAATCGAGCAATGATTCGTGCTGCAATACAAGGTTAGAGAGCAAATATACAAATTCTAACATGTAGCACATATGACAAATATCCAACCACAAAAAAAATGGCAAAGTAGCCAAAAATAAACAACCACATAAAAGCCCATGGATAACGCAAGATGTTGAGAGAGGGAGATGATGATTGTAGAAAAAAAGTGGAGTAATGAGAAGATTTGAGGTAAAGTTAGTGAGCGAATTGTTTTGGGGCTAGATTGGTGGTGATGGTGAGTTGGGGGTGGGAGTGGTGTCAATGACTTCATCATCATTGATGAATCATCTTCAAGAGAGAGAGGTTGGTGGGGGATCATAGGCTTATCCTAGGTAATCATTGAGATGGAGTTGGGAGTCCTTGATTGGGAAGACTGGTGTGATGTGGTGATGGAGTTGAGATGGGTAATGCAATGGATAGCTTGATGGGGAGGCCATTATGAGGCAAGATGTTGGGAAATTTGATTAAAGTGTGATGGGAGTAGAGGATGTTTTGGAGGCTGCATTAGGTGGTGATGGTGAGTTGGGAGTGGCTTGGGAAGGTGGTGTCATGACTTCATCATCTTTTGTAAGATCCACAAAGAGAGGTTTGGTGGGTGGTCTTACGGTTATCCTAGGTTTCTTTGAGATGTGAGTTGTGGATCCTTGAGTGGAAGACATGGTGTATGTGTGATGTGAGGTTGAAGATGAAGTGCAAGATAAGCTTGCAATGGGGAGGCCTTATGTAGGCAAGTGTTGGGAAATTTGAATTAAAGGTGATGGGAGTGTCCTATGTAGGGCCGTCTTTGAGGGTGTGCAAGGTGAGCGACCGCTCAGGGCCCTAAAATTTTTAAGGGCCCCAAAATTTGTCCCATTAATAATTATATGCATGTGTACACATATTTTTCACGAAGAAAAAAGTATTTAGATGAGAAAATATCTTAAATGAGTAATATGTTAGAATGTTTAGATAACTAATTGCATTTTATCATATAAACAGTGACACTTTATATATAACATTCCTTATCGAAAGGCCTCATTATTGAATTTCGTCCAGGGCCTTCAAAATTTTTATAAATTCATAAGACGGCCCTGGTCCTATGGTATAGGAACAGAATCTTGGGGTGTATGTGGGTTTGCAAAATTTGCAGGTTTAAGGTTTGAGGTTTAGGGATCTAGAGGAAACAGTGAAAATCTGTCAAACAAGGGCACGGTACCTCTAAATACCGCACGATACCGTTAAATTTAATGGTACCGTGGCCTATTTAATGGTACCGTGACACTGTAGTCACGATTTTTCCTGTGCAGGCTAGTTCTTGGCAGCTAGGGGGATGTTTTCTAGGGGAACTAGTTCCTGGAAATGATAGTGCCTCAAATCACTAAAGATTTATTCGCCTAATATGTCCCATATTAAGCTACCTCTAGCATATAAAGATCATCATGTAATTTGCCAAGATAATCATAAGCATGCAAGCATAATGGAAAAAATAAGCTATCATCCAATTATCACATAAAATATTCATGCAAGGTGATAGATTAAGTGTCAAGCATGCAAGATAGTATTAATCCCTAATATAAAATATTATAGATTAATCCTAATAGTTATACTAATCCCTCCCTATTATAATTAATTATAAGAGTTCTAATAGTTCTATTGACTTGAGCACACCCTCATTCATCATCACTTAATGAAATATCATAGCAAGATACTGAATCGTCATCATGGTTCTCTTGAGATAATGCACATTCCCAGTACGGAGAGGTGTAGGTGTTTTGAGTTAGAGGAGCCATGGTAGGTTCAACAAGGAGATATATGTTGTTTTGGAGGTGAGGGAACGAGTTCATGACAAAACGATAAAGACGAGTCAACAACATGCCATAGGGAATCGCCTTATTTAGTCGACCCCTGATACCGACAATTCTCCTTGCCACAAAGTAAGCGAGATTGTAGGGTTGCTCGGTGACTAGGCAATACAACATATGAGCACAACACACTAGCAGTTACTCACGGTTATGAGGAAGACAGAAGACATTTTCACGGATGACTTCTATCTATCTACGTAGATGTGGATGAATTTCATCAACATAGACTTTGAGTGGATCTAAGTCATACTCATGAGACACACGGAACTCAACTTCACCGTTTTCTTTAAGAAAACCATGAACTTTTTGAGGAAGACGAATGTCCTCTTTAATTGCACATGGAGTGGGAATGAGGGTATTGTAAGGACCAAACTCGATTTGGCGACTTGTGAGGGCTTTGAGAGACCAACCTTCCGTGTATGAACATTTTCCATAGTTCGGAAGTTCAATAATGTTGGCAAATTGGTCAAGAGTGAGTAAGATTTCTTGGTTTTGTATGACGAATTGGAGAGACAAAGTTTGATCCTCGTTATGTACAAGTTTAACTTGTCTATAGAACTCAAGGACAAACCGAGGACATATTAGATCATTAATCCGAAATAGGCAATCGAATCCGATTTCTTGAAACATTGTTTGAATATGATCATGGTTGAGAAAGGATGGTTCGACAATTCATCCTTCGTGGAAGAGACGAGACTCTAGGTGACGGAAGCTTTGTATATGACAAAGTGGGGTGGTTGGTTCAAGTGAAGGTTTGGGAATGTATTCGGCTGTTAGTTCATGATCGTAATCAAACATGTGAAATCCCTTGTTACCTATGAAAAATTTATCAAAGATTAATAATGAGAATGTTTCATTTAAGGATATGTGCCTAGTGTGTGCCTATATGCAAACTATGTGGAGGTGCGGTAATCTCGACTCTAAAACAAAACTAATGAGATTACCTAAACGCTCCTAACTTCACTTTTTCTCAAACAAATATGTCGAAGAATACATATGATTTATGTAATTCGATCAATATTTGTGAGATCATGTACGCATGCAAAAAGGTTTTTAGTTTGTGACCGGATCTAAACACACATGTTGTGTTGGGGATACTTTGAGTATATACTTGATAGCACGCGGAATTTACTACCAAGTACTTAGAAGAATATGAGTTTATGTTTGGTGATTGATCAAGTAAAAAAATAAGAACAAACGATATCAACCAAACTATCACTTCAATATATCAAACGATTACAATATGAACGTGAAGAACACTTGATAATTTGTATGAAGGATATTAGGTATTAGATGTATTCGATATCTTCTAAACCCTAATTTAAGGATCTCCTTTTATAATGCAAAGAGTCCTATACAAGTAAAACATCTAACCGAATCATTCTATACAAATAAGATATATACCATATCTTTTCTATATTTATCTTCACACGGTTTCACCTTGATCTCTTAAGCAGTCCAAACTGTTCTTCCATCAGCAGTCCTAACTGTTCTTGTATACTTCAACCGTACTAACTGCTTAAGTTTAATTCCCAACAGTTTGCATCAACAATGCACGAAAAAGGTTTCCTGATCCTAGATTCGTGAAATTTTTCAAAAGCAATGGAATTAGGGTGTTTGGTGACTTAAAAGTGTTGATGCCAAAATGTAGTGATTCCTCTTAAAACTAATTGCTCAAATGCAAAAGTTTGGACTAAAATATATGGGTTTATGCAAATCCTAAGTTAAGGGAATCATGCATTATCTAATCCTAGTCTCATTTCATAAAGAATCACTTAAAATTGAAAAACCCCAAATTCAAATTTTTTATGCATAAACAAACCCTAGACTCAAAAGTTAAAGAAAATGAAAGTAAAATGACTTACAAGTCATGTTGAAGATGTAAAAGTAGTAGGTAATCTTGAAAATCAATGCCTTGATTATGATCTTGAAGGGTGTAATTGAGTTTTGGGTTGTGAGGTTTATTTGTGACAGCACTTGCAGAAGTTGGGAAGGTTTGAATTGAGTAATGTGGGAAAAGGGGACTAAAATACGGGATGTATCAGTACCACGGTACCATTAAATTTAATGGTGCCGTGTCACTTTAGTGGAGCCATGATCTGATGGGATGAAATTTCGTCCCATTTTAATTTTTGACGAATAAGTCTCGCTGTTTTAGTGAGACTTTTTGACACGAGGAAAGAATTTATACCTAATAAATTCTTTTGACGAGGAGAACCTAGACTAGACGAAAGTGGATGACTTCAAAGAGACATGAGACGAGACGCACGAGATGTCTTCAATATTTCTAGTGAAATATTTAAATAGTCATGAGATTTATGGAATATGTTTCATCATTCCTAGACCTAGACGAAGGTAGTTGAAGGATTCTCGTTTGAGAGGTTTGGTTAGGATGTCGGCGATATTGTCTTAAGAGGGAACTTTCTCAATAGAAATGTTTCCTTTCTGAACATTATCGCGAAGGAAGTGGTGAGGAATTTCGATGTGTTTAGTACGAGAGTGTTGAACGGGGTTTTTGCTCAAGTCAATAGCACCTTTATTATCACACATAATGGGAACGTCATCTAGATGGATGTCATAGTCATTGAGGGCTTGTTTCATCCATAGTACTTGTTGACATGCCTTTACGGCGCTTACATACTCGGCTTCGGTCATGGAGATAACAAGAGCCGTTTGTTTCTTGGAGAACCAAGAAGTTAGACAACAACCCATGAAGGTACAAACGCCACTCATACTTTTTCGATCCACATAATCTCCCGCATGATCAGAGTCGGCATAGACAACAGTTTCTACACCGGTCCCCTAGGGATATAATAATCCCAAGTGTATAGTGCCTTTAATTTATCGGAAGATACGCTTAACCGCTTCAAGGTGAGAGGTTTTGGGATCCTCTTGGAAGCGAGCACAAAGGCAGACACTAAACATGATGCCGGGCCTACTTGCCGTGAGATATAATAAACTTCCTATCATACTTCTATACTTAATGCTATCCATGGACTCACCTTCTTCATCTCTCGTGAGTTTGATTTCCGTGGACATGGGAGTTTTCATGGGCTTAGATTCTTCTAAACTAAATTTCTTAAGCAGCTCCTTACTATACTTAGATTAATTAAAGAAGATACCATCTTCCATTTGTTTTATTTGTAAACCAAGGAAGAAATTTAATTCGCCCATCATGCTCATCTCAAACTCGTCACGCATGATCTTAGAGAAATCATCGCACAGTTCTGGACAAGTTGAGCCAAATATAATGTCGTCGACATATATTTGAACAATGATGAGATGTGAATCACGTTTCTTCGTAAAAAGTGTGTTGTCAACCACTCCCATGGTATATTCATGTTCAATCAAGAATGCCTTTAGTCTATCGTACCAAGCTTTAGGAGCTTGTTTGAGACCATAAAGAGCTTTCTTGAGTTTATAAACATGATTCGGTTTCTCGAAATCAACGAATCCCGGAGGTTGTGCAACATATACCTCCTCGTTGATATAACCATTTAGGAATGCACTTTTCACATCCATTTGGTATAACTTAAAGTCTAAGGGGCAAGCATAGGCAAGGAGTATTCTAATAGACTCTAATCTAGCTACGGGTGCATAAGTTTCATCGTAGTCTATTCCTTCCTGTTGGTTATAGCCTTGTGCTACTAACCTTGCCTTATTCCTAGTTACGACGCCATTTTCGTCAAGTTTATTCCTAAACACTCACTTAGTTCCTATGATGGTTTGATTCTTAGGCGAAGGTACTAAATCCCAAACTTGGTTTGTGGTGAATTGATTAAGCTCCTCTTGCATGGCAACTACCCAGCTTTCATCCTTAATCGCTTCACCCACATTCTTAGGTTCTACAGTTGATATAAAACAAAAGAAATTACTTTTGTTTTGAGCTTGTGACCTAAGGGTTCTTTGGTTTAGGTTTCCTATGACATTTTCAATAGGATGGTTCTTGGATTCCTTAATGTTGACAGCCTCGTCAACTTCAACTATTTCATCCTCAATGTCATCTTCTAAGATTTTCTTGCCATTAACCTTAATGGCTTCATCCTCATCTAAGTCATCATCCACCAAGGGTGATGTCTTAGTTGGTGGAGAACTTTCATCGAATGTCACGTTGAGTGATTCTTCGACTTTCATTGTTTCCTTATTTAGGACAACATAGGCCTTACTATTTTAGGAGTAACCTAGGAAAACACCTTCGTAAGACTTTGGGTCAAACTTGGTGAGGTAATCTTTAGTGTTGAGAATGAAGCACTTGCTTCTAAACACTCTAAAGTAATCAAGAGTAGGTTTTCTACCTTTCATGATTTCATATGGGGTTCTTCCTAAGATAGGTCTAATTAGAATCCTATTTAGAATGTAAGTTGAGGTGTCCACCGCATTACACCAAAACTTTTGCGGAATTGATTGTTCATTCAACATCGTTCTACTCATCTCTTGTAGAGTACGATTTTTCCGCTCAACTACCCCATTTGATTGTGGAGTGCGTGGAGCCGAGCAATTGTGAGTAATACCATTAGCATCACAATATACTCCAAATTGCACTTCATTATCAAATTCCCGACCATGATCCGTCCTAATAGTAACTATTGTACACCTTAATTGATTTTGGACTTTCTTACTAAAGATTTCGAATTCCTCAAAAGCTTGTGTCTTATTCTTAAGAAATCTAGTCCAAGTATACCTAGAGTAATCATCAACTATTACTAAGGTGTAGTAATTTCCTCCGTAACTCCTTATCGCAGATGGACCAAATAAGTCCATATCAAGGAGTTCTAGGCATCTAGAGGTCGAGACCATATTCTTAGCTTTGTGACTAGAATGAGCTTGTTTTCCAACTTTACAAGCGTCACAAAAGTGTTTATCAAACTTAATCTTAGGTAGATTTCTAACTAGTTCCTTAGACGCCAACGATTGTATCAAGCGCATATTGGCGTATGCTAATCTCTTATGCCATAGAGTGGAATTATCATCTATGGTTGCTAAAAAAATCTTATCCTGAGGCTTATTTCCTATTTTCATAACAAATAAGCCATTTCTACTAACTCCTTTGCCTATGGTTTTACCATTCATAATTATCTCACTACCCTCTTCGGAGAATATAACTCTACACTTATTGGCTACCATTTGACTAATGCTAAGCAAGTTCATCCACTATCCTTGATCCATTCGTCAGGCTCCAAGTCGATTCCCAAGCATATCTATTGAATAAGACAAACATTCAAACATTTCTAATAGTGAGGGAGTTTTGAGTAATCGTACCTTTGCCTATGATGTTGCCCTTAAGTTTGCTACCGAAAGTGACATTACCTCCATTGTATGCCTTGTATGATGAGAATAGACTCCGGTTACCCGTCATATGGTTAGTTCATCCACTATCCTTGATCCATTCGTCAGGCTCCAAGTCGATTCCTAAGCATATCTATTGAATAAGACAAACATTCAAACATTTGGTCCCCAATATCTCATAGGTCCAAAGTTGTTAGCATTAAACATCCCATGCATTAGTTGCATTTGGTTAGGATGTTGAAACGGAGGACAAATTTCCCAAGGTAGGTAACTTTGTGGTTGACGGTTATTCCAAGTTACGGGATAGTTACTTGGATTACATGGTCTTCTAGAGTTACCTCTCGGTAGAGGAGTTCTTTACCGAGGTTTAGGAACATTTGTTTTTCTAGGATAAGGAGACTTTGACCTAGTGTGAGGTTTTACAAAGCCAAGCCCGGGATTTGACAAAGGTTTGTAAAATCTTTTGACTTCCTCTATACTAGCAATAGGTACTTTGGTACCATTGACAACTATGTGACTTGGTTTAGGACTTGAATTATTTTTCAAATTCAACTCTGTTCTGTCTCCAGCTCCAAACGGTACCACGGTACCATTAAATTTAATGGTACCGTCCGTACCTTTAGTGGTGCCGTCCACTGTTTCGACAGAACTTGTGGGTTTGACAAATTTTACTTATTTTGTTTTATTTGTCAAAGCTTTATTTGGGTCAAATCCTAAGCCCGCTTAGGTATGTTGACCATTCCTAACGTTTTCAAGTATGTCATTAAGTGTCTTTGTTCCTTTTTCAAACTTAATGATTCTCAAAGCATTTTCTTTGAGTTTCTCATTCTTTACTTGAAGACTTAAGCATGACTTACATCCTACATCTACTTCTTTATTTTTCTCAAGTCTTTTGACTTGATCCCTAAGTTCTAGAATTTGCACTTCAAGTTCATGCAATTTTAGTTTTAGTGTTTTGTTTCTACCTAAAATTTTAGAACTTACTTTGCATAGTTTATTATATTTGTCATGTAATCTATTGTCATCTATTGACGAATTATCATCACTATAATAAGAAGAGTCGGAATGTACCTCATTAGAAGCTTGATCCATTAGGCATGTTTCATCGTTGGGCTTCTTCTCTTCTTCTTCACCGCTATCACTCCAAGAGCCTCCTATGAAAGCTCGTTGGTTGTTGGATTTTGGTGGTTTAGGACATTCTCCTATAAGGTGATTAGGATCTCCGCATCTAAAGCATTTCCTATCGCTTGCCCCTTTCTTTTCAACTCGGTTCTTTTGTGATGGCTTCTTGTCATCACGAGGTTGCCTAACGAACCTACCTTTTCTCCTAAAGAACTTTTTAATGTCTCTAATGGCTAACGCATACTCTTCATCTTCACTATCGGAACTCGAACATTCCTCATCACTAGACTCCTTCTTGGCTTTCAATGCTAAAGATCTAACTCTCTCGATTTTTCCTTTAACTATATCGGAGTCTTTCTTGATTATCATCTCGTGAACCTTCAAGTTTCCTATTAGTTCATCGACTGATAATGTCGCCAAGTCCTTTGACTCTTCAATGGCGGTTACCTTTGCTCTTCATTTAGGATGTAGAGCCCTAAGGAATTTCCTAACATAATTCTTGCTAGAGTAACCTTCATCAAGAGCTTTAAGACTAGTGATAATAGTATTAAATCTAGAAAAAGCATTATCTATTGATTCATCTTCCGAAATGGAAAATTGTTCATATTGTTGAACAAGAAGATCTATCTTGTTCTCTTTGACTTGATTATTACCTTGGTGAGTGACTAACAAATTTTTCCAAATATCTTTTGCCGTATTACACATAAAAATTCTTTCAAATTCCTTTTTAGGCAAAGCATTGTAAATCATCATTTTAGCCTCATTATTTTTGGCTAGTTTTCTTTTAAGTTCATCACTTTGTTTATCATAAGGAACTATTTCATCCTTTCTAGTTTCCGGATTCTTTTGAATCAGTTGAAAGTCACCCTCGGTAATAACATGCCAAAGATCAATGTCTTTTGATTTCACATACGTTTCGATTCTTGTTTTCCAATAAATAAAACAATCGGTTTCGAAAAGTGGTGGTCTTTGCATAGATTGCCCTTCTAGATATTTGTCGGAATCCATTGATCGATTCAAGTTTTAAAATACAATTTACTTTAAAATCTTGACTGACCTGGCTGCTGATACAAATTGTGAAAAACTAGAAGGGGGGGGGGTTTGAGTAGTTTTCCCGGTTTTTAAGTTGTCTCAAAAACTTTTACTATTGAAAAACTTTGATTCGAGTCTTATGTGCAATCAATCAACACCACTATGAACAACACACTAAACTAACTAATAATAAGTAATGAAAGTAAAGAGAAGAGATGGAAAGATCAAACCGGGACAAAAGGATTTATAGTGGTTCGGCTACGAAGCTCTTCTTCACCCTACTCCACTCCCCGAGTACCACACTCGAGAGTTTCAAGCACTATGTCAACAACCTCCCTTTAGGCGGAGAAAAACGTACACGTCGCTTATCCTATTTCTGACACTAAGCTAGATGTCGAGTGCTAATCTTAGCTAGCACCAATCTACCACGATCTACCCGATCCTTTCTACTTCACACACTTAACACACAAGACTCAAGAGATCCCCAAGATCTCACAAGATCATAATGACCACCTTTCACTTGACTCAATCTATCCTATCAACCCTTGATCAATCTTGATCAACACACAAGCCCAATGGCTACAAGAGATAATCAGGCTACAAGAGATAATCAATATCTCTAAAAGATCACAATGATCTTTCATCACAAACTCTCAAAAGAAAAACGATCTTGATGTATATGATACAATCAAGTGTGTAACAAATGTTACAAGTGCTTCTACCTACAACTATAACACTTTGTATCCTCTTGGATATCTTGTGTTCTTCTCTTACACTTGAAGAGGAATGAAGAGGATCACTTGAATGGATGATTGGATCACTCTTAAACAAAAGAAAAACTAAACTAAATGATCAAGAAGAGAAAATGTGATAAGGGTATTGAACTCAGAAAGTTCTGTGTGAAAAAGGATGCCCAAAATCTGTGAAGTGGGCTGGTATTTATAGGCAGAAAAAATCTGGCCGTTATAGGGACACGGCACCACTAAACCGCACACGGTACCACTAAATTTAGTGGTACCGTGGTACCGTGCCAGATAAAAACACTCCTCTTTTTATCTTTTCTGGTGAAAACTTATTTGGGGAAGTTTGGAGCTGATTTTGGGAGGAAAATAGCTGTTATGTATTTTAAACTTATTTTTCCATTAAAACATTTCTTAATTATTCAAAAATAATTTGTAAAGTATATTTTTGAAAGAAATGTTTTGTCACATAAAAATGTGATGTCTAAAACTCAAATTCACTTCTTTGATCATTTGTCAAGTTGTAAATTTGTTCTAGAGTGATTTGCGTAGAAACGAGAACTTTCGATTAAAAACTTGTTTACGTTAATTTTAACGTAACGTGTTTTCACATTTTGTCATCCTCAAAACGTAAAGTTATCAAAAGATAGAAATAACGTTTTTAGAACATTATTTTCATCAACAGTTAGGAATAATTTTTGCCCAGTTTGGGAGACTTCTTGGTTTATTATATGACTATGTGGTTGTGGTTCGACTAACCATGATACAAGTCCCCTACTTGTGTCTGGCGTCGTTATGACATTTGGTATTATTTCCATTTAGTGGGTTCTCTATTTTTTTTACCATGTGTTATGACGATTCGTTTCTGTTATGCTTCGCGGTTCCGCCTTGGCGGGGTGTGACAGTTAGGAATTGCATCTTATAAAACATTATCATAATTTACTAAAATCCCCATGTCAAGTTTTTGTAAAAACTTCTCACTTTTAGGACAAACAATTTCTCATTGTTCATACAAATAAAAACGTTATGTTTAAAGACATCACTTGCATAATGTCTCTTGAATGCTAAAGGAAGTGCATAATTAATATGTATTTTCGGGTACATTCAATCGAAGCTACATTGAATTAGGAGCGTTTGGGTTATCTCTCGTTTTGTTACAAAATTGCTAAAGAATTTCTTTTTATGCATTAAAAGTGTCAAGATAACCACACCTCCATATTTTCCTCATATAGGCACACACTAGAACATTATATCAAAATTCTCAATAGTTTCGACTAAAGTGTGAAATTTTTGTATCTAGGATCAAACATGCCTCCCGCAACCTGCTATGACCACAAAGACACTTTCAACTATATTCCCAAAAATCATAGGACTAAGGGACTTACTCCCGCACAAGTCAAAATCTTCAAAGCTCTAGAAAAACGCTACTTTCATGATGGTAGAACCATTGACCCATCCTTTCTTGAAGCCACAAACATTCTTCAAGAACTTGCAACCATCAACTTTGATTGTCTCTTAAACATTGACGAACAAATTTGTCCTAGATTTGTCCTCGAGTTCTATGCTAGCATAATTCTCACAAGTAATGATAATGGACTCACGTCAATTCAATTCAAAGCAAACCAACATGACTTCAACATACCTCTCCATCAATTTGTGTAAGTCCTTGGAATTCCTTGTCAAGGTACATGCCTTTACTCGGATAAATGGTCTCTCTCAATTCTTGACTCAATCATTAATCATATTCCTCCATACGAAACACCTTTAGTTGACAAAGAAATAATCCGAGACCATCTTTTCCTTCATAGAGCTTTAGATGCTAGGACAACCCGTTCGGGTAATGAAATCAACCAAGACCCATTTGGAATGGAACTCAATGAACTCAAACCTCAATTCAAGAAATGGGAAGAGGTGCTTAGGGCAAATGTCTTGTGTACCATTAGGAACCGTGATCATCTCAATGCTTGTCTTTGTTACATGCTCTATAGTGCTTCAACTCGTCAACCTTTCAACTTAGCCTACTATATTGCCAAAAGGGTGGCCGACATACCCACTCTAGGAACCACTGCTCTTCCCTACGGGATGCTTCTCACCCGTCTCTATAGAGCCTTTGCACCAATCCCACCAAATTCTAAAGGGTTATGTCTTGACTACTCTCTTGTCGACCACATCATGGTACCAATAAGTGATAAAAAGGTAGCAAAGACTCAAGGTAAACGTCCTCATCCTCCAACTTCCTCATCATCATCATCATCAAATAGCGAGGAGCATGGACTCCCTAACTCAAGGCTTCCTCCTCTTGACTACTTTCGAAAACTTCCAGTACTTGAAAACCAAATGGAAGAGTTCAAGCAAACAAGAGGGTTGTTCAAGTGCATTGGAAGGTTCCTTACGAAGATAAAGAAGAAATTGGACAAGTAGTGAGAGGTTTCATGAGCGTTTGGTACAATGTCCCAAAAACAATGATGTATGATGCATTTATCTATTCCTAGGGTGATAACTTAACATTTGACGATTATGTGAACTAACTGAATGTCTTGCTGGTAGATAACATCTTGATGTTATCAATTTTCTTTTTTCACATTATTAGTGAAATTTCTAGCCCTTTCTTGATCTATACCCATACATGTGTTAATACCTATATTATTGTTGTTTTCTAATCACAACTAATTAATTACACATGTTTTAGGAACAATTACGGGATTTGAACGGGGTTCGGGGGGTGAAATATGCCCTCTGTTAACTTTTTTGGCTCCACGGATTGGACGGAACCAAAAATTTGGTTCCGTCCATCCAAAATTTTGGTACCGCCAAAATTATGAATGACGGATTGGGAGACACCAAAAATAGGGTTCCGCCTGTTATGTCACAAGGTGCCGCCAGCCTGCAGTAATTTGTTTTTCAATTTTGTTTAAATCCCGCACTCTAGATCACTTCTTTTTGTTACTAGGACACTTTTTATTGATATTCACTCATATTAGGATCATGTTATTTCACTTGGACCAATAGGATAAGCATTTCCCACCAAAATTTGAAATTTCTCAAAAACCACTCAAGGAACCTTTCTCTATAAAGGAAGGAACCCTTATTTGGTTCCTTGCAATCTGTGGGTCTCTGACCTCAAAGATCTTGTAATGATTGCAACTCATTTACTGCATATCTTACTTATATCACTCAACTCACCTCTATTGGATTGACTTTAGTTGATTAGACTTATTCATTAACACTTCAAAATCATTAGGAAAGACCAATGTTGTATGGATTAACATCAAATCAAAGCACATTCTTCCATGAATCTTGAATTCTATAAATTAGAACCTCCAGGAAATTCATTTCATTACCTTCATTACAACAACCTGTGAATCTTAGCATCTCTTAAGTAAATTCACTATGACTAAATCCACAAACTCATCTCCCTCCACTAGGCCACCTAGAAGAACCGCAAGGATTAGTGTCAAGCCTTGTTGTTTCGTTAACTTAAGACTCTTCACCTCTTAACATCTCATCACCCATCCAAGATGAAAATTTCTTGACTCTAAGTACTCCAACACCTCCACCAACATCACCTATCATTGTGACTACTCCACCTCCAACCAAAACTCCAATAGCAACCACACCACCTCCTGCTCCATCACAACCACCAAAATCACTATCACCACTAAAGTCTCCGAAACTTGAACCCATTGAACTTTTTGCTACACCACCAACTTCTCCTCATCCATTTTTGGATGACTTGGAAGACTTGCCACCAAGAACATCAAATCCACCAGCTCTACCATCATTTGCATCAATCGAGTGTATTGCTCATGAACCACCTCGGTCATCATTCATGCCCAATGAGCCTCTTCATAGTGAACCAACTCAACCACAACCTCTACTTTTTCACCCTATTTATATGAAAATCTATGGGCCACTATATGGAGACTAAGATCCACCACAACCTCAATCTTTTTCCCCTAGGGACATTGATGAATCCATGTGGATTGATCCCCCACAAACACAAGAGGAAATCAATGATCAACTTGATGGCCTCTATGCCTTATCAAAAATGGTGGACTCTCACCTTCAAGAAGCTATGAACCTTCAAACCACTTTCCTCTCTCCAATCATAGCTCCACCACCAAACCCTAGCCACTAATCAACCAATGCACCACCACCACCAACAAATGGACTACCTTTACCACCAAACTTCCCTCGCCATGGTTGTTCCGTGTGTGAAAGAGCCGAATTAGCGAAAGGACCAAAATAATGGTCCATGAACTTCAAGATGAAATGAGGTTCATCCTCCAACACATCCTTGAACGTTTAAATGCTCTTCCCCATCCTCCACCACAATAGAAAAAATAGGAATGATGTAATAATAAGTCCAATCTCATTAGGACTTTCTTGTTTTAGGATTTTATTTATGTTATGTTTTCCTTTATAGTTGTAGATTTTTTTTTTCTTTTGCATTCCTATTAACCATCATCATTATTGTTCACCATTATGACTTTAGTCATAAAATTTTACTAATGTATGATGTTTATTACTTTTGTGTGTTGGCTGTATTATTTATTTATCTTGTACATTTTATGAATGGTTGGTTTGGATTATTTATCACTAACCTTTGTTTTGTAGCATTCAAAATCCATGTATCTTATACTTGGCACCCCAACTAGGAGGAGTATTGGCCAAGGGGGAGCTAATCAAGCTCGGGCTTGCACGACATTCCGCTACGCTTCTCTTCTTTTTGTTTCGACAAAAGGGGGAGAAAAATATTAAACTCAAACTCACAATTTTATTCAACTCAATAATCTAATTGGATTTAAAAGTTGCATAAAACAAGTTTAATCTATATTTTTAAAGACTTATAATTTATTTATCTCATTGCTTAAAAATAAACTTTATGTTTTGTCCTCAACAAAAAGGGGGAGATTGTTAATACAAATATCGTCTAAAAAACGTTATTTATATTTTACGATCTTTGCTATCTTTTGTTAACGACAATTATAAACTTTATCTTAGCAAAACATAAATCTATTTAAGTCTTTTATATATATAGTTACAAGTCTTTCTCAAACACAAATAGATTTTAACATAAGTCTTTTATATATATTTGTTCGCATTAGGTGTTAAAAACAAATAAAGTGCCACATTAGATGTCAAAGTAAAATTAGTATGTTTTACAAATAATAACAATGTGTCTTATGATAACATAAGTAATCAAACATTTTTAGTAACTTACTAACTAACCAAGTTACTTCTAAATTAAACATCATCTAGCTAGCTAGTATATACATTTTACAAGTTTACTTTCCTAAAGGTTTTAATCAAAATAAGAATGCATTTTTACATCATTCCATGGATCATCCTACTCTAATCTAAGATTGCATATCTCTTTAGGATCCTTGAAAGATATGGTAAATATCTTGGTTAGATTGTCACTCTAGAATCCTTGGAAGATATGGTGTATATTTTGGTTAGATTTGTTAAAAGATTTTGATGATTTTCTGCAAGGTCCCCGCGGAACCAAAAGGTTACAAGCACGGAACCAAATTAATGGTTCCGTCTGATCCGTGGCTTGCTGGCACTTTGTGCCTATAAATAGCAAGCCACACCATGTTGTTTGATCATCACTTACATACATAAAACAACATACATTCTCTCATTCATTCTCTATAACTAACTCATTCTTATTTCATTTTAGTGAGCTTCTTTTGTAGCATGAAGATCAAAGTTTACAAGCTTCAACAAAACGTTGCAAGACTTGTTTGTTTGTCATTGTGTGAATTGTATTTATTCATACATCATTGTTTGTACCAAACCATCATAAAACCTCTGATAGTGATCGGTTAGTATTTTAGTCCTCAAAATACATAGTGTGACGGGAGTGGTTGTACCCTTGTAAAAGAACTCGACATCTAGCTTTGTGTCGAAAATATTGTGTAAGTGACGTGTAAAGGTTTTCTCCGCCGAATAAAGGAGCTTGTTGACTAGTGAAGAAAACTCTCGAGTTGGATACTCGGGGAGTGGAGTAGGGCAAGGAAAAAGATTCCTTGTAGACCGAACCACTATAAACACTCGTGTTGTGGTTTGATCGTTTCTATCTTTATTGCAATTTACTTATTGTTATTTTGTTTAAATACATTAAGCCATTTCACACACAAAGATAACTAAGAAAAAGAGAATTAAAAAAGGTAAAACTACTTAACACCCCCCCCCTCCCCCTTCTAGTTTTCCACACAACACTTACCAGAATCACCCTTTGAAGTAAAGTTTCACAACAAACGCAAATACACCTATAAATATCGATAAACGCTTTGTCTCCGATGTTACTTGCAAAACATGTTGTTTGCTCGTATAACTTACCTAGCTTTCTCCACTCCCCGACTACCCAACTCGAGAGTTACTTCACTAAGTCAACAAGCTCCCTTCTCGGCGGAGAAAACCTTACAAACATCGCTTACAAGTTTACCAATATTAAGCTAGATATCTAGTTCTTTTTTGGATAAAACCAAACCCGTTATGTTTTATAGCCCAACATAACAAATCTTTCACCAATGTGTTTTAAGGCCTAAATTACACTAAACTAAATACTCTTGTGTTTTAAGGTATAAACACATAAACCATCTAACCTCTAGTTTGATGTATAATAGTGATACAAGGTGGTGTATAATGGTGATCCAAGACATGGTAGTCTAATGGATATTAACGCCTAATCTGAATGAACTTCTTATGATAAGAATTCTTCAATAAATGAAGATGACAAGAGCACTAATCTTGTGTGGTGGATCTTCATATGTGTGTGCTTGTGGTGGATGAGGATGGTAAGATCTCTAAGTTTGCTTGAATGAATCATCAAGTGAAAACATTTGCAACAAATGAAATTTAGAAGCATTATGATATAAAGACTTGAGAATGTGTGTTATTACATTGCAAAAACTTGGTTATAATGGTAACTAAGATCAAAGTCGGGCTCTTTTGTGTATGGCATCGTCCCTCTTTTTGGCAGCATCCACTAACTCGAAACTTAATTTGGAAGCTATATTTTGAGCACTTTTTCAGTATGCTGCTAAGGCTGGATGCAGTAAGCCTAAACGATCGATCGTGGGATTCGATCGCTTTCGATCGTCCTTGTTGTAGCAGAAATTGGTGATCGATCAATTGGGAAGAAAATGAGAATGAAGATCGCTCAACCGATCGACTTCTTTCCCTTTTATTTTATTATTATTTTTTTATTTCTTGCTATTTGAATACGTTGCAAAGTAATAAAAAAAAAAAAAGCAACTTGTCTTGCGTTTGAATGCATATTTTGGTATGTTGGTTTGAACTTTTGCATTTACAAATTGGGATGAAGAAGATGAAGTAGCATGTTGATTGATTTGATATAGTTTCTCAAATGGCTTGCATTTTTCAAATGTCTTATATTGTAAGTTGGAGACTTTGCATGGCACATCAAATAATAAGACACATATTTATACCTTTGAATGTAACATGAGACTTTGCAACGTGTGAAAGCTATAACACAAATCACATTAATAATTCAAAAAAAAAAAAAAAAAAAAAAAAAAAAAAAAGAAGATGAAAGTCGTCTTACTGGGTCACCCAATCGCCTGAAGGTCGCTGGAGAGAGAAAGCTGACGTGGCAGAGAAAATGAGAGGGATTGACCCTCCTTACTGCATCCAGCCTAATAAGCAACTAATGTCAAATTGTTTTTCTCACATGCCACTAATGTAAATACGTTTTGGTTATATTTATATCTTGTACCATTTCCTTATGTTGAAAAGAGTAATGTTTGTGTAGCAATCACTCAAGTCACAACGAGCACCAAAATGTAACGTGGTCCACCTGCTAATTAAAGATAAACTCCAATACCAAAAGTAAAAAAAAGACAAAAACTTTCGAAGAACTGAGACGAAAAATATAACATCACTTCATACAAACCCCCATTGTCTGGGAAATTAAGATTCTTCATAACACAAAATATTCCGTTACTTTCTTTTTCTTTTCTTTTAATAATTAAGTAGCAATAAAATGACATATATCTATCTCAATTATTATCTTCATCTCTTGTTCTTCATTCTTGATGGTCAATTATTATCTTCCTCTCTCGTTCTTCTTTCTTGTGGTTGCATCGGTGTTTCATGGGATGCCACCATCCCGGTTTGAGGTGTTGCCGCTTCAGCTGCCTCGCGAAACTTCTTGTAAATGTCACTACGGTAGAATTTTCTTGTTCGGATCACTAAAATGAACGATATGAGACATGCAAATGCCGTTGCGGCAGTTATAATAAGAAATGACATTTTATAACAGTCTACTCCGACACAAGTCAAGTCTTGCCCTTTTTTTCGTTCAATGCCCATAGCTTTCATTTGTTTTAACGCCTCTTTGTCATAAAGTCGACCCGCGACAACTACATTGAGGATGTATGCCCCTACCGGGCTCGCTCCACCACCCAAATTGTACAAGGTAGAGTAGTATTTCAACCCGAATATTTCAGATATTATGGCAAAAATTAATGGCCATTGAGCTCCAAAACAAAAACCCATTATGACTGATGACACATACAGCCCATTGGGTACACCGAAGGCAATTAATAGATGGCCCACAAGAGAAACACAAAGGACAATGGTGAGCATCAATGGCCTTGGAAATTTGTACTTGGCTAATAAAATCTCTGAGAGAAAACCCGAGGCGACCCGACCCATGTAATTCCAAATACTGACTAGCGTCACAAAAGTTGTGATGCTAGTACTTGGGTAACCGAGTGACCGCCCGATTTGGCCTAGATTATCGATTGCGGTTAAAGTGCCACCTACGCCAAAAGTCGTGGTGGTGAATAATATTATCATGTCGATACTAAAAAGTGCTTGTAATATAGTGTAGTCTTCCCCTCTTTCTGGTGGAGAAAATGCGGTTTTCCAACAAGAAACTTCCTTTTCGGGAGATGTATGTTTTGCGATTACATCTCCCTTAGGCGGGTTCTCGGTTGTTATTTGGACAGGGAAATGATTAACCGCCTCTTGTTTTCTTTTCCAAAGATGATACTCTTCTTTAAACACAATTCCAATGGGAGCAAAGAGTAGAATCACGACAACTGAAGCTGTTAAAGAATACTCGAACTGTAGAAACTGAAGCTTGTTTTGAATTATGATTATAACCATAAGAAACCCGGCTAACCCTAATGAAAGATATAGCAAGTTATAAAAAGTCTTGAGCTCATTAGCTTGTCGAACCACCTTTAAAACCCTTACAATTCGAAGAAAAACGATTGAAACTGCAGCTGGAAGCCATCCGATAAATAAGATCAATGACTTTGAATCAGACCCATACAAACCATGGTACAATTGAGTGATAATTGCACCACTTAGCCCTACAAAACCCTTTAGAAGTCCCAAAACCACACCTCTACTTTCAGGGAAATTTTTTACACAAGTAACCAAAGCACCCGTGTTGGCAAAAGTTTGCGAATTTGCACCTATGCAAATGAACAAACACATTTGCCAAACGGGTGGTTTCGCTATTTTTCCAGCAACAGCCAACCAAATCATGAAGTAACCACTAAAGTTCATAGCTGCACCAATAAATAGCACGACCCATGGTGGTGCTACTTCGTTTATTAAACCCGAAATGATTCCTACGTTCCCACCTAAATCTTTAAACGTGCTTAGAAGATTAAGGGTACTTTGATCATACCCGAGTGAATTTTTAATATCACCCGAGTATAAAGCAAACATGTACGTTGCCCCAGCCACGGACATGATTAGAAGACATGCGAAAACCATGAACCATCGACCCGTGAAGACATGTAGGCACAAACTAACAACTCCATGATCACGACCACCACCGCGACCAGTAGTGGTTCGAGAACCGGAAGATTGAGCCACCACCATGTTGTAAGAAGTTTAGTATTATGTTGTTGTTTTCTCTTTTCTTTTTAGGATTAAATATGAAATAAGTGTGTGTTGGGTAGAACATATGATATGTTTGGTATTATCGTTTTGGGTCATGTTTATTTATAACACTATATTTGCTTTGTTGACCAATTTTTAGTTGACTTAAAAGTTGACATGTACGAGTATATTTTAGTTGGAAGTGAAGTATCACATATAAACTTAAATTATATTGCAATAATTGGAATTGACGTGTCCAAGTTATGGGAAGCTTTTTGGTGACTCAATAAAATCTTCGTAAACAGTTTTGTCCATTTGTTGGTTTGTTTTATATAGTCGACAAAACTATATTCAGCAAATACAGGATATGTTCTGTGAATTTGTATAATTTAATGTTTGTTATAATAAAAAGTTAAACATGCATGGTGATATGTGATTCATACTAGTATCATGTAGTTAGGCATGAACTAACCATGAATATCTTTTCGGGTATCCTTTAGAATTGGAGACCTACTACTAATTGTGTGATAGTTATGAGTGGAGGAGATAATAAACTATAGTACTAGAGACACGAAAAAAGTGTGTACATTTAAAAATGGTATTAGTTGACAAAAATTTAGGCAACTGAAGATGAAACTTTATATATGACACAAACTAGAAAGGTTAGACGGGTAGATCTAACTTTAATTTGTTTCCGACATCTTTTGAACTTAAATAGCAAAAGGTTTGTGTAGCATAGAATGACCTAATTTTATGTTTTGATTTGTTTTTGGTGTTAATAAGGAATAAGAAAATTAAGTCTCCTTTTTAAATAAAAATTAAATGTTTTTTGAAGTTTTATCAGAAAATTATACTATAAGTTAGCAAAGATATTTGTGTACTTATATTTATTAGTGTAAACTACAAATTTCGTCTCTAAATTTTTTAATTTTTGCACTCTAGCCACTTCCAAACTTAAAATGCTAAAAATATCTCTAAAGTGAAGTTTTTATAACAGATTGTGCCGCTTTCACTAAAACTCGTTATTTTTTCCATTAGTCATTGTCCAAGGCCCGCGAAATGACTAATATACCTCGTCACAAAAATGTACACACTTTTAACCATAGAAAAATCAGTTGAATGTCCACAGTTCAAAGCGTGGAAAAATCATATAGGTTTGCACATATAGAGACGTGAACAAGATCAACTGAAGCGACACTTAGAAGAGTAGAAAATATTACCTACATTGCAACACTTAAAAGGGTAAATAATATTCTAAATTCTACACATTTGCATGCGAATATATTTTCTTAATCTATCAAGGTAAAATATGTATATTTACATTTATAAATATAAAATTTTTATAGAATAAAAAATATTTATCAGACTTTATCAACATAAAAAGAATATAGTACATTTCAACAAAACAAAATACATTAACTTCTTTTCAGAAAATCACCAATTACAACATATAGATTACAAACAAAGAAAACATGATATCAAAGTTAATCAACTAATTTAAATAAAACAAGCAAATATATCTTCTTCGGAAAATGTCAATAGTTGATACTGATCTTCAACAAGAACCTAAATGACGAAAAAGCAAACAAAACGTTAAACAAGGTATATAAACATCGACGCAATATCACAGTCTGACAAAAGTTAATAGGAAACAAACAGTAGCATATCAAACTGGTAAAACTAGAAAAATCAGTGTATACAGGTTAATAGATTGAAAGTCAACCACTATATACCATCGATGCATAATTTTTGAAATCATATATGGAACACTTATTATTTATAGAATACATAAGAGTTTTGGACAAAAAAATGTTCCGGATTAACGTGACCTCACCTATTTCGACTAATAAAAATTTGGATTATCAATTTTCATCTATGAACCAACCCGATCATCTTTCCACCTCCACATATTATGTGGTCAATTATGATATATATCTTAAAGTAGTCCAAATAAATTTTATAATGAATAGGCAAATTAAGTTAGGGTGCTTCTTTAAATAAACTGGCATGTAAACATGATAAATGGCCATGGTAGTCCAAATATTACGATATTTAATATATATAGTCTCGTTTGTTTTAATTGATGACAAACATGTAATTTGATACATAACGTAAAATGTACAAATTACTCATAATCATAGTTTGTCTCAATATACATTCAACACCTCAAGTCCTCGTATGCTACAACACAGGTTCGTACATGTTTGTTATGTGCCATTATGATCAAACCCCTTAATAAATCATCTAGAATGTTTAAAATACGTTTAGAGTCATTAGGTATTTTAATAGATTAACCATTCTATTTCGAACCTCATTTTACATTTTGCATCAAGTACTAAAATTTACTTACACTTGACAAAATACATTTTATTTTGACAAGCACTTAAAATAGACATTTTCTTGAACTAGACTAAACTAGTTACAATTCATTTTACAAGTTAACTTTCCCATATACTTAAGTAAAAAAGAAAATGGTTTATTACATCATGCCTTGGATCATCCTAGTCTAGCAAAATTTAAGAATATATCTTGGTTAGATTTCATGTAAGATTATGGAAAGTTCTTGGTTAGATTTCATGTAAGATTATTGAAAGATCTTGGAAAGATTTAGACTTGATTTTGGAAAGATTTGATAAAGATTTTTAGATTTTGTGTCAGGAGACCATGTAACAATTCGCATTTCATGTTAATTCCTATTCCCGAAATTTTTACTATTTATTTTACTATTCACTGTCACTATTCATACCCGAAATTTTTATTTCATATTCTCGTAAGTTAAACTATTTTAATGATAACCCGAGAGTTTGACACTCGTTGGATCATTTCTTCAAAAATCACGAAATCGTGTCTGAGATTTACGTTTAGGTTTAAACGTCATTCCAGCATCCCGATATTTCCATAAAACATTGTAAACGATAGAAATATGAATTTCTCACATTTTACGATAATTCCACAAGTTTTGGAATTTTACGTTTTCCAGTTCAGCGTTTTACGCGAATTACGCGTTTTAGACCCGCGTTTCCAGTTTTAACAACATTTAAGCAACCCGATGGAACTTACCACTCATTTTATATTTTATGATGGAGTATAATGATAAGTTAAATCATTCCTACAAGTTTCATATTTTTAAGATACCCGGTTTTACGTTTCGTGACTTAACAACATACAGTTAGCAATTACCGGGACAAAACTGACTCCGTAAAAGCAAGATAATGAAAAAAACTAATCAAGCTTCTCATGAAATCCTCATGAAGCTTATCAAGGAAGGAACCAAGGGCACGT